>OY728143.1:728030814-730530814 GCA_963277665.1 Viscum album | reverse complement strand
AATTATATATTAATACTGTATATGTTTAGTAATTAATTTTACTTTATTTTATATAGAAATTAAATTAAAACTTATATTATTTGTGTAATACCACAATATTTTAAAAGACTAGTAAGTTCGATAGTGTAAAAGATACACAATACCACACATAAATAGACTATGAAATATTATCATTATAACCTTGCCATTGAATTGGGGAGTATGAATTGGAGTAACCACATTATGATATATATATATATATTAATTATCTAATTAATAAAAAATTATTTATTAAATCTGAATAATTGAGTACTTAGTTATTAGTAATGTCATTTTATGAATCAAAAATATATTTTCTTCTAAAATGACCATTATTATTTACTATGAGAAACTATTAAAATTAATTTCTAGTGATTTTATAAATCTTATATGATAAAAATAATATAATTTTGGATTTAAACATATAAAAATATATCTATGAGGAATTTTCTAGAAATTTATGAACTGTTTGACTTTTAAATAAATAGTAAAAATACTTATTTTTAATGTAAATTATATTTTATTTTTTACGTATTTACAAATAAGAAATCTATTTTGAAAAAATTTTAAGAAAAACTTTTTTCCTTTTAATTTATGAAATTATAATTACTCAATTTTGAAGGAATTTTATTGTTTAATTTGGTATAAAATAATTTTGGTACATAAAAGGGAAATCTTTCTAAAAAACTGTGTGTCATTAGGTTTTGTGTTTTTAAATTAAATTAACCTCTACCTCAATAAGAAATTTATTCCTGAAAAGGATTTAATATTTTTAATAAGGATGTCCACATTTTGTAAATGTTATACCATTGCCTTTTATCACAATTATTAGTAATCATAGTAAATTTTTAATATCTTGCTAAAGGTAAAAAAAATTAATTATGGTTAAACTATAATAATAACGTATCAAAATCAACCCAAAAAATAATTTATCCCATTGGATGATTTTATCTCATCCAATTAGTTCCAAATATATAATATATGGAATTTTGGTTCCATTTTACTTGATAATGACATTGATAATATTGATGTAAAAGATAATGTGAAAAATTCTATTCCCTTGACTTTAATGTCTCATATGTTATTAAATATGGAAAAATGAATATGTTTTGGTTAAAAATCGTTATTCTAAAGATAAATAATTTTTCATCCATTAAATTTATTAATAATTTTTCTAAATAAAATAAATAACATAAATTCTGAAACAATGTAAATAAAATATATATCCAAATTATATAAAAATAAGGTAAAAGATTTTAAAAATATTAAAAGTATTGTAATTTGGAAAAATTAGTGTGTCCCTTGATTTTTTTAATATAACTATTACATATTATGAATGTTTTACTATATTATATTCTAATTCCAACCTTTTATTAAAACCCTTAAAATCCAAATAAAATAAATAGGGTAAAAAATGTAATTAATTATATTTTATTGAAATAATATTTTACTAAATTATTAATAAATTATTTGAATCTTAAAATCAGAACAATTATGATAATATATGGTCTAAAAAGAAATCCAAATTTTATTTTTGATTAAATAGTTACCTTATAAGTAAAATTTAAACCCTTTAAGTGTGAAAAATATTTTACTATGGTTTATTTTAAAATGGGTTAAATAGGGGGTTAAACAAAAAGTTAAGGTTTAAAAGAACACATAAACTGATGAAAATTCAATTAGTTTATGGTATTACAACAAAATCCAACCCTATAATTTAAGAAACGGCTATTTTAAATAATTTTTTCTGGATAATTACTTAATTATAGTTTAATCAGTTATGAAATTCCAGAGTGCCCCATCGTATTTTTAAAATAGATCACACTCACCTCAGTTATTCACATATATTGATCCATCTATCCCAACAAAAATATTAAAAAGTAACTCCCAAATATACATATACAAATTATAGATGTTCTTTTATTCCCAAAATACAGACCTGAGGAACCTTAAAATAGATCTAAAGGATTTATTCTAAATTAGAGTAATCGCCTAAGCCAATCACTTTAAATTTTACAATATCTTTTACCTCATATAAATTTACTAATTTTTTCCTAAAATTATATATATATATATATATATATATATACTATTCTATATAGAAATACATTATCTTTTTATTATGAAATTACCAATATATGTACTATTTCCCAACTAATGGGAAATGAATGTGTCGCTCGTGCATACATATCGAGTACCGTCTCCACGTAGTGATACATTTCATTTTCCACGACCATATTTCATATAAACTTATTAATATGGAATTTATTATTTAGAAATGATAACTATAAAATATTTATAATTATTAAATTATAATATCCCATCTAACTTCTTATCTTCTAATCCATTGGAATACAATACAGTCGCTCATGCATACGTGTGGACTATTAGTTACATGAAGTGATATGATTTTTTATTCCATTATATTTTAATTGGGTTTTAATAATGTATAATTTTAATTAAAAAACGGCATATATGATTTAATAATTATTCTATAAATGTTAACTAATATTTTCCTTTCTTTCATTCCATCATTCGAATAGTAAAAATAACTTTCATATGTACGTATGACCCACCATCTCTAATAAAAGTGTAATTTATTTTTCTATATATATATATTATGTTTGAATATGTATATATTAATATATAAAGAATATATATGACATATAAATCATTATTAACATTCTAGTGGTGATGGAACCATGATTAAACTACAAGGAATGGAATTACAGAACTAAAATACTCATGATAAACGAAATAGATAACACTTATAGAAAATGATTTTAAAAGGAGTTACTGATAAAATGGTGTTTAAATGTTAAAAAATGATCATATATGATATTATAAATGTGTAAATTATTCTGGTTTATTATTTTTGTAAATTAAAATTTATAATAATTAAGTTTTTATTTCATCAAATAAAAGTGTAACTCGAGCAAATAATTTATTTTTTACAAATCTATATATATACTAATGAAGGTTTTTTAGAGACTTGTCCACTTTCTATGAAGCCACGTCACCCGGTACTTCATTTCTCACAACCAAACCCGAAATACCCTCTTCCCCTGATCGGGATTTACCATCACTTCACCCCCACTCCCTGATTATCCTCTACCTTCTCTAGGGTTCCCACTCCCCCCTGAATCCCCCTCCCCAAAAACCATCTCTTGCTCCCCTCTTCGAATCCCTGCTTCCTCCGTGACTCTGCCTCCACGACTCTGCCTCCATGCCTCTGTCTCCCTATGATCCGCCTGCAACTCCTCCACCTTTTCCTCCTCCACCTTCGCCTCCTCCGCATTCGCCTACTCCACATTCGGCTCCTCCCCCTTCAGCTCCACCGCCTTCGACTTGTCCACCTTCGGCTCCACCGCCTTCAGCTCCACCGCCTTCGACTCGTCCCCCTTCAGCTCCTACGCCTTCAGCTCCTCCATCTCCGGCTCCTCTGATTCGTGATTTCTTTCTAGCCTTGTTACTGTACCAACTAAATATTTTCTGATGTATCCTCCTGCCTTGAATTTATTTATTTTTCAGTATGGTTTCCCACTTTGACTAATTTTTTTCCTCAATTTAGCATGTTGTATGATGTATCCTCCTGCCCGCACTGCTCCGTCTCTCAGTTTTCATCGCCTACTCATACACTTCTTTGCAGATTTCGTCTACTCAATTATCTCCAATGTGCAGGGCCTCCGATTTGGTCTATATCGTCAACTATTCACATACTTGGTTTTCAAATTAGAGCTCAGGTCCTCCTTCGGCTTCATACCTTTTTCAACATTTGGAACCCTTTCCCCTAAAACGACTTCTGAAGCGATAACCCACTTAAATCGATTTATGGATTTGCTTTGAAGCTCAGATAAGGTTCGAGAGGGATGACCTTCATTAATTTCCTTCCCAAGGATGGAATTTGGTTGAAATATATCCTATAACCCTATCATTCTAATCTTAATTTTGGTCTAGAAATATAACCTAATGTTAATATATTTTTTCTCATTACTTTAGTAATTTTCCCCCCATTTGGCTCGATTTTTTCTTTGTTTGGATTCTGATGTGTGGATTCATTTGATTTCAGGAGTTGGGTTCATATCTAAAAACAGAAATCTAAAAACAGGTATTCCATGAATGCACTAATTATTTTTTATTTTCCTTATTTTTACCCCCTAGAACCATCTGAAGAAGTGCATACAGTTATGTATCTTATCATCTTTTACTATAGAAATCTTAGTGAATGATTTTTTATTTTATGAATCCGTACAATTTTATACATCTCATCCCTGTAAGGGGTTTGCAAAATCGCATGATCGGAATTTTTTTCCTTACTGAGTGAACAAAACACTTATGAAGATATTGAGGCTCCTTATAGATGCCTGAAAGAGACTTATGGGGTTATGAAGGAAGATATTTTTTTGTACTGACAGTCTATTGGGTGTGGACCAAATATTTATTTAGCAGCCAGGTTGCTGAGGTTACGAGATATGGTTTTCCATAGCTCATTATTGTCCAGTTTTTGAGTTCTCTATCCAGTGAAGAAGACATACTGGTATGATATCTATAAGGTGCATGTTTTTTCCATTATAATACTCATTCACATATTAGTTTTTTCAGGGTTCACAATTATTTATTCAACCTCATTTTGTTAGTGTAGGTATGCCTACCTATTTGTATTATTATCGTCATTGTTCGTTATATATACTGAAAATAACATTTTTATTAGAGACATAGTTAATTTATATTTTGTATTAAATTTTAAATTTTTCTATTTTCTTAAGAGTTTTTTGACTTGCATTATATTTTTCAATCAAATGACTTCATCCTTCTATTATACTATCATCTTCTTGCATTTATTATCAGTTATTTTGATATCAGGTTAACATTTTTCTATGTATGTGTATGTTACTGTAATCACCACATCTACATTTTAGGTATTATAATAATAGACAGTTCAAAAAGATATAGATCTTATTGATATTGCAAATAGGTATAGAAAGGTATAGGTTGTGCAAACAGGTATAGATAGTACAAACAATAAATCATAAGAAACCATGGTGGATTTTCCAGGAATGTGTATACATGAATGCACTAATTATTTTTTATTTTCCTTATTCTTACCCCCTAGAACTAGCTAAATAAGTGCATATAGGTATGTATCATATCACCATTTATCATGGAAATCTTAGTGAATAATTTTTCATTTTAGGAATCTGTACTGTTTTCTACCTCTCCTCCCGGTAGGGTGTTTGCTGAATTGCATGATTGGAATTTGTTTTCCTTGCTGAGTGAACAAAACACTTATGCTAATATTGATTCTGCCTATAGATGGCTGAAAGGGACTTATGGGGTTTTTTAGGAAGATATTTTTTTTGTACAGATAGTCTATTGGGTGCGGACCAAATATATATTTAGTAGCCAGGTTGTCGAGGTTACGAGATATGGTTTTCCATAAATCAATATTGTCCAGCGTTTGAGGTCTCTATCCAGTGAAGCAGACATACTATTTTGATATCATTAAGGTGCATGTTTTTTCCATTATAATATTCATTCACCTATTCGTTTTTTCAGGTTAATATTTTTCTATGTACGTGTATGTTACTGTAATCACGTCATCTACATTTTAGGTACTATAATAATAGACAGTGCAAAAAGATATGGATCTTATTGACAGTGAAAACAAGTATAGAAAGGAATTGACTGTGCAAATAGGTATAGATACTGCAAATGGTAAATCATAAGAAACCTTGGTGGATTTTCCAGGAATGCATATTCATGAATGCACTAATTATTTTTTATTTTCCTTATTCTTACCCACTAGAACCAGCATAAGAAGTGCATACAGGTATGTATCTTATCATATTTTACTATTGAAATCATAGTGAATGATTTTTCATTTTATGAATCCGTACAATTTTATATATTCCATTTTTTTACATTTTTCATTTTATAACATGTAGTATACAATGTTTTAAGGTATTTTTTTATCACTTCTTCTTGCCTCATAACCATTATAAAACAATTAAGTGATGTCTATGTTTCAATGAAAGTATTGTTGTGCTATTAGAAAAACAATTGTCAGATTATTGTTGTTCACATTGTTATAAAGTATTGTTATTTTCACATTCAAATGCAATTGTTTCTATTCAAACATTACTTTTAAATAATTACTATTGTAAAAAATACTCTTACATATCTATAAAAATGTGAAACAATAATAAATACAACAATACATTTTAGTATATTATTGTTGTGTTGTTTTACATTGTTATGCTATTCAAAAATAGTAAAAATCTGAAATGACAATACTTTTAATAAATTTGTGAAAAATACCATCACATTCTTATAGAGTATTGTTGTTCAGAGATGTAAGTGTGTGTACTGTTTGGGATGTGATGTTTCACATCACACCATTTTACTTATTATGTAAAACATCACATCACATTGTGATGTGATGTTCAAAATGTGTAATATGTAGTACAAATTCAATATTACACTCTTACATATTTGTTGTAATAGTTCAGAATATACTATTTTACATATTTTCTTCCAACAATCTGTTTTTAAAATAGAACATCACCCAAATAGTACATCACACAAATAATAAGCATGTGATGTTTTATATTTGAACAGGTGATTTTATTTATATTTATTGACATTTACAACACATGCTTATAATATTATGCTTATCATAGATGTTTTATTCAACAAAAACTAACTCTGTGATCTGTTGTATCACCTTAAATATTTTTGTGATGTGTTGTTTTACATTATATATAAAAACAAGTGTATGTAACAATATAAATAATAGAGATGTTCTATTTTAAATTTCTTAGATATGAATATATAAATAACAGCTCACATAAACTTTTCATCTATTCCCTAGGGGTTTCTCACATCCTGCACAGATTTACTCACTCCACTCTGTGATGTTTCCATCTACTGATGTCACCCTATTATTTCTTCTTCTGTGGTATGTTTTTATTGACTATGATTTTCTTCATTATAATTTTGATTTTCTTATTGACGCAGTTTTTATTCCATCAACATTAATCTATTAAATAGAGAAGATCCACACGGTGGAGTTTTCCATTGAAGGATTATGCTATGTCTCCAATATAATTTTCTCATTTTGACTACAAACCACTATTCACTTCCCTTCATCTACATTTGAGTTAGGGTTACTTTCATTCTCTTAGATTCATTTATGGGTTCTATTTCTTACTAGATGGATGCATTCATATTTTAAATCTCATTTTCCCCTTGTCATTCCAAAATTAAAAATGATAAATTTAACTCATCTATATCATTTTGTAGACGGTAAGTGATTCTGTTTGTGGGGAGAATTCTCAAACCAAAGTGTTGCGCGATTATTATCTATATAGGGAAACTGTGCATTACTGTTGTGCTTACAAAATCAAATGTACAACCCTTATATTTTCTTTGGTAATCACTATTTTAGTTATGATTGCATTTTCTACATATTTCATCTATTTTGTATATTAAAACTATGGACGCGCCCTTCCAAATCCATTTTGTTCTTGTGCTTTTGGAATATGGTGAAAAAATTCCCTAGGCATTACATGAAACTAGACCTCTAATTTTATGTATCTGAGTACCTTATATGAATCAAGGGTGTGGGGATGAGAGTTAACATCTCAATTTATACATCCATATTTATTTTAGTACCAAATAATAGTTTATTAGTCATTTCCTTTTGATGTTATTTTTCCCATTCCTTTCCATTCTTCCTAATGCCACCCGAGGGATTTTTTTACATAATCTGCAATGTTGAATGATGTATGCATCTGATTTGAAGAGTAGGAAGAGACCAAGATATAGTATGAATTCCTTCTAATTATCGTTTAGTATGAAATACTTCAACTTTAAGTATTTTATTCTTATTAACTACACATATCATCATTGGGTTTCTCTCTGTTTCCATTTGTTGAGAAGCCCAATCACTTCATTTAATCTTCCATTTTCCTCCCACTCTATCAACATTTTACACAGATTTCATAGCTCATCACCGTAGTTTTTTTGTTCTTTGATTTATTAATGGTATTTTTTTATAATATAGAAAAACATGTTGGGTATTTTACAGTTACCTTACTATTGCAGTTGGGTCTATTTCTTGCATTCACCGGATTGCAACTGAGGATATTTCTTGCATGGATGGGTTTTTTGGTTATGCTGGTTTTTCCTGGCCTTATTTTTTACTCAGTGCTGCAATTGTGTATTACGGATGTTGTCTTGGTGTTTTAGTGATCCTACAAATTGCACTGCTTTGGTTAGCTTTAATATTTTGTAGGTTTTGTTCGAAATGAGGTTGATTGAAAATAGGGTATTATTCAAATGGTTGACTGTTTCAATTTGTTAAATTTTCATGAGAATTTTGATTTTATCTGTATTCATGGTAGTGTATTTTTTCAATCATAATAGTGGATGAAAGTGGTCAGATTGTGTAAGTCTATCTAAAAATGTATTCTGCATTTGTAAATTGTTTCTAATTTTTCAAATGTGATGTTATGGTAGATGTTCTGTTTTCATATTGGTTCTCCTGTAATAGTACCCACATCACTTCAATGTGAATTTAATTAGAGAATATATAACAGTTATTTTCAGTAAAACATGGTTTAGAGATACGATACAAAATTATATCTTTTTATTTTTTTCCAATTATTTTATTTTAACATTCATTTTCTTATTCTGAAAATTCATTACAGTATTCATGTATTTAAACATTTTTTCTATGCAGAAAATTATGTTCAAATATTTTGAAAATGAATATTTGTACAATGTGAAAGGATTTTTGGGTTACATCCTATAACATAAAGTTATACTCAATGATTGATGCAGTTCTATAAATACAGAAATTACTACTTTTTCTATGTACTTTGTCCTCAATGTTTATCTATACACTAACTATTTCATTGTGATGATAGGCCCTTCAACTCTATTTACTTCTTCCTCACTCGACATCACCCAGCGTTCTTGTCTAACCCTACGATTTCGTTATTTTTATTTACATGACTTTCAATCCCACATTAAATATTATAATTATCATAATTTGAATTATCCATTTGAATCATTTTATCGTTCATGTAATTGATTTTTACATCATGAATTCTCAATATAAATTTGTATTTCTTATTAATTCAACTAAATATTTTCTTCTATGTTTATTATATTTGACATTGAATCTTTAAATAAATAAATAATTTCATATTTACATATTATTATCCAACTGTTTTCCTCAAATAGTATGTATCTTGTAGGCATGCATTTTATAACATCCTACATTAATATATTGTACTATATACGTCCATTTTTTCATATTGTTCCATATACGTCATGAATAATTTCACTTAGTTTTTTTTGCTGAACATCCCACTCAATCAATTTATTATTATTTCATTTATTTTCACATTTCCCATTTTTATTATTTCAACCACTTTATTTCTCTTTCACTTTTTATTTCAGTGCCAACATTTTAATATTCTCTTACATTTTAATAGTTTAACTCAGTTTTTTTGTAGGCATGCATTTTGTGTTTACTCTGCATTCAACTCTTTCACTATTGTTTACTCCACATTCAGCTCTTTCACTATATTTTGTCCAATTATAGTTCAATATTAATTATCAATATTTTTTTTCAATATATTCAATATTGATGTTCTTTATGAACTTTTAAATATAGGTTTTTATTCTTAAAAATAAGACTTGAACGTATTGCCGTGAAAACGCACTGGTAAGTACTAGGTTTTTAAAAGAAATCATATTATCATTTTATGAATGAGGTACTTTTTGAATTTTTACCAAAAATGTGAAAGAAATTTTTTATTTTAACTTATACTACATGAATAGAATTTACTACTGTCATGACCACTCAATATGTGAATTTTTAATATAAATATCCTTGGATATTTTCAAATAAACTTATTTTCAGAATTCATTTAGAATTTTTAGTTTGTGTAATGTGATTTTCAAAGTGATATGGTATATTATTTTAGAATATTTTTACGATTTTATAATGTTATTTAAATATACCAAAGATAAAAACCATTAATTCAAATTATTCATTACTATGGATATGATCCAAGGTAATATCCGAAAATTTCATTTAGATGTTTATGTTTATGATGAAATGTTATTTATGATACAATTTTATTTTATATGTGTTATGGTATAAAGAAATTATTAAATGTTTATGAAACTTATTTCAATTACATAGGTTATGCTATGATGAATTGTTTACGAACCCTTCCTTTTAATGGGTTCTAATATGATGAATGCTTTATGGTCTTATGGAACACATTTTTTTGATTTTAATTTTTTGATATATGGATCTAGAATTATATATCACTCTAATTAATTTTGTAAAGATATATATCTCATGAGATAAAAAAATCTAGAATATAGAGTGAACATTGTTTAGTAAGGGACTTTGTCAACTAGGATAGTCTCGGGGGTGAACCTGGAATACTATTCTAGTTTGGGAGTGAACCCAATCGACTTTGATAGTCTTTATAGCGAGCCTTGACCACTAAGGAAATGATTTTATTTTTTTATTAGTATACCATAGGTAACATTTTAGGTCAATTCAATACTTTAATTGATCATGTTATTAGATTCCTCTATGATTTATGTCTTAGCAAATAAGAATCATTATTCCATGACTCAATATTATGATCTTAAATATGCGTGATATGATTTAAACTATTGTGATCATATGATCATTTATATCTCCCATTTATAGCCATACTATGAATATGGGATCACCCTTTTCGTATGCTTCCTTTATCCATGTTATGAAGGAAGGTATTATGCATGATATGTGTATACATGATTCTAGTTATTAACAACTTTTTATGAGATGATGTTGCACACTTATGAACCAATTGATTACATATCCATGTTTACAAATACACTTGACCTATACAATTTGTATGTGAATCGTAATGTTATGTATTGATTATTTACATATTTTTTTATAAATCATGTTTATGAAAGAATTTGGTCATTATAGTTGGTATCATAAAAATGATTAGTTGTCTATTGGAATATGGGATGAGAAATCATTAGAGAGAACCCAAGGGATAATTATATGTATTGTATTACATTCTACAATTTTGGTAATGATCAAGGATTACTTAGGTTAAGTGTAATGTATTCAAGATTGAAAAAAAGGATTCATTATTTAAGAATACTCTAAATGAATTATAATAATTCCATAGTATGAAATTTTCTATTCAGCCTATATTTTTTGTTTTTAGTAAGTGGATAGAACACATTCGATTCATGTTACTGTAGATATATAATGATATAATGTTCCTCAAGAGAACACAAATTAAATCTATATTTGAATGAAAAAACTTATGATAATGCCTAACCATATATCCTATTAAATAATTAACAACCACTGTATAAGTGAGTTTTTTAACACACCTAATAATAATATTGTGTTTCACAATGACCATAGAGAAAAGAAGATTCCAATTAATACATGTCTAAAATATGGGAATAATAATTCAAAGGAATGTATCAAAGGAATGGGAAGATGTTTTCTCTATGGAAATGATAGTAATAGGTTTATAAGTTCAAGGTTTATCATATGTTCCAAGTGATCAACACCCACTTTTTAATGCTTTAATTGATTTTATTTTGATGTTTCTTGAATTATTTTATAGGTTTTTGAGATAATACTATATTGAGGTTTAAATAAACATTTTCATTAATTTTAGAACTAGGTTCTATTGGGTAATGGGATATATATAATATTTATGATTGAAATGCTATTAATTTACAAGTAGTTATTTTGAATATAATTATGGTTATGCTTAGTAGTGCCTTTAGTTTAGTATGTAAATTTGATTCATGATATATTGTTGAAGTTCATTACATTATAAGATCATATTTTGATTTATCATAGTGTTTAATGATATTTTGGGTAATGTTTCACTAGGTTTAGGTATTTTAACCCTTTTAATTAACAAATGATACTATTTTGGATGAATGTAAGTAAATTTTTATGATATAAGATTCATGTTATAAAATATCCATTGAGAATAAGACATTATTACATGTTTAGTTTTTTTAAGATATTCACCATATTTTTGGTAACATTATCAGAAATATATTTATATAATTTAAAAATGGAAAAACTATATGTATGAAAAAAACCAGTCACGTTTTTCAAGGCTCTGAGGATTGGACCCATAATTAAAGGGAGATAAGGGAGAAACACCTATAGCTGGACAATGTGATGTCCCACTGAAAATGAATTTGATTTTATTTAAGAGGTAAAAATTATGTTGATTTTTGGAAATTTTTTGAGTAAGTTATATTAAAAAAAATTATTA
Source organism: Viscum album (assembly GCA_963277665.1). Lineage (NCBI taxonomy): Eukaryota > Viridiplantae > Streptophyta > Magnoliopsida > Santalales > Viscaceae > Viscum > Viscum album. The sequence goes on along the minus strand of OY728143.1, from coordinate 730,518,449 downwards.
ATATGGGGTTTACCTTAGGTTTAAAGGTTTAATTATGTTTTTTATGCATATATAATTTTAATTTTGGATTAAGAATATTTTTTTTATATATATAAATGAGTAGAAAATTTAAGAGATTATATAATTTTTAATTTTTAATTTTTGGTATAGTGGGATGAAAAATTTTATATTGATCATCAATGAATATGTTAATCATTTTCTTATGGTTTTTGGATTTTGAACATAGCGAAGTATACATAGTTATATATAGAATAATCTAAGTCCAAATTTGGGTGTTTTTATGAGTATTTAAAGACTAATATAAAGTATAAATCATTTTTTAATTATATTATATTGTGATAAACATTTTTGGGTTTTAATTAATTCCTAAAAACATGAGGATTATCTAGATCTACTATTTTGTTCCATTAAAAGTTTATATTTGTGATTTAGGAATAAAAAATCCATCTCAAATTATTTGGGGAAATAGATTACATTACTTTAAAAATTGATTAAAGGATAAAATTCTACATTCTAAGTAAGTGAATTGTGTTACTTATTAGTCTTTATTGTAATTTATTTCATAAACTCTAGGAAAAAGACCGTGAAATAAATGTTATTGACCTATTACCATTAAGTCTGATTAATTGATGTTCTTTTCACACTTCATCATTTTATGGTATTATTTTAGTTTACATTCCAAATATCAATCAAATTCTTCTAATCAATGATTTTTATCAATCACTATCATTATATATACAATATGCTTTTGTTCCAAGTTTATAAATTTACTTCCTACTAATTTTCACCAATCTAGAAATGTAGATATGTTTTATCCCGGATAACCACTTTATTTCTCATTACCTCATTTCATTAGGATGTTTTATTAACCCTTTTAACAATTTGAATTTTAATCATAAGTAATTTTTTAAATATAACACCCTTTATTACCAAGCCTAGGAAAAAAAAATTTGGAAAAAATTTATTATAGTGGGATAATGTAATAATACATGTTTTAAAAAATCAAATGTTTGATAGAGTAAAATATGCACAATACAAATCTTAAATGAACTATGAAATATTACCATTAAAACCATGTTGTTAAATTTTTTAGGTATAAATATGATTAATTGAATTATGTAATATATGTGTATATATATATATAAAGGAACTAATCATTAAAAATTTATTCATTAATTCTTAGTAAATTAACATTTAATTTTTAGATAAGTCATTTTATAATTCAAAAATAAATTATCTTCAAAAAATATTTGTATTTCTTTTTAGTAAGAAAATATTAAAAAAATCGTGAATTTCTAAAAAATTTATTTCACAAAAAGGTAATTTTTTTGAATTTGGAATATGAAAATATTCTTATGTTTATTTTTGAGAATTTATTAAATGGTTTTATTTTTCATTGAATTGAGAGAAATAATGATATTTATTGAGAAATATATTTTCTTTTTATTTATTTAGAAAATAAAAGATCCTTTTGTATTAGTTTTTTTATATATGTCGATTATATTAAAAAAAATAAATCTAGTTATGGTATTTGGAACTGATTTTGTATAATAATTTGATATAAAATATTTTTATACATAAAAAGAATTTTTTAGAAAAACTATTTTCTGTACCGTTTTAAATTTTCTTGCAAAAATAATTTCTTCCACTTCTAGGATTTGAATATTAAAAAATTGATCTCATATTTGGAATTTTGATATCAATATTTTTTAATTAGGACACATTAAATTTTTTCATAATGAATAATTACTATATAATGATTTTTATTATCACAGTAAACGTTAAATGGGTTAATTGGGGAAAAAACTAAAAAATAAGATCTCAGAATAAACCCAACACATGCATTTATACAGTTGTATGGGTTTGTTTTGGATAGTTCCTCACAATTGTCTAATATACAAAATCTTGATTCCAATTTCCTTTGATAAAGACTATTATAATATTTAAGTAAAAGATAAAGTCAAAATTTTCATTTTCTTGACATCAATATCACTTAAATTATTACATAAGTATAAAACCACATTTTTTAGGTTTAAAATAGGTATTATAAAGATAAATTAATTGTTTATAATGTAAATTGATTTATAATTTTTAATAATGAAATAATAATGATAAATTCTTAAACAGTGCTAATATAATAATTATTCAATCTACATAAAAATAAAATAAATGATTTAAAAAAATATTAAAATTATTTTAATACAGACAAATTAGTGTGTTCTAGGATTTTGTTTCATATTTATCATTTATTAATAACATTTTTAATATTTAAAATCAATTTTTTTATTTTTTTTGTTAAGATTAAAATTTAATGAATTGTGTCAAATTTAGAATAATATTATTTTATAAAAAATAACATATTATTAAATAATATAAAAAATATAAAAATATGAAATAGGATAATTAGGATAATAAATTTGTTAAACATTATTCCCTTTTCCAATTATGATAGAATAGTTGCATTATATGTAAAATAATAAACCGTTTAGAGTGAATACATTATTACCATAGTTAATATTAAAATTTTATAAATAATGGGTTAAACCAAAAAATATGGTTTAAGACACCAATTAATCCTACAAAAATTCTTTTAGTTGATTGTATTACAAGTACATCGTACCTAATATTATTTTTAATATTATTAGTTTACATGATAGTTATTACCTAGCCATTAGAATAAAGGTTATGGAATAGAAAAACTGAATTATGAATGTACTTTATGTATTTTTAATAGATTCTTGTGTGACAAATTAATTAGAAATTAAACTTGAATATGATGGGAATTTGGTTATGAAAAATTATTTTTATACCCAGAAAAGAGTATTATTAATATTATTATTTAACATATTAGTTATTACCTAGCCATTGAAATAGAGGTTCTAGAATGTATAAATAGAATTATGAAAATATTTTTCACACATTTATATATAGTGATTTCATTGATAACCCATTAATTAGAAATGACAATTTAATATAAAGGAAATTTTATTATGAAAAATATTATTTTACCCCAAAAATAGTATTTTATTAATAAATTAGATTAATCACTTTCAGTGAAAGATATTAATTAAATTTATATATTATATATTCAACCACACTTTATTATATTCATCCAATATGTTATATAGGCATAGAATAAGAATAAATCAAATTTTAATCATAAAGTCTATATTTTTGTAAAAGGAAAATTTTCCACATTTTAATGGGCACTAGTTTGAAGACTAGATTTTGATTTTTTTTAAATATTATATAAAAAATGAAAATATTGTTTAAAATATAAATGTAAAAATAATTTTAGTGTGAATTTTTTGTATTTCTCGGAGAAGAGTCCTTTTTTGTTAAATTGGAAAAAATAATGGATTTTAGTTACAAAATTAATTTTCACTTCATTTATTTATATTGTTAAATTTTACATTAAATTAATTTTAAACTATAATTAGTCGAAGTATACATAAATTAATAGAATATATGTAGTGGGAATCATCCCATCAGTGGGATTATTTTAAAATCAACATTTTCACCTTCTGTAATCGGAATTTGTGAAAATAGATTCCACATTTTTAATAAAATTAATTTATAATTAATATTAAGGTCAACATAGTTATTTATAAAAAAAAATATTAGTGAATGAAATTAAAATTAATTATAGTGATTAAGATAAAATATATTTTACTTAGTGGTTAAACTTCAATCTTAAGTTCCAAAATGACCATGAAACTTATCCAAACCCAATTTCTTGAAATACACCATGATTTTAAAAAAAATTGAAATTCATGATACGTTGTTTTAGGTAGATATTTATAACTAGACTTTAAACAAAATGTTTTCACTTCTATGAATTGAATGTAAAAAAATATTCATCTTCCATTGTAATCAATATGTTATTTGGTGTAAGATAGAACTAACTTGTTTTTTGGTGAATATTAGCATACCCTTAAGAATAGTAATATGAATACTAATATGACCCTTATGAATATTAAATCATATTGTTATTTTATTTTATAATGGTTATAAGGTAATGTGATGTTGACTAATTTTTCAAGATGATAAAAAATTTGTTATTGATTAAAAGCTGTTATTTTTCAATAAATTTTGACTATTTTTAAAAATTAAATTAATAATATTTAGAAAATTATTTTTAAAAAATAGAGATCATTATTTAATTCTAAAAATCAATAAGTAGTTAGTGTTTAATTTTTGTTTCTGAAATTCATGAATTATTTATGAATAATAATTTACGATAAATTACGATAAATGATAAATACTTGTTTTAATGCATCATAGGTGATGAAAGGATAATGTAAGACCGAATGTTACAAACTCACATGAAGCTATTACAATTTGGGTCATGTTAATGAAGACTATTCATATTCATAAGCAAATGAATTAAACTAATTTTTCAAATACTGTAAAATCCCTTCCCTTTTCCACTATAAATACTACCCTCATTCCCCTCTTCCTCTCACACTTATTAGGCCATATGTATTGTCTTTGTTCTGACACATCCCTTCCCTAAGTCTCTTCCCCACGTCCTAGACCTTCTGGACTCACCAAAATGCCAAAAACAAGCCCCTTTAGTAGGATATCATGGAGGAGAGACCAAGAGGATGTTTAGACAGGTTTGAAGTAAGACAAACCTGAGGTAAGGTAATTATTAACTAAATTTCCATTCTTTGGGTTATCATTATAATTTATTTATTTTATAGATTTAATATCAATTAAATGAAGAATTTTTTTTATATTATGTTTTATTATCTGTATTTATAGTTTACATACATATTCCTATCGTTCAATTGGATCTCATATCAATTATATGATATTTTTTAAGGGATTTTCTTTTAAAACCCTGTTGTAATTTGTTTTTCAAAAAATTAAAAATCCATGTTTTTTTGTGAAATTTTGCATGTGTATGACTATTTTATGGTTCTTTGTCATTGTTTTTGAAGATGGGTGGGACCTATATCTCTCTCCAATGCATTGGGTATGTGTAAGTTGGAGGTCCATTGTTTGGTTACTCTATGTGTAACAATGATGGTTACACCATGAGTTAGCAGTGAGAGTTACATTGTAAGGTAGCCATGAGAATTACAACTCATAAGGTACCCATGTGGGTAACAATATAAGTTATTAATTCCCCAAAATAAATTTATGGTTATATTTATGTTCTATATGTTTTGTAGAAATCTCATTTAAATCTCCAGTTTCACAATGTAGGTTTATATGGGCGACAAGTGTGTCTTTTTGAAAATGATTTAATACATAACTAGTATTCATGGACTAATTTTATCTTTATATATATATATATATCCCTTACCAAGATTTTTTCCATCATCACATGTTTTTAGATGATTTTTATAGGTTATAAGGTTGTAAAAAACAAAAAAGGAAGCCATGTTAAATGGTATGAAGTTTTGTCAAAGAAAACATGTTTTATTTGAAATGATTTTTATTTTGAAATAAAATGATACTGTTTTTATAGTATCAAATATATTTAACTGTGAAATTATTAGTATGGGATGTTTCCTGATTCTCTAAAACTCTTAATTAGAAAATGTCCTATATTTGAAAGGAAGTGAGTTCTAGACAAAATTTCAATATTATATATTGTAATAAGGTCAGGTCCTTATAGTTTGAATCAAAGGATGGTTTAGATAACATTAGGGATTATACTGATTTTAATAGAATACAATAAATGATTTTTACTCAATGGTTAATTTTAAATGTTATAATGTTTAATTATTATCATGTTGCTTCAATTATGATATGTTTGTTCGGAATGGTTTTTCGTAGAAGAAATAACGAAGATGAAGTAGAGAGGCACCGACATAATGATATCCTTCAGAATCTATAGCTTGGAATGGTAGGGATTTGAACTGAGTAGTTTGTGACAGTAATGGCTCACCTGATGCTGGAATCAAATGGTCGTGGAAACCATGCAAGAGAATTTCAGAGGAACCGCAATGAAACATGACGATAATGGAACTTTTTATGATGAAACTCCCTCCATCTTTTTGTGTATCTTCTTACCCAGAAGTAGTTTAAGGATTGATTAAGGCCCTTTAAAATATATTTGATCTTATGGGATGTTCATAAAATCAAAAGTTAAGTCATCCCATTTGTCGTTTTTAAGGTGAACCGGATCCATGGTGGTCAATGGTCAACAATATCAGTGATAAATAAATGAATGATTCCGTAGAGTGGGATGAATTTTAAAGTATATTCCTTGGAAAATATTTTACTAAGGTGGTGCACATTAAAATGGAGATACAATTTATTTAATTGAACAATAAAGTGAAATATTCGGTCATCGTGTATGAATAATACTTAAACCAACTGGAGGGTTATTCTCTAAATGTTATTCATAATCTTGATAGAAAAATAAATTAATCTTACTCATGATTAAAGACAAGGTATCAAAGGGCATTGTCCAACCATGAATTTAAAAATTATGAGAAACTTTTATGATTTGATGAGAGGGTATAAGAATAATTTCATGATGATCACATGCTCGTTTATATTGGGGAGAAGTAATATCCATATGGAATGTGATGGGTAAGAATCAACCAATGAAATCTGATGGTAAGAAATTCCAGTATCGAGTTCGTGAAACTATAGAAAAATGAACCATGGGAAATGACTTACAAAAATGATAAGTGTTTTCATGTGGTTTTTTTGGTCATATGCCCAATATTTTAATGAAAATGATCCTAATACTAATCCTAGTAAGAAAACTATAAATTGTTCTAAACGTGGTGAGATGGGTCATTATGCAAATGAATGCCCAAAGAGAGATCCAAATGATGCAAATAATCCAGAATATATATTGAAAGGTGTTGTGAGATCCATTGTGACTACATCAGTAGATGTCGGGCCATCCAATGACAATATATCAGGTACATTGTTTTTTTACACATAATTTTCTAAAGTCTTGATTGATATGGGGTCTACATATTCCTTTACTTCTAAGTAATGTTTTGGTAAATTAAAAATATCACCTTAAAAAATGAGACAAAAACTTATTGTTAAAACCCTAATGGGAAATATTATAGAAAAGTGAAATTATAAGGATCCATCTATTGTGGTTTATGGAAACAGTTTACCTACAATCATTGTTGTTTATTCCTTAGTAGATTTTGATGTCATTTTGGGAAAGGAGTTTTTTTTATCATTCTATGATTAACTGTATAGCTAAAGAATCTATTTTTCAGAAAGAGTTTCATTTTTTATATAAGAAAGAACCCATACCATAGATAACATATCAGAAAGCTGAGAAAATTTTGAAATATGGAAATGAATGTTATCTTACTCATATTGTGGAAAAAAATGGAACTATTCATAATAATGATGTTTCAATGGTAAATGAATATCTTGATATGTTTCCTGATGAGTTACCCAGTGTTATACTTGATCGGTATGTCGAATTCACAATATACTTTTTCCTGATGCTATTCCAATTTCAAAACCCCCATATCAAATAGATAAAATTGAACTTATTGAATTGAGGAATTTGTTAAAGGTGTTTCTGGATAAAGGCTTCATACAGCCTAGAAAATTACCATGGGGTACTCCTATGGGTTTCGTTAAAAATACATATGGTTCCATGATAATTTTCATTTATAATAGATCCTAGAATAACATAATAGTTAAAAAAAATATCTTTTGCCTCATATCGAAGAATTGTTTGATCAGCTCTAGGGAGCTGAACAATTTTCCAAGATTGAATTGAGATTTGGATTCCATCAGCTGATGGTGATGGAGGATGAAATCCAAAAAATATATTTTCGTACTAGATATCAGAAAGATGAATTATTTGTTATATGGGTTGGGTTAACTAATGAACATGTTGTATTCATAGATCTTAATAATAGAATTTTTAATGAGGTCTTGGAGATGTTTTTGGTTGTGTTTATTGATGAAATTATGCTATTTTCTAATGGTAAAGAGAAAAATAAAAAAACCTAAATTTTGTTTTGAAAACATTAAATGAAAATATAATTTATAGAAAATACAGAAACATTGATTTTGGTTTCAACAAATAACTTTTCTGGGGATCATTATAAATAAGAATGGAATAAGAGTTGATCATGCCAAAATAAAAGTGGTTGATGAATGGCCAAGACCCACAAATGTTACATGGATTCATAGTTTTATTGTATTGTCAGGTAATTACTAACGGTTTGTTAAAATCTATGTACATTTATTTATCCCTCTAACTAAGTTAGGACGAAAAGGTGTTAATTTTGTTTGAAAATAATAATGCAATGTTTTTTCTGAGGAACTGATGAAGATATTGGGGAATTATCTATTTTTTTCTTTGCCTTCCTAAAATGGTGAGTTTATCATCTACTGTGATTCTTCATTAAAGGGACTTTGTTCTGTTCTATTGCATAATGATCAGGTAATTTCTTATGATTCAAGGAAACTAAAACCTCACGAGTTAAATTATTCCACAAATGATTTAGAATTGGATGTTGTGGGGTTTTCATTTATAATTTTAAGGCATCATTTATATAGATCCAATTGTCAATAATATACTGACCATAAAATTCTAAAGAATATATTCAGTCAAAATGAATTAAACATGAGGTAGAGAATATGGATTGAACTAATAAAGGATTATGATTGCACGTTCAATTACCATATGGAAAGGAAAAAAAGTGTAAGATTTAATGAGTTGAAAACATCATGCCTCATTTACATTGATATATTTGGAACATGGTCCCTTTATTAATGATTTGATGAATTTTGTCTTAGAAGTAATTGGTGTAGAAAATACATCTTGTTTGTTTAGGTTTTATTACATTCATCGTTATTAGAAAGAATTAATCCAACAGAGAAGGAAGACTATGAGATACATAAATATGAAAAATTTGTTAAAATCTGTATGATTCTAGAATTAAATGTTGATAAATATTGTATTTTGATATTTAAAAAAACATTGTGTGTGCCTCGAGATTCCCTATTTAAGAAGGAGTTATTGTTTGATGCTCATAGTTCTTGATTTTTAGTTTATTCTGGTAGTTCTATGATGAACAAAGACCATAGAGAGTATTAATGATGGGATGGAATGAAAAGAGATATTTTAGATTTTAACATAAATTGTTTGACATGTCAACAGGTTAAGGTAGAGTGGAAGCTACCAAAGGGAATGCTTCCATCATTTTTAGTGACCAATTGAAAATGGGAGAATATATCAATGTACCTCATTGTGGGTATACCAAATACTTCTCAAGGTAACAATGTAATGTGGATAATTGTTGACCAACTGACTAATTCTGCACATGTTCTCTCTATTCGATATATAATGTATTTGGATAAGCTTTATCGATTATACCACAAAGATATTGTCAGGTTCTATAGAGTACCTCATTACATTGTATTTTACTAGGATCCCAGGTTCACTTATAACTTTTGAAAGGGCCTTCATAAGTCATTGGGAATAGAATTAAATTTTTGTAGAGCATTTCATCCTCAATCAGATGGGCAGTCAGAATGTACAATTCATGATTTTAAGGATATTATTTGAGCTTGATAAATGTACTACCATGGACGTTGGGATCAAAATCATTCTTTATATGAGTTTTCTTATAATAAAAATTTTCATTCTAGTTTTTAGATTGAATATTTTGACAGATTTTATGGGAATCGGTGTTGAACTCCAATATTTTTTTATGATGTCGGGGAAAGGTAGTAAATGGGACTAGAATTATTCGAGGATGTGGATAAAAAACTGAATATGATCCCACAACCCATGATGACAACTTAAATATGATAGAAATGTTTTAAATATAACAAGAAGACATTTTTTTTTTGTTTTGAGGTAGGTGATAATGTTTTTCTTAGAATCTCAACATGGAAAAGTATTATTTATTTTTTTATGAAATGAAATATAAGCCCATAGTTCATTGGAACATATGAAAAGTATTATTTATTGGTGTAAAACTATTCATATTGCAATTCATAAGGGTCGTATTACTATTCATATTGCTATTAAGGATAGTATCAATAAACATATGTGAAATAAATGGAATAATTAAGATATTAATTTAATAATTACCTTTATATAAATATAATATATCATTTTATTTATTACCTTTTCACAGACTGAAAAATTGCTAACATTATTCTAGGATGTGTGGACTACCACCTCCTCAAAGTGATAGGATTCTATTCCACATAAAAATAATTATACATATAAGTATACATGTTTAAATAATATGTTATTTAAGATATAATGATTATTAGCTAATTATTAATGTTACATACATTCTTTCAATAATGATTATTGAAAAATGATAGAATTAATCATCCATACGAATGGATAACATTCTCCATGATTGTAAGGTTGGTTCATTTTTTAGAACCATATTTCATGATTTCATTTAAAAGTGTAATTGATATATAAATATGATAAATATATCCTAATTATTATTATGTAAATATTTAAATAATGAACTCTTTGATCTTAGACGACCCACCAAAGTTAGTATTGACACAAAAGCTGAAAAAGGTCAAACATCTGACATAAACATAATTGATTATGTCATTGTATATAACTTTTAATTAAGTAAAATAAAAGTTAGAATAAAAATTAGAAATTTTCTCAAGAAAATTAAAAAATTAAAAAAAGCTTACTATTCATGATGATGAAGGCAAGTATAAAATCAGACTCAAGGTAAGGGACTTCATCTCAATCACCTTTCATTGAGGTATATTTTCATGTTATACACCTACCGTGATTTAGGATGTATTTATATGACACATTTTACATATTATATCAATAATTTATTTTTTATCATCTTATTTAACAGTTTTAAATATATTATTCCTTCAGGGGTCCTATGATTCGATTTTTTAAAAGTTTAATGGGACACATTGATTTAGAAATCTATTTTTAAATGTTTTAATATTTAATTCAAAAATCATTTCATCCATGTATAAATTACAGATATTATATTATATGGCTATTTATATGGATTTGAATTGATTATAAATACCCTTTTATTTCTATTTTAATTCAATTCAAAGGGTTTTGAAAAGGGAACTTATTATATGTTTAAAATGTAATGTTTTGAGAAGAAAAAATAAAAACCCCTATTTTTAACATACGATGAAAATGAGAATTCATATATTCATGACATATATTTGATTTATATCATTATTTTTAGTATTACATGTTTTTATAACTGATAACCCGTCTTTTAATTTTTCATATTTTGGTATAGAAAATATTTTTTCAAATTAAATGGTGTTTTGGAATTGAAAATTGGTTATTATATTAAAATGGTATTTTTACCAAAAAGAGTTTTTCACATGAATTTAATATAATTTTCAATGTCTTTTATGATTAATTTATTTTATTTATGAAATTGTACTTGAGAATTATATGAAACAGGTGATCCCATTATAGCTTATACGACGGGTTGATCCCCATTACAGCTTAGGGGTGATCATAATATAGCTTTTATGAAGGGTTGACCCCATTTATATCTCATTAGAAATTTGTTATCCTGATATAGATTATATTAATGGTCGGTCCCAAATATAGCTCACTTGTATGCCCGATACATCTTATATAAAGGGTAATCCCCCTTATAAATCTATTGAACATTATGTAATGATAATTTTGGAATTCGTCCTTATGGTATTTATAATAAAAATGGTTTTGAAATGTATTTATAAATATAATTCTCAATGATACCAAAAAATAGTTTTAATTATTTGATAAGATTATATAATGCCCCTAATAATTGAGATTGATATCATATGGCTCATGATTATTAATTCTCATGAATTATTACTCTGTGATTTTCATATTTGATGATATATATGTTGATTGGATAGAGTTCCTTTATGTTTCTCTCAAGCACTATTATTATATTATCTTACCCCTTTGTACTCTTATTCTCATTGATGACATTAAAATGCTAATGCTTATGTATACCATTAATAAGAATGTGGGATCACCCTTATTATGTTTACATTTCCCTAAGTATTAAAGAAATATGTTGAAAGAATTATTCCTTTAAGGGATCTCATATGGATGATGATGTTGTATTAAGATAAAAACTAAAAGTTAGGTTAAGTTGTAGAAATAATCATTTATATTCTTGTGACTTGTTTATGTAGCAATTTATCTTAATTGTCGAAATATATAAACCTAAAAGGTCCCCATGAATGTAAGTGATCCATGATTTACAGTTGATGTTGTATGGTTTTTATGGTAAAAAATATGTCCAATATTATTAGCATCATAGCTTGGAATTTGAAGACGTAAATTTTAGAACATGGTTTAAGAGTGTAGGTTAGATGATCCTCTTAATGATGGGGGATGTGGACTCATGAAATACCAAACTAATAAAATATTCTTCATTAGTTAACCTGTATGATCACACATGTGGATAAAACGTCCTTTTATATCCTGATTTTATTATTCCGTCACTACAACAAACTGTTCAATTCTGATTCTGACCATTTATGGTTTTTTTATTTTGATGGTTGTTTCCTTATTGATATCTTTCTAGAATACAGGCCCAATTTCCTCTTCGGAAAACCATTCTGAACTAACATATCATAGACATAGAAACATCATTATCTTCCAATTATATATTATTTCAATTTCACAATTAATTAAAAATAATTTATGGATATTCTATTAACAATATCCCAAATCTTAAAATTGTCTAAACAGACCATTGATACTAAATATAAGGCCCTAGTAATAAAACATTACATAATCACAAGATTCATCAATAATTTGACTTTAATTCCCATTTAGGATCTTTTTAGGTTTAGTTTTTTAGACAATTACTACACTATTAATATATATAATCACATAATCATACAAGAGGACAATATCAATATAGTATCCGACATTCCTCCAAGGAAAACCCTTTTAAAAATAAAATATGATTTATTTTATGGATAAAAATCATATCTACTTCTTCCTTTATATTACTCAAACTTACACCCTGTGAAAGAATTTTAACATTTTGGGATGAGCACAATAATCTCAGTAAGGGAAATTAAATATGGAATAAAAACAATAGTTCATGAATACAGATAAACCCAAGAAATCTAAACATTTAACAATAGAACACAATCAATTTAACATACCTTATGAAATCATTGGATTCCATAAAATCTAAAATAAATCATATATCATATAGATAACTTTTGGAATCTATATATAACTTAGTTTGTAGCTTTCACAACTACATAGGGAGTAACCTTCACTATTATGTTTGGAATACCAATCAGAGTATATTCCTTAAATATATTTGGAGAAAACATAATGTTTTCCTCTATCGTATTAACCAATGGATTAGAGAGATATCGATGGCTCACCCAACCTTAATTTATCAAGGAACCACCCATATATATAAATAATTACCAGGAACCATAACATAATCATAACACATTAAACAAGTAATTAAGAAAAATAACATTTCCATATTACAATAAAAATATATCATTTCATGATATTGACATAATCAATCCTTTATCAAAACCAGTATCAATAACAAAATTTATTAAAAATATAATATGGTATTTATTTTTTTTAAATACATTACGGCTTGTAGAGGATGCCAAATATCAAATAATGCTTGCGGTGGCGAAAATGACGTCATGACCACAAACGGTAAAAAGATACATTCTTTTTATCATTTTTTAAACACTTCATATAAAAAAGATTCCTTTTGAAATCTATTGAATGAAATTAAAATTAAAAGGGGTTTATTATAGACCATATAAAAGAAAGTCATTTATATATCAAAATATCACTCAAAAAAATTAGAGTAAGATGATATCCCTTACCTTCAGTCAGATTCATCACATACCATAGTTATATTCCTGAAAAATAAACTTATATTGATTTTAATATTCATGAGAAAATTTTTTAGGTTTATTATTCCTTTTATATTACCCGTATCCATGCTATAAAAATTTACACAATTATTTCAGTTCATATCAGATGTTTTTGTCGATATTTGGCACAAGAGTAAAAAATGAACTTGTTTTGATGTAAATTGTAAATGTGGTCAAATTTCAATCATATATAACTATATTCAAGATTTAGATATCAAATATATCTAGTATATATGTATTTAGAAAAATCCATATTATTTGGAGATATGAAATGATGCACAACGTTCATGGAGATGGTAGGACATATGTACATATAAATGATACTTTAATTTGTTTTTTCAAATTAAATTAAAAAGAATTAAATTATAATTCCACTATTATATTAATTTCATATATGTCTCATAAGTTATACAAAAATGTACTTTATACATTCCATGTACAGTGGGGATGGTTTATATTGCTTTTAGGTGGAGATAGTCCACACTTCCTCAAACAAAAATATCGTATGACAATAATATATAAAGCATGAAAGTATGTATAATATAACATATCATGAATATTAAATAGTTTATATTATACATATTAAGAAATTATTTTACTAGAATAATTTTTTTAAGACAAGACATGAATGTGGTAAAGGAAAAAAGAAAAAAACATTATTCATGGAAGTGATTAATACGCATAACATGGACAACAATTTAGTTGATTTGAAAAAGAGGAGGTGAGAAATAAAATTTATTTGGGACATTTCATTAGAAAAAACAGTAGTATATAAATTATTTTGGAGAAATAATGAATTTATGAATGAATGTGGTGAGATGAATGTCGAAAAAAATAAATTAAGAGAGGTACTTTGAGAAAATTATCTCTTGATTATCCCCTCCTTGAAAGACACATGAGGATCTTGGATTTGGTATTTTGGTGAAACTATAGTCCCTTGTACATGGGGAGAGTGAGAAGGATAGGTTTGGGCCGATATTTTAAGATCTAAAATTCTTTGTGGGACGAAAACTTTTGGTGGATAGGTTTTATTTATACATAAGGGGAGGTGGGTTCAAATGATTATTTTATTGATTATTTTTTATTAAAATCCAACCATATAGATGTGGAATTAATCTACACTACATTGGATTATAAATAAGGTTATAATATATATTTAGGGTTTATAAAAACCTCAAAAACCAGTAAATTTTGATTTTTTAGGTAGGTTATGATTTTAACTTCTAACAGTAACCATTGTCAAAATTTCACTTTTACCTCAATAAATAATTTTTTTACCATGAAAAATTTTCTATACTGATTAAATAAATTGACCATACAACATAATTTGGAAATTATTATTCCAAATAATGAATCATTTCTTCAAATTCAATTCAATGAATTGTTAATATTTTATTTAAAATTAATTTTTCAAACAAAACAGAAAACGACTTTTCAATTTAAAATGTTCAAAAGTTTGAAATGTTTTTAAATGTATTTTGAACATGAAATAGATTCCAATTTCTTAAGATGGATTAAATGATAAATAAATAGTTTATTTAAATTATAAATACAATTAAAAACATAATATAACTTTATAAATAAATTAGACGAAAAAGAAATTTTGAATTAAAATTCATTATTTTTTACAATTCATTAAAATATGAAAGATATCCGAAAAATACCAAAAAAATCAAACTAAATTTTTATATCCCGATAATAAATAAGATGGTTATTATTTCAAATATAACTTATAAAATTTTCAAAAAAATAATGTAAAATGGGGTTTGCTTCAAAAGGTGGTAAAACTAACTTTTAAAAATATTAGAGTATTTAATGCTCAAAATTGGATTTATTCTCATATTAAGCCTCTAAAATTCATTGGATAAATGTAAAAACATTATACAAATATTTAAAATAATAATATATTTAATTATATTTATTCCTACCAAAACAATTCCTATGCGTTAAATACCATTTAAAATAATAATAATAATATTGTACTATTTTTCAGTATAACTCAACGTTCTGTCCAACGTAAGATTTCGGAGAAACCTATTGTTTTGTGTAGAGTATAATATCAAAAAAATCATCCACTTATAATTAAATTAATTTCTAATTCATAATTTTGAATAAAGATGAAATTTTATTATTCTTTACTTACCTAGTATGTGATAGGATCTTTGTCAGCTACGATAGTCTTGGGAGTGAACCTTAACTACTATGATGGTAGGTGAAGTGAACTCAATCCACAATGATATACTTGAAAGTGATCCATTACTAAAAAAGAAATTATTTTGTGTACTTATTTTCTTGACACACAGCTACGCCTTATGCGAAGGTTATACATTCATGGTTCAGTTTCCTTGATTCAGTAGTGATTCATGTATTTTGGACTGTCAAGATTTATTCTAAAACTCAATATTATGATCATTGATATGTTGAGTATGGTTTCTAAATGTTAAACTCATTTTCTCATACACATATTCTCAGGTTATGCTCATGTGAAAACTGATATGTACATTTTTTAGTCTCACTGAACATATATACTCTCCCTTTTCATATTTTTCATTTCTCTAAGTTATGATGATTGATACTAAGTATGATATGTCGAAGAAGGTATCATGTTATTTATATTTTAGTTGGTGATGATTTAGCATACATACTATGTAGTTTCTTATATTTCCATGTTTTCAATGATACTAGACCAATACGATTCTATCATGGATGATAACATTATGTATTGATAACTCATCTATTTATATGTAAAATCTATGTATAAAAAGCCTAAATAACATTTCTTTGAATTTTATATAGTTGGATATAAACATGTAAGTGTTTGGTTCATGTAAACACACATACATATCCTATGTTTCTTCATATATATATAAACACACAAATAAATTTATTTTTATATGAATAAGGATGATCATATATGTAAATCATTAACTAAAAGTTAAAGACATAAAATGAATACATAATTTTATAAAATGGACATATATTTAGAATTTGTGTCATTTTGTAATTAATATTTTTATATATTATTACAATTATAAAATTATTAATTATTATTTATATTTAGGTAATTAGTAATGAATATTTTTTTTAAAATATTTTGGTTTTTATAAATATAATTTTTTTGAATCTATTTATATATTTTTCTAATTAAAGGTATATTTTAAAAATTATCTATTATTATATATGAATAAAAAGTATTTTTATTTATTATTAATTACTTTAAACTGTACTTTATAATAATTTATTTTTTTTAAAATACTAATCCAAAAATACATATATAATTAGTAATAATATTATATCTATATATTAGAAATTTTTTATCTATTTAAATACAATTCTTTAAATTCTTAATTTTAATTTTACATTTTTATAGTTAAAAATATATGGTTCAAACGATTAAATTTATATTTTTATGTATTGATAGAAAAATTATATTATTTCATTTACAGTTTCTACTTATTTTCATAAAACACAAATAATTTATAGTTATTCTAAAAAAAGGTGACAGCAAATTTTATATTAATTATTAATATTTTGAAAATAATCATTTGTAAATTGAAAATTGTTATTAACACAATTAAATATATGTATAATTTATTATTATATTTAATATTTAATAATTTTTATAATATATGAATGTTTTTGAATATTATTAAAACACATGAACATATAATTTTGATTCATATTATATATTTTTTAAATATTATAAAAATTTATATAATTAGTAATTTATTGTCATTGTTTTTTATTTGAATTTAATTTTTAGTATATTTATATTTATTCATATATTTGTCAATAGTAAATAATATTTACATAAATATTGAAATATTATTATTTATTATTAAAAATTAGTCACACTGAAATATAATTATTATCTTTTAACGTTTTTATATAATTAATTATAGTAATTAATATTTTTTATTTATTCTTATATTGTTTTATATATTTTAGATATATATTTTTTTATATATATATACATATTTTTAAATGTAATTACAAATTTATCCATTTATCAACTCTGATTCAGTACACAATCAATGATAGATTAGAGATTTGTAAGCTTTTTATTAAGACATGACTGATCTTTTAAATTGGTGTAAATTAATAGAATAAGGAATAACATATTCAATGATTTTCCTCTATTTGAGGATTTAAGGATTTTAGATGCATCTTGATTATTAATGTATTTTGTTATATTTTGTTCCCTTCTGAAGAATTAATGCCTCATTTTAAGGCCATGGGTCTATTCCTCTTAGAATTAGTTTACTAACCATCCAGGATATTGATTTTAATTTAAAACATTTTTTATTTATCAATACTATGTTACAAATTTGAATTAATATAATTAGGATCAGTTGGATAATTTATCTCCCATGAATTATGATTTATGTAGCCTTCACTATCGATATACCCATAAAATTGGATATGGAAACTTTGACTACTATGTTTGGATATTTTTCTAGATTCCCATTAGAGATTTATCTCAATGTTTCCTTAGTGTATAATGATATATTAGTAACATGTCGTGATGCCATTGAACATGAAATTATGCATGATAAGATTTATTCCTTCTATGTTGTGTGACCATCCATTTCCATCCAATGGAGAATTATTACTGTGACAGTAGTTTCTGAATTTCTGTTCATAGGATTAAAGATGATTGGATATGTTGGAATAATAAAAAGATCAATATGGATATGGAATAGTGGAATTTAAATTGTCATGTGGACGATAATAAATTGATTATTGAGTAAAATTTTGATGGGTTGGGAAGAAATCTAGTGGGTGGGAGGATTACATTAGTTTTTTTAGTCATCCAATATTATCAAGGGGAAGGACCTTCTAAGATATTAATTTTTAAGGGATGTTGGATTATATAGAGGATGTCCAATTGGATCATTATGAATTTTATAGAAAGAAGTATTGTTTTTTAGAGATCTTTTTTGGTGTTAGGATTTCTGTATTGTCACGATGATTTCATTAAGGGGAAGGTATCAAAAATTTTATTTGAATTTGGATAAGTCGAGTGGGTATTTGGATAACCTATAGAATGACTGGATGATTCAATATATATGTTCAATATTTAAGGAGGCACTGAGTAAGTATTTAGAGGATTATAAAAATTTTGTAGAATTTGAGGGTAGTCTGGATAATAGGGACTTATATGCTCAATTTGTTATAGGTCATGAGTATTTTAAATAAGAAACAGTTATTTATTAGTAAATATCATCAAGGAAATATAAATATGGAAGTTTCATCTCCAATGAAATTCAATTCCAAGAAGAGATCCCCTTCTCATGGATCTACTCAGGTTATAATATGCACCTCTTTCTTAGACATGTCATAGAGGATGTTGATTCTCACAATAATAAAATTTCAAGTTCATAAAATCCTTCTTGCATCATTGATGTCTCTAAAGGGGCCTCAAATAGGATCACTTTGAAAAGAATAGAAGAGTCATTCTCTAATTTCATTTGAAGCAATGAAATAATGGTTAATTCTCAATGAATGTTGGGTTATTTTGAAGGAAGAATATGAATTCAAATATTTTAATAATGGGTTTGGTATATGATGAATTTAGGTAAGACAATGTATTTACTACTACATCTACAATAAGAAAGAACATAGGGGATATTAAGAAGAAGGATAATTATGCATTGGATTATTGGACATCCAAATAAAATTCATTAGAGATATTCAAGACAAATCTTTTTAGATCCCATGGTATATTAGGCCCTCTCTCTATGTTCTAGAATGCCCGAAGCATGAAATTGTCATTCGAGTCTCCCAAAATTATTAATAAAAACCCCATATATTTTGTAGAATCTAATAATTATTGGATGAGTACCTAGTTTCTTGTAAATAAGAAAATGATTGATTGAAAAACCATGAATAAGTATGACTCTTCCACTATGATGAATATTAATGTAGTCTCATATTCCTATGGTCATGGATACACTATAAGAGGAGCTAAAAATCATGTAATTATAGTTCATATAGGTTAACATCTCTCGCTTTATTTTGTTTTTACCTTAAAATTTCTCAAATAGGGGACACAGAATCCTATCAATATGAAAAGTGTAAAGTGTTATGTCATGTACCGACATCTAACTCCTTTTCGGAACTATATATTATAGAATATTATTTTTTTTAGATAGTCATCTAGATTTAGGTAATGGAAATAGGATATAAAATAAATAACAAAAAAATGATATTTTCTATTTCACCCAATGATAATTTTTTTTATGATGACTCTGATGATCAAATAAACATGTGGAAGACTTATAAAATCTATTGAAGGGAAATTAAACAACATGGTAGGGGGTGCTGAGGATCGCTTCATAAAATTGGTTACAACAATTAATCTTAATTTGGTTTTTTTATTTTGGGTTTATTTTATTTTCATAGTTATGAATTATTACCGATGCAAGGGGATTTTCCAAGTGGATTGTAGGAGGTGAATCCCTTGGTGGTTAATGTTTTTAACCGATTTCGGACTGATTTGAGCGGACTACAACTCCATATGCATCCTGCTTTGGGGATTGAGGGATCTGGTGGGATAGAGGAACGTTCTGGCGGTGTCATCAACTCGGTGGTGCCACAAAGTGTGTATGAGGGAGTTTCCTCATTACATGGTATGAATTCTTATGAAGAGGCATTATGCTCAGGTGGCGGTAGAAGAGAAAAAGGTGATAAGTCCCTGGAACAGTCTAGAAAGAGTGCGGTTTTGGTTGTAGCCAGGGAATGATCTATAGCGGTTGAAGGTATTGGGAGAGCTAATCTGTCCAATGTATTGGTAGTTGAGGATCCTGCCTAAACTGTTTGAAATGAATTGGTCTGAATATCTACGAATGTGGAGATGGCGTCTGAGAGGGAGTCCAGTGATGAAAGATTAAGACGATTTTCCACTGATACAAAGGAAGAGGACCAGGGGGAAGGTAACCTTGTCCGAGGCGGAGCAAGAAAAAATTGGGTAAATGGAAAGAGAAAAGGGACTACTCTCATTTTCCTTTGCCAATGGAGACCAGATCGGCAAAGAAGTCAAAGGGAAAATAGATAGAGTGCATCCCCCATTCCTCAGAGGTGGCCAACCAGTAACAGGAGGTGCAAGATAATCCTTTGAATATGCTCTAGATCTCGGATGAGATTTTTCTGGAAATAGTTCTGACAATCAAGGATTCCAATGAGGAGGCAGAACAAATGATGGGAAATATGCTTAAGGTGGCCACTAATGATGAGAAGAGTGCCTAGATAGACAACCCAGACTTGATTCTGGTTCAAGGTTTAACAATGAAAATATCAATGCAGAGGAGTACATACAGGTGTGGGGAAATCTTCCATTCAGGTTTGAAGACATTCTGATGGAGCAACCGGATATCCAGGTAAACTGTTTATCATGGAAACTATTTAGAGTGATCAAAATGGGTAGGCTAAAATTTCACTTTAATGGCCTTGTACTCTCTTTCGTTTCTTGACATGGTTTCTCACTTTTTTCCTTAAAAGTGTTTGATAATAATAATTTAACTATGATGTGAAGTTAGTTATGAATTATTCATTTGGATGCACTTTTATCTGTAATTATTCATTCGAGATGAGCTTCCAATTTGGGGATAATTTAATGGAAGCCTTTGTCTAGTCTGTAACACTATTGGGGAAGTTTCTTCCATGTTCTCTTCCCCTGTGAAGATCTTAAAATTAGAGCATGGGAATTTGGATCAATATCTATGAAGTTGAGTACAATTTATATTCATTATTGGGAAAAAAATTTAATCCATTTAATATTATAAATTATATATCACAAGTATGGATTCATGAAATTAGTCGGAAATGGACCTTCTAGATTCCAATGGTCTTTTATTATAATGCTTCAGCAATTGGTGACCCCACTAATATAGACATGGCTATTGAAGAGGTGTGTTTTTTATATATTTCACATGTCCTCATATAACTTGATCTCTATTCAATTTTAATTGATATGGTTATTCTCTCTACTCTATATAAAGACTGTTATCTAAATATTAATTTCTTAAAAATTGTTCATTATAATAGAGAAAACCATTATCATAGGTTGGATAACTATTGGTATAGCATATACCAACGGATCTCAGAACCATGAGATATAATATTGTGGGTACTAGCATACACAAACAAACCATTGGTATAGGCCACCTTGTTTAATAGTATACCAATGGTTTCATTAAAATGTTGGGATATCCATCCTTGTATTAAAACTAAATCAATGGGTTTGAATACTATTGGTATAGACTTACCTTACCTTGGAATCCAGTAGTACCCCTTCAGAAACCACACCTTGGCCCAATACCATCAAAAATTAGTATATAAAAAAACACTTGCAGCCCCACACCTTTTCTCAAAACTTGTAAACAGTATCAATCAACTATAGCTTGAAATAGAAAAACACCTTCACCTAAACCACTTCCATTCAATATACAAAATTCAAGAAACTTATTAGTGAATTTAAAAACTGATAACACAAAATTAAAACATCACACATACTCATTCAGATCCAATCATCAAGCATTATATGTCATAAATATTAGTAAAAAATACAATGAATCAATCTCCATATCATCACTACCATTATATTAACCATCATAATTTCCCTCATCATCACTATCACTATCAACATCACCATCCCGATCACTGTCATCATCACCATCACCATCACCAGGAACAACATCGACACAATCACTACTAGGACTAGTTCCTGGTGCATCATATAATGAATTAATATTTTAAATGTATCTATCAAAAAACATGGTGGTATTTGGTAGATGTTATGTACACAAGTCTTATATATATTTCATAAATTCCTTTTTGGAATTTTGATTCTATTTACCCTGCATCATAAATTATTTTCCCCCTTCTTACTATGTACGATCATATTATACCTCTAAAAAAGTTTTTTCCAACTCCTTGCTACATGAACTTTCACCTAAGGTGGGATAATATCTAGTTGGGACAATACTCTTTCCTGTTAAACAATTTACAATCCCATGGATCCCATTACCTTATACCCAATGTAACTAATTTTTTAGTCCAATGTTTTCATCATCCTTCTCATCACGGGACTCCAAACCACATGGTTACAAATATAAATGAACAATTTAGTTACGAAATAAATATTGAAATTATAAATTAACAAATTAAAACATAAATTGTACTATTTTTTTCTATTCATTTTTGGTTCTTCAATATTTCATCAGTATACATGAGGAAAACATATTTCATAATGCATGAATCATTAAATATTAAGTATTCTCCCCTAAAGTGACATTGAATAAAGAGAACCAGTATTCAAAATGAAAATTAATTTTAAAAAAAATAATATGATTACAGAAAATATTTAATTGACAACAAAAACCAATTGAATTAAAATATGCTGAAATTTATTTTAATTTCCTCATCTATGTGAAACTATAATCATTAAATCTAAAATGATGACATTGATTATGGTTTAGGAATGATTTAATCAATATTTATTATTATTATTTTGGAGATATCCCTTCCAAGGGATGATATTATTAATTGATTATTGTAGGATTCATGGCCAAGTGATTTAATATGGTTCTTTATAATCTCATTAATAGATTGATTATAGGGTGGTATGATCCTAACTAAAATACTTATCGCTGGTTTGTTTATATTCCATGTGATTGATTTATTTAGAAGAGATTTAAACCATATAATAGTTTTCTATGAATGAGTTGGGAAATAATTAATCCACAAATTATAAGATTTTTGGCTAGTTAAAAATTATTCCATGAAATATTCTTTAGTGGGAATTTAACATATAGGTGGACAAGTTTTTTACCCCATATATATGTTATGGGTTCAAAATATAAACAATAACTTAACTAAAGAGGTATGAATCAACCATTAGGATGTTTTCATTATCCTATAATTTTATGATATGTGTATGAATATGTTTTTAAAGATAGTAATTAATTTTCTATATGGATAGAGTGTCAAATATAGAAACCGTATATTGAATATTAGTGGGTTAATAGAATTTATATTAATTTCACGATCAGTGTGAGGAATAATTTGTTTGTGGGTGTGATAGAGGAGATCGAAATTGATATATAGATTAGCATGAGGTAGGGTAGTGTATAGTAATTGTTTCCTATATTTAATTTTATCATTGTGTATGTTTTTTTACATAATTATCAATTTGGTTTGTCATTCATTAACATGTGACTATATGATTTACATGACAATGTTTTTTTATTACATGGTCTATGGTTTTATTCCTAGATTCCATTCATATAAATTTTTACTATTCATTAATTTATTACAATATTATAATATTCTTTATAGATATGTATTTTATATATTTTTTAATATTATAATGGTCATCATCAACCCAAATTATTTTATTAGTCCTCTGTCACTAGTGAGAAACCTCATTCAAATGTAGTCAAATGCCTAAGGTTTATGTCTCTCTATCTTAGAATGGATGGGTAGGTTCTAAGACAAGATTATTTAAAATTTTAATTATAATATTCTATAATTATATTACTTTTCATAACATTGTTTATTAAGATGTTATTAGTTGAAAAATGGTTTTGAGGTTTTAATTATCCGTATCTAGGTCTTGTATAATATATAATTCATGTTTCATTTGAGTTAGGAATATTTTTAGTGTATTTAATTTTTAACAATGTGTTGATTATGATAATATATAATATATATAGTTATGGATTATTATTTATATCATGGGATGAGGTAGGCAGAGGTATTTATACATTCATCATTCTAAGAATAATTTACCACAAGATATATTCTTGTTTGCATGTCATTGAAAATCCCTATTTTATGGTTGAAAAAGAATATTTTGATTATAGAAACATTAAAAATAGCATATTTAGTTTTTTTTAATAAATTATAAATTAAAAATACTCTAATCAATAGAAAAATCATATACCACAGAAAACAAAGAGAAAAGATGTTATTAAAAAGAACAGAAATGTACCAAATAAACCATAATAAATCTAATCCCTTATCTGATATGTGATACATAGAATCCAAGAAAATATTTCTCTTCAATTTCTATAAAATTTGATGAATTATAGAAAATTAATCTATAAGAAATATATATTTATATCTATTAAATTTCTTTATCATTAAATTTTAGTATTTGAGCACCATTAAACACATTCAAAATTAGCTATATTTTTTGCACTCTCTAATGGAATTTTATAACTTGTGTAAGACATCAAGAGAATAAGTATAGTGAACCGACCCCTTCATGCCTAGATATAGTGTCCACTACTAATACATTGTTATAATATACACGTGAATTGTATCCAAAATTACAAAAAAAATTTATAATTCCTGGTAACCAAGATACATACAGAAGTCCTGTATTATATATTGAAACCCAAATTATTAAATTGTTTTTTTCCAGTATAATAATAACTTCATTCGATATATCTTATCCATGCATATATTTCGTAGCACACATCAGTGAATCCTACAAAAAAGAACCATAATAAGGGTGAGATCAATTGATCAGTAAGGGTAAATTATAGTGGAAGTAATAATGAATCGATGAAAATAATCAATATTTCATGGTTCATAACTAAATTCACATGGCATGTAATATATATACTGAGAATGAAATATGTAAACAATATTTAAAGTGAAATAACCAGAAACACATTCAATTTAAATAACTGGATAAGGAAAAAAATACAGAAAGATAGATTGCTGAATCCCATTACATTTAACCTATAATACATGTATGTAACATAACCATGGATATTCTAACTAATCGAATTATCATATGGAATAACAATAATAGATTTCATAATGATATAATGCAAAATGAAGCTTATCTAAATAATATAATTTAGACTTAATTCTAATAATATAATATTGTCAAGGATTTATGGCAAGAATCTAATACTATCAATGAATTATTCCAAGAATAAGATATTATCACGTCTTTATTCTAGGAAACTAATAAATGGGTAATTCCTCTTCCAAAACCATATGTAGTTCGTTTCATTAAACCTACTAATGCATTGAAGGGCTAGAGGATGCCCCACCCATCACATATAAAAACCAATGCATTCCTCATATTTCACAAAGTGAACACCATATATAAAAATGGTATACTATTTTGGAAATAATTATACCCATGATAAATGATATGGATATTTATGTGAAATTCAATGTCAAATGATGATATGAAATTTAATATTTCAACAGGATAAAAAGGAATCAAGGTAGTGAATATAGGTATTGTCCTTGGGTAAATAATTCATAAACCATATAAATTAATAATGAGCATGGTACCAATATTAAATATTCTGATTTGAGTAAGAGTAAGGGTTATTAAAACTAAATAAAATAAAGAAAATATATTAAAACATTAATGAGTAAAATTTCATTTGAAAAATAAATTTAAAAAAACATTCTTTAACGACCATTCTAATAGAAGAAAAGGGTAAAAAATTATTTAAAAAAAATTAGAATGATAATAACATTTTTGAAATCATTTTTAGAAAAAATGTTTTTAATAAGAAAACAAGTTCTTTTCCAAAAGAGGTAAATGAATTCATGTTTTCTTAAAAAGAATTTCTAAAACATTTTGAGTTCCAAAGAGTGGGAACATGGTACTAATACATGAAAATGGTCATGAATAAAAATTAGTGAATATAATTAATGGGATTATTATATAATCATCGAATAATTTCCACTCATATATATTCAAGTGTAATCAATCCCAAATAATATGATATTCGGAAGCAATCCCTTGAAAATACCAACATAATGATGTAAAAATAAATCCATGAATAGATTATGTTTGTCAAATGTAAATCTAGATAAAATTAATGTAAATTATAAAATATATATTATAATGCTATTACACATATAATCATAGAATGTTAATGAAAATTAATAAGTATTATAACCCAAAATGGTATTAGACCACTGAAATATGATTAAAATTATTCTAGAGTAAAATAATCATAAAGCATTCCAAAGTGTCCTATACCACATTGAATGATTTGAATCATTAAAACTATAGAGGAATAATGTTAATTGAATACATTATATTCCATGATGTTAATATGTTTCATGATATTATATATCATAATTTGTAGTAGATCCACCACAAAAAATAATTAAGTTGTGAATATGTCATTTTACGCATATATGTAAAAAAGTGAGATTAAAATCCCTTACCTTGCATTTTTTTGGGTGAACATCATATAACTTCTTTTATAATGGTTTAAAAAGTGTTAAAAACTTTTAACAGAATTATATCATATTTTAAATATCATATAAAACCTTTTTGTAATATCATATTACTCATTTCTTAACAACCTTAAATTAATTTCACTATTATTGTTATTATTATATTAGTCATTGAAGTATGTTTTGACTGGTTACCTATTGTTCTTATTACTTCAATCATGATTTATTCCCATAATATATTTAATCTATTATTTAATTATTAAATATATTAAATATATATATTTATAATAATCTATTGTCACGACCCGCCCCTACCCGAGCTCGAGCCGTAACTACCCCAATCCCACCTCTATAGGCCAGGGGCTGGCGACCAGCGCCGAAGGCTAAACAACTCGGGGAGGCCTTTGCCTATGTACCTATACACACACACGCAGCACAATCAATGAAAAAGTGCAGAGTAAAAGGGAAAGTAAAGTGCTAACTGCTATAAGTAAACCACAAAGTGCATCGACCCTTAAATAGTACAAAGAAAGTGCTGAAGGTAAACTGAAAAGAAAAGGGGAAAAACACGTGCCCAACTAGTAATGTGCCACAACCCGAAAATGGGTAAACAAAATAAAACAATTGAGAGAGTCCCACACCTGGAACCCAACTACGACCACCACACCCGGTCCATGCTCCCGAACTCCTAAGCTCCACTGAAGCCACGACTAACCTGTCTGTCTTCTGCAAGGGCACACTAAGTGCGGGCCAAGCCCAAGTAGGGGTGAGTATAAAAATACTCAGTAGGATACCCTGAAGGCTTGAGGGATCAACATAGGAGGTACCGAAGGGTGATTAGTAGATCGAACGGAAAAATTAAAGGATTACAACCGAGAGTGCAGTAAAGAGTACAGTAGAGAGAGTCCAACTCAACCCAACAAGAGAAGGGAGGTAGACTCGTCCAGACACAAGGAGCTAGAAACTGTGAGAAGATGAAATTCTCATCGAGTTTTCGCTACCTATAGCAGGAGAGTAGACTCGTCCAACCACAAGTGGCTAGACATGGAAAGCACGTGGCATACCCCGTGCGTCGTCTCCTCCTCTGGAGGGAGAGTATCCAAGCCCATGAAGTGGGTACTAGAACAAGGTATATACATATATATATGCTCTGTCAAGAAAGCCAAATGAGATCATAAGGGGATCTCCATCCTATAGCTCAGCCCAATAAAGTGAGTAGCCAACAGTCCCAGAAGAAAACACCATTGATTCCCAACATCCCACACGTCTTCCCCAAACTGCAAGTCAACGGGCTCAAATCACCGCACCTTGACACTATCTACTTTGGGAGGAACTGATTCGCCTACACGGTTTTAGGTCGCATCGCAAGGATGCATCATGGTGGGGATAGTGCCCCTCATACTTGAGAGTTATATGGGAAGGTCAAGCCACACCTCGTCATTGCCCCATAGTCGACAGGCGACCCCCTGCCCAGCCCCGTGGGAGGATAATTCCTGGAAGTCTACCGGTTCCCACTGGAGGGAGACCCGACAAGAGTGGACAGGTGCCACAATGCCCAATCTCGTAAAAGGGTAATCCACTATAGGGAGACTCGGCTAAAGTCGTCGACGAGTCCGAATGCCCAGTCTCGTAAAAGGGTACTCCACTAGAGGGGGGATCAGAACAGTCATCAGGGACCACTTCCCAGCCCAGCTAGAGGTAAACCGGGAATCAGGGACCACTTCCCAGCCCAGCTAGAGGTAAACCCGGCATCAGGGACCACTTCCCAGTGCATTTGGAGGTAAACCCCGCATCGGGGACCACTTCCCATCCCCGCTGGAGGTAAACCCAGAACCGCTCTGGCCATCCAGGCTGGATGGTACTGCTCGGTGAACACCACCGTACTAGCCATCCCTGCTTGATGGTAACCCACTGTCCATCCTTGCAGGATGGTACCATTCCTGCCAGTCCTACTAGAAACAACCTCCTAGGTAGAGGATCGGTGCCCGCGTAATGTGTCGGTCACACCAAATCCACAAGAACTGTACCAGGGAACACGAAGCAACTCTACCAGCCTACCATCAAGAACATAACCAAGTGAAAACCACTCAACCATGCTAGTCGAAACCATCATGAACAGGACCAGGGTGAAAACTCAACCCGAATGGTCAAACAAATGAGAACAAGGGGACCCTCTACGATGGGAGAGGTCAAGGGTATGCAAAGCAGAACACGTCATGAACATGGGGCCCACATGATGTGTGGCCCCAAGTCAACTAAATCGAAATGCAAAAACGTTCTAAGGTACAAACAACCACATGTACCTCTATGTGTTCTCGTATACTCCTAGAGTATACCACGTTTTCAGCCCAAAGTCTATCGTGCACACGGCACCCAACGTCAACACGAAGGGTGTAAATGTAACAACTCCAACTTGCCACCTCATCATCACAGGCATGACTAACTACATCTCTTCAACCATATACTTCACCCATAAAGTAGTGCACACGATCATATGGCAAGGGTTCGCTTCCAGACACAATAAGAAGAACCACCACCAGAGCACCTTTCATAATTCCACATTTAATAAGATCACGTAAGAGGCTCCGCTCGCCTGAATAGTTTACACCATTTTAGTACTCACAGAAAAACATGCGGGATAGACTACTTACTCGCCTCAAACGGATATCTGACGGAAAATTCGTCCAACACCACTTTACGCCCGAACGACGTCCCGTGGTCCCGAGCCTCTGCTCCAAAAATAGTCAGGCACATCACACCATTGCTTTCTCCTCGGGAAAACACGTCCAAAGGACTACTCACTTGAGTGGAATGGATATTCGGAGAAAAAGATAAATTCTGGTGCACCGCACACGAGCGATGCTATGTGGGACCCACATCACGATCCCGAAGCACAACGAATGGATCGCGCCATTGAAATCCTCCCGAAAAAGTACACCAAATGGACTATTCAGTTGTCCAAAATGGAGACCCGGTGATAAAGATGGAAATCACCGACAAATCCCAAAACGTCACTCGTAGGGCCCGCACCAGCGTGCAGAATCAAAGCGGGCAGATTGCGCCAAAGCAATGCCCTCGAAAAAACACCCAAAATCGACTGATCGCACCCCCTGAACGGATGTCTGACAAAAAAGTTGCAAAGCGTTGCACATAGCTCAAAAGACAGGCCATGGGTCCCACGCCTCAAATCTGGTTTCAATGCCCGAAACCACACTGCAAAACTCCGGCTCAACGCTAGGGTCGTAATGCCACTAGCGACGCTCAATTCAGACATCGGATGTGTCTGCTCCGTCCAAAACAAGAACCCCTGAGAAAAACCTTAATCTTCTTAAAGGAGTCACACGCCACCGAGGACCTTGTCTCAAGAATTAAAAATTCCTAAGGCCATCTCAAAAGGTCCTCCTCGATCCAACGATAGCATCACCACAGACGACATGTGAATCTGACACCCGATCATAATTTTAGAGGTGTTTCAATTTTTTTTAACGAACGAAGAGAGGTGGGCTGGACAGGTTCGGCCGGCTCACCAAGCTTGAACCGTCCTACAATTCGCGCGGGCCGAACACCTCGCCCAGACCAGCTGGAGCCAGTCCGGCTCCACTCCTACAGGACCCACAATATACGGGTCCTTGTCGGCCAGCCGGGGTCCATAGACCCCGGTCTTCCTTTGTGAGCACTGATCAGCAAAATTCGGTCGGCCCTAGACCTCACCTCACAGGCGCCCCGCACTTGACCGCTCGCGCCTCCACCAACCTCCTCTGCAGCGGTCCCCTACTGACCCAGTGCCTCCACCGGCCCCCTCCGCTCGACCTCACCCCCGTCGGCCCCCTGCTGACCCAGCGCCTCCGCCGTTCTCCTCCGCTCGGATTCACCCGTGGCGACCCCTGCTGACCCGGCCTCCGCGCTCGCCTGAGCTACCTGCTGCCTGGACACAATGCTCTCCCACACCGACTGATCCCTATCCCATGTGCTCGTCCATGCCACCCGCTGTCGGGACCCCCAAAGCCGGCCGGATAACCTCCAAAACCAACGAAAAATACCCAAAACACGCAATCTTCGACGGATGAAGGCAATCGCCCTCAAACTCAGATTTCAATTCCGAGAAGTGCATCGGAGAGAACAAGAAATATACTACTCGGTTATGGTATTCATTTGATGATTCGACTGTAAATCGATTTGAAAAATTGAGCTCAATATAGGTATGAGAAATAAAAAAAAGGAAATGAATAATTCCTACCTTGTTAGGCGTTTCCCAGAGATTTGCCCTCGATTTTCACCCTGTCGTTGCCGCATCCACCTTGATTTGGAGGGAGGAGGAGGAGGAGGAGTATGAGAGGAGGTTAGGGTGATGGGGGTTTCTCTAGGGAGAGGAATAAGGATAGTGGAGGAGAGGAGAGTTTAAATAAAAAACTCTTTAATTAAAAACTCGACCCCTGAAAACACCCACGTCCAAAACCTCCGGCGTGGTCATAGTAAGGCCGCCCCTAGGGTATAAACCACCTCTTGAGCACAATAGCGGTCTCAGAATTTTAATCTGAGGCCCCGTTCAAAAGTTATTAAACTCAACGCCCCAGGCCTCTAAATTAAGAAAGTGCCCCTAGCAGCATTTTTTCACAGAAGGCCCGCGCCTGCGAAAGTTACACCACTTCAAGGGTAAAGGGTACGCTCCGGACTCAATGATGCCCTCAGTTTTCCAATCTGAGCTACTGTTTAAGAGATTCTTGCGTTTAACCATTAAATAAATAAATTAATTAATTATTTATCTGTTTAATGTTCCGTTAACGGGCGAGGGGTCCAAACGTCCTACGCCGACATGTCTTATGTCGTTCATAGGGTAAACAACCCATTTCAGACCCATCCGTACACTCAGATTTCTCATCCGGGTCACCATTTAGTAGTTATCTCATTTATTTGTCATTCCTAGTGTGAACGCATTGAAAATTAAATTTCGGCCACACCGGGGATCGGAATCGCACACCGTCTGAAGGCGATGCTCTGGAATAACATCAAGAATATTCCTAAATCTTTTATAGAAAAAAACAAGGTTGTTAAATCATTCCCTCCTTCATTATTTTCATCCCTGAAAAGAAAAACCATAGAACAACTCAGGGTACTAAGCCTGCACCTGGCTCTCCCGTACCCAGGAGAACTCTTCACAGTCCCGCGTCACTGCACATAGACCTAAGGATATGATCTGTTCACTCGTGGTCTGCCCTTGATGATGACATGTATAGGGGAATGCACGCATCTTCTCGGGTGAGTCAAGTGGGAGACGTCATGAACCCAAACTATCCTGTTGGGTTAGGGAAAGGTGGTAGGGAACCTCGACATCCCTTTTGCATGGTCTCAAATGGCCCGAAGTCCGTCGGGGGAAGCTTACCTCCCCGGCCAAACCCCTACGTCGCACGAAATGACTAGAATCACTGATTAGACCTAGGACAGAGCTCGGTGATTCCCTCATTCAGAATATCCATATGGTGAAGCACCCAAGGATATCTGGTCACGCAAGGTTTCATAGTTGATGTCTCACAACCAGGACTCTCTTACACGCTCGGAGGGAGAAGGAGTCAACACCATCAACTAAAGAAAAATGTCCCATGCCTTTTACCTTACCAACACAGGGTTACACTGACGCCCCGCGGCACCCTGGTAACACCTCAAGAAAGGATCCGGGAGAAAAGAATTTCACACAGAGTTTAACAATTCTACATGAAAAAAAAGTAGAAGCGTTATAGAGCATACCTTCTATCACCTCATGCTCTGTAGGATCGTAGACATCCAAAGCTCGCGGTTGTCCGTGGTCCCAACTATTGGCTCTCAGAGCCTGACATGGACTGCCTGGTGGTTATGGGAATACCTCGTAATGTCGTCCCCCAATATCAGCTCCTCCGGCTCCTCTACTAGCACCACCTCTTTGGGTGATACTCCGATCACTATGATGCATCTGTCGTGGTGGTGCACCTCCTACCTTCCCGATGTTCTCAGCACGCCTGGTCAGGAAGTCTCGTGCCTAGTGACCTCGTCCATCGGAAACATAGCACTGACGTTCTTCGGGTTGCACTGGGGCCCTCCGGTGCCGTTGTGGTGTACGAACATGCCCCTGAGTCTGGTTATCGGAAAGACACATGCGCCGAGGTTCTTCTTGACGACGCATACTAGCTATGACAGATGTCTCGGCTCCAACATGTTTGCTGCCACCACAAACTGTAGAACGTGACAGAAAGATTTCTGTCACCAGTGCCTTCTCTAGAACCCTGACATAAGTGGGAATGCCCAAGGCTACTATGACAGCACTAATCTCTCTACGGAGACCCTTCTCAAACTTCCACACTTGGAAGTTGTTGTCATTGACCAAGTCCGGGTAAAAGCGTGCACGGTCCGCGAAACTAGCCGCGTACTCGGCCACCGTCATCCCTCCCTACTGAAACTGAAGGATCTCCTGAATCCGAACGGAGCGTAAGCAGGAGGGAAAAAACTCCTCACAAAGCAACAACTGAAAGTCACCCCACAAAAGCGATGACTCGTCAAGAAACTGAGTCACCAGACACCACCAACGCCAAGCTGCTCCACGGAAAATCATGGCGGCCAAAGCCACCATAAGATCTGTCGACGTGTGCACAATCCTGAAAAGGAAAACCACTGTCTCTAGACAAACCTCTGCAGCCTAAGGGTTTGGATCACCACTGAACCTCAGCGGTCTCTACCGCTGGAACTCACAGATCACGCTCAACCTGCACTCAATCTCAGCCTTCTCGGCTAAATCTATTTGCTACTCACCAGGTGGGGGTGCTTCTACTATCCCACCCAGAGAAAGCGACTCTTATGGTGGGTCCTAGACTGAGGCCTCATAGCTCGTAGGGTCGTCGTCACAAACCAATGCTGGTATCATGGCTGGGTGTCTTCACGGAGACATCCAGAATGTTATCAAAGAGTGCCGTAGTCAGATGAGGATATATTTATATAAAAGTAACAACAATATGGAGCTAACTCAAGAAGGACAGTCAAGACTCAATCCTATTTGATACACACAACAATTTTTCCCTGAAACAAGTGTCTCACCATGCCGAGTCGACAAGAAGGTTATCAGGGTCCTAGTGAATGGATATGTCAGCCGCCGCACCATCACTGAAATCCCTGGCCTGAGAGACACTCTCGAGACACGTTAAAGATTTTTCCCTAAATCCCAACCAATTCCTTTTTAGAGACGTCCGAACAATGTCCCAAGGAACGAACCACCTCTGATACCACTTTTTCAAGACCCGACCCTACCCGGGCTCAAGCCGCAACTACCTCAAGCTCTCCTCCATTGGACAGGGGCTGGTGACCAGCGCCGAAGGGTAAACAACTAGGGGAGGCCTTTTCCTAAGTACCTATACACACACACACTACACACTCAATGAAAAAGTGCAGAGTAAAAGGCAAAGAAATTTTCTAACTGCTATAAGTAAACCACAAAGTGCACCGACCTATAAACAGTACAAAGCAAGTGCTAAAGGTAAACTTAAATGAAAGGGGAAAAACATGCGTCCAACTAGTAAAGTGCCACAACCCGACAATAGGTAAACAAAAGAGAACACCTGGGAGAGTTCCACACCAGGAACCGAACTACGACCACCGCACGCGGTCTAAGCTCCTGAAATCCTAAGCTCCGCCGGAGCCACGACCAACATGTCTGTCGTCTACAAGGGCACACCAAGTGTGGGCAAAGCCCAAGAAGGGGTGAGTATAAAAATACTCAAAAGGATACCCTGAAGGCTTGAGGAAGAAACAAAGGAGGTACAGAAGGGTTAGTAGTAGATCGAATAGGGAAAAGTAATGGAGTAAAACTAAGAGTGTAGTATAGAGTACAGTAGATAGAGTCCAGGTCAACCGAACAAGATAAAGGAGGTATACTCTTCCAGACACAAGGAGCTAGAAACGGTTAGAAGATGAACTTCTAATCGAGTCTTCTCTACCTATAACAGGAGAGTAGACTCATCCAACCACGATAGGCTAGACACGAAAAGCACGAGGCATACCCCGCGGGTCTTTGTCTCCTATGGAGGGAGAGTAACCAAGCCCAAGAAGTGGGTACTCGAACAAGGTATATTCATATATATATGTTATGTCAAGAAACATGAACAAGATCATAAGGGGATCTACCTCCCATAGCTCATCCCATTAAAGTGAGTAACCAAAAGTCCCAGAAGTAAACACCATCGATTCCCAACATCCCACATGTCTGCCTCGAATTGCAAGTCAAGGGGCTCAAATCACCGCACCATGACACTATCCATTTTGGGCGGCACTGACTCGCCCGCACGGTTTTAGGTCATGTCGCAAGGACGCGTCTCAATGGGGAAATCACCCCTCATTCTTAAGAGTTCTAGGGAAATGTCATGCCACACCTCATCACTGCCCCGCAGTCAAGAGGTCTCCTCAAAGTCGATAGGCGACCCCCTAACAACCCCACTGGATGGTAATCCCTGGAAGTCAACGGGTTCCCACTGGAGGGAGACCAGGCAAGAGTCGACAGGTGCCACACTGTCCAGTCCTGTAAAAGTGTAATCCACTGAAGGGAGACCCGGCTATAGTCATCGATGAGTACAAATGCCGAGTCCTATAAAAGGGTACTCCTTTGTAGGGAGGCTCGGAACCGTCATCGTGTACCACTTCCCAGCCCAACTGGAGGTAAAATCGGCATTAGGGACAACTTCCCATCCTAGTTGGAGGGAAACCTGGCATCAAGGACCACTTACCTGGTTATCTGGAGGCAAACCAGGCATCAGGGACCACTTCCAAGCCCCACATGAGATAAACCCGGAACCACTCTGGCCATCCTTGCTGGATGGTAATGCTCGGTGAACACCACTGTACTGGCCATCCCTGCTGGGTGGTACCGCTCTGGCCAGCCCAGCTAGAAACAACCTCCTTGGTAGAGGATCGGTGCCCACGTAATGTGTAGGTCACACCTAATCCATAAGTACTCTACCAGGGAACACGAAGCAACTCTGCCGCCCAACCATCGAGAATAGAACTAGGGGAAAACCACTCAACCCTACTAGTCGAAACCATCATGAACAGGACCAGGGGGAAAACTCAACCCTACTGGTCCACAAACGAGAACAGAACTAGGGGAAAACTCAGCCCTGCTGGCCAATAAACGAGAATAGAACTAGGGGGAAAACATAACCCAAATGGTCAAACAAACGAGAACAGAGGGACCCTCTACGTCGTGAGTGGTCAAGGGTACGCAAAACAGAACACGACACACACATGGGGCCTACACAGCGTGTGGCCCCAAGTCAACTTCAACCAATCGCAAAAACGTTCTTAGGTACAAGCAACCATATGTACCTCCAATCATCCTTGTATACTCCCAGAGTATACCACGTTTTCATCCCAAAGGCTATCGTGCACACGACACCCAACATCAACGCGAAGGGCGTAAACGTAAAAACTATAACTCACCCCCTCATCGGCCAAGGCACGAACAACTAAATCTCTTAAAACATATACTTCACTCACACAGGAGTGCACATGATCGTATTCTAAGGGTTCGCTTTCGGACACAACAAGAAGAATCGCCACCTGAGATCCCTTCATATTTCCACATTTAATAAGATCATGTAAAAGGCTCTGCTCGCCTAAACAATTAACACCCTTGTAGTCCTCACAGAAACCATGCAAGATTGATTACTTACTCCCCTCAAACGGTTATCAAATGGAAAATTCATCCAACACCGCTTTACACCCGAACGACATCCTATGATCTTGAGCCTCGACCCCAAAAATAGTGGGGCGCATCGCACCATTGCGATCCCATCAGGAAAACAAGTCAAAAGGAATGCTCACATGAGTGGAACGAATATCCAGAAAAAAGGTGCATTCTGGCGCACCGCACATGAGCGGTGCTACATGGGACCCGCATCGTGGTCCCGAAGCACAACAAACGGATCACACCGTTGCGATTCTCTCGAAAAAGTACACAAGATGGTCTATTCACTTGTCCATAACAGACACCCGGTGATAAAGCAGGAAATCACCGCCAACTCCCAAAACAGACCTCACGGGGCCCACACCAGCATGCAGAATCAAAGCGGGCAGATTGCACCAATGCAATGCCCTCAGAAAAGCACCCAAAATTGACTGCTCGCACGCCCCGAACGGACGTCCGACGAAAAAGTTGCAAAGTGCTGCACGCAGCTCGAAGGATGGGCCGTGGGACCCATGCCTCAACTCTACATTCAATGCCTGAAATCACACAGGAAATCTCTGGTTCAATGGAAGGGTTTTAATGCCACTGACGTCACTCAATTCGGACATCTGATGTGTCTGCTCCATCCAAAATAAGAACCACCGAGAAAAACGTTAATATGCTTAAAGGCGTTACATGCCCCCGAGGCCCTCGTCTCGGGAATTAAAAATTCCCAAGGCCATATCAAAAAGTCCGCCTAGAGCCAACGATCGCGTCACCACAGAAGACACATGAATCCGACAACCGGTCGGAATTTTAGAGGTGTTTCAATTTTTTTTAACGAAGGAAGACAGGTGGGCTGGGCCGGTTCGGCCGGGCCACCATGCTTGAACAGGCCTGCGGTTCATGCGGGCCGACCACCTCACCCGGACCAGCTTGAGCTGGTCCGGCTCCACTCCCACATGACCCACAATATGCGGGTCCTTGTCGGTCAGCGGGGTCCGTAGACACCGGTCATCCCTTGTAAGCACCGACCGGCAAAAGCCGGTCGGCCCTGGACCTCACCTAACCGGCGCCCCGCTCTCGACCACTGGTGCTTTCGTCAGCCTCCTCCGCAGTGACCCCCTGCTAACCCAGGGCCCCCTCCGGCCTCCTCCGCTCGACCTCACCCGCGGCGGCCCCCTACTGACCCAGCGCCTCCGCTGTCCTCCTCCGCTCGGCCTCACCCGCGGTGACCCCTGCTGACCCGGCCTCCGTGGTCGCCCGCACCGCATGCTGCCTGGCCCCCATGCTCGCCCGCACCGCCGGCTACCTGGCCACCATCCTCACCCATGTCGGCCATTGTAGGAACCCCCAAAGCCAGCCAGAGATCCTCCAAAACCACCGAAAAACACCAAAAAACCTGCAATCTTCGACAAACGACGGCGATCACCCCCGAACTCAGATTTCAATTCTGAGAAGTGGCCGGAGAGCTCAAAAAATATACTACACGTTTATGGGATTTGTTCGACGATTCGACGACAATTCAATGTGATAAATTGATCTCAATGTAGGTACGAGATATAAAAATAGGAAACGAAGAATTCCAACCATGTTGGGACGTTTCCCGGAGCTTCGTTGTCGATCAGAACCCCATCGTTTCCGCTTCCGCCTTGATTGGGAGGGAGGAGGAGGAGGAGGGTGAGAGGAGGATAGGGTGAGGGGGGTTTTGCTTGGGGGAGGAAAGAGGATGTGGGAGGAGAGAAGAGTTTAAATAAATAAACTCTTTAATTAAAAACTCGACCCCTGAAAACACCAGTGTCCAAAACCTCTGGCGCGGTCACAGTTAGGCCATGCCTAGGGTAAAAACCACCTCTCAAGCACAATGGTGGTCTCAGAATTTTAATCTGATGCACAGTTCAAAAGTTATTAAACTCAACGCCTGAGGCTGCCAAATTATTAAAATGCCCATGGAAGCATTGTTTTCACAAAAGGCCCGCGCCCATGAATGTTACACCCCTTCTAGGGTAAAAGACATGCTCCGGACTCAATGGTGCCCTCAGTTTTACAATCCAATATACCGTTTAAGAGATACATGCATTTAAGAATTAAAAAAATTAATTAATTATTTATTTATCTGTTTAATGTTTCGTTAACGGGTGAGGGGTCCAAATGTCCCACACCGACATGTCTTCTGTCATTCCTAGGGTAAACACCCCATTTCGGACCTATCCATACACTCATATTTCTGATCTGGATCACCATTTAGGAGTTATCTCATTTATTTGGCATGCCCAGCGTGAACGCACTGAAAATTTAATTCCAGCCACACCGGGGTTCAGAATCGCACGCCGTCTGAAGGCACTGCTATGAAATAATATCAAGAATATTACAAAGTCTTTAATAGCCAAAAACCGGGTTCTTAAATCTATAATTTTACAATAAAACAAATAAAATTCATTGTTGAAGGAGACAATATGCTCTACATACACACAAACACTACATTCATTTCTTTCTCTTTTTAAAATAATGAAAATAATATTATAGGTATGAATATTATAAATCTAGTATCCTAAATTTTTTCATATATATTACATTGTTTTATTAAAACCATCCTTTATACATTTCATATATAGTGTGGGTGAATTACATTGCATTGAGGGGAGATATTCCACAATTCCACAAATGATGTTATCATATTTACCAAAAATGATGTGTGTAAATTTGTGTTCTATAAAATAATAACATTAATATAAATAATATATATATATATATCATATATAACATATGTAAATATAGTTTCCATCATAATTCCAAACCATGAGAGGTGGTAAAGGAAGAAATTAACAACTTTATTTCGTGAGGTAGTAGTTTTCCGTACAAATAAACGGTTAGTTTGTTACCAATTAGATGGAAGTGTGTATAAGTGTAGGTAAAAACCTCAACATAAAAACAATTAAGTATATTGAGGATAAAATTTTTTATATAATAATTTAATATGAATAATTATATAGTTGATAAAGAAATAAATTTAAGGTGCTTGAGCAAGGACGTTGCCTATTAATAGGGTGACAACATTTAGTTTGCAACAAATGAATTCCATGGATAGATTTATGAAAAAATTGAATTATCAAGGTTTATTGGAGGAAGTTATAGGAGATATTTTTTCATAGCTTTTTCAATCCAAATTTTCATGAGAGGTGTGTTAAAGTGGGAGCCTTTAGTGTGTTTTTATAGTGGAGGAGGAGTTGCAATCCTGTAAATTTTGGAAAAAGGAATTCAACCAAAGTTTTTTCCATTTTAAGTTTTCCCAATAATGGAATAATGTTTACCGATGGTAGGATATGATATAAATAAGCCCATCCATTGGATTTTAGGCAAATATCTTGGTCATTTTGGACCTTATGTTTATGGTTTAGTCCCATATTAAGCTAATTTCTCTTTTAATATGTGTAACTAAATTTAATTACATTCACTAATACATTTGTTAAAAATATAATTTGAACTTATTATACAATAAAATTTCTTCTTATTCTAAATAAGGAATAAAATTTTACAAATAATAATTAAATATGTTTAAAAAATTAATTTACATTTAATCCCGTAGATGGGATAACAATATTGGTTTTCAAAGTTTAAAAGATTAAAAGGTTACTAAGTTTTTATTTAAAATTTAAATGTGAAATTGATTAAAATGACCTAAATTTTATTAATTGATAAATAATGGATACAATTTTAATTTTAAAAAAATTTAATTTATCAACATAAATAAATAAGGAAAAAAGGAATTTTTGAATTAAAAATGAGTATTTTTCAGTATTCATTAAAAAATGAATATTAAAATAAAAATACCAAAAATTCACACTAAAATAATTTTTTTGTTCCTATTTTATATATTAATTTTATTTTGACATATAAAATTTTAATAGAGTCAAAATATGATCTTCATTAAAAGGTCGTAAAACTACTTTTTTAAAGTTATAAGTTTTTATGTGTAACATTGGGTTTATTCTTATCCAATGCATGTCAAATCTATTATACGAATATCAAAAATATTTGATTAAATGTATAATATATATATATATATATTAATATCCCTCATTAATTAAAATTAGTTTAATTTATATGGGTAAAACAACGTTGTGAGCATAAAAATAGTTTTCTATACAAATATTGCCTTTATATTCAATTAATTTGTATTTTCATTTCTAATTAACTACCTACCTATGAATTGATTTTATATTTTTTTGAACCATATATTTTTATATGTTAGTTAACAATTTTTATAACTAATAATTTAATGACTATGTTATATCTTACTATATAAATTAATAATAATTTAATAACATATTTTTGTTCAGTAAAACTCGGTCTTTAGTGTAATGCAAGTCATCGAAGAAACTCATCGACCAGTTCAATGCATGATAAATCAGTATCACATTCATTGAAAGATATATCATAGATTAAAATTATTTAAAATAGTAAAAATATTATAATGTATCATGATATTATATTCCATTTCACCCTTGTGGTTTTGTGTCATACATGCCATCCAATATAGTGTTCTTACATAAGAATTTTTGGGGCGTCGCATTCTCCCCACCATAATTAAATTTAATCCTTTCAATTTAAACACTATATTGATAATAAATTGTTTTAAATTTCATATTTTTAAATATAACTCCATGATAGTGGTTTGTAAAAATCCTAAAAAATAGATAATGGGAAGTACAATGGTCGTTTAGACTAACATATAACTAGTTCTCTATGTAGGAGAATATTAGTGGATATTAAATATAAATACATGAAGGAAATTCACAAATATTCATTGGGAGTGATTGAGGAAATAAATCATAAATATTTTAATGATCGATGGAACGTTAAGGGCCTCAAATCCATAATTCATTGAAGATTTATAAAAATCGTGGTTCAACAAAAACTAAGGTATTAGGCTTACATTTTCCTTTCAGAATCATTTTCTTAATGTTGAAGAATCAATTTATTGAAAAAGGGTTTACTTAATAAATATGTTTAAATTTATTATGAGTAATATATTATTATAGTTGTGATTCAATCAATTTATAGTTCATTCATTACTTCAAGAAATGTATATCCAAAAATTAAATTTGACACCTAAAGAAATAATATACACTTTTAACAGATTGTATGGCCCATAAAAGAGTTACTAATATAACTATCTATCTCTAACTATTATCCAAACACAGTATGGTTAATACATTAATCTCTAATCCTAAAATGGAATAAAACTGTTTCATCATTAATATCCATTCATCAAATTGTTTACCTAAAAAATGACATATTAACTAGGATATAGTTTAGGCCGGTGGTAGCTGAAACCCCATTATCATCCTTTGGTCATGCGTTCAAGACCCATAGCCTTGACAAACATGTTGGGTTGTCACTCAACATACACGTTTTCCTTTTTTAAAACAACATTGATAAAATTCCCAAATTAAATATGACATAAATCATTTAAATTAAATAATTTAATATCCTATAGTTTTCAGTAACACCCTAATACATAAATACTTCTTCCATTTATTTATATATATGTCATTCCAAAGTCTAGGGTTTATACATAATATCATTGGTAAAATTTTTAAATCATGACATATTATATTCAATCTAAAAAACATTAGGTTTTACTTATGTCATTCATTTCCATTATCTATTCAAATCCGTCAAAACTAATTGTAATGAAAATGTGAATTATCCTATGCATATCCCCAGGAA
This sequence comes from Viscum album, assembly GCA_963277665.1. Taxonomy (NCBI): domain Eukaryota; kingdom Viridiplantae; phylum Streptophyta; class Magnoliopsida; order Santalales; family Viscaceae; genus Viscum; species Viscum album. The sequence continues at coordinate 730,475,944 of OY728143.1, read as the reverse complement.
GGTCAAACTAGGTGCATAGTAAGGCCCGTTGTCATGTACCATGTTACACCGATTTAGGCCCAATGGAAATTATCAGAGTTATTACACCTAGTGAAATATGCGCTAGAACCATGACCCTATGTAGTATCCATATAAAGTTTAATTGTTAGGAAGACCCACATAATCTATTTTATTCCAAAAATTTTAGATGTTCTTATATACTTATCCTCAATTCCTATATTAGGCCTATCTTATCTAATATATGGTTTCTTAAATCTATTTCCCAATGTTTCTACTAATATTTCTTTAATACCAACTGTATTAACTGGAACCCAACAAACCCACAGCCCGTGTCCACTACCACACATTGGCATCAGATACATGTAAATCGCATCCCAAAGAACTGAACAGTTTAGTAGTCATGGTAAACTAGATACATACAAGAGTATTGTATTACAAATGAATACACTAATTAGAACAAATTTTTTCTTTTAAGGATAATCATAACTCTATTCCATAAATCATATCCTATCATATCATTCTCAACAGACTTCCGTGAATCATGGGTGATGGAATCATAACAAGGGTGATCTCAAAAGCATAGCAAATATGGAGAATAGTGGAAACAATAATGAATCAGTGAGAATAATTAATATGGAAAGGTAAATAACTGAAAAAACATTCTATATAATCGATACACTAAGATGGTAGTTTGAAAACAATATGGAAAGAACAAGTACAAAAGGGGCCTTTAACAGCGATGTAATTTATATGTACTAGAAAAATGCACTGATAAAGGCCATATTTATCATTGATAAAAAAGTGTTGAATAAAAAACTATTTATCAATGCTAAAAAAATAAGTGATGATAAAGGGTAACATTTATTACCATTTTTCATTTAGTACTATTAAGGCATTACCATTATCAGTGCATTCTTTTAGCACTAATAACTGGCACCCTTTATGAGCACTTTATTTTTTCCACTGATAAAGGTTATTCTTTATCATCACTTAATATTTAATGAAAATAAAGGGTATCGTTTATCAATGCTCTTTCAGCACTTATAAAGGTCCAGACTAAAATGAAATAATTAATCAAATAAAAATAAAAAGTTGAACTATTTTATTAATTAAATAGTAATTTTTAAAAATGAATAAATTGAATGTACAACAATATTAAGAATAAAAATTAATAAATAATATAAATTAAATATATAGATATTTAAAATTTATAAAATGAGAAGATTAACAAATTAGAATAAAAAATGAGTAAATAAAGACAAATATTGAACTTTTATTAGTTAATTAATTATTTATAAAAATGGATAAATTTAATATACATGTTTAAAAATTATAAATATTAATAAATAGTATAATATATATATATATATAATGAATACATTTTAATGATTATACAAAAATTATTAAAATTGTATAAATTAGAAAATTATTTAAAATTTTATGAATGAAAAAATTATTTGTAAATGTGAGTAAGTATAATATATATCTATAATTATTATAAATAGTAATAACTAATATATATTAAATATAAATGAATAAAATATAATAATTAAAAAAATACTAATGTATTATTCATTTTTGATGTTGTTTTATTTTTCAATTTAACATATATATAATGTTGTGTGTTACGTTGATTTAACATATATACACGTGTAATTAATTAATTTTTATATACAATGCACACACAAAAGTAGTTATGCAATTAGTGAAATCATATATATATACACATACCACTAATACATATTTAATATATTCATATTTTAGTGTATTTTTGAATTTCATTTTTACATGATACATTTAATATATTATGTTTTTAATCTGTCAAATTTATTTATTTATTTTTTATATTATTATTGTTAGTGTATTGTTAATTAATTTTAATTTTTTATTTATTATATATATAAATTTGAGTATTTTATATTATTTTTATATATATATATTTAATATTTTTTAGTATTATCAATATATGTTCTTCTTGGATTCAATATATATATATATATATATATCAATACTTTTTTAATCATTTATGTTTTTGTTAATAAATCATATCCATTTTTTCAATATTTTTAATGTGTAATCATTATAAATTATTCAATTTCACTCAGATTTAAAATGCATGTATTTAGTATAATGTATAAATTAATAATGTTAAAAAATATTTATAAACCAATATTTTAATAAAATATAATAAAAAAATTAAAAAATAATGTATATAATTATAAATAAATAATTGTCTATATTTTGATAATTATAAAATTATAATAATTGTATATAAACAATATACTCAGGGAGACTTGAACTGGAGACCCTGATGAAACCCACAGGGGTAGCTACCACTAAATTGCACCATGAGGGATATATATAAAAAATTATATAAATATGTACATAAATAAATAGATAAATATTTTTTTAAATTATTATTCATATATATATAAATAAATAATTATTTTTTAAAATTATTTTAAAATTATTTTAAATATATTTAAATAATGATTTTTTAAAATTTATATTATATATATATATATATTTAATTATATTTATTTACTATATATATAATTATATAAATATATATAATGATATAAATATATTTATAATTATAAAATCATAAAAATATATTTAAATAATGAATTCATTTAATATATTTTTTTCTATATATATTTATTAAATATATATATTTATATTGATTTAAAATATATATTATGGTATAAGTTTACATAATGAAATAAATATATCTATAATTTTAAATAAAAAATAAAAAATTAATTTATAAATGTATATTTACAATATTTTATAAAAATTATATCTTTATAATAATAGAAATAATAATTTTCTAAAAAATTAATAATGTAATTATAAATAATTAATTAGATATTTAAAAAATTATAATATTATAGTAAACAAATTTATAATTATAAAAATATTCTTTCACATTTTTTATCTATAATTATAACTATAAATCATTTATCAGCTCTAATGTTCTATCACTAATAAAGGTTTCTTTTATTATCGATTTTTGTCGGTGATAAGAATCGAGCTTTACTAGAGCTAAAAACAAACTGTTAAAATGAATATTTATCAGTGCATAAATATTACCAACAAAAAAGATGTCTTTTATCAACTATAAAAAAGTGATGTTAAAGAATTATTTTATCTATGATTATCAATATAGCTCTGATAAAATTTATATTTATCAAATCTTTTTTGAAATCACTGATAAAAGTGTCTCTAGTCTATTTAAAAGAACCCCAACTATGACAAATTCAGTCATGATTTTCATGCTTTCACGAAACTCCCATTGCTATTGGAACTACTCCTTTATATTATCTCAAACAAATCCAAACTATAATCCAATGTATGTTATTTTATTACTTACCTCTGTCATTATTTGATTATTTGGGTTCCTTAGTTATCATTTTGTGATATTCTATATGATAAAGAACCTTATATCTCATTTCCCTCTCTGTATCACTTATATATACCTACACAACGCCACCCCTACTATGTAAACTCATTCCAACATTATACGAGACCATTGTGAACTGCATCTCATTCCACTATTGAAACTAATGGGTATTTTTAAATGATTCCATTATATTATATCTTTTTACTTTTTAGATAGTATGGTTTTTAATTTATTGAATTTTTTTCAATAGTATAACATTCACCTGATGTTTAAAAAACAACAAATTTATATTGGACTAATTTTAGATGGAATGTTACGAGATTTGAATAATATAATGTGGGTTAATATTCAAATTATTTCAATGTGAATGGGTTAATCTAATTTTTGTAAAATAAATTTTAAATTTTCTACTTTTTATTTGTTACCATTATCAATATGTTATATATATACAATTTAAGAAGTATGAAACTATTTAATTTCTTTTAAATCAACATAATCTTACTTTTTCAGTTTTTAATTTGATCCAAACACAAAAGTTATGATGGATTTTAATTATTAGCAATGTTTATAATTGATTTATAGGTTCCTAATATTATTATAATTATAGAAAAAATATATTCAATAAAAAAATTTAATAATGAGAGAATATGGTATTCAATGGGTTAAGAAGATCATTATATAAGATACCGCTTATTTTAATTATCATTGAATGGATTCCTATCATTTCCCATGTCCTTTAATATTATAATTATTTAAAATAAATTTTTAGTTTTTATAAAAAAATAGTAAATAGATTTTATGAATTTATGTCATTTTTCTATAATAAATGAAAACATGTCATAACACACCACATCAGATTAGACTACAATAGAATATTTTCTATTTGTATAATCCTCTATAGAAGATGTTATATATGAGTTTACTTTTCAATAAAAGTTTTTAAATAGAAATTCCTCTATAATAATAAAGCGATTTCTATTGAAGAGGTATGATTAAAGAAAAATTATTTACTTTATTTGTGTGTGTTTGTTATCTTATCAATAAATTTATCTTTTAGAAAAGCTATAACATCACAATATAGTCCAACTATTCATAACCTAAAACAAAATTGAATCAAAAATTTTCTCAACCCTTGGAACCATTAACCAACTACCAGAGGATTGATAATAAATTTATAAAGATCAACATAATCAATGAGAAACTGTTTAAAAAATAAATTGACATGAAAAATGCATCTATGTAAAATAGTACCCATTAGAATCCCATGAATATAAGTTCCTATAAACATAAAATCAATAATAATTTGATAAATCATAGGAAAAAATAAAACCATATACAAATAACAAACCATCCAGTAATGACACGAAATTTACAAGTTTCCACAAGCTATAATTTGATACTATATCCCTTATAATAATTAATCAATTCATGAAACCATCAAAAAAATGAGACATCATCTATATGTGCACCATGATTCACATAAGGTGGTAATGTAACATAATTAGCATGGTTTCACTAATGATTTTCCATTCCCCTGATCGAAATGAAAACCATGTATCTCATTTTTATTTTATCAAAATAATCCAAATGTAGGATAATTGAAATAAACATACAACAGATAATATTAATAATAAACATAAAAAACATATCATAAAAAATGACCATGGGTTTAATGAATACGATTTTGTAAATAAGGATTCAATTTGTTTGGATAGATATACAATAACATATACTACATGTAGAAAAGTCCACAACTATATACATCTTCAATGAAAACTATTACTACCTTGAACATAGATATAATAACTAAATAATCTGGTACAATTGACCTACATTTCTTTTTATAATCCTTCCATAGATACATGATTTCATTTTATCTCTTGATGATGGATTGGACTACCTCTTTGAAACTAGCCTTCCTCCCATCACTTGGATCCAATGTACCTTTATAACATTCCTCCATCATAAATTGTATTAATTATTCTCAATCAAAGATGCTTCCATGGATTTGTATACCACATCTCCCAACACATTTGTCACCTCATTCAACCTTCATTCTCCTAATTTTCTACTTCCATTTGAATAAAAAAATTATCCCTAAAAATTAATCCAAACACAATGAATGAGTATTTTTGGATTATTGATATTCATTTTCTTATATAACTGACTCAGTTAATTTTTATAGCAATTTGTCATAAATTACTTTTAAATTTAGTAAATTTATATTGGATCTTATTATAACTCCACGGTCAACTGTACATGGATGTGAATACTACAACGATGGGTGGCCACCTAAAACCACTCATAATGCATTTTTTTGTGGAAAAAATCCACCAAACATAACATTTTATTCTCTTCCCTTTTAACATTGATAAATTTAAAAGGGTGAAAATATGACTCTCAAATGTATTCGTACAACCATGAGCAGACCTCTTAGACGCTACTTTCAGCTATATCTTGATGATACATTCTAATGGAATCTAAGAAAAATGGTCAACTATCAAGATCTCTCATCCACCTCACACCAATACCACAACACATTCTTCTCTCCTATAAGCCCTACCAAAAAAAATAAACATTTCAGAGGAAGTGGAATGAAATAAATGTGTGTGAGTGGATGTAAATGACTATGAGTGGAAGTAATGTGTATTTGACTGTTCATTCTTTAATTTTTGATTTTTAATATTTTATATGTCAAAATTCAAATTTCATTTAGTTTATTATTGAACCCAAGTGGATATAGAGCTCTTATATATGAGATAAAGGTGAGGTAAAAGGACTATTAACATATGTTAGAATCAGTGCGGCTCAGTGTGGATGATTTGATGTTCTCATTGTAGTATCAGACACATTTAATTTGTCAAATATTTATTATGTCATTTTGTTTCTAGAGACTCTTCCTACTACTCAGCTACGTTTTTTGAACTACTCTGAGTTGTAGTCATCCAAAATTATCACCAGTACAAGGTATGTGTTGACTTTTATTGTAGGTATTTTAAACAACATTGGTGGATGTCCAAAAATATGGTGGATGGATATCACGAAACATAATGATATAAAAACTATTCAGAAGGAATTTAAACAAGGAACATTGGAACGAAAATGATGGGTGGAAGGCTAGTTTGAAAGAGGGAGTCCAATCCATCATCAAGATTTCAAATTTATCCAAGAATATAGGGAATGATTAAATAAAAGTATTAGTGGTTAGTTGTAAGATGTTATTGAAGTATTATATATCTGTTCAAGATATTAACGATTTTCATGTAAGATTCTTGCATATTTGGACTGTTATCCACAATGTGTATTGTACTATTTTTATTCAAGAAAAATTAAATGTTTAACTACTCATGAAGACAATACCAAATGTCTATGATGATGATACCAATCCTGATGAAGAATATGCTATTAATTATGAATCTATAGAATTATCAGTTGATAAACAACATGTTAATGAAAAAAAATCAATAGACATCACAATGGTGAATAAAATTTTCAATGAAAAATAGGTAGGGTATAAAATTTTAGGTTGGTTGGAATCAACGCGACCAACCTATTTCCCAAAAAAAATCAATGCTCATTTGATATCTTAGGGTCACAATGAGAATTAATGTAGCAATTGATATAGATTCATGGTTTCACATACTACCTATAATGAAGGTAATCCTTTTGAAATATATAATGATAATGTTAAAATACAATTTCTCTATTTTATTGAAAAATTATATGATGAAACATTGATTTAATTTTCATTATTCCTTACAGAGATCATTTATTTTATAATATTTCTCTATGAAGATTCCCTTAATGGTCACTAGAATATACCATAGGGTTTTTCATACTCTTTATACGAAGTTACATCGTAGGGATTTTTCTGTGTAAGAAAATCCCCACCCCAAGTTAGTTATGGTGTCATTATAATTCCTAAAACAATGTCTACTTTCATCAATTGTCACAATGAAAAATCATTTTAGGTGAATATCAATTGATAATATTATATCTTAAATTTTTTATTTTATTAAAAATGATTCAAAATTGTAAATTTATGAATTAATAAAATATTTATCAAAATAAAGAAAATGAATCATAACCAACGATCCCTATCGCAAACCTAGGATTGGGTATGCTTCATTAGTGAAAAAATTGGAATGTATTTTAAAACAAAAGAAGAATTTTAATTATGTGATATAAAACAAGAAATAAACCTTTATTCATCTGAATATTAAACGATCAAAATCTAATTAAATATCCATCTCACCTCTTGTGCTGTGGAAGGAGGATAATGAAAATAAAGAGGGTAAATTAGTTGATGAAAAAACAAAAACATTATGAAAAATGTGTAATTATGACATAATTGTAATTCGTTAATATTTATAACCATATTTCATAAAATAAACATTTTGTTCTCATATTTTCATTATAGTTTAGACATAATAATTAAAAATGAAAATTCTAGAAAAAAGCTCAATTCAATAGATTTAAGTAGCAAGAACAATATGGTAATGTTAGAGGCTTAGGTTTTGGATTCCCTTAATGAACATATTTTGAGAAGATAAACACAGATGAAGATTCGTATAATATGTTGAGATTATTTTAGACACATATTGACTCACTAAAAGATATTATTTTCTAGTCTGGTTTGGAATAGTTATGTATGAGAACAGATCACAGACAATTGGTAGTGGAGAAAAGATCCGCACATATTCGAAATGAACCCACAGTATTTGAGGATATTCCTTCCTCCGAACCATAGTCCTTACCTGGGGTAATAAATTTAATTATTTCTCATTCTCCGAAATGTGAATAAAAACATCAGATAAATTTATATTACCATTTTTAAGGTACAATTTTTTGTGATTTTTATCTGTGAACAACAACGCACCACTATGTTATGATAGGTACAGTTTATTGTATCTTGAGATAAAAAAACACAATGAAGACCTCTCAAATGATAAAATTAGAGTGGAGATTTAGTTATGTCATGATCCAACTACTGTGATTCATGTTCAATGAGATAGTATGGATATTAAAATGGTTAACACTGAAATTAGAGTTATCGCAACATGATTTTCGAATCTTATAAAGACATATGAGGTATATATTTAACAATTTTTTTCATATAAAAAACCTATAAAATTTTATGATTAATGGTATTTTATAGAAGGATAAATACTCGAGATGATGACATAGGGCTGTCAGGCTAAAGTTAAAGTGCTACAATCAAGTGGTCGACCATGATCACGTGATTATAGTTTGAATTTTGAAATTGAATTTGTTTTGGATTTTTCATCAAATATTTTTGGTTGAACTTTTTTTTGGTGGTATTGGATTTCAGAAGGTTCACACATAACCCTTAGAAAGTTAATTATTTTTTTAAAATCCAAAAATATATATTTATGATGAAAATTAGGTTGGGAAACAAAAGGTCTAATATTGAAAATCACATGAATCGACCATGAAAAGAAAACAAACCTAGGAGAGTACATAGATAAGTTACATTTTTAAAATATATATGTCAAAAAAGAGAGCTAATATATTTTTTAAAATAAATAAGAATTCATATTTTCTATAGGGGTTTATATTTTTGATATATAATGGGATGACCTTGCAAATAAAAATTTTGATTCATTAATACCTATATCATTTCTAAGGAAAAATGTACTTTGGCTGATGGAAAATTAAGAAACAAAAAGATGAGTTTCTCGAAGAGTTTAATATTTTTTTTTCAAAGAATGACAATTTTTGATGCCTAAAATTTAGTGATAATAATATACAATCTAATCACATAAAATATTTTTCAGTTTTTTATGTACATATTTTTTTAAGGAACACTACATGCTGATATCAATCAACATAGACACCCCAAATATTTATTTTTGGGATCCAATGCATGGATATCCAACCAAAATACCACTCATGATGTGTAATGTGAAAATTTAATAAACATTAATAATTTTTTTTACAAATATTAAATTATAAGTTTCTTTTTTTGTTTTAACAAGAATTTTGGTATGATAGAGAGATCACTGAGTATATTAAAAATTCTAAAATGAAGTTGTTTTTTGAAGAAATAAAAAATGTGGATTGAACCAAACGGAAAAAAATAATGTATATATTGAAATATTTAACAATGGAAACATTAAAAAATAATTTATTTATTTTGGTCAATGTTTATATTGTTTATGAAATAAGATAATGACATTTATTATGGACATTATCTTTTCAAATTTATGAGAGTGATTAAAATCATTGAAAATATTCTCATTTATATAGGTAATTTTTGAAGGTTATTACAATTTGAATAGATATATTTTATTAATTTTTTTTCAATATTATCTTAGTACTATCATGATTGCTGACAACATAGACACTCAAAAGTAGAGATAAATATGGTCAGACATGATTAGGTAGTCTACATTTTTTTAAAATATATCCTGATAACAAATTTAAGCGATTACCATAATTTTTTGTGATTTAGTAGGATTTATGACTTTCGAAATATATTTGGGGTATGAATAATTAGTGTTAGAATTATTATATATTATTTCTGATCTCTTTCTCAAGGAGATTTATAATAGAGGATATTAAATTGTTCAGGAATACTGACTTGTAAAAATGAAATTATTAGGAAATAGAGGAGGTGGAGGTAGAGACAAATGTGTTGGAAGAGGTTGAGGTGGAGTTGGAAGTTGAGGTTGCAGAAGAGGTAGAGGTGGAGGTAGAGTTTGATGAAAATTCACAATCAAAGACAAATATAGAGGATGGGGGAAAGGCTGAGACAGAGGTGGTGACTAAGGTGTATGAGGAGACAAAACATTAGCTTGGAAAGAAGAAAAATGTCATGAAATGAGGTAGAATAGTAATCATACGAAGATTTTTTCTGAGAACAATTATTGAAAAGTGAAAACCAAACATTTCACTTAAAAACGAACCATTGTGAAAGTGTTTAGTTTAACACCCCAAGAATTTCATAGTACGTTATCTCATTAATGTAATTCAATAGCTTGCACTACACACACACCACAACATACTAAACAAACCATTAAAAAAGATATTATGAATATTATTAACTAAATTTTGAATCTTATAAACACTATATTATTTTAATATCCATATTATTCATTTCATAGACATAATATAAGAACAAATTCCTTTTCTCAGAAAAATATGTATTTTTCAATAAAATAGAAATTTTATTACCTTTTAATGTCGAAACTTTTTTAAAACCAATATTTGACAATTTTATATATTCAATTTAATTAAATTAAATTCATCTATAGAATTGGGACATAAAAATTTGGTTTGGATAAATTTTTGTTACTATTCTGATAACTTTAATATTTTGCGGAATAGTTAAAAATACTACGTTTTAATTGAAAACAACTTTTTTAATTGAAATAATTTATAGTGATAAATTATGAATTTTAATGTTTTTGAAGTATAATTGTTTTATATTTCTATCATTTAATACAATGTAGGTCATTATAAGTAATTACACATTTAAATTTGACATAAACAAATGTCAATTTTTTGATCGTTTTTACATTAAAAAAAACCGATTTTTTGGTTTTGACAATGGGAATTAATTTCAAATTAATAAATGAAACTGAAATGTTTTTTATTTGGTAAAATATACATCATTTTTGAATTCAGAATATCAAAATTATCTTAGGGTATATTTTTTTTATTTTTCTGAAAACCATCAGTTTTTGATGAATACCGAAAAACACTGCGTTATTATTTAAAACTGACTTTTTATTTAAATAATTAGTTATTTTATTTTAATTTATTTTAGGTCAAAATAGATACATAATACCTATATATTTTCATTTTAATTCATTGGAATCATTTTATAACAAGTTTAGATATATAAAATGTTAACAATCATTTTACTGTATTTTACCCACCTTCTAGGAGCATTTGCAAATTTGCATAAAAAATAATTTTACCACTTTTTTGGAAAAAATTTCAATAATACAATAGAATCAGTTGATATCAATATGAAAAATTTGGTTCAAAAAGATGAAAATAATTTTTGGTGAATAGTAACTTTTACTTTAATTTACCATGATTAAAAGTAAATAGGGTATTTAAAGGCTAAAATGATATCATAATTTCGTTAACACATGTCATAATTCTATTGTATAAGTATATTTCAACCAAAAAAATACTTAGGAATAAAATATGATCCTTTATGTCCTCTTGGATTATATTAGGACATTTATTATTATTTTATTTAAAGAATAGTTAAAAGAGTTAAATTAAAGATTAATAACTAAACCATTTATAATATAGGGTTATAAATAATATAAATTCTACTATAAATATTAATTTGAAAGGTAAAATAATTTTCTACATAATTAGATTTTATTTATTTATTTTATAAATTAAATAATTTATTTTATTTATGATATAATGATGACGTAGTAAATACCTTAGTAATGAAATATTAAAATAAATGATATTGTAAATATCCAAGAAAATGTAATTTGAGACATTTGATTAATTAAAAAAAATTTATAGGTTAATATGACATGTTAGGGTAGATTAGATAAAAAAATTCGAAGTGATAAAGTTGTTACGGCTTTCACAAAAACAAAATACCAAATAGTATCAAAATTGACAGAAATTAATTTTTAAAACAAATACTATATTATTGGTTGATATAATATTCCTAAAAATGAAAGGCTCTTCCAAAAGGATTAAATAATATTATATATATCATTAATGAACCACTTGATGTACTCTTGGATGTTTATAGTATGTTTATTAACCATATAGTGTAAGAATACAAGAAGACACAGTAAAAGATAAACTATTTAACTAAGAGTTAAATCTAAACGATAAGGTTAAAATGGTGGCCTAAACATTTCTAAAACCTATATTTTGAGATTATTCCGACCCATAACCACCTAAGGATATAAATAAATTCATTTGGAGCCATTATAAACTAAATATGATTGTATAATAAATTAATACATTAATCTTTTCCTAAACTGTCCCTCACCCCTCTTATAAAAGGTCACTTACCCTCCTCTCAAAATCACACCTCAAAAGCCATTTGGCTAGGCCAACCCCCTCCCAAATATCCTCCCCAATATCCTCCCTTCATCCTAGAGGCTTTACTTTGGTCAGAAAGCCGACATATGGAGCCCTTTTGATCAAATCAAAATGAAGAACCCGAAAATGTGGTAAATATTTCATAACCACTTTCAAGTTCTTTTCTTCTTTAACTTCCTCTTTCTTTGTTGTTTCCATTATAAAATAATTAATCTAGTATCATATATATACTTTGATGTTATAATAAAAACGGTACAACCAAATTCATTATTCAATCCATCCTATAAATGAAAAAGTCACCTTATGTGCATACATACGGATTACCGTCTCCATGTCGTGGTGTAGTTTGTTATTCATATATTAAATTATTTGTATGGGTATAATAATGAGTATAACTGATGTAAATAATAAGTATAACATGTTAATTATTCTTTATAAATGATATACCATCCAATTAAATACTATTTTTATATTAATATAATGATATTTTTTCTTGTGCGTACCTACGAATTACCATCTCCACAATGCGATGAGATTCATTTCCTTGTTCACCATTCAATAATGATTATAAAATATATATCATTAATAAGTATGTAATATATGAAATAATAATGCTATAGGAGATATATATATATATTTGTACTTACATATATCTTATTCACTTAGTTCTGTTCAATACTATATGAAAACGGAATCAACTTTTATGTATACGTACGGCCTACTGTCTTCATAAACTGTGTTTTCCATTTCATATATTCATCAATTATACATATTTATATTATAAATATATATTATATATAAATCATGTTTTATATTCTTCATATATGTAAATCATAATGTAATTGATACGATCAAGAATAACAAGTTAAAACACATACGATAAAGTTATTATTACCCAAAAAGTTAATTTAACATGGAAATAATTATTAAATGGTTAGTATAAAGTCATAAATGAATCATGTATGATATAATAAATATAAATATGGTTCTGATATAATTTTATAACACACAATGGTCATCAAAAAGGAGGTTAAATGTACCATCGACCAAAGGAAAGTTCAAGGTAAGGGATAATTTCACAATCTCTTTATTATCGGTGGTTATTTTTACATTAGTATCTACTGGGACATAATTATTGTCTATGTCCATGTTTCATAAAATATTTTTCAAATGGATTATTTTTAAGGGAAATTTTAAATAAAACAACACTTTAAAATTTTAAATAATTATTCTTTAAAATCAATCTCATTAATGACTGTGTTTTAAAAATGGTTTATAAGGATTTATTTACATGGAAATTATGTTTTTAAAATGTTAATTCATTTCAACTGTTTCAAAGTGGTATGGGGCACATTGATTCAAAAATGAAATTAAATGTTTTCCTTTCTAAATTGTGTGAATTTTATATATTTTCAGGAAAAATGGATATTTCTCTCAAAGAGTTTTACAAATCATTTTCATCTATGTCAACAACCATTGATGGATTTTAAACTTATTTGAAGTTGATTTATTATGATACAAATCCTCTATACTGTATTGAAGTTTTTGTGATCTGTTTGATTGTGGATGTGTTATTTTTATACCATTCATGGTTTATGGATAATGTATTGACATTTTGAATGCGTGTTTTAATACGGGTGATTATGTTATGTTTAACCTTTTCATATGGGCAATGTATTGGACTTAGTAAAAGATGGGGGGATCCTGCTATAGCTCCATGATGCATCAGTTGGTCTCATTAGACAATCTAGTGTCTTTGAACATGGCCTTGAAAAAATCGTGTTTCTAGTCTTGGCACAAGGCCTTGACTATGTGGTTTTGATGTATGGAATTATGCATTCCATCATTATGAAAGTCGATATTGATATTTCATGTGATTATTCGACTACTAGAATATCCATATGAATATGTAAATGGAATTATTTTATTATAACTTTTCCATATTATGCTAAAGTTTGAGTTTAAAAGGCTTCTGATTTAGTCTTATACATTGCCTTAAATATATATTCGTATTTATGAATGTTTCCACTATATTGTTATCCTTACTGAGAATGTGAGATCCCCTCTTTCTATATTTTAATTTTCCCAAGATTACAAGAAGCATATTATGATTGATATGCAGGGTTATGATAGGGGATTAATGGCGTTCTCAAAGGATCATTTATGTTGTGTTTTATTTTCTAATATGTAATGTAACGTTCATGTGTGTAATATATTTTCCAAGACTGCTAAACTGATTGGTATTTCAGAACATTATTTCTTGTAATCATGCCAATGTATTAAAATAATGCACCGACCCTGGGTAAATGGGGTCAGGGAGTTACAGTTAGTATCAGAGGAATTTTAGAAATAACCTTGTAAACTAGATTTAGATAAACTCGTATTAGAACACATTATTCTAAGATAGACTTTGAGGATTATTATAGAAGAACTTCCAAGAATTTTGGTAATGTAGAGATTTTTTCAGTTTTCTAAGAAAATACATCCCTGGCTAGATACGAGTAGGTAGAGGCGGATCTAGAACAGATGTTTCTAGGGGTAAAACCCGAATACACCTCTTTGAGCTAGACTCAAATGGGAACCGGTGAACAACAACGGGCCTTGCTGCCCTTTTGGTTACGACACTCTCGAAGGATATGCTTAGGATAATTCTAATTTTATTTACAAATAACTATAAAGGATTTATGAGTATATACCTCCTCAAAGAAAGTATTTTTATGATTAGAGATTATATCCATAAACTGTTCAATTTACGTTAGGTATTTTATAAGTTTGTAATTATTCATTGTGATTAATAAACTGACCTAATGTATGCCATTGTATAAAAATGGAACCTAGTATAAGGAATGAGAACTCCAGCAATACATATGATCCAAAGAGTAAGAAGGGTCATGTCATTCATGGTATTAAGCCATCATTTAGAAGGGAAATAGTCTCCCATGTATTCTCAACATATAAAGAAATAATATCATGTGTTAATAAGATAAGTAAAGAATTCTCTAAGTCCTATGGTTTTGAAGGGATGTAAGAGAAGAAAAGGATGGTAGAGAGAATGATGGATAAAGGGAAGAGGGGAAATATGGGTTTTCCGAAATGTGATAAATGTGGAAAGAATCACCTTGGTAAATTCTTGAAGGTAATGAGCATTTTTTATAAGTGTGGAGAAAAAGGACACCAAGTAAGTGATTTCAAGGGTAAGAAGAAGGTTACAAATGTAAAATGATTCATCTAAAAGGCATTGGGACACTACGTGAATCAATGTACCAGTCATCAGAGTATACCGAAGATGATGTTGTTGGGTCGGAGAGTGATGGCGAGAGGGGGGTGAATTTCCTTTTTAAAAATAATTAAGAATTTAAAACAAAGTTAAAGGTGCAGCGGAAATAAAAGAGGCAAGACACAAAACTTGATAACGGAGTTCGGCTTAAACCAAAGCCTACGTCTCCGCTCCCAACTCAACCGTTGAGAGATTTACTACCGCTTTCTTTTTAATGGTTTTAGCAAGAAACCCACTAGACTTTAAGGTAGTCTAGAACCTATTACAGCTTTCTTTTAATGGTTGAGCAAGAACCCACTAGCCTTCTTACAGGTGAAGTCTAGCTCACCTATGACTCAAGCCTTTTAAAGGGAAGGCTTGACTAACCTCTTCACACCTTGAAGGTGGTGTGAAAACCCAAACAAAAGGAAGATAAAAGAAATGGGGGTTTGTAGGCACAAACCCAAATTGGTGCTCAAAAAGATAAATAATGAAAAAACAGTAAGAGGAGAATCCTTGGGCGTCAAAGGATTGATGAAGTTGATGAAGAGTGCTCCCAAGATTCTTTGATGGTGCTCCTTGGATGTGGAAGTGGGTTGGAGCAATTGAGGTTCCTTGAAGGAATCCGCCGGAGGTTTTCCAAAGGATGAAAAATGTGTCTGTTAGCTTCCGTTGGCTTCCGTTGGCTTGGTTATTGTTCCACACTTTGTTCCGGGGCTTCCTATTCCTTTATTTATAGAGGGGGAACCCTCATATGGCCGTTCGGGGTCTTCGGAGCCGTTAAAAAAGTCTTCGGAGCCATTGGGAGCAGGCTGGTCAAAGCCCGACGGCTAGTTTGACTGGCTCCACCGGCTGACCGGTGCTTGGCCACCGGTTGGCCGGTGCTTTGGAAAATGGAGAGGCCTTCTTCCCAGGCACCACCGGCTGGCCGGTGAGGAGGCCACCGGTTGGCCGGTGGTGAGACAGTAGGTGTCCCTTCTGTCTGGGTTCCACCGGCTGGCCGGTGATGGGACACCGGTTGGCCGGTGGTCTGGACAGAGGGGATGCCTTCTGTCAAGATTCCACCGGCTGGCCGGTGGTCACCCACCGGTTGGCCGGTGGACTGAAATCAGTCCACTTTTGCCTTCTGGCTTTCTTGGCCCAATTCCTTGGCAACCTGAAATCATGCCTATCATCCAAAAAACACTTAAAAAAAGATTAGATAAAAAAGAGAGTGATTGTGATCATGGAAATTAAACCACGAGGGGTACGAGAGGTACAACAATCTCCCCTATTTTGATGATCACAATCACCAAAACAAACAATGTAAAAGACTGAAATGAAAGGCATGCTTTAAAAGATAAATTGAAATGTAATGCAAAGCATGAGAGAAAGATTTCTCTCCCAATCAACCAAGAATTTCTCCCCCTTTGGGATTATCAAAATAGCACGGGGCATAAATCTTGACTAAGGGAAAGGATTGAAAAACAAGATAGATTTTTTAAACCAATTGAAATTTTTGAGATTTGAATTGAAATTTTTGAATTGAAATTTTTGAATTGAAGGTTTTGAATTGAAAGTTTTTAATATAAAGAAAAATGGATTAAACGATCCTAACTCCCCTAAATAAAAACAACAAATCACCGGGGAGAGGATTTTAGAACCGAGACAAATTTTGGTCCGGTGAAACTCGCTAAAAGGGATTTTTCAATCCAAACTTGTCTAGTGGCGGGTCTTTTCCTATGAAATTCCTCATTAAAGGAAATGGTTTTGGGCCTTCCATACCGGGAATTTTTTCAGTCACACTCGTAAATTAAGTGCCCGACCTTTTTACAATAGTTGCAAAATTTATATTGGGAGCTCCCCCTTACAAAAATAGTAGGAGCATGGGAAGAGGAAGCTTGCTTGGAATAGCCAAGCCCTTGGGTGGTTCTAGATACGCATTGGGAACCAAGGAGCTTCGAAAGGTTATGTTCACCTTCGGTGAACTTAGCTAGGGATTTCCATAAATCCTTGATTGTTGATTCCATAGAATCAACATCGGGAAGGTTTTGGACCTTGAGGGTCAACTCCTCCTTTTCTTTGAGAAGTTGTTCTTTTCGGAAGAAATGTTTTTGAAATTCTTTTTTAAAGCAATAAATTTGGAAGAAAGTTCGTGAAAGCCTTCCTCCAATTGATCTCTAGCATGTTGGAGATCCTCATAAGATAAATGATTGAAAGAATTTGAAGAACTAGAGGATGAGGAGTCGGAAGAGGATACCTCATGAAATGCCATTAAGCATTTTTTATCGTTGTCACTTGAGGAGGAGGAGGAGGAGGATGTGGAGCTATCACTCCATGTGGCCTTGAATGCCTTCTTCTTTTCCTTTTGCTTGGCCTTTTTCTTGTTGAGTGGACAATCGGGCTTGTAATGGCCTTTCTTGCCACACCCGTAACATGTTACCTCGGGCTCGGATTTTTCGTTGGGTTGAGCCTTGCGGGATTTATTCTTCTTGTGATTCTTCATGAATTTGTGCATTTTGTGGGCAAGGTTCTCGATTTCTGAATCACCGCTTGAAGAGGAAGACGATGAGGAGGAGGAGCTTTCTTCTTTTTGAACTTTGAAGGCGATGTTCTTTGGAACTTTGATCAGTTTGCCTTCCTTTTCAGCTTGCCTCCTCATGGGGATCTCATAGGTCATGAGGGATCTGATGAGCTCTTCGACCGGCATTTTCTTGACATCTTTTGCTTCTTGAATTTCCGTGACTTTCGGTGCCCATGAACTTGGTAAGATCCAAAGAATCTTCTTGACCATCATCTCTGCAGAAACATCATCTCCAAGAGATTTTCTTCCATTGCAAACGTCAGTAAAACGAGTACACATTTCAGTAATATTTTCAGATGGATGCATGGTAAAAGACTCAAAATCTTTACAGTACATATCCAATCGAGTATCCTTAACTTTGTTGGTCCCCTGATGGGTAACCTCCAATAGTTTCCAGATTTTATGAGATGAAGTGCATGTGGAAACTCGATTGAATTCATTACGATCAAGGCCGCAATGAAGAGCGTTCATGGCTTTGCCATCAAGCTCAAAATTTTTAATATCGGCTTGAGTCCATTTGGATTCATCGGGGGAAGAGAGAGAGTAACCATGCATGACAATTCTATAAATAGGATAACCTATACTTCTAAGAAAATTGGTCAGGCGGGTTTTCCAATAAGTATAGTCGGTTCCATCAAAGAATGGAGCACGACCCAAAGAATAGCCTTCGGGGGCGAAAGAAGTTGAAGCCATCACAAAGGATCTTGAATTTGAAACCGGTTAGGGTATTACTCAAATTTTTCCTCTGATACCAATTGTTGGGTCAGAGAGTGATGGCAATAGGGGGTGAATTGCCTTTTTAAAAATAATTAAGAATTTAAAACAAAGTTAAAGGTGCAGCGGAAATAAACGAGGCAAGACACAAAACTTGATAACGGAGTTCGGCTTAAACCAAAGCCTACGTCTCCGCTCCCAACTCAACCATTGAGAGATTTACTACCACTTGATTTTTAATGGTTTTAGCAAGAAACCCACTAGACTTTAAGGTAGTCTAGAACCTATTACAGCTTGCTTTTAATGGTTGAGCAAGAACCCACTAGCCTTCTTACAGGTGAAGGCTAGCTTACCTATGACTCAAGCCTTTTAAAGAGAAGGCTTGACTAACCTATTCACACCTTGAAGGTGGTGTGAAAACCCAAACAAAAGGAAGATAAAAGAAATGGGGGTTTGTAGGCACAAACCCAAATTGATGCTCAAAAAGATAAATAATGAAAAAACCGTAAGAGGAGAAGCCTTGGGCGTCAAAGGATTGATGAAGTTGATGAAGAGCGCTCCCAAGCTTTTTTTATGGTGCTCCTTAGATGTGGAAGTGGGTTGGAGCAATTGAGGTTCCTTGAAGGAATCCGCCGGAGGTTTTCCAAATGATGAAAAATGTGTCCGTTAGCTTCCGTTGGCTTGGTTATTGTTCCACACTTTGTTCTGGGGCTTCCTAGTACTTTATTTATAGAGGGGAAACCCTCATATGGCCGTTCGGGGTCTTCGGAGCCATTAAAAAATTCTTCGGAGCCGTTGGGAGCAGGCTGGTCAAAGCCCAACGGCTAGTTTGACTGGCTCCACCGGCTGACCGGTGCTTGGCCACCGGTTGGCCGGTGCTTTGGAAAATGGAGAGGCCTTCTGCCCAGGCACCACCGGCTGGCCGGTGAGGAGGCCACCGGTTGGCCGGGGGTGAGACAGTAGGTGTCCCTTCTGTCTGGGTTCCACCGGCTGGCCGGTGATGGGACACCGGTTGGCCGGTGGTCTGGACAGAGGGGATGCCTTCTGTCAAGATTCCACCGGCTGGCCGGTGGTCATCCACCGGTTGGCCGGTGGACTGAAATCAGTCCACTTTTGCCTTCTGGATTTCTTGGCCCAATTCCTTGGCAACCTGAAATCATTCCTATCATCCAAAAACACTTAAAACAAGATTAGATAAAAAAGAGAGTGATTGTGATCATGAAAATTAAACCACGAGGGGTACGAGAGGTACAACAGATGCTATTGGATAATAATCAAGTTATGATACTAACTCAGATGAAGAGGAATGACTAGTGCACTTATGTTATTATTATAGAATTATTTCATTTGATTTTTGTATCAACAATATACTGGTTATATTAATTATGGATAAAAATAAGGATTGTCCTCCATTACTATTTTATTGAGGATTTGTGACTATATGGTTCTAAGAAAAGTGACTTAATAGTAAGCTATACTTATTGGAAATTACATGGTTTAATGAAAGGTAATACTTAATATGGTCCTGATAATGAGGTAGTGATTTTGCAATAAGATATGGTTCATTTGGATAAATTATATTGGATATTCTTGATTTATGTGGAACTGATTAATAGTTGGTTTATTTCAACATTGATGGAATATTCCAAAATATTGGATATAAATAAAATATCTTGTATTCTATAAGGAATAAGGGAGCATGAATGTAATCAATTAGGTTTTACAGAAATTCAAGGTGCTACCATGTTTTAAAAGAATACATGATGAAGGTGTTCAAATGTTATTACTTGGAAAAAGGGGTTTCATTGTGTTTAAATTCCAAATAAATTTTGGATTGTGAGTTTCGATAGAAGTATTTTGGATATGTATAAAGAGTGGAATGGATTAAGTTTGGAATTTGATAAAATTGTTAAGGTTATTTTTGGATTGTCATAAAAAGGGCAACTTGGAGGTCAGGCAACAACCCGTCGCCTCTGGTATGGCCGCGAGACTTGAACCTGCAACCAAACGGTGACAAGGGTGAATCACCTACCATAGGCCTACATGATGTAATGGTTTGTATAATTTATTTTTTAAAATATTATGAAAAATTAATACATATTATTTGTTAACCCTATATGATTAGGATAATAGAATATGTTTTAATTTTTTTATCTTTTGAAGTGAAATATGAGTTTGTGGTTGGAATTAGATGAAAGACAAAAATCTACTTTTCATGTATATATATATATTCTTATTATTCTATGAATAAATTAATTCTTAATCTTTACGTAAGGGATCATAAAAACAAAAATGTGTTATCCTAATACCATATGTTTTTTTGAACTGATGATATTTTACATCATCTCAGATTGATGGCTTTGAGGACCTAAATTTTACACTTGTTTGTGATTAAAGACCTCAATCACTCCATAAAAATCGTAAAATTTTTCCTCCAATTATTTGTCTCTAATTTCCACCAATGTTCTCTTAATCGAGATCATAATTTGGTGGTGACTTTTACATTTATCTTTCCCTCTTATTAAGACTAAATTTGATTAAACCAAATTTCTGATGTAGGTTTCCCACAAAAGTATTTTTCTATTTTTAAACATTTATTTTCGAAAAAGAATTTCAAATTACGATGATGATATTTATTGAAGTAGGAGAGAATATGACACCATAAGATTTCATAGTACATTATCTCAGTAAAGTAATTCAATAGCTTGCGGTACACGCGCACCACAACATACTAAACTAGCCATTCAAAAATAAGGATATGAATAGTATTAATTTCATTTTGAATCATATATACTCTATATAATTTTAACATCCATATTATGTGTTTCTTAGACATAATATAAGAACAAATTTATTTTATTGGGTAAAATAAGTATTTTTAAAAAAATGAAATTTTAGAGCCTTTTAATGGAAAACCTTTTTTAAAACCAATATTTGATACTTTTATATAATCAATTAAATGAAATTAAATTCTTGTTTAGAAGCAGGACAAAAAAATATAGTTTTGATAAATTTTTGATATTTTTCTGGTAACTTTTATATTTTGATGAATAGTTAAAAATATAATGTTTTAATTGAAAATAATGTTTTCAATCGAAATTATTAAATCGATAAATTATTAATTTGAATGGTTTGGAAGTATAATTAGATTATATTTTTATCGTTTAAAACAATGTAGGTAATTATAAGTAATTTTACATTTAAATTTGACATAAACACATGTCAATCTTTTGATAGTTTTTACTTTTTATAAAACACACCTTTGTGTTTTGAAAACAGGAATTAATATTAAATTAACAAATAAAACTTCGATGTGTGGAATTTGTTAAAATATACCTCATTTTTGAATTTGAAATATCAAAATTATCTTGGGGTAAATTTCTTGTATTTTTCTGAAAACTTTCAATTTTTGATGAATAGTGAAAAACACGACATTATTATTTAAAATCAACTTTTTATTTAAATAGTTAGTTATTTTATATTAATATATTTTAGGTCGAAATAGATACATAATACCAATATATTTTCAATGTAATTCAATGGAATCATTTTATAATAAATTTAGATATATAAAAAAATTGAAATTTTTACCGTCTTTTACCCACCTTCTAGGAGCATTTGCAAATTTTCATAAAACATAATTTTAACTCTTTTGTGAGTGGATTTTAAAAAATTTGAGAGACACTGTTGATATCAGTATGAAAAATGTATTTCAATAAGATGAAAATAATTTTTGTTGAATAGTAACTTTTTAGTTTTATTTACCACAATTAAAAGAAAATAGGATAATTAAAGGTAAAAATGATATTATAATTACCCTAACACATGTAATAATTCTATTGGATAAGTATAATTCGGCCACAAACAACCATAGGAATAAAATATGATCCTTTATGCCCACTTGGATTAAATTAATACATTTATTATTATTTTATTTAAAGAAGAGTTAAAAGAGTTAAATTCAAGGTTTAATAACTAAACCATTTTTAATATAGGATTATACATAATATAAATTATACTATAAATATTAATTTGAATGATAAAAAATTTTCTATATAATGATATTTTATTTATAATTTTTAGACATTAAATAATTTAATTTATTTATGACATAATAATGACGCAATAATTACCTTAATAATGAAATATTAAAATAATTGATATTATAAATATCCAAATTAATGTAATTTGAGACATTTGAGGAATTACACAAATTTTCAAGGATAATACGACATGTTAGGGTTTAATAGATAAATTTTTTTGAAGTGATAAGGTTGTTATGACTTTCACAAAAACAAAATACCAAATAGTGTCAAAATTGACATAAATTAATTTTTAGAAAAATACTATATTATTGGTTGATATAATATTCCTAAAAATAAAAGGTTATGCCAAATGGATTAAATAATATTATACATTTCATTAATGAACCACATGAGGTTCTCTTGAATGTTTATAGTAATTTTATTAACCCTATAGTGTAATAATACCAGAAGACACAGAAAAAGATAAACTTTTTATCTAAGAGTCAAATCTGAATGATAAGGTTAAAATGGTAATCTAAACATGTCTAAAACCAGTTGGTTGAGATTATTTCGACCCACACCCACCTAAGTCTATAAATAAATTCATTGGGATCCATTATAAACCAAAGATTATTGTATAGTAATTTAATACTTTAATATTTTCTTAAAGTGACCATCACCCCTCTTATAAAATAGCACTTCTCCATCCCTCAAAATCACATCTCCAATGCCATTTGGATCGGCCAACCCCTACCCAAATATCCTCCCAACATTCCTCCCATAATTCTAGAGGCATTCCTTTGGTCATAAATCTTTCTTATAGAACCCTTTTAATCTAATCAAAAGGAAGAACTCAAAGAAGAGGTAAATATTTCATCACCTATTTCATGTTCTTTTCTTCTTCCACTTCCTCTTTCATTGTTGTTTCTATTCTAAAACAATTAATTTTGTATCTTCTATATATTGTGAAGTTGTTATAAAAATGGTACAACCATATTCATTATTCTATCAATCCTATTGTAGAAGCTGAAAAATGCTCAAAGGATGAAGGAGGTTTTGGCGTCACAAAGCGAAGCCATATTTGGACCCGGCACTCCATTCTGGGGGGCCCAGAGGGGCCGCGCAAAATAGACTCAGATGTGAAAGAAAAAATTTCTATCATGCGAAAAACCATTGGATTCGTGAAATTTTTCCACGGGGGTGTGGAAATATTCCGTACCCCGATCGCGGGAGCAACAATTTGCCCGCAGCCGCCCCGCATTGTTGAATTTTCACTCTGCCGACATTGGTGCACAAAATTTTACGCAGGCTCATTTCTTGTGCAGATCCATGACCCCAATAGCCTATAAATAGAAGTTTTCCCCTTCTACTTATAGGATGAAGAATCTTAACCATCTCTCCGGTGTGAAACTCGCCTCTTGTATGCGCAAAAGATGGTTCTCAGGTATTGAATATTTTGCTCCAGGTCGCCCAGGGGTCTGCCTTTGCACGAGACCACTCAGGATTAATCCTCATCCAAATCCCATCAAGTCCCACCCCTTGTGTGAAATTCCTTAAATTTCTTGTAATCCTTTATTCTACAGGAAATTCCTTCCAATTGTGCGCCCTCCTTTCGGCGTCGCCCCAACCCTTTTCGCGCACCCTAAACTTTTTCATGCACACCGGCCAATTGCGCACCACACCAGCCCTTTTCGTGCCCCCAGCCTTGTCGCGTCCAACGGCCTATTGCGTGCCACACTGGCCGATAGCACGCCGCCCTGACCTTTTTGCACAAATAGCTCAATTGCGCGCTCACCCCACCGTTTTCGCACAACTGTTCCTTTTACGCGCAAGCCTCCCACCTTGTGGGCCCGTGATGTCTCTCTTCCAGGAATCATTTTCAGGTGCCTCCCCGGCCCAAAACACCTTCACCATACACTCTTTTCTCATATTACCATCTAGGATCATACGAAGTAACTTCAATTTCCCTTGTACGATACTACCCGTCACTAGTGCATAAAACGTTATTTACATTGGTTATTTTTCATTTTTTACGTCGGTTTTTAGCCGTCCTTAATACGGACGAAGTAATAAATAATTTTTTTTACGTCGGTTATTTACAAACAGATGTAACAAACATAACATCGCGGTTCTTATCACGTCTGTTAGTTAATAATCAATGTGAAAAAACCTGGGGGGTGGGGTTTATAACGTCGGTTATTATATAACCGCCGTCATAAACCGGGGGGTGGGCATTATCACGTCGGTTATACAATAACCGACGTTATAAACACGTGCGGGGAGTTTATCACGTCGGTTATTGAATAAAGGATGTGATAAACTCGTGGGAGATGGTTTATCACGTCGGTTATTGAATAACCGACGTGTAAAACAACTCTGGGGGGGGGGGGTTATCAGGTCGGTTTATCAATAACCGACGTCAGAAAAGGCCTATGAGATGGTTTATCACGTCATTTATTGAATAACCGATGTGATAAACTATTTACCAGGCCGTTTGTCAGGTTGGTTATTGATTAACCGACGTGATAAATCATTTCTAATGTCCTTTATCACGTCGGTTATGAAAAAAACCGATCTGATAAATCATTCTCGATTTCTTTATCACGTCGGTTATTTTACAACCGACGTGGAAGACAAATTATTTTTAAAAAATTTGACTGCAGTCCTCTTCTCTCCACCAAAATCAACCAGAAACCAAATCAATAATTCGTACCACAAAAACAGAAGGAGATCAAAACATGAACTAAAGCAAATTTAAGCATTTACATTGATAACATATAAAACTTACCACACTTGATAGCCCCCACCTTCATGTATACCCCCTGTATAGCCCTCCCCCACCCCATTGGAGCCCCCACCACACCCCTAGACTGCCCCCCCCCCCTCCGACCCCCTAGACAGCCCCAAACACCCCTCGACAACCCCCTAACCTCCTGAATAGAACCCCCTCACCCCTCACTCCACTTGACAGCCCCCACCACACCCCTGGATTGCCTCCGACCCCCTGGACATCCCTAAACACCCCTCGACAACCCCCACCCTCTTGAACAGCACCCCCTCACCCTCTCACCCCCACTTTACAGCACCCACCACACCCCTGGACTGCCCCCCGACCCCCTGGCCAGCTCCAAACACCCCGGGACAACCCCCCCCCCCCCTCCCCCACCCTCATGTATACCCCCACACCATGGACAGCCCTCCCCCACCCCATTGGACCCCCACCACACCCCTGGACTGCCCCCACCCTTCTGAACAGCACCCCGTCACCCCCCTCACCCCACTTGACAGCCCCCACCCCATTGGATCGCCCACCACACCCTTGGACTCCCCCCCCGACCCCCCTAGACAGCCCCAAACACCCCTCTACAACCCCTACCCTCCTGAACAGCACCCCCTCACCCCACTTGACAGCCCGACCACACCCATGGACTTCCCCCCGACCCCCTGGACAGCTCCAAACACCCAGGGACAACCCCCCCACCCTCATGTATACCCCCCGAAACCCAGGACAACCCTCCCCCACACCATTGGAGCCCCCACCACACCCATGGACTGCCCCCCAACCCCTTGGATAGCCGCAAACACCCCTCGACAACCCCCCACCCTCATGTATACCCCCCCACCCCACCGAACATCCCTCCCAGCCCCTGGACACCACCAACTACACTGAACACCCCCCACCCCATTGAAATCCCCCCCCAGAGCATAATCCATACCAGAAAAACCATCATAAGTAGACCAAAACAAGAAGTAGAGCAAAATTAAACATTCACATATATAACATTTTAAACTTACACTGTCAACTTCAAAAAAACTAAATCCAACCTAAACGACTACAAAATACACAATTACAACGACAATTTTCAGAATTACATTTTACATTACAAAAAACTAAAAGTTAATCAAACTTGTAAAATAATTTAACCACTCCACTTGTAACTATTTGATGTCTTCAGCATTATAGGGTTGAGGGTCATCAAAAATCTACAAATGAAAAGGATAGTAGTTAACGTATGTAATGAGTAAAACAAATTGAAAAATTATGGAAATGTTTAGGAAGAAATATTACCAGGTCAAAATTCACAACTGTCCTAGTTGTTATTATTTCATACATAAATCATAACATATAATAGACGCATTCTATGACGCCTTGTTTTTCATGACAATTCTGTTTGAATGAGTGTAAATTCAATATATTATTTTAATGTAATAAATCAAAAAGTGAAAATTATAAATGGATATTTACCTTCGCATTTACATATTTTATCTTTGCATTCCTTTTTTTTGTTTTTTCGAAAGTAGGCCCATGCCCTGTTAGAAAATAATACTAATGGGGTAAATTTAAAATTCATTATAATATATAAAACTATTGAGAAATTGAAACATACTTTTCCAATATATTCTTAAAACTTTCCCACACATCATCATGGAGAGAGCATATCCAATAAAGTGGTTTCTCCCTTGGGCAAAAAACCCTTAACATCCAATGATCACTGATAAAAGAAAATTTAACATTAGTTGTTTTTTTACACTAAAAGATAATTAACTCTTTGAGAGATATGTGTTTCATACCTCTCACAAAAAGGCACCATCCAACATTGTGTGACTGTATTATTTTCAAGTCTTTCAGCAATTTAAAGCATTCTTTGTTCCTCATCCAATGCACATGCTTCAGGGGATATCAATTACGGGTCCATGAATCCATATACATCTGTCAGCTCATTCCTCTCACAAATTTTATAAAGATACCTAATACAAAACAGACATAAGTATACATTTTAAAAAAATATAACGTAGTAAAAAGGTGTTAAGACTTACATGGAAAAAATTTGCACCACGTTGATGCCTAACTTATCTCTAATAACAAGCTCCATGATATCAGTTTTCATAATCCTCACATTTATTTCACGTCCACAAACATGAGCTTCCATTAGAAACTCATAAAGACCCACCAAAAAATTTGAATATCTTGACAATCTGTCAAGACTACTAGAATCTGTATCTGATGTCATAGCCATTTGTCTTTGTTGTTGTCTATAGAGTATTTCTTTACCATTGAAGTATATCTGTAAAAATAAATTGAAAAATATATTAGTTTTCAAATGATAAAACAACTTTAATAAAAAAACAAAAGATATAACATTCATACCTCTATGATAATGAGTCAAAGAAGTTTGGATGGCCAAATTAAAAAATGGCCGATACTATGTCCAAATGTAACCACCTCATCTGTAGGTAATGGTACCTGAGCTGATCTATCTATAATATCATGTACAGTGACCCTCTTTTTCCCTACCTCTAATTGTTGATGATGTACTGTTTCTCCTATACAATATACCAACCCATATGCTACTATATGATGTTGAGAATCTTCAACATACAACTCGCAATAAGTAGGAAGTTGTGGTGGAGGAGTAGGATAAAAAATGGGGTTAGCAGGCTGAGGTGGGGGAGTGGGAGCTACTGGCGGAGGTGGAGGATAAATAATAGAGTCTGCAGGGGGAGGTGGAGGAGTGGGATATGCAGTCTGAAATTGTCATTGCATGTCTGCAAACATAGACTGCACCGACAATATAATCTTGTCCTCCATCGTTGCATTAATATTATGAACTTCATCCTCCAAGGATTCTAATTTTTTTATAAACCCCCTCAATGTTTGATGTTGAAGAACGTGGAAACACTTTTCTTACCGATACACCTTCTAGATATCCTCTTACATGACCATGATGTTTGGGCCTTCCCAATGCTACAGATAAAATATCTTCCCTCCCAGTAGCTGTAAATGTCCCCTGTGAACTCTGCTCCTCAAGAGAGACTTGTATTAATTAATTGAACATTTCTATAATGATTGAAATTATATGAAGAAAATGTTTAACTTAAATAAATAAAATATATATCTTAAAATCCTCTCAGCAATGATTCTAGATTCATCAGAAAGATATTGCCCTTTTTTCCCTTCCGAGCTCTCTTCCATTTTTCATGTCTAGATGGAGGGGATGGAGGGGACACCTCTCCAGAGCTTGAAGACTCAGCTCTTAGTTGTTGAAATTTTTCCGCCATCAATTGTTCTTCCAATAATATATACCCTCCCTGAGATAAACAATGAGGGTATACATTTTTAGATTGGATCTCCTGATGAGCTTTCCTTGTTTGGTGTAAATTAAGAATAAGAAATCATTAACAAAACGTTAATAAGATCATTTATATAAGAAATATTATAAAAGATTACACTGCCCTTACAAAAAATGACTCTTTTCTTCTACTTTCAAAAAACTATCTCCATGTGTCTTCATCTATAAAAGGTTATATACGACATGGATTGTCATGACTCCAATGACCATAAATGAAATCATATGAGAGGGTTGATTTGAAATACCTCCATCTCTTGGAATCCAATGATAAGCATTTCTTCCTGACTCCTCCAGTGTTAGGAATATCAAATGTCATCTGATAAAGAAGAGGTTAAACATATTATATATACTAGAAACATTTACAGAATATTCAATAAATAACAGAAGCTCTTACCAAAATCTTCTCCCATAACTGAGAGATTATCGATTCATCCACACTTCTCCGGTCATCATACAGAATGCTTACTTTGATCTTAGTCTGAGTTGCTACAAAACGCTTAAAATCTTTTGCATTTGGACCTCTAGGAATATCATCATCATCAAACTCAACGACTATCCTATGATCCTGCGTATGGGCAACTGATAATTTTGGTAAATGTGTGCACCCATGTTTACCAACCTTTGAACTCTTTTTCGTAATAGGAGCAAGTGAATGTTCCTCCCTAGAGGTATGACCAATATGCTCATCTCCAGAATCATGTGGTTGATCAAATGAATGGTCTGTCATTATCCTTCAAATCAGAAAAACAAATGTTAGTTCAAAAATATACAAATTCAAATATTTTAATACTACTGTAATCAGAAAATAGAAAACTGTACTAAGTTACGTAATAGTAAACATTGGAAATATGGTAAGAAAGTTAAACAATGGTAAAGACAGTAAAGATGGTGAAGATGGTAAACATGGTAAACATGGTAAAGTAATTGTCACTGAACAAAAATAATATATATATAATTCATGTAATGGTAAACATGATAAAGTAAACTAAACAAACTTAAAACAAACAAAAACATATACTTATTTTGTTTTAAAACATGTTTTAATAAATAAAAAACTTACAACATCTAACATTTATGAAAAAAATAAATGTAAACAAGAAATAAACATATGTTACCTATAATTTTAGGAATGTACAAATGGATTTTTTTCCCAAATTCCTTCGTCGTGATCATTCCTTATGGAACAAACTATGTCTTCAAGATGCTCATCATTATGTTCTGTTAATATTTCCATGGAGGTAGGGATCTCACATAAATCAGCATCTTCATCAACTTCATCCTCACCAACATATTGTATTTTCCTTTGTAAAACAATATCCCACTGCATATCTAATTGATCTACTACATAGAAAATTTGTTTTTCATGTGTTGTCGATATAAATGAATCAGCTGTGTCTTCCTATCTATTCAGATTAACGAATGTCATTCCAAATTCATCGTGTCTAACACTGTTGTTACCGATAAACCATTTACAGTTAACAACATGAACTTTAATTTTAATGTAATCAACCTCCCATAAGTCTTCAATCACTCCATAATATTCACTTGATGCATAAATTGGGATTTTATCCTTAGCACTCGAAAAATGCATTACATCTGAAAACACCAATACACCACTATTGTGAACAACACTTCTGTTTTCCTAAGCTTTCGTATGAAATGTATATCCATTAATGTCATAACCGGACCATGTTATCACATTTAAACATTGACCACCCACTATCCATTTTAATGTCTCCGATACACTTGATCTACCAAGCAAAGACTTTTTAATCCATGACAAATAAGTTTTGTTGTGCTCATTCAAAATCCACATTTCTTTCTTCTTTGGATGACATTGTTTCAACTCATTAATATAAAATGTGATATACAGTTGAGAATCAGCTATGTTATTCAAGATGTATGATTCTAACATCTTCATCTATTCAGCTGACAATGATTTGACATTCAAGCCACGAATCCCCTTTCCCTCATTATAAACTCGTTCATGGAGAGATGGAGGAAAACCTATGTGTTGCGCCGCATCCAAGTAACTCGTACAAAACTCTAATACCTCCTCAGAAATATACTTTTCAATAATGGAGGCTTCAGGTCGATATGGATTTTTAACATACCCCTTTAATATTTTCATATACCTTTCAAAAGGATACATCCAACGAAGATATACAGGTCCACAAAGCTTTATTTCTCGAACCAGATGAATCATTAAATGCACAATTATATAAAAAAAGGTGGAGGAAAATACATTTCCAATTGACAAAGTATAAAAATTGAATCCTTTTCAAAAATGTTCAAAGCATTCACATCAATCGCCTTGTTAAAAATTGAATTGCAAAAATAACACAACTTCATCATAGTTTTTCTGACACGAATGGTAAATATTCCACGCAATTGAACTGGTAGAATTTATTGCATCATGATGTGAAAATCATGTGATTTCATACCTATCAACTTCAAGTCCATCAATGAGACAAAATTTTTTACATTTTAAGAATAACCTTGAGGCACATTGATATCATGAAGACACTGACAAAAGCTAATTTTCTCCCTCTTCGATAATGTATGACAAGACGGGGGAAGAAATGTTCATCTTTATTTAGGAGTGGGAGCTAACTCCAAACGTATTCCCATTGATAGTAATTCTAATCTTGCATTCGACCCATCTTTAGTCTTTCATTTAATATCTAAAAATGTTCTAATAAAACCATCACATATATTCTTATCCACGTGCATGACATCAATATTATGTTAAACTTCATGATACCTCCAATATGGTAGCTCAAAAAATATTGACCTTTTCTTCCAAATATGTCTATCATTACCAGATTTTTGTGTCTTTCCCAATGTCACATCAAGGTTTTTCACCCTCTCAAAATACAGATCCAAGGATAAAGGTTTTGGAGCGGTATCAAATTCTTGTGATCCATTGAATTCCTTTTTTAGTCTTCTATAAGGGTGATCCATAGGTAAAAACTTTCGATGACCCATGTACACGGTTTTCCTCCCATGATGAAATTGACAATATGATGTATGTTGTTCGCAAATTGGACATGATTTATTCCCTTTAACACTGTGTCCAGACAAATTTCCATACATTGGGAAGTCATTTATAGTGAAGAGAAGCACTGTATGTAGTTGAAAATATTCCACTTTATAAGAATCTTACACCCTAATACCATCAACCCATAACAGTTTCAAATCATCAATCAACGGTGACAAGTAAACATCAATATCATTTCCGGTTGCTTTGGACCAGAGATCATTATACACAACATGAAATATTTGTGTTTCATACAAACTTCAGGAGCTAGGTTATAAATTACCAATAAAACAGGCCATGAACTATGTGTGTTACTGAGGGTTCAGTATGGATTCATTCCATCTGTGCACAACCCTAATCTGAGATTTCTTATTTCATTTCCAAATGTAGAATATTGTGCATCAATTTTCTTCCATTATGGACAATCAGCTGGATGAAATATTTTTCCATCACATACCCGCTCATCAGCATGCCATCTTAACCTTTTTGCATCATGTGAATTAGCAAATAAACATTTGAAATGATGAATTATAGGAAGATAACAAAATCCCTTTGAAGGGAGATTTGTAATATCTACATCAGCCCATGATTTTTATTTCACCTTATACTGTGATGTCCCACATTTAGGACACTCTGACAGAAATTCATATTCCTTCCTATATATAATGCAGTCATTCGGACAGGCATGTATTTTCTTGTATCTCAATACCATCGGGAATAATATTTTCTTGGCCTTGTAATGTGAATTTGTAAGATCATTATCTTTTGGAAGAATGGATTTCATCAATTGTAGCAGCTCTGTAAAACTTCTGTCACTCTATCCATGTTTCACCTTCAGGTTAATCAATCTTAACACCGCCGACAAAGCTGTAAAATCTGTACAACCAGGATATAATGGTTTTTCAGCATCACCATATAGACACACAACTGTCGGTTCTATCTCAATTTGATCTGCTATAATATCGCAAATCATTTCTTCAATTCCATCGGAGTTACCATCTTGTGAATCATCATCATCAGTGACATTTCATCCAGTTTCACCATGCCAAGTCCAAGGGCTGTAACTCGGATTAAAACCATGACATATCGGATGATCTTTTATCTCTCAACTTTTCAACTTCTTCATATTCAAACATTTTAGGCATGCATAGAAAAAAATCTCACTACTTGGAACATTTCGTTTAGAAAATTCCAAAAATTCATCAACAACTTCCTCATATTCATTGCTCATTCGATGTGTCATAATCCACCTTCGACTCATTATTACCTATAAAAAATATCAAAAATATATATATTTTTAAGATAAGACAAATATAAGTTTATATGAAAAAATCATAATTTTAATGTAAAACTATTTTGAAATATAAAACAAATCTATGCGTATTTAAAAAAATATGCTTAAATATTATTATTAAAACGTAATATAGTTAGATATAATAGTTTTAAATTCCATTGAATAAAATAAAACCATGGTGCCTACAAGGTTGATAGAAAACTGGAGAGAATGAAGTAAACCTGAAAATCAAATCATATTTAAAATAAAAATTCAGATGGAGAAAATCACAATGTAAATCCGATCATCACGACACAATCATCAGAATTCGTACATTTAATCAATAACCATTATATATCTAATAGATTTTCATATAAAAGAGGATAAACATAAGCAACAAAAACACATGAAATATCATTTTTGAATTCGTACATTTAATCAATAACCATTCTATGTAGTAATATAGGTGACTGAGATCATTAGTTGTCAATGACAACAAAAAGTACCATCAATGTTGGGAATTCACGAAACAAAAACAAACTAAATAGACGTAGTTGAGGCTTACATGAATATATCAAGTAGATCTAATAGATCTATGGATGTTAAATAAGATGATAATGGAAAAAAGAGGTAAGAGGGTTTGAAATCGAATAATCTAACATAGTTTAAACACAAAAATCGCAAAACATAAATATAGAGTATCTGAAAAAAACGAACGAAATAAATTCCTGGAAGGCTTACTTTAGTGATGCGAGTTTAGATGATAGATCCGAGGAGAGTAAATATGATAAACGATGAAGGAAAAACGATTTTAACACAGCGAGATCGACGAGTTGATTAGGGTTTACCGTGCGAGAGAGACGAGCTGGCGGACTGTCGATCAAAAAATCGTAAATGACAATCCACAGGGTTTCGTAAAATTTTAAATGTTTTATAACGTAGATTATTTCATAACCGACATTATAAACTGTTTTTTTACATTTATAACGTCGGTTATTATAATAACCGACGTTATAAATGTATCAGATACAACTTTTTTACATCGGTTATAAAATAACCGACGTAAAAAAAAATCCGCGTGTTTGTTTTTTACGTCGGTTATTCTAAAACTGATGTAAAGAAGATATCAAAAATCACAGTTTTTTACGTCGGGCATTGTATAACCGATTTAAAAAACATTATGTGGGTTGTTTTATTACGTCTGTTATTTTATAACCGATGTAAAAAAACTCATAGATATCTCGTATTTTATGTTGGTTATCGAATAACCGACTTAAAAAACCCCAAAATTTTTGTTTTTTATGTCGGTTAATTTATAACTGACGTAAAAACCGAACACACAAGATTTGTAACGTCGGTTATTAAAATACCTGACATTAAAAATCTACTCACCTCATTTGTTACGTCAGTTATAAAATAACCGACATAAAAAACCACGTTTCACAGATTATCACGTCAGTTATATATAACCAACGTAAAAAATGGTTACGTAAATAACGTTTTCTGCACTAGTGTGTTGTGTTTCTTCGCCACATTCTTATTCGGATAGGCATGCTAACTACTATTTCTTCTTCGTATAGCCACGCTAACATTGACCTCTCAATGGTTTGATCCATAAATACCCCCAACCACAAAATTTCCAGTGCATTCCCTTCACCAAGGTGTCGAGGCTACCTGTTATGTGTGTCATATGGGGTAGAGTGAACCCAACTCATCTGATTTGTAGGTTGGTAAACATCCAAGCATCATTGTCCTCAACAAATGACATTAAAATATGACTTCCCCCATGCATCCTACATGAAGATAGGGAAACCACCATGGTATAAGACCCCTAGATTTTTTGGCTGGTGGCATCATCTCTACCCCTCCTTTATTTGGTGCTGAATCCCTCTCCCGCTGGGCTTTGTTGCCACTGGGCCTCCATCCAAATGTAAGTCCCAACTTCTCAGTCTGCTAAGCACAGATAATCCCATGTTTCCTCTTTGGGCTGTGATCATGTGTATTCCCCACTCCCCTTCCAACGGACGCACCTTTCACGACATGATTGTCAGGACTTTGTTGTCTCTGGTTTTGCACATCGAGCATGACTCACGAGGGCTTAGGGCAAGCACCAACCCTGACATCCTCTTTGGGAAGCATAGAGTTTACGCCCGACACACCATCCTAAAATACGAGGACTTTGATCTCTGTCAAGGAAAGGTACGTATGAAGCCTCCCTAAGGTTCTATCCTAACAACCATTGGTCGCTCTGAACCCCTTCACATCAGTTCTCCAACATCTTGGGAAGCCTAGAGTGTAATCCCCGCACACCATCTTTAACTACGAGGACTTTGATCCTTGACAAGGTATGTTACGTACAAATCCTCTACAAGGTTCGAACCCCCCACCCATTGGTCTTGATCATCTTCACGTCGGTGCACCACATCCAATCTTGAACTATGAGGACATTGATCCTTGCCAAGGCAAGGTATATATGAAGCGTCCCTGAGGTTCAGGCCTAACATCCATTTGTCCCTATAACCCCCTTCAAGTCAGTTCACCAACACCATGGAAATTATTGAGTGTAATCGCCACACACCATCCTGAATGATAAAGACTTTGATCCTTAACAAGGTATGGTATAAAGGAAGCCTCCCAAAGGTTCAATCCTAGCACCCATGGGTCCCAACCATATTCACATCAGTGCACCACACACCATCTTGAACTACGATGACATTGATCATTTCCAAGGCAAGGTACGTAGGAAGCCTCATTAAGATTCAATCCCAACAACCATTTTTTGCTTCTACCCCCTTCACATAGGTTCACGAACACCTTGGGAAGCCTAGAGTGTAAGGCCCACACACCATTGTGAACTACGAGGACTTTGATCCTTTCCAAGGCAAGCTACGTAGGAATCCTCTCTGAGGTTCAATCCCAACAACCATTGGTCACTCTGACTCCCTTCACATATGTTCACCAACACCTTGGAAAGAATAGAGTGTAAGCCCCACATGCCATCTTGAACTACGAGGTCATTTATCCTTTCAACGGTATGGTATATAGGAAGCCTCTATGAGGTTCAAGCCCACCACCCATTGGTCCCGACCATCATCACGTCGGTACACTACACACCATCCTAAACTACACGGACTTTGATCCATGCCATGGAAAGGTACCTTGGAAGCCTCTTTGAGGTTCAAGCCCACAGTACCATGATCCCGACTACCTTCACATCGGCTCACCCCCGTTCTACATGACACTAAACTATGTACCTCAGTCAGTGATAAGACATTGTGCCCCTTGCAGCGGTAATCCATTGTGTCACTCATTCAGCGGTAAGATGTTGTATCCCGATCAGTGGTAAGACATTTCATCTCCTATTTAGCGGCAATCCAATGTAATCTCTTTCACTAGGACCCATATCTTTGGTCTGTCCTAGGGACGTCAAACCAACCCAGGCTTCTATCCACGCATAAGCTCTATACACATCATTGGGTTGTTGTCCTATGTGTACACCCCGACTCAAGCTCATAGCCTAACCTGTCCCTTGAGCCTATGTGTCTTGGGAAGGTCATGCCCCAACCAAGAGGTTCCACTTCTTCTATGTCTCATCTGCACATCCACTCTCATGGGCAGCCTCCTCAGGCATCCAATCAGCCTCCCAAACTATGTGTAATTTTATTACCTGCCATGGGGATACGTAGGAAGTCTCTCTGAAACTCAATCCCAACATTACCGTCATCCTTACGGTGGTTCCATCCCATTCGCCGCCATTTTCAATCATCACCCTCATCATCCTTCTTGATTCTTACCCGGGCCGCCACATCCCGGTGAGGTGATGTCAACCCACCTACATCAGTGTGTCCCCCAGGGGTTACACCCATCTGATCAACTCTAGTCAATGTTATGATCAGTCCAATCCATCTTTTGTAGACGTTAAACTTGTGACATAACCTTTGTTAAACATGGGATGCTGAGGAAAACCTCAGAGACATGTCTATGGAATATAATTCCTCACATTCGAAGCAGGATGTCTTGGGCATCCATGCCCTCGAGAATTTCTATAATAATGGGAAGAAATAGAGAAATTCTAGTGTCCAAGCGTCCAGACATGCCAGTGATGTCCAACGTGTGTACTCTCCTGACCGAAGGTTTCAACCCTAACTGGACCTCTTGGAATGTTGTGATAGAAGCAGTGTAATTAACGAGTGTCCATGAAGATATGGCACCAGGAATAGTTTCACCAACAATGCCTTCAATATATAAGGGATAACCGAACTAGATGATGAGTTCTGGGGAGGAATACAAGGAAGGAACAACTAACATCCCATCATTCCATTTCAATGAAGGAGAAAACGTCCATGAACAAGGATCAGATGCCGCCTTCCTTTAGAAAGTGGGAATGTGGGGCAACCAACAGTATTTGCCGTCCCACCAAACGAGATAGACGCGTTCCCCCCAGGGAAAGCCTCAGAAATAGAAATGGTGAGCCCAAAGTTAAATTATTCTCCTCAATATAGAGATTAGTAGAACTCGAGGCATAAATATATTATCATGTCACCAGATCCAGTTATCCAGTGCCGGGTCCCGCTAGGCAAATTGCGGCCCTGGCATGAAACTCGCCAGATTTTGGTGTAGTAGAATGTTGGACATCATGTTATGTGATGTTTTCTACCTGGATCCATCTTTCCAGTCATGGAAGATATAATTGCATTGGGGCATTGGTCATCAATTCCTTTTGATTTCAGCACTGATGATTTAATCTTTCTACTCTTCAGGAATCAAGTTGTTGCACTCGGAACGTGATCACCACCTGCACACCGACGCAGGGGAAGGGCCAGTGCCAACACGACAATCCCACGAGGATCTGCCTCTTCTACAACGACCTCTACGCCCACATCCAATGGGCTTCCGCGACCCATCTCCCCATCTGAGGTCATCCAAACAAGGGTGATCAATGTCATCGTATACCGGTAGGAGGACAATGGTGTAATCCTGGTTCGGGATATGGCCCACCTGGATCTAGAGGGGTCTACCCCTCATCGTCAATACTGCCCATGAGGCCCACACAGGGAGCCACTACTCCCCATGCCAACATATAAACATTTCGAGAGCCTCTCCTTGGAATACATTGACAACTCCCTTCCCTACGCTGACGAGTTAGGTGACGACCAACCCAACCAGGTTAGCGTCCCATTCCAGGGGATCCTAGTGAGGAATCCCAACTGGCCGCATCAGCACTGCCTTCTAGTATTTCTAGATGAGGAGTAGGTAAGATATGTACCTACACCACCAGCTCCAGTTTGTCCAACCTGACACCGGCATCGGGTGAAAGCGGAAGAGGATGCCCGCCAAGGAGCATCAACGTCGACGAATACTGTGGCCCAAGCCACTGACGACACATATCATCAGTTACCTGTATAAACTAAGCAGAGTAACTTATATTCCCAACTAGGATTAAGGCCCCAACCACCCCATGGGTAGGCTGGGCCGACTCTCTTGGTCACCGGCACAAGCAGTGGCTACCACAAACAAACCTGCATCGATGCCACCCAGTACGAAGGTCCTCCCCGTACCACTACCATAGAGAGTGAGGGACTTCCCCACTTCGAGGCTTAGCATGGAGGTCTGCCCCATGCCACCCTCAATCAAAATAAGGGTATTTCTCGAGGCGGTGAAAATCAGTACATAAGTCTCTCCCGTTCCCATTACACTGGGTATGGAGTCATTCCTCCTTCCCCGACCGCCGGGGTAGGGACATTGCACATCTGATTTCTCTTCAACATGGGGATCCTCCCTGTGTCCTCTTAGCTATTAGCGAAGGTCCAACTTGCCTCGGTAACCATAGGGGTGAATGCCAACCTTGCCTCACTAGCAACCAACATAGATGTCCTACCAGTGTTCAGCTAGACCCGTACAAGGACCCTCTTCATATGGGGGTCACTAGGGAAAACAATCATTGAGGTCCTCTCCATGATCTTGCTTGTTCTGGTGGAGGTCTTTCCCTCTATAGCGCTATCCATGGAGGCCCTTCCCATGAGCCCTTTGACATTTTTTCTGGTACTCCTCACACCCCAACTTACTTAGTTGGAAACCCTCTTCGCCTCAACACCAATGCAACTACAGGACCTTGTGTCAGAAATAAACCTTATCCCGAGGAGCCACCCAGGGTTAGGAAGGTTGGTGATCGCCACCATAAGAATCATTCTGTGGAGGTCCAGATAAAGATTCAACCAGTACACTTCTCAGAAACTGATTCAGAGTACGAATCTGCACAGGAACCCTCATCTCGCTCATCTGAGTCAAGGGCTATGGTAGAAACGAGGCACACCATCCCAGTACTCCTGGAATGGGAGGTCCATTGGACTCCAGCCTCCCTCCACTGGTATATCTAGGAGGACAAAAATATAGCAAACGCACAGGTTATAGTTGTGTAATTACAACCGTCTTCACCAGAAGCACTCTCTACCTCGACAAGAGATCACAAAGAACTATTCTAGGTACCGTTGGTGGTCAAGCATCATCACAGCCTATCACCAGTAGCCCTAGCCCCTGATCAAGGAACTGTGGCCATCAACCCATCTTATAGAAATGCAGCAGCAAGGTTACTACACTCTTTGGAGAATATCCTGAGATTGGGCGGCCAATCAGCCCACTCGTCATACTCTCCACCAACTACATTGCCGCCCCAGGCTGAGTGCCGCTGCCAGTTACTCAGCCACCGCTCATTGAGGAGTGGGGTAATGAAGGGATAGAACCTGAATCTGAGCCGATGATCTTATAGAACATCCTCACAGTGGACCACTTACACAAGATGTTCTTTCCTTTGGTAGTGCCAAATTTATGCGCACCAGAATCCCTCACCCCAGGGGAAATTGAGTGTTTCTGCCAATCCCTCTGGGAGACGTACTTCCTCCTTCATCATCCGCAAGTGGTTTATCCTAGGAGCTAAGCCCATTTTGATGAAATTGGTGAGAAATTACATCTAGATGATTTGACCACAGTCCCGGTGGCCCCTCGCCCCGATTCGTTAGGCCACCGTAAGGCCCTCCAACAACAATGCGTCCAGAGTTTCGAGGTACTCCGCATGGTTATTAAGGTGGATTCTCCCCACACAAAAATATTTGGCTGGGGAAGTATGATACCCTCCTCTTCAGTCCTATCTGGCGGCAGCTTGAATCTCTAGGATATATCGAGGATATGCCCCCAGGAAGGGTCACGATCAACATGGCCAA
Source organism: Viscum album (assembly GCA_963277665.1). NCBI lineage: Eukaryota > Viridiplantae > Streptophyta > Magnoliopsida > Santalales > Viscaceae > Viscum > Viscum album. The sequence goes on along the minus strand of OY728143.1, from coordinate 730,435,265 downwards.
CATAGTGGATGAGGAGCATGAGTTGGAGCTTCTTGATGGGGATCTTCCCCTTGAGGGCGTGCTGCCACTATAGGAAATGTCAGAAAGAGTTACACAACATTAGAGGAATCTACTAGGTATCCCTCTGCCCACCAAGGCATTAGTGCTCAATTGGAATTCTGGTAAGGGTAAAGAGCTCATCGGAGCTACCATGCACTCCGACCTATCTGCCTCAGTGAAGAAGATGGAGGAAGACACCGAGAAGGCCACATTGTGCCAACAAAATTCTAGGAAGAAGAATTTGGATTATAAACTATCCAATAAAATCACTGAAGAGCGACGGATGGACTACACTGATCCTAGGCTAGGGAAGCAGGGGCATGAACAACTTCCCCTCGGTGAGCTGCCTCTAGGTGACCCTAACTGTCCTGCCCCCACAGGCAGGGTTAAGGCCGGAACTTGTGGAAATATGGAATGGTATGTCTCTGAAAACCCTCCCAAACGGTGCAACAATCCAATAGTCCTAGCTCGGGCTCCCCCATCTGCCCTGAGGGTCGTTCCGCTAGCCACTCCATGAGCTGCTGAGCCTGCTTACCGTGTTGATGAACCCTCAAATGCACTCATGGTTAGAGATCCCCATCCAGATAGGGGCCCTGCCCAGATAATCCAATGGTAGCCCTCATTTCCCACATAGTGGCTTGGGAGATGGGATATATGGCAATCTTTCCTGATGGCAAGCCATATTCTGCATGGGTGGATGATATGCCGGTACCACCAGGTTTCTGGAATCCCACCATTTCCCCCTTCAATGAGACAGGGTACCTGCTATAGCATCTAGCCCACTTCGTCTCGAGGTGTGGGCCCATGTTAAGAAATCTAGCGCAGTAGGAGGCCGGCAAGCATCGATGATTTGTGAAGACATTGGAACGACATGCATTTGTCTGGTACAACCAGCTCCCCATCGGATCAGTAACAAGCTATGAGGACCTTTGGAGGAAATACCTTTACTAGTTCAACTCCACCACATGAAAGGCAAGCATGAGAGACCTCTTCAAGTAGAAACATAGGCCTGATGAGCGTGTCACCAACTTTATCCCCCCGTGGAAAGGACTTACATACTCCCATGACATGCCACTGACTGAGGATCGATTACTGATGATGTGTGTGGGAAATGTTAAGATGGAACTAGTTCCCTCTCTGATTCCCTAGAACTACCCTGAAGGATTATGAGACTTCTCTGATAAGGCCCAGTGCCTGGAATAAGACCTGCAACAGGCCAGCCAGGCACGTTCGTTGCCCCTTGTAATTCCCGCAAGGATGGCTACCATAGCCGAGCCCACCATGGTGGCCCAAATATACCCCCATACATCTATAATTATTTTCAGTGCAACCATCTCCCCAACCTCATAGAGGCCCACCACCACAGGCGCAACCTCCAGCCCCACAACGCCCCCCTCAGAACCGACAGGTGCCTTTGTGTAATGCACTGCCATGACCTAGGTGGGAGAATTAGGCTCTGCCTCCTCGACAGGCTCCCTTATTTCCTCATCGGGGCCAAGCTCCAAGGCCCCCTTTCCGAATAGAAGAAACCAGACCTACTCATTCAACAATAATCAGGTCCTCGGCAACCTATGAAGTGCCTTGGAATAAGAGATTGTGTGTTTACCTAAGTGAAGAAGTCCAGGAGAGTAAAACCACACTGATATCCCCATATACTACCCCTAGCATCATATCCTAGGGAACACCCTCAAGTGGTGAAATGTGTTCAATTAATGGATTCAAGACCAGGTCGATAACAAAATAGTCAGGCTGGCTCGGCCTCGACACAAGTGGAAAGTGTCTTCGTAAGGACATATAGCAGCAGCAATGATGAAGGTGAGTGGCGCCGAGTTTCTAACCATGGGTCCCACAAGTATGATGATTGGATGGATCACAAAACGGTTGACCATGCCCATGGTATTATTCATACATGCATGAATCAGCAAGAGCCTTCATAAGATGCAGCCGCTACTTCTGCATCATCATCTTAGCTGGCCTTTTCCTAGAAGAGTAAGCATCAGCGGCGCAAGGGAAAGCAACGCCCCCACCAATTCCATCATCGTCCAGCATTATCGATGACTTCATGCCTTCAGAGAAGGGGATTCTTCCAAGAATCCACCTAGTAGTGGATGAATCTTCAACTAATAGTCAAGGGTACACTTCGATTAATACCATGGAGTTTGTAAATCACTACATGACTCCCGATGATGGGGAGTGCCAGGCGAACCTCCCCAATGTCCCCAGCTGACGACAATGTCGGCGGAGCCACGACCATATTTGGTCATCGAGGAACATCTTTTGGAACTTCCAACTAGTCCATACACACCACTGAGACCATATAGCATGCCCATCGTAGGGCTCCGCACGTGCAGCCGCCTCATTTAGTGTCATCAGGTCAACTTCAACTGCTATTTGTGTTACTGGATCAGGAAGAGCCACTTCAACCATACCGTGACAAGCCTCGACCTCTTATAAGCCGGTCTCAGTCATCCTTCCCTCATCCGGTAGCTACTCTACGGGCTTTGACTAGTGAGAAGCAGTATATGCCCAACACCAGTCAGTCGTCGGCCTAGCCGGTAGGGCCCACCGTACCTCCTATCAAAGAGGATCCTCTTGCTAGAAGAAGTTCATGCCTGGCATGGAAGTATTATGTTATCAATCACCATGACAGAATCCCACTGAGGAATTCTATCCTCAAGGCCCTTCTCATGTCGTTAGATATGCGTGAGGCCTTCTCTGAGGCTTTAAGAAGACCCCTCCAGTTTGAGACGGAGGTAGCAGCTGTAGAAGCATTTCATGATGAAGCGGCCGTGAATGCAAAATATTTGGCCATTATCTCGTTTCCAATAGAATATGAAGGTTCTTCCATACCAGAGCACATCCGCCCACTATACATCATCAGTTAATTCATCGACGGGGAGGTCCCCTGCTATCAAGTCGACATTGGCTCTAGGATCTACCTTATCTCGACATGGAAACTACGGAAGCTGGGGTTATCCAGAGATTACATAACTCCATCTAAATTAAGAATCCAAGGATACGACAAGACTGAGCAGACCCCATTAGGCAAGATCCGTTTGAAGACCCAGATTGGGGGACTAGTTTCTAGCACCGAATTTATTGTTGTCTCCCGAGACACCACATACAATGCAATGATGGGTAGACCATGTATCCACCTACACACGGCGGTTCCCTCATCGTATCACCAGCGCATCAAGTACTCCCTCAATGGTCGAGTGGGAATAATCCAAGGGGATGCGTCTCCGTTTGCCACTTGTGAAGCCTGCAACCTGGATAAAAACTATTACAAGTGCAATGACAAGAAGATTCCGGCCAATGAGTTTGAACACATCGCGGTTGCAACTGACCCCTGGGCAGGTATGGATGATGCCTACTTCTTCCCAATCCATCGGTTGGAGGCCACAACCCTAGATATGGGGAAATGTTTTTTTGTCTCTGGTACAAGGGGGAAGCATATTCCCAAGTCTATGTGATGGTGGAAAATCACCTCGTGCTCCTATACAAATCACGCTCAGGTGATCCTGGAGCCTCCTACCCCTGTAAGATATCAGGATGTCCGACCTATGTCAATGACAGTACATCATACATGCATGTTTTTCCTGGTTGGAATTAACTGGATCAAGACAACATGCCAATATTTCTTTGATATCTTCTGGCATGGCCCCTTGGGCCAAAGACCAGACAGGATTGGATCGATAGCCTTCATTGCTATTGTTTCTACAGCACGTGAACATCCCGATATGTTGTCCACTATCACCCGGGCGGGTACCAGCCTCTCACAGGGCGGTTTTCGCCTTAGAGGATGATTCCCCCATGGAGGATCCCTCCTCCGCAAGTGAAGAAATGTATTTGGAGGATGCTCCCCCATCATTTGAATAGGGAATCTCTACCACTGTCGATGAACTGGTACAGGTGAACCTCGGTAGCAAGGTAGATCTAAGACCCCCATTAATCAGTGCCGCCATCCCTCACAAGGAGTAGAAACAATATATAGACTTCCTGAAACAACATCATGATGTGTTTTCTTGGAGTTACAATGAGATTCCATGACGAGATCCTCAGGTATCCATCCACCACCTCAGTCTTCCGGCGAATCATCACGGGTTCAAGCAGTCTCCCAGAAAGATGAACCCTTCTCACAGTTCCATGGTCAAGGCTGATGTTTACAAGCTCATCAGGGCCAAATTCTTTAGAGAGGACCAATACCCCAAATGGATGGCCAACATCGTACTAGTCATGTAGAAGAATGGATAGATCAGAGTCTTCATCGACTTACGGGATCTCAACCATCACCTTCTGAAGGATGATTTTACCCTTCCTGTGATATAATTGATGATCGATTATATAGCTGGGTTCCATGCCACCTCCTTCATGGATGGTTACATAGGATACAATTAGAAAGAAATGGCCCCTGAGGACGAGGAGTCCATAGCTTTCAGGTCACACCAAGGTACTTTCAGTTACTAGGTTGTGCCCTTAGGCCTATAGAATGCAGGTTCCACCTATCAGCAGGCCATGCACCACATATTTATGCCAATCCTCAGGAAATTGGTGGAATGTTATGTCGATGATCTAGTGGTGAAATACCTCCAGTGTGGGGACCATCTAAAGGATCTTGAGGAAGTGTTTAGCTTTATCCATTCTCACCACCTGAAGATGAACACGTTAATGTGTGCATTCAGAGTCACCTATGGAAAAATTCAAGGATTCGTTGTCAGACATAGGGTCATTGAGATCGACCCAGATAAGATCAAGGAAATAAACCAGATTCCTCCCCCCCATAAATATTCGGGAGCTTTGATATTTTCAAGGCCACTTATCCTACAAACACCGATTAATTGAGAATATGGCTGGAAATTGTAAGCCCTTTTCTCTGATCATGAATAAAGGCACTGCCTTTGAATGGGACGAGGAGTGCTAGACCGCGTTCGAGAAAATATAGTATCTACTCTAGCCTTCGGTCTTGATGCCACCCTTCTCCAGAAAACTGCTGATCCTTTATGTGACCACCCTGGAATGATCTCTCAGCACCCTTCTTCCATGGAAGTATAATGAGGGGACAAAGAACAACCTCTAATACCTCAGTCGTTTTATCATCAATACGGAGACTAGATACTCCACCATCCAAAAGTGTTTTCTTGTGTTGGTATTCATAGTATAGAAAATGCGACACTAGTTGCAACACCACGAGGTATTGCTGGTGTCTTCGGTTGACCCAATGAAGTACATTATGAATCACCCCTTGTTGATAGGTTGTCAAGCTCGGTGGGTAGTGATTCTTCAGCAGTACGATATCAAGTTTGTCCCTCAGAAAACTATTAAGGGGTAGGAATTGGAAGACTTCTTTGCCGCCATTCCAGCTCCTGCTGACCAGTCCTTGGATCTCGATTTTTATGATGAGGAAATCCTCTCAAGAGATCATGTAGTGTCATGCTGGAAGATGCAATTAGGTGGTGCTTCCTGGAGTCCCACCAGCAGGAGGCTCAACGATCCCAGGGTCAACAGGGTAGGCCTGGGTATTGTCTTTTTAACCCCAGATCAAGCCGTTCTTCCATACTCATTCCAGTTGTCAGAAGGATGCACCAACAATGAGGCAGAGTATCAGGCTATTATCACTAGCCTTTAGCTATCCCTCAAGATCGATGTTCCCCATTTGCATGTGAAATGGGAGTCCGAACTAGTCATCAAGAATATCAACAGTGGCTATGTCGTCATAAAACCAGAGCTCGTACCATTGTTGGAGGGAACTCTCCAGCGAATTGACAAGTTCATATATTGGCCGAAAGTCACTCATGTCCCTTGATCTCAGAATGGTCGAGCTGACGACTTGGCTAGCCTAGCTGCATCACTTATAGAACCTGAGTAGGATGATCTGATTATCTACATGTCACATTGGAGAGTCATTGCTGATGTCACCCCATGTGATGACGATGGCCCACAGGTGAGCTATCTTACCACAAGAGCCTCCATGACAGGGCCTCCAGGTCCCTCAAATGTAGTGGTTGAACTGAATCCTGATTGGAGAGCCCCTTGGTTGAGTATATCTAAAATGGTTACCTACTGACTGATCATGCTTAGTGTGAGAAAATATGATGTCGCGCGCAACAGTTTTACCCCTAGAGTGGTCCCAGACTTCAGCGAATCCTCTATAAGCGCAGGTTCGATGGTGTTTTCTTCCGTTAAATCCAAGGAGTAGATATTTCTTAGGTCATATATGAGGTTCATGCCAGTTCCTGCAGGGCTCATCAGATCGGGCTGAATCTATCTCACGAGATCCAAAGACTGGGGTATTTTTGGCCCTCCATGATCCATGACTGCATCGGGTTCACCAAGATGTGCCATGCGTGTAATGTTCATGATAACATCACGAATCATCCACCACAGAATCTACACACATCCAAGTACTCTTGGACCTTCACTGTCTGAGGACTCGATGTCGTGGGACCATATCCACGGACGACAGCTCTCAAATGTCAGTTCATCCTAACCGCTACAGATTTCTTATCCATGTGGGTAGAGGCAGTCCCGCTCATGGAGGTCAAGGCCTGCTCCATCGTAGAATACGTGAGCTCCAATATCATCTACCAATTTGAGTCCCTCATGCCATCCTTACTGATAACGACACAAAAATCTGAGAATCAGAGCTGAAGAAATTGTACGCCAAGTACAACATCCATTCTAACTATACCTCCCACAACCACGTGCAAGAAAATGGGAAGATCGAGGCATTCAATAAGACCCTCTCTAAATCTTGCATAAAATCATTGGTCAGAAGAAGTTGTTTTGGCCAGAGAAGCTCCCCAACACCCTATGGGCTTACCGGATGACAACGGTTAATTCCACCCAGGTTACTCCATATTCCCTGTGGTACGGAACTGAGGCTGTCCTGTCCATCAAGATTAAGTTGCCTTCATTACAAATAGTTGTCTATGACCAGAAGACACCAGATATGGTAACATAAATCCATCTGGCTGATCTTGAAGCGCTCAATGAGAATAGGCTTCATTACCCACACAATCTGGAAAGGCACCAGAACAAGTTTTCTAGAGCTTTCAACAAAAATTTCTCCTCCACTCCTTCTTGCAAGGTGACTTGGTACTGGCCCTTAGGACACCAATGATACCTGGAAGGAAACCACCCAAGATGGAACCCAAATGGGAAGGGCCTTTCTTTATACACACGGTCTACCCCAATGGTGAATACTATATGGTGACCATGGATGGTGAGCGTATAACTCCCCCCACTAATGCCATGTTCTTCAAGAAATAATTTTCCTAAGCCACAAGGTCTGACATGACTGTAAACTGTTTGGTGTTGCACAACCTTAAATGGAACCTCATTGCAAAAGATGCTAAACTTCATCTTCAATAACTATGTTTGACTTGATTCCCATCTGCATGGGATACATAGGAATGCTCAGACATTACGTCTTGAGTCCAACCCCCAAAATATTTTCTTTAACTATTCCCCCTGGGTATAGTTCTCTAGGAGGACAATGGTTTAGTGCATGATTATTTAGCTCCCACTCATGTCCGGAGTATGAGGGTCGCACCATGTGCTCCCTTCTCATTCATCAATTCTCCCACATCCTCACCGCACGATGCTAAACAGCATGGCCTTCCAGAGAAACATGTGGCTTGACTCCCATCCTTATGGGATACGTAGGACCGCCCTGACATTTATTCTGCTGGCCTAGCCCAAACTTCAGAATATCCCCTTCGGTCCCTCGACCCTTGAGAACTTCGACCATTTTTGGTCCCTAGACCCTTCTAGCCCATTGGCTCTAGTCATCATTCAAGAGTGTGTGGTGTGATCTGGACTCCAAGTCTTTATTCATGTCGGGGTATTTTTCCACACCCCACACATTCCTGTGAGACATTCCTCCCACCATATCATCCCTTCCATGAATGTAGTCCCCTCCACGATTAAAGATTCCCATCATTTAGGTTTCCATTTTATTTCATATCCAATAGGACCCCCGAATAGCATGGATATTTAGCCTAAGGATTATCCCACCATTTAGGGCCAACATCCCCAAGGACTTGAGAGAAAAATTGTTACAAGTCATGGGTTGCAAATATGGTCAACGGTTGACACTCAATTGTTTTCCATGAACTTCGGTCACATAAGAATGGGTACTATGTTGCAAACCTAGTAAACCGTTGTCTTCAATCATCATTGCTGATTTGTGGTATTCCATATGAACGATGGTTTTCCTTCTAGTCCCATGAATATGACATTAAACTAGGCATATATGGTCCAAGATCTATAACCCTAAACTAAGATCACCTCATCCTCACTACTAGACAATAAACTACAAGTCAGACATGACTTTCTATCCAAGGCCCAACCTCAGGCCCCTTGGCCTTTTTCGGGACCCATCCCAAGTCCCCATTTAGTGTTGTATGGTGTGGAATGCGATTATGTCCTCATTCACATTGGGTAACTCACCGCCACGTGCACCCCCTCTGTGTGGGGAAGCCTTCCCATTTGTGTCCTTACTACAAGACTGTAAAATTCACATTACTCTCTACAAAACTATGTTTGGTTTGATTTTCATTCTCATGAGATACATAGGACTGCCCAGGTGTTTAGTCTTCAGGTCCAGCCTCATCATCTCCCCTTGGCCTGCATTCCCCCAAGGAGAGTGGTATATGGTGTGGTATGAGATTATGTCTTCATTAACATTGGATTTTGTAACAAACATGCCATTTACCTCCTCCTCCAGAGATTTTCCCACCCCCTTCTGTTATAGTCATCTTTTCAAACTAGCCTCTCTCAAGATGATCCCCTCATTCCTCTTTGGTGGCACACAAATGTGCCCAAGGGTACTCTATTTTAGCACCTGGAATGTCAGATTCTATCCAGACACGATTTCACCCATTTCTCAGGCTTCAGGTTCCCCTTTATTAGGAATTCCATCACCTTTCACACCCAAAGGGACCCCTAGAATGGAATGGATACTCAGACCAAGGTCCCCCCTACCATTAAAATGTAACATCCTCAAGGGTTTCGAGCGAAAAATTGATACAAGTCTCGTGATGCAAATTTGGCCAGCCGTCGATGCTCTTTTGTTGTTCCCACCTCAGGTCACATGATTTGGATGCTGGGGTTCTAACACGGTCAATAGTTATCCTCCATTGTCATGACGAACCCATTAAGCCCAAAATGACGGTTACATGACTCTCATCCTTCTTCAAATCATCACATCCAAGTAGAATTTCGAAACTCTTGGTACTATTCATCAGTGAGAATCCACACTTTAGGACGAAAAATCCGCAATAAGTCAATCATTCAGGGCTCCGCACCAATTTCCCCTTTTGCATGTTTTTCCCATAAATAAAATACCTTGTCCTCCCTTGTTTCCTACACTGAGTTTCACTCCCATAGTCTTATGTATCTGATTAAGGTCCACACATACTTGGAATAGTCCCTCTTTTCTATATTCCAAGTTTTAAGACCTTAATCTAAGATCATTATTTTTATTTCCCCTATATAGAACAACTAACAGCTTGATCATCATTCCATGGGATACATATGAAAACCTAAACATCTCCTCCATGGGTCAAGCTCAATTGGGGGATAATTTCTCCTGACCCTTACCCTATAATCTTTACTACCCCTTCGATCTGAGGTTTCTTTTACAAAATCACGCATGGTATGATGTGGAACTCACCATCATTCACGTCTGATATGCTTTATCACGCCATTCACATTCCTTTTCGAACCTCATACTTCTTGTATATGTCAGAGCCATATGACTCTAGACTATGCTGCCTAGTCCCAGATGACTCTAAATTGTTACATCTATACCATACGACGTTAAAATTAATGGTTGGTCCTATCACATGACCTTAAACTGAGACAATACCGTTCCGGCCGCACAATGAAAAACAACACTACATTGTGATGTACTCACTCAAGGGACATCATGTTTGGTATCAGTCAAACACCATACCATTTGTAAATTCTTTCATTTGGCTTGATTCTTGTTGTGATGCATGGATTATCTATTCTAGGACCATCACTTTAAAAAAACACCACCATTCACCCAAAAGGACAAACAAGACCAATCAAATTCCACTTATTGTGGCGCGCGGGCCACACTCGCACTCCCCTTTTATCCCCGGTACTAGTACCTTTCCATAAAACCTCACAGAACTATGTATGGATTGATTAGAATACCCATGGGTTACGTAGGAGTGCCCAAGCATCTTGCCATTGCGTCCAGCCCAAGAATCGCAAATCCGTCCTCCCCTATTTTTTGGCCCCTTGGCCCAATTTCTTTTGGGAAACCCTGCAACTTTACCTTTAAAAAGTCCAGGATGCCCCATGATAACATTGGGAAGCAACAGTTTCCTCACCAGAGAGGTCCTATATAAAGAAAGGAATGATCCATGATCAGACTGAGGAGTCCACCATAGTGGTGTATTTTCATGAGTATTGGATTCTGTTCGAACAAACCACCACTCCACCTTCCATTATTTCCTTGCACTTTATTCAGACCCTCGTCCACTTTCACGTCTAAAAAGACCCCCTAACAGTATGGATGCTCGACCTATGGCCCGCCTACTGTCCTAGGCCAACGTTCCAGAAGACTAATGGATGACATTTCGAGTTAGGCCCTGTGTGTCGAACATGGTCAGCGACCGACCTTCATTTGTTATCCCCATTTCAGGCTAACACAATAAGGATGCTATGTTTTGTACACAGTCAACAATAATTCTTAATTACATTCCATCACTACAGTGTTTTGAATCTTGGGTATTGTGATTCATGCCTTCCATCACTCCCTATTCGGATTTATTCCAGCACCCATGGAATTACCCCATTCGTGTCCAAGAGCATGCTGGGAAAATGGAAATTCAGCTATTCTGACAGCTTCATTCTCTAGTCAGGTCTCTCTCTTCTCTTCCCTGGAATCCCCCCTTGGGTTTCCAAAGCCTCGTTGGTACTCCTACATTTAAAAACTAAGTAATAGATTGAACATCCCTTACTTCTCACACCAGGTATGACCCACGTGAGCTTAGGAATGGATTGCTATTTGTTTCAAGATTGTAGTTGAAAGAATTAATCCAAATGAACAAGAAAATGAATCTATCCATGCATCTATCCATATATGTAGTTCAGAACAAGAGGTAATAAAGGGAAAATAGTTTATGAGTTCAACCAAAGCAGGGCCCCTAAGGATCAGCATCTTGGATAGATCATTCCAGCGCCACTACCTTTTGTCTTGTGGCCTCCAGGGCTGTTTCCCGCCCCATGAGGACCCACACTTAATCAGTAGCCATAGAGCACAGTGAACTTTCCCTAGCCTATGCTTGAGCCTATTCAGTTTGAAGATCAGTCATTTGGTGACCTTCTTCCTCTAGCTGCACTTAGGCGTCCACCAGCTGGGCCCTCAATTGCTCCACAAGCTCGGAACAGTTGAAAATGAATACCTCCTTTTTTTCATCTATTCCGGAAGGCATCAAGACTCTTTTTATTCCTTCAAGAATGCTTGGGAACTCCCTGAATCTTTCTGACACCGAGCAACGTCAGAGCGTCGGCTGCTCTCACGCAGCTTCTCAGCCATGTAGTCACGGACTGTCAAATAGAGATGATGAGCACCCACACCTCTAGTACAAATAATGTGTAGCTAGGTTTGGAGTGATCCCATCCGTTTTAGCCATTCTACCTGGGGGTGATCGAGAAAGCGCTTGATACGCTTACACCCTTTGTGTTGTGTCATCCGGCTCTCCTCAGGCACCACCGAGTTAGAATCATCTATCTCCCTATAATATGCAGACCACTAATCAGGGAAGGCCACAAAGAGACCATCATCAAGGTCTTCTTTGGGTACTACCCCCAAGGGGTTAGGCTCTTCAATGCCTGGGAAACCTCCCTCTCCCACCTCAGTCTCGGTAGCTCCCTTTCCAACTTCTGGCCCAACCCCAACATTAGTACCGCTAATGTCTACCGCTCATTTCTCACTACGTTCTGGGGATATCTCGGTTTGAGAAGTGTTTCATGAATGGTATGACACATTTTTTGTTGAATCAATCACGGATGACCTAGATTCAGTAGCCCGACGAGCCTCCAAGTCTATGATTGATAAAAAAATGAACACCCTGATCTAACTGATCTCTCTGACGGTAAATAACGGCATTGAAGTAATAAAGTTACAAGAGAAAAAAGAATCAGCCTATGGTGATCTAGCCGCTATAGGAGCTGTCATTGTAGGGGATCCCTCAGCACTCGTCATCACAATAATTGGCGTTGGCTCCCCACCATGTTTTATTGGCACCTCCTTTCCCCTTCATATGGAGAATCTGGGTCGACACTAATATTCCCCTGAACAAGATAAGTAGATGTGATATAGGGTTACAAAAAAACATAATGAAGGGGGAAAGGATAGATAAGGGCTTAGACGTACCTCAAGCAGCTCAATTATATCTATATTAGAGCCAATGATCTCTCCACTCACCTGGAGACTCCCTTGGTGGGACACCCCCTGAGACCCTCCACCTTCATGCTCCTTTTCTCCTTCACCCCCTCCTTCACCTTTCCCTTCTACCTCATCCTCTTCCATCTCACTTCGCTTCGGCTCCTCATCACTGTCCCCATCCTTCGATGACATCTTCTCTGGATCATGAACCTGGACGAGCATTACCTTCCCCAAAAGGGATGGTTCCTCACTCTGACCTCACTGGAATGAATATGAATCCATAGCCTTTAAGAATGCGTGCAGATGATGGATGCTCACCTTGTCGTCAATACGATTGAGCCCGACCTCTAGCAGCTGGTGTCTATCTCGTAATATCTTTTGATAGAGGGTTTCAGTACCCATTGACTGTCATAGGTTCATCTTGGCCGACCACTGAGTTGGAAAGAATGCATCATCAGAAGGTTGAAGAAGGTACCTTATCTACTTCCCTGAGAGTTCCTAGGCCGCTCCCTGAGCCCATATCCCCACAGGAGATGAGGTTGCGGCCACGCCATGCGACGTCCCCACTACTGAAGCCTCGACCTGTGTGGGCCCAGTTCCGCAACATACTTCTGACCTTTTCTCCCCAACAACACTTTGAATGCTCTCTCACCAACCAGGTTCTACACTGGCAACCTTGAGTTACCAAACTCACTTCCGCAAAAGTCCCTCAGGGTATTCTATAGCCCAATGTTTTGCATATTCGTTTGAGAGGCCAGCATCAACTCTGGTGGTGGTAAAGGTAATGATGTCGCCGGAGCCATGGCCTGTAAACATCAGCCACAATTGGCGGAGAATGCAGGGGTGCATTTCCACCTAGATGTTCGTGTACACATTCTTTGGCATCCACTTGAGGCACCCAAACTTGCTAGTAAAACTTGACGGAACATAGGGATAACAAAGGATCTTCCCATCAATCCGGGCCACAAGTACCCCACCTCTAATGCCCTGGAAGTATTCCCTTTACTCTAGTGGGCCATACCTGTTGTCTATCATTTGGCCAGTTAGAGTGGGGAATAGGCTAAAAGTGAAATTTCCATGATTTTCGATTCCGATACTTAACCCCTCCTCATTGTGCGTCAATGGCATGACCCCAGGAATGTTCAGCAAGAAAGGTTTCATGCCATTACCTAGAAGATTAATGGTGTTCGGAAAGGTATACCCACCGCAATGAGCAGTGATCCATCCATAAAAGACCAGGAAGGGACCATAGATCCTCCTCCATGAAAACCTTCTTGAAATGCATCCTAAAATGGCGTACATATGGGTTAACATGGGGACTCCTAGAATAAACCTTTGATTAGAAGCCATGATGCCACCCATCACCAGTGTTGCTCGATGAACTCTAATCCATGCGTCCCTCACCAGTAAGATCCACCCACTTAAGAATGTTTCAAGAAATCTAGCGTACATGACGTTTAGGTGCTGACCCTCATTTATGTTGAAGCCCCATCACTTATATTCCCCCGCCTCCAGAATCCTCCAGTGCTATCCGCTGTTGCTCATCTATGGCACGGTTGGACACCGTCTCACTCACCCTAATATCTTGACTTCTGAATCTATTTGTAGGACCATGAAAAAACATTTATTGTAAGAAATTTCCTTCAAAATATCCTTGACCCCTAGCCTCTCCATATCCAGCTCCAATAGGTGTCATGTCATTAATGGAGTTTGTGATCCTTCTCCCCAGATGTTCCTTTGTAAGAGGAATTCATCATACTGGTGCCCATCCAAAGTGATACCCCTGATGAAATGAATGTCTCAAAGGCTGATACAAACTTTACTAGGATGAAGATGGATGATATTGGAATTAGGGGACCATCGATTAAACTACTCTGGCCCGAGCTCATGCTGATGGTAGAAATGTAACTGCGGCGTCCACACCTCCTAAAACAAACTGATGTGCTGCAGTTCGACCCCAAATTGGTCACACGTATGGTGTACCCAATATGCCTAGGCCCATTAACTGGTGAAATTTCCTCCAGATCGCAAATCCCAATCCTACAGCCAGCCTTTGTTCTCGTCAGTAACACTCTGACGGAAGGTACTTGCGTAAAGGGCTAGAGAATCCTCCGCAACCAGGTCACCCCTCAAAATGCTCATGGTCCTAGGATTTGAGACGTAAACATCCATATGTCTGGTTTCTCTAGCAGGATGGCCATTGTATGTGATATTATACTAAGTTAGGTCATCCTCTCTAGTCACCCATGACCGTGGTGTGTTGACTTCAAATCATGGCACGAGTACCTCCTCCAGGATACTGATGTCCCATAATGACATGTGTCAGACAGTGTGTATTCCATCTGGTCTAGGGTAAGAATGTTGAAGAGAGTATGGTTGTTGGATAGGATCCTTAGGGTGCCATTTACCTCAGGATTGGAAACCATCTCAACCGTTCAAGCGGTGAATGCAGCCTATCTCTCAACGTTAGTCTGATTAGTATCCATCTTCTACCGATGCAGTCTTAGAGAGTCCACGTGAAATATCAGGGGTTGTCATGAAAAAATGCAGGGTTGGAAAGACAAATCAGGGCTCAGCGTGAAAATATAGAATTCAACGTGAAAAAACCCTGGTTTTTCATGTAAAAAGACATCTGAAATCAGGGAATTACCCGTAATCGATACTATTTTTTGGGCAAGCCGGGAGAATTTTTTTGCCCGTGAGAGCTCAAGACTTGTCACACGATAAAAATCCCTATGGATGAGGGACCCACGAAGGATTTTATAGCTGCGAAGCTAGGTTTTCATGCTTACATGAAAAGTTTATGACACACCACTCATCAGTTTTATGCGCCGCTCTAGTTTTAGTGCATGTGGATCCCAGAGAGTTCTGCATCTCATCACTTCCCTCAGAATATGATCTTTGCACCCCTTTTCCGATCCGATTACGAGGGGGGGGGGGGAATTTGTAGATGCCAAAAAACTGATCAAGGGATGAAGGAGGTTTTGGCGTGACAAAGTGAAGCCATATTTGGACTCTGTGATCAATTCCGGGGGGCCCCGTGAGGCCGTGTGAAAAACATTTAGAGGTGCGCGAAAGAATGTCTATCGCATAGAAAACCATGGGATTCGCAAACTTTTTCCACGTGGGCACAGAAATGTTCCACACTCGGACTAAAGAAGCCGCAATTTGCTTGCATCTACCCCATGTGGTTGAATATTCACGCTACTGACATTGACATAGAAAACTTCACGAGAGCTCATTTTCCATATGGATCTGCGACCCTAAGCACCTATAAATAGAAGGTCTCCCATTCGAATTTCGGGTTGAAGAATGTGAACCATCTCCCCGGTGAAAAATTCCCCTCTCATGCACGTAAAAAATGTCTCTCAGGTACTGAATGTTTCATGCCCGGTTACCCGGGGGTCTACCTTTGTGTGAGACCACTCGGGCTTAATCCTCATCCAAATCCCATCAAGTCTCGTACGCAGTGCGCAATTCCTTTCAATTGTGCACAATCCATTCATCTGCGCATAATTACTTCCAATTTGCGCCCTCCTTTCTGCGCCTCCCCGACCCTTTTTTCACACCCTAGCCTTTTTCACGCACAACGGCCAATTGCATGCCACACCTGGTGTTTTTGCGCACCCTAGCCTTTTCGCACACAATGGCCGATTGGGAGCCACACCTGACAATTGCGCAGTGCCCTGGACTTTTTCGCAAAAGTATCTCAATTGTGCGCCGACCCCACCATTTTTCACGCAACTATTCCTTTTTCATACAAGCCTCCCTCCTTGTGATCCCATGATGCCTGTCTTCCAGGAAACATTTTCAGGCACCTCCCACCCCCAAAAAACCTTCACCATACACTCTTTTCTCGTATGGACCTCTAGGATTGTACAGAGTAACTTCAAAGTCCCTTGGACGATACTGCCCATTGCATTGTATTGCCTCATGCATTTTCGCATAGGCACGCTGACAACTATTTCTTCTTTGTATAACAATACGAACGTGGACCCCTCAATGGTTCACTCCATAACTCCCTCCAACCATGACATTACCGGTTTATTACATTCAATAAGGTATAGGGGGTACCGGTTATGTTAGTACTAGGGGTGTGGAGTGAACCCACATCATCTGAGCTACAGGATGTTAAACTGCCAACCATCATCGTCTGTAGCACATGATGTTAAACAGTGATTTCCCCCCATACATCCTATGCGGGGAAAGGGCAACCACCGTAGTGTAAGACCCCTATCTTTTCATGAAGGAGGCACCATCCTTGACTATCCTTTCATCGGTGTCAAATCTCGCTCTTGCTGGGATTTGTCGCCATTGGGTCTCCATCCTGGAATAAGTTCAATCCTCTTCGGGCTGTTAACCACGCATAAGCCCCTGTTTCCTCTTTGGACTGCGATCACCTGTAAGCCCTACACCCCTTCCCAGAGACACACCTTTCATGATGTGATCGTCAGGTCTTTGTTGTTTCCTGTTTCTCACCCCTAGCATGACTCACGTGGGCTTAGAGCAAGCACCCACTATGACATCGTCTTTGGGCATCATAGAGTGTAAGCCCAACACACCATCTTGAACAACAAGGACTTTGATCCTTGCCAAGGCAAGGTACGTAGGAAGCCTCCCTAAGGTTCAAGCCCAACACCTTTTGTCGCTTCTTCCCCCTTCACATCGGTTCACCAACACCTTGGGAAGCCTAGAGTGTAAGCCCCACACACCATCCTGAACTACGAGGACATTAATCCATGGAAAGGTAAGGTACGTAGGAAGCCTCCATGAGGTTCAAGACCACCCCCAATTCATCCCACCCATCTTCACGTCGGTGCAACAAACACTATCCTGAACTACGAGGACTTTGATACTTTCCAAGGAAAGGTATGTAGGAAGCCTCTCTAAGGTTCATGCCCAACAACCATGGGTTTCCCCGACCCCCATCAAGTCCGTTCACCAAAACATTGGGTATCCTAGAGTGTAAGCCACACACACCATCCTAGACTACGAGGAATTTTATCCTTTCCATGTTAATGTACATAAGAAGCCTCCCTCAGGTTCAAGCCCACTGCCCATTGGTCCCGACCATCTTAACGTCGGTGCACCACACACCTTCCTGAACTACGAGGACTTTGATCCTTGCCAAGGCAAGGTACGTAGGAATCCTCTATGAGGTTAACACCCAACAACCATTGGTCAATTCAACCCCCTTCACGTTAGTTCACCAACACCTTGGTCAGCCTTGAGTGTATACCCCACACATCATTTGGAAATACGAGGACTTTGATCCTTACCAAGGAAAGGTACGTAGGATGCCTCCCTGAGGTTCAAGCCCAACAAACATTGGTCACGCCGACCCCCTTCATGTTGATTCAACAACACATTGGACAACCTAGATTTTATGACCCACACACCATCCTTTACTATGAAAACATTGATACTTTCCAAGGACAGGTACATAGGAATCCTCCCTGAGGTTCATGCCCACCACCCCTTGGTCGCGACCATCTTCACATCGGTGCACCCCACACCATCCTGAACTATGTAGAATTTGATCCTTTCCAAGTCAAGGTATGTAGGAAGCCTCTGCGAGGTTCAAGCCCACCATCCCTTGATCCCGACCACCTTCACGTCGGTTCACCCCCTTCTAACATGACATTAGACTATGTACCAAAATCATCGGTAAGGCATTGCACCCCATGCAGCGGTTAGCCATTGTGTCCCTTAATCAGCGGTAAGCCGTTGTATCCCGATCAACGGTAAGACGTTTTGTATCTTATTCAGAGGCAAGATGTTGAAATATCCTTCCCTGGGACCCACATCATTGGTCCATCCTAGTGACGTCAGACCAACCTGGGCTACTACCCACGCCTAAGCCCCATACAAATCATCACGTTGTTGTCCTATGTGTACAACCAGACTCAAGCTCATAGCCTAACCTTTCCCTCGAGACTATGTGTCTCAGGAAGGTCATTCCCCAACATAGAGGTTCCACTTCATCTGGGTCCCTTCCGTGCATCCATTCTCACAAGTCACCTCCTCAGGCATCCAATCGCCCTCCTAAACTGTGCAGAATTTGATTCCCTACCACAGGGATACGTAAGAAGTCTTCTTGAGACTCAAGCACAACATTACCATCTTCCTAATGGAAGTTCCATCCCACTTTCCACTCATTTCACTCAGCACCCCCATCATCCATCATGATTCTTAATAGGGATGCCACATCTTGATGAGGTCATGTCAACCCACCTACATCAGTGTGTCACCCAGGGGTTACACCCATCTGATCCACTCTAGTTAGTGTTTGGGTTAGTCCAATCCATCTCCGCTGGACGTTAAACTTGCGGCATACCCAGTGTTTAACATGTGAAGTTGAGGAAAACCTCATAGACATGCATATGGCATATAATTTCTCACATTCAACATGGGATTCCTCAGGCTTCCGCGCCCAGGAGAAGCCCTATAATAAGGGAAAGAAACTCAGACGTGCTATTGTCCCAATATCCAGACACGCCAGTGATGTCAAACGTGACTACTCCGCTGACTGAAGGTTTCTACCCTAACCGGACCCCTTGGAATGTCTCGAAAAAAGAAGTATAATTAACTAGTGTCTATGAAGATATGACACCAGGAAGAGTTTCACGAACAACATCATAAATCTATAAGGGAGGCCCAGACTAGGTGATGAGTTCCGAGGGGGAATCCAAGGAAGGAAGTCCGACATCCGATCATCCTGTTTCGATCAAGGATAAAAAATCCTTGAACAAGGAGTGGATGCCACCCGCCTTTTGAAAGCGGGAATGCAGGGTAATAGCCAACGCCGATGTTGTAACATCCCAGATAAATAAAAAATATTACATTCTAATGTTTATCAATACTTTAGAAAAAATGTTAATACTAATTTAAAGAGAATTCTATTCTCGATGGCATACCAAATACGCAACAACGATTTTCTTTGAAATCTTATGTTGCACGCTAATAATATAACAATATTATAATAGATAACGCCTAGCCGTTGTAATGGAGGGAATGAACAGAACTGACTACAAAATAATTATATATGTTTGTCAAATATTTTTACTTTTTACAATAAATGTTAGGGGATTAAAAATGCGAATGAATCCAATTTTAAGCGTAAAAATTCTAATATTCTTTAAAGGGTTGATTAACCACCTTTTGATGGAGAACCTCTTTTAAATCCACTTTTGACAATTTCATGAGTTATATTTGACAAAAATAAAATTATTCTTTAGAATCGGGACATCAAAATTAACTTTGTGTAAATTTTTGGTATTTTTCCGATAAAGTTCATTTTTAAATGAATAGTGAAAAATGTTGTATTTTAATTCAAAACCTCTTTTTAATATAATTTATTTATATGATTAGATTATCTTTTGAATTGGTTATAAAGTGAAATTAGAATATATTTTTACCATTTAATCCAATATTGGTCATTTGAATTTATTTCAATTTGAAATTGGACTTAAACTAGTGTCAATCTTTTGATATATATTGTTTCACAAAAACACTCTATTTGTTCTGACAGTGGGAATTAATTATTAAATTAATTAATTTAACTTATATGTTTTGAATTTTTTAAAAAAGAAATCATTTTTGAATTTGGAATATCATATATATCTTAGGGTGAATTTTTGGTATTTTTCTGAAAAACCTCAATTTTTGATGAATAGTGAAACCACTAAGTGGTAGTTTAAAAACAGATTTTTCATTTAAATGAAACTTTAACACTTTTGTGATTTGAATTTCAAAAATCCGACATAAATGGTTGTCATTAGGATGTAAAATTTGGTTCAATGGGATTAAAATAATTTTTTGGTGAATAGTATCTTTTATGTTTTTAATCGCGATTAGAGGTAATTAGTGTAATTTACGGTAAAAATAATGTTTTAATAATTTTAAATGACCTAGAAACATGTCCTACCATAATTGGATGTGTGATGGCCGACCGAGACAATCCATGAGTCAACTTGGGGACCCCATGGAGCCACTTTGGTTGGAAAATGACATAAATAACTTTTTATTTAAAGTTAAAATAAAAATATCACAAGCATGAGTTGTTTTACTAAAAAAATTTAAATGGGGTTATTAAAGTCATAAATTTGACTATAAATATTCATTATAAAGCTAAAAATATTTCCTACATCATGATAGTTTTTTTATAAATTTTAAACATTAAATAAACTAAATTATTTATGACATCATGATGATGCAGCTATTACCTCATTAATAAAAGATTTAAATAAAATGAAATGATAATGTTCAAAATATAACATTAACTTTTCAAAGACCTATTGGATGAGAATATTTCGAACCCTTACCACCTTATCCTCTAAATACATCATTGTGGGAACTTTAAAATCCGAAACGCATTTGAAAATAAAGTAACATTTTGTAACTTTCCAAGAGTGCCCCTCCTCTCCTCTTATAAAAGGCGCCCACCTCTACCACCTTACCCACATCTCTCAAGCCTTTAGCTCGGCAAAACCCTACTCATTTTGTCTCTCCACATACCTATCTTACTCCTATAAGCCTCACTTTGGGCAGAAGTCTTCCCAAGGAATCCTTTGAGCTCAAATCAAAGAGAGATACCAGATTTTAAGGTAATGTCTTCACTTGTGTTCTTTTGCTTCTCCAACCCCCTAAACTCTTTTTATTAATTTGTTTTTGTAACAAATACATTATCTTAAATATACATGGATGTTTTTATAAGAATTATTTGATCTAAACTTACACACACCTACATCTTATGGTTAAAGAACATATTGTTTCTGTGGATGGTGAATTTCTACCTCACGAAATGATGATTGTTCAATATTATTTTAACACCCTCATAGGTGGCCATTAAGATGTCACTATATTTATATATGATATATAATATGTTTATGTTTTACTTAAGATTCTGTATTTTTCATTTATGGAATACCTTTATGGTTTCCATTACGGTTAAACGCGATATCTTCATTTTAGGAAGTGCGGACTACCGCCCCCTCAAAGTGATTTGGTTCGTTAATACCATATGTGGTACATATAAATGATAGATATAATGATATTATATATGATACCATACTGGAATTATAAAAATATTATGTATCATTATGTTTTAATTTCATTAAATAAGAAATAGAAATGGATGTTGCGTTCATGCGTACGTACGACTTACCGTCTCCATGAACGGTGCATTTCATTTATTACCTCTAAATGTTATGTAATATTCTAAATGCATGTATATAATGGATATATATGATATATATGATATATAAATAATGAATATAATTCTGGATATAATATATATTTTACCAAATGAACAACTTGTAATTATAAAGTGTTAATTTTTGACTCAAGTAGCAATGATCTATAAAACGACCATTATTAACTTTAATAATTACATAGTGTTCATAGAATGGTAGTATGTGATATAAAAGGAATAATGAATTTGAAAAGGTTTCGTAATAAAGTATAAATTAACCATGTTTATTATTTCGGAGGTTAAAGAACGATCGAGTCAAGTCGGACCCGAGGTAAGGGATCCTACGCCTATCTTTCTTTTTAAGTACACTCTTTAATGTAATTCTTTTTAAGCTCATCTTTCTTATGTTTGGGATGTTATTTTATATTAATATTACATTAATTTTTATTTTCATATGATGAGAGACCCTATTTTCTCTCATCAATCCATTTTTTACGTTTTAATTGACGCCGTTAGGCTGCCGAAATTTCGTAAGGGGCTTTTTTCTCACTTTGTGTTTTCGTGAGATTCATGCTAAATTTGCCAATATTTACTTTTGAGTGGTGTATGTACTTTTCATTATTATAATCTTTGTGTAACTTACTTTCGTTTATGATTATTTACATCAATGCTCTATAGTCCTTCTTTCATGGGGTGTACGTTTCGAAAGTTACCCAAATCGGTAAGGGAACCTTTCACCCTCCTCTTTTTAAAAGACTTATTTTGTTATGTCTTTTAATTTTCATCTTATTATGTGGGGATATGTTCTTATATATCCTTATTTCTGTAAATTTTATGTCCATGTAATGAGATACCCTTTATCTCTCTCATCAACTCTTTTTCTAAAATTTCATGTGACGCCGTTAGTCTGTCAAGGGAACTTCTTAACCCTATTTTGATTTCTTTGGGTTCAACATGTAGTTATTTAATATGTCATCATTTGAATATGTGTTAATGACATTTGATTATTTTACACTTAATATCCACTTATGTTGGGTGTATTTATATTTTTTTCACATAATTATGAGATTGATTTATCCTTAATTAAAGGATACCATCTTTATAACGGATTTCATCTCAATTTACATTTCCATTGAGACTACATTGTTGTTATGCACCAATTCAGTCTTATATGGTGTATATACTGTCATTTGGAATATTATATCATGAATCCCTTTATCATCATGATATTATTATGTTTTGATTATATGTTATTCCTCAATTATTGTATTCAAGTGTCTCTCTTTTTGTTTAAAACCCTTAACTAAAATATCGTTTTAAATGTTTTAATGATTTAATCTTATAAATATTTCTCATTAATATCCATGTTTTCAAAAGGGTTTTAATGATTTATTTATATGGATATTAATGGTTTAAAATGTTAAAATCGTCAATGTGGTATGGGACACTTTGATTTAAGAATCTCTTTATTAAATGTTTTAAATGGTTTTGAAAATGGTTTTTAGAATGGATTCATTATTTAAATATCTTAAAATGTTATATTGTTATTGCAATGTGGGAATGTTATATTTCCTTTATGCTTAAGTTATGTGCTATGATTATGTTATGGTTCTTGGGCATTGTTGTGAAGATGGGTGGTTCCGTGATAAACTAAGGGCGGGTGAGCCCGATATAGTTCTCCAATACATTGGGTAATGCGAAGGAGTTAAATGTTAAGGTTTCTCCGAAGATATTTAGGGAATATACTATGATGGGTATTCCAAACGTAACCCAGAGGGTTACTCCCTATGTAAGAATGTTATGAATGCATTAAGTTACCTTTATGTTTTATGATTTCTATGATTTATTCATGATATTATGAGGTAGGTTAAAGTGCTTATGTTTTATGGTTAATGTATGATTTCATTATTATGTATATATGTACTCATGTTTCCTTTCCATACTTTTTATAACCCTTACTGAGCATTTTATGCTCATCCCATGTTTTTGAATTGTTTTTCACAGGTCAAGGGAATGGTACATGATATGATGATAGTGTTAAGGAAGTGTCAATAAAGAATCCATGTTTTATTTTATATATGTTTCTGTTGATGGGAAAAATGAATACTATATTTTATGTAACCACTTTGTTTTAATGTGGAATGTAATGCATGTTTTATGATATAATTCTCTAAAACTATAAACCTGAAAAGATCATCAATGTGTAATCTTGTAATAACTCAAGATTAAGTAAAGTTTAAGGCTGGGGCCTTATAGTTGTTATCAGAGGTCAGTATAGATAACTTTAGAGGTTAGAGTGTTGTTTAAGAAAAAGTGACAAGTTGTGTATAACCACAATGGTTAGTATATTTAATGGAGTCATCATTTTTATTGAAAGTTATAATGAGTTTGAGATAACGTGGATAAGTATATCTTGGTGTTTATCTTACTCTTTTTAATTTGATGATTTACTGATATACTCACACTGGCCTTTTTGGTTTTAGTAAATGGATGCATCTAGCAGGCACTAACGTAACAGTGGATTTGAAGAAAACTATGACGGTTTTATGAGAGAAAAACTGAATGATATGGGAGCTACAATGAGAACTCTTGTGGTTATCCTCAACCAACTATCTGGAGTCATGATTGACCACCCGAACCTTAGTGATTTTTATAAGGAATCATGTATGCGAGAAAAAAATCCCTACGGAAGTTCAGGTAATAATCATTAAGGTAAGTATTTTCAAAAACCCATGTGTCAAATATGTGGAAAGAAACACATAGGAAAATCATTCAATGGGATAGAAAGATGCTATATATGTGTAAATGAAGGTCATAAAGCAAGAACCTACCATGGAAAAAGGAATAATCTAGTTCACTCTAGGAAAGGGAAAGAAGTTCTTTCGGAAGGATCAATTGAATGTTTTAAATGTGGTGTGCATGGTCATTATGAAAACACATGTCCTATGAAGATGTTTCAGGAATAGGGTCACCAAGATCATACAAATATTCATTTACCAATACCTATTCCATTCCTATTGAGGATGAAGAAACTGACAATGAAGAATGAAAGGTATGGATTATTTCTTAACATATGTTTTCCTATTATTGGAATCTTAGGATATGATTCATGATTTTGTTTTTAGGAAAGAAGTATTTCAGAATAAGTTGAAAAGCAATGGCTAATGGATCATGAAGAATGTTGAATGAGTAAGAAGTCATCATATAAGGGATTCAAGGGTTATGGTAGATTTTTGGATGGAGAAATTCTTAGATGTATTATGTATCTTTTGATGGTGGGGTTATATTAGAAGACTTTTTATAGTAACCCTGATGTTTTATATATGAAAATTTTATTCAAGGAATAATTATCCTTTATTTTGTGGATATAGTTATAAAGAACCATTTGGGTTTATATGATCCTTGAATTTGAGGCAATTACTGGTTAATACATTTTGGGTTGCAAAATGGAAGTTATCAGATAACCTTTGTGGTTAAAATATGTTATGGTTATTTTTGATGAATTTATCTCTTTTGAGGAATGTTATAAAATTATATAGTTTTTGAAAAGGGAAAACACGCGGACCATGTGACAACCCGTCACGTAAGACGAAGCTGCGGGAATCGAACCCAAAACCAATGTGCAACTGGTATTTATCACCTACCACTGGACAACGTGAAGTCCCTGGTTAGTTTGAATGATTCTTTTTAGTTAGATGATTTTATGAATTAAGAGTAAGTTGATTTTTTTGTTATCAATAAAAATGATTAGCCTATAATGGAGGATATGTGATTAGGTTAATTACATTTCAGTATGAGACTGTAAGAGTAACTGATGTTATTTTGGAGAAAAATGTTAAAATTTATCTTAGGAGACTATGTGATTAAATCCTTCAGTTAATTGGGTTTCAATCTTAGTTTGGTTTACTTCGTTGAATTTTATGGATAGATGTTTATTTAATTGTCTTTGTTGAACTTTGGGTTTTAGTTTTGTTTAAGGTCTAAAGACATGGGATGTATATAGTTCTCTTTTGTGGATTAGGTGATTCTCTAGAAGTTGATTATAGCTCTCTTAATGTGAACAAGTCATCCTAAATGCTCGTCTTTTGGAGAAAATATGAGTTCATAAAAGTTGAAAGTCAACATGACAATTAAGTATGCTTCCTTATGTTTTAGTTAAGCTCATAAATAAATTCCTCAATGAAAAGTAACTTAAAACCAAAATTTTGTCTGTTAATTTTTCCTACTGGGGAATCGAATACCGTTTAACCCACCACAAGTTTGTGATTTTCTTGTGGTTAACTTTCTCCTAGACATGTTTACTATCACTCTCCATCAGAACATGACCCTCTGTTTTTCCCCCATATCCATATTTTCATACATGGAATCCTAGTATGGGTTAACTCGGGTGACCTTTGTACTTCTCTCCCATTCTTTTAAAGTGTTAGTTTTACTGACTCTTGTTCCGATGTTGGACTTTAAATGATGTTTCCAAGCCCAATTTTGAAATTGCGAGGACACAATTCCAAAAAGGGGGGAAGGATGTAACATCCTAGATAAATAAATAATATTACATTCTAATTTTTATCAATATTTGTGAATAAAATGTTATTACTACTTTAAAGGTAATGCTATGATCGATGGCGTACCCAATACGCAACACCGAGTTTTTTTGAAATCTTATGTTGCACGCAAATAATATAACAATATTATAATAGTTAACGTGTAGCCGTTGTAATGGAGGGAATGAACAGAACTGACTACAAAATAATTATATATGTTTGTCAAATATTTTTACTTTTTACAATAAATGTTAGAGGATTAAAAATGAGAATGAATCCAATTATAAGCGTAAACATTCTAATATTCTCTAAAGGGTCGATTAACCACCTTTTGATGGCGAACCTCTTTTAAATCCACTTTTTAACAATTTCATGTGTTATATTTGAAAAAATAAAATTCTTCTTTAGAATCGGGACATCAAAATTTACTTTGTGTAAATTTTTGGTATTTTTCTGATAAAGTTCATTTTTTAATGAATAGTGAAAATGTTGTATTTTAATTCAAAACCTATATTTAATCTAATTTATTTATATTATTATATTACCTTTTCAATTTGTTTTAAAGTGAAATTAGAATATATTTTTACCATTTAATTCAATAGTGGACATTGGAATTAATTTCACTTTGAAATTGGACTTATTCTAGTGTCAATATTTTTATATATATTGTTTCATAAAAACAGGCTATTTGTTCTGAAAGTGGGAATTAATTATTAAATTAATTAATTTATCTTATATGTTTTGAATTTTTTAAAATATACATCATTTTTGAATTCGGAATATCAAATACAGCTTAGGGTGAATTTTTGGTATTTTTCTGAAAAACTTCAATTTTTGATGAATAGTGAAACCACTAAGTGGTAGTTTAAAAACAGATTTTTCATTTAAAGAAAACTTTACCACTTCTATTATTTTAATTTCAAAAATCCGACATACATGGTTGTCATTAGGATGTAAAATATGGGTTAATGGGATTAAAATAATTTTTGGTGAATAGTAACATTTATGTTTTTAATCACGATTAGAGGTAATTAGTGTAATTTAAGGTAAAAATAATGTTTTAATAATATGAAATGACCTAGACACATGTCCTACCCTAATTGGATGTGTCATGGCCGACCAAGACCATCCATGGGTCATCTTGGGGACCCCATGGAGCCACATTGGTTGGAAAATGACATAAATAACTTTTTATTTAAAGTTAAAATAGAAATGTCGCAAGCATGAGTTGTTTTACTAAAACAATTTTTAAATGGTGTTATACAAGTACTATTTTCAAATATAAATATACATTAGAAATATAAAATGATTTCATACATCATGATATTTTTTTATAATTTTTATACATTAAATAAACTAAATTATTTATGACATCATGATGATGCCGCGATTACCTCGTTAATAATGGTCTTAAATAAAATGAAAAGATAATGTTAAAACTATAAATTTAACTTGTAAAATACATATTGGATGAGTATATTTATAACCCTTACCACCTTATACTCTAAATACAATAATGTGGGACCTTTAAAATCCGAAACTCATTTGAAAATAAAGTAACATTTTGTAACTTTCCAAGAGTGCCCCTCCACTCCTCTTATAAAAGGCCCCCACCTCTACCACATTACCCACACCTCTCAAGCCTTTGGCTCGGCCAACCCCGGCTCATTTTGTCCCTCCAAATCCCTCTCTTACTACTAGAAGCCTCAATTTGGGCAGAAGGATTCCCAAGGAAGCCTTTGAGCTCAAATCAATGAGAGATACCCGATTTTAAGGTAATGTCTTCACTTGTGTTCTTTTGCTTCCCCAACCCCCTAACCTCTTTTTATTAATTTATTTTGTAACAAATACAGTATCTTAAATATACTAGGATGTTTTTATAAAAAGTATTCAAGCTACACTTACACACACCTACATCTAATTGTTAATGAACATACAGTTTCTGTGGATGGTGAATTTCTGCCTCACGAAACGATGATTGTTCAATATTATTTTAACACCCTCAAAGGCGGCCATTAAGATGTCACTATATTTATATATGATATATAATATTTTTATGTTTTACTTAAGCTTATGTATTTTTCATTTATGGAATACCTTTATGGTTTCCATTATGGTTAAACGCAATATCTTCATTTTAGGAAGTGCGAGCTACCTTCCCCTCAAAGTGATTTGATTCGTTAATACCATATGTGGTACGTATAAACGATAGATTTAATGATATTATATATGATACCATACTGGAATTATAATACTATTATGTATCATTATGTTTTAATTCATTAAATAAGAAATAGAAATGGAAGTAGCGTTCATGCGTACGTACGGCTTACCGTCTCCATGAACGGTGCATTTCATTTCTTACCTCTAAATGTTAAGTAATATTATAAATGCATGTATATAATGGATATATATGATATATATGATATCTAAATATTGAATATAATTTTGGATATAATATATATTTTACCACATGAACAACTTGTAATTATAAAGTGTGTATTTTTTACTCAAGTAGCAATGATCTACAAAACGACCATTATTAACTTTAATAATTACATAGTGTTCATAGCATGGTAGTAAGTGATATAAAAGGAATAATGAATTTGAAAAGGTTTCTTAATAAATTATAAATTAACCAAGTTTATTATTCAGGAGGTTAAAGAATGACCGAGTCAAGTCGGACCCGAGGTAAGGGATCCTACCCCTCTCTTTCTTTTTAAGTACAATCTTTAATGTAATTCCTTTTAAGCCCTTATTTCTTATGATTATGATGTTCTTTTATATTAATCTTAAATTAATTTTTATGTTCATATGATGAGAGACCCTATTTTCTCTCATCAATCCATTTTGTACGTTTTAATTGGCGCCGTTAGGCTGCCGAAATTTCGTAAGGGGCTTTTTATTTCACTTTGTGTTCTCTTGAGATTCATGCTACATTTGACAATATTTCCTTTTGAGTGGAGTATGTTCTGTCCATTATTCTACTCTTTGTGTAACATAATTTCGTTTATGAATATTTACATCAATTTTTTCTAGTCCTTCTTTCATGGGGTGTCCGTTTCGAAAGTTACCCAAATCGGTAAGGGAACCTTTCACCCTCCTCTTTCTAAAAGTCTTCTTTTGTTATGTCTTTTAATTTTCATCTTATATTGTGGGGATATGTTCTTATATATCCTTATTGCCGTAAATTTTATGTCCAAGTGATGAGATACCCTTTATCTCTCCTCATCAACTCTTTTTCTAAAATTTGATGTGACGCTGTTAGGCTGTCAAGGGAACTTCTTAACCCAATTTCGATTTCTTTGGGTTCAACATGTAGTTATTGAATATGTTATCCTTTGAATATTTGTGAATGACCCTTGATTATTTTACACTTAATATCCACTTATATTGGGTGTATTTATATTTGTCGCACATAATTATGATATTGATTTATCCTTAATTTAAGGATACCATCTTTATAATGGATTTCATCTCAATTTACATTTACATTGAGACTTCATTGTTGTTATGCACAAATTCTCTCTTATATGGTGTATATACTGTCATTTGGAATATTATATCATGAATCAATTTATTCTCATGATATTATAATGTTTTTATTAAATGTTATTCCTCAATTATTGTATTCAAGTGTCTCTCATTTTTTTTAAAACCCATTAACTAAAATATCGTTTTAAATGTTTTAGTGATTTAATCTTATAAATATTTGTCATTAATATCCATGTTTTAAAAATGGTTTTAAGCATTTATTTATATGGATATTAATGTTTTAAAATTTTAAAATCTTCAATGTGGTATGGGACACTTTGATTTAAGAATCTCTTTATTAAATGTTTTAAATGATTTTGAAAATGGTTTTTAGAATGGATTCATTATTTCAATATCTTAAAATGTTATATTGGTATTGCAATGTGGGAATGTTATCTTTCCTTTATGCTTCAGTTATGTGCTATGATTATGTTATGGTTCTTGGGCATTGTAATGAA
Source organism: Viscum album (assembly GCA_963277665.1). Lineage (NCBI taxonomy): Eukaryota > Viridiplantae > Streptophyta > Magnoliopsida > Santalales > Viscaceae > Viscum > Viscum album. Next base: position 730,405,073 of record OY728143.1, on the reverse strand, counting down.
GACGGGTGGTTCCGTGATAAACTAAGGGCGGGTGAGCCCGATATAGCTCTCCAATGCACTGGGTAACGCGAAGGAGTTAAATGTTAAGGTTTATCCGAAGAGATTTAGTGAATTTACTGTGATGGGTATTCCAAACGAAACCAAGATGGTTACTCCCTATGAAAGAATGTTATGAATTCCTTAAGTTACCTTTATGTCTTAAGATTTCTATGATTTATTCATGATTTTATGAGGTATGTTAAAGTGATTATGTTTTATGGGTAAAGTATGATTTCATTCTTATGTATATATGTACTCATGTTTCTTTTCCATACTTTATATAACCCTTACTGAGCTTTTTATACTCATCCCACATTTTTGAAAAGTTTTTCATATGTCAAGGGAATGGTACATGATATGATGATAGTGTCAAGGAAGTGTCAAGAAATAATCCATTTTTTATTTTAAATATGATTCCGTTGATGGGAAAAATGAATACTATCATTTATGTAACCACTTTGTTTAAATGTGGAATGTAATGCAAGTTTTATGATCTAATTCTCTAAAACTCCAAACCTGAAAAGATCATCAATTTGTAATCTTGTAATAACTCAAGATTAAGTAAGGTTTAAGTATGGGTCCTTATAGATTTCCCAACAAATGAGACGGGCATGAGTGCCCCGACGAATGCGTCATAAACACATATAAATGAAAAAGTCACCATACGTGCGTACGTATGGATTACCATCTCCACGTCGTGGTGTAGTTTGTTATTCAAACACTTTATTATTTGGAAGGGTATAATAATGAGTATTACTAATGTAAATAATAAATATAACATGTTAATTATTCTGTATATATGATATAACCTACAATTACATACGATTTTGCCATCAATATAACGATATTGTAGCTCGTGCTTATATACGGATTACTGTCTCCATGAAGCGATGAGATTCATTTCCAGGTTCACTATTTAATGATGATTATAAAATATATATCATTAATATGTATGTGATATATAAAAAAATATTTCTACTAGAGATATATATATATATTTCTTTACTTACATATAACTTATTCACTTAGGTCCCTTAAATATGATATGAAAACGGAAACAACGTTTATGCATACATACAGCCTACCGTCTCCATAAATGATGTTTTCCATTTCATATAAACATAAATTATACGTATTTATATTCTAAATATATATGATATATAAATAATGTTTTATATTCTGGAAGTATGTTAATCATGATCAAAATGATACGATTAAGAATTACAAGTTAAAACACGTACGATAAAGAAAACGATTATTAACTGAAATGTTAATTTAACATGGAAATCATTATTTAATGGATAGTATAAAGTCATAAATGAATAATGTATGATATAATAAATATGAATATGGTTCTGGAATAATTTAATAATATACTATGGTCATTATACATGTGGTTAAACGTACCCTCGACCAAGGGAAAGTGCAAGGTAAGAGTTAATTTTACAATCTCTTTATTATTTGATGTTGTTTTTACACTAGTATCTACTAGGACATATTTATTATCCATGACCATGTTTCATAAAATATTTTTCAAAGGGTTTTTTTTAAGATACTTTCTAACTAAAACATCAGTTTAAATGTTTTAAATATTTATTCCTCTAAATCATTCTCATTAATGTCCATGTTTTAAAATTTGTTTTTAAGGATTTATTTATATGGATATGAATTTTTTTTAAAATTTTAATTTATTTCAAAAGTTTAAACGTGGTATGAGACACTTTGATTCAAAAATGACTTTAAATGTCTTCCTTTTTAAATTGTATGACTTTTAAATGTTTTCATGAAAAGGTATATTTCTCTCAAAGAGTTTTACAAATCATTTTAATCCATGTCAACATCATTTGATTGGTTTTAAACATATTAGAAGTTTATTTATTATGACACAAATTCAATATACTATATTGAAGGTTTTTTAATGTTTGATTGTGGATGTGTTATTTTTATACCATTCATGGTTTATAGATAAAGTATTGACATTTCATATACTAGTTTTAAAATGAATGTTTCTGTTATGTTTAAACTTTTCATATGAGGAATGCATTGGACATAGTAAGTGACGGGTGGAGCCCGCTATAGCTCCTCGATGCATCGGTTAGTCTCAAGAGACAAACTACTGTCCTGGAACAAGGCCTTGAGAAAATATTATTTTTAGTATTGGCACAAGTCCTTGACAATGTGGTTATGATGTCTGAAATTATGCATTCCATCATTATGAAAGTGTCTATTGATATTGCATTTGATTATTCAACTAGTAGAATATCTATGTGAATAAGTTAGTGACATTATTTTATAGTATCTTTTCCATATTATGCTGATGTTTGAGTTTAAAAGGATTTTTTAGTCTTATACATTGCCTTAAATGTTTGTGCTTATTTTTGAATGTTTCCGCTATATTGCTATCCTTACTGGGCATCTGAGCTCAACCCTTTCTAGGTTTTAATTTTCCATGGATTCCAAGAAGTGTATTTTGATTAATAAGTAGGGTTATTCTAGGGGATTAATGGAATTATTAAATGATCATTTATGCTGTGGTTTATTTTCTAATGTGTAATGTAACATTCATGTATGTATTCAATTTTCCAAGACTACTAAACTGATCGATCTTTCGGGACTTCATTCCTTGTAATCGTGACAATGTATTAAAATAATGGACATGCTCTGGGTAACTGGGGTCAGAGCATTACATTTATGGTGCCTTATTGAAATAATTTATTTTACCACCTATTTAGTGATTTTATACATGGTTTTAATCAACCTATAAGATCATTATGTGTTTACAGATTCAATTTCTACGCTAGTGTTATTGAATCAACATCAATACAACTCCCAGTTGTGAAACAAATATATAATACAACATAAATATTTTAAAAAAAATATGTGTAATCAACCATGAATGTTAGTAAGTGTATAATAGAACTATTGGATGAAAACCACAATGATATATTGTGGTCATAAAGGAGGGATGGTGTTAAAGTGTCCACTATCAATTTAAAATAGATATTTGAATTAAACAAATGATCAATCACTAAAAAATGTGAAAATATGACCAAATTGTCTTGATAATTTAGGACAATGATTCATAATTCATTTTTAAATGTATGAATAATTATCATGACAAACTCACACATGAAGTGATTTGTATGAATTAAATTGTGTGTTTCCATTTTAAAATGGCATTTTTGTAAAAAAACATGTGGTGTACTAAAAACTAATTAAATAATTTGTTATTATTTTAATACATTAATTATATGATTCATAAGTAATTTGAGAAATTTCACAATTAGAAACACATCAATCTATTCCACGGTTTGACAGATATGACTTCAAGTGCATCATTTGATTGAAAATTAACATTAAATTTTGTTGAAAATTGATGACTGACTCACTCAAAACCAAAAACAATCATTCATATTATTTGGTTTAATTAGAAAAATGATTCATAAATGATTTTTAATATGTTGTAACAATTCTCATCTCTATTCGATAAGTTATGTGCCAAGTATTTCTCAAGGTGTCTATTATCTGTTTAAAATTGAAATTTTTATAACAAAAGTGTCACTCACAAAAAACTGAGAAACCAGACTCGAATTTCCTATAAAAATTTGGAAATTTATTCATAATTGATTTATGATGTGTATGAATAAGTCTCATATCAATCCCAAACATGATATGAACTGTATAACTAAAAGAGCATGTTTTTAGTTTAAAATGATATTTTAGTAAAAAAAATACAGGAGTCGTATTGACAACCATGTAAACAATTTTAGATTGTTTAAATACATTTGAAAAATGACCCAGAAGTCATTTTAAATGACTAAAAATCAACTAAACCTAAATATGATGAATGGTTAATTATTATGACTCTATGTTCATCTTTATTCAAATTTGACACTAATTTTAGTGAGAAAAACAACTAACATACTCAAAATTGAGAAACAGATTCTGATTGTTTTAGTATATTTTGAAAATGATCCATGTAACATTTGTGAAATGTAGGAATCATCCTGACCTCCATATTATACATGATGTTCTTTTTATTACACAAATTTTATTTTATCAGTTAACAATTGACATTTTAATACATAATGTTTCACTCACTAAAAACCAAGAAAAGGAACTTGAATTATCTTGATAATTTAGGAAATCAATTCATAATTCATTTTTGACACGTATGAATCAGTCAAATTTCCTGACCACACACTATTTCACCATTATGACTCAAAGTCCATGTATCTATATTAAAATGTAATTTTAGTAAACAACCAAACTATCATACTTAAAATCCAAGAAAACGTTTTTAGATTTTCTTAATACATTATGAAAATGTTCCATGTTTCATTTTGGATTTTTAGATATTAGTTGTAGCTCAATCTGATGTATGGTTTGACCAGTATGACTCTTAGTGTGTCATTTTATTCAAAATGGACATAAATTTTAATAAAATACTATGGAAATACTCAAAACATAAAAAACCAATTTGGATTGTTTTGTTACATTAAGAAAATTATAAAGATGTAATTTTTATGTGTAGTAAGTCGTCTCATTTCAATCCTACTCCCGGTGTGACCATTATGACTCCATGTGTTCCTTTTTATTAAAAATTGACATTAATTTTAGTAAAAAACAACATATGTAAAATATAATAGTGTTTCATTATTGTATTTCAGTTTGAAATTTTATTTCATTTAAATTATATAATTTTATCTCATTTTTCTAATTTCTCTTACTATTTTTGGTTATATACATCGTCATGGGGTGTGTTTTTTCATATCAACGCATACCCTATTTCTAGGGCTATGGTGTGTTGTAGAATCACACTATAATATTCCCCTTTATAGGTTCTAATAAATTCATATATAAATTAATACTTTATCAAAGCATTAAAAAGTTATTATAATTCAACCCTTTATCAGTGCTTTTATATTTTCGATAAAGGGACTTTTTATTAGCTCTAAATAAATGCATTGATAAATGGGTTCATTCATCCATGATAATAAATGTGTAATTTATCATTGCTTTTGTTTTTTATGATAATGGAACAGTTTATCAGAACATCCCTGGTGATGATAAAAGACAGGTCCTTTTAACCATTCTGTGGTATTCAGTGCTTTTCTATCATTAATAAAGGCCCTTTCTAGCATTTTTAAAGGAATCTTTTGATGTTGTGAAGGTAAAAAACTGAAAAAACATTCAATTTAAATAACTAGATAAGGAATAATACAATTTTAAAGGTATATAATGGACACACATTCAATTTATTTAATATTATAAAAATGAAGCTTGACCATGGATATTATAACAAATTGGATAATCATATTTAATAATAATAATAGAATACATAATGATGGAATGCATGAAGATGGATTTACAAAATGTAACATCGATGATTTTTATAAGAATATAATGTTGTAAAGGATTAATTCCATGAATATAATACTGTCATGGATTAATTAAAATAATCTGATATTGTTAGAGCTCTATGTCAAAAAACTAACAAATGGGTAAGGCCTTTTCCAAAAACATATCTATTTTTCCTCATTAAAACCTACTGATGCATCAAGTGGATACAGCGGGCCCTACATGTCACATATGAAATCTAATGCATTATTTTATGTCTCAAAGTGAAAATTATATTTAAAAGTGTATATGGTTAGGAAATAATCATACACATGATAAATGATTTGGATATTTAGGTAAAAATCAATGTCAAATGGTCCTGGGAAATTGAATATTTTAAGTGGACTAAAAGGAATGAAGGTAGTGAATGTCAATACAATCATCTGTAAAAGTAATAATAAACCATCCAAATGAATAATAATTATGGTAACAATATGAAATATATATCTATATATTGGAATTATAGTTAGGTAAATTGTCAATGATGAAAATAAAAAATAACTTAAAAAACATTCTTGAAGAAAATATCCATTATTTTTTGAGAAACTATTTGAAAACCCATTTATTTGATAACATTTGTAAAATAAAAAAATAATTCCAATATCTAAAATAAATCATTTTCATAAGGGTAAAACCATTTTGGGAATAATTTTTTAAAAATGGGGATTTCAGTTGAAAATAGGTTCTCTGAATAAATAGATAATTGAAGTCATTTTTTCTTAAAAATATTTTCTAAAATATTTTGAGAACCAAATTGTAGAAAATTTGTAATAATAGTTAAAAAGGGATATGAATAAAAAGATGATAATAAAACTAAAGGTTTTAATATAAATTTATAAGTGTTTTCTTCTGATGTAAAATAAAGTCTAAACAATCTCGTACAAAATGATATTGTAAAGTAAACTATGGAAAAACCATAACATTGATGTGATAATAAATAAATGAATATATTATGTGTGTAAAATGTAAATCAAAAAGAAATAAGTGGAAAAAATATAGTTTTATGTTTTTTAAAACATAATCGTATTATATTATTTACAATGAATAAGTATTATAACCCAAAAAGTAACCAGATCATTGAAAGTTCTTTAAAATTATTCTTAAGGAAAATAATCTTTAAACATTCCAAAGTGTCCCATAGAACAATTAAAATTTTAAATCATAAGCCTCATAAAGGAAAAAATTAATTGAAATATTTACATACCATTATGAAAAAAATTTAATGATATAATATATCAAAATGGAAAGTAGATACACCACACAAAAGAAGTATGTGGTGAATATGCCATATTTCTCAATGATGTAAAAAAGTGAGATGAAAATCTCTTACCTTGTATTTCCTTTTTGAATGAAATTTCATTAAATATATGTATACTAGTTTGAATATTATTACATACTTATACTAGAACAATAATAATATTTATAATATCATATATTATCTCCTTATAATATCTTATTACCAAGTTGTTAAAAATATTTTATTATTTTCACTATTCTGGTGTTAATTTCCTATTCTTTTGAGTATGTTTTGACTTGTTACTTGTAGTTATTCTTATTTTGATCTTTATTTCATCATATATAGAATGTATAATTTTATTTAATTATCATATGTATTCAGTATATATATATTTATAATAATATATAATGTTTGAATATATGAAATTAAATGAACCGTTCATGTTGATGGTTGGGCATACATATTCATGAACACGTGTTTTTTATCATATTAAAAGAATGATAAGAATAATATTAATTTATATTATAATTCTAGAATCATACTTATTTCATATATGTTAATATTTTATTAAAACCATCCTTTATACATTCCATGTATATTGTGAATGAATCACTTCGCTTTGCGGGGATGGGTGTCCATAAATCCACAAACGATGTTACCATATTTAAAAAAAGTAGAGTGCATAATGTTATGTGTTATAAATGAATTAAATAATTATAATTACTTTATAAATATCATATGTTACATATATAAATATAGTTTTCATCATTATTCTCAATAATGAGTGGTGCTAAATGAAAAATCAGACAACTTCGATTCATGAGGTGGTAGTTCGCCATACACTTAAACGGTAGGTTCATTACCCATTAGATGAAATTTTGAATTTGGTTAGGTGTAAAACATAACATAATAAAATATAAAAATATTTTGGATACTTTCTTATATAATCATGGTGTAAGAATAATTTAAAGAGTGTAGAGGGAAAAAAAGTTAATATCTAGTGGATGGATGTGACCTCTTAATCAGGTTAATTCCTTTTTTCTTGCACCAAACAGATTCCATGGATGGATTTATGAACAAGGGGTGGTTTATAGAATTATTTTAGGGATTTTGGAGAGCTTTATTGGAAGATATTGTTATAAAAATAGTGTCTTGGTAGGCTTGAGGAAGTGAGAGGGTATATATTTTGGAAAAGAGAATTCCACCTAGTTTTTCCCCATCAAAAGTGGATCCAATAATGAAAATATGTATATAAAATTGATGAAAGGGTATTTATTTTTCAATCAAATGGATTTTGGACAAGTGAATAAGTCACATTGGACTATAAGTTTTATGAGTTAGTCCATTGTTAAGTTAATTTTTCTTTTAACCTATGTAATTAATTTTAATCACATTCACTAATTTTATTTGGTTAAAAACAATTTTACCTTATTATACATTATATGTTTTTATTTTTCCAAATATGGAATCCATATTTCCAAATTATAATCACATAATTTTCAAAAATAAATTAATAATTAATCCCAGATATGGGATGACAATGAATGTTTTAAGGTGAAAACATCAAAAATATTGCTATGTTTTTTATGCAATTTCAATGTGAAATTGATTAAAATGGAATAAAATTGATTAATTGATTTATAATTGGTAAAATTTTATTAAAAACCAAAATAAAAAATATAATTTACACCGTAAATAAATTCAAAAAAATCCATTTTGAAATTAAAATTCAGTATTTTTAACTATTCATGAGAAAATGAAACTTCATATCAAAATACCAAAAAAAAACACCATAAGCCAATTTTTATGTTATTATTTCATGATGATTTTTATTTTAGGATATTAAATTTATCAAAATATCAAAATGTTATTTAAAATAGGTTATTTCAAACCTTTTTTTTCATTCTTGGTTCGGGTTCATCTTTTGGATCTTGGCTTTCCTCATGAGTACCGAGTGTTCCAGATTAAATTTTTGAGGTGAAAATTTAATTATTTTCTATCCCAAGTTTATTATTTATTTTCTCAGGTATTTTGGGTGAAAATTTGATATTTTTGGATAGTAAGTATGTGGTACATGGTTGGCACATGATTAGAGGGAATCATGTGTCCTTCCCAAGGAAACTCTGCGGCTAATGCCAAATTTGGGTACTCGGGACTATATAATTGGTGAAAGGTTTCATAAAATATGTAGATTGTACCACTTGTATAGTGTGGGAAATTTTTTTATGAAATTTATGGAAAAATATTTTTCAATCGATGAAACCTCTACAATCCTTTTAAAATGTGAAATTCATATTCTACACTCTCTGGATTTTAACTGTAAATTGCCCATTTCTTCTTTATCCTTGATTGTTCAGACCTAGGGGATCTCATCCCTTCACATAAAATCACCCTTCTTCCTCCCAAGTGTATATCTATTGGATTCCTTCAATGTGTCATGGATATTTCTCTAGATAGTCCTCTCTTTTATTCTCCCTCTTCTTTCTTCTAATATTTTTCATTTTATTTCCTCTTCTTACAAGGTCTTAGGGATATAGGGTTCATGATTCACATGGTTTGTTTTGGGGGTTGTTTTTTAAAAGATCCTATTTGTGTTTTCTTTCCACTTGTACTTTCAATTGAGTTATATTAGTTTTGAATTGTCGAAGGGCATTTTACTTGAGGTAGGCCTCCCATTTCACTTTCCCTTAAAATTTAAGAATCATTTTTTCATTCTATTCTAACATTATTTATATGATAAATAGTGATGTGTGATTTATGTAATATTTTTTAGGATAAATCATGGGAATCTTAGTATTTTTTTTAAGTATATGGAATTTTTTTTAAATTGTTTCACACCATGTGTTCAATAAAATATTCTGTTGGCCTTTTTTGTGATTTATGACATGTAAAGCATGGTTTGGTTTTATAAATGTATTTATGGAATTAGAAATGATTGTTTATGTTTCTTAAATAGGTTTTATAAATGATTTGGATTTGGAAGGGGTGTATTTTTTATGTTTTGGAAACTTTTCTGGAATGTGACAATCGTATGTGGCCCATTTAGAATTTTGATGAAGTTAGATTTGGTTGCAAATTGGGTTTGAGTGATTATGTAGAATTATCTAAATGGATTTGAAATTGTAAATGATTTTTTACACCTTTTTCATTAGTGTGTTTGATTATTTTTAAAAGGATATCTTCATTAAGGGTTCTTGATGTCTTCTTAGTTCTTTTTTGAAAATGATCATCTAGAAAAATCTGCATCGATAGTCATATTTCCTTCACTATGTTGAATTTTTTTGGAGGACAACACTGAGAGGAAACCTTGTGGTCGAATGGTTTCATGTTAATATATTATTCCTTGTGGTTTCATAGGAGTGAATTATTGTTTGAATTGTTTATATTTGATGTTTTATAATGCGATTGGATGCTCAGATGACATTGGTTATCTCACCCTTATTTAGTCATGACATGGGAGCCTTATGTAGTATGTGGATTTATAGTTGATGGTTTCTGCACTAGATCAGGATTTCAATTTGTCTAGTGTTCAATATAAGGGGATAATATATGTTTGGTTTTATTTACTATGGGATAGTTCCCCTTAGTAGGAACATAAGGGGTGTGATCGATCATGTCGGACAGAATGATGTCAATGGGTGAGGCACATATTTGAGATGATTCAAGATGTATAATATGTTCTAGATTACTCCAATTATCTCATAAGTTTTCCCATTTTCATTACCACATATTTTTTTTATTACAAATGATTCTGATTCTTATTGGCTAGTTATTCGTGTGTGATTATTTCTCTTTCCCTCATAGTGTGTTCACTATTGCTGATCTCATGTGTTTTGTGATACATTTTGAAAGTGAATATTTGGTTTTAAAAAAATTTATCGAAATATTATTTTAAAATGTTTTACATTCCCCTTCCATAATTTTTTTTTTAAAAAAATCTTGTTATCTAAAGTGAGGGTTATTCCTTCATTGAAAAGAATCAATTTTGAATGAAAAAAATTAAATAGGTTATCCTTTGTTTTAATGTGAAAATGTGTGAAAATTTAGTTTTATGTTTTGTATTTCAAAACTGAAGTTTATTATTATTTTATTTAATGTATTCTCAATGGGAATAGATTATTTTAGGTATATATAATATGTTTAAACACTGAAACCTATAGTTATTTATTTTATTAATATTTTGGGGCATGTTTCATCTTGGTTATCATGGAAATGGGTGATAGTTGGTTGTGGTATTAGAGAGTGACCCTTGGGGTCACATAGATATGTTATTTTCATTAGGTTTAGTTGGTTTTGTTGTATAGATTTGTTATATATTTTGTTTTTTTATAAATGATGTTCAGTAAGGTATTGTATTTTTTATGGGTTGTTGTTTATTTTTTATATTGTTTTATTTATTTATATTTAGAGAAATCATTCCCTTAGCTACTTTGTGGTTTCTATGATAGTAGTCTCCATTACATTGGGATTGGTAATGCCATTCATCCCTTGTTGTTGATTGGTTCAGGTGACCTATTTTGGGTTGGACCATGTTGGATCATGAAAAATGCTATCAGAGATAGGTTTTTTCGTTAGAGGACCTATATTTCATAGAAAACATTGTTATTATTGTTTGTTATGGTCGATGGAGTAGGACTATAAGGAATTAGGGTGTTGGTATGAGGGAGTTGTTGTCCAATATGTTTACTGAAGAACCTAAGGTTAGCATTGAAATTTGGGTTTTATTAGGATTATCTAGTTCTTGTGGTTTCTTTTTTGTTTTGGAAATGAATATATTGTTTGGACAATGGTCTCAGTGAGCTCACAGAGCCCATAAGTCCACGTTGTGTCAAAGACATATTCATAGAAGACTCCCTGTGATGGTGTCAAAATTGGAATATACCCACCAACCATATGGCCAAGTCACCCATCGAAACTAGTTGCCCTTTTGAATATTTCTGGTTCTTCCTTGATTCTATAAATTATTTTGAAAAAAATTGTTATAAAATTTTGAAAACATAGAATATAAATGAAAATGTTGTGTTTTTGGTGAAATGGAAAATGAATTTTCAAAATAATTATAGAGGATGCTTTGGGAAATGTATTTTAATAAAAATATTTGTATCTTTATCAATATTATAATTCTATAACAAAATCTTCAGGTTTATTGATTTTTTATTGTTTGGGGCAAAGATGTTTATCCAAAAAGAGGTTTTGTAAATTTGTTTTAAATAATATGAAATGATTTTTTAATAAAATGATTTCTATAGAATTGGATTTGGTGAGTTGCAGATTTTTTTCACTTAGGTAAATTAGTATTTTGAATCGTACTCATGGGATTTTTATTTCTAAATAAAATAAAATGAATTGAGGTTTATAGATTGAAAATGTTTTTTGATTTTGTTGGTAATGATTTTTTGAAAAGTATTTGTGATAATTTTAATGGTAAGTTGATTGTGAGGTTAATAATGTCACAACCCATCCTCGAGTCCCGTGCCATGACTACCCAAAGCCCGCCTTCAATTGGCCAGGGGCTGGAGACTATCTCCAAAGGCGTAAATCCCGATAAAAGGGATTGAATTTCCTTTATATAAGTAAACAAACACAACAAAGTACGCAAGTTGGAGTAAACACAAAGTAAAATGAGTACAAAATTAAGTGCTGGAAAGTAAATGGGCCAGTACACAAACCCAACTAAAAGTACAGTACAACTAAGAAAAAAAGTACAACAGCTGAAAAGTAAAGCAGCAACCACTGAGTCGTCCTCTGGGAATCCCACCTGAAGGGTGGGTACAGATAGTCTTGTCGGTACCTCGGGTCCCTCCATCTGCTCCATGTACATCCCGCCAGGAGGTCCACCTCCGGATACCATCTAGATCCACAATCCTCAACCACGATCGGTGTTGTTCGTCGTCTGCAACCAACACAAATTAGTGCGGGAAATTAACGTGCAGGGGTGAGCATAACGATACTCAGTAGGGACACCGAGACCCTCGAAGGTCTCCCAGAATACAAAAAGGTTAAACCACAAATTAAAGTTACAAACACGAAGTATCAACCAACTCTACTCAGGTATATTCTCATACATATACCTAAATCATCAATCTCAGTACGACTCCCACTTCCGAGCCCATGCACAACGAGTCCACACAGGAAAGAAGTCAATCATACCAATGATAATGATTGAAAGTCAAGACTCAGCTCACACAGGTATATTACTGACGAAGAGGGGTGGAGATGATTAGATGTAGCCTCTCAATCATCTCCTCTACCGAACCCACGTAGGATCCAAGTACAGAAGTCGTCACTGCCGAACCCACATAGGATCCAAGTACAGTAACCATCGCTGCCAAACCCACATAGGATCCAAGTACAGTCGTCATCGCTGTCGAACCAACGGAGAATCCAACTACAGTCATCCTCGCTTCCGAACCCACGTAGGATCCAATTACATTCGTCATCATCGTCGCAGTCGCAGCCAGCTCTAGGGTCCCCGCACACAGTGTACTTGATTCTGGGAGGGTCCACTCCACAAGTAAAAGGGGTCGATACATCATCTATCATGAAGTCTAAAGTTGATGTATCCTGATGTTCTGTCTCATCAAAAGGAACCCAACGTGACAGATGGCGAGTCAAACGGACGCCTGGTCTGAGAGATATTGGATTTTTTGTTCCAGGGGCCCAGTTGGAAATATGCTCGTTTTAAACCCGACCATTTACCAAAGCTACCTAAAACTCACTTAGGGTATTGCAAAAGGACCGTGTAGTCGAAAGAGTCTCAGTGCCATAGACAGTTCATCGATCGGACGTGCGGTCTTTATGTTATTCACGTTTATGTGAATAACGGGCCCGACCTGTTTAGCCCAGTGGGCCGACGGGTCAGGTTAACCCAGTCTGACGGGTCTGACCTGACATGGGTGTCAGACCGGTCTGAAGGAAAAACGTAGCTCAGCCCGGCCCGGTAGGGCGTGGCCTGACCTGGGCTGGCGCGACTCGGTTGGGTGAGGCCCGACCCGGCCCGGCAGGGTGCGCGACCCAGCTAGCTCGGCCCAAAGGCCGAGCAGTTCCAAGGGGGCACAGCCCCCCGGCTGTCCGAACTGGTGGCACCGAGTGGCAAAGCCCTTCCCAAACTGCCGGGCTAGGCTGGCCGACCTTCTGGCGCACACGGCCCGCACGGCAGGCCGTATATTTCTTTAGTGAGGAGCCCTCCGGGCGCCGTAGTCTGGCTCCGCTCGGCCGGCCGAATGGTCGGCCCATTTTCCAGTGCGGCGCTTTCTTTGCACCGTGGCTTCCCTTCGCCCGTCCGACGGGCTGACCGGTTCATCCACCGAATCAGCCTGCGATGCGGGCCGTAGTTCCTCCCGCACAACCGGTGTGAAGGTGCCGGCTTCCTTCGCTGCGTACCAGGCACATCGCGAATTTACCAGGCCTCCTCCGCCTGCGGTTTCCGATTCTAAGAATAATAAATAAGTTCAAACGGAGGGTCATCAGGCTGTGTTCGTTCGGCCCGCACCCTCCACATAAGCGATAGAAATATGCCAAGGCATTCCCTTGAATACAACGAGAACGAGGGAGTAATTTATTTTAAATAAATTAATCAAACCCCCTACCTAAACAATTGATGACGAAAGTTGGCGTCACGGAAGACGGTGTCACGAGGTGAGGATTCGTGGACGTCGTCGGAGTGCGCCCGAGGAGGAAGTGGAGTACCCTATCTTGTCGCGGATAAGAGAATGGAAGGTGCGTAGTCGTTCTTCATGGAACTGGAAATCTTCATTGAAGATATGTCATTCTTCATCGAGAGACAAGTTCTCTTCTTTTTCACACAAGAGTTCTCTCAAAAAGTGAAGAACTTCACCAAAGTTTCTCCACACACCAAAAGCTCTTACTAAAAATAATATCTCGTGATATTATTTTTATTCACACCAAAAAGATTTTAAAATGCCAAATCAAACCACATAATTATTTAAATGAAGTGACTCATCTCATTAATTAAGTCATGTTGGCAAGAATTAATGGTTGAAGGGAAAGGTGAGGAGTTACACAAATTTTGGAGAGTTATCAACATTAACATAGGAGTTTAATGGGGGGGGGGGTTTAAGAGGGTTAAGGAGTTTAGGGGAGGGTGAATGGTTGGGGATCGCGTGGGCCCCACCTTTAAATTATCCAAACAAAGGAAATTGGTTGGGTGTGGGACCCACCAACAACTTCCCATGGCAGGAATTAACCTCCTTAGATATAGAATAAAATTGTACAATCAATTTTATTTACTTCTTTAATTAAACCCCAATAAGTAACTTCTCCTCCCGTACAAATGTGACTATGGTAAAGGTCCCATTATGAAATTATCGGCGTTGCGAGTTCATCGGTGCCCTCAGATTTCAATTCCAAGAACGGGTTAAAATGATAGAAAAACTCGCTTGTTCATTTACTGATCGTACCTGAGCAAGACATCGGAAATTGATTTCAGGAAAACCGGGCCTCGGAATGAAGTGCCTTCAAAAGACACGGACCCGTAAAATTCCAATGTATTTAAGAGAAATTTTTTTGTTAAATTTATGGGTCTTTACATTACTCCCACCTCAGGGCTTTATGTCCCCATAAAGCTAAAACATAAACTAGGGGAACAAATGAGGGTACTGAGAACACATTTGAGCCTCCCACTCCCATGTGCTCTCTTGGAGGTTCCCGTGCTGCCAACGAATGCGCACAAGTGGAAACGACTGTCCAGGTAGGACCCACTCCTGTCGATCCTCGATCTCCATCGGGACCTCAAAAAATGTTTCCCCATCATCGATTTCTAGCTCCCCATGATCAATGATGTGAGTCGGGTCATGCACGTATCTTATTAGGTGAAATACGTGGAAGCAATCATCCACCCAGTGCAACTGAGGTGGAAGGGCCAGGTGGTAAGCCACCTCTCCCACCATACTGAGGACCTAGAATGGTCCGTTGAAGCGCGGAGATAACTTGACGCCCTAGCCAAATCTCCGTAAACCACGTCGAGGTGAGACCCTTAAGAAAACGTGGTGATCATCCTCGAACTCTAGTGGTCTCCGCCTCTTATCTGCATAGGACTTCTGTCTGCTCTGTGCAGTCCTCATCCGCTCCTAGATGATCTGCACCTTCTTTGTTGTAGCCTGAACCATCTCTGGTCTAATGAGTGCTGACTCTCCAGGGTCAGTCCAGTACAGAGGTGATCTGCATGGTTGGTCGTACAATGCCTCGTATGGTGCCATCCCGATGGTGGAGTGGTAGCTGTTGTTGTACTCAAACTCCACCAAGGGTAGGTGATTCTCCCAGCTGAGACCAATGTCAAGGACACAAGCATGAAGCATGTCCTCGAGTGTCTGAATGGTCCTATCCATATGGGCATCCTTCTGAGGATGAAAGACGGTGCTCCAGCGTAGCTGCATCCCAAAAGCCTCCTACAACCCCTTCCAATTCCGGGAAGTAAATAGAGCATCTTGATCAGAGATAATAGACGATGGCACACCATGAAGCCATATGATCTTCTGAATGTAGAGGCGTCTAATTCTCTCTACTGAGCCCTGCTCTCTGATCGATAGGAAGTGGGCCGACTTGGTGAGTCAGTCTATGATCACCTAGATTAAGTCGTGTCCTCTGGAAGTACGTGGAAGCCCCATCACGAAATCCATGGATATCCTATCCCACTTCCACTCTGGAACCTCTAAGTGTTGTACGAAGCCTACTAGTACCTGGTGCTCTTCCATCACTTGTTCGAAAGTGAGGCATCGTGAAATTAACTCTACTACAACCTTCTTCATACCCAGCCACCAGTGATGTCGTCTGAGTTCCTGGTACATCTTCAACACTCCAAGATGTAACTCTAGAGGGGTAGTGTGAAACTCTCTCAGCACTTCCTCCTGCAGTGCAACTGGTACCATGGTACGTCCCCTGAAGAGGATGACGTGTTATCCTCCTTCAGAAAATCCATCAGGCACCTGCCCTGTGGAAATCTGAGCATGTCACGTCACACAATCAACATCCCCATGCTGTGCCTCCCTGACACACTAAAGTAGGGGAGGAGTGACTATGAGATACTATTGAAAGGTTTCCCCATCTCTACCCACAAAGGATATCTGCAAAGCGGTTAACTGCTCTATCGCCTCTCCATGTAGGTGAATGCCCGATCTCCTACTAAGAGCATCAATCACAATGTTCCCCTTCCCATGAGTATAGACTATCTCAAAGTAAAATTACTCGAGGAACTCGAGCCATCGCCTCTATCTCAGGTTCAGGTCCTTATGCGAGAAGATGTACCTAAAACTCTGGTGGTCAGAGTAGACTGTAAAGAGCTTGCCCATCAGATTGTGCCACCACATATTCAAGGTGAAGACCAATGCTGCAAACTCCAGGTCATGGGTAGCGTAGTTCTGCTTGTGCTGCCTCAACTTTCGTGAACCATAAGAAATCACTGCCCGCTCCTACATTAGGACACACCCGAGTCCGATCCCTGATGCATCGCAGTAAACTACGTTCCCTACGCCCTCCTCTAGTAGCCTCAATATGGGCGCACTATTCAATCTCTATCTCAGCTCCTAAAAGCTCTGCTGAAATCTATCTGACCACATAAAGGGTTTCCCATTCTTTGTCAAATATTAAAGTAGTGCTGAAACTCTAGAGAAGCTGGCACAAATCTCCGATAGTACCCAGCCAGACCTAAGAAACTTCGCACCTTTGTCACACTCTTGGGTGGCACCCAAGCAAGTACTGCATCGATCTTCGCAAGATCCATAGCAACTCCTGCCTCCGAGATGACGTTCCCCAATAAGTGAACCTCTCGAATCCAGAACTCGCAATTCGAGATCTTACAATAAAGATGGTACTCTCAAAGTTTTCCCAGTACAACCCGTAAGTGGTAGGCATGCTCCTCCTCAGTAGTTCAGTAAATTAGTATGTCGTTGATGAAGACTATGACAAAACGATCGAGGTAAGGCTAGAAGATCCTGTTCATCAGACTCATGAATATTGCTGGTGCATTGGTTACACCGAAGGGCATAACCAAGAACTCATAGTGGCCATACCGACACCTGAAGGACGTCTTCTGCACATCCTCATCTTGAACTCTGAGCTGATGATAGCCTGACCTGAGGTCTATCTTCGAGAACTGTTTCTCTCCCTTAAGCTGATCAAAGAGGTTTTCAATCCTCGGGAGTGCGTACTTATTCTTTACGGTCACCTGATTTAGGTGACAGTAGTCAACACATAGTCGTAAGCTCCCATCCACCTTCTTGGGGAATAAAATCAGAGAAGCCCAGTGTGAAACACTGGGTCGGATGAATCCCTTTCCCTGTAAATCCTCCAGCTGTACTCCTAGCTCACGAAGCATGGAGGGATCCATCTGATATGCTGGAGTAGATATCAGTGTTGTCCCAGGGTACATGTCAATGTAAAAGTATACCTCTCTACGAGGAGGTTGTCCTTGAACGTCGTCAGTAAAAATTTATGCATTCTGATCCACCACAATAGGAAATATCATACTCCGCACATCAATATCTCCTAGGATGAGACTATCCAACTTATGGGTGATCGGCTGCCCTCTATTCTATATAAGCCCATCCTGCGCTACAAAGGCTCCCTTCTTTCCGGTGATGGTGAACCTGCTCCCATATGTGTGGACACACCACAATTTTCACCTAATACATTCGATCTTGTCATGGATTGTAGATAACCTATCCATTTCTAAGATGACATCGTAAGGCCTCGACACCACTACATGAAGATCCCAGCCGAAGCTCTCACCTCCTAGAGGAAGCACACCCTACTGACACCAGTGCGTAATCGTCAAGTCTACTCCCGTAGGAGTCTCTAGCTATAAAGATCGAGCCAATGGCTCTGTCGGAATCTCCGATCTCTGAACATGGGAGGCATAAATAAAAGAATGACTCACTCTTGTGTCTATAAGAACTTCAGCAAGGGTGGAGTAAACACATATAGTACCTCAAATCATCTCAGGTGCTCCGTGGTCATAGGTCTCGACTGCCTGAAGATGAGCCTGCCCCTGTATGCAAGCTCTCTGTGGTCGGGGTGGTCCTCGAGGTGGTGGGGATAGTAGATCGTCGAAGCGTTGTCCACCACCCGCTGCTCGGCCAGCTCCTCTACCTCGTCCGCCTACTCCCTGTGGACCACCATGGTCGAACTCTGCCTCTGCCCGGGTGGACCCTCTACTATGTGCTGCTCCTCTACATGGCTGGTTGGGCAGTCATGAGCCATGTGGCCCTGCCCGCCACATGCATAGAACTGCATGCCTCTCGTTTGACTAGCTCTGCTACGTGTGCCCCATGCATCCGAACCAGTATCCTGAGGTCACCCACCTGATGGTCTGGTCCTCTTGGTCCTTTGCGTCATCTTTCTACTGCTGGCTTCAGAAGACTCCACTCTGTGTCACCCTGTGGTGGGTCTCCCTGGTAGCATTGGCTCAGCAAGAAAGCTCTCCACAAGGAGGGCTCACTCCAATACTTCTTCATGTGTCAGAATGATGAGGGAGATCATCAAAGCCCGGATCTGATGACTCAATCACTGCTCGAAGGTCTGGGCCTGGAAGAATGGGTCTCGTACCATGTTCGTGGAGTAGAGAGAGAGGTGGTTAAATCTCTCCAAGTACTAGGCTACTGTCATGCTACCCTACGACAGTTGTAGTAACTCCTGGATGCAGACCGCATGGAGGGTGGCTGGAACAAACTCCGAGCGGAAGAGGCTCTCGAAGTCCATCAAAAGTAGAGTTTCCTCATCATGCACCTGGAGCATCAGGATCCAACATATACATGCTTCTACGTGTAAGAGACTCGTGACAAGGATCACCATAAGGTCTGCTGGTGTCCCTAGCAATCTGAAGACTCTGATGATAGCCTCCATCCAACCCTTGGCTTCCTGAGGATCCATCTCTCCACAGAACCTGGGTGGCCTCTATCGTGGAAACTCGTGCAACACACTTAGGCAGCGTGAACTCTCCACTGCTGGGGGTGGTGGTATCGGTGGCCCATCAGGTAGTGGTACTGCTGGTGCCTCTGCAGTAATGTGGCGCTGCACTGAGGCCTCATCGCTCGGTGGGCTGCCATCCTGCACGTAACTAAGAACCCTAGATGGCTGCCTTCGTGGGTCCATAGTGAGAAGAAATAGGTGCTCCACTATTAGTAAAGTATACCAGGTGAGATGACATAATTCAATCACAAAGAAAACTTTTTAAACACACATGTAATCAGTGTTTTCGAGCACTGAGTCGGAAATCAGAAGTCATGGTCCTGGTGTATGGATACGTCAGCTACCGCACCGACACTGGACTCCCTGGACTGAAAACCACACTCAATATTCATAAAACTATTGCTTCACAGAGAATAAATTAGCAGAGTTCTGAGTTCTACAGTATAACCGACTCCTCTGACACCAATTTTTCATGACCTTTCCTCGGGGCCCGTTCCGTGACTACCCCACACCCACCTTCCATAGGCTAGGGGCTGGAGACTAGCACCAAAGGCCTAAATCCCAATAAAAGGGAATAAATTTCATTTATATAAGTCAAAAACCACAACAGAGTATGCAAGCTATTGTAAAAACAAAGTAAAATGAGTACCAAAGTAAGAGCATGAAAGTAAATGGGCCAGTATACAAACCCAACTGAAAGTACAGTACAACTAAGAATGAAAGTAAAACAGCTGAAAAGTAATGAAGGAACCACCGAGTCATCCTATGAGAATCCCACATGAAGTGTGGGTATAGATAGTCTCTTCGGTACCTCGGGTCCATCCGTTACTCTTAGTATGTCCCGCCAGGTGGTCTAGCTCCGGATACCGTCCAGCTCCACAAGCCTCGACCACGATCAGTGCTATCCGTCGTCTGCAATCAGCACAATGTAGTGCGGGCAATGCCTGTGCAAGTGTGCGTATAACAATACTCAGTAGGGCCCCTGATACCCCCTATGGTCTTCCAGAATCTACAAGGTTTAAACCACAAAGGAAAGATACAAACACGAAGTATCAACCAACTCTACATAGGTATACCTAAGTCATAAATCTCAATATGGCTCCAAATTCCGAGCCCATGCACAACCAGTCCAAACAGGAAAGAATTCAATCATACCAATGATAATGATTTAAAGGCATGACTCATCTCGCATAGGTATACTACTCACGGTGAGGGGTGGAGATGATTAGATGTAGCCTCTGAATCATCTCCTCTTCCGAACGCACATAGGATCCAAGTACAGAAGTCGTCACTGCCGAACCCATGTAGGATCCAAGTACAGTAACCATCACTGCCGAACCCACATAGTATCCAAGTACAGTCGTCATTGTTGCTGAACCCATGGATGATCCAAGTACAGTCTTCCTCGCTGCCAAACCCACGTAAGATCCGAGTACAGTCGTCATCGTCGTAACAGTCGAAGCCAGCTCTAGGTTTCCCGCACACAGCGTACTCGATTCTAGGAGGGTCCGCTCCACGAGTAAAAGGGTTCGATACATCAAATATTATGAAGTACAGATTTGATGTATCCCAAAGTTTTTTCTCATAAAAAGGAACCCAATGTGACAGACGACGCGTCAAACAAACGCCTGGTATGAGAGATATTGGCTTTTCCGTTCCAGGGGACCGGTTGTAAATATGCACATTCCAAACCCAGCCGTTTACCAAAGCTGTCAAAAACTCACTTAGAGTATTTCAAAAGGACCGTCTCATCAAAAGAGTCCCATTGCCGCAGACGGCGCGTCGATCGGATGCACGGTCATTATGTTATTCACGTTTAAGTGAATAATGGGCCCGACCCGTTTAGCCCAGTGGGCCGATGGGTCGGGTTAAACCAGTTTGATGGGTCTGCCCTGACAGGGGTGTCGGACCGGTCCGATGGAAAAACGCATCTTGGCCTGAAGGGCATGCCTTGAATTGAAGGGGCGCGGCCCGGCCCGATGTGGCGAGGCCCGTCTCGAAGGCCGAGCGGTTCCTAGGGGGCGTGACCCCCCGACTGTCTGAACCAGCGGCGCCAGGAGGGGCTGCCCTTCCCACACCGGCCATCTGGTGCATGCGGACCGCACAACGGGCCACAAATTGTTTCAGCGTGGAGCCCTCCGTGCGTCGTGGTCTGGCTCTGCCCGGTCGGCCGACGGGCCAGCCAGTTTTCCAGCGCGGCGCCCTCCTGGCGCCGTGGCTTCCCTTCGCCCGTCCGACAGGCCTGCCGGTTCTTCTACCGAAGCGGCCTGCGATGTGGGCCACGGTTCCCTCCTGCACAGCCAGCACGACGGCGCTGGCTTCCTTCACCGTGTAACCGGCACGGCGCGATGGCGTCGTGCCTCCTACGCCTTTGGTTGATGATTATAAGAATAATAAATAAGTTCAAACAGAGGGTCGTCGGGCTGTGTTCATTCGGCCCGCACCCTCCGCGTAAGCGGTAGCTATAGGCCAAGGTATTCACTTGAATACAATGAGAATGAGGGAGTAATTTATTTTAATTAATTAATCAAACCCCCTACCTCAACAATAGATTATGAATGTTGGTGTCAAGGAAGACGACGTCACGAGGTGAGGATTCGTGGACGTCGTCGGAGTGCGCCCGAGGAGGAAGCGAAATCTCCTCTCCTGTCATGGAAAAGAGAATGGAAGGTGCGTTGTAGTTCTTCATGGAACCGGCGTTCATCATTAAAGATATGTCATTCTTCATCGAGATAGAAGTTATCTTCTTCTTCACACAAGAGTTCTCTCAAAAACTCAAGAACTTCAACAATGTTTCTCCACACACCAAAAGCTCCAACTAAAAATAATATCTCATGATTTTATTTTTATTCACACCACAAAGATTTTAAAATTAAAATTCAAACCACATAATTAATTAAATGAAGTGAGTCATCTAATTAGTTAAGGCATGTTGGCAAGAATTAATGGTGGAAGGGAACGGTGAAGAGTTACAAAAATTTGGAGAGTTGTTAATATTAACATGGGAGTTTAATGGGGGGGGGGGGGGTTAAGATGGTTAAGGAGTTTAGGGGAAGGTGAAAGGTTGGGGCTCGTGAGGGCCCAACCTTTCAATTAACCACACATGGTAATTTGGGTGGGTATGGGCCCCACCAATAACTTCCCATGGGAGGAATTAACCTCCTTTGATATATAATAAAATTGTACAAACAATTTTATTTACTTCTTTAATTAAACTCCAATAAATTAATTCTCCTGCAGTGCAAACGTGACTACAGTAAAGGTAACCTTATGTAATTACCAGTGTTATGAGTTCATCAGTGCCCTAATATTTCAATTCTGAGCACCAGTTCAAAAGATATAAAAACCCACTCGTTCATCTACTAAACATACCAGAGCTAAACTTCGGGAATTGATTCCGGGCACACCGGGCCTTAGAATCAAGTGCCTTCAGAAGACACAAACATGTAGAATTACAAAGTATTTAAGAAAAAAATTTCCGTGAAATTTCCGGGTCTTTAAAAATAATGTTGGTTGATTGATTTTTTTGGGATGTGAAAATGTTTTGTTTGACCTTTGGTATTCTCATGTGTACTCACAAGCAAGTATTTGTTTAAGGAAGTTGTTGGTTGATAATATGAGATGTTGATTTACTAGATTGTGATGAGTTTATTAGTGCTCAAGGGGGGCAGAGTAATGTTCATGTGTGAGGCCCTATGGAATTACATAGATAATTGTGAACCTTTCCTTGTTTGTTTTCTCTGTTAAAAATTGATTTAAGAGTAGAGATTGTTGTTGGTTTTTAACTAGTGGTTATGTGGTGAGTTTTCTTGTGTTTTGGAAGTATTTTTTAAATAGATTTTTGAGATTGAAAATTATTTTTGACTAGTTGGGTTTTATTGATCTCTTGATTTTATTATTTCCTAGGGAATTCCCCCAAAAATATTTGATGGTTATTTGAGCTGCAACTAAGGGAGGTTTACCATTAGAGAACCTACCAGTACATAAATCCATATAAATCCTTCATGAGTTTATAATGTTTAATCCTCCTATGATTTATGGTCAAGAGGATCCCGTAAAATTGGATGAGTGGATTTGGAAATAGAAAGAATGATCAGTCTACTTGAGTTTCCATATACATTAAGAGTGATGTTTTATAACTTTATGCTTGCATGATTAACCTAGAAGTGGTGGAAGTCAGCCTCTCCAAATAATACTCAATATGATCTTACCTAAGAGTTCATCAAGGATTCATTCATCTGGTATTATTTAACTAAGGTGGTGATGGTGATGAATTAAATAGAGATGTGTTGTCTATATCAAAGAGGTGGATCATTGTTATAGTTATTTAATGGTTTTGTAGACCTAGTGCCTTACTTTGAAGAGTAGGATATGGATGATTCCTTGAAGGATCTGCAATTTGAGAGTAGGTATCATCCTAATCTACAATTGAATGTGTCA
Organism: Viscum album; assembly: GCA_963277665.1. NCBI lineage: Eukaryota > Viridiplantae > Streptophyta > Magnoliopsida > Santalales > Viscaceae > Viscum > Viscum album. Next base: position 730,381,033 of record OY728143.1, on the reverse strand, counting down.
TAGTTCAGTCTATCCACCTTTTACAATGTGGTGAGGAATGTTGTTCGTCTTGAAGTTGTGCTACTGTGAGTTCTTGAGGCAGAAAATATTCCTATAGTCTTAAGAAGTGGTAATGGTAATTTTAGTAAAGAGATGTGAAATAATTCAAAATTTGATGGTGTTGATGAGGGAATTAAAATTACTATATACATTTCATTAGTTTATTTTAAGAATATGATCCTGGTGTGCAGTTAGTACTATAATCTAGATCATAAGAATCCATTGTTTCTGAATAATCCAAAGACCTACCGTACATATGGATACATAGATCAATTAAAACAGTTCTCTTTGAGTGTTTCTAATAAGAATTGTTGAGCCATATCTAACTCTTTAAAAAACCGTTGCCCATATGAAAAACTAGGGTTCTATTTGGTATTGGTTTAATGTTCCTATCTATTTTAATTATTTTTATATTATGATGGTTATGTCTGGTGGTGTTTTGTGGTGTTCCATATTAGTTAATATGTAAAAGTGGATATTGTGGATCTCATCATAACTCATATTTTAAAGAATGTATGACCATTGGAAAATTATTAAATTATTCCATTCTGAGTATATGTGTGTTTCGTTGTGTTCCATGTTCATGTTGTTTCTCATTATAGTGAATGGAAACAATGTGTGTGCATCATCCAAATCCATGTACTGGTGAAGGTGCCTTGTTAAAGAAAAGTGAATTTCAAGGTCTATAACGTTCTTTTATTTCTATTAGGGATGTTTTGTGACCACTCGTGACACCAAAGAATTAGTTCTGACAACAGAATATCATCTTCTAACTATAGATAATGAGATGATTCAATAAATCAGGGCTCTTTACATAGGTCCTAGAGTGAATCTTTTCACGCTGTCAGAAGAGATTTTTTGGTGTTGGAAACAATCACACAAATCTTGTTTCCACCATTGGGGTGTGGGGGTTGTTAAAAATGGCCATGTGTTAATTTTCCTTGAAGTTGTATGTTTTTCCTTATTTTAAAAATCTTATTTGTCTTGGCCTCATTCTATTCCAATGGTTTTGAATTTTGTGGTTCATATATCTTTTTGGTTTTCTCTTTATATTCAACCATTGTGGGGATGTTTTGGATTTGGTTTCTGCTTATTTATTAGGGAAATGTAAAATCATGGTTTAGTTCATTGGTCGGTATGATCTATTTTTGGGGTCTCTCATGTATTAAGTGTTTTTGGGTTTCGTTGGGAATTCCTAGTGATTTTTATTTTTCGTCTATGTGGAAAGTTTTTGTTGTTGTATGTGTGGGGAATTATCAAGTTGGATTAAGCCAATCAGTTCTTAAGGACGGGGAAACCACTATGGCTCTAATTGTTCTTTATTATGGAGTAAATCAGTGCTAGATTCATTCTAATGGTGGGTAGTCCATTCAAGGATCCCATTCATTGTTTTTTAATTTTCAGTTCCCTTTAATCTCAGAGAATGTTGGGATTTTGGGAGTATGGATTGAAATATTTTTTAAGAATGTTTTTGGAAGTCATAGCTTTTTTTTCATCAATTCCCCAATAGAGGTTTTGGAACATTTGTCCATTTTATGTTATTTTATGAGTTTCATTCTAGTGGCGATTAAGGAATTACTAGCTTAAAAGCATGGATCATGATATTTTCTACCATTTTCTTTGATCGGTCAATAAGAAAATGTTGTGGATTTCAATGCCAAAAAGCCTTATGGTGGGGAGAATTTTCATACCCATATTTTTATCTCCATCCATTATTCTTGCTCATCGTTTGGATATTGGTATTCCTATTGGGTTTCAAATATTCGAGGTCTAAATTTTTTTTTTTGATCATTTGATTATTTTTGGTCTCGTTTATATTATATAGTTTTATTATGTGTTTTTAGTGAAAAGTATATATTTTGGGCCTGTCAGTAAGTGGTGCACGGTTAGCACACGATTAGAGGAACCCATGTAAACTTACGTAGAAAACTGTGCAACTGTGGTTGATTTTGGGCAATAGAGACCATACAATTACTGCACTATTTGGTACCCTTTGTGGGAAAACAGTGCGTCATGCACCTCTTCGATAGTAAGGGACACATGGTTTTCTCACACCAAGAAAAATATATGGGAAAACCCTGTAACCTCTCTATGTCATTAAAAATGTTAAATTCATATTCCACCCTCTAGGGATTTTATTCCTAAATCATTTATTTATCCATTATCCTAGTTCGTACGACCCTATGGGAGATCATCTCTTCTCTTAGAAGCCTCTTCTTTCCACCCAAGTGTAGATATAAGGGATTCCTTCATGTCTTCATGGATATTTTAAAGGTAGTCCTATACTCTGTTGCCCTTATTCCTTATTATTCAATTTTTATTTTTACTTTCACTTCTTCCATGAACTTTTGGATCTTGGGTTCGTGTTTCTCTCGATTTATTTAGTCTTTATTTTCTTATTAGTGGTTCTGGTGGTATTTCGTTACACTTTGAACCATCATGGAGTTGTTTGGGGTTTCCATTATTGTAGAACATGTTATTGGAGTCCCATTGAGATTACTCGTTAAATTTATGAATAATTGGTTTCATACTATTTGAACGTTTCTTATATGTCAAACAGTGATGTGAGATATTATTAAAAGTTTTTTTAAGATAAATTAGTTGGTTTATGGATTATTTTTAACCATATGTAACTGTTTTATATTTTATTTCCCATCAAGAATTTGATAAAATCCACAGTTATCTTTTTTAACTGATTTGTGATTTTTATTTTATTTTTTAGATTTATAAATGTATTTTTGGAATTTAAAATATTGCTTTGGGTTTTGTAAATTTTTTTTCAAAATATTTTATTTTTTATAGTAGTGTATTTTTGATGGTTTGTAGAATAGTTTGGAAAGTGACAATAATATGTTACACATTTGGAATTTTGATGAAAGATTATTTAGTTAAAATTGTGGGGTGAATGTTCAAACAGAATTTTTTAAATGCCACTAAGATGAGATATGATGTGTTTAGACCTTTTTGGAAAATGTGGATTTTATTCATTGAAAAATGATTTTTTCATTAAGTTCTCTTGAGTCTCATTTTCTACTTTTGAAAAAATGGTCATCTAGAAAACACTCCTTGGATAGTCATCAGGCCTTGGATATATCATATGTTGGGGGAGGGAAACACTTATAATCTCCCTTGTGTTCAAATGGTTAAAAGGAAAAATATTTTTCCTTGGGTTTCTTGGGGTGATTTTTTGTGTGAATGGTTTATATGGGATATATGTTCATGTGATAGGAATCTCAGTTGGAATCAGTTGGCTCACTCCAATTTAGTGTTGAAATGGGAACTTTTCAAAACAAGTGTGTTTTTAGTGAATGGTTGTTGAACTAGAATTGGATTTCACTCTATCTAGTATCCCATAGCTAGGGATATGATTTAATTTATTTTCATTTCTATTGGATAGTTCCCCTCATTCAACCAATAGAGGGTTCTGTTGAGCATGTGTGTTTGAATGATTTCATTATTTGAGGAATTCCATTAGGATGAGTCAAAATATATAATATGTTCTGGAATATTCCCCTAATATACCAGGCATTCCCATATTTCATGACACATATTTTTCTTTGAATGATGACTAAGATGGTTCATGGTTGGTTACTCTTGTATGTTATTTCCATTTCCCTCATTATATGATCATTGTTGTCACTCTCTTGTATAGTTTTATTCTTTTGGAAATTGATGCATTTGTTCGAAAAATGTTTGTGAGAAAATGTTTTGAAAATGATTTAGATTCCCTCTCCCAATTTTTATGTCAAAACATTCTTCTTCTTCTCTAGTTTGATAGTGGTTACTTATTAGAAAAGATTTGGATTTTAATGATAAATGGGAGATTGATCATGTGTTGTTTTAATGTGAAAATGTGTAAAAAACATAGTTTTATAAATGTTATTTCAATCCTAATGTTTATTTATATATTATTTAAATGAAGTGCATTGGGAAAAGATTTGTTCAGGAACACCTACTGAGTTTTAATACTCAAGCCTATATTTTATTCTTGTTTTTATCTTTTGGTGATGGTTTCAACTTGGTTTTGACCTACGTGGGAGACAGTTGGTTGTGTTATCAATGGGTGACTCATGGGGTTATGAAGAGATATTGTGGTATTCAGGTTTTATTTAGTATTTTGTATAGTTTTTATTATTTTTATTTTTTTTTTAAAATTAATTACAATTGGAAATTGAATTTATTTTGGGTTTCTCTATTTGTTTTCCATTATATATTTATATATATATTGGGAAATCATTCCCTTTTTTACTCTATTGATTCCCCGACAATAGTATTCAACGTGTGGGGATCGAGAATTCCCTTCATTCCTTATTGCAGATTGAATCAGGTTACTATTTCAGGGTAGATTGAGGTTTGTTCGTGAAATTTTACCATTAAATGGATGTCAAACGACAATTATAAAAATATTGGTTTTTATTTGTATTATTGGATTTGTACTTGTCTTATGCCAATAAAATATATTAGATGAATTTAAAAAATACTTTCTTGAGTATAATATTTATATATATAACATTGATATCACTCAGTAATTTCAATTAATTTCATTTATTAGGGTAAACCAGTTTTGTGAGCATAAAAATAGTTTTCTATAGAAATATTTTATTTATATTCAATTGGTTTATAGTACCATTTCAAATAAACTAGTATCTAATGAATTAATTTTATAATTTCAAAAATAGTATATTTTAATAAGTATGTTAATCTTATTAATTACAACTAATCTTTTAGCAAGGTTATATAATATTTTATTAAAAAAATTATATTTTTATAATATATTTTTTTTTGGTAAATCATGGTCTTGAATTTAAAACAGGTCATAAAAAAATCATTGTTGGGTGTGACACATTCTAAATTAGTATTGGTTTCATTTCAAGCAATATCACAGATTTTTTAAATTTTTTTTAAATATATTAGTAAGTATCAGGATATTATATTCCCATATTCATTGGGAATTTTTTGTAATTCATGTTATAGAATAAAAATTTATTACATTAGAATTTTGGTGTGGTATAATCAGTGGGGTAACCAACCTAATTATAATTCTCCAGAAACAATTCAACCCAGCTGAAAATCCCACAACATTCATAAGTTATAAATGGAATGAAACGATTCCTAGATAAAATTATGAATGCGAAGCTCTTAATTATTTACTAATAATTATAGTTATGTACACATGATTTGAGTTTATACAACAATTCCAATGCGGACTTCCTTATATAATTTCCCTTACAATACTTACCTAAAAAGAATTCAAAGTATCAAAAATTTATATTATTTTGATCTATCTTTTATATAAATATATGAAATATGTAAAAGGAAATACATCATCTGAGTACCAAGAGTCTTTGAATATGTAATATAGGAATGTAAAAGAGTAATTTGGAACATTTTAGGTGTATTCATTAATTTGTTGAGTATTCTCTTACTACAAAGGAGTAAATATGAGACTTCATAAGGGTAATATATAAATTCATAAGAGTGTTTTTAATCTAGATATTAAATCAACAAATTCATTGATACTGATTAAGTGAAATGCTAGAATTTAGAGATATACCATAAACATTAGAAGAGAATAGTTTTGAGTTGGGAAGAGTTGCTATGTGTCATGAATATTTTTGAATTATTTATAGTCAGGATATACAATATATTCTTGAAAAAATATTTTAATGATAAAAACTGTATGATTTTATATGATCCTCAATTTGTAAAACATATATAGAATTTAATGGGTTGTGATTCAAGAAGAGTATGAATAATTAATTTTTTTTCTCTAGTTAATTTAGTTGAATCCTTAGATTAATTGTCATCTTAAATTCCCTTTACATGTGAACATACATTATAGTGTCATTTTGTTTATAATTTTAGTAGATATAATTGTGGTTTTCAATGGAAAAATAATAGTATCCTCTAATAAATATAAATATTGTTTTAGAGAATGATGTAAATGTGTTTGAATGATGGAATAATCATGGATTTATATTGACTAATTTTTATTAGATATGGTCACACAACTGAGAATCATTAAATATTTCAATATTGAAAATATGTAAACATTTTTTCATGGAAATATTAAGGAATATTAAATTGAAATATAAATAAGTAAATATGGTTCATAAATTGATAATAGAGCCCGATACCTTGATGTTTTGATTAGATTCTCTATAAATATAATGTAGAAGAATATTGTTAGGTGTAACACCATTCTTCTAGTATTCAATTCGTAAAGAGATTTTACCGATTAAAGTATCAATGAATGAAATAAATATTTCATCCCATATGGGAGGTGATCCCAATCATTTTAAAGGGAAATCAGATCGGCTAAAGAATGTACATTGTCCAAAGATCATCTCTTTGATATAATTTTTTTCTATTTCAATTTATAATATCAATATAATCACTAAAAATTCATTTAGAATTACATCATGGTTATAATAATTCATGAACGTTTCCTCAAAGGCAGACATAAGTTTTAAATTCCCAATTGATGTTATTTGACACCATGACATGGGGGTTGTGATATTGATTTCTGAATGTATAAACAATCAAATTCATGATTTTATATGTTATTTTATTCCATTTTTTATAAAAATGATAATTTTTCTATCTATTTCATTCGAAGTAGAGAACAAGTAAAAAATGGAGGGACAAATTTTAGATATGTGTATGTTCTCATATTTGTGCTACTAGGTTTTCTATGCTTGGTAGTAGGATATATATGAGTTCTAGGGGGTGTTTTGATAGGTGATTATTTCCTGTTAGTGGGGTGGATGGGAAGGTTGTGGATTCCATGTGTTTTTAGGTGTGGGTAGTCCATAAAAAGGAAATTTGTGTGAATTTATGTTTGTTTTATTTTCTATTTCAATACATTATGATCAAAAAATGTAGAATTTTAATCTTAAAAGTAATTAGTAATGAGGGATCCATAGTTAAAAGTGGTAGGGTGACACACTAGAAACTTCTTATGTCCAAATATGAAGAATTCAATAGTGAAATGACTAAATAATTAGTGCCGATTATGGTGGAGTACATGCCTGGAGAGTGTTTCATGGACATAAACTCAAAGGAGGTCATGTATTGTGATAATATCATTACACATGAAAACCATTGAGTTTTATACAAGACGAAAAAATGCACTATAAAATCATGTTTGACAAAAAAATACCACTAGAATTGTCATTGAGGAAGTAAACCAGATTGAATATGTTTTTGACGTATTCAATTAGGATGAAAATTTTAAGCTATTATAATGGAAACAAATTTTCATTGAAGGAATGAAATTAGATAGATCCAATTTGAATTAGGATTCCGTGTAAGATACTACGGATGAATAAATTTATAAAGTCCGGGATATGTATTTATATAAAAAGACAAATAACAAAATTGAGTTTTTTGAGTATAAATAGCTCAAATAATTGGAAAAGTGGCAATGAATATGTAAAATTCTGTTTTAATGATCTAGAATTAATAATTATTATTAGTATATCACCTAAAATATACTCTTAAGGAACCCAATATGCCCTATTCTTCATTGTAATAATGATTATGGGTACATGGTTTGATTAAACATATATAAATATTTGGTGTTAATTCCCTATTATGTGTGGAATCAAGATGAAAAAAGAACCAATTTAGAAGTAAAAAAATTCAAGGTTGAATGAAAAATAATTATAGGGTGAAAATATAAAATATATTAGGGATAATTATTCAAAATAACTATCCAATGGGATACCATTTAAATATATTGGAAATAGTAATGAGAAAAATGAATATCAAACCTTCATCCATAATGTGGACATGCCTAGAGATATTTTAATGATTTTAATGAATTGTTTGAAAAAACTGATCATTCAGGAAGAATCATTCATATTAAAATATTGGGATAATTATTACACCACAACTAAATCACTAATGTATATGATGAAAATAAATAACTATTTTCAGAATGTATACCTTATTAAATGCATGTGTATAAGTGAAAGAATCACTTCGAAAAATTTTCTAGTACTAAAGGATTCCCCAAATTTTAGATATATTTTGTAGGATCCTTTGGTTTTTTTATTTCATTGATATTCATACTAAATAATAATTTTCAACAAAAAATATATAGTATCATTTTAAATCATCATATTTTTCATTCAAAATCCATAAATGTTGTTAATAACATAATCTCTATAATCTTACAGTGAACAATAATTTCCTGATAAATTTTTTTGAGTAATCCATACATTATATGTGTGGCTTCTAAAAGTATTTGAACTCAATAAATCCAACTATCTTATAAATCATGCTTATTTGGTCTCTATAACTTTTCTAATTCCTTGAGCCATGTAGTCCTTATAGACACCCCATCATGAAAATTGTAGTGATGATTTTAATTCTTATAAATACAATAATACTGTAACATTAAATACAATAAATTTTCTTACACTATTGTGCATCCCACAATTATCCTACATAATTTTGAATTATTATCTAGGATAGTGGGCCAGGGAGAATGATGTCAATGTGTTTAGAAAGAATCTACAGAAATTTTTTTAATTCATTCCATGTTTTAAAAATAGTTACTTATCTTCACTATATGAAATCATCAATTGTATGTATAGGTTCCACATATTACACATGTATGTACTCCCATGTAACCCAGTGGAAAATTTAGATTTTATATAAAAATAGAAGAATATTATTTGAGTATATATTATATTGAAAAGAAATTATTGTCAAAATATTTACTAGGGATATACATATATACATGAGCAAACATGATCAGGGGTATTGACAGACCCCTAGGCTCTAAAATAATGTTAAGATATATCATATTATTTGGGTAAATAAAATTCATGAGGCACCGAATGTGTTGGAGTTGATGTTGAAGTATAATTAATGTGACAAGTTAGAGAGAGAAAATTATAAGAAAAAGATGTTATCATAGACATGTTGGAAATGCATAATATGTAGGAGGAGTTGGATCCATCACCAGATAAGGGAAAAAATATGAGGAGGATCATATATATATGTTGTACACAATATTGTTAGATAATATATCATGGGTGCCTCTACTGACACTATAGGATAAGAATGTGTGCTTGATGGTATGTATGATGAAGGGGTTGTGATTATCTATTATTATGAGAGGTGTGAGTAGCTCTAATACCACCCCCACATATTATATAGTTTAACACCACTTCTATTAGTTTGGTCAAAGAATAATTATCTTCGAGGTGGTGGATCATAATTAACACATAATGGAAAATTTAATGACACATCAATGTATGTTATTGATTTATATATTTGAAATAGAAAACTCAAAACAAGCTCTAGATGATGCATACAAATTTCCCTCATGTGGTGATTATTGTCGTACTTCATCTTCCAACATACCTCTTTAATTTTTCTCATTTCATTCATATGAAAAAATATATTAATTTAATTATAAATTCATAAATAATGTGTATGAAAAATAAGGAATAACATGCGACATGACTTAAATTAGGAATACTATTTTTCATTCCAAATAAATGATACATAGTGACAAAGCATAGTCATATTATATATATTGAAAAGAACACCAAAAAAATGAATTAAAATTAATGAAATCTGTTTTTTTTAATTTTAGTTAATAATAAGTTATAATTCAATATTATAAATTGAAAATCCATGAAAATTGAATATATATATATATATATATTGAAAATTAACATGATGGTCAATTTGGATAAAAAATATATGTTATCAACGTTAAATAAATATTAATACTACTAAGAAAAACAATCCAAGATGATCAAAACCCAAAAAAACAAAGAACATATATTGATGATTCTATATATAACCCACCACAACTTGTTGTTCAAAATAAACTCTAATAATTTAACATTTGGTTCATCACAGGTAATAGATTAATTATGTCCAATAGTGGTTTTGAGGGTGTTGATTCCATCCCCACCATCATATTAATTGTTTCTAGGGATGGCATTAATAATGAAAAAATATTCATATCTCATATGATCTTTCACACAAAAAACATGTTTCCCCAATGATTAAAATTTATATGTCTCAATAATAGTTATAATGTGAGTCATATAAATAAATTGAAATCCCCATACATTAATAAATGTTCCCTGTCAATTCATCTAATAAATACACAATCATTTCATCATAGTGAATTTTCCCTGAGAGTAAAAGTCTAATGTTAGTATTTTATAAACCACTCCATAATAAGATTAATTTTCCAATATAGGTCTATTATCTAATGCACTGGAATAATAGTCTATTGTGGTTGTTACCATAATAACAATGTGATGTGTTTTCATGTTCATCACTCATTCTGTGACAATAAATACTTACCCATATATCATAATCGAATTTCATTCACAAACCATCTAATTAAAAAAAATCCAAAGCTATTATTTCCTCATAGATTGATACATTAGGTAAAATTAATACCTAAAAGTTAAATTAATATTAAAAATAACAAAACATTAATTTGTTTATTTCACTATTATAGTACTTCTTCTATCAATTTCAAAAAATCATAAAACAAATTCTATGAAATGTATTTCTCATTATCAATGATAAAGAATTATGATTCTATTTAGAATTTTTTACGTTCCCTATACCAAAATATAGACATATTTTAACCCATATTTACAATTACATTGTATGAGATAACATATACATGTTCATTTTTCTTGTTGTGTTCAATGAACAAATCATATTTTAATAGAATTTTGGGATGTTCTATCTCCAGCTCATCAAAGATTAATATAGTAAATACATTTGACCTTGTAAATCCACCTATTTGGGGAAGTGATGGATACTTTTTCCAATATTTTCATACTTATCTCCTACATTTATCATTGTTTGTTATTCTCTCTTGGTTACATAAAGAAAAATTTATATAACATAAATCAATTGATTCAGGATCTATGTAACCTTTCACAACATAACCATTAGGTTGATTTTGGTTCTAGTAATAAGACATAAACATGTATATATTAATTATGTTTTGATATATCAAATGAAAATAAAAAGGTCACAAAATTTCATTTCAACAAGAAGATGAATTTTTATATGGGGCATGGATGTGGAAAATTATGAATGAAACAATTTCTCTAAATCAAAAAAATTGTTTTGGTGCCACTTCCTACCATTTTTATAATAAATACATGAAAACAATTTTAGCACAAAGATCACTATAAGAATGGTATAATTAAATAACTACCACCCTAACATTGTTGGTATGATGATGAGAGATAGTTATTGAATTCATCTCATGAATATATATGTGATAATCATGAGTATTAAAATATTACACCATCAAATATCCTCTATTAAAATATTTTTATATTCGGATTGAGTATCCATCAGGAACATTCATTATCACATGTACGTCTTGAAATAAAATTTTTTTCTATATATTTCATCACATAAGAAGCAAAAAAAATCATTCATTTATTTTAACTAATACACATAAGATGAAATTTTGGTTAGATATTCCAATCCAACAAGTAATTATGATATCGTAAATCATATTTTTTATTCCCCTATAAATTCAAAATAATTTAATGAAGCATTTCACATATATTTTCTGAATGTGAATTACATCAAACCAATTATGTTAAAAATTGGTTTTCCAATAAAGACCCTAAAATAATGTAGTTTTATTTTTATAATTGTAATAAGATTCAGTGGAAACATTATCCCTCCCTCTAGATTTAATATGGACTTTCCTAAATGAAAAACTAACTTATTTCATTTCATTATGCACATGAGTAGCAGATTTATACGGAGGTGATATTTCAATCTATATAGTATTTTAAAATCCTAAATGAGTATTCATATATGTATTATCAATTGGAAAGATTCAATGATTCCAAATAAAAGTAAAAATGTTGTGATATTAAAGTCTTCTAGATGTTTTATGCATCATATAAGTTGGACAAGAATGTTTTCCATTCATTATCCATCCCGACATCAATGCATCACTAGGAATATCATTTATTATCTACATAAGAACAACGTCTATATGAAATATGTCTTTTGAATATGAATCATATGTGTGAATACCAACATTATATAGATATTTTTATTTTACTGTTAAATTATGAAATCATACATCTATATCATTTATAGGATCATAATGTATAAATATTATTATACCCTTGAATGTGAATGATTTTTATACAAACCCTTGGAGGATGGTTATAAATGTATATGAAAACAGAAAATGTGTTGTATAATGTAAGATTATAACCTTCACATGATAGAAATAAACTAAAACTACTCATGTCAGCAACACACTGAAGATAACAGGAATCAAATGTGTTCCATGCTATTCTACCTATATGATGAAAGAACGTGTCATTATAATTCTTTCTCTCAGTAACTGCCCAACACATATTTATGTATATTTCAACAGAAATGAAAAAAATTTGGAGTCTTGGAATCAATGAGGCTGAGATGGTGTTCTATCACCATTTTAATGTCATTGTGATGTTTTACATTTTATAAAATCATTTCAGTTACTATTTTCCTCCCAGATTAATATGAAATCGTTCACGCAACCACGAATTTTGGTTTTAGAAAATCTAAATCCAAAAACTAACATCCTTTTCATATAATTATTCATGGGAATATATGAATCATCTAAAATTAAGTACTTAAAAATGTTTTTAAATTTTTATATGGAAGTATTATAAATTTCATTCAGGTTTTTCCAATGAAGCGGTCAAATTAAAAGTTCTTGTTTTTCATTTTACCACATTGTTGATATACTGGAGTTCTGGAAGAATCACTAACATTTTTCACCCTATCAATATCATCATTTTCTTTACATATATCATTTGAATATGTATAATTTTATTCTTTGATTTTTATCCTTTCTTTCTCATGATTAAAAATAAGTAGAAATCAATCATTAAATAAATTCTACAATCCAGTCCTCTCATTAAAATCACAAAAATTTTGAGAATAATTTTTCTCCTCATTTTGATACCAATCACTAATGTTTTTAAACCATATTTGGAGATACGGTAGCTAAAAAATTGATGAATAAAAAATGGCCTTCCAATAAAATTGTTACATGGGTAGTGTAAAGTACCTCTTTCTGTAGAATTGTTAAATGAAAATTTGAAAAATCAATCCATCTTGTTTTGAAAACTATTTGGGATCCAATTAATTTCAAACATCCAACAATCATCCATTCTATAAATAAGATGTTATATATATTTCCAAAATATCTAAGAAATAATATTGAATTCATGTAGGAAATATATTTATAGAAATGATAATTTTACACATTATATAAAACAATAATTAACAAAATATTATTTATTAGAATAATAATATAAAAGAAAAAAATATTATATATATATATATATATAATACTATATATATATAACCATGACATTTAATTCTATTATATCTATGAGTGATAAATAGGAATAATACTGCAAAAAATTTTGTTTATAAATGTTATTTTTATTTTATATCTAATTCTACTCACTTTTGTAATTGTGTTCTTCTTATGAAGTTAGGTTGGATAGATTGATAACTAGTGGTTTCTCATATTCATAGATTTTAAATTGACTCCTTATATGATTTATTAATCATCCACCATGACTACAATCTTGGGTATCTAATTTTTTTTATAGAAACACTTTATATTGAATCCAATAACCTTTTCATGATTTATATTGGTTTTATGGTATTTTTAACAACCAATTTATATACAATATGAAATTTCAGACTTACTATTATGTTATAGATCAATAATAATAACATTTGGTTTTAAAATATGGTTTCAATAAACATTCATCATTTTAGTATGAAATCAGTTGGACTTGTAATGGTCATTTAGAAACTACTTATTTTTAACTATGAAGTTTTACTATGCAGTAATTTATTCTTATTTACTACATAAATTGAATAATTTCAAGTGTAAGTGGGATTTAGGATAATTATGGTAACATAAAAATTTTTATAGTTGTATACTATGATAATTGAATGTGTGATAGAGGTTATAAAAAAGAATAAAAATACATAATAATGGGAAAACTTAATTAAAATTATTTGTAATGAAAATTGTGGGATGAAATGGGAATATATTAAAAATATTTTCAAGAGATAAAATAGTTATCAAGTGAAAAAAGTTATGAAATCATGATTAAAACCAATGAAATTATTCTAAGGTGCTATATTTTATTCAGATTCCTTGAATTTTATTTATAGAGATAAGTATTTATTTTAGTATAAATGAGCCTATTATAATGTATTAGTGATATCCTTTATGATACATTGACCAATAAGAAATAATACACGATATTTTCCAAAAATCAAGAGAAACTAGTAATAACAATTTAATAGATTTCAAAATGACTACATAATTCTATATTTTCACATGAAATTACTATAGTTTTAATCACTAGTGGATGATTGGTCATGTTTTAAATTTATTAGTCAAGTAAAAAACATTTTTAGGGTTTGAAATATTTATTTTATGACACATTACATGTTAGTTAAGAGATAAAATTTAAAAATGACGAGTGAAGAGACTACCCATGAGATTCAAATTAGTTTCCATATATAAAAAATGAAATGATGGTAATTACAGTGAGAATATCATAACTAAATAAGTACCCTAGACTGACTGAACTAATAAAATAACCCACTGATAATGAAAAAATAGTATATAGTCATAGTACATTTATAAAATAATTGAAATAAAGTGTGTGAACAAATAAGAAAGCAATAAATGATCTTTCAATAAAAGTATAAAAACCATTGTTTTAATACTAAATAGGAAAATTTAGACAAATCCAAAGATTGTAAATGTGAAAAAGAAACCTAGGTTTTTATTTTAGACCCCAAAAAATAAAAAACGTGGTTAATAGAAGAGATTAATGATATTGATGTCACATATTTAATTTTCAAGAAGAATGGAATTAAAAACAATAAGAAGAGAGATTGCTAGGAGTGGGGGAGAAAATTAATTTTGACGCGCAACTAGGGTTCAATTTATATGTGAATGACATTATAGGAGTGGATAATACATGTTGGGAATGTAAGGTAAGGTTATACCAATTATTTTTTAATACCATTTGTGTAGCCTACTCTATCCCAATAGTCTTTTAAAACAATTATTAAAAAAATATTATACAAATGCTCTTATAAAACTGTCTCTATATCCTTTACATAAATAGGTTATGCCACCAGTTGTGGAGAACTGTTTGTATTGGGGGACCTATACCAATGGTTTTCCAAGACCATTAGTATAGGTTCGTTAGTATAGGTCCCTTTCTCT
This sequence comes from Viscum album, assembly GCA_963277665.1. NCBI lineage: Eukaryota > Viridiplantae > Streptophyta > Magnoliopsida > Santalales > Viscaceae > Viscum > Viscum album. Next base: position 730,365,696 of record OY728143.1, on the reverse strand, counting down.
CTAGTGATTTTACAGGAAATATTTTTATTTATTTTCACAAGTTGTGTAGAAATAATACACTTAAAGGATAAAATTCGTAGAGATATGGTATGTTCTTTATGATCTTTGAAAGGGATGAATGCTCACATTTTGCAGACATGGGAAAATAAAATCATTCAAATTACATTTATTTTAGGTAACTAATATGAAACAATGATGGCTAGGTTGGGGATAATAGAGTTTCTCCTGTTAATGTTTGTCCTTATAAATCATTGAAAGTGTTAGGACTGGATGCTGGAGTTTAGGGTACAGATTATGTCCCATTTGGAGTCAGTATAGGTGACAATTTTCAGGGCACTACATACTGTGCAACATTCAATGGGATGAATACTAATAATGTTTCCATTATGGAAGAAGGTTGTTATAGCTCCAAGAACTAATTGGATGAGATACATATATTAGATACTGAACCAAAAATTTGGTTGGAACTTCATCTTATCTGGAAGCCTAATTGTGAGGCATTTAACTCATCCTTTTAACCTGGGAAGATAAGGAAATGTTTCTAAGTTCAACCGAGGACTAATGTTCTCTTATGAAATATATATGATCATGCTTCAATTTTGTAGTATCAATTAGTTGAGACTCATGTTGGAAAACATATTCTCATTAGTATGTTCAAAATATTTTAAAAAATTTGGGAATATATGAAATGGGGGGTGATATTTTTGAAGGTGAGAATGGAAAGGATGAAAATAATCTGACTCCATGGGAACCAGATGGCAGTGGTGGTCCATTCTCTTATAAGGATACGATTAAATTTGGGAGGGAAAATGTGATTAAAAATAAAGGTTTAATGTGTATCCATCCAAATATAAGATAATAGAGATCTTATTTGAATCTTCCATGGAATGTGTCTAAAATATCATCTTCCAAGGAATCAATATATAATTTTACTCCATTGTAGGAAATGGTTAATGTAGAAATTTTTAATATCTTTAATAAATGTAATTCATAGTCAGAGTGGGAAACTATAAATGAATTTGACTACCATTTTAAAAATAAACTATCGTTTTATGATCATAATTTTATTATTGTCTCGGATGAGGGAAGATCATTTTTTCTAGACCCATCTATCATTTTCTTCTTTTTTTATTAATTTTTTAATAAAGGAAATAGATATCATCTTCCTATGTAGACACTTTTATAAATAGATTGTGAAAATCATTTTAACATTTTTATTTTTCTTGTAATTGATAAAAAAATATTATATCATCACAAATGTAATTAATATATATTGATAAGAATAATAATTATTTATTATTTTTTGAAATATAATTGATATTAAATTTATTCTTTTTGTGTACTTTATTTAATATAATCTTATTTTAAATAAATTATAATTATAATTTTTTAATATAATTATATATTTTTATAAATATAAATATTTATTAATTTATAAAATTTATGGATTTTTCTTAAATATTATTAAAATTATATGAATTCAATTAATATTAATATTGCACATATATAATTAATTTTATATACATTTATTTAATTAGTAATTTATTGTAAATATTTCAATATAAAAGTATGTTTTGATATTTTTATACATATTTATGCATTTATATATAGTAAACAATATATACCCATTTATATAATTACTAATATTTCATAAATTAAATTATTAACAATAAAATATAATTATTACTTATTAATTTCTTTATTTCCTTAAGAATATATATATTTATTAGTTATTATTCTAATTTTTAATCATTAAAATTTATATATATTAATGTACATATATGTATATTTTTTTTAAAAAACATCATTTGTATCATTAATGACATATCTTTAAAAAAATATTTATTCATTAATCTAAATAATAAGATTTTTAAATTTAAATTGATAATTTAAATTATAGATTAAAATTAAATATATATTTTTTACCTATAATCCATAATGAATCTATACCTATGTAATTAGTTAGTAATAAACAAATATCATTTTCTTAAAAACATTAATTATATTATATCTATTTATTCATATTCATACTTTTAATTTTACAGTTTAGTAATTATTAATATATTTTGTAACATATTAATTAAATTATATTTTTAAATAAGGTCATAAAAATATATAATATTATTACATATGCAATTTATATATATATTGATAAAATAAGAATAGTTAAATATTACATTCAATATAGTTGATAATAAATTCAAATTTATTCTTTTGCGACTTATGTTTAAATATACAAGGATTTTTTTATTGAGGAAAATTTTATAACTGATAAATAAAAATATATTTGCGAAAAGGGTAGGAAAGAAAATTAACTCTACATAAAATTAAACTGATGATGGTATAAATAACTCCTTACGCATAATTAGTTTTATGTTACACAATAATATTTTTGAGTGCAATGTTTAACACTGATAAATCATCTTATATCAATGATAATGTTACCACGGATTATGGAATCTGTGTAATATTAAAGTGAATTCATGTACGAATAACCTATAATTTACAAATCCTTATAGAATTAATCTATGACTTATCATTCCTACAGTTTTCACTAATAAAGATTGTTCCTTAACAATAGAAACAGTAGCACTGATAAAAGATTAAATTATATGCACTTAGGATTTTTGTCCTTATGAAAGTTTATTTTATGAGTAATTTTTATGAAAAACTAATAAGTCCCCTGTCATTTTTAAAGAAGAACCCAAATGACACTACTCATTGACCCCTTTGTTCAATATATTCCATAAACTATACTGTAAAACACCCCTCAAATCATCCTGGTAATGACACCACTTCCAAAATTCGATGTTTTCAACCTCCTCATATCATTATATTTCTATGTATATTTGTTTCATTCATTTCATGGAATCATTCATAGATTGTGGTAGATACGAATTTATAATATGAATTCCATCCTGGTTGACGTTTGGGTTGATTTGTATCAATTTAAAGCATTAAAAAATGATCTGTTAAAAATCCTAGTTTCTTTGGGCGTGATTGAAAATGGACGTTGGTTTTGAGTCTTATGTATGTATTTATTCGAAGGGGAAATGTTTTTAAAGAAGAATACCATGATCATTTTTTTGTATTTTCTAAATAGTAATTTATATGAATACAAATTTTTCTCATAGAATTTCTCTTAATTTTTAATTAGTTTCGATGAAAGGAAGTGAATTTTGGGTGTTCAATGTTTCATTTGTTTTTCATATTAAATTACATGTTAGTTATTTTCATAATAAATTTCTTTTGTTGTGTATTAATTTATTTTTAATGGATTTTGGTTTGATTTAATTGATTATAATTCATTTGGTTATTAATTATTTTTTGATTGATTATCTTTTCATTAATTTTTTTGAAATTAATTTTATATATTATTTATTGTTATATGTGCATTTGAGACTCACAAGGATTTATGACTTCTAATTCCTATTCTATCAATGTGTAATGTTCCCAAATAGGAATATTTTGATTTGATTTTATGATATCATCAATTATAATTTTGAAGCATAAAATTTTTTATTTGTGAAATAATATTTTAATATGGTGAAATTGAGTTTAAAATTTGAATCATATGATTTGAAATGTTCATATTATACCAATTTCGTAATTGGATGTGTCATCCATTACTGTTCTTGATGACTTGGATTACTTCCTTCTTTTAAGACCCAACTTTTTAGTAAATAGATAATGAATAATGGCCACTGATATGGGGTCATTAATTCCTTCTAAAAATCTTATTTAGAAATTTTAATTATTCATCTTTAAAATTTAAACTTCCTAGGCGTAGTATAAAATAATGTCTAATGACAACCCTTAGTGACAAGGATCCTTGGCCTGAATCATTTTTGCAAAAGTACAAAACTTATTATTTGAATTATGGAAATAAATATAAACATAATTTGAATGAAAAAATATACTATATCTAGGTTGAGAATTTTTAAATCGTAGCACATGTTATAGAAAATATATTAAAATATTTAATTTATAATCATGTTCATGTCCAAATTTGATCTAGAACATTCATTTTTTATTCTGTTTATCGAAACCAAGTGACCTTAATAGTGGATTTTGGAAAATATGATGTCTGTACATTTTTTAAATTATTTTGGTGGGATTATAGAATTAAATATGCCCGAGGATATGATGGAAGGGGTTCTATTTGTGAAAGAAGGAATTAGATGAGGGAATACCAAAAATTAAGCCAACCATATCAGGCCAATGAATCTATATCAATTTTACACATGTGGGATGAGTCTTGACTATATAGAGGAACTAGTAATCCCATAAATTCATATAGACACCAAAGTGTGAATGAGAACCCACATAGAAGCATGCGTAGGATTCAGCGAATGCCTGAGAGCAGTGGTCGACACTATCAGTTTGTAGTGTGGATGAGGCCTAGATCAGAAACTATTACTCACATTTGGTTTTCCAAATTTTCAGATATAGAAGTACTTACTAGAAGAAGAAAAATAACATATATGGCTTTACATTTCATGATATAACTATATACATATAGTTATAGCTTGAGATACAAGGTTTATTAAATATAAATTTATTACTCTTAAATTGGAAGTTATATGACATGTGGTATTCCCTTAATGAAGGATGAAGATTTGATTCCCATGATAAATCTACTAACAAAAGAAAAAAATTAAGAGTTCATTCATTGAAATATTTTAAAAATATAATAGAGATAGTGCACCATCAAGAATATCTATAGAATAAGATTAAAAGAATGTGTAGCACTAAAATATCTAAATGACAGAAGAATATTTTAAAAAAATGATTTGAAAGAGGGGATTTCATACATTACTAAAAGTAATTTGATTCCAATACTATTATGGAATGAAATAAGAGTTTTCTAATTTCTCGTGATAGAATAATACATGAAATATCTTTAATATATTATCAAAAGTGAATGTGTTTACATAACCCCTATTAGAGAAAATATATTCAAGGTGATATTCATAAAAGGCCTATAATGATGAAATTGGAGATTCAAAGGAAAATATCTAAAAATTGACGTATCTACATGAATTGGGTGACACTATTTATATCAAATGATACAATATTTTTTCCATTTAAAATAGCGAGTGATAAGGGAAGTTGTGAGGGAATTGATCCTTATGAGATTGTTCATCTAACTCAAACCATATTAGGTAGTGTCCCTTTGTAGTAGTATCCTTTACGTGACCAATAGGCAGTGATCATTGAATTAATTGACCTAGCATAAAGAAACATGTAGTGAACCTTGGAAGGAGTGACCTAGACTAAGGAAACATGTAGTGATCGAAGTGATTTTGGTGCACCAACATATTGTTGGAAGCATTATCCTTGGTCTATCCCATTATAGTGACCTTTGTGAAATCCCATGCGTCCTTGTGCATGTTTACTTTAATTTTTATATATAATCATCAAATAAATATCATAATGATAGACAATACAAATATTTATATATAAAGGCAGGTCATGTAACGTTCCACGTTTTGAACTGGACAAAAAGTAGTGGATTTTTTTTCTTTCTGTTAGGTTGACATGCTGGTTTTAAAAGAGAATGCGGTCCCTTTTTCTCCCTGAGAGTTACATTATCACGTGTGTTTTAAAATTAAAGAAATTTAATTAATTTTAAATTTTAAATTATTATTGTGATTAATATTAATAATAATAATATTACTATTATTAGTATTAGTATTACTATTTTTATTATAAGTTATTTTTTTTATTTTTTTTAGGATTGTGAAAAGCCAATGCGGTGGCACAGAGCAGGAAGAACGACCCCCTGGTTTTTCTTCCTCCACGCACAGCGCACCAGGCATCTCCTCCGTGCAGCTCCTCCATGGCCAGATCTTCCTCGACCAATGCTCCGCTTCCCTTGGATGAGCCTCCTCCTCCTCGGCACGACCTCCTCCCTCGGCCAACCCCCCCTTGCCGATGCGCGACACCCCCAGGCAGAAACCCTAGGACACGCAACACCCCCCTCTTGTGGTCCCTCCTTCCGCACTGTTTTCTTATTGAATCCTTCTCTATTCTTACTCTAACAAAAAAAGGGTGTGAGAATGATATCTTGAGATTTCCTGGTTCATATTCTAGCAACCACCGCCAAAGGCGAGGTGATTCAGGTGATTTTTCTCCACCGACTTTATTTCATAGTAAGGTTTTTTTGTTGTTGCTTGGTTTCCATTTGTTTAATTTATGGATTTTTGTATTTATGAGTCCCTGACATGTTGATTTTAGTGCGTTGAACTCTTTCGTGTGGTTTTGGGGCGATTTCGTTCGTCGCTTCCAACTGAGGTATGGTTTTAGAGTCACTGTTTGGTTTCACTCATGTTATATGTTGTTTTTCAGTTGATTAGAGTTTCGAGTGTATATCTTATATAGCGTTGTTCCTAGTCTGTTGGTTTCTAGTCTGCAATTAAAGGTAAACTCACCGACGTGTGCATAGGTTTGTATTTATATATGTATGTAGGATCCCTCATTACTTGTAATTTCACCCATGGCAGTGAATTGCATGTATGGGGAAAGGTGTTTCTATGTACATATATAGAAAATTCCTGTGTAGATGAGTGGAGGATATTGTATGCACATAAGAATATGTGTAGAGATCCCCTTGCACATGACAATGGCCATGCAGGTGTGTGCATAGGGGCTAGGTGTTCTTGGACGTGTGTGAAAGTGCGTATACTAAGTGGGGGAGTACCTGCTCATAGTTAGAAAGCGTTAAGAGATGGAGTGGTCAGCTTAGTTCCACTTGAGTTTTGATCCCTTCCCTTTTCCCATTTAATTTAAATAATGCATTAATTTATTTCTCACTGCATTTTTATTAAATTTTAATTAATGCAGTTATGTCTTTAAATTAATTGTTGTTTAAATTAATGCAGTTATGTCCTTAAATTAATAGTATATTAGAAGTGTTAAATGTAATAAATGTTTGTTTCATAACAAATCTCACGGTTTTATAACAAAACCCTCTTCTGTGGTACGCTGCCTTCAATCTAAAAATGTAGATATCATGTTTCATGATTTCCTATCTTATTGTTTGGGTTCTTGATTTTGTTAAGTATTGAACATGTTTTAAAATAAAGGTTAAATATAATTAAATTAATTGTTTGATAAAGAAATGACATGTTTTCTAATAAAACTACTCCAATGGAGGTGAGCTATCTTCAAGACAAAAATTTAGTAGTAGATTTTAATACTTGCCTACTTAAATGTCTTATAAAACTTTATGCTTGACATTATAATTGATAAATTACATGCATGTACATGTCCCTTACTTGTTACCTCAAAATGATGTTGCTTCATGAAAAATAATAGATGAACCAAGAAACCTTCTATGTTAATGGATTAACATGTAATTAGAACTTTTAGTGTAGGACATCTGCCCTCTTCCCTTTACTTCGGTGCTGATGTCATGCCATGTCTTCTCCCGCTTGTCGCAACCTTTCGGTGATGCCTCATTATCTCTCATTAAAATGCTTGGGTGGTTCACTGATTCCCATTGTGGCCTTCATTTATTGTAAATCCCATCTTGGGTGCTCACCTTGCCTCTAGGCCACCCTTTTGTGTGTTCCCCACCTAAATTCTCCCTTTTTCCTTGTTCTTTATGTGATAAATGTAATCTGATAGTTTGAATTGAATGCCTTGCTTGGAAAAGTTTGTTAGCTTGTACCATTTAATGTCATTAATGACCTATCATCAAGGCAAGTTGATGCCATACTCTATTTTTTTACCTTCTATTTCATGTGCATGTTCTAGAATGTTGATAAATGATAATTAATTACGAAAAGTTGAGAACTGATTTGGATAATTAAACGAGTGATAAATGATAATAAATGAATGGTATTTTGGGTCCTAGACATGGTGTTCTAGACCGATTTAGATGTTGTGTTTGTACATGATGTTCATCCCCAATGGTTATCCAAGCCTGTGATATAGGGTGTTAGAAATGATGATCTACACCGAATAATTATCTAGGTGTTAGACATGGAGATCTACACCAAATGTGATCTAGGGTTTTAGACATGGCGATTTAAACCAAATGAGAATCAGGGTTCTTGAAATCACGTTCAACACAAAACAAAAGATAATAACGATTTAGGAAATGAATGAGAGATGTTATTAAAACCCGAGTGAAATGTGATTAAATAAATAAATGTAAGAATGAATAGATTTCCAACAGGAGTTGAAACTCCTTGGAAATGAAAAGTGAATAAAAAGAGTATAAATGAGCAAGATGATAAAAAAGTATTATTATGCTTGAAAAAATGTACTTGTTTTGTTTTGATAAAGTTATTATTCCAGCTATGGGCCAAAGCAGGTATTACCGTCTGGTGTCCCTTTTGAAACCTAGACAGGCGTTGATTCTTTATATTGTACTGTTATTGTTTGAAAGTACCTGCACACTATTTAATTACATTTCACTATCCAGAGTGGGCTAGACATCGGTGGTTCTGGCCTATTGAAATTTATATCCAACACCCTACTCGGGCCGCCATTGCATTGGGGTACCCGAGTAGATTCTTTTTGGTTATAGGACCTTTCTGATGTTGTTTCCTGTACTTGGAGTTAGGAGAAATGGAGCGAGCTAAGGCTAGGGATGCTTATGGAGATCTTCCTCGGGCTGGAGTATTTTGTTTTTTACTTCATGCATTGATGTGTAAGTATGTTGCATTATTTACTACTTCCATTGTATCATTACCTTGTCTTTCTTGCTTCTTCTATATAAACTGATGTTCACTAATTTTGTTCAAACTTTACAAATGAAAAATGTTTTCCTCTGCTTTATTATTATATACACTACTTCTGTTGTTGCTGTATTTTTTCCTTTTTCATCACTTTGATTAGAGGGTATTGTCTTCCCCCTAAATTACCTTACACCCTCGCCGTTTGTCGGCAACCTCTAGCATAAGGGGAGATGCGCTGGAGGTTCTGCCACGAACCGGCCCAGGTGACCAGTTCAGGGTCGACCTAGGTTGGTTCGTGAAAAAATGGTATCAGAGGACTCCTTTTTATTTGTATTACTATTTTTGGGATTGGTAGATAGGATACTAGGAATGTGTCAGTGCTTGGGATAATAGTTGTTCTTAGGACTGATCACCCCATGTACGGTAAATGACCAAGTGGCTAGGGCTGAGATTGCTGTTCATGATTTTCGATGTTACAATTGATATGATTTCACCTCATGTGATTAGTGTAATTTTCAATGCTTATGAATTTATGGAATTTGTGATATTTTACCTGTTTTTTAAAGGATGAGGCATTAAATGAATCATATTAAGCACATAGGAATTCACATGCCATGCATAGTGCCATGCCATGTAGTTGCATTTTGGGTTGTCTTTTTATTCAAATTGTGTGCCTTGAATGCAAGACATTTCTTGAATTTATTTAGCATTCCTATTTAGATACCCTATTTTAGTGATATATTTAACATGTTAGCCTAGTTCCATGATTCCTGTTTACTAGCATAATTTCCATGTTTCATGCTTCTATCTTTATTAGAATGTCTCGGTGATAAAAAATGTCACGTTTCTGTGATTACAACACGTTTTATTCTATTATCTGATTTTAGTGACGTTCTAGATTTTTTGATATGTAATTGGTTATTTTTTTCTAAAATTCAATTTGTGAAATAAAATGGGAGATAAATGGAACTTGTAAAGTATAGGGGTGATTTATGGATTGTTAGATGGCCGCCAATATGACTGTACTTTTGAACGTGTGCATGTTGTACTATAAAATGGTTTTAAATGAAAATGGGAAAGTAATTGGAACCTATCATGGTGAACATTGTTCAAGATCATCTTATAAGTGTAGATAATGCTTCTTGAGTTTCCTAGGGAAAAAAGCACATGCATTTTCTATAGGCGCTCTTTCTTTTTGCAGTTACTTAGATGATTGACTTTTGAGCATTGTTACATATTTTAGAGTAACCCATTGTTAGGGTAGATACATGTACTTCATAAGGGGCTAGCCCATGGTAGGTATCAACCTTAGAATTGAAAAGACTTTCTAATGAAGTAATTTATTTCCTTTTTGTGTCGTTCGCGTGCCTTTGTTCCTAGTTAGACCCTCTTGCCAAAAAATTGACACCCTTGTCCGGACAAGTGGTTATGTTTTTATTAGGCTTTGATATGGGTGCGAGCATCGAGTAATGTTCATTTACGACTAGTAGACATGCCTCAGGCATGGTCATATTTTTCTTAGGTCACTTGACTCCATCTTCTAATCCTTTTAGTGTACTATTCCTTAAGCGAAAATCATGTCCCTTATCTTGTCTTCGTCCTTGATTCACTAAGAGAGCATCATTCTTATGCCATGCAAAATTATAAAAATTATTGGGTAATGTCTATCTGGTTTCACGCTAATGCGAGGTTCTTATCGAAGCCTGGTTAGTCTTGGGTGATCCTTGGATCCCATGTAGGAATGCTTTGGACGAAATCTTGTACACCAGCAGTTTCTTCTAACTTGACTGCTAGGCCGATTCCACTTTGGGCTCGGTCAATGTTTTGTTATGGGAATCTTGTATGTGTACCAACATCTCACTTTTAAACATGGAGTATTAAATACCTTGTGTTAGTTCCTTTCACTCATGGTTTTCCAATCCAAGGTATCCAAGGACTTGTTGTCAGGATTGGATGCTTAAATCAGGTAACGTCATCGAAATTCAGGTACAGAATTCAGTGGATATGTTCATGGTGAATTTCAGGTACCTTGAAAGATGACATCAATGTTTAGTTCTTAAAATGCCGAATGTCTAAGCAGGAAGTCTTCTGTAATGGCCAACTGGAGTGGCTCGACTGGTTATATCCCTTTTTCAATTGAGCGGTCAATGAAGGACCGTTTCTGGCACATTGTTAGGTGTGACGAGTGCGGTTTGTGTCAGACATATGTTTTTTCATTAAAAGATGGCTCAACATGGGCTTTAAGTTTAATGGGGAATTGACCATTTTATCTATTTTAAAAATCACGCGAGAGATTCTCTAGAATTCTTAAGAGCGTTCCTTGTAGGAAATTTTGATGCGGGAAGGCACCGTTGCTTGGAATTTTCCTCTTTCTAACGTTAAAACCTAAGGTGAGAAGTAACTTTGGCTAGAAGTTTAATGAGATGATGACATGGTCATGTATCTAGAAAAATGGCTTGGATAATTACTATCTCAGCATTTCAGCTGGATGTGAGTGTTGGATCAGTTCTTAATGGCCTATTTTCCGCTTTCCTAGTCAAAGCATGAAGGTGTGTTGGGCGTTTGGAGACGCAACACAACCACCGGTGAAATCTTTTCGCGACTCTTGTAAGTCGTGTGATGTCTACGTTGTTCCCGAGGGCTTCTCGGGGACGAGAAGTTCTATGGTGGGAAGGTTGTAATGTTCTGCATTTTGAACCGGATGAAAAAGCAATGAATTTTGTTCTTTCTATTAGGTGGACATGCCAGTTTTAAAACAGAGTGCAGATGCTTTATCTCTCTGACAGTTACGTTGCGACGTGTGTTTTAAAATTAATGAAATTTAATTATTTTAAAATTTTAAATTATTATTTTGATTACTATCACTATTATTGTATAATTATTATTAGTATTATTAGTATTATTTTTATTATTAGTTTTTTTTAGTTTTTTTAGGTTTGTGAAAAACCAAAGGGGTGACGCACAACAGGAGGCACGACCCCCTAGTTTTTCTTCCTCCACGTGCCGCGCACCAGGAATCTCCTCCGCACGACTCTTCCATGGCCGGAGCTGCCTCGACCAAAGCTCATATTACCTTAGCCGGTCCTCCTCCTCCTCGATGTGGTCTCCTCCCCCAGCTGACCTCCCTTGCTGATGTGAGACACCCCTGGGTGGAAACCCTAGGATGCGCGACCCCCCTCTCGTGGTCCATCCTTCAATGATGTTTTCTTCTCGAATCCTTCACAGTTATTACTCGAATTGAATATGGTGTGAGAATGATGTCTCGAGATTTCCTGTTTCATATTCCGGCAATTACTGCCAAAGGCGAGGTGATTCGGGTGAGCTGACTTTGTTTCAGGTTAAGGATTTGTTGTTGCTGCTTGGTTTCCACTTGTTTAATTTAGGTATTTTGGTATTCATGAGTCCCTGCCATGTTTCTTGTAGTGAGTTAAACTCCATCGTGTGGTTTTGGGGCGATTTGGTTTGTCACCGCCAACCGAGGTAAGGTTTTAGACTCACTGTTTGGTTTCGCCGATGTTATATGTTTTTCTTTGGGTGTTTAGAGTGCCTAGTGTTTATCTTATAGAGCGTTGGTCCCAGTCTGTCGATTTCAAGTTTCCAATTCAAGGGAAACTCACATGCATGTGCATAGGTATATATATATATATATATATGTATATATGTAGGTTCCCCCATTACTTGTAATTTCACCCATGGACGTGAATTTCACGTATGGGGAAAGGTGTGCCTGTGTACATATATAAAAAATGCATGATTAAGTGAGTGGAGGCTAGTGTATTCACATAATCATATGTGTAGGGATCATGATGAACATTCCCATGGACATGTTGGTGTGTGCATAGAAGATTGGAGTCCATGGACGTGCGTGAAATTGTGTATATTCAGTGGGAGAGAAGTTTCCCGTAGTTAAAAAGTGTTAAGAGATGGATTGGTCGACTAAGTTCCACTTGAGGTAGGATCACTTCCTTTTTCCCATTTAATTTTAATAATGCATTACCTTATTGCTCACTGCATATTTATTATACATTAATTAATGCAAGTATGTCTTTATATTAATTGTTGTTAAAATTAATGCAATTAAGTCCTTAACGTAATCATCGATTAGAAGTGGTAAATGTTATAAATGTTTTTTCATAACAATGCTCATGGTTTTATAATTAAACCCCTTCTCTGTGGTGTGATTCCATCTATCTGAAAATGTAGTGATCGCGTTTCATGATTGCCTATCTTATTTCTTGGATTCTTGATTTTTTTAAGTGTAGAACGAGTTTTAAAATAAATGTAAAATATCATTAAATGGATTTTTTGATAAAGCAATGACATGTTTTCTAATAAAACTCCTCCAATAGAGGTGATATGTCTTCAAGATAAAAATGTATTATTATATTTTTATGCTTGCCTGCTTAAATGTCTTATGACACATTATGCTGGACATTATAATTGATAAATAACATGCTTGTACATGTCCCTTACTAGTTACCTCAAAATGGCATTTCTTCTTAAAAAATAATAGATGATCCAAGACCCCCCTAATTTCATTGCTTAACATGTAATTAGAACTTTTAGTATAGGATGTCTACCCTCTTCCCCTTACTTCGGTGCTTATGTTATTCCATTTCTCGTCCTTCTTGTCGCAACCTTTCGACGATGCCTCATTATCTCTCATTAAAATTCTTGGGTGGTTCTCTCATGCCCATTGTGGCATTCATTTATTGTAAATCCCATCCTGGGTGCTCACCTTTCCTCTTGGCCACCCTTTTGTGTGTGCCCCACCTAAATGCCCCCTTTTCCTTGTTCTTTATGGGATAAATGTAATGTGATAATTTTAATTTAATTCCTTGCTTGGACATGTTTGTTATCTTGTACCATTTAATATCATTAATGACCTATCATAGAGGCATGTTGATACCATACGCTTTTGTTTACCTTCTATTGCTCGTTCAAGTTATAGAATGTTGATCGAAGATAATTAATTATGAAATGTTGAGAAATGATTTGGATAATTAAATGAGTGATCAATGATATTAAATTTATGCAATTTTGGGTCCAAGACTTAGATTTCTAGACCTATTTAGTAGTTGGGTTTGGACATGACGTTCCTCCCCAATGGTTATCCAAGCTTGTGATATAGGGTGTTAGACATGACGATCTACACCGAATAATTATCTAGATGATAGACATGGAGATCTACACCAATTGTGATTTGGGGTGTTAGACATGTCGATCTACACCAAATGAGAATCGGGGTGCTTGACATGAAGTTCAACACCAAACGAATGATAATAATTATTTGTGAAAATAACGAGATATGTGATTAAAACCCAAGTGAAATGTGATCAAATAAAGAAACGTAAGAATGAATTGATTTCCAATAGGTGTTGACACTCCTTGGAAATAAAAAGTGAATAAACATAGTATAAATGAGCAAGATGATATAAAAGTATTTTTATGCTTAAACAAATGTACATGTGTTTTTTTAGCACGTTCTTATTTAGGCTATGGGCCGAAGGAGGTATTACCCTCAGGTGTCTCTTTTGAATCCTAGATAGGAATTTATTTTTTATATTGTACCGTTATTGTTTGGAAATACCTGCACACTGTTTAATTACATTTCACTATCCATAGTGGGCTAGAAACCGGTGGTTCCGGCCCATTGAGATTTATATATCACACCCTACTCGGGCCGCTATTGCACTTGGGTACCTGAGTAGATTATTTTTGGTTGTAGGACCTTTCCATTGCTGTTTCTTTTTTACTTCGAGTTAGGAGAAAAGGACCAAGATATGGCTTGGGATGCTTATGGAGATCTTCCTCGGGCGTGGGATACATAATCCCCTCTCATATTTAAAAAAAATAGAACCAAAGGGAATATTCCTTTATTGAATTCATTTTCCCTAAAATTTATCATCTTTTTTGATGTTGATGTTAAATATTGACCATATATTATGAAGTAACCAGAAAAAAGTAGAACATCATAGAAGAATAAAAAATTATGTTGTATCCATCTATTTAGACCTATTTTTGTGAAGAGTGAGATTCCACTATACAAGTCCAACAATTTAGAGGAGATTGGTATTGAAAATTGGGATTATGAATCCATTAACACATTTAGTGATGCTTCATATATGATACAAGATCCTGATCAACATACTGATATTGAGACCACTAATGATGAAGTGATCCCAAGGCATCCAAGAAGAAATAATTTCTATTTTTTAGAATAAGATGGCTAACAATTTATTGAATAATGTGTGAGACATAAATATAAAAATAAGTCTCTAGATATTAATATTAATGTTCATTTAAATGATGTAGAAAAGATGATATGACTAAATTAAATGATTCTTGATGTTGCAACTAATTTAATTAATAAGTATGATTCTCAATAAAAATAGTTAATTATTATATCAAATAATGTTGAACAAGTACCAGAATATTCACAATAATATGTGACTAAATTTGAAGGAGTTTGGGAATATAAATGGAAAGACTAATTATTTTGCTGGTTATGTCGAAAAAGTGGATAATCAGAATAGAAGGTTGAAATGGGATAAGGGATTATTCAAAAACAAAATTTCTAAAATGAAATACAAAATAAAGTTGTAAGAGAACATGGTGGATAATATTCACTAAGACATATAATAGGATGTGTCTGGTGGTAAGACACTCAAATAAATATTTAGTGCTCAACTTGAGTTAAGGGTAAAGAAGATCCAGTAGTAGGAAGAATAATTAGTTTTGGACGAGAACTAGTTGGATTCCAAGGGTATTCTTAATCTTAATATATATTTACATTTTTTAAATGATAATCCTTAGGTGGGAGATGAAGAAACAAATAAGAATTATTACACCTCATATTAGAAAACATGAAAGGATTCAAAAGTCACAAATATTACACTTAATTGATATATCTGGTTTAGGATATGATGGAACATCACCAAGTTATGAGAATAATTGATCTATGTATATTCCAAATAAAAGATAATTTTTGTTGGTTATATAAATGAACCTAAAAAAGACAACACAAAATGATATAAAACAATATAAGGACTCAATGAAGACATGAAAATGTGTCTTACTTTTGAGGGATGCATCAAACCCCTGTAGTTTTTGGTTGAGGCATATGGATATATCCAATTTTTTAAAGCTAGGGGGAAACATAAAAGGTAGAGTCACCTTTTAGAATAAAGGTGGTATGGGTCTTATCCAAATAATAGTAATTTTCATTATATGTAAAAATTAGAATTTTTAGGATATTTAGTTTGTATTGAAGAAATATAGAATGATTCATGCAAGGGGAGAATGATTTCCTTGTGAAATAGAAATAAATGATTTTATGAGGAATACATATTTATTTAAACAAATATATGGAAGTCTCCAAAAATATCTTTAAAACACATAAATTCCAGAGTGATAATAAAAGGGATTAGAAGAAATAAAATATATTAATTTATGATGAAATCAAGAATTCTCATGAGAAAAAAATATCTTAAATAAGGAAAATATTTTAAAATCTTGATTATGTTCTAACTAGTAGTAAAGTCATTAATAAGGTTTACATAAAGAAAAATATTCATATTTTGGGAAAAGAATACATTTTTTAATGCTTCCTTAGAAAGAAATATTTTTTTGAAACATAATAAAATCAAATATTTTGAAATTTGATTTCATTACATCAAATTATATTCAGATATGAAGTTTAATTATATTGGGTAATGTAAAGGGAAAATGGTTGTCGATAGTGGATCACCATTATCTTCAACATGATGATGTTTTGGGAACCCCTTTATCTATATGTTAAAAATTTTATAACAAGATTCAAGAGGTATATGATTCATGAGGAGAGACAATCCATGGGTTAAGTGTTCAAAAATTGGAATGAAATTAATATGAGATCAGGTCTAAATTTTAGTTGGATGTTATATAAATATATTGATGGTTAAATTATTTTTTGGTTCAGTTTTGGTTTATGAATGTATCGACATATATGATTGGAGATGAGTTTTGGAATATGATAATATAAGGATTGATTTAAATGTTTCCTATTACGCAAGAAAATATTTGAATTCATCTAGTTCTCTATGATAAACTTGTTCTAAAATATGTATTTATAGGCCACGTGGTTTTTGGAATCAATCCACTATGATAATATAATTGACTGTCTTAAAAGATAGGACAAATCATGCGTATACATATTAAAATTCTCACAATTTTTTGTAATTTTGTCATTTTCATTTTATTAAATGCCAATGAATTAAGGATCTTCTCAAAAAATGACTCCCCAAAAAAGGAAAACCATTTCAAATTTGAAATCCCAAAATCAATAGGGAATCATAGATGAAGGTCTAGAAACTATCTATTTATAGAAAATTCCCTTGTAAAAGAGAAAAAAAATTGGAGTCAAATACATGTCATGGTGGTTTCAAATTCTATCAATGTTTTGGTGATTTTAGGAAATCTCAAAATGATTTATCCCTTGAAGACTCATATAGAAAATATAAGGAAAATATCACATTGAAAATATCATTTAGGGTTGTTTAGAATGAATCTTGAATTGACATGTTGATTTTTTAATGTAACATAACCTATTCCAAATATTGTATTTCATTTAGTATTTGTTATTTAATGATTACGTGACAATTTTTTTATGTGTCTATAATGAATGGAGTTTTGATAAAATGGAATGGAAATGATGTTTTCTTGGTCCAAGTGTTTTACATCAACACCCTTTTCGGTGTTTTCAACTGATCTTTTTTCATACAATATTCCATAGATAATTTGGTTTAGATAATTATTTAATATATGTGATGATTATTTTATCAATTGTTTTCTAAGGAAATAGATGCTACAATTGTTGAAAAAATTATTTCAAAATATTGATAACTTAATGAATTTTTATTTCAATGTTAAACAAGAAAACTTTGGTAAATTATTATTAAATAATGATCCAAATAAGATATTACCGTAGGAGGGAAACTTTTTTTGTTAATGGTTATTTTGAAATGTGACTCATAAGTTTAGGGGGAGAATAATCACATGGAATAACACCTTTTATTTTATTTAAAATCAGATGGATAAGTGAAAATGGTAATTGGTTCACTTGGTTTCTTGGAGATATTGTCAACATGGTATTGTCAAGTAATACCAAGTGGGAGATTATATAACCCCAAAGGAAGTTTAGAGTAGATTATTTAAAAATATGACAATATATATTTTAATTATAGAGAGATATATATAGGATGATATACTTGAAGTTGTTATATTTTTTGTAACGTAATTAATTGAGGGATTTCAAAAAATTATGACTACCATAACTGGCCAATAAAGACAGCGAAACCCTAAAAATGTGGATGGGGGATCCCTTATACAGGGGGAACCAACATTTCCATCTATCTATAGTGACACTTTGTTTAAAATAATATGTGAGGTAGGGCATGCACATCTGAGTACATATATGTGTGAGCATATGAAAAGGATCACTGGTCTACACAACATTGCAGCATTATAAAGAAGGATGAGAGGAGACCCTATTACTAGGAATTGGGGATTAATGGATAAAAATTTATATATTAATAATGAAAAAGATATGTGTAACTTTTATTTTTTACTCAGTTGAAGAAGGCTTTATTTTCATGCTTTAAAAAAATTGTATAAAATTGTGACTATTAGATCAAATGAATTAAATCCATATGATCCAATCATTTCATTATCTTCATCATCTTTCTCTGGGTTCATTTATTCTCATTATGTGGTAGGTATAATTTTCCAACTATAGTAACAGTGGAAATTAAGATTCTCATTATATAGAATTGCTATGCATCATGGAATATCATATTTTAACATATGTGATGATTTTTTGAGTTTTCTAGTCCTATAATATGCTATAATATATTGTAGGGGAATACACTATAGTAAAATAAATTTAGTTACATATACGAAATAATATAATTTATATTGATTTACTCCATTTAATGTTGGGATACTGATAGTTATTTTATGATGAAGAGACATAGCTACACCAAAAAACAAAGAAGGATCATCACCATAGAACTTAATCATATATATAAAAGCTTTGAGGTTTATATAGACGTTCTTCCATTTTAGATATTTCAAAAATATAGAGAAGAATATAAAGCACAATAGTGGGTGGTTATAAATATTATGAACGTTTCTCATCATGGAATATGTACTACACTACATGGGCTTGTTGGTTGTACTAGGGAGGTTAATTTCATTATAAAGTAACCATGAGTAAATAGATGATTAGAATTCAAGAGACGTAACTATCATAAAATTTAGTGGAAGTGTGATATTATTCTCAAAAGTATTTTCATACGCATTTGATAAAGGCTTTATGATCCTTGGCCATGAAGAGTTTGAAACAAAAGACCATAATCATTATTGGGGCACATTAATTATTCCATAGTTGCATATATGGATATACTTACAAGATAATGAAGAAATACATGTTTGGTTATATATTTCATGATATAAAAGTATTCGTATATATATTTCATGAGATAAATAGAAAATTTGAGGGACATTTATAACTCTTAAAGTGGTTGTAACATCACATGTGATACTGACTGTATAATAATAGAATATATTTATCATACGAGACATATCTTAGTATATGAAAAATAGTGCTGATATTTCTTTGAGTAATCATAAAAATATAAATGTGATGTTTCACTATCATACATATCTACACAAGAAGATGGTATAACATGTTCCATTGAAACATACGACTCAAATAAGTATAATTTTTGTTACACTGTATCAAATTTAAGGAGGAGAGTATTTTATGAATCATGAAAAGATATTCCATTCTATTATTATTCTATAAAGAGGGAAGAGTTCATGAATAAATCTGGAAGGAAGAAAAGTTGATATTTATTGATGATATTATCATAGGGTAATGTTTTTTCCGAACCTCTTAGGGAAATAAGATACTCGAGGTGATATTTAGAAATTATTTCTAAAGGATAAAATGGCTATTTAAAGGCACAAATCTAACAATTGGTGCAACTATATTAAGAAGGTAAAATTTTTCTTGTCCTATGAGACAATATTGTTTTCCCCATGATGAAATGAATCAGAAGGGATGTTGGGAGACAAGTGATCCTATGGAGATTATGCATTTACCCCGACCCATTATAAGGAAATTTTCTTTTTCTAGAGGGAAAAAACAAAAAATAAGAGCTAGTGAGCCTTGGTTGAAGTGACATATCTCATATATATAGACAGTGATCCGTGGTGGGAGTGACTTAACCAAAATTAACTAGTGATCATAGTGGTTTTCTTGAACCATAAAATATTAATATCATTTTCATTGGACTAGATCACTATGGTGAACCAAGTAGAAACCCTTGTGTATGTGTCCTTTTTTCCCCACATCAAGTTCATCACCATTAGAGAAAATTATTTCTGATAATAAAAAGTAAAATTGGTATATATAGATTGTTCAAGTAAATGGTAATCAAATAAATAAAAAAAATCAAGGTGACCCTTAAAATTAATAGGTAAGGATCCAAAGGGGAATGGAGATATAAGAAAAATAATTCATGCCCTTCATCAACCCCCTCTTTAGGTACATAAGACACAATAATACCTAATAGTGTTTTATCTATAACCATTTATTTACACCATTCCTATAATCATATTCACTGATTCATTTAATAATCTACTATTTAATAACTATATATAATCATAGAAATTTAAAATAATTCCATGAGAATGAGTCACTTAATGTAACTATTTTTTTATTTCATAGTAATTCCCAAAATAAAATGAAAATGGTAATGTTTTATAAATAAATAATAGATATAGGATAATGATTGACTGATAGAATATAACACAAAAAAATATTAAAAATAATATAACTTCAATAATGAACCACCTTTTAATGATAATTTTATCACAGAGTGACTACATAACATTGTTTTTATGAGAACCATATAATGAATCCATGTTATAACTAACCTAAATTGTTAGAATATTTTGAGTATAATTGTTTTTAATATTTTTAGAAATTAGGTAGATGTTTTATAATCCAAAAGTTAGTTCTTTTTTAATATGAATTTGTAGATGCTTCTTATAACTTTGGTAAAATTTTCTATAGAAGAAGGATTTAATAAAATATAGTATATATGTTTTGTGTGTTGGATTTCATTTCAATTTGTAAATAATGTTTAAACTCACTTCAATCAATATTTATAATATGTGTAGAAGGTTTTTTCATTTTTATGAGATTGTTAGAACATGTATAAATTTGGATTGAATTAAGTTTGAAGTATTTGTAAATGAATAGATTTTGAAATAAGAAATGACTATGGAAAATCAATAAGGTACACGAAATATATCATAAGAATAATACAGAGAAGAAAATAGGGATATCTTGATAATTGAATGAACTCATTCTATAAATCATATGGTTAGACAATCATCTTTGTAAGGTTAATCTGAGTTGGATTCTTGAAAAATTGAAAAATGAATAAATTTTTTTAATGATCATTACAATATTTATAGGTTTTCTTTTAGAGGAAAGGGAAATTTAATAACGTTTTAAAAGGATTCATAAGGTTGTTTATGCGATTTATTATGTTTTTTTCATACATTTTAAGATATATTTTGAAATTTTAGAAGGTTGTTTCAAACATTTTCAGGCATCACTAGAAAACATCACAAGGATGAGATGGACTTTTTGAAAGTTTTCTATAATTATTATATTAGAGTTAAAATCAATAAGGGTTTAATGAATTAATTGGGATCACTGCGTCTTAAGTATTTAAACTTCATAAGTATCAACTCTAATTAATGATCCAGAAGTAATAAAATTTTGGAGTTCTATATGAACTCTTGAAGGTTAAAATAAAAATTCTGGATTATATAACTATGTGATAAAAACTACAATAATAAAATTAAAATATGATTAAATATTTCATTTAGGGAATAAAACACCACAATTTTATTTTATGAATTAAGATGATGAAGAAAATAGTTTTCACTATAGATGAGATAGATTAAACTCAAAGGAGAGAATAATTTACAAAATGATATTGTGGTCATGTTGCAACATTAATTATTATGTTATAATGAATTAGAATAAATTAGAATGAATGAACAATAATTGGAAAAATATTACGGGAAGTTAGAGACTAAAATAATTGTAGTTTTTTATTTGAATTTTAATTTGAAATTGAAATTTTAATGAGAATATTTATAATGATATGTAAGACATATTTTAATTTGGTCTTCAATTTAAATATTAATATTTTGGGTGATTTAATTAAAAAAATAGATAAATAGAGAAGATATTAATAATCAAGATGATTATTCTATAGGGATAAATACTGTGTTTTAAAGTATAGTATTCATAAAATAAGGCGTCCTATGTAAGATGAATAATAATAATAATAATAATATTAATAATAACAATTAGTGGAATAGGTCACATTAGTTATTTCATGTAATAATCATATCTATGACATGTGGTCAGGGAGAAGAATTATCACTTTTTATAAAAAATGAAAATTCATGGTATGACTATTATAATATCAAAGTAATTATTGAAGGATAAGAAAAATCCCAACATTAATAGTATAATTCAATGATGCACATTGTTGAGTGAATTTTAAAGAGTCTTTTGATGTGATTTAACACTTATAATTTTCATCATGAGTTGAGTATATTACCAAATCAATTGAATTTATTATAGTGATTCTAGTGGATATTATATTTTAGGTGGTTTAAGATTATTCTAAGGATTGATTACTTAGTTTTTACAGTAAAATATATACATCATATTTTTTTTTCAATATGGGCGTGTGAGTAAAGAATTGAGATAACTCAATTGAAAAAGTGAAATATGTTAATTTCATGAAAACATTAAAAAGAAAAAATATGAAAAAAATCACTAATTCACTCCATCACAATATAATTATTATCCCACAAGGTACATTAAAATCTTATTTATGTTAAAAAAATATTCGTTATCCTTTCATGGTGTTCATCAAAGGACTACAATGAATGATCTAATCAATAACTAATTTCTATCCATTAATTTGAATTCCTCATTTTATAGAGAAATATCATCCTTTATATGTTCTTATGAATCCCATGTCATATTTATTATTATTTTGAGTTCAAATACCATGAATATTTTTTGAATATAGTGTGGTATACCAAATATCTCAAATATGTATGCACAATATTTTATATTTATGATTTATTAATGTGTTAATTTATATAATTTATGCATTTATAGAAAAACAGTGCAATCATAACATATATATTTGTATTTAATTTTTATTATATAATTATATTTATAATCCAAATATAATAATGAAGAATAAAAAATGGATGGATTCAAATCCATGGAAATAAGAGTTAATGTATGGTGTTATAGAGTTCATCAAGTATTCAACTAATTATGGAAAGACCTTTCCTAAACTTTTATCAATATTTAAATTTTTGTTATTCAATAATAATGTTTAAAAATGAGTTAGAAGAAAATCTGATATTTCATCGAATAAATCTACTGTTTAAATAATCGGTTAAATAGAAAGAAGAATGAAATTTTGGATGTGAATAATTTAACACTATGGTTTATCGATTGTATGATATGTGTAAAACTATAAATGATGATGGAGATCATTTTGTGGAAATGAAAATATTATTTAAATATAACCATTGTGACTGTCCAAAGTTTTATTAGGACATAATGATTTGTGAAAGGATTTAATTTTATATGGTTTTAATAAATAAAAAAACATTATCAAACATATTAGATCTATATAATATGATATGTGGATTTGGATTGGGTGACACCAGCTTTATAGAAATATTTACTATCACGAAAAATAAATTTACAAAAGATAATGAGGTTCTTTTTTGGAAATATGAGACTCAAATTATGTCATTTTAAATTTTTATGATATTTAAAATAATATATGAATGTAAAAATGAAATTATATAGTTTTCCAAGGTCTATGAATCACATAAACAATTCTCTAAGACCACTATAATTTGACACAAGAATTATAAATCAAGTCCCTGAGAAGATGATAGATACATTCTAATAATTTTATGAGTTATATATCTATATGTAAGAGATTATGTTATAAAACAACTAATGATACATAAAAATAAAAAAAATCAAGAAGGGGAACTTCATAACCTAGTAGACTATCCTCACTGGATGAAAATTTATCATGAGTATCCTAAATATAGAAAGTATATATGAATCTTATGTATTATACTATTTATAAATAGAATGATGTCTTTTGGTGTATAATGTATCAATCAACTTACATAGAAATCTATGTTGGAAAATTAAAACATACCATAATGGTTTTCTGTAATGTATAAATAATCTTTGTTTTATCTACCTATTTAATACCAAATAAACATGGTATTGTTTTTTTGTTTTTTTTTGTTTTCTCCATTGGCAAAAGATATGAAATTGATTTGGGATTCTAATGTTATGTTGTGTGATGATCATATTGACAAAGTGTTTTGTTTGATATCCATGTCGTTTGAGATGATAAATTAATTTCTTATGTAATGATATTTATGTAGATATTGAATTAAAGGAATTTAAGGCTATCTTATTGGTAAATAAAATACACACAAAGTTAGATTAAAATATTTATTAAAGACTTTGTTTGTAATACATCATAATTTTTTACCCTGATAATGAATACTAATCTTATAAAACATTATTCTATGTGAAATCAAAATAATGTACAACACCTTATCCATTAATAAGTGATGAAAAAATTCAGAGATTAATAGATATTTTCATCTTTTTTTGTATAAATTTCTTGAAAAACCATATAAAAATATGTAGGAAATGTTGATAATTTATTTCAATTTATCATATAATTAAATTTTTAGATCAAATATTTTATTGATGTAATACACTTAGAATGAAATGAGAATAATGGTTTCACTGCTATTACACACCCACGATTTTTGTATTTATTTATATTTATATAAATACTATGTCAAATAAATTGTTCCACATGTATCTCTGAACTAAAACAAACCAAGATACATTATATTGACATAAAAATATTACAATTAAATAAAAATAAATTATTAGAATGAAATTAGAAACAACATTATGAAAAGTAAATGTTGAATAAATTTTAATGTAAATAAAATGACCAACACATAAAATATTTATCCTTATGGTTATTATGAATATTACAACCCTGATTGAAACTATATAATTAAGCTAGAGAATATGAAATGTGGTATACATGATAAGAAAAAAGTAAATGAATATGAATGTATGGAAGACTATATATACTAATGCAATTTGATTGTTATGTATATTGTTAATAGAAGTAGAGTTATCTGATTTATGGTCCTTGGGTACACAAGTATCCAATATGTATATAAAAGTTGTTTAATTTTTATTAAAAAAATAAAAATAATATAAATCTTGAATGAAATAAAAAAGTTAATATCTACTTAAAATATTTTATTATAAAAATATGTTTACATCCATTACATATTATTTTTATAATTATAATTATATATTTATTTGATTCAATGAAATATTCAAAAACGAATGTATGGATAAAATTTAATTTTAAAGAAATAATTAACACATTTTAAGGTGAATTTATTAATATTATATAATATTATAAATTATTTATATTTAAATAACTATTTTTAATGTAATGTGTATTGATCACTTTTGAATAATAATAGCATTGAAATATAGACTTAATTAATATATACATATGAATAAATTAATATTCTTCAAATGGATTTTACTTCAAAAGAAATATTAATAAATTCTTTTTATACTTAAAAACTAATTTTTCAAAAAATATTATATTTATTTTTTTTTATTTTAAATTGTCATTTTATCACTTTTAGAAATTGAATTTAAAAAAAAATTACTTAACAATAAAAAATATCACATTCTAATTACACAACTATTTTAAGTTTTTTATAGATTAAAATAAGTTACCAAGGAAAAATATTGTTATCTTGGTAAAGGTAGAAGTGTTATTTTCAAAGATGTTCTTTTATGTGTTGTTTTTTTCATAAATAAATTTAATATATTTCATTAAAATGATGAATAAAATTCAAATATATATATACATTTAATATTAATTCTAATTAAATTATTATCTTAATAGAAATAAGAATAAGAAAATTAAATTTTTAGATTCATTTTTTTTAAAGAAACTCTTTTTTCAATATATCTTATATTATGATTTAATAATAAATTATTCTATGTGATTAATTTAAATTTGACTAAATTTAAACCAATTATGTAATTAAAATTTATAAATAAGGTTAGAGGGGAATTAAAATATTTTTATTAAAAAAAATACATACCATGGTAAATAATTAGTCATGTAAAAAAGGGGGTAATTTATAATGGCTTGAATTTTATTTAGTTAATTTTAAATCATGACATCATAGAAACCCTTATTAGGTATGGTATAATGTCATATATTTCTCACCAAAAATTTCTAAATGTGAATCATCTAACACCCATGTGATTCTATCTTTACCCATAACCTAACATAAGTTTCTAAAGAAAATTTCCCACATTTTCACCCATAAATGGTGTTATCCTATACACTATACAGACCACTCTCATCATTAAAATTACACTAGAATACTAGGACATTATTCATATCCTAAAATCCTTTACAATATTTTGAAGCCTTGTTCCACAAGATGGAGGGAAAATCCCTTCTTTTTTAGGGAAGACAATATGAGAATATGAGATTTCATTGATATATGTAATGGGTTTTCATTCATTTTTTCATTTTATTTGTCACTAAAAGTCATCCAAAACCATTAAATGCATCAAATTTTTTTCATTAAAATATTTATTATCCCCAAAAAATGATATTATCATTATAAAACCCTATATTCTCACTCAATAATTTGATATATCATGTTACCATTGGGTTCTTTTCTTCTACCAACATGAACTAAATTATAATTATTATTTCATGAATGATTAATAATACACAAATAATTGTAATATAAATTAATAAAAAATAATTTAACATTTTTTCTTAGATAAATAATAATAATAATAAAATTTGACTCCATATTATTATACAAATAATTATTCAATAAATATTATTGAAACAAGTCTATTCTAGATTTTAACATGGAGAACCATACGAGAATCTCCCATATAATGAAACTATAAATTCATTAATTAATTTGACTCCCATGTAATGAAACTCCCATGCAATGAAACTATAAATTCATAAATATTTATGAATCTTCTATTATGGAACCTTTAATATTATGTATATGATTAAATCTTGAATATGGAAACCATTGTATTGATGAAACACATGGAATTATAATGACTATAAATAATCGATGAGCAAAATTAATTAAAAATATCTAATAAATGTGTAAAAAAATAAATTCAATAGATTAATATAAAATTAAATATAAATGAATAAGATTATAAAATATTTTTTTCATTATCCATAGTTTATTATACATGAATTTATAGTATTTCCTACCCATAATAAATCCAAGGTAAGGGTTCTATATTTCAATTTACATTCCATGATACATATTTTAAATTATTCACCTATTCTTATGTCATGTGTTTTAATTTACTACCAGATAATTTCATTAATTTATAAGTATTTTTTATTTCATGTGAGTTAAAATTATTTTCAATATCCATTCTTCACATTTTTTTGATTCATTTATTAGAAACATTGTAAGGTATTTTGTTAACTCAACTCCCTTCCAATGAATTTTAATCGTTATTTTTGACATTAATATAATAATTTTTTATTATTCCACCTATATATTTTGTTACATTATATTTTATCATTAATTTATAAGGAATTTAATTTTTTACATCAATGTATTCTTCCTAATGTAATTACATTCTTCATTAAAATATGAGGTTGCTAAGAATAATTCACATCCTCTGTAATAATTATTTATTGTTATTTTCCAAATTTTTTATTTCTATAAATGTTTGCAATTTTTAATATAAAATTTAAATATCTATCTT
The DNA here is from genome assembly GCA_963277665.1 of Viscum album. Taxonomy (NCBI): domain Eukaryota; kingdom Viridiplantae; phylum Streptophyta; class Magnoliopsida; order Santalales; family Viscaceae; genus Viscum; species Viscum album. The sequence goes on along the minus strand of OY728143.1, from coordinate 730,337,973 downwards.
CTCTTATATTATCAATTTTTATATTAATCCATTTTCAGAATAAATTTCATAATTTTTCATTTACTCTGTTTTTTTCATAAATATTGCTTTAATAGCTTAAAAAGGATTTGTTCTCACATTAATTTATATTAACACACACTAAATGTTTTGTGAATTAATATTTATTTATTTTCAATGTTATAAAACTTGATATTATTTTAATTCTATGTTTTAAATAAAGTAATAACATCACGTTATCAAAACAATTGCTGAAAGTTACGTGAAAAATCGTTTTTGTGAAAAAAATTATTATTGATTTAAGAAACTTATATTTATGATTTTAGTTTTTTTCCTATATATATCTCAAAGTGTAATAACTTTTGTTGGTAATGTTAATGATTACTCACAAAATATTCATATGATTAACTTTTTTTGAGCGATAAATATTTTGGTATCATGTGATCTAATTATTGATAACCTCGTATGTGATACAATATGAAAATGTTATCTAGATAAGTTTATTTCCATGTTTTTTCATGATAAGATATATCTGTGATATTATATGGACCAAACATAAATATTATATAATTATTTTTTGGATGGAGTCATAAATAGAGATCCAATTCATTGGTTTATGTTTTATATCTTATTATATAATGATGATATGTGTGGAAAAATATTTTTATGTTCACAACACTATGAATGGACATTATTGTAATGTTCAGAAATTTATGCTTGTACATTATTTTTATGTTCACAACTATATTACTTCACATTATCTTCATGTTTAAATAAAATATGTGTGGTCATTATTTCTCTATTCCTAACTCTATGCAAGTACATTATGGTTATTTTCATAATATGTGTACATTATTATTATATTCAGTACTTTATTCCTGTAAATTTTTATTATATTCAAAAATATTTGTGTGGTGGTTATTTTTTGTTGACTAAAAAATGGTTAAAATTGTATTTATATTAAAAATATTATATTGTGGCTTGATTTCAGTTAGATTTGGATATATTTTAAGAATTTCATATTCTTATACTCAATAAAAATTACTCTATTATTCTACATGTTGACGATTTACTCCATAACTCATGATTATTTTATCATATCTTTGAATTACTATTCCATGGTATATGTTTGATCTTTTGAGGTTATATTTACTTTTTCCATACCTGAAGGACTACTCTAATAATAATGGGTTATTTTTTATAGAATAGGTCTCTCATCCTCCTATCTACCACTTTTATTATATATTAACCATAATAACTCATTAATTAGTTTATCTTTAATAATCATTTAAGCTCAAATATTATTTCCCCCATTATTCATGTTAGTTATATGAAAAGAAAATTATTAGGGAGACCACTCATGGATAATATTGTGGTATATATTGATGAAATAATGTAATATAATATATATATATATAGCTAATTTTAAAATAAAATAAACACTTAAGTTATTTTATTGTGTTATTAATTATAAGACTTAATTTTTATATTATAGAAACAATGTTAAATATATGTTTTTTATATTTAGTATTCCTCACTTGGTAATAAAGAGAGAAAGTAAAGTATATGTTTTTTGAACAAGATATAGAAGTGTGGGTCTTGGTAGCTTCAGTTGGTATGGGAGAGGAGATTAGTTATTTTTATGGATTAATATAATAAATATAACTAAAATAAACATAAAATAACATATGAGAACCATTATTATGTATTTTGATCCTAGAATGTCATAGGTTTCATCATTTTGGGAATTATTTGACTAATTTCCTTTATCTTATGATCTATTAATCTGATTATTGTTTCGTAATACTTAAAGAAATTGGGTTTAGTTAATGGTTTGACATTGGAGGAACAGAGATAAAAATTGGTGTGTTAGAAAATGCAGTGATCATCCTAATGACTAATCCAATGGAATGAGAGTGTTAGTAAAAAAATCATGAGAATTCTATCTTAGGTTATGAATAATAACATAAAACATTTAGAGCTCCCAAACACAGAAAATAAGGAGAAACATGATATTGTTTCCCCTATTCTATAAGGTCCATTCTCATTTAGTAGGTCATACGATCCATTTATTATCAAGAAATATATCACCAAAAAATATTTTATATTCTCAATTTATTGAAGAATGAAATGTTAATGTTATCCATTTATCATTTAGATGGCGAAACTGAATAATGGATAATATTGGTAAAAAAATCCAATGAAAAAATAAAATATATTAAATTGTATGGATTTAAGGGAGTATTTTTAAATAAATATTTTCCCCAAACTCTACTACAGAAAATGGAGAATGTATACCTAGATATGTTTTAAATGGAAAATAAAACCATTGTAACCTATTAAAACTCATTACTATACATTAAATTCATGCTTTTACTTTTATCATTAATCCTAGAAGTAGAATTCAACATTTATTTTTTTACATAAAACTTTGTCTCCAAATAGAATTTATGAAAATGAATTTGGTATCGATTAAAAAATTGTTCAATACATACTTAGGATGTATATAAAAATTTGAGACTCCAATTATGTTCATTTATATGCTGATTTTAAAATAATAATGGTGTTTCATGGGAACTATAAGAAAAAATCCCATGGAAGAATATATATTCACCCACCTACAAGCAAAATATGTGGGAAAATCAACCCAGAATGTCCATGAATGGAATTAGAAAATGTTTCATGTGTCTAAGGACTAGCCATAGATCTTATAATTTTTTAAGTGAGGAAAATAGGTTGGACAATAAAATTGATGTTATTATGGTTCTACCTAACCAACCACACACATAAAAACATCAAATAAAATGAAGTTAGCACTTATGAAAATCAATTCCCCAAATAAAGGTAAAATGATAAAAATATATATTAAAAACTAATTAAGAAAATAATTATGGTAATTAATATAAATTAAAAACTTTATAAATGTATCATTAAATGATGTATCATAATGTACACTCATCATCCACCAAAAAACTATAATTGTATTATTTTATCCCGGTTCTACCTACACCTTATTTGAAATGGTTTTAAGATTAAAAAATAAAATATTTAAACTGGATAGTGAATTATTATTGAAAAATACTAGAGGTATGATGGTTACATCCAAATTCTATATCATATTTATTTTTTTTGTTTTTTGGAACTTGGTTCTTGAAAATCATATTATTCTCTATATAGTAAAATTTGAGGTGATTTTGTCAAATATTAGCTCTCTCTAGATAAAGGACATGTTAATTTTCAATATAAGTTTTTAATATTCCATATTTCAAATAATACTATGAGGTCATATTATTAAAAGGTTTACGATGAACACCCTATGGAAATTATGAAAATTATAGGGGCCTTAATATCTATTCATGAGAGATATTTAGCTCAAATTATTTTGGATAATCCAAATTTTAACATTTATAGTGGCTCTTGGGTTGGGGAACCATTCTAGTTGCTCCTGGGTTGAGATTTTATGACATGAATTTCCAAGAAGACTAAAATTATGTATCAAATGGATGGGGATATTAAGAATTTTTATAAAATTATGATAAATATAATTAAATTTATATCTTTCTTATTCAGGTAATGAATTAAAATAATAATAATTTTAACTAAATTGTTGTAAAATATAATGGGATGTTAAACATCTATAACACTGTCCCTATAAACTATCAACGATAAAGAAAATATTCTTACTGACGTAAACATCCCAGAATGATACAGGTGTGTGTTCATATTACTATGATTGGAATTGATGCTAAATGTGATGGATTACATAGTTTCTAATTCATACACTTTGAATGTGAGTGATACATAATTATAGCTCTGAGATATACAATTAGGTGGTTCAATTGATGTGCAATGTTTAGTGTCATATTATATGTTCAGTGAACTATAAAAATCACATGAAACCATGAGTTCATATGAAATACTTATTAGTATTTATTATCATTAATTGAGGGGAGAAAGAAAGAAATGTTTTAGGATTTCCAAAGAATTATTCATGTGAAAGATTTGAGAAGGTGGACCAACTAAATCACATATAGTCAAAATGATTAGCTATAATGATTATATGAAAATTTATGGGTTTAAATTACCGAATATATTTTTCACTCATATTATTATTACATATTTAAGAGGTTCTATAACGTTATTTTAAATTTTATTCTGAATTGTATTGTGGTGCCACTCTTCGCTCTACTCACCTTAATTAACTAGACAGATAAATAAATAAATCCTAAAACATATTCTATTATTATGGTGAATAAGATTAAAGTAAATCCATAGAGATAAAATAATAATTCAAAATATAATACGTTTATCTACTAATCTTCTAATAGGAGTAATAAAAATGGATATATGGGGTAAAAAGATGTTGTCTCTTCCCAACGTAGATCAAAGGTATATGGGTAAGAAAAAAATTCATAGTGGGAAGAAGCAAATAAATTATTTATTCATTTTTATTATCAACTATATCAATTAAATTTATATGAATTATGTAATGGACACCACATATGGTTATCAAATTTGTATAAGAATGTAGGATCCTAGTATATTTTGATGTTTTTCATTGGGAGAGAAGGGTTTTTGAGATACAAATTGAGTAATGTTGGCAGCACTAGCCATTGGAGACTACTTCCTCACATTACCAACATGAATAGTATTAGTTAATCATTATTTTTTAAATATATTGGCAATTATAGAAAACATTATTCTTATATATAAATTATGTGGACTTTTTTTTATTTTTTTATTTAAAAATGAATGCTACTTCTTTTATAAAGAAAATTGTTTTATGGTAATGAAAATTTAATTAATGGTCATTATATATTTGATTTTGAGAATAAAGTGTTTGAAATAGATAATAAATCCAATTTCAAATTAATTGTAAGACACCAAACTTTGTAATCACTTCTTATATATTTTTTTGAGAAATGGTTGGATAAGTTATACTAAGATGGTTATTTAGATTTATTTGACCTAAAAACACATAGAAAACATCATGTTTTGTACATGGTAAAATGACTAGATAGCCATTTAAAGGGAAATTTTAAAGGCCTATAGAGATTATAGATATTATTTACACTAATTGGTGATGAATATTACCAATTAAGGAAAGGGGTGGGTACCGATACTTAATATCATTTACAGAGGAGATTAAAAGGTATAGATATATCTACCTAATGCAATATAATTCATAATTCTCTAGGTATTTTAATTAATTCAAGAATGAGGTTGGGATGTAGCTTGGTAATACGATTATGAAAATACACTTAGTCCATAGTGAATAAAATCTTAATTAAGACTTATTTTACCTTTTATGGGGTATTGAATGATTATCCAAACTCACTCATCCCAATACAGCATAGTGGAATGGTGTAATTGTAAGGAGGAACAACACCTTATTGGACATGGTGAGGTCATCGAAAATCCTTTCACATATTCCACTTTCATTTGGGTGATATTCATTATATAAAACAATTCACATACTGAAATATGTCAAACTAAATTGGAATATGGTATACAAAGAAATTATGAAGGGAAAATAAACTAGTTTTGTTGAACTAATATGTATGTGGATTTGGGGATTTTTTGAGGCCTCATTTAGAAAAAACATTCCACCTAAGTCAAAAACATTACCTTCATAGTATACACAAATTAAATAATGTAATATTACCTATATGACCACTCAAATTAAAATCTAATAGAGGGAACACGTTTAATATTACATGAGTGTGATAACATCTATAACAGAGCTAGTCGGCGAAAGATAAAATACAATGTTGTCCAATAATAGGATATACAATGTTGGTATAGGAACATGTTATATAGTTCCCCATAGAAGAAACTCTTTTAGAGATTCAAGTAAGGAATGTGAGTATAAGAGAGTTTATAGAACATGAATGATACAATTTTCTTGTAAATGAGGGTGGTGACTCATTATTTATTGTCAATAATTATTATTTAAACTACATTTACATATTATGTGGAAATTATTCTTGAAAATTTAATGAAGATATTAATTCTTAAATATATTCTTTGAACTAAAACCAAGTTTTGATTTGGGAAGATCCTCCACTAGATATAAATCATGTTTTCTCCAAATGGGTATTGAATACTAAATTAGCCATTGATGGTCAAATATGAAACTATATGGAAAGGCTGGTATAAAAATGGTATAAAAAAATCATGTCATAGAATATGTGAAATCTTATCACCAATTCATAAATATAATAATTATTCATTCCATAGTATCATATTTTGACTACAAGATTTGTTAAATGGATGTAAAAATAATCCTTTTTGAAGAAAAAATTTAATATTATGTCTATATGATTCAAACAAAAGCGTTTATGATAATATGTTATGATAATTATGTAAGAAAGTGTCATATATCCTTAAAAGTACTAATGAAACCATCTGGGTCATGGAACATTCATTTATAGAACACTATTACATAATTTAAATTTATATGAAATGAATGTGAGAATTGTTTCAAGAATATTTTATTGGGGGTGTGTTAATTTTCCAAATCGTATATGTTGATGAAATTTTTCTTATTGTATGTGAGATTATACTCATAATGACTATAAATATGTGATTAAACACATGATAATATATGAAAGGCTTAGGTAAAGTATCATTTTTTCTTGGGGTCAACATCATTCTCAATAGATAAAAAATTTTATTTGGTCTATGTTAGGGTATATAAATTAACTAGATACTGATGTGATTCAGTGTGAAAAAAAATCCATATTTGGATTGTTAACAATGTCACTTTTTAATTATTTGTCCATGAAAATGTTTCTCCATACTCATGATAACATATAGAGAATGGAAATAAATCCATAATTTTCATAAATTGGGCCAGTCATGTATTCCAGGATGTGAACTATGATTGATGTTGTTAATTAAAAAAGTTCAGTAGGTATATATTAGGATGAACTAGATGAACACTATTGGATGGATTTCAAACTATTCTTAAATTTCTAAGGTGAACTAGGAATATATTACAGGTATGTAAAGGATATGAGAAGGTATGAAATGAGTATTTGAAGATTATAGTTTGAAAAAAGATCTAGATGATCTATAATGGTAGTTAGAATTTGTATTCACCATAAATAGAGGTTTTATGAGCTGTAAGGGATCAAATAAAGTTGTGATTATTTATTTTATAGATGATAAAGCATATATTTAGGATTATAACGTTGATAAAGATACAGTGTGAATATGTAAATTATTCAAATATTTTCATGTGTTACATGAAAATAAAAACACTATCATATCATTCTATAATAATACTATAGCGGTGGCTCCCATAAAGTTCTAAGTTCACATCAATAGATTATGCACATACTCTATAATATCATATGTTGATGGTTTTTTCTCAAATAATTAAATCTATAGTGAACAATATTTCCTTGGAATACAACATATAATAACCCTTACAAACATATTTATTAGAATAATCATGATCTTCATGTGAGAGCTACATTACTAAAAGTCATTAGCTATTGGTTCTAGGTTACGTGGGGGTATTCTATAATTTGTTTCATAAAACTATCTAATTTTTACTTTTTATTAATGATTATATTAAATTATGTGAATATTAAAAATATCATATCACATATTGATCATTATTATTGATGAATTTAATAAGATATTGTTTCAGGGCATCTTTCATATCCAAATAAGCTAAGAAAATTCATTGTAGGGATGATAATGTTGATATTTTATGATGGTTTATCTTAAATATTTTTTTCTTATGAGTATGATAATGAAGTATGATGAAAAATATAGTCTTTCTATGAGTAATATGAAGTTATCATAAAACTACAATGTTTCTATAAGGAATATTTCACCTGGTGATCTCTGTGATGGGATATTTTGAGGTCAAACCCGCCAATATGAATTTTGCATGTTTTTGTGTCATCAAATATATCTATATATAAGCCTGTGTTAGGATCCTTAGACTTTTGGATTATTATTAATTAATATCATGAAATTCATATATATATATATATATATATGTATTGGTGAAACCCATTACTCCTTATATTAATGGTTTGTGAGATACATTGGGTATGTCACAATTGATATGATATTAATGAATATGCCAAGGAAGGAATTTTCCCTCAAATTTGTGGAAGTTAATAAAAAAAAATTATGATTGGAATGTAAAATTAAAAAAATTTCTCGTCCATGGTGATGTAGACATGTTAATTTCATATAATTCATGATATTTATTTTAAGAAATTTGGTTCATGAAATAAGTATGCAATAATAATTATGTGATACTAAGACAACAAGATTATATTTCATAGTTAGTGCTCATATATTGTAAATGAAATTATGGAATTTCTTATTCATATTGGGTGAACGGACCCATTTCTAGAAAATGGTTATAAACTATAGCCAAGCTTGCCTAATTCCAAATATGATTAATCCAAGATGGTCACACACTATATGTTATTGTTGATCTTAATTAAATTCAGTTGGAATATAATTATTAGAAGAAATTTAATTCTCATGTATATAGAGTAATATTATATAATATTTATTGATTGAGAAAATTATTAAATATTTATTCATAAGAAAATTAATTAATTAAAGGGATATAGAATATTTATTTATTTATTCGTAGTGTGATTAAATATTTAATTAGATATTTATTTGAGTATTCAATAAATCATGAGGAGGATGAGTTGACAAAGATGAGTTAGAGTGATAAATATTAATTTTCATGATGTTATGATAATATTTATCATTATTCCAGTTGGGGAACTCCGTGAGAAAATACCCATAATATTATCATTACATTGCATCATTGCATTAAATGGTTTCATATATTTTTAAAGGATTATGTGCATTTAAATAATAATTAATTCAAACCTCAAACTATATAAATTTAATATTATGTTTATTATGATATGGATAATCAAATTGGATAAATGTTGTTCAAGTTGAAATTATGATCTTTATCTCATGATAGAATAATCATCTATATTTTCTTCTCTTAAGCCCTATAGATTCTCCTCTATCCATCATATTCTCAATATTTTGAGTCGAAGGACTATACTTCATTCCTAAATGAATTATCATAATGATCAATATGACCACATAAATATAAATTATTCGAGGCAAAAACAATCAATAATCCATCGATACTGTTCAAATATCAATAGAAAATATGTGTATCACTACTACAATGATTCTATACTCATATATTACCAGCACAAAAATGGTATAACAATAGGGGTTCGAATGGTCAATATATTCATTGATGAACGATCGTAATAAAATTTGTTCTTTCATCCTTTCCGTTTAATTTAATTATAAATTGAATATTAAATATCCTATTGGTTCTAGTGTTCCTATAACATTTCCTTAAAAAATCATTATTCATGGATCACATGTCATGTACATTTTAGAATATTCATTGAATATGAAAATCTATAAGTCGAAACAAACCAAGATTTTAGTTCCCAATCACCTAGAACATTCAATATAAAGGATTAAAAAGAAGATGGAGAAAATAATAATTTTTGGAGTTCATGGTTAAATATGTTCAATTATGTGCCTTAATATGTCTTAAGATTTTTTCAGATGAATTTTAATAAACACATAACAAGTATCTAATGGTTAGTGAATAGAGAACTATCAGATACGTATGACTGTTATTATTAAATATAATTAAAAGTGATCATTGGTTAATGTTATATTATGTCAACAACCATATATTAAAAATTATGCAGTCTTCTCTAATAAATAGATAACATGACATGAATGATGGGTGGAGAGGGTTGAGTTTGCAATTGAGAATTTTTTAAGCAGTGAAGTTTCATGGAAAGACACAAATATATTTCATATATATATATATAGTAAGATACTTTATCAATTGTGGTGAATATTTTTGAAATGGTTTGAATTGATACTATTGTCATTTGAGTGTTTTTTATAATAACTTGTGTGATTTTAGATGCCTTGATAATTTCTAAAAAGTGTCATTATAGATTTTAGATGAGTTCTATAAATCTAGAGTCAATTATTAATAATCATGTATTTGTGAATATAAATATCCCTTGGGATTGATGGATCATCATTCCCCTAGATCCACCACTATCTTGGATTTTGTAGATTTTATGGGTTTTCACCAAAATCTGAGATGGTGTCATATACATCATGATCATGTGACATACCTTCTAAGATGTCTCTCTCCATCTAACATCATATGTCCACGCGTTGATTGCTTACATTTTATTTCATTGAATGAATCTTTTAAATACCTCCACTTTTGTTATTCTCATCATTCCCACTATTATATACCTTATCTAGGTCTAGTGTGATGGTAGGAATGATGGATTTTTATGGCAACTGTGGAGAAGTTGATTTAATTCTTTAATCAATTTGGTTTAGGGTTTTTTATGACTGCTGGGTATTACTTTTACCATCACAATGATATACTAATACTACATTCACGTACCTTTTTCGAAACCCATCATGATATGTCCAATTATGAACAACTATGTTGACTCCCTTGGTGATTGTGGTGTGTGAATGTTATGGTATTCTCAATGGATCATGTGATCATGTTTTACAATGTTCATAAACATTTACTTTTCAGTTAGTTTAGAATTTTTGTTTTTTAATAGTTCTATTTACTCCTTTTCAATTATCATTAAAAGTTTAAAGATATAGAATCATTATTTTTAGGGACTCCCTACTCTATATTCATTAGTTTCATAGTTTCTATTCCTCTTACCTTGTCTATGTTGATTTGGTTTCGACGGTGTAGTTCAATTTTTATTTGATGAATAAGAAGGGGTTATGGGTTCTGTCCTTTATTTATCATTATCTTGGTGGTCCTTATTACATGCAACTTGATGAATGAATTTTATTTTTTATCCATGAATTTAGGATTATACTGGTGTTCCTTGTAGTGGAATTTTAGTTTAATTGAAGATTTATCTCTTGAATGCTTGAAGTTGGATTTTTAATACTATTCAGAATTTTTGGTGGTCGGCCAAGAAATCATAGGTACATGAAGTGGCGAGGCTACATTGAATGGTTCGTCCATCGATGAGTGGTGCAGAATGGTGGTGGATTTGTGATGATAAACCTTAGCATATATGTGAGGTTTATGGAATGATACATTATTTTTAGTCATATTTCAGGTTCTGATCAAATTAAAAATTTTAATTTTGAATTTATTTTTAGTATCTGTGTTTACGTTTGGAATTTTGGGTGATATATATATAGTGTCATTGTATCATGATTCTTCTATCCCTTAGTGTGGAATTTGAAAAATAAAAAAGGGTTTCTAGAGAGTTTTATAATATAACGTAAATGAAAAGGTACTCTATATGAAAGGGTGTTATTGAATTTTCCTTGATACATCAGAGTTCCTTATAAATTAAACATGACAGGTTAAGAGTGTTTGAGTGTACATGCTAAAAATTATCATAGTAACATGTTAGAATAATATACATCAATGTATGTTTTTTTGAAACATAAGAGTTATCATAGTTTTCAAAGGGATTTGTAAAGTTACCCAATGAGTATAATAAAATTTAAAAATATAACTACATTCTATTATGATACCTAAGAGTGACTCCAAATTTCTGTAGCACATGGAAGATTTTACTAGAGGTAAAACAATGACACTCTAGATATTTCAATGAATACAAAAGATTTAATGTAGATTAACCTACAATAACGACAAAACAGATGTATAATTCGGATTTTCATGTACCAATTTATGAGTATTATAGTTGTTCTGAAGGACACATAAGATCCTTCAAACTAACATATAAGAGTAAATTATTCTTCCCTAGAGAAATATAACAGTAAAAATATTATGTAAAGTAAAGGCAATGATTTCAAATGATGTAAATGCATAATTATTCACCAATAAAAGAGTAGTATATTCATAGAAATGATAAAATTTACAAATATAATTATCAAAATGGTATTTATTATGAGGATGATGATATATTGTTCATGGAATTAATATCATGATGATGGTATGTTAGATGGATAATTAAATGAGGATAAATTTATAGTATCTTGGCAAGATAGATCTAGGTTTTAAAAATTTAATATTTGAAATATTTTATGATGATAAAATTAGTAGGATTTCCCAAGAATATTTTTCACTAGTTTTAATGATAAAATGTTAATTATTTAAATATAATTAAGATAAGAGAAATAATAATATGATGTCACAGAAAGTATGGACACATGTAACAATTGAGAGTACTGAATAAGATAAAGGTACCTAATATCATGTGAGTCCTCTATTATGAATTTATGGAATATTTTATGGGATCTATTGGGTATATACAAATAAATAGAAGAGTAAGTGGGATAATATTGTTACTATAAGACAATATATTCTACTACTAATTTTTTATCAAAAAAGAAATAGAAGGATGAAGTGCTGATTCTTCAATAAATTATATTGCTGAATACTATAGAATAAAAAGAATTATTGACGACCAAACCTATGATATATATATATATCATATAATTCAAACATTATGAAACAATACATCATGATTTTTCCCTCTAGATATAGAAATTAGTCATTCAAATATTTATTTGTGAGTATATGGAAAACATGCATATCATTGTAGATGAAAACACATTATGTAGATACTCTGACACTAGTAGCTCAGAGCCTCTGCCTTACCATATTATATTTGAATATATACAAGAAACCAATCCAAAAGAACTGCTTATTTTAGTAGTTTGGGAGGCCATATTACAAACATGAAATTTACTTTACAAATATAATGAAAAAAGTAATCACAACTCCATTGAAAATATCTATAAATGATAAGATTATACCCGCAAGTGACTTATTATAAACATATTTTCCACCTAGGGAAAATTATGATATAGGAAATGGATTAGCTTAGATACTCTGTATGGGTATGAAATATAAAATAATTTAATGAAAATGATAAGTAATGGAGAAATCAATTAAAACACCTACCATTATAACATAATCTTATGCATAATATAGAATGAATAATAGATGAATAAATAATTCCATTAAAATAATCACATGAAAATGAAGCTTAAGCATGGATATTATACTATTCGAATATTCACATGGATTATAAATTACTAATATAGTAATGAGGTAATTAAAAATGTGAGACATCTGAAACTTAACAATGGGGCCTCATCCAATACATATAAAAAATTATTAAGGCCTCAACTAAAACCATAACTGAAAATGGGAAATGCCTCTTCCAAGTCCATATCTATTTTGTCTCATGAAACATACCTATGAATTGAGGGGATATATACGGCCCCTAACATCACTTAATATTTACAATTCATTTTTCATATTAATTTTGTAAGATATAAATAACATATAACCATGAAATGTAAATAGATTCCCAAATATATATACACAAAGAATCAATATTCTGAGTAGTATGTTGAATGATATCAAGATAACACATCCACATTAAATAATATGATATAAAATTTATTACAATATGGACGATTAAAATTAGATGATATAAATATCAATTAATAACAAAATTCAATAGAGTTATTAAAATTTATGAAAATACTATAATAAAATCATTCAGTAATTATTGAGGGAAATACCCCTTTTTCTTTCCAAAGAAGAGTTCTTTTGGAAAAATTGTTTTAATTTTTAATAATTATTTATATAAAAATAGAAATGAATAAATATAGTTTTTCATGAAAAAGTTATTTATTTTAAATGAATAAAGGTTTCTTAAAACAAATAATTAATGGTACATGAAAATGTGTATAAAACATGGAAGTTTCCTTAAACTAGGCTTGCATAACGAGATGAATTTAGAATGAAACCTTATAAAACATGTATTTACCCATTAAATAATGATAAAATGATATTAATAATTAATTATGGAATTTATTCATATAATTTAGAATATTTATGTAAATTTAATGAATAATTACATTTGAGTATAGATGAATAAAGAATAACCCGAATGAAAATGATGGTTCAGGATGAAACCCTTACCTTGTGTCCGAATATGTTCTAAACATGAACTTAATATCTGGGAAAATAAAATTAAGTACAATAATTATTTAATTTGGAACCTTTTCTACATTTATTTTATTCATTATAGTTTTATTGAGTTTATTTATGACCCAATTGATGAGTTATAGTTCTAAATATCATTGTTCAAGAGCAATCATTTTCTTTGTTTTCATGATCGATATGCTAGTTTTAATGTAATGAATTTCATGTAAAATTATTAAAATTACCTATAATTTGAATTTTATTTTATTAATGATCATATATCAGTTTCTTTTTATTTCTATATGTATGAGTCGTCAGTTAACTTGTTAATGATATTCGTTTAGATTAATTTACGCATTGTTTTATCACAATAAACTCATTTTGTTTTATCATTTAGTATTATGTAAATATGATACATCCAGAGAAAAAAGGGTATTAAAATTAATTTTAATATATGATTAAAATATTAAAATGGTATTATGAATAACCTTGAATAAGGTGATGTGAAAAATAAAATGTATCATCTTTGAAGGCGATGAAACAAGAACAATTGGAAGACATTTCCATTTTTTTCAATAAAAGGGATATGAGAAGGGGATTGATGTGGTTTATTCCATTAACATAATAGAATTATAGTATATAAATGATATTAGAGTTATCATGTCTCTTTGTATAGTTTAGGTGTGGTATAAATAATAAAATAAAATAAATTGAAAATAAAACAATTTTAAAGAAAGGCGATTTTTATCTCTTCAATTATCCTTCTTGAGAACCTCATTAAGGGGATTTCTTTAGTTATTTTGAAGATACCAAGAGATCTAGACATTAGTGAGGGGATTTTTAAGGTTATTAGGTTTAAATTTTACATGGATAAAAACTTGGAATGTGTGAGGAGATGGAATGGTCAGGGATGATGTTTATAGTGGATGAGAGGGGTGTTTTCTGAATATATAATTCATTTGTTTATTATTTTTCCTAAAGAGTATAAATAGATTGATAATATTCAACACATATATTAAAATAATTAATATATGATAGAAATTATGGTTTTTACATTAGAGATGACTCAATGAATATTTTATCTTACTTATAATGAAAATTTATTATAAATTTTCATATTTTACTATTCCCTAAAATTCAATTATTTTAGAAAAATAACAAAACATCACCGTAACCATTATTTTATGAGTTGTATCAAAAAATGTACAAAATATTATGAAAATAAATTTATAAATATGTGAAATATACTTTTTATTTTAAATAATCTTTTACTAAAAAAATACAAATTTTAAATTTATAACTGAATTTATAGCACTATGAAAAATTATCTATGGTATCATAAAATTATAAATTAATCACAAAACAAAAAATGTTAATTTATTGATACATTTTATGAAAATATGTTTTCTTTTATATAATATTATTAATTATAAAATTTTAATTAAATAAATATTATTTAAAAACAATACCAATTGTTAATTATTAATTTTTTCAATATTCATTTACTTATATAATGATTTAATTATATAATAATTTAATTTATAAGATGGATAAATATTTTTTTTACTTGGGTGAAATTAGTATTAAATTTTTTAATTTACTATTAATAATAGTCATATTACAATTCCTACGATCAAGATAATATTTAATTGGTATAGATTCCTTAACTTATAGATTTACCTATTCATTTATTCATTCATAATTTATAAATTTTGTATTATTTTATCTAAGTGGTTTTATGTGAATTATACTATACGAAATAAATATAATAACTGAAATTTCATTGTTTGAGTTAGGGGTCATTACACTTTACCCTCATATAAAAAGGCAATCTAGAAATTCCTAAAATATCACCTCATAAAAATATTTGGGATGTGATTCATTATATGTTCCTCAGGATGCCATGTAACTTCTTCAATTTTATGATCTTTACAAATTACCTTTACTTTATGAGTCCTCATTTTTCCCTACACCCGTTCTTTAGTGTCCAAAATATCAATAGGCATTTCATAGTATGATAAACCAGGTTCCAAATATATTCATTCAGAAGTGAGTACATGTGTTGGGTCTGGAAAATACTTCCTTAAGAAAGATATATAGAAGAGATTGTGTACTTTATAACGGCTAGGTGTAATTTCCAAATGATAATACACTACTCCATTTCTCACTAGAATTTCAAAAGGACCTCTGTTCTTCAGGCTTATTTTCCCTTTCTTTAAAAATCATATAACACCCATCCATAGTGGTAATTTCAAGAAAACATCATCTGCCACATTAAATTCAAACTCCATCCTCCGATTACCTGTATAGATCTTTTCCTTAACTTGAGAAACTTTGATATGGATTTGAATAGGCTTTTCCATTACTACTGTTTCCTCTACAGGAACTATCCCCACATGCTTCGTTTCCCCAAATTTATCCAAACATGTAATTGTATAACATTTATTTCTGTACAGTGCTTCATATAGTGCAGTTTGTATACATTAATGGAAACTATTATTTTAGAAGAAATCTATAAAAGGTAAATAATTATCTTAGAAACCATGAAAATTAACTGACCATGATATCAACAGATCTTAAAATGTTGTAATAGTCTTTTCAAACTTCATGTCAGTTTGATGGTGATAATAGGTTCTCAAATAAAACTCAGTATCTAATGCTTTCTGAAGACTTTTCTTGAAATTAGATGTAAATAAAGGATCAAAATCAAATAAAAAATGAGTGATGTGATTCATGAAATCTTAAAACAACATCAATATAGAGTCATGAAAGGTGCTCTAGTGGAAAATCATCCCTTATAGTGAGGAACTGTGAATATTTTCTTAGTCGACCAATAATCACCCATATTGCATCATTATTTCATGGAGTTTTTGTTAATCTAGCATAAAATTCCATAGTTATATCATCTCATTTCCATGTATTTATAGTCATAGGATGTAGGATTAATCAAGGATGTTTCCTTCCATCATCTAATTGTTTAAAGACTAAAAATCATGATACATAATTCGTAATATCACACTTCATGTTATCCCACCAAAAATCATCCTTCAAATCTCCATACATCATAGTGATACCAAGGTTAATTGAGAAATTCAAACTATGGGAATCATCCATTAAATACCTTTTTAGGTTAGGTATATTGAGAACACAATGTCTCTTCGAAAATTTCATAATTCAGTCATTGTACCTAAAGTCTGCCAACTTTTCATCATTCAAAACATTGAATTTTTTATGATTATCATCATCAAACTGAGAAAATTAAATCCATTCCAATAAAAAGAATTGGGAAATAAATTTAAAAAGAAATTATATTTCTCATTCCATGATAAATAACACATCCGGATTTCTAGACCGATGTAAAAAGGTCCCTGACAATCCAGATCTTGTTTAGAGCTCCAAGATTCAACCAACTCAATGCATCTGCTACCTTATTCACCTTCTTAGGGTGGTGGTGTGTTGAAAAACCGTAATCCATTAATAACTCGAGTCGTCATCTTTCCCTAATATTGATTTATCTATATGAGAAGATATATTTCAAGATCTTATGATTTGTATATATCTCACATCTTTCACCATAAAGATAATGAAATCATATTTTCATAGAAAATATTGTAGCTGTTAACTAAATATCATTTGTTGGATAATTATATTCTGAGGATTTTAACAACCTTGATTCATTGTAAATATCTCAATATTTTTAGAAGGTGGTGCATCGGTCAAAATACGAAAGAAAATTTTATTTAAAAATAATATATTAAATGAATCTAAATGATTGGTTCATATTACAATCGTTAACAGGAAGGGGATGCAAATTTTCAAGAAGCACCTTGAGCCAGGTTATGTATGGTAAAACCACTTTATTGGAAAGCCCATATGTAACAATATTCACCACAGTATAGGTGTGGGTTACAGTATAGTTGATGTCTTTGAGAGAACAAAGACAATTCATTCAGCCTGTATTAAATGGCCAAGCTAGATGAATCACCACATTCCATATGTCATGCACTATAGTAGTAAAACCACTTTTAACCCGCAATTTTTACCAACCATTGTGTGTGGAGAAAAGGATGGCATGGATCACACTAAGCATTTCAGCTTCCATAGAGTATTCGATACAGCTACCTCCAAAAAATAATCCAATGATCTGACCAAGGTGTTTTCTAAAGATGAATCTACATCATGTGGGCCCCTGATTTCCTTTAGAGTCACCATCCTTGTTGATTTTGATCTATCCTGGGAGCGGTGGTCCCCAAAAAACCTGTAAACTGTGTCTTGTATGGAAAAATTGTCATCAACATGAAGTCATCTCAAGGTCATAAAATTAGACACAACGTTTTTACAGCTCACTCTCTAAATCAACGCAGCATCCCAAACAGAAATGAGAATTGGATATTTACATGCATTAGTCTTAAGTGAGAAATTATTGTGAATAATTGAATTTCTATCATACCAGATCACATGAACAATCTCCACAACCCGAGCAAGAAAAATGTTCTTGATTTTTTTTGGAGGGATCCATATATACATAGTGTTCTAGCATGTTATTAACAAAGTAAAGGATTATCCTTCTATAGTGAAAGATGTTAAAAAGATAGATTCAAAGGGAATTGGAAGTTACACCAGATAGAAATAAATGATTAGCATATTCTCTATCCTAATTACAATGATGAAATTTAGAGAAAATACGCATCCCAAAAATTTTCAAGCAAGCATTAGTTGGAACCTTATTATAGGCAAGATTCCTAATGAAGTGTGACTCTTAAAGGATTTGTCTAGGACATATCAAAGCAATTATTCCATTTGAAGTCATTTTCAGAGTTATGGAAGGAGTGTTTATATAAATTTTTTAAATTTAGTAACCCATTTGGAGTAGGTTCCCAAATCAAAGGATCATCTGAAATTGAAAATAGGTAATTATCAATTAATTGAACAACATTAAAATAAGGAGTGTCAATATGAGAAGCTAGAACATTTTAAATTGGGCTATTGATATTTGTAGGATAACGGTTAGGAGGAATCAAGGATAATAGAGGAGCACTAGTCTAGTTGTCCAACCAGAATCCCATAGAGGAGTTTCTCGAAACCATCCATCAGGAATGTTTCATAATGTTTTCATACATGATTTTGATGGAGGGCCAAAAGGAAGAAATCAGGAAATTATTGTTACCACTTTTCAATCAATCAAGGAACCTATTTTTGATGAGTGTTATCTAGTAGGAGTCATTGTGAATTATTTTCAAGGTTAATCTAGCTAGTATGGCCTTATTAAATAGATTTATGTTTTGTATTCCAAGACCACCATTTTTTAAAGGATTAGAACATGTAGTCCAAGGAATAGTCATATGATTCCTATCCATGGATATGTACATACAAATAAAATTTTATATGTAAACATTCATTTTATTAATAAGACCATACGACCATTTTTATACAATCATAGCGTAGACCAATTTGGAGACAATGAAATATATGACAAGACAAACATTCCCCGCCATGTAAAGAGATTTTCCTTCCAAGTGGATAGCTGATTAAGTATTTGATCAACAATGTTAGAGAAGTGTCTTTCTTTGGGTATACCACAAAAATGGGAACCCAGAGATATTTGAAGGGTATAGTTCCTTATTTGATTCCAATCCCATTGATATGTCTATGAAAGGAAACAATTTGAATCCAGAATTCACCCATGCTAAACTATCCATGGAAGTACTTTCTTCCAAGAGCCCCCAAAACAACCTGCAATTGTGTCTCATGATCCATATATTTTTTTCAATATATTAATAGGTCATAAATAAATACCACAATAAATTCACCATGATTTTACTTCAACACTATGTGCATTAGATATATAAAGCTAGATGGTGTGTTAGTTCATCCAAATGTTGTTACTATAAACTCATTATGTCCATACATAGTTTGAAATTTTGTCTTTCAAATATAATCATTCATCACATGAAATTGATGATATCCGGATCGAAGTTCAATCATTGATTTTTTTACCATGAATCAGATAAAATAAATCATTAATGTAAAGTGTGTGATACTTTAATTTATTATAATTTCATTTATTTCTCAATAATCAATGAACAACCTCATGGATATACATCTATTTCTGAAAAAGATAGTAGGGTATCCCCATGGAGAAACAGTAGGGAAAATAAACCCTTAATCTCTCAATTCCTATATTTTTTTCATTATCTCCAATAATTCAATATTTACCATTTTATAATGTCTCATTTATACAGGTCTTGCACCAAAAATTAAATAAATATATAAATCAACTTTTTTCATATTAAGGATGTAGAAGTAAATAATCTAGAAATACATCAATATATTCTTTCACAATCTATAAATATTAATGTTAAAAATTTAAATCTTATTCCATATATTTGGTTTTCTATCCCTCCATACGAATTTGATTTAGTTGATCTAATAGTGGTGGATCCCGATATAATGAAAATGTTTAGGATTCGTCGCTAAAGATAACAAATATCTTATATTCATAACCAATAATAATTTCCTTCGTTTTTGTAATATATTTTCACAGAATATTTGAATGTTAATCCATGATGAGGATTATATAAAATTAAATCATAGGTATGATGAAAAGGTTAAGAACATGAAATTTTGTGTTTGTCATACATGGGACTAACTGTCACATCTTTGTTGTAGTGATACACCCCTTAAGAGTTTTGACTAACAATACCTTTATTAAATCAAAAAGGAAATGTATAATTATATTAGTAAAATTGGTAGATATAAAGGAATGTGATGATGTGAAATTTAATAAATCATGGTATATGATCAAATAAATGATTAATATATCTTCCACCACATCATTCGGAACATCAAGCTCTACAGTCATGATCATATAATATTGGCCTTTAACCCTAGGACTTTTCTGGGGCATGTTTTTTTGAAACATTATATAATCATTAGAATAGTATCCCATATCTCAATAATAATAGCATTGAAAATTTATACACTTTATTTCCCTTTTAATCATTATCATGATGGCATTTCTCTCTACACTTCAGAAAACTACTTTTTCTTTTATGCTGGAAACTGGGTGTTTCCCTCCACAAGTGTCGCATGTTGGAAATTCGTGTTTTTATTCTCCCCATTATATATTCATTCCCCAAAACCATCTTATTATCATGTATTATATAAAATTCATTACACATAGAGAATTATTTATCTATTTTGATAGCACAAGAGACTATATTTACCCTTGATGATGAATTGTTTGGAGACCCATTCTTTTCAGAGTATTATATTTAAACCATCATAGTAACTATAAATATTTACCCTTGGATTACATATGTAGATTGTGAAATTATATTCAAAACATGTAATGTTGGATTCATATATTTCAATATTTTCTTCCTCTTTTTAATTTAAAAATCGAGAATTTCCACTCTATATCCGCTCATTATTCGTGAGGAAAATATTTTTCTTGGAAAATTTCCATAAAATCCATCCATTAAATATTTTAAGATTTTTCCCCTTGTTTTTGTATTTAATTAATGACCAACATTGATCTCAAAATCCCAATAGATGATAAAATTCCATGAATACCTTCTCCCTTTCATTACATACCAATGTGAGAAATATGTTCACTAAAAGAATTATCCACTGCTCCACTACATATCATCTTGTCTTCCCATTGAATGATAGAAGCTGTTGTCACATAAAGCAGTCTATCATTTCACATCCTCATTGTGTATCGGGGTGCTCCATATGGGTAATGTTATTAATCATAACTTGAGTTAGCAGTACCTCTATAGTCATATGTTTCTCATCACCAGTCATATATATAGTTCCAGAATTATTATATTGTATAAGATGGAATCTATACGTTGGATGTGTGTATTGATACTCTATATATTCATTCTACTAAGATCCATTTCTAAATAATGTAATACACAAAAATATGTTTTGAATCATTATTTATAATATCATACTAGAAAAACGCATAACAGAAATTGAAATTTTATGCAAATATAATCCCATAATCATAAACATGGATTTCTTGGAGACATATTTACTTTTAAATCCTTCACAATGGTTTGTAAAGAAAATGTTAATTATACATATCATTTCTCCACGGATTTTCAAAATAGTTGTGATGTAAGGCTGGTTTTTGTGTACCGTATTACCTCAAAATTGGCATGAGATACCTAGTCAGAGTTTTTACCCCTATGTATAACTGTTCCAAAACCATGTCCACTTATAGTATCACGACAGGGATGTATTTATAGAAAGATCTATATAATATATTCCTTAAAATGAGTCTAAGATTCTATTATATGATTATTTTCAATGACTATCATAGTTTTATATTCCCTATTCTATGCTTTCAAAATCTAGTATCGAAGGATTATACAAAACATTCTCTATTACCAACAGTATATTACCCCAACCCGAGTAGCCCTGAGCCAGTGCCTTACTATATTAAATTGAAAAAAATACAAGACTAAAATTCCAAATGACTGATTATTTTAGTAGTTATTAAATCCATATTATATAAATTATCTTTAAATTAGCACATTAATTAATAAAACAACATTTAAACTCCCCTATAAACACACATAGCCTCCTAGATTATCCCTATATGACATTCTTAATAAACATCATCGCAATATGGGGAAAAAATAAAACATAGGAAAGAGTTGATCTCAGATACTCGGTAAGGGTATGTAATACATCATAGAATAATATATATGGAAAATCATAGTGAATGACTTATAACACATGATTTTAGAATGTAAACATTTGCATAATATGGAGAGAGTAAAATTTGAATAAGTAATTCCATTAAAATAATCACATGAGAATAAACCATAACCAGTTATATTCTACTAGTAGAAATTTTAATAGACTATCAATTTATAATATAATAAGAGGTAATTTATAATTCTATACATGTGAAACATACTATTGAGGCCTCGTCCAAGGCATCTCAAAATAAATGGAAAATTCCCCAACCAAAACCATATATTAAAATGGGAAATGAATTTTCCAAGTCCATATCATTTTTGTCTCATGATACACACCCAATAATAGAGGGGATATAGAGGGATCCAAAACATACTTACATAGTCTAACACATTACTCATATGAATGGGGTTAATCCTAATCATCAACTATATGAAATGTAAATATCTTCCCCATTTTGTAAACATAATAACTAACAATTCTATGTATTACTGTGAATGGTGTCAAGAAAACACGTCCACTATAAAAATGATCATAATCCCTTTAATAAAATATGGCATATGATAATAATAAGAGATAAATCTAAATAAATAATAAAATTCAACATATTTGTTTAAATATTTGAAAATACTATAATAAAATCATCGATGAATTCTTTGGAGAAATACAACTTTTAATTTGAAAAACTTTTTCTTTTGGAAAAATTCACTTTTATTTGTAATAATTGTTTGTATATATTCAGAAATAAACAAATAAAATTATTCCAGATATACTTATTAATTTTATAGTAAATTGATTTCTTCAAAAATATTACTAATGGTACATGGAAATGATTAATAAACTCAGAGGTTTCCTTAAATCAGGATTCTTTATCGATAATAATTGAACAAAAAACCATATAAAAATGTATTTACCCATATAAAATATGAAATGATATGAGAAAATTATTTTGGAATTTATACAGAGGATTTAGAATAATTCTATAAAAATAAATATTTAAATTAGTGTAAAGAGGAAAAAAGAATTACCATAATGAAAATAGATGTTTAGAAAGAACCCTTACATTTTTTCGGAACGTGTTATGCATATGACATTAATGTCCAAAGAAATAAAATTAAATACATTAATTAATTTATTTCGAACTATTATCACATGAATATTATTCATTATAGTTTTATTATGTTCATTTATGGCCTTATTGATGGGTTATAGATTTTAATTTCATCATTACGGTGCATTCATTTTCTTGTTTTTCATCATTGGATCACTTGTTTATAAGTAATGGAGTTCAGGAAACATTTTCATAATTATAATTAACTGGAATTATATATTATTAATAAACATAAATATGTATAATCGGGTTTATATATTGTTTCCCTATATATGGGGATGAATCATTAGTAAACATGTTAATGATATTCGTCTCAATAATTTAATTTTTTTAGATCACAATGAACTCATTTTGTTTTATCACTGAGTATTTTTTAAATATGGTACTTATATAAAATAAAAAGTATTCTAATATACATTTTAAATTCTTATTCCACTATTAAAATGGTTTTACAAACTTCCTTGAATATGGTGAAGGAAAATGAAAACTTATCTTCCGTGACGGCAATGAAACATCACCTCAAGGATGATGTTTCCCTATTTATTATAAATGGGATAAGAGAAAGGGATTGATGATGAATTATTCCATTAACTTGATATAATTTTAGTATATAAATAATATTATAGTTATCATGTCTCTTTGGCAGGGGAGGTGATAGATGAATAAGAAAATAAAATAAATTGAAAATAAAATAAATGAAAAGAAAGAGGCTTTTTTACCTCTTGAATTAAAATTCTTGAGAACCACTTTAATGGTATTGGTTTGGTAATTTAGATTATACCAAGAGATCCTAGATTTTGGGAATGGATCAGGATGAATATTTGGTAAAAAATTGACAAGGATCAAATCTTGGAAGTTGTGAGGAGAAGGGGTGGAGTGGGTTGGTATTTATAGTGGAGGAGAAGGGTTTTTTTATATTTTATTCATTTATTTTTAATTGGGAATATTGACTATTAATATTTTAAGTATAATCAACAGATATATTAAATTAGTTAAGGGATGTTTGAGATTATTGTTCATACATCAACGATGACTCATGTAATAGTGTATTTATATTATAATGTATTTATATCATAAATTCTGATATTTTAAATTTCACCAAAACATTATGTATTTATGAAAAATACTAAAAATCCATCCTAACTTATTTTCAATGTATATAATTCAAAAATGGATTTCATTTTATGAAAATTATTTTTTAATATGACAATTTTAATTTTTAATTAAATTCATTATTTTACCCAAAAAATACAGATTTTAAATTTATATTTGATTTGATAACAGAAAAAATAATTAACTAATGTCTCATAAAATTATACATTAAAAATAATAAAACATAATGTTAATTTAAGAATAGATTTTTTGAAAATAAATTTTCATTTTAATCATTTACTTAATTATAAAATTCTAATTACAAAATTATGACCTACAAAAATACAAACCGCTAATTAATAATTTTCTAAAATATTAATTAACATATAATTTAACATAATTATATCATACATTAATATATAAAAGTTAAAAATTTAATTTATACTTTAATGGGTGAGGTTACTATACATTTGGTTGGTCTACTATTCATAAAGGGACTTATTACTTTTCCCAAGGTCATGTTACTATTGCATCAGTATGGGCTCTTTAACATCTACAAATACCTCTTATTTATTTACTTATACATTAATAAAGATTTTATTATGTTATCTATGTGATTTTATGTGATTTATAATATAATAAATAATAATAAGAAGGTAAATTTATTTAATAGTGTTCTATGTTGTTATATTATCCCCTCCAATAAAAATCTTATCTTCAATATTTCTATAATATTACCTCATAAAATTATTTGGGTAGTTCTTTTTCATAAGTTCCTTGCACTCCAACATTGCCTCTTCAATTTTATTATTTTTACAAAATACCTTTATAATCTATGTTTTCTAATTCATCAACACAAGTTCTTTAGTGTTCATAATCGGGATAGAATCTTCATAGTAAGATAAGCCATGATTCAATGATAGTCCTTTATAAGTGTGTAGATATTTAGGGTTTTTCATGGATTTCCTTAATAGAGGGATGCGGGACACAGTTTTCAATTTACAAAGGCTATGAGGCAGCGTTAAATGATAAGACATAACTCCAATTCTCTCCAAATTTTCAAAATAACTGATGTACCTAAATCTTTGTTTTCCTTTCTATCAAAATCTTATAACACCCTTCCATGGAATACTTTCGTTTAAAAATTAACTGCCACTTGAAATTACTAATCCTTCATCATTCAATTATCTGTATAGATATTTTCATACTCTTAGATTCTTTAATATGGGTTTGAATATTATTTACCTATGTTTTGGTTTCCTCTATAGGCCCTCGGCGAAAAAGATTCCTTTAACCAACTCCATCACAACAAGTTGGTGTACCACATCTCTTTCCATATAATGCATCACATGGTTCCATTTATGTTTTTGAATGGAAACTATTATTGTAATTAAAACCCATAAAATGTAAATAATGAGTCCACATACATTGAAAATCAATTGATCATGATCTAAATATTTATTCCAGTGTTTGAATAGTCTATTTATAATTACCTATTGGTTTTAGGGTGATAAGAAGTACTCAAATGAATCTTTTTATCCTATTCATTCTAAATAATTATCCCTAATTTTGATGTAAATCATTGAATGCGATTATAAAAAATGAGAGTTGTTAGCAATAATGAATTAAAACATCATCAATATAGAGTTTTTCAATGAGATTCAGTGGAAAGTCATTTCTTATAGTGGGGAAATTTTTTGATTTAGTACGTCGATCAACAACACCTCATATTTCATCATTATTTCTTGGAGTTTTTTGTAATTTAGTGACAAAATCCATCGTATTATCATCCCATTACATGGTAGGAATATTCTTTTATTAAACGAATCATCTCAGATGTTGTCTTTCAGCCTTCAATTATTGAAAGACTAAACATATTGACACATAATCCCCAATTTCCCATTCATGTTATCCAAAATGAAATGTTCCATCAAATTTCTATACATATTAGTGTAAGTATGGTGTATAAAGAAACTCAATATTTAATAATCATCCAATAACATTCATTTTAGCTCAGGAATAAAGAGAACAAAAATACTCTTCCAAAATTTAAGAATTCCATCATCACACATGATGTCTTTCAACTTCCAATCATTCACATATTTAATTTCTTGTTGACGATTATAAACACCATAATTATCAATTATAATCCCTTAAAATTATGATGGTTTGGAAACCAATTAAAAAATAATTATGTTTCACATTCGTTTATATTTATATATCCATATTTTCTAGATCCATGTATATATTGTTCATTTAAATCATCATCTTGTTCATAACTCCATGACCTTCATAATAAATAAGTTTTCTATCATATTTTCATTCCTTGGGTGGTAGTGTATTGAACTTTCATAATCAACGAGTAGCTCAATCCATTGCATTTACCTCATGTTGAGTTCGTTCTATAATAAAATATTTTTCAAGCTCTTAGGATCTGTATATATCTCACACATTTCACCATATAGATA
This sequence comes from Viscum album, assembly GCA_963277665.1. Classification (NCBI taxonomy): domain Eukaryota; kingdom Viridiplantae; phylum Streptophyta; class Magnoliopsida; order Santalales; family Viscaceae; genus Viscum; species Viscum album. The sequence continues at coordinate 730,310,570 of OY728143.1, read as the reverse complement.
ATGACTTTCTTTTTTCAGATCAAATATTACCACTACCAACTCAAGATCATGAGTTAGATAATACTATTCATGGATTTTTAATGGACTAAAAACTTAGAAAATAACTCTATAATTCTTCATAAATACACAACTAATACCTTTATATGATTCACCACTATAAATAAAAAAACACAATTTCATGATGGTAGATTCAAGATCATATCATTAACTAATCTCCTCTAAAATTATTCCAAACATTATTCATTTATTTTCTTCCAAACGATCTCAACCCCTTTAAAAGTAAACATGGTTAGCAAGTTAGATAATCAAGAAAAATTCTAAATGAACTATTGAAAATAACCCCCTAAACCAATAAATCTAAATACCTCAGTTATGTTCATTAGTATAGGTAAATCCTAAATGAAAATTATCTTCATTGGATCTATTGATATTCTATACTTATTGAAAGTATTGCGAAGAACAAAACTTTTTGAAGCCAAAATTCATACATTCCAAACACCATATACAATACTATTCATATAAGAGTCTCTGAAACAATGCACAAGTTGTTCTTTTGGTACTCATATATTCTTCAATATATCAAGATTACATCAATAAGAACTATAAAAATTATTAAACATGTTCCTTGAAAAATATGTTCGTTAGATCCATAAATAGAGAGGGTTCATTAGTTAGTACAAATGGAATTACTCTAAACTCATAATGTCCATACCTAGTTTGAAATGATATCAAAGGAATATATTCCTTCCCAAAACACAATTGATGATATCCAAATAAAAGGTCAATATAATATAAAAATTGAGCTCTGTAATGCTGATCAAATAAACCATTAATGCGAGGTTTAGGATACTTGTTTTTTCTTTTAATAGCATATATTTCTCAATAATCAATGCACAATCTCAGGGATACATCCTTTTTTTAAAAAGAGAATATGGGCTTCCCATGTATAAACATTAAGGATAATAAATCCTTTATCATTAAATTCCTTTTGTTGATTCGTCAACAATAATAATTCTATAGTGTCCATTCTATAATGATTCTTCGATATAGGTATTGCACAAAGACATAAAAAAATAGAGAACTAAACATTCCACTCTAGAGGAAGTGAAGTTAAATCATCCATTAATAATTCAATGTATACTTGTACAACCGATACATGTTCAATTTGAAGATTATTTAATCATCCATAGATTATTTTTTTTCCTCATCTATAAGAATATCATTCATTAGTTCTACTGGTGATGGATCTAGATAACAATAAGATGATAAGGGTTACACTCTAAAAATAATGTATTCCAAATAATCCTCACAAACTGTAGTATCCAAACTTTTTCAAAATATTTTTTGCTTCATATTTTGACTGCCAGTCCATACAGATGATTATATAAAATCCAGTCAATGTTATAATGACAGGGTCAACAAATAAATCATGTTTATATGTTATAAATATTTCTAAAAGAAACATCTTTGTTGTAGTGATACTTCCCTTAGAAGTTTCAATATACAATATTTTAATTTAATCTAAATGGAAATATATAATTTTCATTTAAAACAGGGTAGATATAAAGGAACATTATAATATAGAATCAAATAAAGAATTGGATAAGTATTAGTAAATTATTAAAGTACCTTCCACCAAATCATTCGGAACATCAACCTCTGCAGTCATGATCTCATAAGCATAGTATTTCTCCCTTGGACTTTTCTGATGCGTGTCACAATGACACTTTTAAAAATCATTAGTATAGTGTCCCTTTTACCTATAATTATAGAATTGAACATTTATAGATTCTTTCATTCCATTGAAATCATTAGCATAATTTCCTTTCTCAACACACTGGTAGCAAACATCACTTCCTTTTATGCAGGCACCAGGGTGTTTCCATCCACATGTATCACATCTAGAAAATTCATGTTTTTATTCTTCCATATATCAATTCTTTCCTCCACCACACTATTCTTGTTTCTTTCCTTATAGATCAAATATTTTTAGAATTATATCTATGTCTTGATATCATATAAAACTATTACATCGTATTATGAGAAATTTTAGGAGACAAGTTCCCTTTAGAGGAATGATTTTAAAAGATTAATTAATTGATCAATATTGATCCTTTGATTATATATGTAGTATGCGATATGCCTTTATAAACATGTAAATTTGGATTCATACATTTAATACTCTATATACACTTTTTGTTTCATACTCAAGAATTACCTCTCAATATTCATTCGTTGTTCTTAATTTTTTTTTTCGTGGACAAGTTTCATAAAATCCATCAATTCCAAATTTTTAATTTCATTCTCTTCTATTGTGTTTTGAATTAATGACCACCATTAATATGAATCTACCAATAGAAGATAAAATTCTCTGACATCCTTATCCCTTCCATTACATCCCTATGTGAGAAATATCTTCTCAATGGAACATATCCACTGCTTTGCTAAAAATGGGTTTGCAATCCCATTGAATGATGGTTGTTGTTTTCACATAAATTGGTCTACCATTACTCCTATATGCTGTAGATCAATATGCACTAATGGAAAAGTTTATTAGTCATAACCTATGTTATCTATCCTAGTAAAGTAATAATTTTATCATCACCAGTCGCATATCTAGTACCAACAACATTATCATTAATCAGAGTGAAATCCCTATATGTGGTACATATTTTTATACCTTTTCCATTCCTTCCACTATATGAAATTTATAAATATTTTCATACACTAAATTAGGTTATGATTTGTTATTTGTAATCTCATACAAGAAAAGCTGTAAACATAAATTAAAATTCTATGCATATATAATATCATAATCATAAATATGGTTTATTGGGGGCATATTTACTTTTAACCCCATAATAATGGGCTCTAAAAAAATTATAATTATCCCAAGAAAATCCCTTGAGAGTTTCAAAATGAGTGTGCTGTAAGGCATGTTATTGTATACGAGGTTACCTAGAGTCTATCCCGGAAGACCTTGTTGATGTTGTTACCCTAAAGTAAATTTGTTCCATTACCACATACACATGAAGTATATAGATAGGTTTGTATTTTTACGAGTACCCACATAATCTATTCTTTACAAAAATTCTTTGATGTTCTTCTATCATTATCCTAAAAGCCTATCTTAGGACTGTGTTATCAAATATATGTTTTAGAAATATAGTTTCCAATGTTTCTACTAAACTTTTACTAATACCAACTATAAATACACTAACCCCAATATCCCATAGTCATTGCCTTGCATTATTATATTAGCATAGATACAAGACATCAATCCCAATTGAACGATTTGTTTAGTAATTTTTGAATATATATGACAAACATGAACATTACAATCTATCTCGAAAAAAACATTTCAACTCCATTGAAAACAACCATAAAATACTATATTATCCCTATAAGTCATTTATTAAGAACATATTTTCAACCTAGGGGTAGATAAAACATATGAAATGGGTGAGCTCAGAAGCTCGTTAAGGGTGATTATTATTGAGTAAGCTAATATAAATGATAATTTATGGTAAATTTTTTAAAATAAAAACTTTTAGAACATAAACATGTGAATAACATAGAATAACTAAAAGATGAATAAATAATTCAATAAAATAAATTATATAAACATGGAGCTTTACCATGGATATTCTACTAGTCGAATATTCACATAGATCATGAATTTCTAGTATAATATTAAAGGAATGTGTAATTTTTAACAAATGAAACATACCATAGAGTCCACTTCTGTGATATATGAAAATAAAAGGATAAGGACTTGGATAAAACCATATAGAAAAATGGGCAAGACCTCGCCCAACTCCATATCATTATTGTCTTGTGAGACCTCCTAGTACATCAAGGGGATAGAGCGAGCCCCACCCATCCCTTACTAAGTGAAATGAATTCCTCATATAAATGGGGCTAAACAAAAACAATGTATACATATAAAAAATAAATAGATTCTCCAATCTATAAACAGAATCACTAACTATTCGGAGTAGTATAGTGAATGGTATCAGGATAACACATCCACAATTACACTAATGATAAAATATTTAATAAAATATCATAGATGAAAAATAGGAGATAAATCTCAAAAAATAATAAAAAAAAATAGATTTTTTTAAAGATATGAAAATTATCTAATCGAATCATCACATAATTCATAATAGGTATACCCAATCTATTTTGCAATGAAGAGTCCTTTTGAAAAAATAAATTTCATTTGTAGTAATTGTTAATTTAATACTAGAAATGAACACATATTTTTTTTCATGGAAATATTTTTGAATTTAGAATAATAATGGTCTCTAAATATTTATTATGGATGGAAATTCAAAATGGGTAATAAATTGGGAAGTTCCCTTAAATTAGGATTTCTTATCTTGAAGAATTAGGATGGGAACTTTATAACAGATGTATTTACACACACATGTAAGATGAAATGATATAGATGAATTAGTTTGTAATTTATAGAGATAATATAAAATATTTATCTATAAATAAGTAAGAATTAAATTTCTATACATAAAAATATTCAATAACCCAAATGAAGATGAATGTTCATGAAGGAACTGTCAAATTATGTCTGAATGTGTTCGGCACTTGAACTAAATGTCCTTGATAATCTAATTAAATATATTAATAAACCAATTAAAAACATTTTATAAATGTATTTGATTCATTATAGTTTTATTATGTTCATTTAGGGCCTTAATTATGAGTTATATAGTATAATTTCATCGTTTAGGGGCATTCGTTTTCTTGGTTTTCATGATTAGTGCACTTATTTATAAGTAATAAAGTTCAGGTAAAATGGGTATAATTATCCAAAATTTTAATTGGATTTTATTTATGAACATCCAAGTGTGTAATTGATTTTACATATTGATTTTCCCATATACGAGGATGAATCTTTAGAAAACCAATTAATGATATTTTTTTGATTAATTTATGTTGTTTTAGATCCCAAAAAACTCATTATATTTTATCAATTATTATTATGTAACTGTGATACATCTAGAACACAAAGTGATTTGTAATATAAATATTAAAATATTCTTCAGCCATTAAAATGTTTTTATGAACATCCTTGGAGACTGTGAAGGAAAATGATTACTTGTAGTTCATGAATGCGGTGAAACAACATGTCATGGATGACAATTCCATTTTAGAATAAAATGGGGATGATAAAGGGATTGATAATTGATTATTCCATTAATGAGATATAATTACAGCATAAAAATTATAATATAGTTATCATGTATATTTTCATAGGGGCAAGAGGGAAGTGTAAGAGAATAAATGAAATTGATAATAAAATAAAATAAAAGAAAGATGATTTTTACCTCTCAAAATTCCATTCATGATAACCTTTTTAAGGGTATTGGTTTTGACCTTTTTTATCTATCCAAGATATCTAGGACGTGTTAGAGGGTCTTTAAATTAGTATTGGGTTTAAATTTTACAAGGATCAAAGCATGGATGGTGTGATGAGAAGGGGTGGTGATGGGGGTATTTATAGTGGAGGAGGTGTGTTTTTTTACTATTTTATCACTAATTTATTATTTTGGATCAGGACTATGAATAGTTTGAGAATTAAGAAAAAATATATCAAAAAATATAGGAATGTTATAGATTATGGTTCTTACATCAGCGATTAATCATGTAATAGTATATTTAACATATAATTTATTTATACCGTAAATTACCTTATTTTACAATATGACAAAAATTTCATGTATTTTAGAAAAATAAAAATAATTCACCATTTATTTTTTTAATGTATTGAATTAAAAAAATACTATATTTTATTAAAATATTTTTCAAAATATGTGAAATTTATTGTTTAATTAAAATCATATTTTGTACAAAAAATGATGATTTTAAATATGTAATTATTTTTTCAACACTTTGAAGAATTAACTATGCTATAAAAAATTATCAAAAAATCATAAGAAAACAAAATTTAAATTTATGAATAATTTTTTTATAAACAATTTTCTTTTAAATAATTTTACTAATTATATATATATATTTTTAAATTTTTTTCACATTAAAAATACCAATAATTAATTAAAACTTTAAACTATTGATATACTGATAATATGATATAATTATATTATACTTTCACATAAAAGATTAATTAATTATTTTACCTTCACGAGTGAGGCTACTATTCATTTAGGCAATTTATAATTTATAATGGTCATATTACTTTTCCAATTGTCAAGTAATTATATCATCGTTATAGGTTCCTTAACTTCTATAAATACTTCATATTTCATTCATTCTTCATTTATAATGTTGGTATTGAGTTCTCAAAGTTATATTATATGATTTATACTATATTAAATAACAATAAGAATGGATATTTCGTTGATTTATTTATATTTAATTACACATTGGCAGTCAAATAACTATTATTGTGGAAGAAACTACGATGATTTGATGTATATACACCCTAGATAATATTAGAGATCTTGTTATACTATTCAAGAGGAACAATTATAAGATTTTATGAGCCAGTATTAAGCTACCCATTGAGAGACTATGAATACTACATAAGACAACCACTTATATGGATATTGTTTTTGGGTTAAGGATGATTCCATCTCAATGGTGAGGGATGATACATTCACCATTAGTGTTTGATTTGAGGTAAGTATGATACATTCGCACTCACTAAAATCAATTTTATATATTAGTGATATAAAATGTGTCTTTGGAATGTCCCAAACAAAATAAGGCGTATATTTATAAATTGAAGATGAACCTTAAAAAAAATAATGATTTAGTATTTTTTTATCTACTTATTTTCATATGGTGTTTCTTGTTGATAATTCATAAGTATACCATTACATCATTAAGACACTATAGATCAAATTTTAAGAGGGAAAGCGATAGAGGTATGAATTCAATAAAATAAATTTACACTGCTTCACCCCCATATAGTGTGACTATATAGTCATCTATGTAACTCATGTGGTATCATAATTAATATATATTACTTTGATTGGAACTATTTTACCAAAGTTATTTTTATCTATAACACATTTATTACATATTTGAATAAGGATTAGAGTTTCAATGGATGGAATGTGTAGTTCCCATCCCTATTAATCCAAATCATGGAGGTTTCATCCAATAAATTTATGAAGAGATATAATAATTTGTTTTTGATGGAAAGAATTATCTTGAAGGTTGATTAATTAAAAACACTAATTAGGGGAAATAAAATTGGGGTTTTAGAAATTAATTTTTTTGCATTAACCATTTTAAAATATTATTTTGAGATAGTAAAGGGTATATGTCTATAGAATTATTTTACCACCACTACACTAAAGAAAATGTTTAATTAAATAAATTATTATTGAAATTTTCTCTTATATATTTATGTTTCTTATTTAATTACATGATGATAAAAAAAATATATAAATATAAATATATATATATATATATAACCACTACATAAATAATTCATTATGAAGATGAAAGAGTGAAACTATCTCAACCAGAAAGTGAAAGCCAAAAAATAGTATTTCCTAATCCATAAAGATAATTTATCCCTGGATAATTGATTAATAAAAAATCATATTTATACAAAATAGAATGTAAGTAAAATTATTGAGTGAAAGGTCAATTTTTTATAATAAACTCAGAAATTTAATATTGTTATCAAGGATGTCAATTCAGAGATCAAATGGAAAATAATTAAGAACATTGAATATTATTTACAAGAAATTAGAAATATGACTAAAGAGAAAATAGAGGCAGTTAAAAGGGAATGTGAAGAAAGTTTAAGATATTTTGATATTGTGAAAAGTAACATCATGAAAAAGTGTTTTGTGATGAATTTAAAATGAAAAATACAGATTAACTATATGAAAATACTTCCCATTAGTCAAACTAAAATACTAAGACAATGAATGAATTTGATAAAATATTTTCTTCTTGGAAGTCTTATTTAGTTGGAAATATATTATTGAAATTATATAAATATCTATCAATAAAAACATTAATGGTAAATGTAACACTTGTCTTAGAAAATTCTATTTATACTAATTCACTTTCACTATCTAGTATAGTTTAAAAGTGTAAATCTAAAGAAATATGAGTGAATGCATTCAAGGAAATACCCCATTACATCACAAGAGTATTTAAAAATCCATGGTTATATAATCCCAAAAAATAAAGCTCAAATAAGAACTATATGTTCTATGAATGTCATGACAATATATTTTCTTAGACACTATTCAAAAGAAAAATATCAACATTAAATAGTATTTTTGTCATTTTGGTGGGTTTATATATAATGAAATTAAATGTTAGTAGAATATTTCAATTAATGATTATTATAGAAGGACTACATTAAATTAGATAAAAGACGAATATAAGTGATCAATATAAAAAATATAAATCAATTCACCTCAAATTAATTTGGATGCTTAAAAATATTTTTTGGACATTGAAACATAAGTGGTCACTATGATGGTGAGTGATAGTATAATTTTACCATGTATGATTCATTTTCATCATGTGAAATATGGCTATAAGTTTTTTTAAATAATAAAATAAATATAGGGGATTCATCTTTGGTGTATACAAAATAATAATATTGAATAAATCACATCCAATAAGAAGTCTAAAAAGGATGCAAACCCAAATATGAAATTCATTTACTATAGGAGAAAATAACTCCTACTTTATCATTTGAACGAGGTCATGAATTTAAATATTGTAGAATAAATATAGATAATATAATTTAATCTATTTATGGATCAATTAAAATGATTTGTTTGGTGGAAGACATCTAATAAATAGAATAACATATATATCCAAATAAGGGAAACTCGAAGGAAAATGAAATACTATGTGGTTAGTGAAACAAAATTTAAACAATCTTATTAAATTCTTTAAATGGATACCTTAAAATAATGACATTATTAAAAAAAGATAAATTTACATTCTCTCTATGTTTCATGAATGTTGCAATGGAAAAGGAATTTCTAAATCGGGGGTAAAACTAAGCATGTTTTAAAAAAAATTAATGATTATTTTGAAAACTCAATTATATATGGATAAGAAAATGGACTATCAATAAAATATTTAATTTGATCCTTTATCAGATATCATAAAAACTTTTTATAAATAAGGTTAAATTTTATAATAATAGGATGTTCATGCTTCCCATATATTCTTAATTCTATAAAATCAATATAGGTTTGTGAATTAAGAGATTCCATAAATATTTGGTTACAAATAAATGGGTTTCATGGTTGATAATAAAATATTATACATGTTAATATAGAAAAAAATTATCGGAAAACCAAGGTTTTTACTATATAAATATATCTAATAGTAGGAAATTAATATTGATGTATATAATAAGTGAAACTAATGAAATATATGTACACTATAAAACTAAAAGTGACATAAATTATGGATTCTTTATTTCATGATATTTCCTTGAAAAATATCATGTTCTATTAGAAGGAAATACAAGATGATTATTTTAAGTAATACTAGACATGGAAATGAGTGATAGAGATTATCCCTTGTGGGGGATCTATGAAGAGTTGCAACAAAAAATTTAATCTCTCACATGAAAATCTAAATTTCTTCAAAACTATGATGTTAATGTGTTCTTAGATAACGTTTATCCTCCATGTTTTTTATTTAATAAATTATTTTATAATGGGGGAGTGTATTGACAATATTTTGAAGAATATAATATTTAAAGGATAAAAACATTCTTTAAATGTGATGTTTTTGAAGTGTTTAATAAGTTTATAAAAAGTAATAAAATTGGAAATTCTTCTAGAAATATCACCTCAAAAAATTTATCTATGTTGGTATCATCAAATAAATAGTTTTAGGGAAAAAATTTATTTATAGGTTATTTATTATTTTTTTCAAAATCGAGCATTCTCAAGTAGACATAGATTTAAACAATTTATTGATCATTTATATGATAGATGTGATTATATACATCCTTCAAATGATTAATGTTTCTCTATGGGGTAGAAGATGATATTTTATGTCATTTTAATTGAATGAGATAAGTAACAATTTCTTTTTTAACATTTTTATTTTTCATTCATTTTCAATAATTGGGTGAATTGTATTTAATTTAGAATTGAGATTGGAATAATTTAAAAAGGTATTGATAAAAATTACAAATTGTGGGATTGAAGATCCATTGTAGATAATGATAAACAATGTTTTATTTTTCATCAATATGTTAATGATAAGTGAATTATATATTTTATGGATGATGATGATGATCCTGACAAATGGATATATTGAATTTTCCAATTGTTAATGAATTGTTTCATAAAAAAGGGAGTTTGAAGAGTTAACTATTATGAGATGTATCTTATAGAGTATGTCAGATATTTTAATGTGTTTATTATCACTATACATTCTTCGGTGGATGTATTCATATATTATGAAATAAATTTTCATGAATTAATAAAATTATTAACATTAAAAAAGAAGAGGGAGATAGTAATACAATATATAGTTCTCAGATAAAAATATTCAAAGAAGTAACTTAAAATATAAAATGATTATTATGTTTTTATTTATTTATAAAAATATATATAGGGTAAATGATTAATAAAAAAGTTACTAGAAAAGTTATCTATGATTAATGTCGAGTGAAAAGACCATGGATTTATGGAAGAGAAAGTAACCATCTTTGAATTATAATGGCTAAAATATGTTATAATAAATAGAGAAAATCACTTTGATAATGGTTGGAGATGACATTGTTTGAAAGTAATATTTATTATTATAATGTTTTTTTATGTAAAGATTAAAATAAAGTTCACATATTATACAATATTCATGGAGAATTAAACCAAATATATCTATTATTTTTTGTTATATTCTTAACATTATTTATGTGGTTTTGAGATGACTAACAGTGATTTGAGATGTATTGAGAGTGTATAAAAAGGATTTCTGCTGATTTGAGATAAGTAATTGAAATTCGGAGTTGTAGATTATAGAAGAAATTAAGGAAATATTCTATATGTAATGGTATTATTGAAATTAAATTGATAATATAATATCTCATTGGACATTAATAAAGATAATGTTTTAAAAGATGTGTATATATGAAATTGAAAATGTACATAGTTACACAATGATAATTCAATGCGTGTTTCTAAATAAGTAAGGGTTTTCATTTTTTTATAAATTGATATGTAAAGGTATTCATCAAGAAGATTGAGATTTATCAATGTAAAAGTGTTTCACTATGATATGTAAGAGTGAATCCAAATTTCGAATATATATAGAATATTTAATAGAAGGATACATAAGAGTTACATGAATATTATTAATAATACATAGAGGTTTAAGGAGAAAAATGTGTTTGAAGGAAGACAAGTAAAGGTAATTTGGATTATCAAGTGCCTATGTAAGAGTTAACATGATGTTATAATTTATATGTATGATCTTTTATTTTAATCCATAATAATAGAATTTTCTTCTTGAGAGTAAAATAATACAAACAAGAGGAACATATAATGTTAATATTGTCTTTCAAAAACATACATATAGGTATCCATTTTCCTATAGAAGAGTAATGTGCATACAAAAATTGGAAAATTTACATAAAGAATAATTATGAAGAGTATTTAGTAAGATGATGTTGATTTTATCATTATGGATTTGATATCATGATGATGATGATAATGATAGAAATGTGATACTGTCTGAATCAGAAAGGTAATTAAATCAGATGAAATTGGGATGACCTTGGCATGAAACATATAGGATTAAAAATAAAAATATTTGAAAAAATTTATGAAGATAATAGATAGAGTATTTTTATACAATTTATCATCCATTATAAATGAGATGATTGAATGCTTTTTAATAATAGTTAATTCATGGGAAAAATAATATTTTGAGATCATGGGGAGATGGGCCACATGATTCTATGGATAATATTATAGAAAATAATAGTACTCGATATCATGGTGGTTTCTAAAAATTTAATATAAAAATCATTTACTCTTATCTATTGATATTTTGAAGATAAATAGAAGAATAAACTGAAGAAGAAGAAGTGTAGTAGTGTCTGATAATGTATTCTGTTAAACACCATGGGAATCAAACATGAAGAAGAAGGGTGTAGAAATGCTTTTTTTTCAAAATCCCATTATCATATAAGGTGTGTGATAAAAATGAAGAATGAGAAGTGGGAGTGATTTCATGCCATATGATATCAATATATCTATATGATTTGTTCATTATCATATTTAGTAGTAAGTAGAATATATAATAGAATGTGAATGTATTATAATATATACTAGTAGTTGAAGACCTTTTACAAGGAAATATGATCTAATCATTCGATGCAAATACATATTACATTTTATTTGAAATATATTTTATAATCTAGGGAGAACCCATTGTAAACATGTTTGATCTATTTTAACGAAAACATTAAAGAGATTATGAATCTATCTAGAGATTCCCTACAATAGGTATATATATTTTTGTTAATTATTATAGCTTCCCACTAATTATAGGGGCTCATTTAAGGTTGATACCTTCACACAAATTAAAATAACTTTTTATACTTGTGATAAAATCTAAGTCTTGGACTCAAAAAAGACATAATAATGATAATATTCACACATTGTTGTCATACCTCATTATAATTTTTGTTTCTATCTTTTTTAATTATTGATTTTCATTTGGTGTTATATGTTCAATATTCATAAGAAGATCCATAAATCTAAACCAATGCATATGTTTTAATATTATGAGGGGAAAGTGAAATAGAAAATAATTCAGTAAAATAGGTTTCCACTAACTTACCCCTCATAGTGAGACAATATAAATGATTGGGAATGTTAGGATGTATCCCATATATACATTATATGTTCATTTTTTAATGGTATATCAAAAATTAAATTACTTTTTTATATTATATAGAAATATATTTTTGAATAAAACAAAGATTTCTAAACTGACTACCTATTCGATATGGATAAAATTGATCACCGAAGAATCTCATCACAACATGGACCTTGTTGGTGAAAGAATTTCTCAAATTTATATTTTTGTAAATAACATTACATATCCTATGGATGAAAAAATATATATTATATTTTAAACTGTATAGTTTGTTCCATATGTTGAAACTGAAAAATAAATTTTTAGGCACTTTAAAACATCAAGGGATAAAATAAGGATATCAAATACCCATAATATTTTTTATATAATGGTTTTGAGACCATATTTTAATGTATTTATCTATAATTCCATGTTAAATTTCAGAATTACTTTGATGGCTATCCAGTGGAAAAAATGTACATGTATTATCTTATAAGGGTTATTTAATCAATAATTATACATAAAATGTAACAGAACATGATACACATATCTTGATAAAATATATTAGAATTAATCTTCTGGAATAAGGGATGTATGTATACAGTATCATTTACCTAAATCCAATTATTTATGAATATATCATTCTTTTATATCATTGGAACAATTATAGTTATATTATTCAAATTGATAATTTTTCAATGAATATTTGTTGATAATAGGTGTGTTGTAAAAATACCTAAACTGAGATTCATAAATGAGAATTTTATTAAGGAATGATAATATTATTAAACATTCGTAATGTAATCTATTCTTATATAAGAATATTAAATCCCTGATCCCTCAAACAAAAATTGGTTAATTATTCTTCTTTTGACCAAAACTAACATTGGTTCCAATAAAAATTCAATTATGGATTAACCATTTATTGGCCGATCATAATCAATTTATATTGGTCCCAAATATAAGTTTTCATAGATGTTATAGGGAACTAAAATAAGGTTCTTTTGATAAATAATAGGGAAAAATCTATTCTACCCCTAAATAAAAAAATAGCACAATAGATTGGGAAAATGTTTTTATTTTTTTATATACACTGTGTTTCTTCATAATATTATTTTTTCACTATTATATTAATGTAATCAGAAATAAATATTTTAATACATTTTTATAGTGGATTATGAATAGGCTAATGATATTAATATCATGAAAAATCCTAATAAGGATATTGGAAATGAGAAAATGATAGAATGAAATATCATTTTATATGTGAGCAATATCTCGAAGGTGAAAATACATTAAAATTGATATATTTTAATCCAGATAGGAGTGTAATTTTATTGATAGTGATTTTAATAATTATTAATGTGACAAATAAAAGTAAAAAAATACAAGGTTGGATATAATGCATATCATCTATCTATTTACCCAAAAAAATCATTTTTCATTAGTTTCATTGTGATTAGGAATCAAATTTACAAACCAATTGATACAGTTTTCTGGTATACTTTTTTGCCTATATTGAAGGGTATAATTTATGATGATATCAGGGTAAAATTATGAGATAATATCATAATTTTCCTAAAAAAACTAACAATGTAACATATTTTGATAATTATTTATTCCTTAAAAAGTACATTTGTATTAGTTAATTTCTAAAAGAAATTTATACTAATGTTCCTAGTAATTTCACATTAACCATTTGGGACACTTATTACCAATAATAACCTTAGTGATTAAAAGGTAAATCTAAAATTACACCCACTAGTTTTATAAACACAAATCATAAATAAAGAAAACTATGATGTTTTTTGTATGAAACCAATTATTATATGAGGTATGGATCCTTTATATTTTGTTTTTACTCAGTGTATTTGAACTAACATTAATCACTAGTAATTATATGGAGTTTGGAAGAGTTTTTAAGGCTTTTCTAAAGCCTATAACTCCAATGGGAGGAAGAAACAACTTGGTCACATTGTTACTAGAAATAGTGTCCCTTGGTATGCATGGTTTATTATAACCATGTGGGGTATTTTAGTGCTTAGTAGTTTTCCACATAGTTTTCCTTAACCATGAGACCCAAGCTACACGATTGTGATAAAATGTGGACATTTTTTTAGAGGGAAATTTCAGGGTAGGTGCATGATTTTTCGAACCATGCAAGGAGACTATGAAAGGGTAGTCTTGAGGAAGCACATGGTGCATGGTTGGCACAAGGTTTGGCCACCCGTGTGGAAAAACCTTGCAATCCGTATAATTTGTGTAAAATTACCATTTTTTGATAAGTAAATATATTTTTAATATCTCTTTATTATATTCATTCTCTGGCTGATAGCCCTCTATTTCTTCCCATTTGGATCTCTCCTCAAGCATCAACGTAGGTTTTTTTGTTACTCTTTTGTACAACCTTAGAATCAATATTCATTCATCTTGATGAGTTCCACTATGTAATTGATCCACTACATAGGCTCATTTCGTCATTTTAAATTCGATTGAAGATGTTAATTTGGTGTGATCTCATATGACCAATTTGATAGGCATCCATATATGTTTCCATTTTTATACTATATGGGAAAAATCCAAGGCTAATACATGATGAGTTTTCCTCCACTTCCATAATTTATCCAGTCTAGTATTGATCACTTAAGTCTTATTTATTCATATTATTTTTCAGATGATACACACTAGATTATCTATTCCTTTACCTAAAAAAATAAACATGAACCATGATTAATTCAATATACATGATAGAAATTACCTATAATCCCTATATTCTTATTCGGTTAGGTTATATTTATCTATTTCTACCCCTTGAGGTGTTCCAATGGTACTGAATTTATTATTATTAATGTTTAAAAGATTAAACCATCTTTTACTTGGTTTTATCATATATCCTAATTGACAAGATTATAATGAATTTATTATAAGTGAGTGATATGACCACATAAGTGGACTAGATTAAACAATGGGGACACCCTTATTAAAGAGAAATTATAATGATCTTAGAATTATTTAATGGATCTTCTGAAAGTTTTAGAATCCATACATGTTTTTAAATGGGAATCATGACTCTAATTGTATGTGATATATGGGCATTATGACCCTATCATTTTGAGATATATTCATAGTTTACCTATATTCTGATACTCGGGCATGGCGTCCCCATGTTGTGATACTCAATCATAAAATACCTATGTTATGATATTTGGTTTTGTATCCCTTATATCTGTGACACTTGGGCATGTAGACCCTTATAGATTATGTTTAATGAGGATGGGGGTCATAAAAATTATAATGAATGTCCATGGATAACCCTATGAATTATAATGAGTGTTCATGGAGACCCTTATAAATTATGATAAATTCTAATGGAGACCCTACTTATATGAAGAGTGGGAATAACGCCCATATTTTTATGATTATTGGGAATGACATCCCAACTATTATGAGAATGTTCATGCAATCTCATGAAACATAAAATGAATCTAGATACTACCCACGGATTATTGAGTTATTCATCAGGTCTAGACAAGTAGCAGTATTGATATATATATATATTTACATGAATATGTATATAGACCTCATAGACATATACATCTAGTTACTTGTTCAGATATTATCTGAAATGATCGAATGTAGGTACTGTTAGTTGGGAATCCTTCAGGAACCAAAGTTGGCCCCATTATAGTTTTTATTACTACTTTCCATTATTATATATAGACACATATCATAATATATTTACTAATTTTATATTTACAAACACCATTGGTGGTGTCCTATAGAGTTTATCACAAACCCTATCTCGTTTGCCGATGGTACCCATGTAGATTATGTGGATACAGATCAGAAAAGGGGAAATCACCCCGTTTTTTATTATTAAGAGATTATAGCCTAAGAGTAAGAAAGCACAAGACCAAGATATGGATCGTAGTGATATCGGTGGTAGAAGTTTTTCCCTTTTTTCCTATTCATATATGTATTGTACGGGATTCTTGATTCCATGTATGCCTACTTATTTTCTATAAATACATTACATTATATAATTTTGTATTTGATGATTGATATTTTTGTTATTTTTATGTTATTGCAATTTGATACAGTTATCTTTTTATTTTTCATTTATTACGATTCCTCTATTTATCTATTTATTCCATATATGTTCTACCCTAATCATGATGGTATATTATCTCCACTGTACCAAATTGGGCCACTATTTCTAGTTGGAATCCACTTGCATTTTGGGAGGACCAATTGAGTCCACATAACCCACTGTCTCAGGGAACTATTTAGTGGATCTCAAGTATGGATGTCACAAAGTGTTAATATAGTATATATTATTTTCATATATATTATAATTTTGGAATATTTGACATGAGACTATAAAAGAAAAGTAATCTGTTAATGGGACCATGCCTTTGAATAAATAATATGTATATGGGGGGAAAGAAAAATTTTCTAGGAATTTGATATCTTGTTTTGGTTTATGCCTTTTATTGTTTTCTTATTCCACCATTGGATGAAACACATGATATATTAGGATGTAATTATTATTATGTGGGTTTATATTGTATCCTTATCCTGATATGGAATGAAACCATTGATCATGCATCATATTAATCACTTTATTGAAATAATTTCTCATGAATTATGTTATTCCTTGTAGAATTAATTTATTGACTTCTAATATCTTTTATATGTTCATTGAATGATAAATCTCTTATGAAACTCAAGTTTCTATAGGAAAAAATATATTATCTAATGGGTTATTAAAGTGTATGTATCAAACTAAATGGTGTTTGCCTCTATATATTGATGATGGAATCTTAAATAAACCATTATCAAAATGGTGATATATGTAACTGTGGTTAAATAGATTGAAATGTATGTTTTTTTAAAAATATATCCACTTTATTTGTAATTTTAAGTGTGTATTTGTTAGTATATACTGGGAATGATAACTTATATAGGCAAAGATTCTCATATTACTAGCAACATTCTTCAATATATTGTAATGTTCATGGTAATGTTAAATGAACTTCCAATCGAAATTTATAATGTACTTATAAAAATTGGGACTAGTATTTCAGTTAGTTTTCTATTATTTAAAAGTATGAATTATTAAATATTAAAATAATCTATAGTCACTATTAGATGGGTATTCCAATTGGAAATTAAAGTTTTTTTCCTCTATAAAATTCAATTAAAAGTCAATATACCCAGACCTATACAGTGAAACAAAAAGATTGACTCAGACCCGACCTTATTAGTGGCCAGTAAGTAGTAAATGTCATGTTCTTATGGATCATTACTATCATCCATGACCAAACTTTAAGAGGATGAAGTGGGGTTTGACTTTTATATATGAAGGATTGTTTCTTATAATATATGTGTATCTATTTCATTACCATTATCTTTCATATATTATGTGTGTGCATTTAATTTGTAGAACAATTCCACCATGACATCCTCTAGTCATGCCCTATGAGGGTGGTGATGAAAATGCTCTGAATGTGGTGGGCCCTGAGCCACCAGTGACACCTCCAGTTGTTCCTCCTATGTAACCTCTTGTTATCCCAAATTTTGGTGATGATATATGGTTTTGAGGGAGTTTATGTGCCTTATTCAGAAAATATTGTGATCTCTGTAACCTTTCCCTTCTATGGGAGAGTTGACACGAGAGCTTCAGCAGAAACACCCCCCTACTTTTTCAGGGGATAGTGGCCCCCAATCTATAGAGTTATCGATTTATATGATCTTATATATCTTACAGAACCAATAGGCACATCTTGAGAGGACTATGGAGATCCCTTCTTATATGATCCTTGTATCCACAATGCATTGATCTGATATTATTAATCAGACATGTCAATATTTGGAATTGAATTGGAGGGATTCCAATCGAGCTTCTATGATTATTTATTCCTTGAAACCCTGAGTGTTGATTATTCCACATAGATCATGAACATGATGCAGGGTTTTATGTCTATTAAGTACCACTCATCTTTTTTTCACAAAGAAGTATTGGTTTTCACCTATTTATAATGTTGACGAGCTAGTGAAAGTGAGACGAATTGAGTACGATCATAGTATATTATTAGATATTTTGTTGAACATTTTCATATTAAAAACCGTGTCTAATATATTAGTCATTTCTACCATAATATATTAGAACATGAGGGAATTAGATGGTGTGGGATATGGTGGTTTAGAACTGAGACATGGAAGTGGATCAAATAAAGTTAGAAGCAGCACATTGAGACTACATGTTGGTGAAATGACAACAAAATCATACCCACTAATAGTAACATGGTATTCGACAATTATTTGATGCTAGGGAATACACAACCCCAATATAACTGGGACCCCATTTATTGATAAGGATATATAATATTTGGTCTTATTTTTCATTTTTATAGACCATCCCATGTATTCCTAGTGGGGGGGGGATCCAGGTCAACTCCATATTCACGAGTGGGGATTGGATCACTTCTCTATGGACGTAGCTGGAGTACTACCATCCATATATGTTGAGCTTGCGGAAATGGTTGAGGTATACAGGCCTCAGATACATAGATTTAGAAGAGTGGACCCACTCAGGGTAGTAATGATATAACACAGGTCTGTGGATTATGACACAGTTTTTCAGTGTTACCAATACCGTAGGTGTGGCATCCCACCTTTTTTATTACATTACATTTCATTACATTTTAAAACATAGGAACTTTAATGTATAGTGTCTTAGAAATACATAACATAACACATGAAAACATAAAACATTATTTTAATCCACTTGTATGGATTCATCATAGGATCATCATAAGTACAATTACTACATCTCATCACCAGGGGACATGCATCAAAAGAAAGGAGTAGAAGGACATGTAAGAAAGGCAAGTGAAACAGTTTACATGTGAACTTGACAGATATAAATAAGAACGTGTATATAAATAATAATATATTAATAATATTAACTTGAATCATAACATCCAAATTTGGCCACAAAGTTTAACATATCATTCATTAAAATATCACCAAGGACCATACCCATGTTTTTCGTAAAATTACCAAGGTTATTCACCAAGGTATATTAAAACATGTCATCTCTAGAGATTAATTTCTTTACCAAATTCATTGGAGCAATATCAGGAAGCACCATTAATATGTATTTATTTTTATTTGATCCAAATATATCATAAATAAATATTTCACACATAACCCAAAAAGAAATAAATAAATGGGTTTTATATCAAAATCGTGACGATTCAAAAAGTGCATAAAAACACGATCATTATAACATTTACAACCCAAAGAGAGGGAATGAGGGTTTTATATACGTCAATTATAGAATAAAATACATCATATTTATTACTTTATTAATACCACTAGAAATGAAATAGGATTGGATGTTGATATAAATAAAATAAGATAATTTCATGTGAAAAGGAGAGAGATTTTGATTTGAATATTCTGAAGCCTAACACCTATGCAACATGGATTTAGAAAACATTAAAAAATAGGGGAAGAGGTTCAACCACATAAATATCTCATAATCAAGTATAGGGACATAATAAAAACCAAATAACATCATGGTATGGATATTTAAATGACATACCAAATTAAAAGGAAACATGAAAGAAAATAGATGATCCGATTTCTTTTTCGAAATTTTGGAAGCCTAAAGACGTCACTTAAAATTCAAAAAAATCTGTTGACAAGAGTGGGAATAATATTTTATCAATTTGAAAAAAATTCGAAAGAAACAATGATATAAAATAACATACCCCTAGATAATAAAATGGGAATTATAAGACATAACATAAAAGAAGTCTTGACTAAAAGAGAAGGGTGAAATGTTACCTTACTTGGAAAAGTAACTTCAACAACTCAAAGGTTGGGATCTGAGGTGGCTTGAGGGAACCTCAGTAGGACTCCTTGGGAGGTAAAATGTCTATAGATTAATTTATACTAAATTTGGAATGAATGTAATGAAGGAATGGGTTGGTATTTATAGAAAAAGTGAGGGAATATTTTATTAATTTCCAAGAGACACCTCATTTGTAGTATTTGAAAAACCATGGTCTTGCCCATGGTATTGGACCATAGTATAGGCCACCTGGGACACCTCATAATATATATTACTATACAGAAGTCCACCAACAATATAATATCATGATTACAACATTAATGATATCATTAAACACACTGAAACTCAAAAATGTATTTTTTTACTATTAAATGAAAATACAAATTGATTTAGAAAAATCCCAAAAAATTCCATGACAATTTTTGGATGTGTAGAATCCAAAAGTGAACTCCATTTTAGAAAAATTAATTTTATTTTAAATTAAATTAAATAAATAAAATCATAATACTTGACTAATAATTTCTAATTCAATTATTTTCTTATACAATGTTATAATTATATCACCTTACCACTTAAAAAGACCATAACATATTTATAAATCCTTCAGTGATGTTGCAATTCAATTTGTTAAATTACCATTCATAAGGCTAAAATTAATATTCCAAAGGGTAGAGTTTCTATTCTCCTAAAAGTTTATTTTTTTGTTATTGAACCACATTTTTTACATTCATTACCACAATATATATCAGATTTTTGAAAATAATTTCACAGAAAAAGTTGTTTAATAATAATATGTTTTTTACTATTCAAAATAACACTATTCATAAAATACTATTCATGAAACCACTATTCATAAAACACTATTAATAAAATTCAAACTTCTTAGAAAACGTCTAAAAATTTGTCCTAGGTTAATTTTGACATTTGAAATAGAAAAAAAAGTTTATTTTACCATAATAATTTTCATTGAATATAAGATGCATGAGGTGTACAATTTTTACTTCTAAAATCAATTTATCAAATTTGTCTGAATTAAACGTATACTTTATTAAGGAAATCTATTCTTAAATCAGGAATGATTAAATAAAAATGTTATTTATACCAAGGGATTACAAAAAGTAACTACAGTGTCACATACATTACTTCTTTCAAATGTATTTCTCATTTAATTCCCTTTCTATATTTTTTGGGGTTTTCCAATTCATTTTGGTGGAAATGGTGGGTAATAAAAAATTAGGGCCAAACTAGAAGCACATTTACAGAATTAAAAATAGATTTAGTTTCTTTTATAACTCATACATTTTGTAACTTTTTACACTCATTCCACTTACCAATTGGCCAAACCTAGTATATTAAACGACCATATCAATTTAGACCTCATTGGAATCCATAATAATGATGTATTCATGTTTTTTATTCAGTTGTTGGGCTAGCCAAATATATCATTTCCTAATTTAAATTTGTTTTTTAATTACTTAATATCTCATTCAATTTTTAAGTTTTTTCGGTGATTTCAACTCTCACATGAGAACAGTTATCCAAGGCACATCCCCATGCTCTCCTCCCACTCCTTGGAGCTCAGTTTCATCGTGAATTTGGATTAAACACCACTAAATTTCTCAAATATCCTAGATTTGAAGAGTGAATATTATTATTTAATAACTATTTTATTTTTCACTCCTTTCCCCCATTCCAGTTCCTACATGATATATTCGTCCTTGTTAGAAAACTCATGCCATTAAAAATGCTCAGTAAGACTCTGCAATACAGTATAAGATAACATAAAAATTAGGCATGATGATTAATTGAAAACACATTCCTTTACAAATAATAAACATGAACACTTTATGGAAGGAATATGAGCTGTGTGAGTAATTCCATAATAGAACATTGTCATGGGTATTCTAATAGTAGAATAACCACATGAACCATCAATATTATTTTCATAATAAGTGAATTAATAATGTGGGACACTCTGAAACATTTAGTCAAGGCCACGACGAAGACCTCTAAAACTGATTAAGGCCTCGGACAAAAATATATATCAAATTGGGAAAGGCCTCAGCAAATTCCATGTTGTATTGTCTCATGATACCTACCGATGCACCAAGGAGCTATAGCGGGCCCTTCCAGTCACTTACTATGTCCAATACACTCCTTGTATGAAAATGTAAAAACATAACAGAGATGTTTGTAATAAAAATATAATACACAATGTCAATACATTAACCCAAACCATGAGTGGTATAAAAATAGCACATCCAAAGTTAGACATATCACAAAACCTTAAATACAATATTTATGATTTGAATCATTATAAATCATTTTCAAACAAGTTTAAAATACATCAAAAGATGTTGACATAGATAAAATAAAAAATATTTGAGAGAAATACATCTTTCGATTTGGAAATCATTTTAGAGTCACATAATTATAAATGAAAACATTTATTTTCAAAATATATCTATAAGATATTAAGGTATGATTCGATGAAGTAATAATGACAGAAAATAGCTACACCCGCCCTATATGTTAAAAAATACATTCTTACCTTAAATTTTCCAAAAAGGACAAAAAGTACCTTTTTGGAAAATGACAGAAAGATTACATTAAAAACATATAAAGTCAAATAAGTATATAAATAACTTTAACCCATATTCTATTAAATAGTAAAAATGTTTTGAAATTTATATTAAAAAAACATGGATGTGGATGATAATGTAGTCCCAGTAGATACTTACATATTTACTACCTTGGATAACTAAGAGATTGTGAAATTAACCCTTACCTTGTACTTTTTCTAAGTAGATGGTATATTAACCTCCTATATAATAGTGAAACCATTTTTATTAAATTATAAAATATCTATATACATAAATATGATATAATATATGATCCTCTAATATTTCATTATTATTAATATTCCTGTAGTATCATCGTTTCAGGTGTTAAATGATTCGTTTTTCTTTATATGTTTGGTTATGTAAGGCATGTTTGTTATAAATCGGATTTATTTGATTCATATCTAGAATGATATTAAGTTCTTATAAATTATTTTTAATCATAAAATAAAAATTATTCTTGAATGATTATGATGGGGAATTAATTTCATCACATTCGTGGAGATATTAATCCATTCGTACGCACGGGCGACAATATCATTATATTGATGGTGAAATTATATGTAATTGGACGGTGTATCATATAGACAGAATCATTATAATGTTATATTTGTTTTTTAAATCATTTATACTCATTATTATCCCCATCCAAATAATGAAGTGTTTGACTAACAAACAACACCACGACGTGAAGACGATAAACCGTACATATACATCTATGGTGACTTTGTAATTTATAGGATGGGTAGAATAATGAATATTGTTATACCATATATATAATAAAATCACATTATGTATAACGTGATGGATTTATTATTTTGGTAAGGAAAAAACAAAGAAAGTGGAAGTGGAAGAAGAAAATAACTTAAAAGTGGGTGGTGAAATTATTACGTCTTCTTCGGATGTTTCCTATGGAGTTGATCAAAAGGGCTCTTTAAGATGGCTTTTTCTCAGGGGAAGGACTCTTGGTTGAAGTGACGGATGTTGGGAGGATATTTTAGTAGGGTTTGGCAGAGCTAAATGGATTTGGAGGTGTGAAATTAAGAGAATGGGAACTATCCTTTTTATAAGAGATGTGAGGGTCACTTTAGGAATGTTTGAAATATTATTTTATTATAATATCATATTAATTTTATAGTGGCGCCAAAATAATTTATTTTGAGGTTATGGTGGGTATGGATCGATAAAATCTCATCAAATAGGTTTTATACTAGTTTAGGTCACCATATTAACCATATCTTTTAGATTTAACCCTTAGTTAAATAGTTTATCTTTTACCATGTATTCTTGTATTATTATAATAAATGGATAATAAACATAATATAGAATCCAAGAGAACCCCAAGTAGTTCATTAATTACATAACTATCATTATATATGTTTTTTGTTTGAACCATATATTTTTAGGACTATTAAATAATTTAGTAAAATAGTATTTTTTTTAAAACCTCATTTATGTCAATTTTGACCCTATTTAGTATTTGATTTTTGTGAAAGTCACCACAACTTGAATACATAGAACAAGATACATTTAATCATACCTAAAATGTAATATTCACCTAGAAAATTCTTTGATGTCATGAAAAAGGTGAAATTATGTTTATTTTAATATTTACAATTCCATTTATTTGATTCGTTTACTAATAAGGTAATTATTGCATCATCATTGTATCGTAAATAAATTTAATTATTTAAAGTCTAAAAATTATAAATAAAATATCATGATTTAGGAAATCATTTTAACGTTTTAATTAATATTTATAGTCAAATTTACATAATGTATAACCCTATATTAAAAATGTTTTTAGTTATTAAAATTTGAATTTGACACTTTTAACTTTTCTTTAAATAAAATAATAATAGATGTCCTAATCAAATCCAAGTGGACCTAAAGTATCATATTTTTTTGTAGGGTAGATTTTGGTCGAAATACACTTATACAATTGAATTAGAACATGTGTTGGGGTAAATTTAATATTTTTTTATCTTTAATTATCTTATTTACTATTTACATGCTAAATAACAGACAAAAGTTACTATTCCCCAAAAATTATTGTTATCTTGTTAAACCAAAATTTACATATTGATTTAAACCGTGTCTCTCTGATTTTTGAAATTCAATTTACAGAAGTTGTAAAATTACATTTTATGCAAATTTGCAAATGTGCCTAGAAGGTGGGTAAAAGACGGTAAGAAGTTGAATAACATTTTATATATCTATTATAATTATAAAATGGATCCAATGAATTAGATTGAACTTATATAGGTATTATGTATCAATTGTGACTAAAAAATTTATATAAAATAAATAATTACTTAAAAAATCAGTTTTAAATAATAACACAATGTTTTTCACTATTCATCAATTATTGAATGTTTTTAGAAAAATATGAAATGTTTACCCTATGAAGAATTTTATATTGAAAATTAAAAAATGAATTTTATTTTCCAAATTCATTACATAGAAGTTCCATTTATTAATTTAATATTAATTTCCATTTTCAATACCAAATAGTGGTTTTTTAAAAAGTAAAAACAATCAAAATATTGGTATTTGTTTATGTCCAATTAATATTTATTATTACTTATAATGACCGAAATTATATTAAATTATAAAAATATAATATAAATAATCATCAAAACCATTCAAATATATAATTTAACAATATAAATTCATTTTATTAATAAAGTTGTTTTAAATTAAAATTTAGCATCTCTCCCTATTAATCAAAATATGAAAGTTAATAGGAAAAGACCAAAAATATTATCCAAAAAAAATTTTATGTCCCACTTCAAAATAAGTAGTTTATTTTTTAAAATTTAATACAAGTGTCAAATATTTCATTTAAAAGGGGTTCACCATTAATAGGGGTAAAATTACTTTTTTTTTGAAAAATTTATCCTTTATCTTAAAAATTGAATTTGTTCTTATATTATTTCAAAGAAACACATATTATGGATTTTAAAATTATATGGATTATATGATATTTAAAATGAATATAATTCTATTCATACCGACTTTTTGAACAGCTAGTGTGGTGAGTTGTGGTGCACTCGAACTTGGTGTTGTGTTTAGTGAAAGCTATTGAATTAATTTAATGAGATAACCAACTATGAAATATTTGGGTGTTATATTCACCACTCATTCAATAAATTGTGTCCTCTCAATTTTAAATTATTCATCTAAAATAAACGGTTAAAAAAAGGAAAATATTTTTGTGGGAAACCCACATCGAAAATTGGGTTAATAAAATTTAATCTTAGTAAGAGGGAAAGGGAAATGAATAAGTCACCACCGAATTATAATCGTAATTAGAAGAACAATAGTGGAAATTAGAGGCACATAATTTGAGGAAAAACTTAAATATTTATAGGGGTGATAGAGGTCATCAATCACAAACATGTGTAAAATTGAGGGCCTCAAATCCATCAATCTTTGATGATTTAAAATATAATTTTTTCAAAAAAACATAATGTATTATGATACCACATTCTTGGTTCTATGTTACCTTCCCTAAAGTTTATGAATTAATTTCATCATACAATATGAAAAATACTAATTGAAAAATAGAGTTTCATCCTTCAACTAATTTCTACCACAAACTCATTTTTCATTCCAAAAGTTAATAGAATTAAAATATATTGTATTTATCCTAATCGTATATGGATTGAAATAATAATGAATTTAAATTCATTTTTAATAATATTTAAAAAACTGCATTATACCAACCAGGACATTGTATAGGATAGTGGTAGCTGATGCACCTTCGTCTCGCTTTAGTTGTGGGTTCATGTATCGCAGCTTTGCAGGATGCGAGGGGTTGTCTCCCAACCTCCGGGTTTCCCTTCTTAGAACAATCCAAAAAATAATCTTAAGAAATTCTTTAATATTAACAATAGTATCCAATGTCAAAATCAATAAATTCCAACCCTTATACGTATCCAAAATAATTCCGTCCAAACATATAGTAAAAAATTTATAAATAAGGTAATCACAATGAAGATATTTTTTCCCCCAAAATAACATGTGAAAACCTTCATCATATATTTTCATAAAACATGGTAACACCCTGAATTACCATAAATCCTTATTTATTACACTCACTCTCCATTATTCCTTAAAGAATAATGGAAATACTCGTTATATTCAAAAATGTTTTAATTCCAACAATGACGGAATATACAAATCATTAATCAGTTTCAAGGTTGTTAAGAATATCCTATATAATTTATCAAAGTCAATCATATCTTATTCCAAAATCACTACCTTTGTATCAGAACTATATTAAGGTTTATATTTCCCTAGCCATTTATTTTCCAAAATGATTAACTTTATATTGAGGCACTTTTATTAGTACCATACTATATCAAATCCTCAAGGAAACAGTAATGTAGTACAATACTTATATACTCTATAATTTTTATAACTTGTACATTTTTAATATAATGTTCAAATAACACTATTATTTAATAACAACATAATAACACTAATCATTCCTCTCTATTTGTGGTAGTATCAAAACTTGATTATTATCAAATAACATCATTTGGATGTACTCTGATGATTGGGACATTGATTCACATATTTACCCTTCTCCTTAGAGATAAATCATTGTACACATGAAACCTTTTTCTTACCCTTGTAATCATGTACTTGGTGTCCATTTTCTCCACACTTAGAACAAATTATTGTTACCTTCAAGCATTTACCAAGGTGATTCTTTCCACAGTTATCACATATGGGAAAATAGTTATATTTCTTCTTCCCTTTATCCATTTTTCTCTGTACCATCATTTTAATCTCTTTATTCACATCAAATCCATAAGACTCATAGAATTATGTACTAATCTAATAAACACATGATACTATTTTTTCATCTGATGAGAATACATGAGATACTATTTCCCTTGTAAATGTTGGCTTAATACCATGAAAAACATGATCCTTCTTGATATTTGGATCATGTGTATTACTGGAGTTCTCATTCCTTCTACTGGGAACCATTTCTAAACAATGGAATACACTACGTCAGATTATGAAATGAAAGGCATAATTCCATACTTTTAAAATACCCAACGTAAATTGAAAATTTTATGCATATAATCCATAATCATAAACATGTTTTCATTGAGAAAGTATTTACCCTTAAATAATTCATAATGGTTTGTAATTAAAATGTGGATTATCCTAAGCATATCCCCTGGGAGTGTCATAAACAAGAGGGAAGAAAGGCCCATTGTCGTGTACCAAGATACCACATGTCAAGGCCGGAACTCCTTGTCAGATTTTTCACTCATAGGTACAACTTTTCCAGAGCCGCCTCTACCTTCTCGTATCCAAACAAGGATGTTTTGTTTGAAAAATTCATAAAATATCTACATTAAAATAATTATAGGAATTTCTTCTATACTAACCCTCATTCATTATCTTAGAGTAATGTTCTCTAATCAGAGTTTATCAAAATCTATTTCCATGGTTGTTGCTAATATTTCTTTGATACCTACTGTAATGCCCTATCCCTAGTTACCCAAAGCCAGTGAATTGTTTTAATACACTGAAATGATTAGAAGGAATCTTGTCTCGAAAGACTGATAAGTTTAGTAGTGTTGGAAAATTGATTACATACATGAACATTACATTACACATTCAAAAATAATATACAACATAAATGATCATTTATAAATGTCATTAATCCCATATATTAACCCAATATATCAATAATAATACACTTCCTGGAATCCTAGGAAAATAATAAATAAGGGGTAATCTCAAAGACTAAGTAAGAGTAAGCACTACAATGGAAGAAAACATTAATATTAGGCATGCTGATTAATTGAAAACACATTCTTTCAAAATAATAAACATGAAAACATTATGGCAGGAATATGAGATTAGTAAAAAAATCCATAATAAAACGTAGTCATGGGTATTCTAAAACTCAAATAACCTCATGTACCATCAATATTATTTTCTTAATGAGGGAATGTATAATGCGGGACATTCTATAACCCTTTTTCATGGCCTCAGCCAAGTCATATAAAAATGATTAAGGACTCTTCCAAAATTATATATCAAATTGGGAAAGGCCTCAGCCAATTCCATATCCAATTGTCTCAAGATACCTACTGATGCACTGAGGTGCTATATTGGGCTCCACACATCACTTACTAAGTCCAATACATTCCTCATTTTAAAAGTTTGAATCATAACATAAAAATCATATTAAAAGTAGAATAAGAAATGTCAATAAATTTACCATATACCATGAATGGTATACAAATAATAAATCCACATTCAAACATAGCACAAAACCTTAAATACTATATGGAATATTTGTATCATAATAAATCAACTAAAACATGTTTAAAATATCTCAAAGGATATTGACATCGATGAAATAAAAACATTTTGAGAGAAAGACCTATTTCTATTTGGAAATCATTTAAGAGACATATAATTATAAAAGAAAACATTTATTTTGAAAATATTCATATAAGCATTTAAGTGAAGATTAGACGTTGTGAAAACAACAGAAAATAGACACACCCTCCATATAATATCAAAAAGACATTTTTACCTTAATTTTGTCGAAAAGGACATAAAGTACCTAGTTTGGAAATTGATGGAAAGATTCATTTCAAAACATATAATGTCAAAGAAGGGTATAAATGAATTCAACCCATAGTCTAGTAAATATGAAAAATGTTTTCAAATGCATTTTTAGGAAAAAATGGATGTGGATGATAAAGAGGTCCTATTAGAAACATACATATTGACAACATTATATAATAAAGAGATAGTGAAATTAACCCATAAATTGTAATTTTCCTTAATCAATTATATGTTAAACTCCAGTAAAATAGTTCAATTTTTTTTGAATTATAAAAGAACTATATACTTAAATATGATATCATATATGATCTTCTAATATTTATTTGTTAATAGTATTTCTGTGATATCATCATTTTAGGTGTTAACAGATTCGTTTTCAATTATATGATTTGTTACATAAGCCATGTTTGTTATGGATAGTATGTATTTGATTCATATACATAAATATATTATGTTCTTAAAAATTATTTTTAATCATAAAATGAAAATTATTCTTTAATGATTACGATGGAGAACTAATATCATCGTGTTTGTGGAGACGGTAATCCGTACGTACGCACGAGCGGCAATATCATTATATTTATTGTGAAATCGTATATAAGTGGATGGTATATCATATATACAGAATATTTAACATGTTATATTTATTATTTAAATCAGTTATACTAATTATTATATCCATTCAAATAATGATGTGTCTGAATAACAAACTACACCGCGACGTGGAGACGGTAAACCGTACGTATGCACGTTTGGTGACTTTATAATTTATAGGATGAATAGAATAATGAATATGGTTATACGATATGTATAATAAAATCACAGTATGTAGAATGTACTAGAGTTATTATTTTGGTATGGAAACATCAAAGAAAGTGGAAGTGGAAGAAGAAAAGAACTTGAAAGTGGGTGGTGAAATTAATACCTATTCCCCGGTTGTTTGCTTTTAAGTTGATCAAAATAGATCCTTAGGATGTCATATCTGATCAATGTAAGTCCTCTATGTTGAAGGGATTGAATTTGGGAGGATATGTGGCCAGGATGACCATGCCAAATGGATTTGAAGTTGTGAAATATATAGAAGGTGATGTACCCATTTATAAGTGTGGTGAAGGTCACTTTAGGAAAGCTAGAAATATTATTTTATTACTCAATCATATTCTGTTTGTTTTTTCTAAAAAATGATTCATTTTGACGATAAGGTGGGTATGGGTCAGAAAAATCCCAACCAATAGCTTTTAGACATCTTTAGTTCACCTTATTAACCTTATCTTTTAGATTTAACCCTTAGTCAAATACTTTATCTCTTACCATATATTCATGTATTATTATAATAAATAGTTTATAAACATAATAAAAAATCCATTATTACCCATAGTGGTTCATTCATGACATAAATATATTTATTTAAGGTCTTCGGCCAAAACATAGACATTTTTTAAATATTATATATTTTAATAAAATAATATTTGTTTAAAAAACTCAATTATGTCAATTTTGAAACTATTTAGGATTTGGTTTTTGTGAAAGTCATCACAAATTTATGACCCCTAAACAAGATACATTGAATCAACCCTAACATTTCATATTCACCTAGAAAATTCAAGGATGTAATAGAACATCGAATTTTTTATCATTTTAATATTTATAATATCATTTATTTGATTCTTTCTGTAGTCAGGAAATAAATACATCATCATTGTGTCAATCAAATTTAACTGTTTAATGCCTAAATTTTTTAAATAAAATACCATGATGTAATAAATAATTTTTCCTTTCTAATTAATATTTATAGTCTAATTTATTTTATGTATAACACTATATTAAATATATTTTAGTAATTTAAATTTGAATTGTACACTTTTATCTCTTATATAAATAAAATAATAATAAATGTCCTTATCTAATCCAAGTGGACCTAAAGTATAATTTTTTTCTAAGGTTGATTTTGTCTAAATACAATTATCCAATAGAATTTGGACATGTTTTGGGTTAATTGAAATATTATTTTTCCCTTTAACTACCATATTTACTTTATACTATGGTAAATAAAAGTCAAAAGTGATTATTCACGAAATAATATTTTTATCTTTTTGAACCCCATTTTACTTATTAATTTCAACCGTTTCTGTTAGATTTATCAAATTCAATTCATAGAAGCTATAAAATTACGTTTTATGCAATTTTTCAAATGTACCTAGAATGTGGGTAAAAGACGGTAAAAGTTCCCTAATATTTTATACATATAATATTATTATATAATGGCTCTAATTAATTACATTGAACTTATATAGGTATTATGTATATATTTTGACTTAAAATAAATTTTAATAATATAAATAATTAATAACATAAAAAGTTGGTTTAAAATAATAACACAGTGTTTTTCTCTATTCATAAAAAATTTTTTGTTTTAAAAAAATAGCCAAAATTCACCCTAATATATTTTGGATATTCCAAATTGAAAAATTAATTCTATTTTACCAAATTCAAAACATAGGATTTTTATTTATTAATTTAAAATTAATTCATGTTTTCAAAACCAAAAAGAGGATTTTTTTAAAAAGTAAAATCTATCAAAAGATTGACTTTTGATTATGTCCAATTTATAATTGAAATTTCATATAATGACTTATATTGTATTAAATTCTAAAAATATAATTTTATAATACTTAAAAAAATTCAAATGTATAATTTAACATGATAAATTATTTTGTTAAAAAAAGTTGTTTTCAATTAAAATTTAGCATATTTCACTATTCATCATAATATGAAAGTTATCATAAAAACAGAAAATATTTATCCAAAATAAATTTTTATGTCCCAATCCAAAATAAAAAGTTTATTTTTTGAAATTTAATACAGGTGTCAAATATTTCATTTAAATAGGTTCACCTTTAATATGTAAAGACCCAAAAATTTCAAGGAAATTTTTTTCTTAATTTTCTTTGGAATTTTACTAGAGCGCAGCTTCAGATGGCACCTGATTCCGAGGCCCGGTGTGCCCGGAATCAATTTCCGAAGTTTGGCTCGGGTACGTTCAGTGAACGGACGAGCGGGCTTTTCTATCTTTTGAACTGGTGCCCGGAATCAAATTCTGAGGGCACCGATGAAATCGCAGCGCCGGTATTTTCTTAGAAACGCCTCTTTCGGAGTTGCGTTTGCTCAGACGTGGTTTTTAAATTTTGCGGCTTTAAGTCAGAAATAAAATAAAGTTTGTGCGACAACTTTATTTTATTTCACTTAAGCTGCTTGGAAGCCACTTGAAGTCACTTAAAGACGGCTTGAACTGAGTTGATCTGGATGGGATGCTATCCGGAAATATCCTACCCCCTTGGTAGGATATTTGTGAGGTGGGGCCCGCACGAGCCCCGCCGTTTCTTTCGCTAAGTAACGCACCCGCGAAAACCCGTCAAAGTAACTGAAAAGTCAACCGACGCGTTTTCTTTAATTCTTAACAGACCATTTAATTGGGCGGTTTATTTCGTGAAATAAATGGGCTGTTTCTTTCGCGAATTAATTGGGCTGTTTCGCTCGTTGAATTAATTCAACGAACTGATGGGTCGTTACTTACGCTTTTGCGTTTGTTGGCATGTTTATAAAATAAGACCAACCTAAAAATCCTTTGAAAAGATTTGAGAGAATCTTGTTTCTTCGGCTCCCCGCGAAAAACGCGAAGAACGCGAAGAACGTGAAGAACGCGAAGAACGCCGGCGACCGGAATTCAACGACGCACACCGAGATCTGCGACGTCGACGAGCTTTACCCGCGACGTTCTTCGGCGACGCCTCTTCTTCCGCGGCCGATCCTCGTTCGACAACTAAAGTGAGAATCGGATCGTTAATTCTCCCTTTTTAAATTTCATAACAACGAATTTAATTAATTAAACCGTTTGATCTTGATCCGGAGATTGGCGACGCGACGCCGGATACCGCGACGACGCGACGATCCCCCTTCTTCCCCGACGAGCAATCCCGCGACGATCCCTCGTTCGGCAACGACGACGACAAGGTAAGGGATGTTGGATTATTTTATCTTTTTTCCCCGTGTTTATTCTTTTAAAATGAAGAACATGATCTCCGACAAATTTAATTTATTTAAAATTGTTGTTGATTATTCCTCCCGTGGTTTATGACTAACGCGGAGGGTGCGGGCGTAACGAACAAGACCCGGCAACCCTCCCCCGATCTTCCTTTTTTTGTGCGGATTTGGCGGGCGACGGCAAAAGCACGACGCAAGGGCCATTTGTTGTTTTCGCAGTGAAGGACGCGTCCCGGGAGGAACAACGGTGCAGACGGGAAAGGAATCGGGCCACCGGAGCATCTCCGGCGGCCCGCGGAAGGCGGCGGCGGCGCCCGGCGCGCCGCCGTGGAGGAAGTCCGCCGCGGCTGAAGCCGCGGTGGCGGCAGCCGGTTCCGCGGCCGCGCGGAACCGGGAACGGACGCGGCGGCCCGGCCGCGTCCGCGTGGCAGGCGCCCCCCCCCCCCCCCCCACCCCCCCCCGCGGGGCCGCGTTTCGCTTGAGCCGCGGGTCAAGCCCGCGGCGCCCTCCTTCGGCCGCTCGGCCAAAGCCGAGCCGGCCGGTCCGGTCGGCCGGGCCGCACCCAGGCCGGACCGGACCCGGCCTAGCCGGGTCGGGCCGACCCGGTTCGGGCCGACCCAGGGGGGGTTCGGGCCGGGTTGCCCCGGGCCCAGAACCCCCGTTTCGGGCCCTCTTCGGTCTTTTGCCCATATCTTGGGCCTGGGACCTCCGATTGACGAACCGTCAGCGGCTACGCGATCCTTGGATCGAGACGGTCGTTTCGGTATATTACACTCAAGGTTTCGGAAGAGTTTGGGTTCGGCCGGGTTGGTTCGTACACGAAACCAACCGGGCCCTCGGAGCGGAAACGCTCATAACTTGAGCTACGGACGTCCGATCGACGTACCGTCAGCTGTGGTAGTTTCCTCTAAGTGATACGGAACTTTTGGCTTACTCCGCCCGAGGATCGGATACAGGCGGAGTACGGTCGGGTCGGTTTTGCCCTAAAAACCAAACGGGCCCCTGGGACGAAAATGCCAATAACACTCAGACCGGGCGTCCGATTGACGCGCCGTCTATTGCGTTGAGATCCTGTTGTCGATACGGAACTTTTGGATACATCAACTTCGGACTACGTGTCAGTTGATGTATCAGCCTCTCGGCTCGTGGAGCGGACCCTCCTAAACGATCTCGCTGTGTGCGGGGACCCTAGCGCTGGCTGTGACTTCGACGACAGAGTAGATATCCTCCGTGGACTGCAACGACGGCAGAGCAGAGATCCTCCGTGGACTGCGACGACGGCAGAGCAGAGATCCTCCGTGGACTGCGACGACGGCAGAGCAGAGATCCTTCGTGGACTGCGGCGACGACTGTGCAGAGATCTTCAGTGGACTGCGTCGACTACTGCACTCAGCGATCCTACGCGGATCAGTGCCCGATCCTGTGTGGGTCCTACTACCGGTTCTGTGTGAGCCACTGCCTACCGGTTCTGTGTGAGCCATTGCCTACAGGTTCTGTGTTAGCCCGATCCTGTGTGGGTCTTTTGCGGGGGTTAGTACCTATCGATCCTTCGTGGGTCCGACGACTTAGATGGATCAGTGATCATCTTTGACGTCATCTGAAAAAGTATACCTGGTTGAGCTGAATCTTATGTTACTCTCCTTTGTGGATTGTGTTGAACTATCCTATGTGGATTTACTGTTTACTCTCCTTGTGGATTTGAGTCTTGCTTTCCTTTGTGGATTGAGTTGTTCTTGAGCTCGTGAGCAGAGCTAGAATTGGGGACTTAGGTATATGTATGGCCATATACCTAAGTCGAGTCAGATGTTACTTCGTGATTGCATATTTCTTTTTGTGCTATATCCTTTGTGGATTTCGGGAGACCTTCGGGGGTCTCGGGGTCCTTACTGAGTAGCTTGTACTCACCCCTGCACGGGCTATGCCCGCACCTTGTTGTGTTGGTTGCAGACGACGGACAGCGCTGATCACGGTTGGTGCGTGGATAAGGACGATACCTGGAGGTGGACCACTGGGCGGGACGTGCTCGGAGCGGACGTGGGACCCGAGGAGCCTGGAGGCTATCTGTACCCACCCTTCAGGTGGGATTGCCAGTGGACGACACGAGGCCGCCGTCTTTTTTTCAGTTGCTGTACTTTACTTTTTCAGTTGTACTTTACAGTTGGGCTTGTATTCCGGCCCCCTTTACTTTTCTGCACTTTACTTTCCGCTTGCTTACTCTGTGTGGTTGTTACTTATAAAGGCAATGCCTTCCCTGTTTACTGGGATTTTACGCCTTGGTGCTAGTCGCCAGCCCCTGGCCTATGGAAGGCGGGCTTGGGGTAGTCACAGCACGGGCCCCGAGGACGGGTCGTGACAAATTAGTATCAGAGGTGGTCGGTTCTACTGCAGACTCTGATCATCCTTTCCTTCTATATGAAGCAATAATGTTTAGTGTATTGAGTGTGGTTATCAGTTCAGGGAGCCCAGTGTTGGTGCGGCGGCCGACGTATCCGTACACCAGGACCCTGACTCCTGATTTCCGACTTAATGCATGAAAACATTTATTGCGTGTGTGTTTCAAGTTTCTTTGTGATTGCTTGTGTCAGCTCACCGGGTATACTGATCTGCTTTATGAAAGTCTCAAGTTTTCCTTGTGATTACTTGTGCCAGCTCACCAGGTATACTGTTCTGACTATGGTGCTCTTGTTCTCCTTTTCAGGATGGCCCCGCGACGACAGCCAGCTAGGGTTCCGAGTGTAGGGCGCGACGACAGCCCACCGAGCGATGAGGCCTCGGTGCAGGGCCCCCTGCCAGCAGTGGCACCGGCGGTAGCTTTACCCGCCGAGCCACCGATGCTACCAGTACCAGACGCTGACGATGCACGTCGCCTCAGGGCACTGCATGAGTTTCAGAGCCAGCGACCGCCCAGGATTCGCGGTGAGGCGGACCCCCAGGCCGCCGAGGACTGGCTAGAGGCGGTGGTACAGATCTTTAGGCTAGTGAGGACACCAGCGGATCTCATGGTGATTCTCGCGGCGAGCCTCCTGCAGGCGGCAGCAGGACGATGGTGGAGCTTGATGGTCCAGGTTCACGATGAGGCATCCTTGCTCTGGGCGGACTTCGAGAGCCTCTTCCGCTCTGAGTTCGTTCCGGCCACCCTCCGAGCGGTGCGCATCCAGGAGCTTCTCCAGCTGCGCCAGGGCAGCATGACAGTCGCTCAGTACGCGGCGAGGTTCACTGACCTATCTCGCTACTCGACCGACATGGTACGGGACCCCTTCTTCCGGGCCCGGACCTTCGAGCAGGGCTTGCGACAGGAGATTCGGGCGTCGCTGATCTCCCTCAGCATTCCGACCCAGGCGGGAGTGCTGGAGCGAGCCCTCCTGATCGAGAGCTTCCTGGCAGAGCCTTCTTCAGCGGCGAGACCTAGCGCAGGGCGGCATGTAGCTGAGTCTTCGGCAGCAGGTAGCCGACGGATGACTCTCGGGTCCAGGCAGACCAGACCCCCACGCAGACGGCCTCAGGACACCGGCTCAGCAGTACGAGGCACACAGCGGAGTGCCAGCCTTCCGAGAGGCAGGCTGTGCTACTCCTGCGGCGGGCAGGGTCTCATGGCTCGTGACTGCCCGACTCGCCGACCAGAGGAGCAGCAGACGGTGGAGGGGCCACCCAGGCAGAGGCAGAGGGTCGACCGTGGCGGTCCGCAGGGAGGAGGCGGACGAGGCAGAGGAGCTGGCCGAGCAGCGGGTGGTGGGCGACGCTTCCAGGCTCTACCCCCACCACCACCAGGAGGGCCACCTCGACCACATGGAGCTGGCGGGCAGGGACAGGCCCATCTCCAGGCAGTGGAGGCCTACGACCCCGACGTGCCAGAGATGATTCGAGGTACGATCTGTGTCTATTCCACCCTTGCTGCAGTACTTATAGACACAGGAGCGAGTCACTCTTTCATATCCTCTGCCCTTGTTCGGAGCTCGGAGATTCCGACTGAGCCGTTGGCTCGATGCTTACAGCTAGAGACTCCTACGGGAGCAGACTCGACGATTACGCACTGGTGCCGGCAGTGTGAGCTTACTCTAGGAGGCGAGAGCTTCGGCTGTGATCTACTTGTAGCGGCGTCGAGGCCTTACGACGTCATCTTGGGCATGGATTGGCTATCCACGGTTCATGCCCAGATCGACTGTTTTAGGCGCAAGGTGTGATGTGTTCGCACCGACGGGAGCAGGTTTACCTTCACCGGCGAGAAGGGAACCTTTGCAGCACAGGATGGACTTCAGCAGAGGAGAGTGCAGCCCATCTCTCATCAGTTGGCTAGCCTCATCCTAGGAGCAGTGGACGTGCGGAGTCCGGCTTTTCCTGCAGTGGTGGACCAGTACATGGACGTCTTTCCCGACGACGTTCCAGGGCTACCTCCTCGTAGAGAGGTAGACTTTTACATCGACTTGTACCCCGGGACAGCCCCGATATCTTCTCTAGCATATCGGATGGCCCCCGCCGAGCTTCGGGAGCTGCGAGTACAGTTGGAGGACTTGCAGAGCAAGGGGTTTACCCGACCCAGTGTTTCACCCTGGGCTTCCCCGATTTTGTTCGCCAAGAAGGCGGACGGGAGCTTGCGACTATGTGTCGACTATCGTCGCCTGAACCAGGTGACAGTGAGGAACAAGTATCCGCTGCCACGGATTGATGACCTCTTCGATCAGCTCAAGGGAGCGCGGTGGTTCTCGAAGATAGACCTCCGGTCAGGCTATCATCAGCTCAGAGTTCGAGTCGAGGACGTGCAGAAGACGGCCTTCAGGTGTCGGTATGGCCATTATGAGTTCTTGGTTATGCCGTTCGGCGTAACCAATGCTCCAGCAGTGTTCATGAGCCTCATGAACAGGATCTTCCAGCCATACCTCGACCGATTTGTTGTGGTCTTCATTGACGACATTTTGGTATACTCGTCGACTGAGGAGGAGCATGCCTACCACCTGCGAGTTGTGCTAGACACACTCCGAGAGCACCAGCTTTATGGCAAGCTCTCAAAATGCCAGTTCTGGTTACGTGAGGTCCTTTTCTTGGGGCACGTCATTTCTGAGGCGGGAGTTGCAGTGGATCCCGTGAAGATCGAGGCAGTGCTAGCTTGGGAGCCACCCAGGAGCGTGACAGAGGTGCGGAGCTTCTTGGGCCTAGAGGGATACTATCGGAGATTCGTGCCAGACTTCTCCAGAGTTGCGGCACCACTCTCAGCGTTGACGAAGAAGGGGAAACCCTTCGTGTGTTCAGACAGATGTCAGCAGAGCTTCCAGGAGCTGAGACAGAGATTGACCAGCACACCTATCTTGAGGTTGCATGAGGAGGGAGTTGGGTACGTAGTTTACTGCGATGCATCAGGGACTGGACTCGGGTGCGTCCTGATGCAGGAGCGGGCCGTGATCGCCTACGGATCACGACAGTTGAGGCCGCACGAGCAGAACTACGCCACTCATGACCTGGAGTTAGCAGTAGTGGTCTTCGCTCTGAAGACTTGGCGGCACTATCTGATGGGCGAGCGCTTCACAGTCTTTTCTGATCACCAGAGTCTCAGGTATATCTTCTCTCAGAAGGACCTGAACCTGAGACAGCGGAGATGGCTTGAGTTCCTCCAGGACTATGACTTTGAGATAGTCTATACTCCTGGGAAGGGGAACATGGAAGCCGATGCCCTCAGCAGGAGGACGGGCATTCAGCTACTTGAGGAGGCGACGGAACAGCTAGCCTCCTTGCAGATATCCTTCGTGGATAGAGACGGAGCAGCCTTTCTTCAGTCTCTCACAGTCTCTCCTCCACTTCTACAGCGGGTCAGAGAGGCTCAGCGTGGGGACGCTGACTGTGAGACCCGGCGTGCACTGATACCCTCAGGTCAGGCGCCTGATGGTTTCTCCCTTGGAGAAGAGCACGACATCCTTTTCAGAGGACGTACCTTCGTACCAGTCTCTTTACGAGAGGAGGTGCTGAGAGAGTTTCACACTTCTCCCTTGGCGGTACATCCCGGAGTGGCGAAGATGTACCAGGATCTCAGACGACAGCACTGTTGGCCGGGCATGAAGAAAGCTGTGGCAGAGTTCGTTTCGCGATGCCTCACCTGCCAGCAGGTGAAGGCAGAGCATCAGGTACCAGCAGGCTTGGTACAGCCCTTGGAGGTCCCGGAGTGGAAGTGGAATGGCATATCTATGGACTTCGTGACTGGACTTCCACGCACTTCCAGAGGTCACGACTCCATTTGGGTGATTGTCGACCGACTCACCAAGTCGGCACACTTCTTACCCATCAGAGAGCAGGGCTCAGTGGAGAGCTTGGGACGTCTTTACGTCCAGGAGATCGTACGGCTTCACGGTGTGCCATCGTCTATCGTCTCCGATCGAGATGCTCGTTTCACTTCCCGGCGTTGGAAGGGGTTGCAGGAGGCGTTCGGGACGCGGCTCCATCTGAGCACAGCCTTCCACCCTCAGACGGATGGTCAGACGGAGAGGACCATACAGACACTCGAGGACATGTTCCGTGCATGTGTTCTCGACTTTGGTCGCAGCTGGGAGGACCACCTACCCTTGGTGGAGTTCGCGTACAACAACAGCTACCACTCCACCATCGGGATGGCACCATACGAGGCGTTGTACGGCAGACCCTGCAGATCACCGTTGTGCTGGACAGACCCTGGGGAGTCAGCACTCGTGGGACCAGAGATGGTCCGAGCCACGACAGAGAAGGTCCAGATCATCCAGGAGAGGATGAGGACAGCTTAGAGCCGGCAGAAGTCATATGCTGACAGGAGGCGGAGGCCACTAGAGTTTGAGGATGGCGACCACGTCTTTTTGCGTGTCTCACCTCGACGTGGTTTACGGAGATTTGGCCGAGGCGGCAAGTTGACTCCATGATTCATCGGGCCTTTCCAGGTCCTCAGCAGGATAGGAGAGGTGGCTTATCGCCTAGCTCTACCACCTCAGTTGCACCGGGTGCACGACGTCTTCCACGTGTCTCAGCTGAGGA
Source organism: Viscum album (assembly GCA_963277665.1). Classification (NCBI taxonomy): domain Eukaryota; kingdom Viridiplantae; phylum Streptophyta; class Magnoliopsida; order Santalales; family Viscaceae; genus Viscum; species Viscum album. The sequence continues at coordinate 730,269,590 of OY728143.1, read as the reverse complement.
GATACGTGCACGACCCGACGCACATCATCGACTTTGGGGAGCTGGACGTGGACGATGGGGCGACTTTTGCGGAGGTCCCAGTGGAGATCGAGGATCGACAGGAGCGGGTCCTACGTGGGCGGTCGATTCCTCTTGTGCGCGTCAGATGGCAGCACGGGAACCTCCAGGAGAGCACTTGGGAGTGGGAGGCTCAGATGCGTGCTCAGTACCCACATTTGTTCCCCTAGTTTTTGATGTATCTTTACGGGGACGTAAAGCCCTGAGGAGGGAGTAATGTAAAGACCCGCAAATTTCAAGGAAATTTTTTTCTTAATTTTCTTTGGAATTTTACTAGAGCGCAGCTTCTGACGGCACCTGATTCCGAGGCCCGGTGTGCCCGGAATCAATTTCCGAAGTTTGGCTCGGGTACGTTCAGTGAACGGACGAGCGGGCTTTTCTATCTTTTGAACCGGTGCCCGGAATCAAATTCTGAGGGCACCGATGAAATTGCAGTGCCCGTATTTGCTTAGAAACGCCTCTTCCGGAGTTGCGTTTGCTCAGACGTGGTTTTTAAATTTTGCGGCTTTAAGTCAGAAATAAAATAATGTTTGTGCGACAACTTTATTTTATTTCACTTAAGCTGCTTGGAAGCCACTTGAAGTCACTTAAAGACGGCTTGAACTGAGTTGATCTGGATGGGATGCTATCCGGAAATATCCTACCCCCTTGGTAGGATATTTGTGAGGTGGGGCCCGCACGAGCCCCGCCGTTTCTTTCGCTAAGTAACGCACCCGCGAAAACCCGTCAAAGTAACTGAAAAGTCAACCGACGCGTTTTCATTAATTCTTAACAGACCATTTAATTGGGCGGTTTATTTCGTGAATTAAATGGGCTGTTTCTTTCGTGAATTAATTGGGCTGTTTCGCTCGTTGAATTAATTCAACGAACTGATGGGTCGTTACTTACGCTTTTGCGTTTGTTGGCATGTTTATAAAATAAGACCAACCTAAAAATCCTTTGAAAGGATTTGAGAGAATCTTGTTTCTTCGGCTCCCCGCGAAGAACGCGAAGAACGCCGGCGACCGGAATTCGACGACGCACACCGAGATCTGCGACGTCGACGAGCTTTACCCGCGACGTTCTTCGGCGACGCCTCTTCTTCCGCGGCCGATCCTCGTTCGGCAACTAAGGTGAGAATCGGTTCGTTAATTCTCCCTTTTTAAATTTCATACCAACGGATTTAATTAATTAAACCCTTTGATCTTGATCCGGAGATTGGCGACGCGACGCCGGATACCGCGACGACGCGACGATCCCCCTTCTTCCGCGACGAGCAATCCCGCGACGATCCCTCGTTCGGCAACGACGACGACAAGGTAAGGGATGTTGGATTATTTTATCTTTTTTCCCCGTGTTTATTCTTTTAAAATGAAGAACATGATCTCCGACAATTTTAATTTATTTCAAATTGTTGTTGATTATTCCTCCCGTGGTTTATGACTAACGCGGAGGGTGCGGGCCTAACGAACAAGACCCGACAACCCTCCGCCGATCTTCCTTTTTTTGTGCGGATTTGGCGGGCGACGGAAAAAGCACGACGCAAGGGCCATTTGTTGTTTTCACAGTGAAGGACGTGTCCCGGGAGGAACAACGGCGCAGACGGGAAAGGAATCGGGCCACCGGAGCATCTCCGGCGGCCCGCGGAAGGCGGCGGCGGCGCGTGTCGCCGGCGCGGCGGCGCCGGCGACCGGAGGCGGCGGCGCCGGCGACCGGAGGCGGCGGCGCCCGGCGCGCCGCCATGGAGGAAGTCCGCCGCGGCTGAAGCCGCGGCGGCGGCGGCCGGTTCCGCGGCCACGCGGAACCGGGAACGGACGCGGCGGCCCGGCCGCGTCCGCGTGGCAGGCGCCCCCCCCCCCCCCCCCCCGCGGGGCCGCGTTTCGCTTGAGCCGCGGGTCAAGCCCGCGGCGCCCTCCTTCGGCCGCTCGGCCGAAGCCGAGCCGGCCGGTCCGGTCGGCCGGGCCGCACCCAGGCCGGACCGGGTCGGGCCGGGTCGGGCCGACCCGGTCCGGCCGACCCATTGGGGGGGTTCGGGCCGGGTCGCCCCGGGCCCAGAACCCCCGTTTCGGGCCCTCTTCGGTCTTTTGCCCATATCTTGGGCCTGGGACCTCCGATTGATGAACCGTCAGCGGATACGCGATCCTTGGATCGAGACGGTCGTTTCGGTATATTACACTTATGGTTTCGGAAGACTTTGGGTTCGTCCGGGTTGGTTCGTACACGAAACCAACCGGGCCCTCGGAGCGGAAACGCTCATAACTTGAGCTACGGACGTCCGATCGACGTACCGTCAGCTGTGGTAGTTTCCTCTAAGTGAGACGGAACTTTTGGATTACTCCGCCCGAGGATCGGATACAGGCGGAGTACAGTCGGGTTGGTTTTTCCCTAAAAACCAACCGGGCCCCTGGGACGAAAATGCCATTAACTCTCAGACCGGGCGTCCGATTGACGCGCCGTCTGTTGCGTTGAGATCCTGTTGTCGATACGGAACTTTTGGATACATCAACTTCGGACTACGTGTCAGTTGATGTATCAGCCTTTCGGCTCGTGGAGCGGACCCTCCTAAACGAGCTCGCTGTGTGCGGGAACCCTAGCGCTGGCTGTGACTTCGACGACAGAGTAGAGATCCTCCGTGGACTGCGACGACGGCAGAGCAGAGATCCTTCGTGGACTGCGACGACGGCAGAGCAGAGATCCTTCGTGGACTGCGGCGACGACTGTGCAGAGATCCTCAGTGGACTGCGTCGACTACTGCACTCAGCGATCCTACGCGGATCAGTGCCCGATCCTGTGTGGGTCCTACTACCGGTTCTGTGTGAGCCACTGCCTACCGGTTCTGTGTGAGCCATTGCCTACAGGTTCTGTGCGAGCCCGATCCTGTGTGGGTCTTTTGCGGGGGTTAGTACCTATCGATCCTTCGTGGGTCCGACGACTTATATGGATCAGTGATCATCTTTGACGTCATCTGAAAAAGTATATCTGGTTGAGCTGAATCTTATGTTACTCTCCTTTGTGGATTGTGTTGAACTATCCTATGTGGATTTACTGTTTACTCTCCTTGTGGATTTGAGTCTTGCTTTCCTTTGTGGATTGAGTTGTTCTTGAGCTCGTGAGCAGAGCTAGAATTGGGGACTTAGGTATATGTATGGGCATATACCTAAGTCGAGTCAGATGTTACTTCGTGATTGCATCTTTCTTTTTGTGCTATATCCTTTGTGGATTTCGGGAGACCTTCGGGGGTCTCGGGGTCCTTACTGAGTAGCTTGTACCCACCCCTGCACGGGCTATGCCCGCACCTTGTTGTGTTGGTTGCAGACGACGGACATCGCTGATCACGGTTGGGGCGTGGAGCAGGACGGTACCTGGAGGTGGACCACTGGGCGGGACGTGCTCGGAGCGGACGTGGGACCCGAGGAGCCTGGAGGCTATCTGTACCCACCCTTCAGGTGGGATTGCCAGTGGACGACACGAGGCCGCCGTCTTTTCTTCAGTTGCTGTACTTTACTTTTTCAGTTGTACTTTATAGTTGGGCTTGTATTCCGGCCCCCTTTACTTTTCTGCACTTTACTTTCTGCTTGCTGACTCTGTGTGGTTGTTACTTATAAAGGCAATGCCTTCCCTGTTTACTGGGATTTTACGCCTTGGTGCTAGTCGCCAGCCCCTGGCCTATGGAAGGCGGGCTTGGGGTAGTCACGGCACGGGCCCCGAGGACGGGTCGTGACATAATAGGCGGTAAAATTGATTTTTTTTTTTAAAATTAATCTTTCATCATAAAAATTGAATTAATTCTTATATTTTTTCTATGAAACAAAAAGTATGGATGTTAATATTATATGTAGTATATGAGATTCAAAATTTAGTTAATATTATTTATAACAGCTTTTTGAAAGACTATTTTTGTACATTGTGGTGCGCTCAAACTTGGTGTTTCTTGTAGTACAAGCGATTGAATTACTTTAATAAGATAACATAAAATGAGATATTGTTGTGTTACATTCTATCATCCTTAAATATATTTCGTCCTCACAATTTGAAATTGTTCTTCGAAATTAGAAGTTAAAAAAATACCTTTGTGGGAAACCCACATCGGAAATTGGGTTAAAATATTTATTATTAATAAGACGGAAAGGGAAATGAAAAAGTCACCACTGAATTACAATCGTTGTCAGGAGAACATTAGTGAAAATTAGAGACACATAATTGGATGGAATACGTAAATATTTATAGGGGTGATTAGGGTCATCAAACACCGAAAAGTGTAAAATTTAGGGCCTCAGATCCATTAATCTTTGATGACTTAAAATATCATCATTTCAAAAAAATATAAGGTATTAGGATAACAAATTTTTGGTTCTAAGATACCTTCCCTAAAGATTAAGAATTAATTTATTCATAGAATAAGAGAAAAATATACTTGACAAATATAGTTTCATCGTTCAACTAATTTCTACCACAAACTCATCTTTAATTCTAAAAGATAATAAAATTCAAAAATATTCTATTTATAATAATCGTATAGGGTTCAAAAAAATAATGAATTTATAATTTATTTGTCATACTATTTGAAAAACTACATTATACAAACTAGGACATCACATAGGCTAGTGGTAGGTGATGCACCCTTGTCGCCCTTCGATTGTGGGTTCATGTCTCATGGCCATGCCAGATGCGACAAGATTTAGCTTGACCTCCGGGTTTTCCTTTTTATAACAATAGAAAAATAACGTTAATAAATGATTTAACCTTTACAATACTATCCAATGTCAAAGGTAATCAATTCTAACCTTTACACTTATCCAAAATACTTTTGTCCAAACTCAGAATAAAAAATTTATAAATAAGGTAAACACAATTCAGATCTATTTTTCCACATAATTACATGTGAAACCATTCATCATATATTTTTTTAAAACATTCTAACACCTTGAATTACCATAAAAACTTATTGATTACATTCTCTCTCACTTATTCCTTATAGAATACTGGATATACTTCTTATATCAAAAAATGTTGTAAACTCCAACAATGATAGAATATTCAAATCCTTAATCAGTTTCAAGGTAGTGATGAATGTCAAATATAATTTATCCATGTCAATCATATCTTATTCCTAAATCACTACCTCAGTATCAGAACTACATTGTCTTTCCTCAACCATTTATTTTCCAAAAACATTAACATTCTATTGAGTCACTTTTCTAAGTGCCATACAATCTCAAATCCTCAATGAAATAGTACTGCATTACATTCTTTATCTAATCTATAATTCTTATAACTTTTATATCATTAATAAAATGGTCAAATGAGACAATTATTTAATAACAACATAATACCACAAATCATTACTCTCCATCTATGGTAGTATCATAACATGACTATTATCCAATAGTATCATTTGGGTATACTCTGATTATTGGGACATTAACTCATATAGTGACCCAACTCCTTGAAGACAAAGCATTGTACACCTGAAACCTTTTTTCTTATAATTGTAATCACGTACTTGGTGTCCTTTATGTAAACACATATTACAAACTCTCATTCCCTTCATGTATTGACCATGGTGATTCTTTCCACAGTTATCTCATATGGGAAAATCTTTTTTCCCTTCTTCCCTTTATCCATATTTCCATCTACCATACTTTTCTTCCCTTTCTTCCAATCAAAGCCATAAGACTCATAGAATTATTTACTTATCTAATTAACATATAATATTATTTCTTCATATGATGAGAATACATGAGAAATTATTTTCTTTCTAAATGTTGGCTTAATACTATGAAAGATATGATACTTCTTACTATAAGGATCTTGTGTATTGTTGGAGTTCTCATTCCTTCTTTTGGGCACCATTTCTAAACAATGGTATACACTACATTAGTTAATGAATCACAAGGCATAATTCCAAACTTATATAATACCTAAAATAAATTGAAAAGATTATATATATAATCCATAATGATAAAAATGTTTTCATTGAGGAAGTATTTACTCTTAAATCATTCATAATAGTTTGAAATGAAAATGAGAATTTTACTAATCATATCCCCCAAGAGTTTCATAACCAACAGTGAAACAAGGACTGTTACTGTGTACTAGGATACTAGAGGAAAAGCATGAAACTACTTGTTGGAGTTTTCACTCCAAGGTATATCTGTTCCAGAGCCACGTCTACCTGCTCATATCCAAAAAGGGATGTATTGCTTGGAAAATTCAAAAACTATCTACATTACCAAAATTATTGGAATTTATTATATACTAATCTTCAACGTTTATCTTAGGGTGATGTTCTCTAATCAGAGTTTATATAAATCAATTTCCAATGATGTTGCTAAACTTCCTCTAATACCAACTATAATGTCTCGACCCCAATTACCCAGATCCAGTGCATTATTTTTATATATTGGCATTATTACAAGGAATCATGTCCCAAAAGACAGGACAATTTAGCAGTCTTGAAAAATAGACTACCTAATTAACGTTACATTACACATTCAAAAATAATCATTATATAAATGATAATTTAAGAATTCCATTAACCCTCTATCTTAACACTGTATATCAATAATAATACACTTCCTGAAATATAGGGAAAATAAAACATGAGAAAGGGGTGATCTCAAATGCTCAGTCATAGTAATCAATACAGAGGAAGATAACATAAAAATTAGGTATAATGAATAATTGAAAATGAATTCCTTTATAAATAATAAATATTAACACTTTATGGTAGGAATATGATATGAATAAATAATTCCACAATAAAACATAGTAATGGTCATTCTACTAGTCGAATAACAGCATAATACATCTATATTATTTTGATAACGAGGGAATGTATAATGTGGGAAATTTTGAAACATTTTTCCAAGGCCTTAGACAAGGCGACTAAAATGATTAAGGCCACTTCCAAAATTATATATCAAATTGGAAATGGCATCATCCAATTCAAAATCTAATAGTTTAATGAGACCTAATGATGCACCACGGAGTAATTGCGGGCTATACCCATCACTTACTAAGTCCAATACATTCCTCATATGAAAAGGTTGAAAAATAACATAAACATTCGTATTAAAAATAGCATACGAAATGTCAATACTTTAAACAAAACAATGAATGGAATAAAAATGACACATACATAGTAAAACATATCCCAAAAAACTTAAATACAAAATGGAATATTTGTATCATAACAAATCCACTTCAAATAAGTTTAAAATCAATCAAAGGATATTGACATAGATGAAATGAAAAACTATTTGAGAGATAAACTTATTTTTATTTTGGAATAATTTAAGGGTCACATAATTATAAAAGAAAAAATTTATTTTGAAAATATTTTTATAAACTTGTAAGGGAAGAATTGATGAAGTTAAAACAGAAGAAAATAGCCACACCCACTGTATAAGTTAGAAAAGACATTCATAACATAATTTTGTCGAAAAGGTTATAAAGTACCTTGTTTGGAAAATGATGGAAAGAATCAATTCAAAACATATAATGTCAAATATGGTTATAAATGATTTTAACTCAGATTTGAGTAAATAGTAAAAATGTTTTGAAATATATTTTTATGGATACACGGATGTACATGATAAAGAGCTCCTAGTGGATAATTATGTATTGACAACCTATGATAATAAAGATATTGTGAAATTAACCACTACCTTGTACGTTTCCATAGTCCATGGAATGTTAACCTCTTTAGTAATAGTTAAAAATCTGTTATTAAATTATACAAGAACTATATACATAAATATGATATCATATATGATCCTCTAAAATTTCTTTGTTAATAATATATCAGTAGTATCATTGTTTAGGGTGATAACTGATTCATTTTACTTTATATGATTGTTTCACATAAGACATGTTTGTTATGCATAGGATATATTGGATTCATATTCATAATGATATTAATTCCTTAAACAATACTATTAATAATAAAATTAAAATTGTTCTTTAATGATAACGATGGGGAATGAATCTCATCGCATTTTTGGAGATGGTAATTCTCACGTACACAAGAGTGAAAATATCAATATATTAATGGTGAAATAATTTGTAATTTGGTTCTATGTCATATATATAGAATCATTGAAATTTTATATTTATTATTTACATCAGTTATACTCATTATTATACCAATCTAAATAATTAAGTGTTTGAATAACAAACTACACCACGACGAGGATATGGTAAATCGTATATACACACGTTTGGTGACTTTGTAATTTATAGGATGGTTAGAATAATGAATATCGTCATACCATTTTTATAATAACATTACAATATTTATAAGGTACTGGAGTTATTATTTTTATATGAAGCAACAAAGAATTAGAAAGTGGAAGAAGAAAAGATCTTGAAAGAGGGTGGTGAAATTATTACCTACTATTCAGTTGTTTTCTTTTGAGTCCATCAAAAGAGATCCATAAGTTAGTTTTTTGATCAAGGGAATGGCACTAAGATTAAGTGAGGGATTTTTGGAAGATATGTGGTTAGGGTTTTTCTGTGCCAAATGGATTTGGAGGTGTGAAATGAAGAGAAAGGTAATTACCTTTTTAGAAGAGCAGTTAGTGTCACTTTAGGAAATCTAGAAATAATATTTTATTATACAATCATATTCGGTTTACAGTGTCTCCAAAATGATTTATTTTGTAGACAAGGTGGGTATGGGTTGAAAAACTCCCAACCAATAGGTTTTATGAAAGTTTTTGTCACCTTATAAACCTTATATTTTCGATTTAACCCTTAGTTAAATAGTTTATCTTTTACCATGTATTCTTCTATTATTATTATGAAAGGATAATAAACATACTATAATAGAAAATAGAACCCCAAATAGAAAATTAATTAAATAAATATCATTATACATGTTTTTTGGCCGATTTCTAAGACTAATATATATTTTAATAAAATATTATTTATTTAAAAAACTCAATTATGTCAATTTGGACACTATTTAGTATTTGGTTTTTATAAAAGTTACCACAACTTGATTAATTAGAACAAGATACATTGAATCAACCGTAAAATGTCATATTAACCTATAAAATTCTTATATGTCATATAAACATTGAAATTATATTTATTTTAAAATTTATAAAATCATTTATTTGATTCTTACATTAATAAGGTAATTACTCCGTCATCATTATGTCATATATAAATTTAATTATTTAATTTCTAAAAATTATAAATAAAATACCATGATGTAGAAAAATCATTTTATATTTCTAATTAATATTTATATACGAATTTATCTTCTGTATAACTCTATATTAAAAATGTTTTTGTTATTAAAATTTGAATTTTACACTTTTAAGATTTCTTCAAATAACATAATAATAAATGTCCTAATCTTATCCATGTGAAAGAAAATAATCATATTTTTTAAGTATTCTTTTTTCAAAATACACTTATCTGATAGAATTTGGACATGTGTTGGGTTAATTGAAATATTATTCATACCATTAATTAGATTATTTACTTTTTTACCACGGTAAATAAAAGTCAAAAATTAATATTCACAAAAAATTATTTTTAACTTGTTGATCCAAATTTTACTTATTGATTTCAACCATGTCTCACATATTTTTAGAATTCAATTCACAGATGCAGTAAAATTACATTTTATGCAAATATTCAAATGTTCCTAGAAGGTGTGTAAAAAGGGTAGAAAGTTGAATAAAATTTTATACATATAATATTAGTATAAAATGGATCCAATGAATTACATTGAACTTATATAGGTATTATGTAGCATTTTGACCTAAAATAAATTTAAATAAAATAAATATTTTTTAAATAAAAAGATGGTTTTAAAAAATAACATAGTGTTTTTCACAATTCATCAAAAATTGAATGTTTTTAGAAAAATACCAAAAATACACTATAAGCTAATTTTGATATTCTGAATTCAAAAAATAATTATATTTTACCAAATTAAAAATATATACTTTGAATTTATTAATTTAACATTAATTTTCGTTGTCAATAAAAGAAAGTGGATTTCTTAAAAAGTAAAAACGATCAAAAGATTGATATTTTTATGTCCAATTTATATGTAAAATTTCCTATAATGACCTAAATTGTATTAAATTATAAAAATAAAATCTAATTATACATCATAATAAATCAAATGAATAATTTAACACTATAAATTATTTTGGTTAAAAACGTTTTTTTCAATTAAAATTTAGCATCTTTCACTTTTCGTCATAATAAGAACGTTATCATAAAAAAACCAACTTTATCCAAAACAAATGATGTCCCACTTCTAAATAAGAAGTTTATTATTTCAAATTTAATACAAATGTCAAAAATTGTATTTAAAAATGGTTCACTATTAATAGCTGGTAAAATTTCATTTTTTGAAAAATACAACATTTTTATAAAAAATTGAATTTGTTCTTATATTATTTATAATAAAAAAATAGTATGTATGTCAAAATTATATGGAGTATATAAGATTAAATATTCAATTAATCCTATTCATAACCACTTTTTTAAATGGCTAGTTAATATGTTGTGGTGCGCTCGAACTCAGTGTTGCATTTAGTACAAGCTATTGAATTACATTAATGATATAACGTACTATAAAATCTTGGGGTGTTAAAATTATCCTTCAAAATATTCCGACTATAATTTAAATTCTCTTAATTATATTGGTGTAATCCAATAAGATGATAGTTAGATAAGACTTGTCCCTAATAAGAGATCAATCATAAAATCCACTTCAATTGTGGGTAGAAACAAAGAGAAATCCCCCAGTAAAACATCTTTATATTCATCATGAATTGGAGGAAAACTACTATTATCATTCTCAACCGTGAATTTCAAGAACTGTTCTTCCCAATGTTATTAGATAGTTATAACCACTAGTGAAAACTAGCTTATTGAACCTACATTTACATTCCATTTCTCTCTAAAGATATTCCTGACACCATCATCTGTTATAAAAAAAACCCTTAAAGTATACCTATTAATGTGGTCTTCAAAAATAATTAATCAATCCATATATAGGTATATTTAATAGATATCCATCTCATGAATAGTAAAATACCTACTCAATTCAGCTCTATAAATAGTTAAAGAACATTATTTCCAAACAAAGGATTGAAATTACCTTTGGTCAAGAAGAGTTTTATGTTTCAAATGATAAGTCATTATGTCTACATAAAAACCGATAACAGAAATAGCATGGGAAGAAATAAAAAAATGGGAATCACCCATATCAAACAATACTTTTATAAGGGTAGAATTTTAAAAAAACATACCTATCACTATATAAGTTGTAAATTGATCATAAACCATAATTTTCACAGCTCCAAATTTTTTTTACTCTCTATAATTTTCTCTTTATTTACTAATTGAGATTGAATTTCATGAGGTGTGTCGTTATTCCTTGAACAACCATTGATTCCTCGATAATGTTAAAGAGAAAAAATTTTCTACTCACTCCCCATTCTAGAATATAATGTCATAAGAACATGAGAATTTTTCCTCACATGCAACCAAGGAGAAATTAGACAATACTTCAAAATATGTACCATATATTTGTAATTATAAAATGCTCTTGGTGTTTCTAGATAATATCATTTTATGTGAACAAAAGAACCACTCTTAAAATATTCCAACATAGTCTTTGGATATGAAGGATGATTCAATGATCCAACCATCTGATTCTATGTCATACAGTTGCCCTGGAAATAGGTGTCAATATTCCTCTTATTCTCAATATTTTATTTCCTAGAATTTCCCATTATAATCTATATGCTTTCTCCACATGTATTTCTGTTGATATCTCATTCTACAATCATCACTCTATTGATCATCTCTGTATAATCCATTATACAAATCATGAATATATTTAAATTAATCTATATCATCATCCATGAATAACAAAATTCATTCCTTGAATGGTGAACTTGTAGAAAAGTTTGGTGAAAAATAAAGTAAATTCATAAATATATTCACATACTCTTTCACTAAGATATTCTCATGCATCAAGTTGAAAAAGATTTTTATCTTAAATACTCTCAATATGAGAGGATATAATTGTTTATTTAACAATTATTTAAAACACTATTAATAAAACACTATTAATAAAATTCAAACGCCATGCATCTTCATAAAATACTATTCATGAAACCTCATGCATCTTCATAAAATACTATTCATGAAACCACTATTCATAAAACACTATTAATAAAATTCAAACTTCTTAGAAAACGTCTAAAAATTTGTCCTAGGTTAATTTTGACATTTGAAATAGAAAAAAAAGTTTTTTTTACCATAATAATTTTCATTGAATGTTCGATGCATGAGTTGTACAATTTTTACTTCTAAAATCAATTTATCAAATTTGTCTGAATTAAACGTATACTTTATTAAGGAAATCTATTCTTAAATCAAGAATGATGAAATAAAAATGTTATTTATACCAAGGGATTACAAAAAGTAATTACAGTGTCACATACATTACTTCTTTCAAATGTATTTCTCATTTAATTCCCTTTCTATATTTTTTTTGGGTTTTCCCATTCATTTTGGTGGAAATGGTGGGTAATAAAAAATTAGGGCCAAACTATAAGCACATTTACATAATTAAAAATAGATTTAGTTTCTTTTATAACTCTTACATTTTGAAACTTTTTACACTCATTCAACTTGCCAATTGGCCAAACCTAGTATATTAAATGACCATATCAATTTAGACCTCATTGGAATCCATAATAATGATGGATTCATGTTTTTTATTCAGTTGTTGGGCTAGCCAAAAATATCATTTCCTAATTTAAATTTGTTTTTTAATTACTTAATATCTCATTCAATTTTTACGTTTTTTCGGTGATTTCAACTCTCACCTGAGAATAGTTATCCAAGGCACATCCCCATTCTCTCCTCCCACTCCTTGGAGCTCAGTTTCATCGTGAATTTGGATTAAACATTACTAAATTTCTCAAATATCCTAGATTTGAAGAGTTAAATTTATACTTTAATAACTATTTTATTTTTCACTCCTTTCCCCCATTCGAGTTCCTACATGATATATTCATCCTTGTTAGAAAACTCATGCCTTTAAAAATGCTCAGTAAGACTCTGCAATACAGTAGAAGATAACATAAAAATTAGGCATGATGATTAATTGAAAACACATTCCTTTACAAATAATAAACATGAACACATTATGGAAGGAATATGTGTTGTGTGTGTAATTCCATAATAGAAAATTGTCATGGGTATTCTAATAGTAAATAACCACATGAACCATCAATATTATTTTCATAATAAGGGAATTTATAATGTGGGACACTCTGAAACATTTGGTCAAGGCCACGACCAAGACCTCTAAAAATGATTAAGGCCTCGGACAAAAATATATATCAAATTGGGAAAGGCCTCAACAAATTCCATGTTTAATTGTCTCATGAGACCTACCAATGCACCAAGGAGCTATAGCGGGCCCTTCCAGTCACTGACTATGTCCAATACACTCCTTGTATGAAAATGTAAAATCATAACAGAGATGATTGTAATAAAAATATAATACACAATGTCAATACATTAACCCAAACCATGAGTGGTATAAAAATATCACATCCAAAGTTAGACATATCAAAAAACCTTAAATACAATATTTATGATTTGTATCATAATAAATCATTTTCAAACAAGTTTAAAATACATCAAAGGATGTTGACATATATAAAATAAAAAATATTTGAGAGAAATACATCTTTCGATTTTGAAATCATTATAGAGTCACATAATTATAAATGAAAACATTTATATTCAAAATATATCTATAATATATTAAGGTATGATTCGATGAAGTTATAATGAAAGAAAATAGCTACACCTACCCTATATGTTAAAAAATACATTCTTACCTTAACTTTTCCAAAAAGGTCAAAATGTACCTTTTTGGAAAATGACAGAAACATTAAATTAAAAACATATAAAGTCAAATAAGGGTATAAATAACTTTAACCCATAGTTTATTAAATAGTAAATTTTTTTTGAAATTTATATTCAAAAAAACATGGATGTGGATGATAATGTAGTCCCAGTAGATACTTACATATTGACTACCTTGGATAATTAAGAGATTGTGAAATTAACCCTTACCTTGTACTTTTTCTAAGTAGATGGTATATTAACCTCCTATATAACAGTGAAACCATTTTTATTAAATTATAAAATATCTATATACATAAATATGATATAATATATGATCCTCTAATATTTCATTATTATTAATATTCCTGTAGTATCATCGTTTCAGGTGTTAAATGATTCGTTTTTCATTATATGTTTGGTTATGTAAGGCATGTTTGTTATAAATAAGATTTATTTGATTCATATTTAGAATGATATTAAGTTCTTAGAAATTATTTTTAATCATAAAATGAAAATTATTCTTGAATGATTATGATGGTGAATTAATTTCATCACATTCGTGGAGACGGTAATCCATTCGTACGCACGACCGACAATATCATTATATTGATGGTGAAATTATATGTAATTGGACGGTTTATTTTATATACAGAATCATTATCATGTTATATTTGTTTTTTAAATCATTTATACTCATTATTATCCCCATCCAAATAATGATGTGTTTGACTAACAAACAATACCACGACGTGGAGACGATAAACCATACATATGCATCTATGATGACTTTGTAATTTATAGGATGGGTAGAATAATGAATATTGTTATACCATATATATAATAACATCACATTATGTATAACATGATGGATTTATTATTTTGGTAAGGAAAAAACAATGAAAGAGGAAGTGGAAGAAGAAAATAACTTAAAAGTGGGTGGTGAAATTATTACATCTTCTTCGGATGTTTCCTATGGAGTTGATCAAAAGGGCTCTTTAAGATGGCTTTTTCTCAGGGGAAGGCCTCTTGGTTGAAGTGACGGATGTTGGGAGGATATTTTAGTAGGGTTTGGCAGAGATAAATGGATTTGGAGGTGTGAAATTAAGAGAATGGGAACTATCCTTTTTATAAGAGATGTGAGGGTCACTTTAGAAATGTTTGAAATATTATTTTATTATAATATCATATTCGGTTTATAGTGGTGCCAAAATAATTTATTTTGAGGTTATGGTGGGTATGGGTCGATAAAATCTCATCAAATAGGTTTTATACTAGTTTAGGTCACCTTATTAACCTTTTCTTTTAGATTTGACCCTTAGTTAAATAGTTTATCTTTTACCGTGTATTCTTGTATTATTATAATAAATGGATAATAAACATAATATAGAATCCAAGAGAGCCCCAAGTAGTTCATTAATTACATAACTATCATTATATATGTTTTTTGTTTGAACCATATATTTTTAGGACTATTAAATAATTTAATAAAATAGTATTTTTTGAAAAACCTCATTTATGTCAATTTTGACCCTCTTTAGTATTTGATTTTTATAAAAGTCACCACAACTTGAATACATATAAAAAGATACATTTAATCATCCCTAAAATGTCATATTCACCTAGAAAATTCTTTGATGTCATGAAAAAGGTGAAATTATGTTTATTTTAATATTTACAATTCCATTTATTTGATTCGTTTATTAATAAGGTAATTACTGCATCATCATTGTATCGTAAATAAATTTAATTATTTAAAGTCTAAAAATTATAAATAAAATATCATGATTTAGGAAATCATTTTAATGTTTTAATTAATATTTATAGTCAAATTTACCTAATGTATAACCCTATATTAAAAATGTTTCTAGTTATTAAAATTTGAATTTGACACTTTTAACTCTTCTTTAAATAAAATAATAATAGATTTCCTAATCAAATCCAAGTGGACCTAAAGTATCATATTTTTTTCTAGGGTTGATTTTGGTCGAAATACACTTATAAAATTGAATTAGAACATGTGTTGGGTTAAACTTAATATTTTTAATCTTTAATTATCTTATTTACTTTTTACGTGCTAAATAAAAGTCAAAAGTCACTATTCCCCAAAAATTATTGTTATCTTCTTAAACCACATTTTACATATTGATTTAAACCGTGTCTCTCAGATTTTTGAAATTCAATTTACAGAAGTTGTAAAATTACATTTTATGTAAATTTGCAAATGTGCCTAGAAGGTGGGTAAAGGACTGTAAGAAGTTGAATAACATTTTATATATCTATTATAATTATAAAATGGATCCAATGAATTATATTGAACTTATATAGGTATTATGTATCTATTTTGACTAAAAAATTTAAATAAAATAAATAATTACTTAAAAATCAGTTTTAAATAATAACACAATGTTTTTCACGATTCATCAATTATTGAATGTTTTCAGAAAAATATGAAATTTTTACCCAATGAAGAATTTTATATTGAAAATTAAAAAAGGAAATATATTTTAACAAATTCATTACATAGAAGTTGCATTTATTAATTTAATATTAATTTCAATTTTCAATACCAAAAATTGGATTTTTAAAAAGTAAAAACAATCAAAATATTGGTATTTGTTTATGTCCAATTAATATGTAAAATTACTTATAATGACCTACATTATATTAAATTATAAAAATATAATCTAATTAATCATCAAAATCATTCAAATATATAATTTAACAATATAAATACATTTTATTAAAAAAGTTGTTTTAAATTAAAATTTAGCATCTCTCCATATTCATCAAAATATGAAAGTTAACAGGAAAAGACCAAAAATATTATCCAAACAAAATTTTTATGTCCCACTTATAAATAAATAGTTTATTTTTTAAAATTTAATACAAGTGTCAAATATTTCATTTAAAAGGGGTTCACCATTAATAGGGGTAAAATTACTTTTTTTTGAAAAATACATCCTTTATCTTAAAAATTGAATTTTTTCTTATATTATTTCAAAGAAACACATAGTTTGGATGTTAAAATTATATGGATTATATGATATTTAAAATGAATATAATTCTATTCATACCGACTTTTTGAACAGCTAGTGTGGTGAGTTGTGGTGCACTCGAACATGGTGTTGCGTTTAGTGAAAGCTATTGAATTAATTTAATGAGATAACCAACTATGAAATATTTGGGTGTTATATTCACCACTCATTCAATAAATTGTTTCCTCTCAATTTTAAATTGTTCATCTAAAATAAAATGTTAAAAATAGGAAAATATTTTTGTGGGAAACCCACATCGAAAATTGGGATAATAAAATTTAATCTTAGTAAGCGGGAAAGGGAAATGAAGAAGTGACCACCAAATTATAATCGTAATTAGAAGAAAAATGGTGCAAATTAGAGGAACATAATTGGAGGAAAAAACTTAAATATTTATAGGGGCGATTGAGATCATCAATCACAAACATGTGTAAAATTGAGGGCCTTAAATCCATCAATCTTTGATGATTTAAAATATAATTTGTTCAACAAAATCATAATGTATTATGATACCACATTCTTGGTTCTATGTTACCTTCCCTAAAGTTTATGAATTAATTTCTTTATACAATATGAAAAATAATAATTGACAAATAGAGTTTCATCCTTCAACTAATTTCTACCACAAACTCATTTTTCATTCCAAAAGATAATAGAATTAAAATATATTGTATTTATCCTAATTGTATATGGATTGAAATATTAATGAATTTAAATTCACTTTTAATAATATTTAAAAAACTGCATTATACCAACCAAGACATTGCATAGGATAGTGGTAGCTGATGCACCTTTGTCTCCC
Source organism: Viscum album (assembly GCA_963277665.1). Lineage (NCBI taxonomy): Eukaryota > Viridiplantae > Streptophyta > Magnoliopsida > Santalales > Viscaceae > Viscum > Viscum album. The sequence continues at coordinate 730,251,806 of OY728143.1, read as the reverse complement.
TTCAGTTGTGGGTTCATGTATCGCAGCTTTGCAGGATGCGAGGGGTTGTCTCCCAACCTCCGGGTTTCCCTTCTTAGAACAATCCAAAAAAAAATCTTAAGAAATTCTTTAATATTAACAACAGTATCCAATGTCAAACTCAATAAATTCCAACCCTTATACGTATCCAAAATAATTCTATCCAAACTTATAGTAAAAAAAGTATAAATAAGGTAAACACAATGAAGATCTTTTTTCCCCATAATAACATGTGAAAACCTTCATCATATATTTTCATAAAACACGGTAACCCCATGAATTACCATAAATCCTTATTTATTACACTCACTCTCCATTATTCCTTAAAGAATACTGGAAATACTCGTTATATTCAAAAATGTTTTAATTCCAACAATGACGGAATATAAAAATCATTAATCAGTTTCAAGGTAGTTAAGAATATCCTATATAATTTATCAAAGTCAATCATATCTTATTCCAAAATTACTACCTTTGTATCAAAACTATATTATGGTTTATATTTCTCTAGCCATTTATTTTCCAAAATGATTAACTTTATATTGAGGCACTTTTATTAGTACCATACTATCTCAAATCCTCAAGGAAATAGTAATGTAGTACAATACTTATATACTCTATAATTTTTATAACTTGTACATTTTTAATATAATGTTCAAATGACACTATTATTTAATAACAACATAAGAACACTAATCATTCCTCTCTGTTTGTGGTAGTATCATAACTTGATTATTATCAAATAGCATCATTTGGATGTACTCTGATGATTGGGACATTGATTCACATAGTTACCCTTCTCCTTAGAGATAAATCATTGTACACATGAAACCTTTTTCTTACCCTTGTAATCATGTACTTGGTGTCTATTTTCTCCATACTTAGAAAAAATTATTGTTACCTTCAAGAATTTACCAAGGTGATTCTTTCCACAGTTATCACATATGGGAAAATAGTTATTTTTCTTCTTCCCTTTATCCATTTTTCTCTGTACCATAATTTTATTCTCTTTCTTCACATCAAATCCATAAGACTCATAGAATTATGTACTAATCTAATCAACACATGATACTATTTTTTCATCTGATGAGAATACATGAGATACTATTTCCCTTGTAAATGTTGTCTTAATACCATGAAAAACATGATCCTTCTTGATATTTGGATCATGTGTATTGCTGGAGTTCACATTCCTTCTACTGGGAACCATTTCTAAACAATGCCATACACTACGTCAGATTATGAAATGAAAGGAATAATTCCATACTTTTAAAATACCCAACGTAAATTGAAAATTTTATGCATATAATCCATAATCATAAACATGTTTTCATTGAGAAAGTATTTACCCTTAAATAATTCATAATGGTTTGTAATTAAAATGTTGATTATCCTAAGCATATCCCCTGGGAGTGTCATAACCAAGATGGAAGCAAGGCCCATTGTTGTGTACCAAGATACCACATGTCAAGGCCGAAACTCCTTGTCGGATTTTTCACTCCTAGGTACAACTTTTCCAGAGCCGCCTCTACCTTCTCGTATCCAAACAAGGATGTTTTGTTTGAAAAATTCATAAAATATCTACATTAAAATAATTCTAGAAATTTCTTCTATACTAATCCTCATTCATTATCTTAGAGTAATGTTCTCTAATCAGAGTTTATCAAAATCTATTTCCATGGTTGTTGCTAATATTTCTTTGATACCTACTGCAATGCCCTATCCCTAGTTACCCAAAGCCAATGAATTGTTTTAATACACTGAAATGATTAGAAGGAATCTTGTCTCGAAAGACTGATCAGTTTAGTAATGTTGGAAAATTGATTACATACATGAACATTACATTACACATTCAAAAATTATATACAACATAAATGATCATTTATGAATGTCATTAATCCCCTATATTAACCAAATATATCAATTATAATACACTTCCTGGAATCCTGGGAAAATAATAAATAAGGGTTAATCTCAAAGACTAAGTAAGAGTAAGCACTACAATGGACGAAAACATTAATATTAGGCATGCTGATTAATTGAAAACACATTCTTTCAAAATAATAAACATGAAAACATTATGGCAGGAATATGAGATTAGTAAAAAAATCCATAATAAAACATAGTCATGGGTATTCTAAAACTCGAATAACCTCATGTACCATCAATATTATTTTCTTAATGAGGGAATGTATAATGTGGGACATTCTATAACCCTTTTTCATGGCCTCAGCCAAGTCATATAAAAATGATTAAGGACTCTTCCAAAATTATATATCAAATTGGGAAAGGCCTCAGCCAATTCCATATCCAATTGTCTCATGATACCTACTGATGCACCGAGGTGCTATATTGGGCTCCACACATCACTTACTAAGTCCAATACATTCCTCATTTTAAAAGTTTGAAACATAAAATAAAAATCATATTAAAAGTAGAATAAGAAATGTCAATAAATTTACCATATACCATGAATGGTATACAAATAACAAATCCACATTCAAACATAGCACAAAACCTTAAATACTATACAGAATATTTGTAACATAATAAATCAACTAAAACAAGTTTAAAATATTTCAAAGGATATTGACATAGATGAAATCAAAACATTTTGAGAGAAAGACCTATTTCTATTTTGAAATCATTTAAGAGTCATATAATTATAAAAGAAAACATTTATTTTGAAAATATTCATATAAGCTTTTAAGTGAAGATTTGACGTTGTGAAAACAACAGAAAATAGACACACCCTCCATATAATATCAAAAAGACATTCTTACCTTAATTTTGTTGAAAAGGACATAAAGTACCTAGTTTGGAAAATGATGGAAAGATTCATTTCAAAACATATAATGTCAAAGAAGGGTATAAATGAATTCAACCCATAGTCTAGTAAATATGAAAAATGTTTTCAAATACATTTTTAGGAAAAAATGGATGTGGATGATAAAGAGGTCCTATTAGAAACATACATATTGACAACATTATATAATAAAGAGATAGTGAAATTAACCAATAAATTGTAATTTTCCTTAATCAATTATATGTTAAACTCCAGTAAAATAGTTCAATTTTTTTTGAATTATAAAATAACTATATACTTAAATATGATATCATATATGATCTTCTAATATTTATTTGTTAATAATATTTCTGTGATATCATCATTTTAGGTGTTAACAGATTCATTTTCAATTATATGATTTGTTACATAAGCCATGTTTGTTATGGATAGTATATATTTGATTCATATACATAAATATATTATGTTCTTAAAAATTATTTTTAATCATAAAATGAAAATTATTCTTGAATGATTACGATGGAGAACTAATATCATCGTGTTTGTGGAGATGGTAATCCGTACGTACGCACGAGTGACAATATCATTATATTTATCATGAAATTGTATATAAGTGGATGGTATATCATATATAAAGAATAATTAACATGTTATATTTATTATTTAAATCAGTTATACTAATTATTATATCCATTCAAATAATGATGTGTCTTAATAACAAACTACACCGCGACGTGGAGACGGTAAACCGTACGTACTCACGTTTGGTGACTTTATAATTTATAGGATGAATAGAATAATGAATATGGTTATACGATATGTATAATAAAATCATAGTATGTAGATTGTACTAGAGTTATTATTTTGGTATGGAAACATCATAGATAGTGGAAGTGGAAGAAGAAAAGAACTTGAAAGTGGGTGGTGAAATTATTACCTCTTCCTCGGTTGTTTCCTTTTGAGTTGATCAAAATAGATCCTTAGGATGTCATTTCTGATCAATGTAAGGCCTCTATGTTGAAGGGATTGAATTTGGGAGGATATGTGGCCAGGATGACCATGCCAGATGGATTTGAAGTTGTGAAATTTATAGAAGGGGATGTACCCATTTATAAGTGTGGTGAAGGTCACTTTAGGAAAGCTTGAAATATTATTTTATTATTCAATCATATTCTGTTTGTTTTGTCTAAAAAATGATTCATTTTGACGATAAGGTGGTTATGGGTCAGAAAAATCCCAACCAATAGCTTTTAGACATCTTTAGTTCACCTTATTAACCTTATCTTTTAGATTTAACCCTTAGTTAAATACTTTATCTTTTACCATATATTCATGTATTATTATAATAAATAGTTTATAAACATAATCTAAAATCCATTATTACCCAAAGTGGTTCATTCATGACATAAATATATTTATTTAAGGTCTTCGGCCAAAACATAGATATTTTTTTAATATTATATATTTTAATAAAAAAATATTTGTTTAAAAAACTCAATTAAGTCAATTTTGAAACTATTTAGGATTTGGTTTTTGTGAAAGTCATCACAAATTTATGACCTCGAACAAGATACATTGAATCAACCCTAACATTTCATATTCACCTAGAAAATTCAAGGATGTAATAGAACTTCGATTTTTTTCATTTCAATATTTATAATATCATTTATTTGATTCTTTCTGTAATCACGTAATAAATACATCATCATTGTGTCAAACAAATTTAACTGTTTAATGCCTAAAAATTATAAATAAAATACCATGATGTAATAAATAATTTTTCCTTTCTAATGAATATTTATAGTCTAATTTATTTTATGTATAACACTATATTAAGTATGTTTTAGTAATTTAAATTTGAATTGTACACTTTTATCTCTTATATAAATAAAATAATAATAAATGTCCTTATCTAATCCAAGTGGACCTAAAGTATAATTTTTTTCTAAGGTTGATTTTGTCTAAATACAATTATCCAATAGAATTTGGACATGTTTTGGGTTAATTGAAATATTATTTTTCCCTTTAACTACCATATTTACTTTATACTATGGTAAATAAAAGTCAAAAGTGATTATTCAAGAAATAATAGTTTTATCTTTTTGAACCCCATTTTACTTATTAATTTCAACCGTTTCTGTTATATTTATCAAATTCAATTCATAGAAGCTATAAAATTACGTTTTATGCAATTTTTCAAATGTACCTAGAAGGTGGGTAAAAGACGGTAAAAGTTCCCTAATATTTTATACATATAATATTATTATATAATGGCTCTAATTAATTAAATTGAACATATATAGGTATTATGTATATATTTTGACTTAAAATAAATTTTAATAAAATAAATAATTAATAACATAAAAAGTTGGTTTAAAATAATAACACAGTGTTTTTCTCTATTCATAAAAAATTTATTGTTTTCAAAAATATAGCCAAAATTCACCCTAATCTATTTTGGATATTCCAAATTGAAAAATTAATTCTATTTTACCAAATTCAAAACATAGGATTTTCATTTATTAATTTAAAATTAATTCATGTTTTCAAAACCAAAAAGAGGATTTTTTTAAAAAGTAAAATCTATCAAAAGATTGACTTTTGATTATGTCCAATTTATAATTGAAATTACATATAATGACTTACATTGTATTAAATTATAAAAATATTATTTTATAATACTTAAAAAAATTCAAATGTATAATTTAACATGATAAATTATTTTGTTAAAAAAAGTTGTTTTCAATTAAAATTTAGCATATTTCACTATTCATCATAATATGAAAGTTATCATAAAAACAGAAAATATTTATCCAAAAAAAATTTATGTCCCAATCCAAAATAAAAAGTGCATTTTTTAAAATTTAATACAGGTGTCAAATATTTCATTTAAATAGGTTCACCTTTAATAGGCGGTAAAATTGATTTTTTTTAAATTCATCTTTCATCATAAAAATTGAACTTATTCTAATATTTTCTTCTATGAAACAAAATTTATGGGTGTTAATATTATATGTAGTATATGAGATTCAAAATGTAGTTAATATTATTTATAACAGCTTTTTGAATGACTATTTTTCTAAGTTGTGGTGCGCTCAAACTTGGTGTTTCTTGTAGCACAAGCGATTGAATTACTTTAATAAGATAACATAAAATGAGATATTGTTGTGTTACATTCTATCATCCTTAAATATATTTCTTCCTCGCAATTTGAAATTGTTCTTCGAAATTAGAAGTAAAAAAAATACCTTTGTGGGAAACCCACATTGGAAATTGGGTTAAAAATATTTATTATTAATAAGACGGAAAGGGAAATGAAAAAGTCACCACTGAATTACGATCATCGTCATGAGAACATTAGTGAAAATTAGAGACACATAATTGGATGGAATACATAAATATTTATAGGGGTGATTAGGGTCATCAAACACCGAAAAGTGTAAAATTTAGGGCCTCCGATCCATTAATCTTTGATGACTTAAAATATCATCAGTTCAAAAAAATATAAGGTATTAGGATAACAAATTTTTGGTTCTAAGATACCTTCCCTAAAGTTTAAGAATTAATTTATTCGTATAATAAGAGAAAAAATATACTTGACAGATATAGTTTCATCGTTCAATTAATTTCTACCACAAACTCATCTTTAATTCTAAAAGATAATAAAATTCCAGAATATTCTATTTATACTAATCGTATAGGGTTCAAAAAAATAATGAATTTATAATTTATTTGTCATACTATTTGAAAAACTACATTATACAAACTAGTAAATCACATAGGCTAGTGGTAGGTGATAAACCCTTGTCACCCTTCGATTGTGGGTCCATGTCTCATGGCCATGCCGGATGCGACAAGATTTAGCTTGACCTCCGGGTTTTCCTTTTTATAACAATAGAAAAATAAGGTTAATAAATGATTTAACCTTAACAATACTATCCAATGACAAAGGTAATCAATTCTAACCTTTACACTTATCCAAAATACTTTTGTCCAAACTCAGAATAAAAAATTTATAAATAAGGTAAACATAATTCAGATCTCTTTTTCCACATAATTACATGTGAAACCATTCATCATATATTTTTTTAAAACATTCTAACACCCTGAATTACCATAAAAACTTATTGATTACATTCTCTCTCCCTTATTCCTTATACAATACTGGATATACATCTTATATCAAAAAATGTTGTAAACTCCAACAATGATAGAATATTCAAATCCTTAATCAGTTTCAAGGTAGTGATGAATGTCAAATATAAATTATCCATGTCAATCATATCTTATTCCTAAATCACTACCTCAGTATCAGAACTACATTATGGTTTGTCTTTCCTCAACCATTTATTTTCCAAAAACATTAACATTCTATTGAGTCACTTTTCTTAGTGCCATACAATCTCAAATCCTCAATGAAATAATACTTTATTACATTCTTTATCTAATCTATAATTCTTATAACTTTTACATCATTAATAAAATGGTCAAATGAGACAATTATTTAATAACAACATAATACCACAAATCCTTACTCTCCATCTATGGTAGTATCATAACATGACTATTATCCAATAGTATCATTTGGGTATACTCTGATTATTGGGACATTAACTCATATAGTGACCCAACTCCTTGAAGACAAAGAATTGTACACCTGGAATCTTTTTTCTTATAATTGTAATCACGTACTTGGTGTCCTTTATGTAAACACATATAACAAACTCTCATTCCCTTCATGTATTGACCTTGGTGATTCTTTCCACAGTTATCTCATACGGGAAAATATTTTTTCCCTTCTTCCCTTTATCCATATTTCCATCTACTATAATTTTCTTCCCTATCTTCCAATCAATGCCATAAGACTCATAAAATTATTTACTTATCTAATTAACATATGATACTATTTCTTCATATGATGAGAATACATGAGAAATTATTTTCTCTCTAAATGTTGGCTTAGTACTATGAAAGATATGATACTTCTTACTATATGGATCTTGTATACTGTTGGAGTTCTCATTCCTTCTATTAGGCACCATTTCTAAACAATGGTATACACTACATTAGTTAATGAATCACAAGGCATAATTCCAAACTTATATAATACCTAAAATAAATTGAAAAGATTATATATATAATCCATAATGATAAAAATGTTTTCATTGAGGAAGAATTTACTCTTAAATCATTCATAATTGTTTGCAATGAAAATGAGAATTTTCCTAATCATATCCCCCAAGAGTTTCATAACCAACAGTGAAACAAGGCCTGTTACTGTGTACTAGGATACCAGAGGTCAAGCATGAAACTCCTTGTTGGAGTTTTCACTCCAAGGTACATCTATTCCAGAGCCACCTCTACTTGCTCATATCCATAAAGGGATGTATTGCTTGGAAAATTAAAAAACTCACTACATTACCAAAATTATTGGAATTTCTTCTATACTAATCTTCAATGTTTATCTTAGGGTGATGTTCTCTAATCAGAGTTTATATAAATCAATTTCCAATGTTGTTGCTAAACTTACTCTAATACCAACTATAATGTCTCGACCCCAATTACCCAGATCCAGTGCATTATTTTTATATATTGGCATTATTACAAGGAATCATGTCCCGAAAGACAGGTCAATTTAGCAGTCTTGAAAAATAGACTACCTAATTAACGTTACATTACACATTCAAAAATAAACATTATATAAATGATTATTTAAGAATTCCATTAATCCTCTAGCTTATCCTGGTATATCAATCATAATACACTTCCTGAAATATAGGGAAAATAAAACATGAGAAAGGGGTGACCTCAAATGCTCAGTCATAGTAATCAATACAGAGGAAGATAACATAAAAATTAGGTATAATGAATAATTGAAAATGAATTCCTTTATAAATAATAAACATTAACACTTTATGGTAGGAATATGATATGAATGAATAATTCCACAATAAAACATAGTCATGGTTATTCTACTAGTCGAATAACAACATAATACATCTATATTATTTTGATAACGAGGGAATGTATAATGTGGGAAATTTTGAAACATTTTTCCAAGGCCTTAGCCAAGGCGACTAAAATGATTAAGGCCACTTCCAAAATTATATATCAAATTGGAAATGGCATCAGCCTATTCAAAATCTAATAGTTTAATGAGACCTAACGATGCACCAAGGAGTAATTGCGGGCTCTACCCATCACTTACTAAGTCCAATACATTTGTTAGGGCCAATAGGGGCCTATATACCCTGAGAGGGGGGGTGAATTAGGGTATGGATATTCTTTTACAAAGTTCTTTCTGCCCCACTGGATCTTGACCTCTTTGTTACAAGGGTCACTTTGTTTGCACTTGTGTGGTTACTATGATCACTTGTCTCATTTACCTGATGATGATGCTTTGAATGCAATGCAGGGAAGTAAGAAGGTAGACACAAATATTTTTACATGGTTCACCGCTAAGGGCTACGTCCATGGAGCATACGGCGACAAGTTTCCAGTTCGTACCAAATTCCACTAGACTTCACTAGTTGTGGATTACAATGTTCGGGCTAGATCACTTCTATACCCAGGCTCACTGCCTATACAATGTTTAGGGTCAGCTCAATGCTTTCCCAAGGGTCACTCTCTATTTCTGTTTCTCTGGCTCACTGCCGGTGGAGAGGATCACCTTCTTCCTCTTTCTAAGATCACTTCTCTTGGAAGGGATTCACTCACAATTTATAAACCTGTAGGTCTCTTTATTTCCATTAAGGAATGCATCTTTATCTGTATGTAGTTGCTCTGTTGAAGTTCAACTTTCATCCACTGATGAATAGAACTTTGCCTCTAACCACTGGGCAAAAACCTTTGGAAAAACCTTCGCAAGGCACCCTACTTCGCTAGGCTCCCAATTTCGCGAAGCTCAACAAGCCTTCACGAAGATCCTGCATTTTCGCGAAGCTCTCTCGAAAATCCCTCTCGCGAAGCTCTCCCGTGAAGCTCAACTTGTTGCAAAGAAACTTCTCTCGTGAAGCTCACTGAGCCAATGCAGAGCACACAACTTTTTCGGAGCTACAATAGCCGCCGCGAAGCTCCTCTTTCGCGAAGCACACTGGCTCCGCGAACTACCTTCGCAAATCGAGAGAGAATGATCTTCTATGAAAATGCTCTCTACTTCGATCGAAGGGGTCGGCCTCTATTTATAGGCGATTCCACCGACCCTCGTCCCTTCCGCGCGAAGTCAACGCCACGTCATCTCAAATCGCGAAGCTCCAAAGATTCCGCCAGAATTCTGTCCAAATCGCGAAGCTCCACGGCACTTTTCCGTTTCTCGAAGCTTGACGTAGTCACGAAGAATCACCGTCAACATACCATCGTGACTTCATCACGAAGCTCCCTCGCGAAGCCCAACATTCCTTTGCGCCTTCGCCGTGAAGCTCCCTTGCAAAGCCCTTCACCGCCGTGATGCACTTCAGCCTCTGCCGTTCGCGAAGCATGACGTAATCGCGAAGCATCATCGCCTCCATTCTTCTGGTCTTCGTGATTTCCAAACCATGCATCCTATCTTCGCGAAAATCATGCCTTTGCCATATGAAATTATGCTCTTCCTGGAAATCCACTTTTCACGATGCTCACCAAAATCCAAATTTTGGACCCCAAAAATTTGGCAAACACTGGGAAACGGTGCCACCTTGTACTGCTCTTTTTTACCGCCTCTAGATCGTCCTTTCCTTTTTCATAGTTCTTTGTCAACATGGAATGTCAACAACTTCTCGGGAACTCGACAATTCTCCATGGAAACCTGCTTTTTCAACAAACACAATCAGCCCAAAAATACTGCAATGTTACCTTGAGGGATTTTTGCCCAACTATCTCCCCCTTTGGGTTTGTTGACAACTCTTCACAACTCTGCTCAGAAAGATTTTCTGCACATTGATACCTCATTGAGTCTTCTTCCAGCCGCTACCACCATTCGCCTCTTGCGATTCTGATAGCATTCAAGGATTCACATAACACGTACTCTAAGCCTACATGAGCAATGCTCGGCGTGAGAAACAAGAGTAGTATGAAAAGATCATCAATGAATCACTTCATGTCAGACCCCAATTGTCGATTCCACCCTGATACCAATTCTTAAAATAAAAACAGTTGTTGAACCACACTGATACCAATTAGTAAATTCTTAAGTTGATACCAATTGTTGATAGCTAGAAACCGTCTCAATCCATTCCAACACCACTGTTCTACTTTTATCACGATCCTCAGCTGTCGTGATATCTATGCTTTGATCGATCACTTCTAGCATCGTCTGATTTAATACACTCCCCCTTTCTCATTTCTCCCCCTTTCTGGCTGCTCCACCTGTCAGCTTCTCCCCGTATCAATTATGATTTATCAAATCTCCACATTGTCTCCCAGTCACCATTTTCTCCCCTTTTAACAAACACTAGTTCTATTATCTCCCCCTTTTTCAACGAACCCAAAGGTCCCTCCTTTGTAGTCTGTAACAGAGTAGAGAACACAAATTAGCACATTAGGGAAAAACACACCATACCTCGGGGAGAGGGGGAGGGGGTCCCCATGAACACTCTCCGAAGTGTGGGGAGTCAACTGAACTCCTAGATCCAGTCGATGCCTCTCAAAAGATTCCATGGGTAAGGCCTTTGATATAATTTCTGCAACCTGTAGCTATGTAGGTACATATGCCAACTTCACGATCCCCAGTTCAACTTTCTCCTTTATAAAATGATATTTGATCTCAATGTGATTTTTCCTTGAGTGATGACCTGGATTTTTGCTCAGATTGATAGCACTTGAGTTATCGCACTGGATTCCGATCGGAGACTTCACTTCAACTCCCATATCTTCAAGCTACTGCTTCATCCACAATAACTGTGTGCATGCTTGAGTGGCCGCAATATAATCAGCTTCTGCGGTGCTCAATGAAATGCAATCTTTATTCTTGCTAATCCAAGAAATACACAATCCACCAAGATAGAAAGCACCACCTGACATTGATTTTCTATCATCTGCTGAACCGGCCAAGTCTGCATCAGTATATCTCAATAACTCTGGCTGAGATTTATCATTATATGTCAAGACGAAATCCATTGTGCCCTGGATATACCGAAGTATTCGTTTCACTGGAATCATGTGGATTTCCTTGGGATTAACCTTATATCTCTCTGCTTGGCATGTGGTCAAAACAATATCAGGCCTTGTCGCAGTCAAGTACAGTAAGATTCCAATTATTTTCCTGTATTCTGTGATATTAACTTTCCTACCACTGTCATCTTTTGATGATTTCATCCGAGTAGAAACCGGAGTATTCACTTCCTTGGATTTTCTCCATTCTGGAAACTAAGCTTCTTAAAATACTGGTCAATCCTTCAGTACCATACTCTCGGTGCTTGTTTCAGCCCATACAACGCCTTCTCCAGTTTTCCAACGCTGCTCTCATCCTTTGAAATTCTGTTGCACTGCTATGGATAAAAATAATTTGATTTTCTCCAGCATTGTAACCGGTGCAAATGTCTCCTCGACTTCAATACCCTTTATCTGGGAGTATCCTTTGGACACTACTCATGCTTTGTTTCGGATAATTGTGCCAACTTAATTCATCCTGGTGCAAACATACCCAAGTAGTCCCGGTGATGGTCTTATATGCTGGCCTCGAAATAGTCTCCCACATCTAATTCTTCTCAATCTGATTTAGCTCTGTATTCATGGTATGATCCCAGTTTTCATCTTCAGCTGTATCAGAAAAGCATTTCGGCTCAACCAATGATATTTTTCATGTCAATTTCTGCTCGACTCTTTGACTATTGTGCATATGAGTTTAGTGGAATCATTTCTTTCCACTGCATCTCGCAGCTTCTTGGTATCCTGAAAACAGTCAGCTGATACCACAATGTTAGATCAAAATGAATAAGCATGAAATGCTTCATTATTGTTGCTTCCCCTTCAACATATCTTCCCTCCATAGACGACACCTGGTTCGAGTCATTCAATCATTTCATTGATGGGTCTTGAATCTGATTTTGATTTAGAATGCTCCACCTGGGTTACACAACAATTCTATCTGGTAGGCCCAACGGTAGAGACCCATAACCATTCTTCTCCACGTGCACAATTTATACTAATCTGGCACTCAGCATCGAGCCATTATCCAAATCTCTAAGCCTACTAAGTTGGAACTCGGTGTAGGAAACAAGAGACAAAGTTAACAACACAATCATATTCTATTGCGCTCAGTTGCTCCCTTTCTTTTTCATCTCTAGTACATGCTTTGAATCAATTGAAACTCTAGAGCATATCATTTCTCCACTTCCCATCCTTAGATGCCACTTCCCCATGGATCGTATCTCCCTAGAACCTGAAACACATTAATCATCAGTTAATAGCATTTATATACATAGGGAGAGGGGATTTCTTACGGAATCATCAAGATGATGATGATGGTTGATCATGATGGGTCAACCTTTTGATTCTTTCATGGAGGGCGTCACACTCCTTTCTTGCTTCCTCCAGCTGCCTAGCCAACTTCACTTGCTCTGGCCATATGACTAAGCATTCATTACTCACATGCTGAGTCTTTTTCTGGTATGAAGATTCTGCAGGCCTGACATTTTTCACAATATGGGGTCTGAACCCACTTGTACACACTTCTGTCTTTGATATACTATCAATATGCCATTTTCCTTGATTATTTCTCTGAGTAGGAACCTCTCTATTTGGTATCTTTCCCTTCTTCTTCTTTGTCCATTGCAGGGATCTTCCCCTTTTCTCCACTGCTTGTTGTGGCACATGACTTGCATATTTTTCAATGCGTTCTTTGCTTATCTTCCTTTTATCAGATTTATGAGTCACCACCCTATTTTTCATTTGTGGTGGGTCCTCCATTGAACGTCCATTCTTCTTTATCACCGCTGGAGTATATCTCCCCTTAATCTTCCAGGTTTTCTCACATTCTCTTCTTGAGAGCTGTTGTGAGTGTGACAGAGGAGGTGACTGATACAACTTTTGTTCAGCTCCATGTGATTTCCCCGAGGCTCGAAGCCTTTTCATCTCCTTACCACTTTGTCTCCTAGTACCGGCTTCTTTCTTGTACACTTCCTGTGGTGGAGATCTATTTTCTTGTTCCTTTCCCTTTCCTGCTTTCTTCTTACTGCAATGTCTCGCCATGTGCCCATAGTGAGAACATATAAAACTTTTTCCCTCAAAGGCATACCTCATTTTATCATCTCTCTGCTGAGATTTTGATGCACCTTGAGTTATTCCTCTGATATTGTTCTCCTGAGCTTCCTGACACATGCTCATGGTGTGTCCCATTCTTCCACAGTAATAGCATCTAATATATTATTTCCTCTGAGAAGTTATTCTTTCTAATTTCTAGATTATACTTGCTAACGGATTCTGTGTTCTCTGATGTTGATAAATTATGTTTCTCAATTTCTTCCATCAGCTCAGATTTCTCTTCTTCCTGCTGCTGCATATAGAGTTTGGCATCACAAACAATTTTGTTAGCTTTCTTGGTTTTGGACCTCCAAACATCTATCTCTTCAAGAGCAGCCTCCAACTCAGCTCTCATATCAATTCTTCCTTTAATTTCTTCTTCTTCATCGTCATTGTTTCCAACGTCACTTGGAAAGTCAGGTTCTTCACTCATTCCATCAGCATCTTTGAATGAGTAAGTATTTTTGTTGTATGATTTATCCAAATCATTTTTCTGTTCACTGCATGATTCCTTCAGTAAGTTGTTTGATTCTTTTAGTTGAATCACACTTTTTCCAAAAACACTTCCACACTGAGGGATACCACCTGACTTCTGATTCTTCTTTGAAGATTTTCTTTTTCCCATGGTAGACCGAGATAAGCGAAAAAAATATCTTCAACTACACAGAAATACTAAACCAAGTCGAAGCAAACAAGTCTGATAAAAGAAACCTTCCCTCTGATACAAATTGTTAGGGCCAATAGGGTCCTATATACCCTGAGAGGGGGGGGGGGTGAATCAGGGTATGGATATTCTTTTTCAATGTTCTTTCTGCCCCACTGGATATTGACCTCTTTGTTACAAGGGTCACTTTGTTTGCACTTGTGTGGTTACTGTGATCACTTGTCTCCTTTACCTGATGATGATGCTTTGAATGCAATGCAGGGAAGTAAGCAGGAAGACACATATATTTTTACTTAGTTCACCGCTAAGGGCTACGTCCAAGGAGCATACTCCGACAAGTTGCCGATTCGTACCAAATTCCACTAGACTTCACTAGCTGTGGATTACAATGTTCGGGCTAGATCACTTCTATACCCAGGCCCACTGCCTATACAATGTTTAGGGTCAGCTCACTGCTTTCCCAAGGGTCACTCCCTATTTCTCTCTCTCTGGCTCACTGCCGATGGAGAGGATCACCTTCTTCCTCTTCCTAAGCTCACTGCTCTTGGAAGGGATTCACTCACAGTTTATAGACCTGTAGGTCTCTTCATTTCCATTAAGGAATACATCTTTCTCTGTATGTAGATGCTCTGTTGAAGTTCAACATTCATCCACTGATGAATAGAACTTTGCCTCTGACCACTGGGAACAACCTTTGGAAACACCTTCGCAAAGCACCCTACTTCGCTAGGCTCCCAATTTCGCGAAGCTCAACAAGCCTTCGCGAAGATCCTGCCTTTTCTTGAATCTCTCTCGCAAAGCTCTCTCGCGAAGCTCTCCCGCGAAGCTCAACTCGTTGCAAAGAAACTTCTCTCGCGAAGCTCACTGAGCCAACGTAGAGCACACAGCTTTCACGGAGCTACAATAGCCGCCGCTAAGCTCCTCTTTTGCGAAGCACACTGGCTCCGCAAACTACCTTCGCAAATCGAGAGAGAATGATCTTCTATGAAAATGATCTCTACTTCACTCGAAGGGGTCGGCCTCTATTTATAAGGGATTCCACCGACCCTCGTCCCATCTGCGCGAAGACAACGCCATGTCATCTCAAATCGTGAAGCTCTAACGATTCCGCCAGAATTCTGTCCAAAATGGAATATTTGTATCATAACAAATCCACTTCAAATACGTTTAAAATCAATCAAAGGATATTGACATAGATGAAATCAAAACTATTTTAGAGAAAAAAATATTTATATTTTGAAATAATTTAAGGGTCACATAATTACAAAAGAAAAAATTTATTTTGAAAATATTTTTATAAACTTGTAAGGGAAGAATTGATGAAGTTAAAATATAAGAAAATAGCCACACCCACTGTATAAGTTAGAAAAGACATTCATAACATAATTTTGTCGAAAAGGTCATAAATTACCTTGTTTGGAAAATGACGGAAAGATTCAATTCAAAACATATAATTTCAAATATGGTTATAAATGATTTTAACTCAGATTTGAGTAAATAGTAAAAATGTTATGAAATACATTTTTATGGATACACGGATGTAGATGATAAAGAGCTCCTAGTGGATACTTACGTATTGACAACCTATGATAATAAATATATTGTGAAATTAACCACTACCTTGTACTTTTCCATAGTCCATGGAATGTTATCCTCTTTAGTAATAGTTAAAAATCTGTTATTAAATTATACAAGAACTATATACATAAATATGATTTCATATATGATCCTCTAAAATTTCTTTGTTAATAATATATCTGTAGTATCATTGTTTAGGGTGATAACTGATTCATTTTACTTTATATGATTGGTTACATAAGACATGTTTGTTATGCATAGGATATATTGGATTCAAATTCATAATGATATTAATTCCTTAAACAATACTTTTAATAATAAAATTAAAATTATTATTTAATGATATCGATGGGGAATGAATCTCATCATATTCGTGGAGATGGTAATTCCCACGTACACAAGAGTGACAATATCAATATATTAATAGTGAAATAATTTGTAATTTGGTTCTATGTCATATATATAGAATCATTGAAATTTTATATTTATTATTTACATTAGTTATACTCATTATTATACCAATCTAAATAATTAAGTCTTTGAATAACAAACTACACCACAACGAGGATATGGTAAATCGTATATACACATGTTTGGTGACTTTGTAATTTATAGGATGGTTAGAATAATGAATATTGTCATACCATTTTTATAATAACATTACAATATTTATATGGTACTGGAGTTATTATTTTTATATGAAGCAACAAAGAATTAGAAAGTGGAAGAAGAAAAGATCTTGAAAGAGGGTGGCGAAATTCTTACCTATTATTCAGTTGTTTTCTTTTGAGTCCATCAAAAGAGATCCATAAGTTAGATTTTTGATCAAGGGAATGCCACTAAGATTATGTGTGGGATTTTTGGAGGATATGTGGTTAGGGTTTTTCCGTGCCAAATGGATTTGGAGGTTTCAAATGAAGAGAAAGGTAATTACCTTTTTAGAAGAGCAGTTAGTGTCACTTTAGGAAATCTAGAAATAATATTTCATTATACAATCATATTCGGTTTAGAGTGTCTCCAAAATGATTTATTTTGTAGATAAGGTGGGTGTGGGTTGAAAAGCTCCCAACCAATAGGTTTTATGCAAGTTTATGTCACCTTATAAACCTTATCTTTTCGATTTAACCATTAGTTAAATAGTTTATCTTTTACCATGTATTCTTCTATTATTATTATGAAAGGTTAATAGACATTCTATAATAGACAATAGAACCCCAAATAGTAAATTAATTAAATAAATATCATTATACAAGTTTTTTGGCCGATTTTTAAGACTAATATATATTTTAATAATATATTATTTTTTTTAAAAACTCAATAATGTCAATTTTGACACTATTTAGTATTTGGTTTTTGTAAAAGTTATCACAACTTGATTAATTAGATCAAGATAAATTGAATCAACCGTAAAATGTCATATTAACCTAGAAAATTCTTATATGTCCTATAAATATTTAAATTATATTTATTTTAAAATTTATTAAAACATTTATTTGATTCTTACATTAATAAGGTAATTACTCCATAATCATTGTGTCATATATAAATTTAATTATTTAATTTCTAAAAATTATAAATAAAATACCATGATTTAGAAAAATCATTTTATATTTCAAATGAATATTTATATACGAATTTATCTTCTGTATAACTCTATATTAAAAATGTTTTTGTTATTAAAATTTGAATTTTACACTTTTAAGATTTCTTTAAATAACATAATAATAAATGTCCTAATCTTATCCATGTGGATGAAAATAATCATATTTTTTTAAGTATTCTTTTTTCAAAATACACTTATCTGATAGAATTTGGACATGTGTTAGGTTAATTGAAGTATTATTCATACCATTAATTAGATTATTTACTTTTTTACCACGGTAAATAAAAGTCAAAAATTATTATTCACAAAAAATTATTTTTAACTTGTTGATACAAATTTTACTTATTGATTTCTACCATGTCTCACATATTTTTAGAATTCAATTCACAGATGCAGTAAAATTACGTTTTATGCAAATATTCAAATGTTCCTAGAAGGTGTGTAAAAAGGGTAGAAAGTTGAATAAAATTTTATACATCTAATATTAGTATAAAATGGATCCAATGAATTACATTGAACATATATAGGTATTATGTAGCATTTTGACCTAAAATAAATTTAAATCAAATAAATATTTTTTTAAATAAAAAGATGGTTTTAAAAAACAACGTAGTGTTTTTCACAATTCATCAAAAATTGAATGTTTTTTGAAAAATACCAATAATACACTATAAGCTAATTTTGATATTCTGAATTCAAAAAATAATTCTATTTTACCAAATTAAAAATATATAATTTGAATTTATTAATTTAACATTAATTTTCATTGTAAATAAAAGAAAGTGGATTTTTTAAAAAGTAAAAACGATCAAAAGATTGATATTTTTTATGTCCAATTTATATATAAAATTTCCTATAATGACCTAAATTGTATTAAATTATAAAAATAAAATCTAATTATACATCATAACCATTCAAATTAATAATTTAACACTATAAATTATTTTGGTTAAAAAAGTTGTTTTCAATTAAAATTTTGCATCTTTCACTTTTCGTCATAATAAGAACGTTATCATAAAAAAACCAACTTTATCCAAAAAAAAATTATGTCCCACTTCTAAATAAGAAGTTTATTATTTCAAATTTAATAAAAATGTCAAAAATTGTATTTAAAAATGGTTCACTATTAATAGCTGGTAAAATTGAATTTTTTAAAAAATACAACATTTTTATAAAAAATTGAATTTGTTCTTATATTATTTATAATAAAAAAATAGTATGTATGTCAAAATTATATGGAGTATATAAGATTCAAAATTCAATTAAACCTATTCATAACCAATTTTTTAAATGGCTAGTTAATATGTTGTGGTGCGCTCGAACTCAGTGTTGCATTTAGTACATGCTATTGAATTACATTAATGATATAAAGTACTATAAAATCTTGGGGTCTTACAATTATCCTTCAAAATATTCCAACTATAATTTAAATTCTCTTAATTATATTGGTGTAATCCAATAAGATGATAGTTAGATAAGACTAGTCCCTAATAAGAGATCAATCATAAACTCCACTTAAATTTTGGGTAGAAACAAAGAGAAATCCCCCAGTAAAACATCTTTATATTCATCATGAATTGGAGGAAAACCACTATTATCATTCTCAACAATGAATTTCAAGAACTGTTCTTCCCAATGGTATTAGATAGTTATAGCCACTAGTGAAAACTAGCTTATTGAACCTATATTTACATTCCATTACTCTCTAAAGATATTCCTGACATCATCATCAGTTATAAAACAAACCCTTAAAGTATACCTATTAATGTGGTCTTCAAAAATAATTAATAAATCCATATATAGGTATATTTAATAGATATCCACCTCATTAATAGAGAAATACCTACTCAATTCAGCTCTATAAATAGTTAAAGAACATTATTTCCAAACAAAGGATTGAAATTACCTTTGGTCAAGAAGAGTTTTATGTTTCAAATGATAAGTCATTATGTCTACATAAAAACCGATAATAGAAATAGCATGGGAAGAAATAAAAAAATTGTAATCACCCATATAAAACAATAATTTTATAAGGGTAGAATTTAAAAAAATCATACCTATCACTATATAAGTTGTAAATTGATCATAAACCATAATTTTCACAGCTCCAATTTTTTTTTACTCTCTATAATTTTCTCCTTATTTACTAATTGAGATTGAATTTCTTGAGGTGTGTCGTTATTCCTTCAACAACCATTGATTCCTCTATAATGTTAAAGAGAACAATTTTTCTACTCACTCCCTATTCTATAATATAAAGTCATAAGAACATGAGAATTTTTCCTCACATGCAACCAAGGAGAAATTAGACAATACTTCAAAATATGTACCATATATTTGTAATTATAAAATGCTCTTGGTGTTTCTAGATAATATCATTTTATGTGAACAAAAGAACCACTATTAAAATATTCCATCATAGTCTTGGGATATGAAGGATGATTCAATGATCAAACCATATGATTCTATGTCATACAGTTGCCCTGGAAATAGGTGTCAATATTCCTCTTATTCTCAAAATTTTATTTCCTAGAATTTCCCATTATAATCTATATGGTTTATCCACATGTAGTTCTGTTGATATCTCATTCTGCAATCACCACTCTATTGATCATCTCTGTATAATACATTATAAAAATCATGAATATATTTAAATTAATCTATATCCTCATCCATGAATAAGAAAATTCATTCCTTGAATGGTGAACTTGTAGAAAATTTTGGTGAAAAATAATGTAAGTTCATAAATATATTCACATACTCTTTCACTATGATATTCTCATGCATCAAGTTGAAAAAGATTTTTATCTTAAATACTCTCAATATGAGAGGATATAATTGTTTATTTAACAATTATTTAAAATTTACCCCAGAAATTTCATCATATAATTTAACATAGATTAAAAAATCGGACAATCAGAACGCAAGATCATCCATTATGTAGGTAGATAACTTCACATTTAGTCTATCTTGGGTGACAATGAAATCAATGATTTTATTCATCCTATTCAACCACACATTTATATTTTCTGATTATGAGTCACCCTCGAAATATGGGAGGATTGTTCTTATATAACTTAATAGAATTACCCACTTTCCTAATTTCAACCCTCCTATTTCATCTCTTCATTCCATGAAAAGCCTGTACAATACATTAAACCATCTTTTGGTTAAGATGTGGCTTAGGTGAAACCACATTCCCAATATCTCGTCTAGTTACTTCCTTCTATGCCAAACCAGTGCCATTTTCTATAAACACTCACATACCCAAAATCCATATTAACCTAAAGATTAGCATAAACTAGTTTTACTCACCTCATTATGCTCTATATTTTAGGTTTTGATGATCCTACTCCTTACTAATAACCCAAATCTAGGGATAAACTATGTTTAAATTCAACTATAGGACCAAAAAAACTATTACCATTTATAATATCAATCTCCTAACCCATTTTATTAAGAATAGGAGGTACATTACTAAGCATTAGGTGATAACCCCAAAACAACAAAGGTTATGAATAAATTCCAAGGGCTTCATGAATAGTTGGGGGTGATTTTTCCTTAAAAAATAAAATAAGAAAAACATGATAAAAATAAAAACAAAAAAACTACATGATTCATGAGTACAATTTAAAACAACTCCAAACCCATGAAAAAAAAACCTTTATCCTAGTAAAAACTAGAAACCAAAACCAACAAATCTCAATGAATCCAATGAAAACAATCCAAAACATGGAACATTATCCAATATCCAAATAAAAAATACATTACTATTGTATCACGATGCATCATTAATGAAATAAGATGCCTTTGTTTACTTATGTATCGATATACGATATATAAAAATTCATCAAAGTTACAAAGCTTTGGGTGAGGGTAAAACATAGTATAATTTCCCCAATGGCTTCCCAACTCACGTTACTTGGATATAACATGTTAGAAAATTTATATAAAAGGTTTTGAAATAATTTAATGTATTTTATAGCAAAGGAAAACCATTTTTTCAAACCTAAATAATTTCCAAGGACAGTAAATAAACAAATCTTCAATCCATTTTACAGTTTCATTTGGCATACCCATTATATGATTCACCCACCCCAACACATGTATAAACTGATTATAGTTATATGATCATGACTAGTCTCCCATCGATCTAACAATTTATCACAAGGTAACCATATCTCAAGTTCACTAAAAAACATGCCCCTTATATAAGGTCAAATCATTTTATCCCAATGGTGCATGCCCCATATGTATTGTTATTTCAACCAAATGAACTCTCACCAACCATTTTTTCCAAATCCCAGGACAAAATGGTTAACTCACTATTTCAACAAAACAATCGTTTTATTAAAAAAAATTCCAACTAATTTTACATGCATCAAAACCAAAAAAATTTAAATTATCATTATGAATCCATTTAATAATTTTCAATTTCCACTAACAACCAGTATCTACACATTCAAAAACAATCACTAAAGAGAGTTTGAAAAAATCATTCAAATAGATTAAAATTTTAATCCAAGAATTTCAATCAATTTGAAATCAATCATTCAAGTTCTAAATAAGAGGGCATGGGAGTGAATCCACCGACCGTGGAAAAAATAGGTAAAAATGATGAAGGAAAAAATTCTTCAATAAAAAATATTGAAACTTTTTAAAAAAACTTAGTTGTTTTTCACCACCATCAATAAAACAATATATCTATATTACTGTTATCAAACACCATGGACAGATCCATAGCATATTAGATCCAAGATTCCAAGTGACGGAAAAAGAATAAATCTCAGGAAAACAACCAACAGTGAGAACTTACTGAATAATCTAGGCCCTAACTCCCTTAGATTCACCAACGGATCACTACGTGATCAAGAGGATTGGAGTATCCAGCATTGTGATGGAGTGGAATTCATGTTACCATCAGATTAAGTGAAAATGAGATATTAAGCTTGTAGACCAAATTATATCCATAGTATCTAGATCTAGTTTTTAATGCTTCTTGATTAGGGAACATAATTAGGAAAACATGTTTCTAAACTTGCTCTAGTGACTACCACCAAACACCACTAACATGATTTGATGGCGTGGTTAGAAAACCATGTGCCAACAATGATAAACCCCACTATACAACATCAAATGGTTTCTCCTAGGTGGCAGCATGAGGATTTCTGAACTATGTGAATAACTATGCACCTAACCAGAGCTCATTATTTCATTTTCATAGTTTTCTAAGAGTCACTACACAATGTTTTCAAACTTTTCTCAAACTATACACCTATAGAAAAGTTCCAAAACTGTCAAAAACTCCTCCAAACATCAAAAAACACAACCCAATTGATTTACATACCTAAAATAAATAATTAAATAGTTAATTTCCCAAAAGGACTGGTTTTAATAAAATTGATGTGTTTTACTAGGGTGAATAATGTTATGTATTTTTAATGTGATAAAGAGGTTGTGTGTTGGATTTTTTAAAAACATGTGTTGTAATTTTTTCTAATAGTGAATTCATATTTTAGTGGATGAATAGGTAAAAATGGTCAAAATATATTTAGGAATATCATTTTGGTAATTATGGGTTCATAATATTCGAACCCATTAAATTAATGTTTTTATGGAAGTAAAGAAGAATTTTATTGAGTAATATGTGAGTCAATATAAAAATCAAAATTTTTATGAATGTGAAGATGTTCTAGAATTTAATTTTTTAATGGGATATAAAGATGTTCTAGAATTAAATAAGAAATATGGATTTTATTATTCACTGAGATCTTTATAAGGATATTGAAATTTTATAAAGGCATTAACTAAGAGTCTCTATACTTTATATATATAAATAATTTCAAAATAAAAGTAAAATATTGAAAACTAAGTGATACATGTTATGGATCCCACACAATCTTCAAACACAATTTTTTTTCACTTGAATAATATTTGAATTAGAACAAAATTTATTGGATTAACTAAAAATTAATGTGCCAAATAAATTAAGAGAGACCTAAACCTAATCACTACAGAGAGTTTAAATTTCCCAATCTTGTTTACACCAAACTCACACAAACATTCATATAAACAATAATAAAATGAAATTACATATTTTAAAAAACTCAACAGGTTTTATATGGATCAAATGTTTTTTATACAAATATATGACAATAATTATACACATTAATTTCATTGTATATACAATGTTACAGTCAATGAGACCAAGAATAATCATAGATCAATAACTCATAGGATCATTCAACACACCTGAAATTTCCCCCATCCCTATTTAATAGTGGTTCCCACATGATCTATTAGTCACACAAAATTCAATCGATCATGGGTTTACATCTATTACATTGTTATATTTTCAATTTTTTGTTGCATTCCGTAGATAAATTACCAACCACCAGTAGATAAATAGTGATCCATTCACCTCACTCATTTTTCGGACATCCTACAAGTAGTGATTCAAATGTAAACATGTCAATAGTCTATTGATCAAAAAATCTATTTATGTTATGGTGAATCGAACACTATGATTTATCCATTGTAATTTCATATCATTATATAACCTCACTCAAATCCAATAGAAGACCAATGTCTCTTCTCTCACATGTTTGAATGATTTTCAAGAGTTCCAATTTCTATTTAGATTACTCCATCAATTTAAAAGTTTTAAAAACATTATAATTTCCTACATGAAGATATCTTTTTGTATCCCATTGCATTATACATTTCTCTATAAAATGATAGCCTTCCAACTTCTAAAATATGAAATGATCCTATGTTTCCTTCCCATTAACAAAATTTTGACAATGCAATATAGTTTTATCAACCTATCTTACACAAATTAATTTTGTAACATATTATATGGGTCCAATAATCGATCTATATTCTGTAATCCATACACAAGATCATAAATTAGAAATAAAATATAATGGTACTTATGGTCGATATATATCTCCCTTTAATATAACGCCTTGTTTTTTCCAAGTTTACTACAATTTGACTATCAAATTTGAGCGATGTTATTTCATACAAGCATCAAATCCCCTCAATCACATATTTAAACAAAATCATTTCTTATCTTTCTTCACTTTTTACTGCATAGTTTACTTCGATTGTGAAGAGATAAATAACCAATTATTTCCTTGATATTCAACTGATCTCAGTTCTATAAATAGAAAAAAATATTCAATCCAAATATATTATGAATATGAGTCTCTCACTAAATGTATTTCAACATGCCCAAAAATGAGTAATCATATCCGATGAAAAGGACAATATCATCCATTCTATTGTGATATTTTAAAATCCACTCCATGAAATCTAGATGTTTTACCTTTATTTTCCATGAAACAATAAAAAACATCTACTATATAGGAAATATCTAGTAGAGTATACACCATGAAAAACTTGAGACTTCCTACAACTAGATCATAAATTACACTTTCCTTTTTATTTTCCTCTTCCTCTATTAAATGTTCTTTCTCTCAAAAGTGTTTTTAGTTTCCAATAAGTGGATATAAAATATAGTTGATTCCAATTATCAACGTGTTTTAAATGTTCTCCAAAAATTTAACTTTTTAAAAAGAAATCATATTATCTTTATTCCTTATCCAATCCAAAATCATAATATATTATTTTCGTCATTCAGGCCTTTCATTTCCAAATTCCTCCAAAATTAATTCTTTAACTACTGAATTCATCATATTAATGAACCCACCAGTAGGATACCATCCATATATAAAAGTAAACTGATGAAAAAACCCAACACTATACTCCTTCTATTAGTATTAATGGTCATAGTCATTTCTTGTGAAAAATTATTCTCTATAATGATTCAAACATCTTTTTTTTCACTATATTGGTATTTTTTTCAAACCATAGGTATATTTTTTGATTTCAAACCATTATCAAATTAAATTAATCGATAAAACCTAGAGGTTTATTCATATGGATTCCCTCCTCTAAAACCCTGTAAAGAATTTATATCCTTGGATCCATTTATTCTTGATATAAAAATTTAGAAGAAACAAAACTAAGAATGATTTGAATGGTAATATAATATACTACAACTGAAAATATTTTATAGAAATTGATGCCATCATACTTCCAAAATCATTTCACTACTATCCCTACCTTATAGCTTTTACTTCTATTAGCATCAAATTTTATCCAAAAAACCAGCATGTTTTTATATTCCATATTTCCATGTGTTAAATCTATTATATTATAGGTGTTAATATCATAATGTATTTATAACTCCCCCTTTATTAATTATTCTATCCATTAAGAGTTATTCATGTTAATTATTTCATATATGTTATCTATTTCTCCGCTAGCTATTAAAAGTAAGAAGTTCAAGTTAGCTTCGTGCCTCTATACTAGACATCTAGATCTGTTAGAACTTTGCAATGTAGCATGAAATTATAATATCTATAAATAATCATATATAATTTAATCCTTTACAAATCTAGACTGAGCCTCACCAGTTTTGAAGCATTCAGGTATACCTTTCATTTGTTATAACCTCAAAATGATTATGCTTCCTATACAAATTCCTCTATAATTTTTCTGAACCCCATATTGTTTTATGTATTTCTACATTAAATGAATATTATGTTCTATATATTATGATAAATGATAAATAAAACTATAATAAACCATCATTTTATAAATAAATTATTATAATGAAAGATAAATAATAATACATTATAACATCGTAAAATGAAACCAAACGAAGAAACTTACCAGTAGAGTAAGTGAACAAGTATATAAAAATAACACAAATATATAATATTTAATATCATGGTTCTTATATAATGTTGGGACCCCATCTGGAATTATAAAAATAAATATAAGAATTAGGAATACAATAGATATAATGATAGGGAAGTAAATGAATAATTTTAGTTAAGTATGTAAGGAAATATATAGTAATGTAATTTGACCAATATATATATTAGTGGAAAGATGGAAATTATATATATATAGTAGTTAGTTATATTTAAATTAATTTTTTAATAAAAATGTGTATTCATTTTATGGTAAAAGAGATATTTTTATTAATAATATTCTGTGTGTAATTTATTTTTTAAATAATATATTAAAATTATCACCATTGAAAAATTATTATCAAAAAATATATATAATATGTATTCAATTTAATGAATATAAATTAATTTAACTATTTACGTTATGAAAGTAATGATAATAAGGTTATTTTATCCTTCTAAAATACATTTGTTTCAAAATAAATTTAATTAAATTTTGTTCATAGACATTATAATTTATTTCTACCATGTTTAAAACATTTATTTTAAAAAGGGATATAATTTTTGAAATAATCATATAAAAATTATCTTAAGGTGAAATTTTCGTATTTTTCTATATAATCTTATTTTTAGTGAATCATGAAAAATACAGATGTTATAGAAAACAATCATATATTTTTTAGTATTTACAATGTTCCATTTGTTTTTGAATTAGTTCTTTAGTTTCATTAATTAATTTTCATTTAATACAATTATATTAAAGTTATTATAATTAATATAAGGTTCAATTTGGGTACACAAACATACTTATATACTAAATTCATTTTTATATAATACTATTTATTGGACGAATTTCCATTAAAATTACTTACTAATATTTGAATATATTGAAAAATTTCAAATTCAACTCTATCCCTCAATTACAAATGGACACCCCTCTCCTCTTTAAAACACACATAATGAGACACTTAAATCATATAATATAGATTTAAATTCCTTATTAACATGAATACCTATTTAATGGATCCTTTTTTATTATCAAAATAACCACCATAGATGGAAACATGTGTAAAACTAATGACATTTTCCAAGGAAGTAGTAAAAAAACATAACATATATTATATATTTTATTTCATATATTATCTCTTTAAACTCTCTCTTAAGCATTAAAATATAATAAAACCAGTATATCCAATATATTAAGTTATTATTTAGATTATATAGTCTTTATTTGTCCCATTATTCATCATATGGGAAATAAAAGTATCAATCATGTGTACATGTGGACTACCGCCTTGCGAATTGATAAACGTTTTTAAATTGAATCCTGTCAAAAGGTGTTATAATGATGAATTTAATGAATATATATTATTAATGACATAATTATAATCAATTAAATTTAATATATCATTTATCTTCTTATATTTATATATATTAAAAATGATAATGTGGTTCGTGGGTATGCGAGGATTACCACCTCCACAAAGCGATGTAATTCGTTTTTCATCTCCACAATAAATTGGAGGTGTATTTATATGAATATTGAAATAAATAAAACAAAATTAAGTATATAATCATCATTAGTTAATAATAAAAATATCACTAACTTATTTCCCTCATATTTGATGAAAAATTGAAATGTTACTTGTGTGTTTGTACGAACTACCATCTTTATATTGTAATGTAATAAATTTTTCAAGAAATCCCTTCATATTTTATCATGATATTAAAGTATATATATTAAATTTATAATTATTTAATGATTAATATTCTTGATATTATGTTAAAATTACCCCCATTAAACATGGTAATCCTACAGAAGGTATTTTAGGATTATGAATTAAATGTCCTCAAAATGCCCAATGTAAACATAATTGATTATGTAACTAAATTAAATATTTCCATAAATTACATAAGATGGATACTGATAAGGGTAAAAAATAAAATATATTTTTATTAATTTAAATAAAAAATATTTTTTTATTTGGGAGTGAATGAATGTAGGGTGCTAGACTAAATTTAATGCAAGAGATTTCTTATCTCAATTTCCTTTTTGGAGACTTAAGCTATTTTCACCCCATGTTTTATTTTGGGTAGTATATAAACTAACATATGGTTGCATTAGATCATTATATTATAACAAATAATATTTTTATAGATTCATTTAGACCTATTTCCATCAATGATTCATTGGTTCAAATGATATCATGTCCTAAGGGCAATTTTCACATAAAATATCATTTTAAATGATTAAGAAAATTATTTTATAAATAAATTTCCATCATGTTGATATTATGAAAAATTACATTATGAAACAATATTATAATGAATCATATATATTATTAAGGATATTTTTGGTATCCTTGTAAATTACTTTATATGATTTCAAAATAATTCTTTTTATGTAATGTTTTTGACTTTCTTTACAATAAATGGAAAAATGAATGTTATATTTTAACATATACATCATATATGAATTATCCTTCCACCATAACTATTATATTATATTTGGAATAATTTATAATATTACATGTTTTCTTAAAATAAAAAACCATTTTCTGTTTTTCATGTTATTTTTGTTATTAAAATGATGTTTTATTGAAATTGGATATATAAATAACTGAATTTTTATTACTTGTGGATTAAAAATGATATATTATGAATTTTTAATAGAAATTTAATTATAAGTTTTTTAGTATTTTAAGTTCCATTTATATTTTCTATGTATATGTTTTATCCCAATATTGTTCTCTGATATATTGGGTACTTATTATCCTCTTAGGAGAATTATGTTGCAATTAACTGAGTAAGTTATTCCATTTGAAAGGGTTATCATAAGGTCTCTACAATGATGATTTCACATGGCACATTCATGATGTTTCTATTAATTATAATATTATATAGTAGATATTTTTATTTAATAAATTAATATAATGGCCTTTCTCTTGAAAAAAAATGATGTTTCCGTTTAAGCGTAAAAAGGATATGTTTAATGGAAATTTTTTGGGTTCTCATATTTTTAAGAAACTCTCAGGATTTTTATTTTATTTTATGTTTCCATATAAATATTTTTAAAAAAAATTCATTAGTACATATTAGTTCTTGTGTTCATAAATAATTATTTCATTTAAATGGTTACTATGTTTAATGAAAACTATTTAATATGAGTTCATGGTTTTAGAATGGATTATCATGTGTCTTTCCTTTTTTTTATATCCCTTACTAAGAATATTTTTATCATCCCAAATTTTGAAATTATGTTTCCCAGGTATTATGGATGCGTAGAAACATTAATAATGTTAGAATTATAGATATAGAAGTTACCTTGAACAATACAGGCGTGTCTTTATAAAGAAACATTATTTTGATAATGTTTATATAGTACAAAACTGATCACATGATTGAGTTTTTTATAATTATGTAATTTTGTAAACATAAAATTCAATTACATTTAAAAGGTAACCAATTTTGTCATTTGATGTTAAATTTTGTAGATGGATAAAATTTTTCTATGTTTATTGGTATCATGAAAGTAATATAATGATTATTTTTTCAGCATTGATTCAGGAAGTTCATGTATTGGGTTGTTATAGTTGGTATCAAACTAGTGTTTATATAACATTGGAGTTTAGGGATTTTTTTTCAAGTGAGAATAAATTAATGTATATTAATAAAATCATGGATTTATAATTTTATGTTCGATAATAAGATCAATTTAATATGCATATATTTTGAGGTTTTAGGTGCTGGGATTTTATGATGATTAAGAGTATTTTGGGAGAAATTTATTGTAATAATACCATTTGGTTTAGTATGTGCTTTATTGAATATTTTATTTTAGGAATATTATTTTCATAATATATGAAAATATTTTTATGGTATTTATAACATTTAGGGATATTATGATATTTGATGTTTTGATAAATATGGTTATTTGGGATAAAAGGATAGTTACATTAATGAATCAAATGTTGTATCAAATGGATAACCATGGATTGAAAAGTTATTTTGGGTCTATGGGATTATTGTCATTTTTCAAGAAGATAAACTATTTTGATAACATGATATTATTACGATTAATATAAATAATCTTTCTATTATGGGATTTATTTTTAGAAATAATTGTTACCTTATGGAAGAATATATGACTTTATTTTTACTTTAGGGTGATTCATTTTATTGATAAAAATGACTATCATAATCCGAAGATTATATGATTACAGAATATATATTTTTTACTATTTGAAATTATGAGTGACAAATTTTGTTTAGAGATACATGTTATGTTTATCTGGGAGGAATATATAAATAGATACTTATGATTTATGGGGTTTGAAATTAGGGAAAAAATGTAGATGAATTTTAAGGATAATTATTTATCGAATTATTTAATTTTATCTTTGGTTTTTATTATTGAGTCTATAGAGAGTAATTTTATATTTATTCATAAGAAGTTTTATTCATATTGGATATTATCATACCTTGAACAAACCATTTTGGTTTTTGTTACTTTATTCAGATATGTGGAATAAATATTTATCATTTTGTGCATATTGTGATTCATTAGACGTTAATTTTAGTACTACATGTAAGAAATATTCATTATTTATTATTCATTTCATGTAGTAATAGATGATAATTTTTTTTGAAATTTATCAAAGTAGAAACAAATAATGATGATTTTTTATGAAACAGATTGAAATAAATTATGTAAATTTTATCAGGTTATATATATTGATAGTAAATGAATCCCTCAACTCTCTGAAAATGATATTGAACATAAAATATTTTATTTATGCCTTCATTTATGATGAATTTATGGTATTTTTAATCCTTTATTGATTTATGCTATTTTAGTAATTAAATTTCACATGCACATGTTCCCTACCACTTCCTATTATTCATTGAACATTATGTTTTTATTTAGGTCCAAATTTTCACTTTCTATGAATGATCTCCATTTTTGGGAACCCAATAATCCCAAATTTTATGTTACCTTCACATTTCCCATCTCTTATTTTAGAAAGGATTTTTATTATCCATTCTATAATTTGTCTTACAAAAACATACTTATAAATATTAAAACGGGTTTCCCTTAATGATCATATATTTTATCTTCCACTATGGGGAATTGGTTCTACAATTGTATTAAACAATTTTTATCAGGAATGAGAAAAATCATGGGTGTGAAATTTCTTTAGGGGGGTAGAATGTAACACCATAATATTTAGAAATGTATTTAATATTTAAATAAATATTATGTTTAATATATTGTGATAAATGAAACATAAAACTAATGTTAATCGTGATACTTTTATAGAATTAAATTACTAAAATTAAAGATATACACGAATACCTTATGATTTTGTAATATCAAACAACATGATGAAAATTAAAAGTTAGGTAAATGATCATATATATAAAAGTAATAAAACATAAAATCACTATATTGAATACTATCAAAAAAATATTGCTACCCCAATAACAACTATGTAAACAAGGCACATAATTATGAATACAATAGGCATGATGAGATTGAAGTAAATGAATAAATATTCCAAAATAAGGAAAATATATATATAAGATTAAAATTTTATGATTATATAATTTTCCATTGGATGAATGTACATGATATATTATGTATACAATATATATATATATATATATCAATTATCTATATTTAATTTCATTTTTTGGAATTTATGATAATATCGTTTGAAATTAAAAGAGATATTTCAATTAAAAATATTTTTCTGTTCAAAAAATATTTTAATCTTATTTAGTTAAATTTTCACTCTCTATAAAGTATTAAAAATGAATAAGATTATATATATATATATATAATTTAATTAATTAACATTCGTTTATATATGATTATTTGGAAAATAATGAAAATAAGGTCACTTTATCCATCAAAAAATGGGTTTTACATAAATTTTTTCTTTTATATTATAATTAATTTATAGCACTTTTATAAATTATATTTTATAAAAAAGTAATAATTTTTGAAATTATCAATTCAAAAGTATCTTAAGGTGATTTGTTTTCCTAAAAAGTTATATTTTTCATTTAATGTTGAAAAAACAAATGTTATTGAAAAGTGTCATTAATTTTCTAGTATTTAAAGTGAATAATTTTATTTTTAATGGGTTATAAATTTTATTAATTAATTATTATTAAAAAAAATCTAATTCATGTTATTTAAATTACCATCATGTTAAATTTTTATATAAAAACATTTTAATACTTGAAATTTCCAATTTCTGGAAAAAAAAATTTTATCTTGTTTTGAAGGATTATTTTAATAGGGAATAATAAAACTTATAGAAAAGATATTTTATATAATTTTTTTTTTACTATTATTAGTAAAAAATTAAAAATTTTATTAACTTTATTAACTTTTTTAGTCATTTTTAATATTATCTTTAGTAAAAAAATGTGTCTCTACAATAAATGGGTAAATCAGGTTAACATTGATTAAACCTAGATGATAAGGAAACTAAATTTAATATTAATAATTATTTTACAAAATAATTTAATGACTTATCAAATCATTATAAGAATTTATTTGTTTATGTAAATATTTTTTGATTAAGAGGACTTAATAATATTTAAATCCGTTGAAAAAATTCAAACCTTTTCATCAACCATGCATATAAAATACCGCCTATATCCCTTTTTTCCACACATAAAGAGAATATTATCTCATATATTATATAAAAAATACAAAAATACTATCTATAAAAAAGTCTTGGAGTCCATTTTTTTTATTATAATACACAAATTAGATGGTCCAATGTGTAGACCTAAGAAGTTGTTTGAAGAATAGGTAAAAAAAATATTCATTTTAATTCCTCATTTATCTCCTTCAATAATCTCTTAAACATTAGATATAATAATATAAGTATCTAAAAATTAATAATATATTTTTAAATTTATTGAATAACATTTATATATCTCATTATCTATCAAATGGGAAATGAAAACATCATTCATTCATATGTTCAAACTACTGCCTCACGATTTTTTGTAATCAATTTTTCATCATCACATCTCACCAAAAGATATAATTATGTATTTAATGTTTACATATTATATTCATGATATAATTGTTAATTTTTAAAGATAATATATCAATAATTTTCTTCCATTCACATACATCAAAAATTTATAACAATGTTCATGTGTACATATGGATTACCACCTCTATAGAGCAATGTTATTAATTTTTCATCACATACTCACATAGAAGATATATAAGACTGTATTAAAATATATAATTATATATTTTCGACTTAATAATCATTTTATAATGGTAAAATTATTTTTCCTTCATTTACCTAAAGTTTATTAATAAATGGAAATGCTACTTATGAATATGTATGAACAAATATTTCTGTGGTGTGAAGTAATATATTATTCATAATAAACATAAATTGTTAGTTATAAAATTATAATTGATGAGTAAAATTTGTAGTTAAGTCATGATTATTATTCTAGAGATGATGGAAAATTGACCCCATTAACCAATTTCTTCCTACATAAGTAGTTTTCAGATATAATCTAAACATCCACAAAACATTTAATGTAAATTTTACTTATTAAGTAACTGAATAAAAAATGCCAATAAATTATATAAAAGGGATAAATATAATAAAATATAGAAGAAATTAGTTTATGAATGTATTTATTTATTAATTATTTATTATTTAATAGTTAAAGAACTTGTTATTCTAGAAAGTATTTAAGGAATTTGATATGTACTCTATATTTTCTTTTTTTAGAAGTAATATTTTTTCACAACATGTTTCATTTTATGTAGAGTATAAGTATAATTATAGATTTAATATAAATTATAATATAAAAATTAAAGTACATAAAATAAATTCAATGTTGTTACTTTAATTTTTCATTAGTTTAAAATTTATCAAGTCATAAGAGAAAATATACCATAAAATGTTATATTCAATGTTTTAAAAATTTATTTTCTAAATATTTTCCCTCTGTGTTCAAATTCATAGAAATTTATATATTTATGTATCTATATTGACCAAATTAAATTATAATGGATATTTTATATCTCATTGAACCTTATTTTAGTGGTTTTCAAATGGAATCATTCTATGAAATGTTTTGACTTTCCTTATGTGGAAACACTGGATCATGGGATCACTAAGAGGGGTCAATTAGTGATTAAACTTTTTTATATGTACTAATATTTTAATGAAACATAACCACTAGTTAGAGTGATTATCACGGTTAATACAAACCTAAGCACATATGGGGAGATAAAATGTGATTTAAAAGGACCACTACTCAATGTGAGTAGCTAGTCATTATCATGAATTAGTAAAATACAAGATCACACGATCCACACCATAAAAAAAATAATATATAGAAATTTGTTATAAGTCTCCCAAGAATTTTTTTGTAACACTTACATCAGGTTAATCTAATAATAATAAAAAAACTAAATTGATAATAAGATATTAGAATCATTTTCCATCCATATATATTAATAACTTGTCCATTGTGTTGAGGTGTTATTTTTATTCTTTTCTTTTTTTATAAAAAATAATTCATTTCGAATTATGTGAAAAAGAGTGCATGTAACCACTATTTTTTCAAAAAAAACCACTCTACCATATCAATTCTCACATATAAAAAAAACAAATTGGAAATATCAAATGAAAATTTGTCAACCATTGAAGTTTAATGTTTTTATGTATCATCTTAATTGAAATATGTAAGACCCTGAGTAAATATATTTGAATTCAATATCCTAGAAACATTAGATCTAGTCATCTCAACAACTTCCATATGAAATGGGTTTCTAACTGATTATATCTACATAATTTAATGTAGAAATAACCGAAAACTCTTTAATCTTAATTAGAACTATGTTTCTTCATCATTATAAACAATTACATGTAACGATTTATGCACAATAAAAATATTTTACTACATCCTCTTATATCATGGAATCCTTAAACATAAAATTAAACCACCTTCAATATTTGAATTGTCAAATTTTCTATTTATTAGAAATCCCCTTTGTGAAGTATTTGTCTATGTGACTTAATACTTTATGACACTGAAAATCAATACATGTATAATTTGGTTTCAGAGAATCATTCAGCTATATTTTTTTGGTTACTTGGTTGAACCATCCATATAAATCATCAATGAATCCATTCAACTGCGTCAGTATATTATGTGTATGAATCGGGCATCACAATCATTAATATGACCATTTAACTATGAAATTAACCTATATAACCATTATTCTAAGTGGATTACCTAGGTTATTATTTTTAAATTTTTTTAATCATATATGATACTTGTCAAAAATTATTTTCCTCAGTTATATACCCTCTTCCATGTTTTACAAAACAATAAATACCAAATTAGTCAAATGAAGATAACTTTTATCATAATATTTAATCACATGAATTAAACATCGATTTTCATTGTAAATTTGGTAAATAGTATCTTTCAATACCATTCATATGATTTTAACTTCATATTTATTTACGATAAAAGCTAAAAATTAAACACGCCTATTTCCAACTAACCAGCGTTTTCACCTCAATCGACAACACATGGAAAAATAGTCTCAAACCCCCCCCCCTTCGTATTTTTTTCCTACCAGGGTACATAAATTATTAAAGCTTCAAAACTCAATAAATAGATTACGATCCAGTAATTATAGGCCTAATTCTGTGTATACAATTTGAGAAATCATAATTATTGGAAAAATGAATTTATTTCTATAAAGAAGCCATATAAAATGAAATTCTATCTCCACAACATCACAATAGCACCTAACTGAAACCTGTACTAAAACAGTTCATACATCAACTTCAAAGAACTATTAAAAATATTTTAGATATTTTGAAATCACAACCTAACCATATAAAAAAATTCCCATAAATATATACTCTTTTTAAAGAGGTAATAACATATATCAATGGGAATTTTTTTTAATTTTTAATCCTATTTGAAACTAAAATTGAATGAAAAGAAAATTGAGGGTATAGTCTAGACATAACTTATCTTTTTTATGGTGAGGTTGAACACCCAACTTCATCCATATATTTTAGAATGCATGTTTAGATAAAGTCATAGTGAATATATCAGTAATCAAATCTTTCGTTTGTATAAACAACAAATTCAATTAATTTCTCCCCACAAGATCCTTGATAAAGTAATATTTAATATCAATGTTATTTATCATAGTATATTATACCAGGTTCATTGAAAAATTGATAACACAATAATTATTACATCCAATAATAAGTAGAATCATCACAACCTCCTTCAGCCCATCAAAATGATATTTCATCTAAATCAATCAAGATTTAACATGAGTTATTTTCACACATTATAACTCAATAAGGCATAAATTTATAGATATTTCATTATTTGATTTCCATCATAGGCATCTACTCACAATAAAGAAAACTCCACCAGAGGTGGATTTTTTTTCATCATCATAACCTGCAAAATCTGCATCAGTATGACATCAAATTTTGAAATTTCAATTTTTATCCTCTTTCCAAAAAAATTATAAACTTTATTAAACAAGGAATAATTATTCCTATAATAAAATAGGATTCAATAGGACCACATTAATATGTGAAAAAAATAGTGAAAACATGTAGAATTTTTATTCTGGAAGATATCAGATATAAACAACCTCTACTAAACTTTCTAAACATACATTTATTTACTTATATCCCATTTTAATATTTTCATTTATTTTCCACTAAAATTAGTATAGGAATATATTTTTAATCCCTTATACCGAATATTTTTAGGAGATCAGTTTCATAATTCCCGTGATAGAGAAATATATTACCTTTCTCTTAAGATATTTTCAAACCAGTAGAGTTCCACAAATATCAAGGTATATAAATTTCAAATAAACCATTAATTTACCTAGAAAACATATAAAACATTTATTTTTCATTTCTACTATGTATTATTTCATCTATATAAAAAATAATAAACAACAATGACCCTTTTTCATCTTTGTTGTAGATACATCTATCCACTATTCCCTTTTTAGGTTAAATAAACTCTATAAGGTGTCCAGCTTAGAATACCATGCTCATGGGAATTCTTTCAACAAATACAATCCCTACATTAAAATGAAAAGATAAATTTTCATCTTCTCAAAATAGGAACCCACAAATATATTCACTATAATACACTTCATCTAATTATCCATTGATAATTGTGTACTTGATATTCATTTGGTAGATCCTATAATTCCATTTTATAGTAATAGAATAAAACATTAAATGGTTTCAACAATGGAAATATTGAAAATTTAAAATCAATGTTAGCTACTTAAATCTAATAAATTCATTTACACATAATTATTTCTTTATTTCTCACAACTTTACATATTTTAAATACATTATTTAAGAATGAACACATTGTACCAGTGAACCTATTATCTTTAGGATAGGAAAAATAAATATGGTATGATTATTTACTTTTTGATCCAATTCATTTTCTGTAAAACCAACCCAATTCTGATGGTTCATTGATTAAACCATATATTTTGGTTCAACAAGAGATAAGAAATAATTAATAGATGTATTACTTAGTGTTCTTTTATTTTCTTCATATTGTTCTTGATTTCCAATGAGGATTTAAATCTAAAGCTTATTACTCATCCTGGAATGATTTGAATGTAATTTTTCTTCATAACTTTAGATAGTTGAATCTTATTAGTTTGTATGAATATATATACTATTTTATTCTTTTTCAATTTCTTCAAACTGATAACAATAATTAGATGAAACATCACTTATTTAACTATTATCACTATCACTAACTATTTTCTATGAATATTTAAATATCATTGGATAATATATATCAAAATTATTCCATTCACAATGTTATAGAAGTGAAATAATTTACCTTTTGGATGGTAACAAAGATATATTTCAGAAGCACCTCGATGTTCAATCTTAAACAAATTTTCATTATTAGTCGAGGTAATATGGGGTCTTCCAAACACATTAATACACATCATGTTGGTTTCGTATTGTAGTGAATATCATAACGATTGATATCATAGTTTGTTCAATAGAAACACATATTTTGAATCTGAACCACTTATCCTATATATTGTCTCTAATAATTCATAGATATAATATTTTCTATCAACATTGGTAAAGAAATCCTTACCAATATTTTATTCATCCATTTGGTTAGACCATTTTTTATGTGTATTATGTATATAGTTCTATCCAAATTCCATGTTTTTCATGATAATATTATAATATGTAATTTATGTAGTTCACACTATTATATTTTTGAAATACCTTTAGAGATTAAACACACACTTTTTCATAACATCTTATAAAACCCTTCAATCTATTTAGAGCCGTATATTTATGTTTCAAAAATATAATGCATGTAATAATAGTACATTCAGAAATAATGGAAGTAAAAAACATACCTATAAGTGTTGACTTATTTATCATGGGCCTAGAAGTATCTAAATTTTTGAACTCTAAATAAAAAGACACAATAATCCAAAACATTTTGTTTGAATAATTAAAGGTCTAACCCTTAGGAAATGTAGCCAAAATATTGTTAATATGCCTTTTCATTCTAGGAATTTCATGAACACATTCTCTTTGAGAATGTATTGTCATGATTCCATGGACATGATGAAAATGTCTTTTATAAAAGATCTCATTTTCTGATTTCATGCTTAAATAGCCTAAAATCATAGCATCACCACTTTGAAATGAATTTCTCTTTATTCTGTATATTTTTTGTAACAATCTTTACATATTCAATAATTTTAATCCCAAAAACAGATTTTTCAAAATACTACCTTATACCATTCAACATAGAGCTGGGGAATACTTATCATGTTGTGTTTTGGCCAATAAAAATAAATTTTGTTTGTGTATTTATGTTTATCTTTTCGTATCTTAGTATAACCAACCCATTTAATCCTGGGTGACTAATCATTTCCAAAGGTCCCTATGATTTCATTTCATTTAAAATAATTATTCAATACATCAAGTACCAAATAAAATTTGAAGAGAATCTACTCTCTAATATATATGGATTTTAATCCTTTGTTTCTTTAAGAGAAAATTCTACAAAAAGAGAACTTTCTTCACTATTTTAATTAGTTTGTTTTGTGTTGGGCTAGAAGAATTGTGGGACTACTTTCTGTAATATTGAAAAATTGAAATCATTTTCAACATAATCCTTCTAAAATTTGAAATATATATTTCAGTCTTTAAAATAGATTTTGTAAGTTGTTTATGAATTTTTCTTTTTATATTGGACTAAATCCACCTCAAATTATGCCCTTAATGTCCTAAAAAATCCTATGGATTATGTTCATTAATAAAAAAATCCTTGATTTATTCATGAAACCTCTATAGTACAATAAATTCCCATTATAGAATTTATACCATTGAATATAACTAACTGTCCAGAATATTTTATGTGACATTATATTTTCATTTAGTCAAAAAAACATTTCTTTCTTTTTCAATCCAAGGATTTTCTCTCAAAAAACATGGTTCTATTGAATTATTCCATCATCTAAAACATATTACTGAAACTATTAGTATGATTATCAACTTGAGAATATTATTTTAGTAAAACTTCTCAAACATTCCTCTTTCTTGAATATTCTCCAACTTTGTAAATAAAATTTTAAAATCTAATTCTAGAAATGTTCAATTCATATTCCAAAATGAAATTTTTTAGTAGAATATGATCATTATAAATTCCAAATTCTTTATTATCTTCGTTAATCTAGATAAAGAAGGTCTTCTAAATATCATGAAGTATTTCAAAATTAACAAAATCTTTGAGCAAATTTTTTCTTCTTCTTTATGATATCTTTTGAGATTATTAATATACTGATCATCCCTCCTCAACCTTTTTTTCCCTTTTCCTGTTTTGAAATTTTTTAATGAAATTCTCTAATTTCTCTGTAAAGAATAAAATCAATTTGAATTTAATTATATTTACCACAAAAATACATTATTCATCACTACGAAAGTATTCATCATTGGAATTAGTAATAGGAATATTTAAAAAAATATAAATTTTGGTATCAACCTCTTCATCTTCATTACCAGTATCAATTACCTCATATTTTTTTAAATAATTTCTTCTTATATTTTAATATAAATCCTAATCCATTCATGAAGAAGAGAATTTTGGATAGGAAGAATTCATTATTATGGATCTTTTGAAACATTAATCTTCATTTCCCTAGATTCACCTTCTTCCAGTTTAAGAAAATTTGCTTAAAAAATCAACAAACACACAATTAAAGAATTTTTGAAAAATATTATATTTAAAAATTACATTGTATATTCTCACATATATTAACATGAGGCAAATAATATTATAGAATTTAACATCCATATCAAAGTATATTTTGGAGAGATAGTTTCATCATCCTCAAAAACGATTATCTCAGTTTTTTTACATTTTGAGGTTTTAAATGAAAATTCTTTTAGAATCTTAATCTTTCTGTTAAAAAATAAAATTTCCTCATTTCATAAGAAATTAGAATATTATGTTGATCATCCAACGGAGAATAACTTGGATAAAATTCTTCAAAATTGAGATTTTATCATCAAATTTATCTCCTAAGATGAATAAAATATTTAAAAAATGAAAAAGTATTCCAACTTCTCACCACATCATGTGATAATAGTCACAAATTTATTTACTATTATAATGAAACAATCCACACATTCATCATTATTCATTTGAATATATTCATATTAATGTTTCTAAAACTAAAAACAATTATTCATAACCTTTGAATTTAATTCATATATATTTTGGAGCTTAACCTAGTTAATGATTATTGTTTTCATCCATTTAAATTTCATAAATTTACCTTTTTAAATAGAAGATAAAATATCATTCCACTAATGTTCATAATTTTTCTAATTCTGTTTATCAATTGAATTAATGGAAATACCTTCCTCACTGGGAACAAATCCATCATTTGACACTCATATTACATCATAACTGATAAACATGAGATAATTAAACATCCTTTATATTCATATATAAAACCCCTTCACATCAATAATTATATTTACAGTACTATCACTATATAAAAATTATCAATTAAGGATAATGGAAAAATAACATCAATTTCCTAAACATGTTCTTCAATAAGAAAACACCAATGAAGGAAACCGAGTGCTGATATGAATTATACAAACAAATGATCATCTCATAATTATGAGGTGGGGGAGGGTGAATCAGTAACTCATTACCTTTAGTTTTTAGATTATTAAAAAACATTTACCACTAGTTAGAGTGATTTTTTATTTTTATAAAAGCACATGAACTCACAAAGAGAAAAATAGTGATTTACATGTTTCACTACACAATATCAGTAGAATGTCATTAGCATGATGGGAGAAACCTGTGATTATACAATACAAAAAAATATTTGTAAACCTCAATGGTATGAGAAAATTTTTAGAACTCACTTAAACATGTCCTAACAATTTTGGCTATGTCGTACACCTACTATGTGAAAAATGACTTTTTAGAAAATGTTATTTCTGACCGGTAACTCACCCTTTGCAAATAACCTATCAAATGAAATTATTTGTGATGGGAGATCATTTAATGTTTCAAATAATTACTTTGAAAAAGAATTATTAATGTGAGATAGTCTCTTATTGCAAATAATTTTCACGCAAATTCCAAAAATATGCAGGAGGATTATGTGCGACAGGATTGACCCTTGGTTACGAATATGTCTATATATGTTATATATATTTAATAATTCTGTGGTATTGGTGAGGGTTCTCATCCCAAATGTATATTATTAGTGGTGGAAACTGTCAATATTAGTTAGTTGTTAGGGACAGTAACCATCATGATTGTTTTGTTGACATTTATTATTTGCAGCGGTAACCGTCGTAGATAACTATTCAAGGCAGCAAAAAGAATTTATGAAGTTCACCTTTTTTCCATTAGTCTCCAGAGAAAATAAAACTATATTAAACATGAGTCCTATTGAAAAATGTTCATTTAAAATGTGCCAACAAATATGCATCCCCTATCAGAATTTTCAGTAAAACAGTACCCACTTCTTCTCTCTTTCACCATCCTCTACACTTTTTTATTTCATCCAAGGAAAAACTTAATTTTTACAGGGAAGTAGACTTATGACATTCACCTCATTATTTTGGTTTAGACAAAGTTCCAACTTGGAGGTAATTTAAAATAAATTATATAGTTAATATAATTATTTTTTAATATTAAATATCAGTATTTATAATTAATTATAATTTGTTGATATTATTTATAATTAGTTAAAATTAGCTCTAATTAATTACAATTAATTGCAATTATTTACAGTTATATATAATTAGTGACAATTAGTAGTAAATTCGTAATATTGATCAAAAATTAGTACTAATTAAAAAAAATATCAACATTGTAAAGATTATAGTAATAATGAATAATAA
This sequence comes from Viscum album, assembly GCA_963277665.1. NCBI lineage: Eukaryota > Viridiplantae > Streptophyta > Magnoliopsida > Santalales > Viscaceae > Viscum > Viscum album. The sequence continues at coordinate 730,208,647 of OY728143.1, read as the reverse complement.
TTTATTTGAATTATATATAATTACCAATAATTAGTAATAATAATAATTTTTATAAATTATTGATTTATAAAACGAATTTCCAACGAACTGAAAGTAATTACAAATAACTAAGAGTAATTATTTAAAAAAATAATGTTAAATAGTAATACATAGATGTAATTAGTAAAATTTTTCTTTATTTAGCATTAATTAATAAAAATATTTATTATTAATTATAATTAGTAACAAATAGCAATAATTACTAAATATAACAGTAATTAGTAAAAACAATAACAGTAAGAAATTGACAAAATTACTATAAATTAGTTGTAAGTTGTAACAATTAGAGATAATTAATAAAAATTATTTGTAATTAGTAAACATTATCATTAAATAGAAAAAATTAAAAGAATTAACAGTAATCATTAATAAGTAGGGAAAATAAGTGGTAGTTAACCGCATTGAGTAAAAACTTGTGGTAATTATCATTGTTGAGTAAAAATTAGCATCAATTAGAAATACATTGTAAATGTTTGAGATAATCAATGATCATTAGAAAAAATCTCATGATAAATAATAATAATTAGTAAAAATTTGTGGTAATTAATGGTACTTAGTAATTTTTAGTTGTAATTAGTGATTCATATTAAAAATTAGCAGTAATTAGCAATAATTAGTAGTAATTTACATTATTTTGTATAAATTACTTGTAATTAGTTAAAATGAGTGGTATTATCTATAATTAAAAGAAATATGAAATAATTTGTTGTAATTACCAAAAATTAGAGTTAATTAGTAAAAAATAACATTAATTATATGAAATTTATTGTAATTAGAAAAAATTAGTGGTAATTAGTATTAATTAGTTTAAAATAGCAGTAATTATCAATAATTAGTAAAAAATAGTTTTAACTAGAGGTACTTAATAAAAATTATAGTTATTTGGGAAACAATTTTCAAAATTAGTGGTAATTAACTATAATTATTTGTAATTAGTAAACATTAATCAATATTAGTAAAAATAGATGCATGTATTTGTGCATAAAAAACTCGTGGTAATTAAGAAAATTTAGTATAAACTATTTGTAATTTACAGTAATTATTTTTAATTAGTCAAAATTAAATTTAATAGTTACTAAAAATTAACTGTAATTAGCAGTAACTAGAAATAATTAGCACTAAATAGTAAACACTAGTAGTAATTAGTTATCATTAGTATTAATTAGTAATATTTAATGGTAATTTGAGGTAATTATTAAAAAATAATAGTAATTAAAGGTAATTACTAAAAAATAGCATAAATTTGTATAAAATAGCAATAAATAGTAAAAATCAACAGTAATTAGTAAAAATTAGTGTTAATTAGTTATAATAAACATTAAACTGTAAAAATTAATGGAAATTACTAAAAATAGCTACAATTAGTGGTACTTAATGATTTTTAGCATTATGTATTGGTATCTGGTAAAAAGAAATGGTAATTAGTGGAAATTAGTAAGAAATAAGAGTAATTATTGATAATTCGTAAACATTAGTGGTAATTAGAATACATTATTGGAAATGAATTATAAAAGAGTTAAAAAATATAAATCAATACAAATAAACAATAATTAATAAAAGATATTGGTAATTAGTAAAAAATATCGGTAATTAGTAAAAATTAGTGATAATTTGAAAAAAGTTTCCCTAATTATTAAAAATTAACATTATTTAGTATTAATAAGTTGTAACTAGAAATAATTAATGGTAATTTGAAAAATTTGTAGCCATAACAAAATTTTTTTGATAAATGGTACACATTTAGTGATAATTACTATAAATTAGGTGTATTTTCTAAAGAATAATAGTAATTTGTAAAAATTACCTGTACTTAGTAGAAATTACCTATAATTAGTAAAAATAAAATTTAACTAGCTATAATAGATAGTACTTAGTAAAAGTAGTCAATAATTACTAATAATAAATAGAAAATCGATATATTTGATAATATTTACAAGTAATATATAATATATATATTTTTCATTTTTTTGAGAAATATTGAATAAGGATATATACATAAATGAATATTACACGATCAGGATTTGATAAATTATCATAGGAAAGGTTTTGGTTTAAATCATGTATATATCCTGAGTATTGAAGAATGTTTTATAAATTTCATCTTCAAAATTAGATTTTTTTCAAAAGGTAAAATTAATTGTCCATGTTAGAAATATGATATGACGAGGTTAGACACGTTTGAAAATGTTGGGGGTCATCTATTTCATTTTATTTTTTAAAAAAATATGTTTTTTGTATCAACATGTGACCGTATTTATGGAGAAAATATTAAAATTTTGGTTCCAGATCCATCATTCTTTAAAACATTTATACACTATGTTGTTGGTCCATCTTGTCAATAAATTGAAACTCTGGATTATATTTCTTTCACACTTTATTTAGAACCATATCTATTTTTTGACTTTCAGATGTCTGTTGAGGATTCCATATATTCTGGTTGATAGATAAGTAAATTTTATGATGTTGAAAAATTTATGACCATTAAATATGATAATGTAAGGTTAAATAGCTATTTTGATGGGATATTCTCTTTCTTTAAATCACTGTTACCTGAAAACAATATGTTTCCTACAAATATATTGGAGGGAAATAAATTATTTCATAATTTGGGTCTTGGTTATCAGAAAATTAATTCATTTCCAAATCATTGTATATGATATTATGATTAAACGTTTCGCTTTTCAAAAAAAATTAAATCTTTTAATTAGTTATTTTTCCTAATAGAGGAAAATTGCTGTACAATGTGGCTAAACAAGTGTATTCTAGAACAATTCCTATTTAATAGTTGAGGTATCTCCCACTTACACCAAGATTGAAAAATTAATTTTAGTATCAGAACACAACATCATTGATTTCATGGAACAAAACCAATATGTAAACAAGTATAATATAAAATTATATTTGAAATAGTGTATCGTGGAATCATTTTGACCAGTTAGATGCATATTTTTCTTCAGAAACCAGTAATATTTTATTTTGTCTTTCTACTATGGTTTCTTGTCTGTTTGGGTCATAAGGCAGTTATTAATCTTGTTATACTGTTTTTATATCACCATAAAATAAACATCCATGAATGTTGATGAATGATCCATATATCATTTTTTCATTAATAATTCCTGGATACCCAAAAATAATATATATGTTTTTTTATTCTATTGATTGAGGAGTAGAATAAATATGTATTAATGATTTGAGTACATAATATGTTGTTGTGAAACAAAATATCATAATGAAAGCTTCACTAATATTGAAAATTGATTAATTTCAAGCATATGAAATTTTATCTATAAAGAGTAGACATGGTCCACAATTAAGTGTGTACATTATTAGAGACAGAAAATAATTTATTCCAATTAATGGAAGAAAACATTTCTTTTTCGATTGTTATCGCAGATTTATTCGTACAAATCATCCGGTCCAAAGGATCCAAAATCATTTCATAAAAAAATACAATTCAATGAGACAATACTATAAAATTTATCTGAGTTATTAATTTAAAATATATTGTCTCTTCAATACCTCCCATTACATTTGGGATAACTAAAAACTAATAAAAAATATATGTCTTTTGGAAAGAGCACAATTGGATAAAATAGATTATTTTCTAGGATCCACCATTTGGTCTGATTTGTTGGATCATAACATGTTTTATGTCATTCATATTGAGAATAATTATTTTAAAATATATTTTATATAGTTTTGGACACACCTAGTATGACCAATGTTAATGTAGTGGCATGATTAGATCTCTCCCAAATTTACAGGCTACTTGAATGTGATCTTTTTGAAAATGATAGATCATAGAATTTAAAAAATCCAAAATTAGCTCATATAGATTCCAATGAAAATAATATTTTATTTTTTTATTTTATTTCATATTTGAGTCTTTCGAATGGTTATGTTTCGAATTTAGTTTTATGTGTCAGAAATGGTCCTCTCATTGTATTAAAAATTCAATACATTCATTTTTTATAGAATGACTACTATCGATTGGATTTAGAGTTTTGATGAATTCTTTTATTTTTGCTACACAAATACAAATTTAATATTTTTTCTGAGACATATGAAGGGTTACAACAGACCATGATTCACTTAGTAGAATACAAGAATATGTTGTTTTATTTTTATGTAAGCTAAAAAAATTCATGCCAACAATCATTGATTGAATGGATACTTTTATATTACATTTACTGTATTAATAAAAATTTCAACTGATAGAAAGGTTATGATGGATATAACCATATGATATATGCATATATAAATTTGAGGAAAAGTTATGTAATAAATAATCTGTTTAATAATCAATTCAAGATATTTATTTTTAAGAGAAAATTTATTTTTTCTTCTCTCACTATTTTCAAACTAAATATCCCTCAATTCATAACTGAGTGGGATATAAGGACGAAATTGATGATGAAAAAATGAACAATAAATTATCAATTTTTAATCATCCAATACATATCTTTTCTCTAGTTAGTGAATGATGGATTTCAAATAAGGAACATCATAAGGTGCATACATATATTCTTCTAAAATGATAAAAACTAACAACTTTTGTTTACTGAGTGATACAATCACCTATTATATATTTTTTAAAAAGTATATTAATAATATATTATTTGGATATTATAAGATGATCATATTAGGATAACATTTTCACAAATTAAACCAGCTTCTATTGAAGAATGGGGGGAAATAAATTTCTCTACTAGTTTCAATGACTGGTGAGGTAAATTTATTATAGTTTCATATGTGAAATTAATTTGTTATTTATTATATTAATATTCTTTCTTATTTTTCGAGTTTTCCAACCTGGTGATTAAATTGAAAATGTATTGTGTGTATTGAGTAATCCACCATTCAAAATGGGTATATCTTGTAATGAATATTTGTTTAATGGTTTTTGATTTCAAACTTGTGTATATGGTGAATCAAAAAAAATTGAATAGTGCTATTTTAATGAGAGGATATAATTATAAAAAAAATGATGTTGGATTTTATGGCATGTAGGATGAAGTAATTAATCTATTTTATCAGGGTTATAATTATGTAATGAAGTTTAGATTCCATTTATTTGATAATGATAGATGCTTGTGTGTTCATCTGCACCATGGAATCAGTGATATTTTATGTAAAAGCAATAATTTAACCATATTTTTTGGGACATCAAGAACATAAAATTTATTATTCAAATTATTGTATTTCTTCATGAGATTTAACTGATTATTATAAAGTTAAAAATATTAAATATCATGGTAATTAGTTTATACAAAATAAATATGGTTCTCTTGAAGTGAATGGAAATAAAAATTTAAATGATACTACTCCATATAAATATTTTACACATAAACACAAGAAAATTGATGACGAAACAATACCATTATGGGTTAATGGTGATGATGTAGCAAATGAATTTGATATAATAAGATAGGATGAAGTTAAATATCCTAGGGAAATTGATGATACTAATGAGGAAGATGAATATATTTTCACAGTCATATATGAAGAGGAGGATGAATTTTATGAATGAAATAATTAACTTATGGTTATAACCATAATTTCCATATAAATATATATTACTTGTTTTTAATTATTTGATGACCACATTCATTTCAAGATCCAAATTGATGAAGAATGTTTATTTGATATGTTACATTACTTTGATGAGGCTAAGCTTCTTGTTGATGAGTGTGACTCTTTTCCATCTGATCCTCGGGTTGCTTGCAGTTCACTGATGACTCGGAGGGGTCATGGACTTGTGGGATTGACGATTCATAATCCAATTCCACAACGACATCCACATATTGATTTCGATCAATGCATGTGGAGGTATATGAATTTGTGTAATTTATATAATTTTCATTATTTATAAATTATTATTATTACTTTATTTAAATTATAGTTTTCTGATTATTTATTAGATTTTCTGATATGTTTTCACATATAGTTTTTGGATATGGGAGTGTTATTCTATAGAACTATTTATCAATAGTATGGGTGATGTGGGAACAAGTTCTCATTGAGGTGTGATGCCACATTATTGATCATTAGATGGTACATAAGTAAATAATTGTAATTTTTAAATTTAATTATTTATAATTAGAATATTATTAATTATTTATAGGGTTTATAGAATCTATTTTTAGATATCATGTGAAATTCTATATGGGAGGCCAGGGAGATATGTATGAATAATTGTTTCATCAATTTTTTCACAATATGAGGAGAAAAATCATGAAGAAATATGGATTTATAGTTTTTTATCAAAATTGTTGTTCCTACCGACCAGATTATATATCATCGTAGGTTTGGGATAGATTATGTTCATACAGGATAAGAGATAGTTTCCATATGAAAGAGTAATCAGGTTGGATGATCTGATGGAGGCAGGTGGTAACATATTGAGATAGTATTCGTACATTAATTACTCATCAATGACATATGGTATGTACAGTTTTTAATAATTTATATAACCTAAAATGTAAATTATTATTTTTTAACAAATATAGGAATTTGAACATCCTTATATTATAGTGCTCAACTTTTATAAGAGATATTATAGTGAACCTTTCATTAGAGATATTACCAGTGGTCACTAACATCAGATATTTGTTTCTATAATTTTTTAGTGTTATAACTCGATAAAAATAATATTTTCACAATTTTAACATCAAATTGAAATTGATGGAGTCATATGAGGTTGAAACTTCTCATACATAGGATGAGAGTTTGGTTAAGATTGATGGTTAGGACACCAGTATGATAGGATTTGACAACGTCATATGGATATAAGCGAGTTGGTATATTTGTTAGAAAGGATCGATCATTGGTCTTGGTTCTTGACTGACACCAAGAAGTTATTATGGTACTATTGTAAGGGTGGAATATGGCTCAAGGGGATATCATTGATAGTCATCATCATCAGTTTCATAGTATGATGAGCAGTTGTGATCTTAGAGTGAGGTTATAGAAACCATGTGTAGGGAGCTGAAAGATCTTCATCAAACACAATATTAGTAGCTAGGGGATATGATCGATGGAATGAGATGTTATACAAGCAGCTGATAGAGTATATACAATGACTGGCTCAGGGATTAGGGATGGATCTCACTCCACCTCTCATACAAGGGACACTCTCCCTCCCCTTTATTACCCACCCCCTCCTTAGTGATTGATATATTATTTACACGTTTGTTTTTTGAAAATTAGAATGAAATAATTTTTTTAAATATTCTAATTATTTCAAATGCTTACTGTTTTATATATTAAATTTTTAATTTTTTTTAATGTTTTTATAATTTCTAATATTTTTATAATTTTCCATTTTTTATATTTTTTAATATTATTTGCAATGATTCTTTTGACCTATCACAAATTTTCCAGGGAATAATTCAAGTAAAAACCTATTTTCTTGTTAGGAAAGTAGACTATCATGAAACAATATTTTTGAGATGGCCCATACCAAAAACACACTTCTCTGAAAACATATTAAGCTACATGATATTTATGAGGGGACCCTGTCAAAAATAACCAACTGCTGATACCCCAATTTTTAGTTGTGATTAATTTTATCCCACACTAATAGACAATTGAACTGGAAATAATATAAAAGATAATTCTTCCAATTATATATAGTAATCTAGTTATCTAGTGTGTTGTGATCTTCTTCTTCTTCTTATACTCATATATAGGAAATTATTCAATTATATTTACATATATAACAATCTATGTAACTGTTTCTTCTTCACCGACACCACCCACTCAATTTACATACCCTCATACACAACTGTAATTATATAAAAACATCATATGAAAATTTATTGATAATTGAAAGTTAACATTTTTATCTTCATTATTAATTAAAATATTAAAAATACCATATCAATATATTTAAATTGAAACCCTAAATAAATTATATATAGTCATCACAATATAATTCATAGGAAGATGTGTCCATAATAAATTTTAATTGCATCAGGTAATGTAGAAACGACATAGCCTCTTCAATCATACTAAAAAAACATTTTGTCAATAGAAAAAACATACATATGTATTTATTCATTGATTATATAGATATGTGACCACACTATCTTCACTCTTGGAATTATTCTACATAAAACTAAATAAAATTAAATATTTGCTACATTGGATTTCCTATGTAATAGATATCACCTATGTGAATTATCCAGCTATGTGAATAAATCCATTATGATGCTGAAAATTTATACATGGATTATTTGGCCAATTAAAATCATTATGAAATGTGAATTCAGTTTTATGGATTAATTGGCTATATGATCGGTAAACAAGACCTTTCAACTATGTAAATATGTACTCAACTATTCTTTTATATGGATCTCTTATGTGACCATTTACCACTTCTTTAATCATACACAATATATCCCAAACATCATATGGGTCGTGCATATGAATTTATCATTTTAATAGTATTTATTCAGGGACACTTTTTAGTAATAATGCTAAATGTTTTTATAATATTTGATAACTAGAAGATTACATCACTTTTCATTGACTATGTTTTTATTTGTGTCTTCGAATAACATGAAAATTTCAGCAAATTAAAAAGTTTTTAAAAAAATAACTAACAACATAACCATGTCTACTTCGTGATTACTGGCTTCTACACCTCAATAATAATTACATGACCTATTTATATTAACACTTTATATAACTACAATTTCTATTTTCCATTTTAATGTATATGAGTTCACTAGAATATCCATCCATCATAGCTTTTATTTTATATTTTTATTACATTAGAATCTTCCATTTTATTCTTGAAAGAAACACCCCTTACATTTTTTTAGAGAATTTTAGTTTTGAAAATTGTTTTTAAAGAAAAATGATATATCAATATCAATAATAATTTTACTAATGGGTTTAAAATAATATATTTATGTGTTTAATGATTAAAATTCAATGTTTTATGTGTTTTTTGTTATACTCATTGAATATTATTTTTGAATACAACTAAGCCCAATATATCTCTATAATGCAATGGGTAATGATTATGTTATCTGTATAATTATTATATAATTATCTAAATAATTTATTCCATTTTAAGGGTTTTTATAAGGGTTATAAAATGTTTCCTACAAAGATGATATCCAAAGTCACATACCTGACTATTATATTCATTCGAATAATTTTTCATGGAAATAATTTGTCTTTATATGGTAATATAATGAAATTTTGTTTCGTATAATGAATTTTCCATTTATGGGTAACAGTTTTATTTTTAGAAAATATTTTCAATGGGTTGTAATGTTTCTAAACGATAATATATTCATTTTGGTGTTTTACAGTATATATATTATTAATTTTTTTATGAAAAAAAACTGGGAACTATAGTCGATTTCATGTGTAAGTTAACAATTATTTGATATTATGGTTATTTATGTTAAGGAAAAATCATTTATATGATATCAATGGTTTTGAAATTGGAAAATATAATTTTTTCTTTTTTGTATATATCGCTTAAATAAATTTTTTTTCTCATACCATATATTTGAATGATTTATAGTAGGGATTAAGGAGGTGTAAAAATGATAATAAAGACATAATTAAAGAAAAAGAATTTAAATTTTTCAAAGAAAGTGCATCTTCAGAAAGAACTATTTTTTTTGGAAAAACTGAATACTATTTAGAATTGTCCATTATGAAACAGATTTTTCTAATTCTATAGAACTCCAAACATGAAAGGCCATAGGGTGTGTAAGATATCTAATATTTCTATTTGATGTTTTAAATTTTGGGTGGACAAAATTTATATCATTTATTAATATCAACCAATAAATGTAATGTTTCATTATTATCAATAGGTCCAGAAGTGGATGTTAAAAGTTGTTATAATTTGGGATTTTTTTAGGATTAGATGTATATGAATTATCACAAATTTTGAAACATATATTTCCTCTCTTTAGAAAAACATGGATTAAATTGGAATTTTTTCCTCAAACATCCTTTACCACAATATTTCAGTCCTTCAACCATACCTTTTTTTAAAGAGCACATTTATACCTTTTATAACATCCCCATATTATCATCTCATACATGAAATCAAATATCCTCTTCTATATATCTAAAAAACAAGAATATTTGTTTCTTATATTAGATCATTGATCTATCTTCGGAATCAATATGAACATAAGAATGAATTTTGAATAACATAAGGTCACTAAAATTTAGTAAATCTTAAATCAAAAAAGATTATGACAATTACACTCCCACCAGCAATGAAGGGATTCAATTTATAAAGTATGGAACTTTAGTCCCTGTTCCATGAAAAAAACCTTGTTGATTCCTAAATTCAACATCACTATCATACCTCTTTCCATAAATGATAAATTTATCTATTCATCCATTAAAATTTTATTGGTTTATTTAGGTATCATTTTTTAATTTATAATGGCTCTGTGTCTAGAGAGGTTCTAGAATATTATTTTAATGTACTCAGTTTTGTCATCTAGTCTCAAGAATTTAAAAATGAATCTTGTTCCCCTTTCAACCATAGTTTTATATTGAATAATGAATCCAAAAATTCCCAATTTATGTTTCAATAAGTATTCCAATACAATAGTCATGGACTCATTTACGAAATTCACAAGGTATTCTGATCCTTCATGAGATCTAAATATGATCTATCCCTATACATCTGTATGCAGAAGATTTAGGTTCTGAAATTTTGTTGATCATCCACTCAAGGTAAATCCAATCATCCATAGATTATCGAGTATAACACTCTCACAACATCAAAATTATAAATGATCCATATTAATCATTAATTTATACACTAAAATAGTCATAACTTTATCATAAAGTATCCCATGCCGGAATTACCATGAATTTGATCATTTAGAAGTTGAAGATCTAGTATGTTAAGCTCCCACTAACCTTCCAATCAGATATATTGTTCCATAATTTACTCCACTATCTATGAACAAGGAAACCTGGGGTATTTTATATACTCCATTTATAATGGTTTTTCAAAACCATTCTTTTTATAGTTTTAAAATTATGATCATGTTCTTCTATAGTCTGTGAATATGGTAGAGTTCATTCAATATACGGATAATTCCATCAGTCAACTAAATTATAATATCTCTATCCCATTAAATATCAATATATTCATCTTCTAATAGATTCTATTTTTATAAGTATCTTCACACATAGTTCTCAACTCATCACTTTTCACATGTGGAGTGGAATGAGGATCTAGAATCCATTACAAAAAATTCCATCTATATATTGAAACTCAAACAATACCAATATCACCAAAACCTAATCAGGAAAAATATATTATACATTTTTTTGATATACCAATGAAAGATACACCCTTATAATTTGATCTTTCAAAATATCCCTTGTTTTCATTCCAAACATTAATGAGATAACTCCATTTACCATAGTGTTAATAAGATGTTCATGCTCTAGTAATTTTTTTTCCTCTACTCATTCTCTTAACTTATATTGTAATCTTCATATAATTCTTCAATGAGGCGAGTATCCTCTTGTATATTCATTATATAAAATTCTAGAATGTTCTTTAATCTCTATCTTATAAAGATCTCCAATAAAGTATTTTTTTATAAATTTTGAATATCTAGTATCCCTTTCCATGAAGTTAATTACTATTGATACCATTGAAAACCAAAATCATAAAAGTGATAAAAAATATTATTTAAATTTTATATAATATTGTATCCATTAGTGACTGAAGAAGGATTCAAATCATGTTGAAATCATCCACATGATCTATTTTATAACTTCTGTATGAGAGCCTCATGCTCAAAATCACTCACATCCATCAATATTTGTTATGTTTAATACTCTTTTCATTCAAATTTAGTAATACACATTCCACCCCACAGTAGTATTCTTATACTAGATGTTTAGATCAAAATTATAGTCTAATGAAATCCTTATAAAACCCAAAGCCTCTTTATCACGTTTTCCCCAATCTCATTTCTCTATCACTTATGGGTTATCCCCTTTCAATGGAACATCCATATATTTTTGGATGATACAATCCTCTCTTTAAATCATATTGAAGATAAAGAATATTGAATATTTTTTTAATATATTCCTTCATGTATTTTATCTTTTTCATCTTATAATACATTAATTCTAACTAGACTGAAACATTTCTATGAAATTAATACTGTTACCTAAGAGAGTATGATGTGAACTACCAAGCCTCTCATAGATAAAATTTGTTTTGATAATAATTTTTTTAGATTCCCAGACACATGTAACACAACATAAGTTCATCCAATCATATTGGTCATGTTATATATTGGATATAATTTACTAAAAATAATTTTATTAGAACTAAGAAGAGACACATAACCCAAATTACCACAATCAGTTCAAATTTCTCACGATTTTCAGTCCAAAATCACACAAACATTAACATATAAGAATATAAATGGAAATAAATGTAATTAAAATAACACAAGAGTTATATGTTGTTCCTAATGATACCCTAAATATACTAGAGAATAAAAACACAATTTCATTTTGTCATAAATACAAAGATACAACTATTGTGACAAGTTATCCCGGTAGATCACTAAATTATATGATTTATTTACACACAAGAATGTTATCCCACCACATTATTATATAGGGTCCACCTATTTAATTTTTTTACACTGACAACCTAAAATTGGGAGTGTCCAACCATTCTACTATACAATTGTAAATCCCTGGTTTTTTCAATATTCTAATCGCCAAACAATTTATTAAGAAAAGCGATTTATTACCTAACTCTTTTCCTTTAAATAATACTATTAGAAATTAAAATATGGAAATAGCCTCTTTATATTGATAACATTATATAATGAACTTCATGTGTATTCACCATCATGTTGTATCCATAAAAATTTCTCATTATTTGAAAAAATCACTATACATCCATAGAATACTATTTTCTCTAATCTAACAAGGTAGAAGGATTAGTAAAATTATATCTATCAGATGAAAATACTCTATAACATTAAGAGTCTTCAAAATACAAATAACACAAAAGATTGATCTAGATTAATTATTCAATATGGATGGTTCTCCATGATACAAGGTCCCTATGTTAAATATTTGTGGTCCCATATATAAAATTAACAGAAACCTAATATGAAAAGGCAATTGTTGTTGCATCATTGAGAAATGGAAATGTGATGAAATACACTATGATGTGAAAAGGTTAATAGGATAATACCTCAAAGTTACCTGAATGATATAAAAAATTATTTTAATTAATTTGGTAATTTCGTAATATATAATACTAAGAAAGATGATACATATTGTTAACCATGTTGATAAGTTAAATTAACAAATTAGAAGAATTTGTAAAAATATTTTCTATATGGGTAATAATAACATGGTACATAAAAGTGACCAATCATTAATAGGGATGAAATTAAGGGTAATAAAATAATATATAATGATATTTAAGGATTATCCAAATATTAAATAGAATTATTGAACTACACTAGAATAAGTAACATTAAATCTAAAGAATATGTAAATGTAATCCGATTAGAGAAGATGGTAATAATGGATTGCAATCAATTTTATAATATGATTGATAAAAATGAAATACATTGATTAAGATATAAATTATCAATCTTAATATATTATTGATAAAATTCCCAGTTATAGCTGATGTCATCACATGATCAAGAAAGTCAGGTCATGATTAAAATATGATCACATTTTGTGATGTTATTTTTTTGAATATTTTTTTGTTTTGTTTTAATGGATTCAATTTTTAAATTTGAATTGTATTATGAATAAATGTGTCTCCTCATGATCCAGAAGTAGATGTATAAGATCACACCAGAATGATGAATTTAGTCTATGTATATGGATTTTATAGTATTTTGATAAGAATTACATAGAGTTTAATAAAAATAGATGGGTTTAGATTTTTGGGTGTTGACATCATTTTATTGGAACATTATGAAAAAATTAAAACATGAGTTATATTGGTATGATAATAAAGGATTATAAGAAGAGTAATTGATACCAACAATTAAAGTAAGGGTGTATTCTTGGAAGACTGTAAAATTAACTTTTAATAGTTATGGATTGTATATTGGATAATAAAAATATTAAAATATCTGGCCTGGAGATGAAGAAGGTATTTGATCCACATATAAAGTTACATGGACCATATCTAGGGTTTTAAAGATGAATATTTTAATAATTCATGAGTCACACTACCACTTTCACATATCGTAGAACGAGTGAAACATGAAACTTCTAGCCTGAATTATATTCATCAGGAGGAAGAGGTTCCGCTGTTATGATTGTGTGAAAGATATATGATTAATAATCACATTGAGTATTAATTATTATCAATCTAGGGAGTGTATAAATATCAATTAATTTAGAGTAAAGTTAAGTTTTAAATATGTAGTAATGATTTAATCATTATGAAATATTGAACATTGATAAACTCTTACATATATAAACTGGTGGTTACCTTAACTATTGAATTTCATGGTGGCAATGAAGAGAGAGTTCCATTAGATTAATATTGAGTACTTAAAAAAACATTAATGGAATTATGCCTTGGCACAATGTTATAATGACCTAAAAATATGCATACATTTGAAGTGATTATAGTGGATTATGTTAAATAGTCTCATCATCATTTTTATGAATTATGAATTATACCAATGTTTTGTACCATGTAAAATATTTATTTATAAATCAGAATTTAATTTTGCGTTTATACTTTATATTTATTGTGATTAGAATTATGAAAAAGGGTGATACTGGATGTGTATCTTTGAGTTATGGAATAAAAAATATATTTTATAGGGGACTAAAAGAAGGTAATAATTTTTAATGCAATGTGCACCTTGATTCAAACACAGTAAATGTTTGAACATTAATATATTTTTGTAAAATATGATATTTGAGCCACATGTTTTTTTCAAAATCTTAGTTTTCTATATCAATTTTTTTGATAAATGTAGGAAAAATATTTAATGATAAATCATCCACTCATCTGTATTGATAACCATGATGATTATAAAAATGGAGATGCTTACTTACCAATAGTTTTATTGTAATGAGGACATGGAATACATATTTAATGATGATTACTTATCTAAAAACAATAACATAATTGGTTGTTAATGGATATAGATGATCTTTACAAAATCCCTGTCCAATAACGTACAAAATAACACCACTCATTACACAACTATTCTGGAGATGTGGAAGAGATGAGATATTATTTATATGAAAATAGTGTACAAAAAATTAGATAGAGGTATCTTCCTCAAAATCTAGAGATGACAGATATATTTAAAAAGTAAAATTGTAGAGGAATATAAATAAGAATCCTTGAAATGTAGACTCTCCAAACATGGTGATCGGTTGTGAATTTATTTATAAATTTGATTCTAGAATTATATAGGATGATTTATAAAAATATAGAAGCACATATGTTTCCTATGGAAGATGGAGGTGGACGTTTTTTATTTTAATTTATAGATATGTCATTCATTCATAAATCTCGTGAATTATATTATAGGAACCAAGATCATT
Source organism: Viscum album (assembly GCA_963277665.1). Taxonomy (NCBI): domain Eukaryota; kingdom Viridiplantae; phylum Streptophyta; class Magnoliopsida; order Santalales; family Viscaceae; genus Viscum; species Viscum album. The sequence goes on along the minus strand of OY728143.1, from coordinate 730,193,026 downwards.
TATAATCCAATTTAGAGAAAGTGGATAAACTGGATATTATGTATAGAGGTAATTCTATATTAAAAGGGAATTGGTTTTTATGAATAATATATTTAATTGAGTATAGGGGTCCTTGAATGATTATATCGTGAGAATGTTTGAAAAAATAAATTTGCAATGAGATAATCTTGAATAACATTGTCACTATTTGTGTGAAAAATGTCCCTATATTTGTAGATAAAATTAACAATAATCACTCTCATACCACAACTTGAAGATATGATAAAATTGATAAATGAAGTTTTCTCAAGGATCATGGAGACAACTACCAAATTTAAGTGGATGGATGAGAATATCAAGGAGATCAATGAGTTTTGTAAAAAAAAATTAATGAAAATAGGAATATCACTCACATGGTTGTATCAATAAATATATAGTTTAAACTGCAAAATTTAGAATCAATAGGTGAATAAATTACTATTTCTAAATTTTGATGATAAATTTTGAAAATAAAGGTATTTATAATGTTATTCTTCTATAAAATATTGGGACACTCTCTATGTGTTTTTTAAAGACCAAGGGCATACTGGTGGGTGGAAAATTGTTGCGTCAGCATCTCAATTAATAAATGACTAAATGTGGTGTGGATTTAACAGGAGATGTTTTATTTATCCTAACCATGTAAATATTGATATAAATTAAAAAAATAGATGATATAAAGGGATAAAAAATTATCCTTCTATAGTAATGAAAAATATGAAGGTTATTTTTAGTAAAAGAAAATAATTTATTCATGAAAATGAATTTACCGCTTTAGATTTAAATAATAATAGAGAAAAATATAGAGTTCACTAAGAACCTAGGATGGTATAATCATATCCAAACATCTGAAAAAAATGAACATAAAATTGGAAAAAATTATGTGAACCTACCCTATATTTTAGAAATAAGGAATAGATCTCAAAGAAGGATTCATTGTGAAAAAAATCTAAGATGACTCTAATGGATATAGAAGAAGATAATCAAAATGAATTATTAAGTGGTCTTACAAATAGTTCTAGTATTTAAGATATTATGTCTATTGTAATATATATCCAATGGTAATGGAGGAATAGATAAATATTTAATAGTCGGGAATCAATGTACTAAACATATATAAGTGAGAATTGTCTCAAAATAGAATTAAATACATAGAAAAAAATAGCGATATATAAATTACATATTCAATGTGTTTTGTGTACATTTTTTAGCAAGAATAACCATTGTTATGTATTAAAATAATGATATAATGAAATAGATGGTTTATTAATACCAACCAAATTGTCAAGCTGAGGATGATTAGGATTAACTTATCTACCCAAGTGAATAAATATTTTAACTATTGATTGATTATTTTTATATTTAGAAAATAGATATGAAAAATGTGGTCTTATTGTTCCAAAATTAGATAAATTTAGTCGATTAAGATTTATTTTTTCAATAATTGATATTATGACTAAAAAAAGTTTTAAATGGTATTGAGCCCCATATCTAAATTAATAATTGTAGTTATAACACCTGTAATGTCAATTTGTTTTATTTATTTATTTATTTCATATTTTTTATAAAATTTAATGTTGCCATGAGATTTTATGAGTTTCAAAATGGAATATTTAAAATTATAAATAAAATTTGTGGTGAATAGTTCTCCCCCATCATTTGTAATCTAGACAGATCCCATGTGTTTGGTTCTATCATCAGATTAGATGGTTGAAACGGTTAGAACACTATTATCTGAATCATGTGAGTTCCATATAGTAAACTTGTGATGTTATTTTGGGTGTCTAGTAGGTGTCACATAGTTGTTACATCGATTTATAAAACATGTGGGTAACTCATGTGCATTTCACAATGATTTAAATTTTTAATTCTTTAATTTTTTAATGTTATCCATTCCCATCCTATTCCTCCCTAACCACACACCACCCAAGATTTGAGACCCCAAAAATCATGTCCACCCTCTATCCCAAGAACATTTAGTCTCAAATGTCAGTTTTTGTCATGGGTTAGTGCTAATTCATCAAGATAGAAACTCATATCCTCCGCTTTTACTTTTTATCTCTGATTGGAATAATTTGGTTTGGCCAAACCCTATATTGGGTTTCTCAATACTATAAAATATTCTTTTCACAATACTGAAAATAGACATTATCAGCTCTAGAGAACCACTGACTATTGGAGTGTGAAAAAAGTCCAAGTCTTTTATCTATTCCAGAAATGAGCTGATAATGGGGCACACAACAATGTACTATAAGAGCACACTGCAGCACCAATGTAGTGTGCTATAACAAGATACTCCAACACCAGAAATAACATTATAATGCATCAAAATCGAGTAACCATATATAATTTAAATGAAATAAAATTTACAACCCAAATAAAAGAAAAACCCACTATATTGTTTGTAGTTCAAACATTTATTTATAAAAATACACGACTGATTAAAAATTATCACATACATTTAAAAACCTAAATGGTTCATTGTCCTTTTCTACTGAATCCAACTCATTATGTTACCTAAAAAACCACCCCTTCTCATGAAAAATAGGACACATTTATATGAAAACAATTCTTATATTTATAATAATGTAAAAAAATAAATTCAATAAAAAGTGTTAATATTAACCAAAACATTGAGTCATACCAGGAAGACTATATATCAGGGTGAGTTGTGGTTGATTCTAACATGTCACACTATATTTTGATTGTCTTCAAAAACCATCTCTAGGAAAATTAACATAATAGTTATAAAATAAAAATTATGAGAAATTTAATTTAGTAATGATATATATAATTATATGAAAATAATATAGTCTTGTTTTCTCAATTTTGTTGTTGTGATGCATGTTTTAAACTAAAATGACACTTATTAAATAAAAATAAACATTTAGATTCATACGTGTCACATCGGGATTAAGATTGGGGTGCAACTAATTCCTACACATCCTAAATCACTATGAATCATTTTATTAAATTATCAATACAATATGAATATTTTTTCTCTATTTTGAGTGGATTGATTGTATTTTTTACTAATCTGTAATTTTAAAATAGGAACATGTACCTTGACTCATATCCGGCACACTATGTATCAGATTATTGTGTGACTAATTCATACATGTAAAAAATGACTTATTGATCATTTTACTAAATCATCAAAACAATTTAAATGATTTTTTTTGGTTTTGAGTAAGTCAATTGCCTTTCTTTCTAAAACGAAATTTTATACTGAAAATATGCACTTTAACTCATACCAATCACATCGAGTGTCGATTTGAAGTTAAAGTAATTCCTATACATAAAAATGACTTTTTAATTTTTTTCCTAAAATATCTATACAATCCAAGAATGTTTTGTTTTTTCAGTGAGTGACACTTTTCAAACAAATATTTCATGTTTAAAATAATAATCGGCACTTGAAGTCATACTGGGAACATCATGTATCAGATTGAGGTGTTTCTAATTGAGACTCATAAAAATTGACCTATTTTTTTTATAAAGTATAAAAACAATCCGAACTTGTTCAGTGTATTTTGATTTTTCCAGTTCCCTTTTTTACTAACATTAATGTAAATTATATATAGTAAACACACACTTAGAGTCATAACAGTCACACCATGCATATTATTGATGTGTGGTTGATTATTCCATGTCTTGAATGAGAAGTGGAAACTTTTATTAGAATATCATAATAAAATAAATGTATTTTATTTATTTTGAATATTTCACATATATTTTTTTACCAAAATAGCATTTTAAACTGGAAACATTAACTTTGAGTTATATCGATCACACGATGTGTTAGTTGGATTGATACTGATTCAAACTTGTAAAAAATTACTTATGAATATTTTTCCTAAATTATGAGGACATTGTGACTTCATTTGTTTAGTTTTTCATGAGTAAAATGTATTGAACTAAAATGTCAATTTTAAACTGATACATGACACATTGGGTCATACTAGGAACATCATCTATTGGATTTATGTGATTCCAATTACTACATGTCAAAAATTAATCAGGGATCATTTTATTTATGTATCAAAAAATATGAAGGTAATTTCATTGTTTTTGATTACGTTAGATGTCATTTTTACTAAAATTAATGCTAATTTTAAATAAAAAGACACCCTTAGAGTCATACTAGTCAAACATTGCATTAAATTTAGTACTAGTTGATTCCTAAAAAATGACCTAGGAATCATTTTAACAAATTATCACGACAGTTCAATCATGTTTTCTATTTTTTCAGTCTGTTGCACTTTATGATCTAAAATATCAATTTTGATCTTATGATGGAATCTATGAGTAATAATAGGAACATCGCAAATCATAATGAGGCATGGATAGTTATTACTTATCAAAAATTACATATGGATTGTTTTCCTAAACTATCATAAAAATGAAAATTTATTTTCATTGTTTTGAGTATGTTTCATGTGTTTTTTACTAAAATCAATCTCAATTTTAGATAAAAAGATGAACATGGATTCATTTCTGTCAGAGCATTCATTGGAATGAGGTTCCAATGAATACTAAATAACAAAAATTATTTTTGTATAATTTTCCTAATGTATCAGAAAATCCAAATGTATTTAATTTGTTTTGAGTATATCACTTGACATTTGTATTAAAATTTCAATTTAAACCTGAAACACACACTTTGAATCTTACCAGTCACATCATGTGTTAGGTTTATGTGAGGATGATCCCTCGACATTAAAAATGTAAAATTATTTATTGTGATAAATTTTTATGAAAATATAATAATGTTTTATGGATTTTTAGTGACTGTCACTTTTTTAACAAAAATGTCAATTTTAAATTAATTACAGACACATTGAGTCATACTAGGCACATCCTATATCAGATTGAGGTGAGGATGATTACTACATGTCATAAATGTCTAATGGATATTTTTTATAAAGTATAAAAACAATATAGATACCTTTTCTCGGTTTTGAGTATGTCAATTTTAATTTTTACTATAAATAAACTATATTTTATAAAAAAAGATTCATTTGGTGTCATACGAGTCACACCATGCATTGAATTGTGGTGTGGTTGAATGATATATATCCTAAATTACTTATTTATCATTTCCAAAAATTATCAAAAAATCTATTTTATTTTTTTATTTTTGGCTACATCACTTTTCTATTTTACTAAAATGAAATTTTAAAATAAAAATATCCACTTTGAGTAGTATGGGTCACGTCATATATAATTTTCAATTGATAATGATTCCTAAACATAAAAAATGACATATGAATCATTTTTCAAAATTATCAAAACAATATTATCATGTTTTCTTAGTTTATAGTGATTCAATCCCTTTGAACTAAAATGTCAATTTTAAACTGATTCGGAATACATTGATACAGGGCACATCGTGTTTCAAATTCAGGTAAGGCTATTTCCTACAAATCACAAATGATTAATATATTTTTTTTACTAATTTATCAAAAAAAGTCTATTTTATTTTTTTTGATTATGTCAACATTATTTTTTAATAAATTAATGTCAATTTAAATATAAGATTAACCTGAAGTCATACTGGCCAGACCATGCATCTAATTGAGATGCAGCTGATTCTTACACTTCCTAAAGTATCAAGAATTATATGAATTATCAATGTTACCATGATTTCCTTTTATATTATTTGTTGAACATCAAAAATTACATATTGAGTTGATGTTCTTAGTGGGAAAACTTTTTTTGGGTTGAGAACATCAACTCACTATGGATTGTTGGCATTTTGACAATGAAATTGAATGGATAGTGTGGAATAATTTGAATAAATAAACATGTTATCTCTTCTATAGATTATTTTAGATAGTCGAAGACAAAATATGACATCCCAAATGATCTATGAATAAATATAAATATGTATTAGATAAAAATGATAAGGAAATTAAATTACAAATATTAGATAAAACGATGAAAAATGTAATTAAATAAGTAGAATTAATTAACCTTTTAATGACAGTTGTATACATTCTTCATCTATTTCTTTGTTTTCATTATCTAATTTATAGACCAAAGTCTACTCTATCATGTACATGGGTATATTTGAACAAAAAAACCCAACTTGAACAAAATAATCTTCATGTATAAGAAACCAATTCTTATGAGTAATACAAAAAATAAATAAATTAAACAAAAATATGAAACAATATACTAATTCTATAGAAACTATTTTTACTATAGAAACATCGGGAAATCCTCTATTATTTAGTAGAGGTATCATTGTTTCTCATCCTAGAAAGGTAGTGGAGGAAACATTAAAGTATGTGATAAGTAAAAACACTACAGGGTTGAAACGTATTTGTAAGAGAATAATCATGCGGTCATTTTCATGTAGAGTTGTATAAAAGATGGATATAAATCATATAAAATAAACGAAATATACAAGGAATAATGAAAATTAAATCAATGTTTCATTATATATTATTTATGTAAAATAGATAAAGTATATCATAACAGTAACTTTAAATATTCAGCAAAGGTTTCATTCATTATAGTTTGTTCTTCCATGAGATTGGTAACATCATCATTTTTAGTAGACATTGTCTGCATGAGTTGTCAAAAATTTAATTTAGATTATGTTTATGTAGTTAAGAAGATATAATATTATTATAAAAAACATTGTACATAAAAAACACATTTAGCTTCTCTCTTAACTCTCTTTATTTTTTTAAATGTGTTAGGGATTTCTCTCCACAATTGAGAATCCAAAACCCCTTGTTGTGGTCCCTTATAATGCACAATACATAGTCTACATTCAGACAAGCATGAACATATTTTGATCTCCCAATGAAATTTTCATCCTTGATTGAATTTTCAAGTGAACTGTAGTTGATTCAGTCTTCTTTCATACAATTGAACAATTATTTTTTTCTATATTTGAGACATAAAATACATACACTTCTTATGATACCATTATGAATGACTCATCTTTTCCCCTACTACACTGAAATTAACCATCTTGAAACCCATTTCATCAACATTCATTGCACTCCTATTATCAACCCATTTTCAAAGGAAAATCGATAATTGAAATCTTTCATGGTCCAACTCCTATATCAATTCAATAAGTCCAATATAAGAAATATTTGCATAAATTGGATTTTATTCATTGGAACCTGATTTGTGTATCGCTTTATCCAGAAGTGTGACTATAACACCCAGAGGTTATATAATTTTTTCAATTCTATATAAATTTATTTTTTTTTCTTGGTTTATTTTTATGAAACACAGTGTTAATATTATTCTACACACATCAATGAGTTTTCTTGTGTTACATACAAGGGCCAATTTAACCAAACAAGAATATATTAATAAAATTTTATTATTTAACATAACATATTACCTAGTCATTTAATTAGAAGTTATGATTATTATTAACCCAATTTATAATTTCTTAGAATCCATATAGTTTTAATAGTATCCTTTTTTTCTAGACATGACATGTGAAAATAAAATTCTGGATAAAATAATTATTATTAAAAAATTACATTTGTGATGAATTTTAATGGAGAATCCATTTTAATTCTAGTATTTTACTCTTTTATATTTTTAATTTTACAAAATAAAATTATTTTTTGAAATTGTAATGTCAAAAAAAATTTGGTTTATTTTTTTGTATTTTTCTGATTAAGTTTCATGTTTTTATGAATAGTGAAAACACTAAATTTTAATTGAAAACAATTTTTCTCATCGAATAAATGTATAGTGTAAAATTATGCAATTTAATGATTTTAATTTTTAATGAGATTATATATTTATCAGTTAATCCAATTTTTTCATATTATTTAATTTGACAATGTAATTTGATATAAATACAAGTCAATCTTTTGATGGGTTTTTCTTTAAAAACGTGTTTTCTCATTTTGTCAACATGGATTAATTTTAAATTAATTACAAAAATTCTATGTTTAAATTAATTAAAAATTGATTATATATTTATAAAAATTGGGTATAAATTTTTTAAATGGGTTCCTTTTATTTCTTGGAGTTTATGAATAGTAAATATGGTAATTTTTATTTACCATAGTTAATGGTAATTCAGATAAATTAGGGTAAAAAATAATATGGTAAGGACAATAAAATTATCGTAACACCTATAAAATCATATTGGAGGAATAAAATTCATCCTATAATACCAATGTTTACGAATTGGATCATTTAATGTACATTTTTCTAAGAAAGTGACATAATTTTTATTAAAACAAAAGAAAGTGACAATATGTTACCCTCTTATTTCTTCTACGTATAATAATTTTAATATAGGTAAAAACATGATAAAACATAGATCATAAATTGTCTCCAGAAGGATAATGAAATTATCTAAATAATAGCAACTTATTTATAATTTATAAGGATTAAATAATTACCCTAAATACTGGTACACTAGTGATATAGTAAATATCCTATTAATGGAAATATAAAATAAATGATATTATAAATATTAAAATAAATATTATATTATTTACTTTTGGGAATCCATAAATTTTCTAAGTGACAATGACATATCATAATACAATATAATTATTTTTCTCAAGGTTATATTTCGGTTAGGATTTTATTTAAATCCAATGAAATGAATTGTGTAAGAATTGACACAATTTATGTTTTATAAAAATAATATTTTATTAAAATAAAAGAAACCTAAAAATACTACAAAAATAAAACATTATTATTATATGGTATAAAAATTTATCAAATTTCAATTTATGGGTAATTGAAACCAAACAAGTAAACATTTGTAACCTATTAATATTTGAACATTTATTACCACAATTAATATTAAATAGATTAATAAATGGTAAATTAAAATTATAAGGTTTAAAATAAAACTAAACATGTAAAAAATTATTGGACGAAGAATATTTGATGATTATAAAAATTGATAAATATTTTGAGTTGTCTGATGTAAAATTTACAGTAAAAATAAATTATATTATATTTAAATAAACGATAGTGACAAAATATCACTATATTGAATTTTAATATTTTTTATGTGTCCACATAGGGGAAAAATAAAGCTATGAATGAATAAAAATGTCCAGTTTGATATAAATAATATAATTTTCATTAAAAAAATAATTTAAAATTTTTTATGTTAGATAGTTACCTTAAAAGCCATTTTGAATCTAAAACAATCTTTATTTCAATAACATAAAAATAGAAAAATATATTTTAATAAAATTAATTTTATATAATTTGAATTATTTAATGTGGTTAATGAATTAAATAGAACCATAATATATATTATAGATGCTTTAATTCACTAGTTTTAAATTATCAATTTTTATGAATTTTAAGTCAAATTAAATGAATAGAATTAATTTTGGCAATAATGATACCTTATTGAATTAATTTGTTATTAAATTTTTTTAAAATAAAAAAAAATTGAATAATAAAAAAACGATAGTATATGGTCGAACATGTATCCTAAATTTAATTTAGGGTAATTTGGTAAGTATTTGGATCTATAATAGTCTTATTATATTTTAATATTTTGAGAGATTCCCAAAATGGCCCTCATCTCCCTTAAAAAATGACACTACGTCCCTCACTTATGCACACCACCATAAGTCATTTATTTCAGAATAAAATGTGCTATTTTATCCTCCAATAATCCCTCACTTAATCCTCGGTTCCATACATTAGAAAAAAAGCCAACCAAAGAAGTCCTTTTGTGAAAATTAAAAGGAGATGCTCGAAGAAGTGATAATTGATTTACCAATTCAATTCAATTTATTTTTTCTTATACGTCCTCTAACTTTGTTGTTTCTATTCTAAAGTAATAACTCTAATATAATATACATTCAGAGATGTTATTATGATTATGTTACGACCATATTCATCCTTTTATCCATTATACCAATAACAATATCCCTATATGTGTGTATGTATGGCTTACCATCACCACACTGTGGTATAATTTGTTATTTGATACTTACTTATTTGGATGGGAATAATTATTATTATAATTGATATAAATAATTAATATGTCATTATAATTATTATATATAATTAATATACCATCCAATTCTATACCATTTAACCATTAACGCAATGATACTGTCATTAGTGCATACGTATGGCATATCGTCCCCACAATGCAGTGATATTCATTATCCATGTTAAAAATTTAAAAAGAACAATAAAATCAACATGATGAGTGAATATAATTTTTATTAACTTAATATAATTCTATATATGGTTAAAATATTTTCTATGCCTGAGAAACATGACTTACATGAAAAAATTTGCATTAGAAAACGATTTGGTTAACAACCGAAATAATGGGAACACTAAAATATTTCTATCCAAATAATATGAGAATATCATATATGATATAATAAATATGAATATTGTCTTTGTATAATTTAATTACATTATTTAACCATTATAAAAGAGGTTAAAACATCCTCAAATAATGTAATGCACAAGGTAAGTGTTAATTTCACAATTACATTATTATCTAAGGCGGTTTACACGTAAGTATATACTGGGACACATTTATCATCAATGTTTAGGTTTCATAAGAATATATTTCAATGTATTATCGAAAATTGCTAAACTCTTTTTTACCTGTGCTTGAAATTTTATAAATTTTTTTGATAAGAATTCTTCTTTCATTTTCCAAAGGATGTTATTTATGAACTTTTTGAAAAATTATGGAAATAATGTTTTTTTCTTATACGGCACAAGAATTTATTTATAACTTCATGATGCCTTAAAATTTTTGTATCTTCCCTTTCAAGATTACATGGTGTTATTAAAAGATTCTTTTTATAAATGTGAAACTTTTAAATGATTTCAATGTACAGAGGGATATTTCTATCAAATAGTTTTAAGGATATTATTAGATTATATTCATCAATTTCAACTTCATTTCTTTGATTTTATTCCGAATTGAATTTTTATTATTATAATGCATTCTTCAGTATTTTATTGAACTATTTATGATATGTTGGATTATAGATGTTCTATTTAGATACCATTCATTGCTAATGGTAAAATTATTAACATTTCTTATGTTAGTTTAAATAAGAATGTATATTTTGGTCATGTTTTCCCCCTTTCGTAAGTGGAATGCATTGGACATAGTATTTGATAGAAGAGCCCCACTATAGCTCCTCGATGCATCGATAAGTCTCATAGGACAAAATAGTTTACTTTTTTACCGATTTTTGTTTGGTCTTGGCTCGAGGCCTTGACGATGTGGTTATGATGTTTTTCATTATGATTTCCTTCATTATGATATTAGTTATGAATTTTACATGTTATTATTCAACTAGAAGATAATCAATGTGATTGTTTAAAAGGTATTATTTGATTTATTATTTCCATATTATGTTAATGATTATTTTTAAAAGTGTTGTTTTCAGTAGTATACATTTCCTTAAATGTTTACGCTTATTCATGATAGCTTCTGCTATATTAATTACCCTTAAAAATCATCTGATCTCACCCCATTCTTATTGTCAAATTTCACATGTTTTCAAGATGTGTATTATGATTTATATATTGGGTTAATCTATGACAATATTTGAGTCCTTGAATGATTTTATATGTAATATTTTTTGTTTTTAACTGTAATGTAAGGCTCATCTACGTAATATATTTTCAAATATTTCTAAACTGATTGATCCTTTGGTATTTTATTCATGGTAATCATTACATTGTATTAAAATAATGCACCGAATCTAGGCTTCTTTGTTTAGGGCATTCCATTTGGGTATCCAAAGAAGTTTAGAAAAATCCTTGGATATTATATTTAGAAAACATGGATTATAGAACATCACCCAACGAATGAATTTCTGGATAAGTCTATGTATAATATTTCATCCGATTGATTTGTTAATGGGAAACGTTTGTTAAAAAATGGAATTATAGATTAAGAATAATATTCCATCAATTGGAAATCCTATAAATTACTATTCATGACTATATCACATTGATTAGGGTTTCTCACATAGTTCTTTAAGTTTTGGTTAATGGTTAGAATCAATAATGTTATACATGCAATGGTTATACTGTTGATGATGAGGATATTAAAAAGGAAAATGAAATGAAGAATGTATTTAGGAAAATGGTGTTGAAGTGTAGTTAAGGGTATAAGAGTGGTGTGGAATGATTATGGTTATATATTTTTTGAATTCCAGAATTATTTCATCCTTGATGTTCTAGTAATTAGAATCATGAGATATATAAGGATTGTACTGTAATACTTTTTGTTTTTGTATTTTAGAGAATTTAGGTTTTCATTTTGGTTTTAAGGTCATCAGATATTTGATAGGTGACACGAATATTTTTATTACTTTATTTAGTTATTTTTATATCAAGAACGATTTTGTAAATTTAAAGACCATATTGGAATTTTAATTTGGATGGAAGTATTTTGGTCGACTCTTATGTTTGGAATGGAATAAGTTGAACATTTAATATTATTGTTTGAGGATAAAGTATTATTTATTAGATACATTGGAAAAACTTTTTTTTTGTAAAACATTAAAGGATGAAGGAAATACATTTGGGTCTAATGATTTATCAAAAGTGCTTTAGGCATTAAAAATACATTTTACACATTCATTTCCATGTGTAATTGATGAAGTAAAAATATATCAAATTACATCCAAATGATGAGATTATGCTTATGAAAGGTAATAAAATCTTGTAACTTTTCTCAAGCTAATATATGGATAGTAAAACAATGCATCAAAATTAAAAAAAAAATATATAAAAAATGTGTTATCGTAATACATTAATTTTTATGAACTGTGGGTATTTTTAAATCATTTTAGATTAATGGATTCGAGACCAACAATTTTTCATCAATTGCTCACTTGTTTATGATTGATGACCTCAATAAATCCCAATAAATATCTATATTTATCCTCTAAGTATATATTTATACTTTCCAATAATGTTATTCTATTCAAACATGTAATTTGGTTGGAAGCTTCACATCTCTATTTCCATCTTATTAAGAGTAAGTTTTTGTAACCTTATTTATGACGTGGGATTTCCACAAAAGTATTTTCCAATATTATCCTTTTATTATTGATGTATAATTTCAAATTGTGAGGACATAGTTTATTAAAAGTGTAGAGATTGTAACTATATGGCCCCAGCCATAAACATTACACAATCTTGAATTATTTTAATAATCCCCATTAAGGATCTTTTAATGTTTATATCTTTAGAGAATTATGTCATAACATATACATAAAAACATGAATATTACATGTAGACCCTTCTAAATAATTCCCATTTTTTCATAAAATAAAATCTCTTGAAAAAAAGTGTCTTGTAAAGTTCTATGTTTTAGAAAGAATGAATTTTCCTTGATCAAATCCATGACATTATTTATAATTAATTCCTGTGAAAAACATTTCCAAACATGGTATGATCATAAAAATATCTATAAGGGTTATAAAATAAAGAATGAAGATATTAGTCCATCAATACATACAATAACATATAATCTTTAACATACCTCATGAAATCATAATTTTTATGAATAACACATTGAAATCATTAATCATAAATGTAACATGTGGCATACAAAACATACACACACTGAATATTTCATAGCTACATAGGAAGTTACATTTAGAATACCCATCATAGTATATTCCTTAAATATCTTAGGAGAAACATTAACGTTTACCCCAATTACATTACCCAATGCATTGGAAAGCTATTTAGGGATCACCCACCCTAGGGATATCACATGACCACCCTTTTAAATAAACAATTTCCAAGAACCATAACATATTCATAACACATAAAACAAATACAAAGGAAAAAATAACATTTCCAGATTTCAATCGCAATATATCATTTCAAGATATTGAAATAATCAAGCCATTATCAAAACCATTTTCAATACAAAAATATGTAAGAAGTGTACATGGTATTTATTTTTCATTTAAAACACTATGTCTTGTAGAGGAATCCAAATATAAAATAATTCTCATGGACATGGAAAGGTAGTTGTCACCGCGTATGTTAAAAAGAAATAACCTCTTCTTTCCTTTAGTAAAACGCTTCATAGAAAAAGATTCCCTTTGATTGAAATGAAAAGGCAAAAGTGATTATACACCATATAAAATAATGTTGTGAATATATAAAAATATTCCTTAATGAATGGAGATTGAGATTAAGTCCCTTACCTCATGTTCGACTTGACTTGTTCATTTATTAATATCTTCTAAATTGTGTAACTCTCATTTATTCGAACCAAAATGATTTTTTGAAGTTCCATCTGACTAATGTATGGGATCTAGGTGGAAGACAAAAATGTTGGGAGCTTATTTTGACAATGTTTGGATGAGCCATGGGGCTTGAGAGGTGTGAGTAATGGGTTATAAGTGGTGTCCTTTTATAAGAGTGTGGATGGGCTCTTTAGAAACGTTAGAAAGTATTAATATATTATAAAATTATTTTCGTTTTCAAAAGGTACAAAGCATATTTAATTCGAAGATAAGGTTCATTAAATTTGAATTAAAATAATCTAATAAGAATTTGACATGTTTTGGATATTTTTTTAATCCTTATCTTTTTTATTTAACCATTTTTAATATATTTAACCTTTACAATGTCCTCTTATATATTCATACTATATTGTAAAAAAATTTACAATAAAATGAAAAGAAACCCAAAATAGATCATTAATGACATTTTTAATATTATATATGTAATTTTTCCGAATCATTCATTTTTAAGACTATTTTATCCGATGATAAAATATTAATTGTTTTAAAAACCCATTTATGTCAATTTATAAACTATTCATATCAATACATTGAAAATATCTATAAAAAACATTATTATTCAAAAAAAAAACTTAATTAAATCAACTATAATAAGTAATTATGATCCCTAAAATTTGTGGTTGTCATAAAAAGTTTAAAAATAAATTTATATTAATATTTATAAAATAATTTTTTGAATCCGTTATTAATAATGGAATTACTACATCACCATTGTGTCATAATTAAATTTTTGAACGTCTAAAAAGTATAAATAAAATACCATGATATAGGAAATATTTTTATCTTTATAATGAATTTTTATAGTCAAAGATATATTATATATAACTCAATGTGAAAATTGATTTAATAAAAGATATATGTTTATGTTACTTTTGTCTTTACTCTAAATTAAATAATATAAAGGGTTATTATCACTCCCATGTGGCTCCATTGGGTCCTAAAATTATCCCAAGGATGACCATGGTTATACATATATCATCCAATAGTGTTAGAATAAGTGTAAGTGTAATTTAATATTATTATAATATTATTATCACCCCTTTTCATAGATTTACCCTATAACCATGGAAAATTAAAAATTTACAGAAGTTAATATTCATAATGCCTAAAAAACGATAACTATGTACACAATTTGGACCTCCTGATTTTAAATATGGGATCCATTTTTCTAAATTCAAAAAACAAAAGTTGCAGAAATTACTTTAAAATTAATTCCCGCTGTCAAAACAAAAAAGCGTGTTTTTAAGAAATAATAACTATCAACCGATTGACACTTGTTAATGTTCAATTTAAAAGTGAAATTATGTCCAATGACTAAAAATGGATTAAATGGTAAAAATATAATGCTATTACACTTTAAAACCAAAAAAACAACAATATAACTATATTAAAAATTAGATTAAAAGGCAGTTTTGAATTAAAATGTTATATCATTTCACTATTCAAAAAATGATATTTATCAGAAAAATAATAAAAATTTACCCAAAGTAAATTTGGATGGCCCTATTATAAAGAAGCAGTTTGTTTTTTTCAAATTGAACATATAAAAGGTACAAAATGTAGATTTAGAAGGTGTTCACAATCAAAAGGTTGTAAAATGTACTTTTAAAAATATTAGAGTATTTATACTTAAAATTGGATTCATTCTCATTTTAAGACTCTAATTTTTATTAGATAAATGTAAAAAATATTTAACAAACATGTATAATCCTATATTAGTTAGTTTTTTTCATTCCCCCAATATATTGTTTATATGTTAATTACCATTTAGAATAATAATAATATTATATTATTTTTCGGCATAACTCAACATTTCTTGCAATGTAAGATTTCAAAGAAAACCATTGTTGAATATCGAGTATTCTATAAAACATAGAATACCCTTTAAAGTAAAATTAGTGATTAATATATAAGTATTAATACATATGAAAATATTATATTCATTATTTACCTAGGATGTTACATCTTCCCCCCTTTTGGAATTTGAGTCATCACAATTTTATTCAATTATAAAATAAATGGGGGGTATTTTTCCTTCATAAAATTTTTAGATTCCCTTGTTTCTTCTTCAACAATATTTCTTTTACAAAAAAACCTTCACCTTATGAATTACCTTATTCCAAAAAACTTACTCTCTTAGGTAAAGAATATGGACTGGTTGTTCTAGATAAGAAATATTATATTCCAATTGAACTACCTTTGAAATCAAAACCTGAGATGGATTTGACATATACTTTCTCAACAATGAAACATGGAAAAAATTGTGTACCTGGGATAAACATGGAGGTAAATCCACTCTGTAAGCAACAGATCCATCTTTCTCCACAATTTCAAAGGGTCCAATGAACCTTGGACTCAACATTACCTTCTTACTAAAACACATCACACTTTTTCAAGGAGAATGTTTTAGAAAAACATGGTCACCTACCTCGAAAGAAAGATCCTTCCTTCAGTTATCTGCATAACTTTTTTGCCTGCTCTAAGCTGATATCATATGCTTCTGAATCAACTTAAATTTTTAGGCCATCTCTTCTAACAATTATAGTCCCATCTGTTTCTTGTCACCTACTTCATCCCAAAAATCTAGAGTTCAACAACACTTTCCATATAATGCCTCAAATGGGGTCATTTTTATACTAGAATTAAAATAGTTGTTATAAGAAAATTCAACCAAATAAAGATGTTGGTCCAAAATTCCGTAGTAATCTATCGAGAAAGCATGTAGCATATCTTCAAATGTCTGAATTGCTCATTATGACTGCCCATCTGATTGAGGATGAAAAGTTGTACTAAAATTTAATTTAGTACCCAATGAATTCTGAAGGCCTTTCCAAAAGTTAGAAGTAATCCTGGGATCACGATCAGATACAATAGAGAGGGGAACTCTATGAAACCTAACTATATCTGTAACAAACTACCAAGAATGTTGATCTAAAAACAAGGAATCTCGAATAGAAAGGAAATGTGTATATTTAGTCAATCGATCAATAATAACCTAGATTGCATTATTACCTGGATATGTATTTGGTGATCCTATGATGAAAATATATGGAAAGATTTTCCCATTTCCACTCTCGAACCGGTAAAGGATGGATCATCCCTTTCTGTAACTACCTCCCAGCTTTAACCTATTGTCAAGTCAAACACTACACTATAAAGTAAAAAGTATCTATTTTCATTACATCCCTGTATTAATACTCCCAAATATCTCTATACATCTTAGTAATGTCGGGATGAACTGTAAAGAGGGAAATATGATCTTTACATAATAACAAATACTTCCACTATGAATCACATGTCACATATAATCTTTTCCCAAATCTCAAAATACTATCAGTATCAATGATTAAATCTAGTAAGTTACCCTTCTGATCCATCACCACCTTTTTCTACCACTCAATGTATTCCTTCTGAACTTTCTTAATTTTTTCAAATAAAGATGATTTCACGGACACCTGAAACAAAACAAAAGAATTTCATCCACCAACAACATCTATGTCAAAGTTCATCAAATAATTAATCAATAGATATTTTTACAAACATAACATGGTTTATGTAGCATTAAACATTGGAATCAATGCATCAACCACATTATTTTCCTTTCCTGGATGATAATGAATCATGTAATCATAATCCTTGAATAATTCCAACCATCTCATATATATCATGATTAATTCTTTCTGAGTAAATATACAAATTATTCATTTTTTGTCATTATATATTTCACATTTTACTCCATATAGATATGCCTCCTAATTTTCAAACAAAAAACAATAACAACTAATTCCAAGTCATGTGTTGTATAAGTTAAATCATTAGGGTTTTAACTAATGTGAAACATAATCAATTACATGATCATTCTACATTAAGAAAAAATCATTTCCTTTTAATGAAGAAACACTTTAGATAAAAAAATCAACATCTCTAGAAGGAAGTTCCAAAATTGGAGCATTCACCAATCATCATTTTGATTCATGAAAACAATCACCACATTCTTTTGTCCAGATGAACATAACACCTTTTCATGTTATCTTTTTCATAGGATTAGAAAACTGTGAAAAAAATTCAACAAACATCTAGTAATAATTTTTTAAATCAAGAAAACTATAGATCATGGTTATATTTATGGGTCTTGGCCATTATTCAAAAACTTTTGTTTTAGGAGGATCAATAGTTATTTTATTTTTGGAAGCAATGTGTCCAAAAAAAATTTTTGTAACCAAAATTCACACTTGATTTATTTCCGATAAATTTTATATTATTTTATGGTTTGCAAGGCAACCTTTAAATGAAATTATTGTTAATATTTACTTTTAGAAGAATGAAAAATATCTTCAATAAACCCAACCAAAAACATATCCAATATGTCAAGGAAATTTCTACTCAGAAGATCCATGAATACAGAAGGTGTATAGGTTAATCCAAAAGGCAAAACAACAAATTCATAATGGCCATATCTAATATGTAACACGGTCTTCAAAAGGTCTTATTCCTTTACATTTAACTGATGGTACCCCGAACTCAAGCCAATCATTGAAATATACTATGATCCCTAGAGATGATCAAACAAATCATCGATATGTGGAAAAGGACACATGTTCTTAACAGAGATGTTATTAAATGCTCTATAATCTATGCAATGTGTCATTGAACCATCTTCCTTTTTAACAAACTAGAAAGGTGTGCCCCATGGTGATGTTCTCGGTAGACTGAATCCTTTATCTAATAACTCCAGCAATTGCTTCTTTAACTATAAATGTTCAATTTGATCCATTCAATAAGGGGGTTTTGAAATTGGGTTTGCATCAGGAATGAAGTCAACAGTAAATTCAACTTTCTGATAAGGTATTATACCAGGAAACTCCTCTTGAAAAACACCAAGATACTTATTAACCACTAGCTTATCATTAATATGAACATTTCTACTATTTTCAATAATATGTTAAAGGTAAATTTCATTTCCATATTTTACAAGTTTCTCAGCTTCGTTATATGTTATCAAATATAAGTGTTCATTCTTGTAAGAAACTGAAATTATTTATGAAAAGAAACTTCTTTATCTCTATAGTCAATATTAATATGATAAACAGAAAGCCAATCCATAAACAAAATAACATCAAACTCTATAGGAGACAAAACAATAAGTTTTTCAGGTATATTTTTTCCACACACAAGGATAGGAAGGTTCTTATATTTTTTTGGTCTCATCATTTCCTCCCGGATTTTTTAGAATATGTTCATGATTCATATCATGATATGTAATTTTCAGTTTAGTAGAGAACATATCATAAATGAATGAAGGTCTAGAAACTGAATCAAAAAACACAATGGAATATTATGTATAAAAAAATAGTATACCTGTTACCCCATCATTGGATGGAACAACTTCTGCTGAAGTAGTTACAAAGGATTTCACCTCCCCGTTCTGTTTGTAGACTAGATTCATTCCATCAATTGAATTCGTCGTTGGACACTAATTTTCATAATAACCAATTTCATTTCACATAAAACATTTTACATACTGTAAATCCAATTTTTTTCTTACCATTACCATGACCATTTTTTGTACAATAATGAGCCTTATTCCATATTATTCCACATCGGTAGTAGTTACCTGAATTCAAAAGATATTCCCCAGCATGCTATTCCCCATATTTTACAATGTGTAAACTTAAGTTTCATACTATCCAATTTTTTTTTGAATAGTTCTTACATTTCATCTACCACCTCGACATCTTATTCTGTTTTTTTCCAAATAAAACATGATCATCAGCAAACTCTATTTCCACCTTCTCTGCACATCGAATAAGTTTTTCATAAATTTTAAACTAATGAGAAGCTATATCACTTCTATAAAATGGGCTTAATCCAAAGCAAAAAATGATTGATTTTACAATCATTATGTTTTATGAAATTTGGAGCATAATTTTCCAGTCGATTGATTTTTTCTCCATAACCAGCCACTGATTCATCTTCATACTTAAATTACAAGAATTGGTTTTCTATCCTAAGATGAAACACCTTAGGAAAATATTTCCCAGGAAACATACTTTTCAATTCATCCCAATCAAGCGGATCAATCTCATCACTATCCATGATATTTTTCACCATCGATCACCATTGATCGGCTTCACCTTTAAAATGGTAAATAGCAAGACTATCAATTTGATGTTCGGAACACCCCATGAAATCAAAATATTATCTAGTGCTTTAATCTACCCTTCATCTTGCA
This sequence comes from Viscum album, assembly GCA_963277665.1. Lineage (NCBI taxonomy): Eukaryota > Viridiplantae > Streptophyta > Magnoliopsida > Santalales > Viscaceae > Viscum > Viscum album. Next base: position 730,172,482 of record OY728143.1, on the reverse strand, counting down.
CAGGGTCAGATGATTCTTTGAATCATGGGGGAGGTTGCCTCATGAAATGATCCACTATAGACATGTTCTTCGGTGGTTGATCCTATTGATCTCATGCATGGATACCACCACAATTTAAAGTATGTGTCAACTGTTCCATCACTGAAACAAACTGTTTAGTTTTGATTCTAACTATTCCAGTTTACTGATTGGGAAAGTTGTCTTCTTCTTCATATCATTCCATCATAGATGCCCTATTTTCTCAGTGGAAAATTATTATGAACACACAAATCTCTTAGGAGAAAATACATGGTACTATATAAATGATATACCATTTCAATATTAACATAAATTATTTTATGGATATTAATTTAACAAAATTCTAACTCCTAATGTTATCTAAACAGACCTCTTATACCAACTATAAGGGCCCGAACATTAATATTAAATAAAATTTAATTAAGTGAATAATTTATCATAAGGATCATTTCAAGTTTAGAGCGTTAGAGAATTAGTTTATAACATACATATAACAACATGAATATTAAAAGTAGACACTTCTACACAAAATCATTTAAAAAAAATAAAAACTCTCTAAGAAAGAGTCATATATAGTACAATGTTTTATATAGTATAACTTTTCCATGATACCATCATTGACTATATACATCATTAAGTCCCATGAAAAATATTTCAAAACTTGGGAAGTGAATAAAAATCTAATTACGGGTTATAAATTAATGAAATAAGAAATTAGTCCTTCAATACATACAAAACATATTCTCTTTAATATACCTCATGATATCATAATATTTAGGAATAACATATAGTAATAATAAATCTTAAATGCAACTTTTGGCATAAATAAAATACATAAATCGTAACCTTAACATCTACATAAGGAGTTATGTTATAATATCTATAATAGAATATTCCCCAAATCTCTCAGGGGAAACATTAATGTTTAACTCCATCACATTACCCAATGCATTGAAGAAATATCTCGATCTCACCCGCCATAGGTTTATCACAGAACCACCTGTATACGTAAACAATTCCCAAGAACCATCACATATTCATAACACCTAAACAAATATAAATTATAAATAATATTTCTACATTTCTCTCACAATATATCATTTTAAGAAATTAAAATGGTCAATCCATTTTAAAAACTATTTTCAATCCCAAAATACATAAAAAGTGAATATTTTATTTATTTCCCTTTTAAAAACACTATATAATGTATAGGATTACAAAATCAAATAATGCTCATGGAAACTGAAGGGTTGTTGTCACCGCATACGTTAAAATTAATAATTTACTTTTATCCATTTAGTAAAACAACGCCTAGAAAAAGATTCTCTTTGAATGAAATGAAATGTTAAAGGTGTTTATAGAAAATATAAATGAATGTTGTTTATAAAAAAATATTCATCAATGAAAGGAGATTGAGACAAAGTCCCTTACCTTGTGTCTGACTTGACTTGTTTGTTCTTTAATCTCCTTTAAATCAGGTAAATCCCATTGGTTTGAATAAAAAGGCTTTATTGAAGTGCCTTCTGACTAAGATAAGTATTCTAGGTGGAATAGAGGGATTTTGGGAGGTTATTTGTGTAGAGTAGGGATGATCCAAGGATCTTGAGACTTGTGAATATTGGTTTAGAAGTGGTTTCTTTTTATAAGAGGTTGGAGGGGCTTTTAAGGAATGTTTGAAAGTAATATTATATTATAAATTTATTTTCTATTTCAAAAGGTCCAAAACTTATTTAGTTAGAATATAAGCGGTATATAAGTCAAAATAAAATCATCCAATACGAATTGAATAGGTTTTGGGTTTTAAAAATCCTAATCTTTTTTATTTAACGCATGGTTAAAAAATATAACCATTACCATGTCCTTTTATATATTCATACTATATGGTTAATATATTCTCAATAAAAAGTAAAGAGACCTGAAATTAATCATCAATTCCATTTTTAATATTATATATGTCATTTTTTTTAATCTTATATTTTTAGGACCATTTTATCATTTAATAAAATATTAATTGTTTGAAAAATTCATTTATGTAAATTTACTAACTATTCATATCACGACACTCAAAAAATCTATAAAAACAATATTATTTTGAGAAACTTAATAAATTCAAAGATAATAAGTCATTATTATCCCTAAAATTTTTGGATTTCATAAAAAGTTTCAAAATCAACATAGTTTAATATTCATAAAATCATTTATTTGAATCCTTTATTAATTAAGAAATTACTACATCACCATTGTGTCATAATTAAATTTAATTATTTATTTTACAAAAATTATAAATAAAATACCATTATATTGTAAATATTTTTATATTTCAAATAAATATTTATAGTTAATGTGGTCTCATATATAAGCACATGTAAAAATTGATTTACTAAAAGATATATGTTTATGTTACTTTGGTCTTTATATTAAATTAATTAATATTAAGTGTCCTTATCACTCACTTGTGGCTCCATGGGGTCCCAAAGTCGACCCAAGGATGCCCATGGCTAGAAATGTCTCATTGAATAGGGTTAGGATAAGGGTGAGGTTTATTTTATATTATTTTAATATTATTTATTACCCATATTTTCCAGATTTACCCTTCATCAATGAAAAATAAAATATTTACTGAAATAAAAAATAATAATGTATAAAAATAAATTTATCTATTGACTCAATTTGGACAACTTTATTCTAAATATGGAATCTATTTATCCAAATTCAGAAATAAAAAGTTTTAGAAATTAATTTAAAATTAATACTCATTGTCAAAACAAAAAAATATTTTTTTAAAAATAATAACTATCAAAAGATTAAAATTTTTTATGTTCAAATTAAAAGTGAAATTATTTACAATGACATAAATTCTATTAAATGGTAAAAATATAATCAAATTAAACATTAAAACCAATAAAAAGAAAAATATAATTATATAAAAAATTAGATTAAATTACTGTTTTGAATTAAAATTCATTATTTTTTCACTATTTAAAAAATGATCTTTATCTGAAAAATATAAAAATTTTACCGAAATAAATTTTGATGTCCAAGCTATAAAAAGAAGTTTTTTTCAAATGGATCATATAAAAGAAAAAGAAAATAAATTTTAAAGGGGTTTACCATGAAATGGTTGTAAAATGATCATTTAAAAATATTAGAGTATTTATACTTAATATCTAATTCATTCTCATTTTAAGACTCTAAATTTCATTGGATAAATTTAAAACCCATTATCAAACATGTATAATCTTATTTTAGTTAGTTCTGTTCATTCCCAAAAATACAATGGCTATGTGTTAACTACCATTTAGAAAAATAATAATATTATATTAGTTTTCGGTATAACTCAATGTTGTGTGAAATGTAAGATTTCAAAGAAAACTATTGTTGAATATCAAGTATTCCAATAAACAAAGCATCCCCTTTAAAGTAAAAAATATAAATTCTTTTGTAAAATATTAATAAATATGAAATTTTAAATTATTTATTTACCTGGGATGTTACATCCTTCACCCTTTTAAAATTGTGTCCTTGCTATTTTATTCACATATCAAATAAATGGGGGGTGTTTATCCCTCATAGAATTTTTAGATTCCCATGTTTCTTCGTCAAATATATGATTTTTTCCAAAAAAACCATTAACAGATGAATTACATTATTCCAGAACCCTTGCTGTCTTCTGTCAAGAATCTATATGGGTTGTCCCTCATAAGAATGATTAACTTCCAACTAAACTACCTATAGACAAAATACATGAGATAGATCTGACATATAGTTTCTCAACATAGAAACATGAAAAACATTGATTAATTGGTATTAAATGGAGGTAAAGACACTATATAAGAACTGATCCAAAATTCTTCCGGATTTCATAGGGTCCAATGAACCTTGGACTCAACTTTCCCTTCCTTCCAAAACGCATGACACTTTTCCATGGAGAAACTTTGAGAATTACATGATCAACTACTTAGAAATATTGATCTTTCCTTAGGTTATCTTCTTAACATTTCTTCCAACTATGAGTTGTTCTCATGTTCTTCTGAATCAAATAAACATTTTCTACCATCTTTTCTACCAATTATCTTCTAATCAATTTCATTTCACCTACTTCATCCCAAAAAGATATAGTTCGACACCACTTTCCATATAATGCCTTAAATGGTGCCATCTGTATAATGAAATTAAAACTGTTATTACAATAAAATTCGACCAATGAAAGATATTGGACCCAAATTCCATGGAAATCCATTGAGAAATCATGTATCATATACTCCAATCTCTTAATATTTTGTTCTGACTGCACATATGATTGAAGATGAAAAGCTATATAAAAATTTAATTCAGTACACAACGACATCTGAAGGTCTTTCCAAAAGTTAAAAGTAAACCTAGGAACATGATCAGATACAATGGAGATAAAACTCCATGAAACCTGACTATCTCTTTATCATAAAATCAAGAATGTTTTACTAGAGAAAAAGTAACTTGAATAGGAAGCAAATGAGCAGATTTTTTTCAATAAATCAACAATAATCCGGATTTCATTATTACCTTGAGAATTATTTGGTATTCCCTTGACTTAATACATTGACACATTTTACCATTTATACTATGGCTCTGATAGAGGCTAAAGCATCCCTTTCTGTAACTTCCACTCTGCATTACCCTGTAGAAAAGTCAAACACTTCACAGTATAGTCAGTAATATCTATTTTTATTCCATCCCACCAAATACTCCCACCGATCTTTTTACATCTCTGTACTCCCAAGATGAACTGAAAATAGAGAACTATTATCATCACATAACAACTCATTCTTCAACTATGAATCCCAAGGCAGACATAATATTTCCCAATTCTCACAATAAAATCATTATCAATGTCAAAATCTTAAAACATACCCTTCTGAACCAACACCACATTTTTCTATAACTAACTATCTTCCTTCTACGCTTTCTTACTTCTATATGATATATATGATTTCACTGACACCTAAAACAAAAAATGAATTTCTTGTACCAACAAATTCTATGGAAAAGTTCATCAAATCATTAATCAAAGGATCCTATTTCAACTGTAACATTGTTAATATTGCATTAATCTTTCGATTGAAAGCATCTACCAAGTTATTTTCCTTTCCTGGATGATAATGAATCGTGCCATCATAATTTTTGATTAATTCTAGAATTCTCCTATATCTCAAGTTAAATTATTTATAAAAGGTATTACTAAAACTAGAGCATTCACCAATTGTTTTTTCATTTCTGGAAATCAATCATCACATTCTTCTGTCCAGATGTACATAACAACTTTCCAAGTTAACTTAGTCATTGGACAAGATAACGGTGAATATTTTCAACAAACCTCTAATAATAACCTATTAATCCATGAAAACTATGGATATCAGTTATATTTGTGGGTCTTGGCAATTATAAAAATTGATTTTGTTTTAGAAGGATCAATAGTTATGCCATATTTTGAAACAATGTGACCAAGTAATGAAATTTTTGGTAAAAAAAACTCACAATTGTTGTATTTCCCATATAGTTTCTTTTATTTTATAGTTTTCAAGACAACAATATTCTTCTTCATTTGCTGCCACTGATTCATCCTTACTATCCCTGATATTATTCACCATAGACCACTACTGATCAGTTTCACCTTCAATAATATAAACTGCAAGACAAACCTTTTGATTTTTTGAACACCACATGACAAAAAAATCTTCTTCACTGATTTAATCCACCCTTCAGCTAGCACAGGGTATGATGATCCTCTAAATTAAGGGGGATGTTACCTCATGAAATGATCCACCATTGACATTTTCCTATGTCGCTGGTCTAGATGACCTCATGCATAGATACCAACACCATTTATAAACTGATTCAATTGTGCCGTCACTGTAACAAACTATTCTGTTCCAATTCGGACCATATCAGGTTATAGATTTAGAATTATGTCTTCCCCTTGATGTCGTCCCATCATAGCGTTCATATTTCCTTAGAGGAAAACCATTCAAAACACAGAAATATTTTAGGTGAAGCAATATGGTATTCCTGAAATTCTATATCATTTCAATATTAACATAACATAATTTATGGATATTAATTTAAAAATATCCTAAATCCCAAAGTTATTTAATCCGACATATGATGCCAACTAAAATGACCCAAGCATAAAAATTACATAATATTTATTTATGTTAACAATTCATATTTATGATATTTTCATGTTTAGAGTTTTAAATAATTATTTCATAACATATACATAACAACTTGCATATTACATATAGACACTTCTAAACATTATCCATTTCTTTATAAAATAGAAACTCTTGAAAACAAAGAGTCATGTCTAGTTCCATGTTTTAAAAAGTATGTATTTTACATGATCCCATACATGATCCTATATATACTAAGTCCTATGAAACACATTTCAATACTTGGTATGATCATAAAAATGTCAGTAAGGGTTATATAATAAAGAAAGAAGAAACTTGTCCATCAATACATACAAAACCTATACTCTTTAAAATACCTCATGAAACCATAATATTTATGAATATGACATTGAAATCATAAATCATAAATGTATCTTGTGGAATACATAACATACTTATATTGTACCTTTCACACCTATATAGGGAGTTACATTTGGAATAAACATCAGAATATATTCCCTAAATCAATGAAATGAATCATTAATGTTTACTTTCATTATGTTACCCATTGCATTAGAAATCTATCCTAGGGTCACCCACCCTAGGATTATCACAAAACAACACATAAACATAATAAATGCCCAAGAATCAAAACCTATTCATAACACATAAAACAAACATAATGGAAAAATAACATTCCCAATTTCTATCACAATATATCATTTCAATATAATGAAGTAATCAATCCATTGTCAAAACCATTTTCAATACCAAAATAGGTGAAAAGAGTATATGGTTTTTATTCTCCTTTTAAAATATCTACATCTTGTAGAGTAGACCAAATATCAAATAATGTTCATGGAGGCAGAAAGGTTGTTTTTGTGTCTATCTAATTTTGTATTTGCGTCTATCTAATTTTGACGTAAATACATGTTTTGTATTTGCATGTATCTAATTTTAATTTTACAGTTCTTTATTTGATGGGTAATGTAGGAAATTTCTAACATTATCTGTTATCCAATATTAAGGGAAACAGATTTTGGACCAGCTTCCAAATGATTCTTGATGGGTTTTACCATTCCTAAATTTTAAAATTAAGAACCAATGATTGCATACTGTCCAAAACATGTATTTAATTTTCTATAAAAAACTATACCAATTCATTTTATTTTATATTGACTTTCACAACACATAATGGAATTTATTATTTTAATGGATTGTGAAAAAATAATTTCATAAATTTGTTATCATTAATTATTTATTAAATATAATTAATGTATATTAAAAAAATCTAGAATTATAAAAACATTTTATATTTTAAAATATATTTCTAGAATGATTTTCATGTAATTGCAAGTTGAAATTGAAATTATTATCATGGAAAACACATTTAAAAATTATTTCATATGAAATATATGATTTATAAATAGTTTAACTTCATTTAGTCCCAAAAAGTATGTATAATTAGTGTTTGGGACCCCTGTTCATTTTTGATGGAAATAGGTCGATTTCAAAATATATTTCAAAGAATAATTTTGAAATCTAGTGTTTCAAAAATGTTTTATAAATTAATTTTGAAATTTGAATTTTCCTTAGCCTTTCAAGTATATTTTATTTAAGAGTCCCATTTAGAATTTTTTTAAATGATTTCACTTAGAACCCTGTGAGGAATACTTTACTTTTCCTTATGTTTTTATTCCCATATATGTGTGGGGTTTTTGTGTATCAAGAGATGGGGAGATTACTCATGCCTATTTATGCATTTTTTTAAAAACATTCAAACTCCTTCATTATGTTGGTGTTGCTCTTGGAATTTCAAGTTCACTATATAGATTGCAAGATGACTAGTAAATATAGTTATATTAAGTTCTATAATGGGATAGACTAGGTTGTTGTGTGCTACAGTATATGCACTGGTCAACACCCTCTGGGGATGGTGTTCGGGCCCATATTTTTTGAAGGAACTACCATAAAAAAAATTTCTTGTAGGACTACATAGGAATCATGTCACCAGTTCACGATAACATTACATGAGTTTCCAAGATAAAGCCCATGACACCTGCTTACATGATTTTTGGTTGGTGTATGGCATACCTGTCTTGTGTTTTATTTATTTCACAACTTATTGTATTACTTCAGTCACCTTTAAATTTTTTATTTTCATCACCTTATTCATTGACTTGTTTTACCCATTTATATCATGAATTGACCTTATCCTTAGTTTCATTTCATTAAAAAAATTTAAATTGGAATTGAAAATTATTTTAAATTAAAAGATTTCATATATGTTTATTAATTGAAATGTTATTTGGGTGTTTTTGTTTTAAATATTCATTGGTTAGATAATGATTTCAAGTGATTTTTTATCATTTATTAAAATAAAAATGGAAGACTAATTTGTAAATATATTACAAACTAACATAAATATGGTTTGTTAATTACAATTTTGATAGGTGGAAATGAGGATGGTGGTCTGTTTTGTATTGTTATAATCATGCCTGTATTAAAATTTATATTTCAATATTAAACTCGTCTATTGGCCACTCATGGATCATTTATTGATTTAGGATTATTGATATGAATTTCATTATATCATATTTTTTCAGGTTTTCCAATTATATGATTTTATAAGACCACACTTTTCTTTAATAGAGTGTCCAATGACAATCCTTTTAACTAATTATCCTTGTCCATGCAGGATTGTTTCTAATATATATGGTTCAAGGATTAATTTTTTTGATGTAAAGATTATGAACTATTTGTGGTTTTTTTATCAGGGGATGTGTTTGGTTGGTTAATTGAGAGATTATTTTAGTATTTGTAATTATTATTTTCAGTATTTTTTCTTATCAGATTACGAGACTGGACACACTATTTGTAGATGAGTAAGTCCAATGTTTATAGAGAAATTATAATATGTTTCATCCCTAATTTAAGGCAGAAATAATTCCTATAATATATAAATAACTCGCTAATTCTTATCTTTAGTCTAGGGGGAGATGACACGCCCCTCAGGTTAGTATCTATCCTATTCAGGTGGTGGATTAGATGACAGCCTCAACCAGTTCGTTCTTAATGGTATAAGAGCCAAGATTCTATAGTGGGATACTAAGTCACATGAGTATACAATTAATTTTTTTCTGTTAGGGGAAGATAAACTGATAACTATTAGTAAAAATATGTACATGTAGTGGAGAGTGTCTCTATTTATACTTCATTTGGTGTACCAATTTTCTATTTTTAGTTCGAATTTTAATTTCGAGTTCTAGTTTACATTTTCAGTTGTTTAATTACGTATTGATCATCATATGCATAGATTAGTTTTCATTGAGGTTAGATTGGATTTTGGTATGTAAATATAAGATGGGTTTAATTTGTGAGCTTAGTTATCCAAATATTAGAAATTAGGAATCATAAAAACAATATATCTTTTTATATATAACAAAATACTTCTGGGTTGTCCCATGGTCCATAAATCTATTTCGTCTCCTCAGGCATTGTTCTACACCCTATTGTTTTTATAACTACTAATATCGTGACGAATTCATTGTGATAGGAGGTGAATTATTTGGTAACAGTGATATATTAATAATAAAGTTTTTATTTTATTCATTGACATCACATGTAAACATATTGTGAAAATGGTTTTGAAATAAAATTGGATATTATAAAATGTTTGATTTTTAAAAGATTTTGAGATATTATTTAAAATTAATAATTTTACTAATTTTTGGAAATCATATTTGGAAAATAAATTTAGATATGGACATTGGGTTTTTATATTTAAACGAGTGTTTAAAATTTAATGAAATTAAATTTTCTAAGGAAAAGATGATTTTATGTGTGTTTTTTATAAAATATGGTAATTATAACATTGTGGTAAATTTGAAATTTTAATAGAAAAAAAATTAATTTTTTTAATGTTTAATTGATATGTTCTCTTTCGTAAGAATATTGATTTTGATTTCTTTTATTGGTTTGGTGTTACCCTTTTTTGTTGACTATGTGAGACTAGAACTAGATAATTACATGTTTCGTGTTATTTGAATTATACCTCTATGTAATTTTATATGAATATGAATTATATGTTTTAGGGGATGAACCCTTAGGTGATTATCTTTCATGTTAGGTGATATATCATTAGTTGGTGGACCTACTCAAACTCCTAATATAGTGGTAAAAATAAATTGTTTTCATGTATTTATAACCTGGTTTTAGGATAATAATCTAATATTTATTCCTTATATTTTGGTGGTATAGGTTCATCATGAGTGTGTTTCAAGAAAGTAGTTTTGTTTTCAAGAAAATTTTGGATCTTTATTTTTTTAAAATGCTACCCTTTTTGAAGGAATTTTAGTTTTTGAAATCATTTTGTAGTGTTTTGATATGCTTGGCCTTTAATTAATCTTCATTACATTAAATTTTTATTTGGGGTTTTTATGTGATATTTGATATTTTTTGGTTCTTTTATATTGGTGGTAATCTATCTCCTTGTAAATTCTATTTTAATTTTAATTCCTTATAAATTTTGTCTTTGATGGGGTCAGCATGGGAATCCTTTGGGTCTATGCTCAAATAAATGGGACATGAATTGTATTCAAATTATTAGGAATTATACGGTTTTAGTTTTTTATGTGTTCATTATAAGATGGTGAACTGGTTATGAGGTCATAGTTTACCAATGGATTTTGGTGACATGAAATTTAATCCCCTGTCATTCACTATGTCTGGTTGAGTTCTTAGTAGTTTTAGTGACTTTGTATAAGGCCCCAGCCTTAAACCTTACTTAATCTTGAGTTATTACAAGATTACACGTTGAGGATCTTTTCGGGTTTAGAGTTTTAGAGAATTAGATCATAAAACTTGCATTACATTCCACATATAAACAAAGTGGTTACATAAAGATAGTATTCTTCATTCCCATCAATGGAAACACATTTAAAATAAAAGATGGATTATTTCTTGACACATCCTTGACTCTATCATCTTATCATGTACCTTTCCCTTGACCTGTGAAAAACATTTCAAAAACTTGGGATGAGCATAAAAACTCAGTATGGGTTATAAAAAAACAACATGGAAAGGAAACATGAGTTCATATATACATAAGAATGAAATCATACTTTACCCATAAAACATAGGCACTTTAACATACCTCATAAAAACATGAATAAATCATATAAATCATAAGACATAAAGGTAACTTGAGGCATTCATAACATTCTTACGTAGGGAGTAACCCTCTTGGTTACGTTTGGAATACCCATCACAGTATATTCCCTAAAATCTCTTCGGAGAAACCTTAACGTTTCACTCCTTCGGGTTACCCAATGCATTGGAGAGCTATAACGGGCTCACCTGCCCTTAGTTTATCACGGAACCACCCGTCTTCATAATAATGCCCAAGAACCATAACATAATCATATCACATAAAACATGCATAAAGGAAACATAAAATTTCCACATTTCAATCACGAGATATCAATACAACACATTGATATAAAAACATTATGAAAACCATTTTCATTACCAATGTAAAACATGGTATTTATTTTTCTTTTAAAAAGAAGGAATGGCTTGTAGAGGAAGCCGAAACTCAAATAACTGTTACGACGGCGGAGAAGTCGTTGTCGCCGCATACGTACGACAAAAACATTCCCTTTTGTCGTTTAGTAAACGCTTCGTATAAAAAAGATTCCTTTTGAATAAACGTAAAAGTCAAAGGGGTTTATACACCGTATAAAAGAAAGTTGTGTATAAAATAAAATATGCCTCAATGAAAGGAGATTGAGACGAAGTCCCATACAAAGATAATTTTTAAAATAAAATAGATATATTATGTGCATTCTCTATAAGTACACATAAATAAAGTACAAATACAAGATATGACATAATAATATAATGACATACTTTGAAAGTACGAGATTAACCCAAAGAATGGAAATTGGGTTAAGAAGTTCCCATACAAAGATAATTTTTAAAATAAAATAGATATATTATGTGCATTCTCTATAAGTACACATAAATAAAGTACAAATACAAGATATGACATAATAATATAATGACATACTTTGAAAGTACGAGATTAACCCAAAGAATGGAAATTGGGTTAAGAAGTTACCATACCTCGTATCTGACTTGACCCGACCGTTCTTTAAACTCCTGAATAATAAACTTGAGTTAATCTCTACTTGCTTATGAATCTTTTTCAAGTTCATTATTCCTTTTATACCATGTTATGAACATCAGGTAATCATTTAAGTTAATAATGTTCATTTTGTCGGTATTTGGTTCTTAAGTCAAAAATAGGCTTCTTACACTTACATGTTGTTAATTTGGTCAAAGGTTCATTATATCCAGAATGGTATTCATGATGTAGATATCATATATGTCATATATATCCAGTACATACATTCATTTATAATATTACATCACATTTAGAGGTAAGAAATGAAATGCACCGTTCATGGAGACGGTAAGCCGTACGTACGCATCAACGCTACTTTCATTTCTATTTCATATTTTCTGGAATGGAATCATAATGATATAAGAGTATATTATAATTCCAGTATAATAACATATATAATATCATTAACTTTATCCTTTACACATCCCACATATGGTATTAACGAATCAAATCACTTTTAGGGGGCGGTAGTCCGCGCTTCCAAAAATGAAGATATCGTGTTTTACCCATAATGGAAACCATAAAGGTATGCCCAAAATGAAAAAACAGAAGCTTAAGGAAAACATAAACATATTATATATCATATATAAAAATAGTGACATCATAATGGCCACCTTTGAAGGTGTTTAATGAGTATTGAACAATCATCGTTTCGGGAGGCATAATTTCGCCATCCACGGAAAACATATGTTCTTTAACCATTTGATGTAGTTGTGTGAGAGTGTGGCTCAAATAAATCTTATAGAAATATCCTAGTATATTGAAGATACTGGTGATGTTATAAAAGAAGGAAATAAAAAGATTTTAGGGGGTTGGAGAAGCAAAATAAAACAAATGAACATGAGAGAAACAATTACCTTTAAAAAGTGTAACTCCTTTTGAGTTGAGCCTAAAGGCTTCCTTCGAAAGGATTCTTCCCAAAGGGAATCCTCTAGGATGAGGAGAGGGATGTGGAGAGAGCAAATGGGCAGGGGTTGGCCGAGCCAAAGGCTTGAAGAGTGTGTGAAATGAGGTAGAGGTGGGGGCCTTTTATAAGAGGAGAGGAGGGGCACTTTTGGAAAGTAAATAAACATTACTTTATTTGAAAATGTGATTCGGTTTTAAAAGGTCCCACAATGATATAATTCGTGGATAAGGTTATAAGGAATCGAAATCCATTCATCCAATTGGTTTTGGACATGTGTAGTTCATAGATTTTATATTATCTTTCCATTTTATTTAAATCGTCAAATAATGATGTCATCGCTGCATCATTATTATGTCATAAATAATTAAATTTATTTAATGTCTAAAAATTATAAACAAATTACTATGATGTAGGGAATCTTTTTAGCTTTCCATTGAATATTTATAATCAAAATTTGGACTTCTATAACCCCACTTAAAAATTGTTTTCGCAAAACATATTATGTTTGTGTCATTTTCACTTTAACATTAAATAAAAAGTAATTTATGTCATTTCCCAACAAAGGTGGATCCATGGGGTCCCCAAGTTGACCCATGGCTTTTCTTGGTCGTCCATGACACAACCAATAAGGTTGGGACATGTGTCTAGGTCATTTTATATTATTAAAGTATTATTTATTCGTTAAACTACACTAATTACCACTAATCGCGATTAAAAACTTAATAAGTTACTATTCACCAAAAAATTATTTTAATCTCATTGAACCACATTTTACTTATTAATGACAACCATGTATGTCGGATTTTTAAAATTCAGTACACATTAGTGGTAAACTTTCATTTAACTGAAAAATCAGTTTGCTTGATTACCACTTAGTGGTTTCACTATTCATCAAAAATTGATGTTTTTCAGAAAATTACCAAAAATTCACTCTAAGATATATGTGATATTCCGAATTCAAAAATGAAGTCTATTTTACAAAATTCAAATCATATAAGTCACATTAATTAATTTAATAATTAATTCCCGCTGCCAGAGCAAATAGCGTGTTTTTACAAAACAATAAGTATCAAAAGATTGACACCAGTTTAAGTCTAATTTCAAAGTAAATTGATTCCAATGACCACCATCAGATAAAATGGTAAAAATATATTCTAATTTCACTTCAAAACCAATTCAAAACATAATCTAATCATATAAATAAATTAGATTAAAAGTAGTTTTTATGTAAAATGCAGTATTTTTCAGTATTCATTAAAAAATGAACATTGTCAGAAAAATACCAAAAATTCACAGAAGGTAAATTTTGATGTCCCAATCATAAAGGATAAGTTTATTTTGACAAACATAGTTTATAAAATTGTCAAAATATAGATTCAAAAATGGTTTTCCATCAAAAGGAACTAAAACAATCTTTTAAGAATATTAGTGTATTCCATGCATAAGATTGTATTAATTTTCATTTTAGGACTCTAAAACACTATCTTTATCATTAATAGGCATAGATAAAAATATCTATTATTCATTACTTACTTGGGATGTTACATCCTTCCCCCCTTTAGAAAATTGCGTCCCCGCAATTTATTTACTTATCAAATAAATGGGGGTACTTATCCCTCATTGCATTTTCAGATTCCCATGTTGCCTCTTCAATCATGTGGTTTTTCCACAAAACCTTTACCTGCTTAATCACCTTATTCCGTAACACTTGCTCCCTGTGGTCAAGAATCTGGACCGGTTGTTCCTCATAAGATAGGTTCTCTTCCTGCTGAACTACCTCTGGACTCAAAACATGAGATGGATCTAGCATATACTTTCTCAACATCGAAACGTGAAAAACATTGTGTACCTGTGATAAACTCGGAGGTAAAGCCACTCGGTATGCAACTGATCCAACTCTTTCCAGAATTTCGTATGGTCCAATGAACCTTGGACTCAACTTTCCTTTCTTACCAAATCTCATCACACTTTTCCAAGGAGAAACCTTGAGAAAAACATGATCACCTACCTCGAAAGATAGACCCTTCCTCCGGTTATCCGCATAACTCTTCTGCCTGCTCTGAGCTGTTCTCATGTGTTTCTGAATCAGCTGAACTTTTTCTGCCATCTCTTCTACCAATTCTGGTCCCATCAACTTTCTTTCACCCAATTCATCCCAGAAAGCTGGAGTTCGACACCGCTTCCCATATAATGCCTGAAATGGTGCCATCTGTATACTGGAATGAAAACTGTTATTATATGAAAACTCAACCAAAGAAAGATGCTGGTCCCAACTTCCCTGATAATCCATAGAACAAGCTCGTAGCATATCCTCCAATGTCTGAATTGTTCGTTCTGACTGCCCATCTGATTGAGGATGAAAAGCTGTACTAAAATTTAATTCAGTACCCAACGACTTCTGAAGGCCTTTCCAAAAGTTAGAAGTAAACCTGGGATCACGATCCGATACAATGGAGAGAGGAACTCCATGTAACCTGACTATCTCTTTAAGATACAAACGGGAAAGTTGATCTAGATAGAAAGTGTCTCGTATAGAAAGGAAATGAGCAGATTTAGTCAAGCGATCAACAATAACCCAGATTGCATTATTACCTCGAGATGTCTTCGGTAATCCAACAACAAAGTCCATGGATATATTCTCCCATTCCCACTCTGGAACTGGTAAAGGCTGAAGCATCCCTTTCGGTAACTGCCGCTCTGCTTTAACCTATTGAAAAGTCAAACACTTCACAGTAAAATCAGAAATATCTCTTTTCATTCCATCCCACCAGTAATACTCCCGCAGACCTCTGTACATCTTAGTACTGCCCGGATGAACTGAAAACGGAGAACTATGAGTTTCACTTAACAACTCTCTCTTCAACTGTGAATCACAAGGCACACATAACCTCTTCACAAACCTCAAAACAAAAACACAAACTTATCCAAGAACTCATGGAAAATTTTATTCATAAGGTCCATGAATACAGCAGGTGCATTGGTTAACCCAAAAGGCATAACTACATATTCATAATGGCCATATCTATTACGGAACGCAGTCTTCGGAACGACTGCTTCTTTTACATTCAACTGATGGTACCCCGACCTCAAGTCAATCTTCGAAAAATACTGAGCTCCCTGGAGCTGACACCACTTCATTCGATGGCCCAACATCTGCTGAAGTAGTTGCAAAGCATTTCACCACCCCTTTCTGCTTGTAGTCTAACTGCTTCTCATCACTCAAGCTCCTTGTCAGACACTCGTTTGCATAGTGACCCATCTCATTGCACTTATAACATTTCACTAACTGTAAATCAAATTTATTCTTACCTTCACCTTGATCCTTTTCAGTGCAATCACGAGCCTTATGTCCCATCTTACCACATCAGTAGCACTTTCCAGAATTCAGAAGACATTCCCCAGCATGCCTTTTGCCACATTTATCACAAACTGGAAACTTAGTTCTCTTACCATCAGACTTTTTTGAAGAATTCTTACCTTTCTCCTGCCACCTCGGTCTCTTCTTATGCTGGTTGTTATAGAAAACTTTGGAAAACTCCATTTCCACCTTCTCAGCACATCGAACAAGCTTTTCATAACTTTTAAACTCACGAGAAGCTAATGCCCTCCGATACTTTGGCTTTAATCCTGAGTAAAAACGATTGATTTTACTATCAAGGTCTCGGATAAAATTTGGAGCATACCTTGCCAATCGAGTGAACCTTTCTTCATAGGCAGCCACTAAGTCTTCCTCTTGCCTCAATTCCAAGAATTTATTTTCCATCCTAAGTCAAACAGCCTTAGGAAAATACTTCCCAAGAAACATTCCATTGAATTCATCCCAGTCAAGAGCATCAATCTCATCGGCGTCCCTGATATTTTTAACCATAGACCACCATTGATCTGCTTCACCCTCCAAACGGTAAATAGCAAGACTAACCTTTTGATTGTCTGAACACCCCATGACATCAAAAATCTTCTCCAGTGCTTTAATCCACCCTTCAGCTAGCACAGGGTCAGATGATCCTCTGAATGATGGGGGATGTTGCCTCATGAAATGTTCCACCACTGACATGTTCCTCTGCGGTTGATCTGGCTGATCTCGTGCATGGATACCACCACCATTTATAGCCTGAGTCAACTGTGCCATCACTGCAACAAACTGTTCAGTTCCGATTCCGACCATCTCAGGTTGCTGATTTGGAAGGTTGTCTTCCTCCTGATGTCGTCCCAACATAGCTGCTTTGTTTCCTCTGCGGAAATCCATTCTGAACAAACATGTCTTAGATGAAGCAACATGGTAATCTTTAAATGCTATATCATTTTGAAAAAAAAATATTTTTGGATAATCATGTAATAGAATTCTAACTCCTAAAGTTATCTAAACCGACCTCTAATACCAACTATAAGGCCCCAGCCTTAAACCTTACTTAATCTTGAGTTATTACAAGATTACACGTTGAGGATCTTTTCGGGTTTAGAGTTTTAGAGAATTAGATCATAAAACTTGCATTACATTCCACATATAAACAAAGTGGTTACATAAAGATAGTATTCTTCATTCCCATCAATTGAAACACATTTAAAATAAAAGATGGATTATTTCTTGACACATCCTTGACTCTATCATCTTATCATGTACCTTTTCCTTGACCTGTGAAAAACATTTCAAAAACTTGGGATGAGCATAAAAACTTAGTATGGGTTATAAAAAAAGAACATGGAAAGGAAACATGAGTTCATATATACATAAGAATGAAATCATACTTTACCCATAAAACATAGGCACTTTAACATACATCATAAAAACATGAATAAATCATATAAATCATAAGACATAAAGGTAACTTGAGGCATTCATAACATTCTTACGTAGGGAGTAACCCTCTTGGTTACGTTTGGAATACCCATCACAGTATATTCCCTAAAATCTCTTCGGAGAAACCTTAACGTTTCACTCCTTCGCGTTACCCAATGCATTGGAGAGCTATAACGGGCTCACCCGCCCTTAGTTTATCACGGAACCACCCATCTTCATAATAATGCGCAAGAACCATAACATAATCATATCACATAAAACATGCATAAAGGAAACATAAAATTTCCACATTTCAATCACGAGATATCAATACAACACATTGATATAAAAACATAATGAAAACCATTTTCAATACCAAAGTAAAACATGGTATTTATTTTTCTTTTAAAAAGAAGGAATGGCTTGTAGAGGAAGCCGAAACTCAAATAACGGTTATGACGGCGGAGAAGTCGTTGTCGCCGCATACGTACGACAAAAACATTCCCTTTTGTCGTTTAGTAAACTCTTCGTATAAAAAAGATTCCTTTTGAATAAACGTAAAAGTCAAAGGGGTTTATACACCGTATAAAAGAAAGTTGTGTATAAAATAAAATATGCCTCAACGAAAGGAGATTGAGACGAAGTCCCATACAAAGATAATTTTTAAAATAAAATAGATATATTATGTGCATTCTCTATAAGTACACATAAATAAAGTACAAATACAAGATATGACATAATAATATAATGACATACTTTGAAAGTACGAGATTAACCCAAAGAATGGAAATTGGGTTAAGAAGTTCCCATACAAAGATAATTTTTAAAATAAAATAGATATATTATGTGCATTCTCTATAAGTACACATAAATAAAGTACAAATACAAGATATGACATAATAATATAATGACATACTTTGAAAGTACGAGATTAACCCAAAGAATGGAAATTGGGTTAAGAAGTTCCCATACCTCGTATCTGACTTGACCCGACCGTTCTTTAAACTCTTGAATAATAAACTTGAGTTAATCTCTACTTGCTTATGAATCTTTTTCAAGTTCATTATTCCTTTTATACCATGTTATGAACATCAGGTAATCATTTAAGTTAATAATGTTCATTTTGTCGGTATTTGGTTCTTAAGTCAAAAATAGGCTTCTTACACTTACATGTTGTTAATTTGGTCAAAGGTTCATTATATCCAGAATGGTATTCATGATGTAGATATCATATATGTCATATATATCCAGTACATACATTCATTTATAATATTACATCACATTTAGAGGTAAGAAATGAAATGCACCGTTCATGGAGACGGTAAGCCGTACGTACGCATGAACGCTACTTCCATTTCTATTTCATATTTTCTGGAATGGAATCATAATGATATAAGATTATATTATAATTCCAGTATAATAACATATATAATATCATTAACTTTATCCTTTACACATCCCACATATGGTATTAACGAATCAAATCACTTTTAGGGGGCGGTAGTCCGCGCTTCCAAAAATGAAGATATCGTGTTTTACCCATAATGGAAACCATAAAGGTATGCCCAAAATGAAAAAACAGAAGCTTAAGGAAAACATAAACATATTATATATCATATATAAAAATAGTGACATCATAATGGCCACCTTTGAAGGTGTTTAATGAGTATTGAACAATCATCGTTTCGGGAGGCATAATTTCGCCATCCACGGAAAACATATGTTATTTAACCATTTGATGTAGTTGTGTGAGAGTGTGTCTCAAATAAATCTTATAACAACATCCTAGTCTATTGAAGATACTGGTGATGTTATAAAAGAATGAAATAAAAAGATTTTAGGGGGTTGGAGAAGCAAAATAAAACAAATGAACATGAGAGAAACAATTACCTTTAAAAAGTGTAACTCCTTTTGAGTTGAGCCTAAAGGCTTCCTTTGAAAGGCTTCTTCCCAAAGGGAATCCTCTAGGATGAGGAGAGGGATGTGGAGAGAGCAAATGGGCAGGGGTTGGCCGAGCCAAAGGCTTGAAGAGTGTGTGAAATGAGGTAGAGGTGGGGGCTTTTTATAAGAGGAGAGGAGGGGCACTTTTGGAAAGTAAAGAAAGATTACTTTATTTGAAAATGTGTTTCGGTTTTAAAAGGTCCCACAATGATATAATTCGTGGATAAGGTTATAAGGCATCGAAATCCATTCATCCAATTGGTTTTGGACATGTGTAGTTCATAGATTTTATATTATCTTTCCATTTTATTTAAATCGTCAAATAATGATGTCATCGCTGCATCATTATTATGTCATAAATAATTAAATTTATTTAATGTCTAAAAATTATAAAAAAATACTATGATGTAGGAAATCGTTTTAGCATTCCATTGAATATTTATAATCAAAATTTGGACTTGTATAACCCCACTTAAAAATTGTTTTCGCAAAACATATTATGTTTGTGTCATTTTCACTTTAACATTAAATAAAAAGTAATTTATGTCATTTCCCAACAAAAGTGGATCCATGGGGTCCCCAAGTTGACCCATGGCTTTTCTTGGTCGGCCATGACACAACCAATAAGGTTGGGACATGTGTCTAGGTCATTTTATATTATTAAAGCATTATTTATTCCTTAAACTACACTAATTACCACTAATCGCGATTAAAAACTTAATAAGTTACTATTCACCAAAAAATTATTTTAATCTCATTGAACCACATTTTACTTCTTAATGACAACCATGTATGTCGGATTTTTAAAATTCAGTACACATTAGTGGTAAACTTTCATTTAACTGAAAAATCAGTTTGCTTGATTACCACTTAGTGGTTTCACTATTCATCAAAAATTGAAGTTTTTCAGAAAATTACCAAAAATTCACTCTAAGCTATATGTGATATTCCGAATTCAAAAATGAAGTCTATTTTACAAAATTCAAATCATATAAGTCACATTAATTAATTTAATAATTAATTCTCGCTGCCAGAGCAAATAGCGTGTTTTTACAAAACAATAAGTATCAAAAGATTGACACCAGTTTAAGTCTAATTTCAAAGTGAAATTGATTCCAATGACCACCATTAGATAAAATGGTAAAAATATATTCTAATTTAACTTCAAAACCAATTCAAAACATAATCTAATCATATAAATAAATTACATTAAAAGTAGTTTTTATGTAAAATGCAGTATTTTTCACTATTCATTAAAAAATGAACATTGTCAGAAAAATACCAAAAATTCACACAAGGTAAATTTTGATGTCCCAATCATAAAGGATAAGTTTATTTTGACAAACATAGTTTATAAAATTGTCAAAATATAGATTCAAAAATGGTTTTCCATCAAAAGGCACTAAAACAATCTTTTAAGAATATTAGTGTATTCCATGCATAAGATT
Organism: Viscum album; assembly: GCA_963277665.1. Classification (NCBI taxonomy): domain Eukaryota; kingdom Viridiplantae; phylum Streptophyta; class Magnoliopsida; order Santalales; family Viscaceae; genus Viscum; species Viscum album. The sequence continues at coordinate 730,151,055 of OY728143.1, read as the reverse complement.
GTATTTATTTTCATTTTAGGCCTCTAAAACACTATCTTTATCATTAATAGACATAGATAAAAATATCTATTATTCATTACTTACTTGGGATGTTACATCCTTCCCCCCTTTAGAAAATTGCGTCCCCGCAATTTATTTACTTATCAAATAAATGGGGGTACTTATCCCTCATTGCATTTTCAGATTCCCATGTTGCCTCTTCAATCATGTGGTTTTTCCACAAAACCTTTACCTGCTTAATCACCTTATTCCGTAACACTTGCTCCCTGTGGTCAAGAATCTGGACCGGTTGTTCCTCATAAGATAGGTTCTCTTCCTGCTGAACTACCTCTGGACTCAAAACATGAGATGGATCTGGCATATACTTTCTCAACATCGAAACGTGAAAAACATTGTGTACCTGAGATAAACTCGGAGATAAAGCCACTCGGTATGCAACTGATCCAACTCTTTCCAGAATTTCGTATGGTCCAATGAACCTTGGACTCAACTTTCCTTTCTTACCAAATCTCATCACACTTTTCCAAGGAGAAACCTTGAGAAAAACATGATCACCTACCTCGAAAGATAGATCCTTCCTCCGGTTATCCGCATAACTCTTCTGCCTGCTCTGAGCTGTTCTCATGTGTTTCTGAATCAGCTGAACTTTTTCTGCCATCTCTTCTACCAATTATGGTCCCATCAACTTTCTTTCACCCAATTCATCCCAGAAAGCTGGAGTTCGACACCGCTTCCCATATAATTCCTGAAATGGTGCCATCTGTATACTGGAATGAAAACTGTTATTATATGAAAACTCAACCAATGAAAGATGTTGGTCCCAACTTCCCTGATAATCCATAGAACAAGCTCGTAGCATATCCTCCAATGTCTGAATTGTTCGTTCTGACTGCCCATTTGATTGAGGATGAAAAGCTGTACTAAAATTTAATTCAGTACCCAACGACTTCGGAAGGCCTTTCCAAAAGTTAGAAGTAAACCTGGGATCACGATCCGATACAATGGAGAGAGGAACTCCATGTAACCTGACTATCTCTTTAAGATACAAACGGGAAAGTTGATCTAGATAGAAAGTATCTCGTATAGAAAGGAAATGAGCAGATTTAGTCAAGCGATCAACAATAACCCAGATTGCATTATTACCTCGAGATGTCTTCGGTAATCCAACAACAAAGTCCATGGATATATTCTCCCATTCCCACTCTGGAACTGGTAAAGGCTGAAGCATCCCTTTCATTAACTGCCGCTCTGCTTTAACCTATTGACAAGTCAAACACTTCACAGTAAAATCAGCAATATCTCTTTTCATTCCATCCCACCAGTAATACTCCCGCAGACCTCTGTACATCTTAGTACTGCCCGGATGAACTGAAAACGGAGAACTATGAGCTTCACATAACAACTCTCTCTTCAACTGTGAATCACAAGGCACACATAACCTCTTCACAAACCTCAAAACACAAACACAAACTTATCCAAGAACTCATGGAAAATTTTATTCATAAGGTCCATGAATACAGCAGGTGCATTGGTTAACCCAAAAGGCATAACTACAAATTCATAATGGCCATATCTAGTACGGAACGCAGTCTTCGGAACGTCTGCTTCTTTTACATTCAACTGATGGTACCCCGACCTCAAGTCAATCTTCGAAAAATACTGAGCTCCCTGGAGCTGACACCACTTCATTCGATGGCCCAACATCTGCTGAAGTAGTTGCAAAGTATTTCACCACCCCTTTCTGCTTGTAGTCTAACTGCTTCTCATCACTCAAGCTCCTTGTCAGACACTCGTTTGCATAGTGACCCATCTCATTGCACATATAACATTTCACTAACTGTAAATCAAATTTATTCTTACCTTCACCTTGATCCTTTTCAGTGCAATCACGAGACTTATGTCCCATCTTACCACATCGGTAGCACTTTCCAGAATTCAGAAGACATTCCCCAGCATGCCTTTTGCCACATTTATCACAAACTGGAAACTTAGTTCTCTTACCATCAGACTTTTTTGAAGAATTCTTACCTTTCTCCTGCCACCTCGGTCTCTTCTTATGCTGGTTGTTATAGAAAACTTGGTCATTGGAAAACTCCATTTCCACCTTCTCAACACATCGAACAAGCTTTTCATAACTTTTAAACTCACGAGAAGCTAATTCCCTCCGATACTTTGGCTTTAATCCTGAGTAAAAACGATTGATTTTACTATCAAGGTCTCGGATAAAATTTGGAGCATACCTTGCCAATCGAGTGAACCTTTCTTCATAGGCAGCCACTGAGTCTTCCTCTTGCCTCAATTCCAAGAATTTATTTTCCATCCTAAGTCGAACAGCCTTAGGAAAATACTTCCCAAGAAACATTCCTTTGAATTCATCCCAGTCAAGAGCATCAATCTCATCGGCGTCCCTGATATTTTTAACCATAGACCACCACTGATCTGCTTCACCCTCCAAATGGTAAATAGCAAGACTAACCTTTTGATTGTATGAACACCCCATGACATCAAAAATCTTCTCCAGTGCTTTAATCCACCCTTCAGCTAGCACAGGGTCAGATGATCCTCTGAATGATGGGGGATGTTGCCTCATGAAATGTTCCACCACTGACATGTTCTTCTGCGGTTGATCTGGCTGATCTCGTGCATGGATACCACCACCATTTATAGCCTGAGTCAACTGTGCCATCACTGCAACAAACTGTTCAGTTCCGATTCCGACCATCTCAGGTTGCTGATTTGGAAGGTTGTCTTCCTCCTGATGTCGTCCCAACATAGCTGCTTTGTTTCCTCTGCGGAAAACCATTCTGAACAAACATGTCTTAGATGAAGCAACATGGTAATATTTAAATGCTATATCATTTTGAAAAAAAAAATATTTTTGGATAATCATGTAATAGAATTCTAACTCCTAAAGTTATCTAAACCGACCTCTGATACCAACTATAAGGCCCCAGCCTTAAACCTTACTTAATCTTGAGTTATTACAAGATTACACGTTGAGGATCTTTTCGGGTTTAGAGTTTTAGAGAATTAGATCATAAAACTTGCATTACATTCCACATATAAACAAAGTGGTTACATAAAGATAGTATTCTTCATTCCCATCAATGGAAACACATTTAAAATAAAAGATGGATTATTTCTTGACACATCCTTGACTCTATCATCTTATCATGTACCTTTCCCTTGACCTGTGAAAAACATTTCAAAAACTTGGGATGAGCATAAAAACTCAGTATGGGTTATAAAAAAAGATCATGGAAAGGAAACATGAGTTCATATATACATAAGAATGAAATCTTACTTTACCCATAAAACATAGGCACTTTAACATACCTCATAAAAACATGAATAAATCATATAAATCATAAGACATAAAGGTAACTTGAGGCATTCATAACATTCTTACGTAGGGAGTAACCCTCTTGGTTACGTTTGGAATACCCATCACAGTATATTCCCTAAAATCTCTTCGGAGAAACCTTAACGTTTCACTCCTTCGCGTTACCCAATGCATTGGAGAGCTATAACGGGCTCACCTGCCCTTAGTTTATCACGGAACCACCCATCTTCATAATAATGCGCAAGAACCATAACATAATCATATCACATAAAACATGCATAAAGGAAACATAAAATTTCCACATTTCAATCACGAGATATCAATACAACACATTGATATAAAAACATTATGAAAACCATTTTCAATACCAAAGTAAAACATGTTATTTATTTTTCTTTTAAAAAGAAGGAATGGCTTGTAGAGGAAGCCGAAACTCAAATAACGGTTACGACGGCGGAGAAGTCGTTGTCGCCGCATACGTACGACAAAAACATTCCCTTTTGTCGTTTAGTAAACGCTTCGTATAAAAAAGATTCCTTTTGAATAAACGTAAAAGTCAAAGGGGTTTATACACCGTATAAAAGAAAGTTGTGTATAAAATAAAATATGCCTCAACGAAAGGAGATTGAGACGAAGTCCCATACAAAGATAATTTTTAAAATAAAATAGATATATTATGTGCATTCTCTATAAGTACACATAAATAAAGTACAAATACAAGATATGACATAATAATATAATGACATACTTTGAAAGTACGAGATTAACCCAAAGAATGGAAATTGGGTTAAGAAGTTCCCATACAAAGATAATTTTTAAAATAAAATAGATATATTATGTGCATTCTCTATAAGTACACATAAATAAAGTACAAATACAAGATATGACATAATAATATAATGACATACTTTGAAAGTACGAGATTAACCCAAAGAATGGAAATTGGGTTAAGAAGTTCCCATACCTCGTATCTGACTTGACCCGACCGTTCTTTAAACTTCTGAATAATAAACTTGAGTTAATCTCTACTTGCTTATGAATCTTTTTCAAGTTCATTATTCCTTTTATACCATGTTATGAACATCATGTAATCATTTAAGTTAATAATGTTCATTTTGTCGGTATTTGGTTCTTAAGTCAAAAATAGGCTTCTTACACTTACATGTTGTTAATTTGGTCAAAGGTTCATTATATCCAGAATGGTATTCGTGATGTAGATATCATATATGTCATATATATCCATTACATACATTCATTTATAATATTACATCACATTTAAAGGTAAGAAATGAAATGCACCGTTCATGGAGACGGTAAGCCGTACGTACGCATGAACGCTACTTCCATTTCTATTTCATATTTTCTGGAATGGAATCATAATGATATAAGAGTATATTATAATTCCAGTATAATAACATATATAATATCATTAACTTTATCCTTTACACATCCCACATATGGTATTAACGAATCAAATCACTTTTAGGGGGCGGTAGTCCGCGCTTCCTAAAATGAAGATATCGTGTTTTACCCATAATGGAAACCATAAAGGTATGCCCAAAATGAAAAAACAGAAGCTTAAGGAAAACATAAACATATTATATATCATATATAAAAATAGTGACATCATAATGGCCACCTTTGAAGGTGTTTAATGAGTATTGAACAATCATCGTTTCGGGAGGCATAATTTCGCCATCCACGGAAAACATATGTTCTTTAACCATTTGATGTAGTTGTGTGAGAGTGTGGCTCAAATAAATCTTATAACAACATCCTAGTATATTGAAGATACTGGTGATGTTATAAAAGAAGGAAATAAAAAGATTTTAGGGGGTTGGAGAAGCAAAATAAAACAAATGAACATGAGAGAAACAATTACCTTTAAAAAGTGTAACTCCTTTTGAGTTGAGCCTAAAGGCTTCCTTTGAAAAGCTTCTTCCCAAAGGGAATCCTCTAGGATGAGGAGAGGGATGTGGAGAGAGCAAATGGGCAAGGGTTGGCCGAGCCAAAGGCTTGAAGAGTGTGTGAAATGAGGTAGAGGTGGGGGCCTTTTATAAGAGGAGAGGAGGGGCACTTTTAGAAAGTAAAGAAACATTACTTTATTTGAAAATGTGTTTCGGTTTTAAAAGGTCCCACATTGATAGAATTCGTGGATAAGGTTATAAGGCATCGAAATCCATTCATCCAATTGGTTTTGGACATGTGTAGTTAATAGATTTTATATTATCTTTCCATTTTATTTAAATCGTCAAATAATGATGTCATCGCTGCATCATTATTATGTCATAAATAATTAAATTTATTTAATGTCTAAAAATTATAAAAAAATTACTATGATGTAGGAAATCGTTTTAGCTTTACATTGAATATTTATAATCAAAATTTGGACTTGTATATCCCCACTTAAAAATTGGTTTCGCAAAACATATTATGTTTGTGTCATTTTCACTTTAACATTAAATAAAAAGTAATTTATGTCATTTCCCAACAAAAGTGGATCCATGGGGTCCCCAAGTTGACCCATGGCTTGTCTTGGTCGGCCATGACACAACCAATAAGGTTGGGACATGTGTCTAGGTCATTTTATATTATTAAAGCATTATTTATTCCTTAAACTACACTAATTACCACTAATCGCGATTATAAACTTAATAAGTTACTATTCACCAAAAAATTATTTTAATCTCATTGAACCACATTTTACTTCTTAATGACAACCATGTATGTCGGATTTTCAAAATTCAGTACACATTAGTGGTAAACTTTCATTTAACTGAAAAATCAGTTTGCTTGATTACCACTTAGTGGTTTCACTATTCATCAAAAATTGAAGTTTTTCAGAAAATTACCAAAAATTCACTCTAAGCTATATGTGATATTCTGAATTCAAAAATGAAGTATATTTTAAAAAATTCAAATCATATAAGTCACATTAATTAATTTAATAATTAATTCCCGCTGCCAGAGCAAATAGCGTGTTTTTACAAAACAATAAGTATCAAAAGATTGACACCAGTTTAAGTCTAATTTCAAAGTGAAATTGATTCCAATGACCACCATTAGATAAAATGGTAAAAATATATTCTAATTTCACTTCAAAACCAATTCAAAACATAATCTAATCATATAAATAAATTAGATTAAAAGTAGTTTTTATGTAAAATGCAGTATTTTTCACTATTCATTAAAAAATGAACATTGTCAGAAAAATACCAAAAATTCACAGAAGGTAAATTTTGATGTCCCAATCATAAAGGATAAGTTTATTTTGACAAACATAGTTTATAAAATTGTCAAAATATAGATTCAAAAATGGTTTTCCACCAAAAGGCACTAAAACAATCTTTTAAGAATATTAGTGTATTCCATGCATAAGATTGTATTTATTTTCATTTTAGGCCTCTAAAACACTATCTTTATCATTAATAGACATAGATAAAAATATCTATTATTCATTACTTACTTGGGATGTTACACTTTGAATTATTGGTTTATTGGTCACCCTTTAGGTTTATTATAATTATTTTTAATGGATGTATGTATGGGTTGAGGATGAGTTATTCTTGTTTTTTCTTGGATGTTTTGAGGAATGGAGTTTTTTGTAGGCATTCTGTGGAAATTATTATTTCATGATGTTTGAACACCAATAATGGGGTGTGTGTTATTGGCCCACCACTTTATATTGAGTATAAATGGTGGGAAGAACTTATCAAGTATAAGTGCTATTGAGGGTTCATGTACCTTATTTATGGATGGAAATTTCATAGTGATATCATGTGATTATTACATATGTCGTTTATTTATTTTGTATAATAAATTCTGTAGGTGTCTCCTCCTTTTTCATGTCTTTTCAATTATATAGTTCCTCATATATTTATCTCTCTTAAATTTTTGGGTTGTTCATGTTTTGTTTTACTCCTTCCATTATCAATGGCCTTCTGAGGGAAAAAGCATTATAGTGGGGATAATTATTACACACATCGATTCACATTGTATTATTTTTAAATTATTAATATATTATTTGATAATATTTTGGTTCCTCATGAGTTAATGGGTGTTTCTGGCAGAGATTTAAAAAAAATTAAATTTTCAATTGTGAACATGGCTAGAATACATGGTTAATAAAATGTGAAATGCCAATGAACATGACTCTTTCCAGGATTATTCTAGATGGAATGTTAGTACGCATTCCATTGAATAGTGTGATCTCTTAAAAGTAACCATATCATCATATTTTAGGTAACTAATATGTGTTAAATGGTAGCCACATAGTTTGGAAATTTTTATGGGTAAACCCTGTGTATTAGACATCAAATCATAATTTTATAGATATTAATTTTTTTAAACAACTATCCCCCCTTTCCTTTCCCCCTCATCATACATTGTTTTAGGGTTTATTCCCCCTTATTTGATACACCTCTTCCCCCAAGTTCCAACTTAATTTAAAAATTACTTTTAGTTTCATTATGGGTTAAGAATTATTGGTCAAGGTAAATAATTATCTCTTATCCCATTTCATTTTTTGTTTTTATATTCCATCCCATTTCTATGATTTGGTTCGTCGAAAACAAAGATGAGGTGTTACTCTAATAATAAACATTTCATGATTTTAGGGCCTCTATTTATCATTTCTTTCTTCTTTCAGAAACCATTATCCAACAAACCACATATTTTTACTATAATCTAATGACTAGATAAATGTTTTCCCATTACCTAATTTTAAATTATGAAAAAGAATCTTCATATCCACACTTTTTGATTCGCTTTCTTATAAAAAAATATACATGTTGAAGTGGTTTTATATGGATTTGAACTAGAGGCTTTGGTTTTTCTTATTTCAAAGGATTATTAAAATATTATGTTATTTATCTATTATCATCAATTATTTATAAAATTTCTTCAATTACCTTTAAATGGTTAAAATAGAATTATGAAAATTATTTGTGTTTAAAAATTATTTACTAAAATATTTTTCCATCTATTTAACATCGAACACCAAATGACATGTAAAAAATAAAAGAAAATATTATTTACAAAAATATATAATTTACAAGTTATTTAACCCTATTTGAGTCATGAAACCAAAATAAATTGAGTGTTTGGGAACATTGGGTATGTTGAATGAAAATTGGTTTATTAACAAATGATTTTCAAAGAATGGTTTAAAAATTAGATGTTTCGAAATTCAATAATTTTCTAAAGTCTTATTCTTCAGATTTATAAGGATTTCATATTGAATAATTTGATTCATTCTTTGGTGTTCCCTTTAGTTTTTTGTATATTTTGGTGGTGTTTTGTGTATATAGAGAGTTGGGAGATTACTCCCTCTTTTTTTATTTGTTTGAATGCATGTTTTGTCCACCAATTAATTGTACATTTATCATTTGGGCTCTTAGTAACTATATAAATTAATGTATGACATTGAAATATAGTCATTGTGTCTGTATATAGAGTGTGATTTGGTTTCTATGTGAACATGGATGTACCTTTGGATTTTCTCTACTTGGATGGTGTTTAGACGAGACTAGTTCAATGGCATTACCAAAATAGAATGTTTCTCATATAGTGTCTTTGGATTCAGGTCACTAGTTATACATTTCATTACATGAGTTCCAAGTCTAAAGCCCATGACAACTATTTATTTTATTTGTGGTTTTTTATACAATCTTTGTCTTATGATTGATTAGTTTCCCCCCATATTGTATTACATAAGGATCCTTTATTTATTTTCATTACCTAATTTTATAACTTATGGTGACCATTTTATATGATGTTATGACCTAGTGAATGTTTTTTTAATTTAAAATATATTTGAATAGGATTTTGAATATTTTATTTAATGAAATAATATTATACGGGGGTTTGAAGTGAGATGATCACCATTATTTTTTTAGAAAAATAGTTTTCTTTGTGAAAATAAATATTTAATGATTATTTTTATTTAATAAAATAAAAATGGAAAACCTACTTTTGAAATGTATTTCTTCCTAGTTTAAAAATGGTTTATTAATTAAATGTTTGGAATGTGTAACGGTTGGTGGTGCCCTATGTAGTATTGTTATTCTCACACATATATTCTAATTTTAGTTTCATTCATGGGCTTAGAACTTGACCGCTCATGGAGTGTTGATATATTTTAAAGACATAAGGTTATTAATTTATCATATTTATACAAGTTTTCTCATTACATGATTTGGTAGGAAATGGATTTAATTTCTATTAATTTCTTGTATGTGTACCATTAAATAATTTACTTTTCCCTTGTAGGATTTTACTGATTTCTATGGATGAGGATGTACTATTATTCCATTGCATAAGGAAATGTACTATTTTTTTATTTTTTATACGGAATCATGTTTCAATGGTGAATAATGTTTTTGGTATTTTGTTTGATAATTTATTTATTTCATCCTATCTAATTTTTTTCATGGATGTCTGATGTATAGATGCATCATGTCGGATTTTTAGAAGAAATTCAATTATGTGTAACTTTAATTTAGGAGATAAATAAATGACACTATATTTACATGATTACACCATGATTTATTTAGACCCACAGGGATCTATAATACCCATATGGTTAGTGGACATATATTTTGGGTACCAATTCGTATGAAAACCTCGATCATGTCATTTTTGGTGTTAGAAAACAACACTAGATTTCAAATATGAGTATGGATTTACATGTCTTGATGAGTAAGTTCAAATTATTTTGATCATAATTATGGATCAATGTTGTATCAAATACTTTTATAGAATTTTACATTGAACCAAAAAATTATCTTCTATTAATATATGATATATATCGATATAAAATGTGGTACAAGAACACTAAAATAAAGAGAATATAACTCACAAGTAGAAACAAAAAAAATCATGGAATTTATTTATTTTTTCATATATTAACTATGTGGTATAAATTTATATTGATAGAGGATACCAAAATCTATAAGGAAGTGATTTTAAAAACTAACACTTGCTTTACACATGTTGAAAATTATTTCAATACATTGGGTGAAGATCAAAAGGAATTGAGAGGGAGCTGGTCATGGGAATTCAGAGGTTTTTAATCCTTATATATGATATAAACATCCCTCTAAATTAATCATGAACATGGATATCAAGAGGTATCAGAAGTTTTTCATGAAATTTCTATTTGAATTTATCAAACATGTTTAATGAGTCGAAAAATTTATTCTTGACTGACTATTCACTAATACTTTTGAGTATGTGTGTTTTAGATCACATGGATGAATTTCCAAAAAAATTTGTTAAATTTTTATAGTTGTAAGAGATTAATGAATTAATTGAGTGACATGAAATGGGATTAAATTATTAACTTATAATATTGTTTCCTATAGTGAGTTCCTATTCATTAGGCTCAGATTAATTAATAATTAGACATTACTAATAGGAAGAATTGACCTTTGAATTTTTTTAGTTTTTTGTAGCTGAAAAGAGAAAGAGATTCGATATTTGAGTGTTAAAAAATAAATAGTTGTTTTATCTAACATGTGGTACAAGAGATGAGGTGAAAATTATGATGATCCTGCAATATAAATAGTTCCAAATGTTCAGTCAATCAATTTTTAGGGGTTAATAATGGTTTAAAATAAGTAAATTAAACAAAGAGTTTATAGAGATGAAGTTGGTTCTCAAAAGGCGCCGGAAGAGACCAATATCATGTTGTATGGAAAATGAATATCTAAAAATGTGGGAGAAAAAGACATCTAAATTTTGATTTCAGAGAATTAGGGGAATCATCATATCCCAACTAAAGTTTTGGTGAAATAACTAAAATTTATGAGAATTTCTTATATGGAGAGGGGAGTACAATAGTAAAGATACCCTTGTATAATGTAATAGGAATGAGGGATAAAATAAAAATTAAAATGTGTATTATAATACCCACTACATTTTAGTGAAAATATATAGTGATAAAAATTCCCCCAAAATCTGTATATTTTTTAAAGCATTTGTAGTTAAATTCTTGGGTGATATTAATGGTATTGTTGTCAAAACAATATAAAGGAGGAGAGTATTACAAACAAGTGGTTTTGTATTAGATTTTCCAAAAATAATTATTGGATTTTTTGTAAATAAATTATTATTCAAATAGATGAATATGTGAAGATAGTTTCCAAATATATGGGAACCACACTTGGGTTTTTGAGGATATTTAACATTGAGACATATGGAATTGAGTCTTTTAAGAAATAAATGTCATGATTTATTGGGAATATATGATTCCATATGTAAATTAGAGGTTTCTTTGAAATATAATATTTTCTAGAAGTTATTTCTCAAATAGGGGGAGGCATAAAGATGTTTCATACATAAATTGGTAGTACAAAAATGTTACTAGAAGTAGAGCAGTAGAATAATAATGAAATTTGAAAAATGAATTTCATAGTATCCACTGTACTGGATATATGTATATGTGTGTGTGTCTGTGTGTGTGTGTGTGAATAGATATAGAAGATGAATGAAATGTAGAAAAAAATGTTATATATATGAGTAATATAGATTCTCTAAGTGACACATAAGGGCCGCTTTGGTAATAATCCTTTTTGAGTAAAAAATTGGTAGTACCATATATAAATTAAACAAGATCCTAACACATAAAGGTAACCATTACTACATTTCGAATAAATATATAAGGGTTGAATAGTACTGTTCCATGTAAATCTAATAAGTTAAATATGTAAATTTGATCCTGCTGAAAGATTACAGTATCTCATAGTATTTATAAATGTCCCAATACGTAAAGGTAACTGAGATAATGTATAAAGGCATCCCTGTATATCGGTGAAGGTAATCAGTTGTAATAACATAGAAAATAATTGGACATAATTGTAATAATAACCTAATATATAAGTGATACGATGAGGAAGAATGAATGATATGATAATATCACACACAAGTATATGGTGACAAGAAAAGTTTTTCTAAATAGAAAAAATGTCAGTTTTTAGCTACAATGAAATACAAAAGAGTAGGTTTGGATCATGTATAAAAGAAACTAGTAAAAAGAATATAATACATAAGCGATACAATCAATTATAAAATTAAATTTAAAATATGGTCAACCATGTAATATGATATACATTATAAATCATAAAATATGATAGATAATACCACAAATTGTAAATATTTCCATGCCATGATGTAAAAGGTCAACCCATGATTAAAGGGGAATCACACCACAATATTTAAATGATAAAAATAAGAGATTTATATTGTTTTTTTGGAACTAATTATAAGATGGGCATAATTATATGAATTAGGATGTAATCCCATGATTATGAATTAGAATTATATCAATAATGAACAACGAACAAGTTGGGCCATGAATAGTTTATGAAATTAATTTATAATAGATTATTTTAGAGTTGGATAAAAAGGGATAAAAATAGGTTTTAGGGAGTAGAGAAAATTTTATTTCCACATTATCACAACATTAAAATAGTTGGTACACATGGAATGATAATGAATGATTATAAGAATAAGGATATATCTGAACCATTTAATTAAATATTTGATTCAATAAAGTCTATAAAAACACGTTGTAGTATTTTTAGAAAGTTGGAATCATGATAAATATATTAGGAGATACATTTTAATAAATAGGAGGATATGAGATACGCATAAGGAGAACCAACGACAATGTCTTGGTTTTAATGTAATACGGTATGAAGATTACAACAGTTACATTTATATATTCAAATATTGAAGGAGGGAAACATGATAATTCGATAATGGAATTATATTCATCCAGAGGAAGAGGTGATACTATTTTGTTAATATATAAGATAAGTATATATGTACTTTAGTGGACTATTAAATATAGATTTATGATTATATAATACTCGAATGCTGAATATTTACCAACCCTCATATCTACAAACTGATTAATTCCTTCACTAGTATAGTGTATGGAGAATATGTGTGAGTGGACCATGGATTGATAGTGAGACATTATTTAAAATTTAATGGGATTTCAGTATTATAATAGAGTGATAATGGGATAAAAATTTTAGTATATTAATAGAGAGTATAGTAAATTCTGGTACACTATCACATCATAGTGTTTATACTCTTTAGATTATCCCATAGAGGTGTTACAAGTAAAATACATCAGTGCTCTTGTGATTCAATTTTTTATTCATACATTAAATTAAATGAGATTAGTGTCAATAGGAACATAGATTTTTAATTAATTCCTTATTTTAATAAACCATTATTTTAAAAATAAAACAATGTTAGATAGTGTATACAACATGCTAGACTAGCCAAAAAAGGACAAAAAAATATTATAATTTAAATATAACTGTTATATCCTAGCCATTAAATTGGAATGTATTAATAGGATAAATAAATTACTGAAAAATATTTGAAGTTACAACATAATATAAATATATTCATTAATACATAGTAAATAAACCCTCAACTTAAAATAAATCTATTTTATTCTTCAAAAACAAATTTTCATCAAACATGGTTTTTAGTTTTTTGGTGAGAAAATAGTTGTATATGATTTCGTTGAAATTTAGAAATTATAAATGATAAAAATGATATCTTATTTTAAATAATCACATGAAAAGTATCTTTGGGTGAAATTTTGGTATTTTCTGAAAAGATTTTTTTTAGTGAACAGTAAAAACCTGTTTTTTTGTAAAACTGTCATTTTAGTTTAATTAAAAAGAATCATTATGATTTAAATTTGATATCAAAGTAAAAAAATTAATTTTTATCAACATATAATATAATCGAATTAATTTTAAAAACCATTATACCAGATTAGGGTAGATGTACATTTTTTCTTAAAAACACATTTTTATTAAAACTATTTTTCGTTGTGTTTTACGCATATACATTAAAAAAATATGCAACCTCTATGAATTTAATATTGAAATATTAATTATATATTTGAAATCATTAACTCAATATTTTTAATATAATACCATTTTATTTTTAGATATTATAAATTGTAACATTAGTAATGTTGCTAAAAAGTAAAGGGGTAAATTTAAGGGTAAAAATTGAATGATAAATAACAAATAATTACACTCACACATGAAATAATTTATGGGATGAGTATATATCATCCTTAATCATAACAATGTTTAATATATTACCATTTATTACCTTATATCCATCATTTTTTCCCTCAATATTATTTAATATAATGAAAAAATGACATTCTCTTTTTATTATTATTAATAAATTCCTAGCATAGAGTTAAACAGATGATATGATTGGTTATAAATATTCCACTTGAATATAAATTTTTCATCCATGAGGGTAATTTATTTTTAATTTTTCAAAGAAGAAATAATTTCTTTAAATACTTTGGAACATTGACATAATGTTTGTGAGAATAGTAAAAAAAATCAATAAAATGATTTTTAAAAATAAAAAATTTAATTCTTTGAGTGATATTTTGTGTTCCATAATTATTTAGATAAATGTTAAATTAAATGAGGTTTATATTAATTTTTTTTGAATTTTATTATATCTTGTAGTTTTAGAAGACAAATAAAATGAGTAGTTCCAAAATAAATATTAGTGATATTTTATAATAAATAATATTTCAATAAATGATTTAAAAATCATAAAAATATCGTATTCATCAATAGGAGTAGATGTGGGTGTAAAAATAAATCATGGTCCATTTATGTGTTTTTTTTTCAATTTATAGTTACATTAATAAAAAATAAATAGTATAAAACACTAATATTATGGAAATTGTAAACAGGGATAGAGGAGACTTAAAACAAAATTATAAGCATGAAAACAAAACTAAAATGTAAGACCTGTGATTTTTCACACTGAAAATTTGACCATAATTTTGAATTCTTTCTTTCAAATGCATGTAAGGGCTAAATATAAATTTTCCCATAGTAGATGATTTTGGAAAAATTTATAACCACTCTTTTTGTTTTAATACATGGTGTTTACCTTGGGATATGGGATAGGTATAATTTTTTATCTCTCAAATTTAAGCAGAATAGATAGTATTTAATATTTATTAAAGTACCATTTAATTTTTTCACATAGGTTTTATTGCCGATATATTTATAATTGAGTATTGAATTAAAATTCTCACTATCTTGGTGAGTGTGGAAAGGGTAGTATTTTTGAAGAATAACATTAACTCAAGTTGGGAACCAAGGTTGGGCTGGGCCCCCTTTTGTTTTTATTTTTCTTTTCATCAATTTATATTTATATTTTTTTTGTTCTACTTACTTTTTCCTTCTCATATACACCCCCTTTGGGACTCCTAGTTCATGATATCAAGAGAGATAATGGTATAGGGTGATATATAAAGAGAGGTTATGGGAGATATGTACTTTCACAGAGCTTAAGAGATGATGATTACTTATGAAGTTACTATGGACCCTAAAAACGGGAGAAACTTCATCGAAATCCGCCCAAAGGTAATAAATTTTTAATTTTTACGAAAGATCTGTATATATTTTATGTTTTTAAGTTTTAATACCCTGTAATTATTTCATGGGACCCCATTTTGGTTGATCTATATATTTTTTATTAGAAAATTTGGTTTTCGATTCGTTTTGCGGGATCCCATTTGGGAAACCCCATCCAAACTGCCTGTAGTACAGATAACACATGTCATGTGTTCTTCCTATTTGGGGAATATTACATTAATATAGTACATTACATGTATGGGTGATATGCATTGTATACTAGAACGTGGTTGTGTATCCAAGTATCAAGATAAAAATATCGTTTAGGGGTACATGGATATATAATGTACATAGCTAGACCATGAGTATGTTGCACATCATGTAGGGGTACATGACCAGGAGTTATGAATTTCCGAGCCACGTGAGGTATACATGTAGGTACCCCATGTAGGGTGAATTCTATGTTCCTAATGTATACATAATTTGCATGAAAATTTAACCACCAAATATAGTTATAGTTCACACCCATGTGGGGTCAGTTGGGTATATGTCATGTGCCAGGCTTAACATGTTGAGTATTCCTCCTTACCACACATTTCATTGGTTTTCCTATTTATCATACAATTATTCCCATTTTTGTAATTGGACCTATGAGATATCCATTAAGAGTATATTTCCCATGGATCATGACGGTGAAACCCCTGTGTTGTATTAGGGATTCCTATGTGCCATTTTAGGCTTTTACCTAAATGGAGAGGTTCTTCCTCTGATAATCAGATTTAGTTGTATCTTGAGTGTGATACAATTTTATTTGAGATTGTCCATGATCTTTTTGCCTTGACTTATGCTTTTCTAGATTTTCCCCTTGAGGAGGTCTCCCTTGAACAATGTATAGTTCTATCCCAGGAGGCCATGAGGTAGTTTCCTATAAGTATCCCATGTAAAATTCCTCTACACTGGTTTTGACCTC
The DNA here is from genome assembly GCA_963277665.1 of Viscum album. NCBI lineage: Eukaryota > Viridiplantae > Streptophyta > Magnoliopsida > Santalales > Viscaceae > Viscum > Viscum album. The sequence goes on along the minus strand of OY728143.1, from coordinate 730,134,308 downwards.
AAGGATCCAAGGTAGGATGGCTCTATCATCCTATTATTACTAAGGGTTCCCTATGGGACACCTTAATTTTAATTTAAACATAGGAAATACATTTTTGGAAACCAATCCCTATATACAATTTTGAGTATCCTATGTTGGATACATCTTCTAATGCACCTGCTATTGAGGGTCCCAAGTAGGATGCCCCTTATTATGTACCATGCAAGAATCCCTTGTAGGATTCCTCGATTTTTATTTTCAGCTATGTATACCATGTAGGATTCCACTGGAATTTTGTAGACCTTAATGATCCCAAGTATGATGCCTCTCTTGTTTTATGACTTGAGGGACCTAGTGAGTGCCTAATGTTTGACCGACCATAAGATTATATGTCGATTTTGGGTAGATATGGTAGGGGGTGTCACCTTATAAATTATTCCTACCTTCTAATCCAACAATGTTGTGGTAATAGTGGTAGTTCACGGTATTTAGATGCCCTATCACTTTATTTTTTTACGTTCACATGTTTACTAATGTTGCATCGATGGTTATCAAAGGGGTTTCTTGTTTGGTGGTCGAGGATCCTAACGCAAGGTGTCTTTCATCCTATTTTGGACTCCATGAGGTGTTTCATATGGTCTTGCTTCTGAGACATGCTTTTTAATATATTATTTGTATACACATAGGTACTACCTGAGATTTGACTATTGAGGCTATATATTTCACTATTATATTATTGTGAACTATGGAGTACTTCCTTTGATCTGGTTATTGAGCCTCTACTTTTTATATATAGGTATGTAGTCTCTAGTATTGAGTCATTTTGATGATTACTCTCTCCTAAGTGAAAATGATGATTCTTTTCCTCAATGTTTGTTATGTGATGAGGAATATTATTCAATACTCAATCTGATTATACTCGTGGATGCTTACGATCTATCGAGTGATATGGATGACTATGTTCTCCCCGACCGATTACTAGAACATGTTGTTGGACTTGGAGTTTCAAATAGCTATATATCCATGGATGATTACACTCTCCTAGATTTAAGGAGTGATTATTCTCTTTTGATTTGAGATCTCTAGGTATGGGCATGGAATTCCACTGATGATCTCTTCTATATTGACTAAGGGTTAGACCCTTAGGGATTATCTAATTCGCAATGTCCTGAACACCTATGGACTAGGTCCTAGGGATCATACATTGGAATAAATTTACATGTAAAGAACGGTACAAAGACCATCAATGTGCCTTATTTAAAGGATTTCTATATGTACTCCCTAGAATCCTTCATTATAGAGATTGAAGGCTTGTACGGGTGAACCCTAGTTCAGGACGAGTACCCCCTGTGTTGATGTAGCTTGCTCAGAGACCTTTCCAGTTTTGGGTGAATAATTTATTTTCAATTGGGATTATAGACCAAAAGAACGATTTTACAATAAAATTCCCATGTAGTATGATATCCAGCTTTGTTCCCTAGTCACTATATATCCAGTCAATCGAATGTTTATCCACATAATAACTATAGATATAGTTTCTTATTCTATTTCTACCTTATGTAAGTATATTTATATATATGTATGGGAATATATATGTTCTTCTTTGTGTTTTTGCATATATATACATATATATTAAGTCACTATTTCAAGAAGTTCAAGATCACAGTCCCAATGATCATATGTTTACATGGTATCATTTTATTTATTTATCATTATAGTTTTATAATAGATAGGTTGTCCATATTTCATGGGAATTCACTTATGGAATCATATTAATAGGTTTTTCATTAGGATGGACTAATGATATTATATTCTTACCCCTATACATGCACCTTAGAGTGCATGCAGATCATGTGTTTTCTTTTCAAGTACAGTAAAAATTTCTTGGTGGTATGGATGAGGCCCATAGTTGCATGATTGTGTGGATATAGTCATGTTAAGTCCTATGATCTATCTAGTGTTGTTAAACAGTGTCTAGAGACTGGGTATGTGGTCTGGCATAATGTTATTATTAGATCAATGCAATTTTATTTTTATTTTCCTTTTGTATTACTTCATGTATTGTTGGTGAAGTGGGTGAACAATATAGTATGTATGACATTGATTTCCATGAATTTATAACCTTTTCATTTATTAATATAGAATGAGTCAATATAATTAATTTACCACTTACTCACTCAATTTATCACTTCATAGATGTTATCTATTTATCTAAACAATGTTAAATTCTATTTGAGGGCATAGTCTCTCCACTAACTCACACTAGGCCCTCAAGGTAATTTTCAGCCTATGGAGTATAGAGAGGAATTCATGAGTTATTATAAATAATTGGATCAAAGAACTAGTTTAGTGGAATTTAGGCCAGGATGGTAAGAATTTGTACCATCGGCTTTTATTTTATCTTTTTTTTACTATTTGGAATATTGTATACATGATTATTAGAAATGTTTCAGGACCTGTGATAGATACTAGACTAGAGATTTAAGAAAACTAGTTGTAGTTGGATGTATGAGTTTCTAGGGATTTAGGATTGTTTTTATGATCTGTGTTGTTTCATTTGAATACGATTTTTTGAGAAACTCACATGTTTTGTGTATTTGATGATTTACTACAGATCTATAGTTATAGGACATTGTCCAGAGTCCGGTGATGGATTTTGATTCTTGGCTAGAAAAGAAAGGGGAATCTTAGCCACTATATTTGAAAATAGGATTCACAAGGTATAGTCCTACTAGTGTGTGGTTTTAACAGAGATAGAGGCCAATACATTAAAGTGTTAGAAAAAATGCTAATTATTTTCTTATTTTGTTTTTTGGTGGTAATTTAGTCAATTTATCCTTCTTTTATATACATTTCATTATGATGTTATGTTATGTGGACCTATATCGAGTTTCGTTTTATTGTGGTTGGTTACTTATTCCTTGGTAAATTGAGGAAAAGTAACCCTTTTAAGTTGATATGGCACATGATATCCAAAATTTAAAATCTTTTTAGGGATCTTTTTCTCATTTTTGGTTATCTAATTGTGAGTAAATAACATTAAAATGTTTCCTTGTATAGATTGGAATGAAATCCTACTTAACTGACATTTTTTTGGCTATCTAGTAAGATCACTGAGTACAATGTCGATAGGTACTACGAATTTTCTAGTGAAATGCTTCTCCATGGGATATTTCCATGTACGGATTCCTTGTGAGTGTCATTTCGTAATTCTATTATATGTTGATATCATGACCTCTACGGATGTGTTCATTATGAGGATTCTTATGAAGTATGAGGGCTCTCATAGGCCATATTGGTTGTTTTTATCTTCATATGTTAGTATTATCAATACATCCCTTGCATAGATTTGATCTTTTGGGCAAGGTGATTTGATTTTGAGATTAATTTATGATACATGAGCCGTATAGTTGGGTGAGATACCTAGAGGACTTTAGTTTTAATCATACACTTTTAGGTCGTTGTTCATTTTATATAATAGAAATATACATGAGAGGTTAGACTATGTTTTTAGATACTTATTTAGGTAATGACATTGCTGAGTTTTTATTTTTTGAAATTAATGCACAGTAGGTTCTTGAGTTTGTGTTATGGGGTTTTTTATTCCATCAAATTTTTATAAGATCCTAGGGTGATTTGGTATTAATGCCAATGTCACTGGGAAGGACTTCTTATGTGCCTAGAATTTTTTACAAGGGTTTCCGTTTTTTCTAATGTAGTCAGAGTGATTGTATAAGATTTTCAGTAGAATTATTCTTGGATATTGGCAATCATGGAATAAATCAGGGCCCAGGTGAGACACTCAATTTTTAAGTGGACTTGCATGGGAGTTTCAAGAATAGTGATATTGATGTTCCCTGTTGAATGGTATGTTTATCCATTTAATGTATGACTCATGGGAGTATGAGTTGGGTGATAAAGGTACACATCGGTCGCACATGGTACCATTTAAAAAATATATCGGTGAGTGGTCAGGTGTGAGCTGAGGACCAATGTTTTCATGACCTATAATTGGCATGGTTTCCTAAGAGTTATAAGTAAAAATGGAATGTCCCTCAATAGTATAGGATATATCAAGAATAAATAGGGTACAATAACATGGTTGAACAATGGTTGAATCCCAATCAAGTATTGATAGGATGAATAGCGTGTCTCGGAGAGGGTTGAACATTCATTTTGATAAAATCATAGTATACTTTTATTTAGATAAAATCATGCTCTATCATGAAATTATCATGAGTATGAAAAGAGTACTAAAGATTTATGCCATGGACATTTAATTTAAAATATTATTTTCATATCTTGATGACGGAACCTACTGAGGGTATGCTCGAGGAGTTGTATAAGGTAAGCAAAATGGTGGGGAGTAAACCATTGGAATCTAAGTGTTATGACCCTCATATTTAGTTGAATTCATAATTTTGCATCAGGTGTTGGGATTGATGTTGGTTATTGAGATGAAGACATATATTCATATAGTGTGGAGTACCAGATCAGTCTTAGTTAATTATCTCCCTTGAAGAAGATTGTTGTTGACATTATGAGACTGGTTGTTGGATAGTAGACATAACATGATTTCAAAGATACTCTAGTTGATAGAATGAAGACCAATATTACCACCAAGGCTTCTATGTTAAGGTAATGATTATGGTGGGTATAGTTTAAGGACCTATGTTTTTCTAGACTATAAATTTGTGCAAAAATTGGATTTTTTTTCTTTTAGAAGCATGTGAGGTGTAAAATGGTAATATTTCCCTATCGTATGGTTAATATATTTTTACGATGACTCTGTTGGACCGGGAATATGGTTTTGACACTAGTAAAATAGTTTGGTGGAATTCAGAATCCATTTATATTTTATTGAATAATTTATATTTAATAAATAATAAATTAAATATTAATTTAATCATGTAGGTTTCTTTGGTGATATCTTTTGATTGGAGCATCAGATTGTGATTCTTTATTCACTATTGATTTTAGAATGGGAATTTTTTCTTCAGTATGTAGTAAACTCACGTTGGGAACTAGGGTCAGGTTGGGCCCCCTTATTTATTTTCTTTATTTACTTTTTCTGTTTTATTTTCTTCTCCTTCTCTTTATGATCTCATATATTCCACCAAACCACTAAGAGTCTCCAATGACATAAAATAAAGATTTATATAGGGATGGGAAAAGATAAATAGAATATTAATTGATGTGAAGTACTTCTAGAAATCATGGAATGCATCATATCCTCTTAAGATAGTCATAGACCATAGATATTGGTGAAGTTTCAGTGGATTCCACCCAAAGGTAGGCCATATTTAAGTGTTGTTGTAGATCTGCAGAGATTTTTTGGTTTTTCATTTTTAATTATCTATTATTATTTTTTGGGACATTTATTAGTCCAATATATAGATTTTTTTGATAAAAATTGGGTTTCAAGGTGATTTGGGGGTTTCCAGTTTGGGAAAATACATCTACACAATGTGGGGGTCAGATAACACAACTTGTGTGTTCATCCTATTCTAGAAAGATAATGAAAATGATGTACTTTTCATGTATGTGTTATTCACTCTATTTACTATGAACCGGTTTTGTGGTAGAGTACCTATCAATATAGGCCATTTTATAGCACCTGTCTTTGTAAACTACATAGTTAGACCATATGTGGGTTGTGTTCCATGTATAGGTACACGACCATAATGTATATATGGCCAAGCCAAGTTATGTACATGGGTAAGAACCCCATGTAAGGTTCACACCATGTAACTCTATTAATTGTTGTGTACTTTGACTTTTACTTGCGATTTCAAGATTGAGTACACTCCCATGTGGGGTAATGAGGGTACACGTCAGGCAGTAGGGTTAACACGTTAGGTAATCATTTTCATAAACATTTATAGGTGTTATCCTATTTTTATAACATTATGAGCATTATTATTAATTCGACCATTGTTTAGTACCTTATGGGTATATTTTTTTGGATCATTATGGTTGAATCCTTATGGAGTTTTGCGGACTTTGGGGTGGTGTTTTAGGTATTTCATTAAACTGATATATTCTTTCTTTGGTAATCAGCTGTAGCTATCTTCTGAGAGAGAGAACCTTTGATATGAGATTGTCCGTAGGATATTTATCTTGACTGATGCTTTTTTAGATTTTCCGATTGAGGATGTATCCCTTACAAGATTTGTAGTTTTTCTCCGAGGAGGCCATGAGGATAGTTTCTACATAGGATCCTTTATTGGATTTATCTTCTCGTGTTTTAACCTTGAAGGTCCCATGTAGGATTCCTATATCATCCAACTATTCCCAATTGTTCTCTATGGGACCAGTTAAATTATATTCCTTACCAGTCGATCCATTTTAGGAACTCTTTACACGTACACCATTCTAAGAATTCCGCGTATGATGCCTCAGCCGACACACCACCTATTAAGGGTCTATGGTCGGTTTGTCATTTTCATGTATCGTGAAATGATCCCATATAGAATTACACCATTTTTATTCTCATATGTGTATCTTGAGTGGGATTCACTTTCTTATGTGTATTCCTCAAGGATCACAAGTAGGATGTCTTTCTTGTGTTATGACTTTAGGGACCTAGTGGGGGACCAATGTTTGACAGACCCTAAACATGTAAATTCTATTTGGGTAGAGATGGTTGTAGTCGTCACCTCAGAACCCATTGTTAACTTGTATGTCCATGAGGGTATGTTAGTAGTGGTGGGAGTTGGTAAATTTCAAACCTCGTTAATTATATTACTACATTTACATGTTAACTGTTGATGTAGTTCTTATTAAATGAGGTGTCTTCTTGATGGTGGATGATGAGCCCAACGCGATGCATATTTATTTCTGTTTGGGATTCCCATAGGTGATTATTTGGATTAGGAATTTTTGACATGTTATTTAATATTTTATTGTTTTCCCTAGTGGTACAACATAAGATTTGGATATTGAGGTTATATATTTAACTATTTGACCTTTGGGATATCCGAAGGTGCTTCCTGGGATATGGTTCATGAGCCTATAATTATGATATTTCTCCATGGAATCCCTATTATTGATGATAATGAATGATAATGATCTCTTGAGTATAGAAGCTGATTCCAATATCCTATAGTTGTTATGTTATAAGGATTTTTAAGATATCTTTGGTATGATTATACTTGTTGGTGATTTCTCACTCCCGAGTGACAGAGATGTCTATGTTCTCCCAAATCAATTACTAGACGGTAGTGTTAGACATGGTGTTTCACATTGTTGGATAGTCGTGAATGATTGATCTTTATTTTATTGAAAGTATTTTTATGATTTCTTTATTTTATACCTGTAGGAGAACTCAAGGCACCCCACCAATTATATCTCATATATCTCTTACAGTTTTGGCCCTTAAGTATTATCTATGTTATAATGTCATAGACGCCTATAGACTAGGACCTAGGGATCAGACATTGGACTAGATTTACAAGGAGGGTATGGTATGATATCCATCAATGTTCCATTAATAATATATTTCCATTTTTACTACATAAAATTTTTCATTATAGTAATTGGACACATGTATGGCTGAACCCATGGTTCAGATGAGTGTCCTTTGGCAGTGACATAGCTTTCTTAGTTAAATTTCAAATATTTGTTTGAAATAGGTATTTTTTATTAGGATTAGGGACATAGATATTGATTTAATTATAGATGGACTGAATGGTATGACATAAAATCCATTACCCTTTTCACTGGATGTCAAGTAAATCAGATTCTTATATGGGAATTGACTCTGGACTGAGTCATCCCGGCTATTTCAACCATATGTAAGTATATATATACGCACATGTATTTATATTTATTTATGAGAATATAAATATAAATATATTAATAAATATACTAATATATAATGTAATAACATCTAGATGATCTGGATTATGAACCCAATGATTGGCTGTGGACCTATTCTCATTTTATTTATTTATATTCATAGTTCTGACTCAACTAGGATAAACATATTCCATGATCATGCACTTATGGAAGAATATTTATAGGTTCATCATTGGGGTGGAATACTAAAATTTAATTCCCACCACTGTAAGTTCACCTCAATGTGAATTCCATCCTTATCACTCCTTTTTAGTTTGATCATAGATTTCATGGGGGTAGGGATAAGGAATATAGTTTCATGATCGAGGAGAGCTTCTTGTTTGGAGTCTTATGATCGGGCCGGTGCAGTTCGATAATGTTTGTATATTAGGTGTGTGTTACAACTTATAGTTACTACTAGATCATTTTACATTCATTTTAGTTTTTATAATGTACTCCCACATGTATGGCCAGCCCAATGGGTGTCTAGTTTTTTACATATGAAATATTTATTCATGATTTTATAACATTTTCATTTATTATTACAGAATTATACTAATTTAGTAATGTATTTCTTCTATACTATATTTATTACTTTGTGGATATTATATTATTATTTACATCTTTTTTACCATGATATGGGAGAAAATGACCTAAACAAACACACCCAATTCCCTCACTTCCAGTCATAATCCTCTTGTATATGGAGATTTACACTTGAGGCGCAATAATTAAATGGATCGAATAACTGTTTTTGTGGAATATGGGTTGGGAGATTACATAAATCATGTCCAAAAATTATTGGATAAGATATTTTTTACTAATCCTCATCCAATATTTTAATTACATCAATTTTGAGAATTTTTTAAATGAATATTTTTTATATTTATTTATTACATCCTGGAATTTATTGAATTCCAATCCTGTCTCTTATAAAAGGACACCCCTTATTTTAATTCTTCACACCATGTCGGTCCATCAAGAAAAAAAAAACCAAAAACAACCAACATATCTTATAATAATCCATATATAATTTCTTGTGGATATTTTAATTCCAAAATAGAAGCCATTGGTCCCTCAAGAAGAGATGTAACAAAATTCTACCAAAGAAGTGGTAATTGTGTTTACCAACTCCTTAAATACTATTTCATTATATTAATCCCATTAAATTGTTGGAACCATACTAAAATAATAAATATCATGTCATTAATATGATGAAATATAAATATTATTATGGTTCTACCATACAAGATCCATTTTCCATCCTATTAATAGTGAATACATCACTCATGCGTACATAGGGCTTACCATCTCCACAAAGTAGTTTAATACATTTTTCTTTACTATTTCACCTAGATGCTTATAAATATGGAAATAATTAATATATATAGTTTGAATGAAATATAAAATATTTTGGAAAAATAATATCATTTAAACCTTGATAAAATACATTTTTTTGGTAAATAATTACATAATTTGTCTATATGTGTGGTCTACCACCTCCACAAAGCAATGCAATCTGTTTTTCAATAATGTTTGAAACAAGTGGAAAAAAGGATTGATTTAAAAAAATTATATGATATACATAATATAATAACGATTTTATAAATATTAATTTTTAAACACCTTAATTACACTCAACCCTTTGGAATATTAAAACAAATTTCATTTATACGTATGACCTACCATCTCCATGATTGGTGTGATTCATTTTTTCTATAACTATATTTTATAAAAAACTAAAAATATCTTCATATTAAATAAATATGAAAATATAACGTGAATATAATTTTGTATATGATAGAACCATAATAAAATTATTGGATTGGAATGACCAAATCGAAACATATATGAAAAATGAATAAGATACCACCTGAAATAATAATAATGATATAAATATTTAAAATATGGGTAACAAAATTTTTAATTAGAAAATATATGATATGATATATATGTATATGGTTTAGGTATGTAATTATAATAAATTTAAATTTATAATACATGATTTAAGTAATATTATACTCTAGGGAAGCTTCAGGTAAGATATTTAATCGCAATTTCACCTCCAGTAAAACATATTTGGTAATATTCACCTATTTACTTTCATGTGGTGTATATAAATCCCCATTGTGTAATTGAAAGTGAATATCTATTTATTAAAAATGATTAATGATTGAATTTATGTTACCTTTTATAGATTTATGCACAATATAAAATTAGAACACATTCCACATTTTGATTTAGTATATTATTCTTCTATATAAATATTTTATCAAAAATGTTTTTTATAAATCATTTCTCGTTCAAAAATAATTTATAAATGAAATTTTATAAAATAACTGATATATTTAATAGTATAAAAGGAATATTTCTATTTTTTTTCAAAAAATGGGTCTTTTTCAAAAAATAATAAATAATACTAAAAGGTGTATTTTTTAACTTATACATCCTTTATAAACATTCCTAACTCCATAACCATTTTACACCATTTATCTTATTCTTCTTGATTCCAACAATTTTACAATGAAAACTCATTAATAAAGTCTATTTTGAAGTATTCATTTCAATTTTCAATATTTTATTCAATATAATAAATTTTACATTAAAAATAAAAAGAATTTAATGTCATCCCATATATCCTAATTAATCTCATAGACATTAACAATCTTTTGAAACATTCACTTTATTATGATCATAGGACTTGAAATTTCCCTTAAATATCCAAATTGTTTTTATCATGGATATGATTATTTCTTAAATAGTATTTCATTTATATATACATTGTTTTAATTTTAATGTTCTCTGATTGACTGTGGAATTATCGATAACCCATATTTTTTAAAAGGTACCAAATGTTTTTGATAAGGAATATTTTTCATGAATTAAATTGATCAACTGATATACAATGAATTCATCATACGAGAAGTTATGGGTGCAGACCAGAATAATATATCTCTTCATTGCATAAAGATTCCCCATGAGGAAAATCATTCGGCCAAATTAAATGGGTCTTTACCCAGAGTTTTGAGATATCATGATGCATGGCCTTGACGGTTAAGATATCATGATGTATAAAATCATGAAATCAAATAGTATCAATATATTTACATAATAATTTTTTACTTTTATCCACGATATTTCCATAATGATATTGTTTATAGATTTTTTCATACTCATGTTATTGATTAAATGGCATGAGTTTTTAGTTATTTACCTTATCGTATTGATAATGTTGTATTTACTCCTAGTAGCTTCTATCATATGTAACCATTACTATAAATTTCGGCTCAAACATATTTTTTTATTTTCCCGAGGTTATGAAGAATAAATTTTTTATTAGTTTTTAAATATGAAGACTATTGAGCTTTTTTTATGATTTTGTTTTATTCCCTATGAAAAATTGGTATCTTGTCAGTATCTAGTTCTCTGATAAAAATAAACTGATCGACACTTTGTGATTATACTCCATGTATCTAATACTATGTAATAATGTAGACATCAACTATCTGTTGCTAGAGTTAGGCTTCTTAAAATTTATATCAGTGAATCTATAGTAAAAAACATTGGAACTATATTTTAAATGAACATAGATAAAATTAGAATCATGATAAACCCTTATAGAACTTTTGAATACATAGGGGATTGGTATATTGTGTCTCGATATTCATTATATTTATTAGCTCACTCAGCGTGTGAAATATCATGTGATAGAGCATAGTTGATTAATTAGAATCATTAAATGTTTTCAAGGTAGGGATTTTTGCACTATGAAAGCCACTACAGTTGTTGTTAGAGATAAATAGGGCATGCCGACATTAGGTAAGATGGACAAGGTTATGTCAAATAACCATACAAAATGGAAAAATAGGATGTTCCATGTAATAATACACTTATATTTGATCATATCATGAAATGGATACCTATATATATTTATAGAACTACTAAACTATTTGTATCTGAAAAATTGATCAATTATCAAGAAAAGATACCTCTCACCATTGGATAAAATGAAAGGGAAAAATTATGTTGACAGTGTATTTTCTTAGAGGTTTTTCAGATCAATAGTGGTCATCGATCTAGATTACTAGGGTGGAAAAATAAATAATACATATTGAGTAAAGATATTTTAAATTAATTGTCTTTAATAAATATTTCTCTCATGAGAAACATATTGAATTGAAAATATAGTTCCTTATACTAACATAAAAGGAGGATAAATCTATTTTCGGGGTTTGAGGATACCTTTAAAATATTATCCAAGTATGAAACAGATCTGATATGTAATCTAGAGTGAAAGGTGGACCATTTAATAGATTTCATTAAAAAAAATCCATGTTGATCATTTTTTTATGATAAATATTCATCATATCATGAAATAGTATTATGTGCCACTAAAAAAGAGATTTAATTTTATAGATATTTTTGGATAACGTGAAATAATGGAAAGGATTGTTCAAATAGGAACCATGAATAATGTAAATAATTGAAGAATAGAAATTATACACTGAAATTCCGATCATGTTAAAATAGTTAAAATATATATCCTATAAAATTATTTATGTGGATGATATTTTGTTACAAGTGTGGATGTAATGGTCATCATGATAATGAATTCGAGGGGAAGAAAAAATAAAAAAAAATATTTAGTGCTTGGGATTTAGAGAAATAGGGAACAATTTACAAAAATTCCCTAAGAATAAACGAAACCTACCACACAAGAGGATAGGGGGATACATATAAGCTTTTGGTATCACTATATGTAATGTTGATTTTACCAATTATGTAATGGTACACACTTTAATCATAACCTCAAATTTATCCAATTCATTATGTGATTCTGGATATTCAATCACTTTTATACCAACCCTTATTGTGATAAAAATTAGATTGTTCCCTAACACGTTAAAAAGTGAATTGTTCATAAAAGATCCCAGTGGAAGTCTCAACACAACAATAATATGTCAATCGGTTCACATTTTGACACATAAACATGACATGTTTATTGAATTGACTAATATAGCTATTATTTATTTTGATATAATACTTGGTGTGGATGGAATTTAAAAATATACTTCTAAAAATTATTCTAACTCGTAGAAAAATGTTATTAATGATGAGGATGAACAATTAACTATATTTAGAGGGGAAACTTCATCACCCAAGTCTGGTCTAAATCCAACTAAAGTAGCACATTTAAATGAATTTTTATGGAGGAAGTGTAGAATTGTCTAAATTTTAGAAGTTGAGTGAAAATGTATTTATAAACCCTAGAGTTTCACCATGGGGATCCCATTTTATATTTGATAAAAGGAAATATGTATCTATGAGGCTGTGTGTTGATTATATTGAAATGAATTCTATTTAAAAATGAATATATATCCTTTTTCGTAAATTGATAACTATTTAATAAACATCCTGAAGATTAATATTTAACAAATATTTAACTTCATTATACATATCGTAAATAGAAAACAATGAAATAATGTATTCATAAGACAAAATTTCAAATGAGGTATCGATATTATGATTTTACATTAATTCCATTTGGATTGACTAAATCACCCTTTATTTTTATGTAACTATTAAACAGATTATTAAAAGAATATCGTGATGTTCTTGTTGTATTTATTGATGATATATTGGTGCATTCTAAAATCAATGAGGATCTCGAGAATCCCTTATAAATAATTATTGATTTTTTAGATGAAATGTTTTATATGGGAAATTTACTAATTGAGAATTCTAGCATAAGAAATTTAATTTTATTGTCTATATTGTGCCTAATGATGGAATCTCAATTGATCCTATAAAGAAAAAGTATTCAAAGAATACTCTATACTAACAATCATAATCTAGGTATATAGTTTCATTGGTTAGTCATGTTACTGTTGGTGATTTGATAAAAAATTTTCTTAATTTACTAACTCATTGACCAATACATTACGTAAAGGGGATAAATTGTTTTGGAAAAGGAATATGAAGAAACTTTTCCATAATTGAATTGTATTTTGTTAAATTATTTGATTTTGAAATAACCATATGAAAATTATGTATTTGATATATATAGTGATATATCATATTAGGGACTTGTTTGTGTCCATATGATGAATGATAATGATATTATACATGCATCAAGATAGTTAAATAGTCATGAATATAACTATCCAAAAAATTATCTTGAGCTAGAAGTTATAATCCTTCCATTATAGATATGGGGAAATTATCTTTATTATGACATATTTGAGGCATACTAAGATCATATGAGTTTGAAATATTCATTTCAGATAAATATCTAAACATAAGGAAAAAGAGATGACTTAACCTACTCAAATATTATGATTTCCCAATACATAACCACCCATGGATAGAAAATATGGTAGACGATTCGTTGATCAGAAATGATCATAGATTCATAGAAAAAATAAGGATTGATAAAGATCCTATGTTCATGGATTTAGTGAATATATATATGAGAATTAAAAAGGAGGATAAACATCAAACATTTTTTAAATAATTTCTAAATCATCTTTATTAGAGAAGATAAAAATTTCTCTGTATGATGATGATAACTTTTAATGTAAAATTAAATAAAAAATGATGGAAAATTGATATACTTAATATACGAAGATGGTTCTCCGAAATTTGGAAAAAAATTTTGTTTTCTATCTTTACCACAGTTGAATAATGTAATTATAAGTTGCTTTTCACAACATAAATATCTCTATACACCATGGTGGAACCAAGATATACAGATATTTGATGAAATATTTGTTGTTGTAAAATATAAATAAGGTAGTTAATGATTTTTTATTAATATGATTGGTTTTTTATCATTGAATTCTAAGAAGAAATATCCTAGAAGAGTCATGTAACCACTTCTCAGTCCTATGTGGAAACAGGTTGACAGTAATATAGAGATTGTAACTGGATTACCAATGAATCATAGATTGAATGATAAAATATGGTTTTTTGTTTATCACCTCACCAAATCTGCACATTTTCTTTGTATAAGGGATGATTTAATTCTATATAAACTTGCATGACTCTATATTGATGAATTTTTAATACTTCTTGGTGCCCCTATTTTAATATTTTTTTAATCATGATTCTCATTTTAAATCAAAATACTATAAAATTATTTATAAGGATCTAGATACTGATCTTCATTTGATTACCACCTACCCTCCCTAATGTAATGGGCACTTTGAAAGGACTATTCAAATTTTATATTTTTTTGAGGTCATTCTCACCTAACTTTTAAGGTAAGTGAGATTAGTATTTACCTTTCATATAACATTTCAATCACAATTTATTCCATTTAAATATTCTAATATTTTCAAATAATGTATTATAAGGAAAGAGATTTTGTACTCCCACTTGTTGGAAAAATGTTGGTGAATGAAAAATTGTGGTTCTAGATTTTTTTATGATACAATGGCAAAGGTACAGGCTATTCAAAACCATATTAAACATACTCAATGTACGAAAAAGTTAATAAAAATAACCACTGGAATGATATGATCTTTCAAGTTGGTGATCATTTTTTCTTAAAATTATGTACTTGGAAGTGTGTATCATGATTTGTAAAGAAGGGAAAATTGATCGCAAGGTAAAGTAGACATTTTAAAATTTTGGAATGAATTGGAGTAGTGGATTATCAATTGAAAATTCCACCCAACCTCCCTAAATTATGTTATTTTTTAATATCTCTTTGTTAATGAATTATATTCTAGACCAAAAACATGTACAAAGATCTAAAAAATAGAATTTGAACATGATATATCATATTGATAAGATACTATCCCTATTTTTGGCACTAGAGAGAATGGGTTTAGGAAATAGATGTCTCAAATAGTAAATATACATTACATAAATAATAATAAAATGATGTAATGTGGGAACCATGGGATTCTATGAATAATAAGAAACATGATTTATTTAAAAATTAATATTCATGAAAATCACAAGGTTGGAATGTTTAAAGTATGGATGAACGTATTATACTGATATTTTAAAAGAAAACTATGTTTGAAATTGTATACAACATGAGACACAAATTTAAAACAAAACCCAACCAATTATTATTAAATATGACCATTTTAAACTATCAATTAAATTAGATGTTTTGTGTAGGATTAACTAATTTTTGAAATACATATAATATCACTACTCAATATTAATATATAGATTAATTCTTGGGAAATAAACAATGAATATTTTCTCAATCTATTTTATTCTCAAACAACACGTTTTCTTATAAAATGGGATTTATTAATTTGTTTGAGAATATAATGTAATTAGTTTGGTAAAATATTCGAAATTTTATTTAATGAAAATGATTTGATTTTTGAAATTATCATATAAAAATTATATTTTGGTACAATTTTGGGATTGTTATGAAAATATTATTTTTCAGTTAATAGTTAAAATATTGAATTTTTTAAAATAGTCATTTGATTTTCATTAAGAGCCTCATTATTATATGAATTATATATATATATATAACATAAGTATTATTTAATTATATATAATATAATTAACATCATCTGAACCATCATTATACCCAGTTTTTTATAAATACATTATGGGCTTGAAATTTTAAAAAAAAAACTATTTTCATTTTTTTTAATGATGTTATATTAAAAATTAAATTCATTCAATTTTTTTATTTTAATATTTAAAAATGGAATAAATAATTTTTAATGAAATGAAAATTTTAAAAATAATCACCTTTTATTTTTGGACAATATGAATTATAACATTAGTAATATGGTAATAATTAAAAAGGGGGAAATCATGAAATCAATGATTAAAATAGAATGAAAAGGTATAATTAATGACCCCCACACTTGAATTAATTTATTGGGTGAGTATATATAATCTTCAATCATCCAGAAGTGTAATATGTGGAAATTTTCATTTGTCCATGATTTTTGCACTTTATATTATTTTATATAATGAAAAGTCAAAAATGTCATCTCTTTGTATAATTGTATTTCATTTTATAAAATAGGGGAAAATATATTATATTTTTAGTTAATAAATTAATTTTAAAGATATATGATTTTTTTCAACTTAGTAATTTATTTTTGAATTTAACTGAATAAATTATTATCTGTCATTCTTATGAAACATAATCACTGTGCTTGTGTAAGCAGAAAAAAACTAAATAAAATGATTACGAAAAAATTGAAAATAATACTAGTTGAGTGAGCATTCATGTTTCATGATTTATGTAGATAGAAATGACATAATATATAATTTTATATGAATTGTATTGGAATAAAATTTTTCTGATGTAGTGTTAAGAATACAATTCATTTAACTATTCTAAAATTAACATTAATAATATTTTATAATAAATAATATTTTATTAATTTATTATAATTTAAAAATTCATAGATTCAAAAATAAATATTTATATATAGTTATAAACATCATCCCTGGTATAATTTTTTTGTTTTATAAATTTTATAGTAATATTATTAACACTTTAAGGTTACAAAACATTAATATTATGGTAATTGTCAGAATAGTTAAAGAGGGGTTAAAAGTAATGGATAAGGGTGAAAACACAAATTAAACTAGAAAAAATTTAATTCAATGAGATAATTTAGAATAATTATCAATCTATATTCTAATTATACCAATTTGGATCTATTTTTACCTGAAATATAATTTATATTAATTTATTAATTTTTGAAATTCTAAGAATATCCCTCCCCTCTCTTATAATATGTCACCACTTCATTTAATTATTTACCCCAAATTGAGCCATATATCTCAACCAAAATCCACCAATATATAATCTAAAACACATAGATTATTTTTAGAGGTTCTATTTATTCTACAATTCTATTCATATGTCCCCCGAGAAGATATCTAATGGATGTCAATCAAAGAAGAGGTAATTGTCTTTTCTGAATCCTTAAGTCTATTTCTTCATATACCCCCTCATAAAGTGTGTTACCCATAATAAGATAAAAAGTCATGTATCATAAATTTTATATTATGTTATTATGATTATTGTTCATGCATATTAAATCTCTCTTCCATTCTGTGAAAAAAGAAAACACCACTCATGCGTATGTATGGCTTATCATCTCCACATAGCGGTGTAATTAATTTTTCATTATCATTTCACTTGTCTTATAATAAATATTTAAGTAGTTAATATATATGATATGATTAAAATAAATATGGTTCTATATTTATAATATTATATGTACTTATTTCCTACAAATTCATTTAAAATGGATAATGTCACTTGTATGTACGTGTGGACTACCTCATCTACGAAGTGATGTGTTTCATTTTTTATTTATGTTTTACATGGATAGTGATAAAGATATATTCAATGAAAATATATAAAATATATCTCATAATATTTATTCATTAAATATTAATTATTAATAAAATTTATTTCATTCCATCCTTAGAAAAGTGATTGCAGGGTTCCAACATACAATGTACCTACAATCTTTGTGAAAAGTGTAGTATTTTTCTATCCATATATTTTATGAATAACTCTAAAGATATATCTATTTAATAAATATGATAAATAATCCATGTATAAATTTATTTATATGATTTAACCATAATAAATGTACAAGGATAAGAATAACATAATCCAAAAAAACATGAAAAATGAAGCATTCAACACCTGAAATAATGATAATAGTAAAAATTTTAAACAAATAGGTGATAAAATGTTTTAAATGGATAATATATGATATTATATATATTTATATTATTTTTATCTTATTATAATAAATTTAAATATATTATATAGAAGGTTAAATCGTTTTTAACTAAAATAAAACTTGAGGTAAGGAGTTTCATCTCAATTTCTACTTCACTGAGAAAAGTTTGATAATATGCACCTATTAAACTTTTTGTGTGGTATATACTACCCAATTAATGTATTAAAAATTAATATCCATTTATTCATAAGGATTAATGATTCTTTTCTTCTTAGGCATCCAAAATTAATGAATAATATAAAATTATAACTTATAATTTTTTTGTTCCAATATATTTTTCTTCCATATCTATGTTTTTTTGAAATTGCTTTACAAATAAGCTTTTATTTAGGGAAATAATTTATAAAGGATATTTTAAACTATCATTTAATATTTTAAATATTATGAAATTAATCATTATAAAGTTTTCCCTAATGTATATTTGTTCAACATTCTTTACAAAAAGTCCAAAAGAATGTTTTTAACTTATATTATGTTAGTGGACATTTTGGATGCCAATATAGTTTTAAACCCCATTTTTATTCAATAAGTATTAAGTAGTTTAATTTAGGAAAAATCATTAATTAAAACATAACTTAAATGGTTAATTTCCATTTTCCACATATTATTTTAAAAAGTAAATTTTAATATTAAATGTGTTTTTTTATTGTAATCTCTCATCTCCTGATAAATATTGTTGTCCTTAACATTGTTTTGAAACATTCACTTTTTTTTAATAATGAGATGGTATATTTCCCATAAATATAGATATTATTTGTATCGTGGATAATCTTATATCTCATATATTATTCCATTTCATCAAATAGGTTAATACTTTTAATGTTATTTGATTGACTGGGGAATTATTCCTAATCCATATTCTTGACCTAATATGGAAATTTTTTGAAAATGCATATTGTTCCTGAATTAAATCAAACATTTTATATTTTAGGAATGAATTGGAAATGTAGTTTTGGGCTTGGTCTAGAATTATATAGTATCTCAGTGCATAGATATGTCTCATGAGGAAAATAATTTTCCTAAATTAAATAGATCTTTACCTATAGTTTTAAATTTTCCCAATTCATGGTTTTGATAGTAAAGATATCATGATGTATAATTTAATGAAATTAAATAGTTTGACTTTACATAATATATAAGACAAATTATTATTATCCATGATAGTAAATAATTCATATCAAACTAAATTTATTGATTTAATTTCATCTGTTTTCAGTTATTTACCATTCCATATTGATTATACCTTATTTACTCAAGAATGATTCTAAGGTATGAAACCCATAATAAGAATTTGAGATCACTCCTTTTTCCCACTTCCTGTGATATGAAGAAGAAATCATTTAATTATTTTCAATAATGTTGAACTTTTACTTTTGTTATTTTTATATTTTATTTAAAATGCAAAATGAGTATCAGGTATATATCTAATTATAAAAGGCTGCTAAAATGATTTATCATTTGGTAATAGTCTCATTTTAACTATTATAATGTAAAAAAAGTAGACAGTGGTTTTGGGTTGCAGATGTTTTTGTTGTTACAATTGGTATCATCGAAAGTTTAGTATAAACCAGGGGAACTGGATTTTGAATAACTTGTCTAACATGATAATTATTAAATTCCAATATTGTATTTTAGAACTATTAGAGTGATTTATATTTTATGGATCAATATTCATGATTATTATGAACTAAATCAACGCCTTCCATTATTTATTGATATATTTGAATAGAATAATGTAAATCAATACTTGTGGTCAATGTTGGGATTGACTCATTTAAAAATTTAAGAGATTTGGTGTTATAGATAAAAAAATATTTATCATATTAGGGAAGTTGATCCAGGTTATGTTTAATTACCATACATATATGAAGCAACATGAGCTTCCATAACATGATACATGTATATTGGATCATTTCAAGAAACATAAACCATAGTATCTAGGTGGAACTAGTAATATAAGGGAATCTGAAAAATATATTAATTCTCTTGAAGATATATTTTTTACTATAAGTGGAAATGAAATGGAAAAATTAAGATTAAAATGTATTCTATTTGAGGAAATTCTAGTTGATTATGGAATCAATATATAATACTAATGAGGGCATAGAAATGGAAACTATTGATTGTAGATATTATAATGTAATTTTCATTGATAAATATTTTCTTATAAAATAAAAAACATAGTTAAAGATAAAGTTTCACATCTTAAATAGAATAGAAGAGAAAATTGTTTCTATATATATGGTCACCATTACAAGACTATCAAGGTATTCTATGGATTATATACATAATCTAGATAGAAATATAGGCCACTTCTTTTAAGGCCAAATGATAAACAAAATTTGGGTATTGGTTTTTAAAACATTTTCATCATATGAAGAAATAGATTTATATTCCACATAAATCCAGAAGAAATTTTAAGGATCATATATCTTCCTGTAAAATCAAGTGAAGCATTGGATAATTGAGAAACTTGAAAATGGAAAAGTATTATATAATAAGAATGGAAAAAAAACTCCCATCATGTAAAAATTGTGGAATGAAATATCCTAGAAAATGATTAATGGGAAAAAAATTTATTAAAACTGTTGAGATCTGGGTCATATTTAAAATAAATTCCAGGTAAAGAAACAAATAAATGATATCTAGTCCCTAACCTATAGTGAAATTAGTCACTATTCACACCAATTCACTAATCTTAATGGGTAAGTAAAAAATAATAAGATAAAGGGGGAACCCCAAGATTATTTGATCACTATAGATAACGTTTATGTTCTAAATTATGTGTTTGTAGATTCATTATATATACCTTTAAATTTATCCAATAATTTTTTTATTTCTAAATCATCGAACTCTTTTATGTAAACACAATTGTACATGACAATAAGAAATTTCCCAAACACCTAAAGAAGGTGGTTTTCAATCATACACCCACTGGAAACCTTAATACTACAAGAATTTCTCAACTTGTTCTCATTATGAAACATAAATGATCCCTAGTAACATGTTTTATTATTACACCTAAAGTTGATTTTGAAATAATCCTTTATATGAATTGAATTTAAAAATAAATAAAAACATTTAATGTAAAGGGAAGTAAATTATGATTCATGATGTGGATGATGAATTACTTATCTATAGATGGGAGACTTCATCACCCAAGTCATGTCTTGATCCTCCTCAACTTGCTCTTCTGAATGAGATTTTTAGGGAGGAAGAGAAGAACAAATATATGGATGAAAATTTTAATATTTTACTCGAATATGTTCCTATTGTAAATGAATACATTTATATATTTCTTAATAAATTTACCTTTACACCGACAAAAATGTGAATAATATTTTTATATTGACTTAATCTTTGATGAAATATCAATATCAAATAATCTCTATAGAACGAGAACATATGAAATAGTGGATTTGAATAAACAATTATATAAGTTGTGTGATAAAGGATTTATACACCCCAATGTTTCACCCTAGGGATCCCATGTTCTGTTATTTAAGAAGAAAGAAGGATCTAAGAGGATGTGGACTGATTATATTTAAATCAATGATATTAGGATAATGAACATGTATTCACTACCTCACGTAGATAACTTATTCAACCAACTTCATGATGCTGAATATGATTCTATGATTTTCCTTTATTATTAATATCATCAATTTCAAGTAAAGAGAAAGATATTCTGAATTCAATATTTCAAATAATGTATAGATATTGTGAGTTTATAATAATTCCATTTTTATTGATTAATTCACCTTCTTATGTTATGTAGCTAATGTATTCCAAGAATATATTGATGATATTTTTTATCTATTGATGTTATTCTTATGTATTGTAAAAGATATTAAGATCCTGATAATAAATTAAGGATCATTATTAATTCTTCTAGAATAAAGTTATTATATGATGAATTTAAAATGATTAAGTTATAGCATCATAATGATACTTTGATGGGACATCTTATCTGAAAAGATATAATCTTAGTTGGTCATGTAAAAAAGAAAGTAGTCAAAGATTGGGCGATACCAAAAAATGTAACTTAGCTACATATATTTATTTTCTCATTATGTTACAATCCATGATTTGTTTAAAAAAACTCCCAATTGTATAACCCTTTATCAAGCATACATGTAATTAGGACAAATTCCTTTGGATAAAGGAATAAAAAGATTGTTTTTAATAACTGAATAGAATATTAGTTAATGCAATGATTTTGAATCTACAATCTAGAAATGTTTGAATATAGATATATAGTGACAAATTATTAAAGTTAATCGATTGTGTTCATATGAATAACAATAAAGTTGTCGTATATGCATTAAGACAATTAAAGACTCATGAATTTTGCTCTCTAACCAATTATCTTGAGTTGGAAAATGTAATCTTTTCATGAAATATATAGATACATTATTTATTTGGTGAATTATGTGAGATATATATATCATAAGTGTTTGAAAAGAATATTTTTATATATAAAACTCACCTTGAATAAAATTTATTGGATTTATCGAATCGTATATTATTATTTCTCCACATACAATAACTCATAGAAGGAAAATAATGTGGTTGATGCATTGAGTAGGATATGTCATGGGGACATATAAAAATGGGGATTGACAAGGATCATATGTTCATAGAAATAGTGAATATTAATAAAGTATTTATTAATAAAGGAGGAAAATAAATCTTTTTTTCAAATGATTAATAATACATATTAATTATATAATACAAAATGGTCTCATTATGATGATGATAATTTTCAATGGAAGATTAATGATGTGAATGATGGGAAATTGACAAACATCATATATGATAATGGTTCAGAGAAATTTCGAAATATTTATTTTGATATATACCAATGAAGAAAAAGATAATTATTATATTATAATCATAGATCTACATTATCTACACACTATATTCTCACCATGATGTATTTATATTTGAAGGAATATTTTTGGTGGAAAAATATAAAGCTTGAAATTGTGGATTAGGTGCCAAATGTTTGATTTTTCAATAGGTGAAGGGTCAGAGAAAACATTAAAGAGAATTTATAAAATTGTTAGCCATTAATATGGTTAAATGGGTTGATTTTTTCAGACTTATTAACTTGATTACCAAATATACAAAGACAGAATTTTGGAATATGTGTTATTGTTAATTGCCTCTAAAAATCTTCAATTTTCCTTTCATTAATGGATGATTTACTTCTAGATCACCTTGTATGATTCAATATTAATTAAAATTTAATACTTTATGGTTCAAATATTTAAATAGTTTGTTGTCTTGATAGATGATTTAAATCTAAAATTGTGAAAAGTATTCAAATGCCTCTTGATACAATGCTTTGTTTGAGAACTGCCTGTCAACCTTTAAATAATGGTAGTATAAAATAAAAATTCAATCATTGGAATATGTTAAAGTTATTATCACTTGATTTTAATGGTATGTGTGTTCATCATCTACCTCTAGTAGAGTCTTTTTATAACAATAACTTCCATTCAAGTACTAAAATGGTGCCATATAATATGTTATATGGAAAGAGATTTAATAGTCCCATTTTTTTGGAATAACATTGTGAAATAAATCTTGTAGGTCTAGATTTTGTTGAATATACAACGTAAAAAGTAATGTTTATTTATACTCATACTAAAGTTTTTCAGAATAAGAAATTTTTTTATACTGGTAACAGGGGGATAGATCTAGATTTGAAAGTGGGAGGTCACATTTTCTTAATGGTATCTACATGAAAGAGTGTTATAAGATCTAGTAAGAACAGAAAATGAGCCCTAGGTAAATCAATCCTTTTTAAATTATATAAATAATTGGTGTTGTGTCTTAAAAATAGAAAATTCCTCTAACCCTCTCTAAAGTACATGAAGTGTAACATATCTCATTGTTAAGGATGTGTTTTCCAAGATCAACACATGTACTCACCTATGATGAAATTGAACAAGAATATTTTCGATATCACAGTGTGAATCATTTCTAGAGTTTTGTCAGTGTAGATATTGCTTTTAGGAATCATATGGCTAGATATGGAATGGTATGTTGGATAGATTATAAAATAGAGGAAGCAACATTGGAACCTGAGGATATAATGATGAATAATAACACACAATTTTAAAAAGGTAATTTTCATGAGAAATATGTGAATAATTGTTTTTACGATTTGATAATTCATTGTCCCAAAATTTTAAAATAACATTATGTTTTATAGCATATACAAAACATAACATCAAGCTAAAATGAAGTCGAAAATATTATTATTTAAATATGAAGATTAGTAAAAAGTCATTACATTAGTGGGAATGAATAAGATTAACTATTTTATGAAGTATATATATATATAAAGTACCTAATTAACATAAATATATTTATTAGTACATAGGAAATAAATAAATAATTTTTATTAAATACATTTTATTAATGAAAAACACAGTTTCATAAAAAATGTTATTATTGTTTTTTATGAAAAAATAACTGAAAGTAGTTTCTTTAATGTTATAAAATTCTTTTGATAAAAATGATATAATTTTTTAAAATGTCATATCATATTTTTCTTTTAGTGTGTTTTCTTAATATTTTAAAACATGGATATTTTAGTAAATAGTGATAAATAAATAATTTTGAAAAACAATAATTTCATTTCCAATGAATATGACCATTATTATTTCAATATGGTCATAAAGTAACATATTTTTTGATTTATTATATATATCTATTTAATTTCATTTGAATCATCATTATACCCTATTTTTTTCATTTCATTTTTCCATTAAAAACAATTTTTTCAAAAACAAAATTCATTGCTTTTTACACATTATTAATAAAAATAATTCCCGCCACATAAGTGAATTCAATCTCAAAAAAATTATTTCATATTTGGGATCAAGAGTCCAAATTTATTAAATATGGCCCTTTTATTTTTTAATGTTTTTCTAATAACTCATGTAAATTAATTACAATTGTAAAGGGGAAAATCAAGTAATTATTTATAAAAACAAACTCATATAGAATAAATAATGAATCTAAAATATGTCTGTTTGTTTTATTATCCTCAAATTTTTGAAATAATGATAAAAATATATATATTTGGTTAAAACCTTATTTTAAAGGTAAATAAATTTTCTTATCTTGATAATTTAAATTCAAATAATATTAAATAAAAAATTTCCTTAAATGAATTTCAAACATGGGAACATCACCAGTGCATGTAGTAATGAAATTAGTAAAATGAATTTGAAAAGTATAAATATAATATTCTTTGAGTGATATTTTTTGTTCCACAATTTTGTTGAAAACATTTACCTATAATATATATTTTGATTCATTTTATTTTAATTTAATTTCATTCATTTAGTATAAAATTCAAATTAAATGAACAGTTACATAAATGATATTAATGATATTCTAGAATAACTAATTAATAATTAAATGATTTAGAATTTATAAAAAAACCTGGACTCCTAAAAATGAATATGATATGGTTTGGAACACCATAAAAATTTCATTTATGTGTCTTTTCTTCCTTTTATAGTATCAATATTAACCATTAAATTATAGAAAACATTAATAGTTTGGTCATTGTCAAAAGAGTTAACGATAGAATTAAACTAAAAGTTATGTTTTGAAATAAAAATTCCAAATTGTAGAAATTTTATAGGATGATATATTTTAGTATCCTCCAATAATATCTTATATTTATTGAAATTTGGTGCCATTTTTAAATTTAAAATATTTTTTATTAATTTAATACTTTAAGAAATTCTAAAAATTCTCCTCCCCACACTGATAAAACAACTCCCCCTGTATTAATTATTCACCAAATATTTTTCAATATATTATGATAAAATATAAATAATATCATATAAACATACTTATCTATGATATAGTGGTTTTTATCATTCTAAGAAGACAAATTCGATGTCTGTTATGAATAGATCTAAAGTATGTCTATCTCAAAAATGGAAATTGTATTTATCAACTCCTAGAAGTATATTTCTTATTATAATTCATCTCAAATTGTTTTACCCATTAAATGATAATAAAAAAATTAATCATAGATATACTAATATTTTAATATTCTTATGGTAAAACCAAATAAAATCTATCTTCTATCCTAAAAAATGTGAAATCATCACTCCTGTGTTTGGAAGGATTTCTTTCTATACATAGCAGTGTAATTAATTTTTCATTATCATTTCACATAGATGGTAATAAATTTGTAACTAATGAATAAAGATGTACTATTTTGGAAAGCAATACTACTCTATAATTAAAATAACATATATACCCCCTTATAATCCAATTCATTAGAAATTGATAACATCGCTCGTGCATATGTGTAGACTGCCACTTCCATGAAGTGATGTGATCCATTTTTCATTTATTCTTAACATGGATTGTAATAAAAAGTGTTTAACTGAAAATATTTTATTTTTATAATATAATAATGATTCATTAAATATTAATTATCATTCAACTTTCATTCTTTCCATCCATTGGAAAGTGAAAACAATGTTCAAGAGTATGTACAACCTACCATCTCCAAGAACGGTTTAATTCATTTTATTCCTATATCTATATTTTACGGATATATTTATATATACTATTTATTAAAATTAAACCTTTAAAATACTTATTGATATTATGGGACCATAATAAAATTACAATTACTGGAACTACATAATCAAAACACGCAAGAAAAAATAAGCAGTTAACTCCAAAAATAATAAAAATAATAAAATATTGCTAACAAAAGGGGGATAAAATATAATAACGGCATAATATATCATATTATTGATATTTATATGGTTATTTTATAAAAATATAATAAATAAATATTTTTTATACACGTATTTGAAGCACATTCAACTAAATGGAAACCTTATGAAAGATACTTTATCTCAATTTCCACCACATTGATTCTTATTTGGTAATAAACACTTATTTACATTTATATGATTTCTATACATACACTTTTAAGAATTAAACATGAATATAAATTTAATGTAATTTATTAATGATGAAATTAAATTTTCCATTTCTAGATTTATGATTTATATAAAATCTGATCTTCTTCTCCTTTTTGTTAGAGTATATATTTATTTCATATCCATATTTTTTCAAAACTGTTTTAGGGAAATCCTTTTATTTGAAAAAATAATTATAACAGATATACTAATTTCTTCATTTCATTACACAATTTTATGAATGAAATAATTTTAATGTTTTCTAGAAAGGTTTCAATTTTAAAATTCGTTATAAAAAATCCAATGGAATATTTTTTTTACATATTCATTGTTAGCTGAATATTCTACTACCATGACCACTTACACCATTTAACTAGTTATGAAATTTTTTAATGGTTTTATAAAAAAACTATACAGTGAAAACATATTTTAAATGATTCTTTTCTATTTGTCATTAATTCTTTTAAAAAATAAGTTTTTATTAAAAAATATAATTTTTTCATGGCCAACTCCCATATCTTGTTTAATATAATAGACATAAACTTCTTTTCGAAACATAATATTTATTATAATAATTGGACATTACATTTTTATGAAATATATAAATTCATTGAATCATGTATATGCTTAATTTCCAAACCATATACCATTTTTACGTGTTTTTTTTCTCTAGATGTTATTTGATTTTATAGGGTATAATTTATAATTCATATTCATTACACAATACAAAAAATTGTTTATCAAAAAAGTTTTTTATGAATTAAATGAATCATTCGATATATGAGGAATGAATTAGTTGTTTTGTGATAGGTAGGTCATGGAATTATATTTCCCATTAATACATAGATATATTTAATTATGATAATTAGAGGTCCAAATTAAATAGGTATTTACCCTTAGTTTTAAACTCTCTTGGATCATGTTCTTGATTGTGGAGATTTTATTATCTCTAAAATCAATAAATCTATTTTTATTATTTTCCATCATTAAAAACAATAATTATTTTTATCCATGATATTAATATGTTGATATTATCAATGGAATATTTTCATACTCAATATATTGATTAAATTATTTGTCTTTTGGCATTATTTGTCTTTCTATATTGATTATTCCATATTTAAACATAAAATTTTTCACTATATGTAACACTTTATATGGATTTGAGCTCATCATTAATGTTTCATTTCCATAGGTTATGAAGATAAAATATTTGAATGTCATTCAAGGGTATAGAACATTTACATTTTTTTGTTTATATTTTATTCCCAATATAATATGTGTATCACATTTGTATATAGTTCTCTAAGAATTCTAAATTTATAATTTATTAAGAATTAGACTCATTGTTTCTATAAAAATGTATTAAAGTAGACGCCAGCTCTAGGTTACAGTTCTTTCGGAAGTTATACTTCTAATGAGGGAATAGGATCTATATGAACTATAAGACTAAATGAAGAGATAATGTTTTTATATTGTGTGCACCTATATTAAACCCCTTCTCTTGGTTCATACATTCAACTTAGAACAAAAAATTATAAATACATAGAAAAATTTTACATGAAATTTAACAACAATATAGTTATGTCTTTTTTCTTATCTAAATATTGATGAATTAAAATATAAACCTACTTCCACCCCATACTATATAATATATAAGTAGGCTTAGGTAAATTAAAAGAGAAAAATAGTATATCAAATTACATAAAAATTATGGGAATAATGTACATGTATTATATTATTTAAACTTAATTGTCTTTAAAAAAAATTACAAAATAATGATCACCTATTTTTAAATATTTTTTATCTAGTTTACACACAATTATAAACATATAAATTAGTTAATGGTGAAAAAATCAAAGAATTTAAGGCATATAGAACAATATGTTCAAGTTATTTGTGTGGATTTTAGAGTGTGACCATGATAATTATTTTAGAAATAATGTATAAAGGGAGATACAAATTATCAAATTTAATATATAAAATCATAGATAGATTCAAAAAAATAGTCATAAGGTTGATATGAAAAAACATTTTCATTTATGGGGTCATTGAGAAGAGTAAACATAAAAAAACCAAGAACAAAAAGAGAAAAATGATAAATATTTTATTTATGTCTATCCCATTACTATTTATTCTTTTTCTTTATAAAATTTTCAAATAAATATAAATTAAAAAACAATTAAAAACAAAAATTCGCTAAAATATTTCCATCTGAAATTTATTTTCATTTACATCAATCAATATCCAACCATTGCCTCAATGAAAAAGATATAGTGTTCAATATCTAGGCCAATTTTCATCCAATATATAACTCCCAAAATATCCCTTGAGAGTAAGGATTTATGAAGATCATGATGAAATCACCTACCTACCCATTCCATTGTTTTTCTTGATGTTATACTATCGAAAATACTATTATAACTAGAATAACATGGCCATTTAATCATATATATATACAAGATGAAAATGATTTATTAAATTTCTAATTTATTTTATATGTAAAAACATTTAAAATTAATCCAAATGTATAAAATGTTGTATATTTTTAAATAAGAAAAAACATAAAGGAAAATAATATTGATTGAAGATAATATAAATGATAAACTAGTAGCACAAAAGGAACTTCAGGTAGTGCCTTTACCGAAATTAATGAACTAAAACTTTTATTAATATTACAATTAAATATAGATTCAATGTTTCGAGATAAAAATATAAAATATTTTTCTTATGGACATCAAATGTATAAATATGCTATTATAAACAATATTTTTCCTTATAGTGATAAGGAAATTCTCCAAAATAAATGGTTAGGTTCCTTAGTTTAAATAACACATGAGTCTAATTTTCATAATTTCTTAAATAAATATTCGAGATACTATGTTTAATAAAAATTAATACCACTAATATTTTCTCTATGTGTATAGATGAATCTAATTTAATAGGGGATACGCTGTGAAGAGAATTTTGGATTTTTTAGTACTTATGTCAATTCTATAGAGAAAATATCAATGGATGAAGATGAATTTTTTTAATCATTACAATAATTATCCACATCATTTAAAGATAAAATACACGATAAAATGATCATCTATGTTTATATAATGTAGAGGTAAAACTTTACACCCTAATTATATAAAATATATTTTATATTTTTCCATTACATACTAATTGTTTTCTTTTATGGTCACACTAGATGATCATTATGATCCATTTGGATACTACAACGAAATATATTTTTCATCCAAAATAATAATATCCAATTAATTTACCATATATTATATCCATTATGAATTTTCAATAGACTATATTCAATATTTCATAAATAAACATTAAATTGTTTGTTTTACATTATGTTATAAAAATAATTTTTTTATTACAAGCAAGTAATTATTTATCATAAATTCCAGAGTATGGGGATGAGAAATGTAGAGTAGAGAACTAGGGATTTAAACAATTTGATATATATTAGGGTATAAAATATATGATTTCAATATCAAAATAGATATAATTTTTTTATTATTTTTATAGTGTCTCAAGAATAGAATCACGCTGATATTGTTTCTTACATTTATAAATTTATAAAAGATATCATATTCCATCGATGAACTAATTTTCCTGATGAGATATTTAAAAACATTATTTAACTATTTATTTTACTATGTTTTTCTGGTACTAACAAGATTATTGATAATAAACATATTCAAAATATGAAAATTATTTTCCTAATAATGACTATAAAAATTATAGAGTTTCACTTTTTTCAGTAAATCACAAAGAAATGGTTTCCTATATAATTTTAAAAATGTTTTATTTTACAAATATCAAGAATATGTGGATTGTCTAAAACAAATTTAATAAATTTTATATTCATTTTGAGATATATTTATTTTGATGGATTTTAGAATTAATTTTTTTATCTTATTAGGGATAAAAAATATCTATAAAGTGTATTTTTGTGAAGGATTATAAATTGATGTTATGGATGTGAGAATGTGAGACAATTTTATTTGAACAGTTCATCAATTTTAACATTATGATCATTTAAAAAATGTGATAAAGATATTAATATATATGTACCTCATATAATTAAAACTATATTTCTAAAATTGATAAAATATTCTAGGGTTATTTATGATTGTAAAATTCTATTTCAATTAATGGATATATTTTATAAAACATTCATTAGACTAGTTACTATATATAGTACTAACTATTGGCCATTAACAAGACACCATGATCAAAATATAGGTGTAGAATAAATGAAAAAACAATGTTAAAAATGTGGTTATGGTAATATGGAAAACATTATAAATGAATGTGTTTGAGAGAAAATACTTGTTTTGATTGATGATAATATGCAGGAGACTACATAGTGATGGTCTGTAAAAAATAGAAGAAGACATAGGGATTAACATGTTAGTAGAGAAATTATAATGTCACATATACTAATTAAAGGTAATAGAGGATGACATAAAAGAAAATTTTAGTTCAAAAAATGAGTCACATACTCCAAAATAATAAAACGACATAGATTCTCTAGATAATTTAAGAGATTTATTTTTAATTCATTTTCCATGTCCACAAATCAATCATATATCAATCCAATACATGGTGTGGCTGATATGACTCAACTTGTGGGTTTTTAGATTAGAAGGCACATTTTTGTTCAAAATGTATATCACATTCTCAAAATAGAGAAAACATGCTCGTATTATCTTAATACATTTGAAAAATGTTTAGTAATTTATTTTGATGTGTCAGAATCAATTGTATATTAATCATTTCCACATTGTGGATTTAATTATTCAAAGTGTTTATTTCTACACTAACGGTGACATTTTAGTTGAAAATTTACATTAGATACTGAATACTAAAAATGAATTCTAAAATTTTATTTATAATTTATTATAAATAATTATAACTCATCCATGATGCGTAAAAATTAATTTTATACCAATTTGACACAATGTGTGGCTGGTTTTTCTAAAAGTGCTTGTTTTTGTTAAAAAAGTTACATTTTAGTTCAAAACATAGATCATATACACAATATTGATCAAACAAATTCAGGATCTCATGTTATTTTATTATAAAGACAAATAATTTAATTTTAATGTAAAAGAATTAACTTCACATAAATTTGATAAACAGTGTGATCAAGAAGACTAAATGAGTATTTTTACAATTAAAAATGATATCATGGTTCAAAAAGAGAATTAGAAACTCCAAAATGATAAATCTAACATAGATTATCTTAATACTATTAGAAAAATATGAACAATTCATTTTAAATGTGTTGGAATTAAAATCACGTAAATCAAACCCAAGGTGTTCTCAGTATGTATAAAAGTGTTATTTCATTCAAAAGTGATATTTTATATCAAAAAAATTTCAGATGCACAAAAACTAGAAAACAATCTCTAATTATTAATCTGTGACTTACAAGATGTAACCGAATATTTTTCTTAAGGAAATTATTATTGTAACAACAATGACATTAATTAATGAAATTTATCTATTATTTTTGTAATTTCATAATCATATAAAATAAAATGAGGAAACAAAATTCATCATTGTGCTTTGATAAACTACTATGTGGCCTCTAAACAAAAATTTTCCACACTTGTGATTTGAATTTTGAAAATCCGACATACACAGTTGCCATCAATAAAATTTTTGGAGTCCGCTAGGAGAAACTTAATTTTTACTGAATAGTAACATTACATAATGATTATTAATGTTACCATTATGAATAGTAATATAATCATTATGAATATTAAATCATCCATGTGAATAGGAAACTTAAAAATGGTAGTATAAATAAAATTTATTCATGCTATAAATGATAATATAAAATAATTATATTATATTGATGGTATTTTCCTAAGATATGAATATTTAATGATTAATTTAATTATTTAAAAGAAAATTTAATTCCAAAAAATGTATTCATAAACTATTGGTTAGATGTCTTGGAGTTATATGATAATTTCATGAGAGCTTAATTATATTTTCAAAGTGTTAGAAAATCAATTTTTATTTTAAAATTTTTATATTTTTCATGTAAAAATTTATTTTCATAATAAATTAAACCACACCTATTTATAAAATTATTTTTCATCAAAATGAGTACATTTCTGGATTATACTTGTCAAAAATGGTTGGGTTTAATTATTTGTATTTTTATGAAATAATAGAATTTTTTGTGTGTTGTGAAATTTGATAAATTACTAAATATACTAAATTAAGGAATTTATATATTATTGTTGTGTCATGGATGAAGAAAATGTCTATTAGTTCTAAATCAAATCACTTATTACAACTTTTATTCACAATAATCCTCACTATTTCTTTTCATATTGAAAAATTATATATTAATGACTATAATATTGAGAAAACACCACTCCCCTTCAATATAAATACAACATCTCACAACCTCATTTCCTCACACATATCCAGCCATGTTCTAACTACAAATTCTAAACAGATATCTTCCCATGATCCTCCCCGACGAACAGTATCCCATGGTATCATAAAAATACCAAATATTCTCCACTAATGAGGCTCTAAGAAACTAAATATTCAAGAGGTAATTTCTCTATCTCTTTTATTCAAATTCCTTTCAAATTTTATTTCTTTTCTTCTCTTATACTCAACATATCTTATCCAAATTTAATGATATCTTCAATATTATTAATATACTTTTAATCTACCATGTTAATGGAATATTATTAAATATACCCCCTCTCTATTTGTTAATAAAATAAAATTGTTTCTCGTGATTTGTTAATTTACCTCCATTATGGGTGATGCACTTCTATTTCCTTCAAATCATTCCAGGATGTAAATATATCCATTAAATAGATAAAAATATATTTTAATATTTATTTTTTAACCTATATTATGTTATGGAAACAACTTTTATACATAATTCTAAATGATAAAATAAAACATGTAAGTTGTGATCCAAAAGCCACCCAAATTAACAAAAAAATGATAATCAATAAATTCCAAAAAATGATTCCTCCATAAGGTATATAACATAATTCATTAAAAGAACATTTTAACTCTTGTAAAACCATTAATAACTTGTAACATCATATCTTTATGTTTATAAATGTTCTAAATGAAAATCCATTCATCCGTACAAGTGAACTGTTCATATAAACTAAGAAAAATTGTACTCTAAAAAATGAATGTAAACTCTAAAAACTCATCCATAATCCCCTATAATAATTTAATAAAATCATATTGAATCAATTTTATGTATAAAAGGTTTTACAATTGTTAATTAATTGATCTAATGTAATGATATTGGACATTAAAGTGAAAAAATCATTCAAACCAAATGTAATAGGGAATTATGGAACCCTACTGTCCTTCTTCAGTTTTTCCCTCATTCAATCCAATCTCTGGATGGTTACTCCTTCATAATAATTTTTCATCATTATATTATCTCTTTTTGGTATATACATGTATTCCACTAGATTTTATTCCAAATTCAATGTTTTCCAAAAGAACTCTTCTTTCAAAAACACACCTTTTACTTCTCACTCATGGTTGATAGTTCATATATCATGTATTTTATTCCCTATTTAATTTGGGAACCCAATTTTTATGAATACATAATATAGGAAATAGAACTTATTTCTTTCCAAGAGTAATTCTTGACCAAGATTTATATATTTCTTATATAGAATTCATTATAATTTTAACATTTTGATGTTATGGGTGCACTCAAAATTATAGAGAGAAATGTAAATGTTATGATTTGGCGTGTGAACCTGGAATTATATATAACTGTAATGCATTGGGTAATGTGAAAAAAATAATGATTAAATCTAAGTATTCCTGAACGTGAATCTATCTTTTTTCACAAATATGTTTGGTAGTTGACCAGTAAGTCATCATGTTTCATTTTATGCATTTCCACATTTCATGTCATTTAATAATGTTTCCTTTAATTATTACTATAATATTTATATGTTATGATGATAATGGTTATTCTCAACACATGTTATATTGATTCATGTTCTTATCTATCCTCTTAATGGGATTTTAGATTACCCCTTTTTGTTGTTTATACTCGGGTGACTACTTGTGTTAAGGAGAATTCATAGGCCAATAAGAATCTATAGATGGAGGAATAAAATAAATTCTTATGTTGTAAAATTTATGTTTGGTCATTGTTTTAGCTTGAAAATAATACCATGGATCATCTTTCTGTAATTATTTTATATTTTTTATCATTAAAATGATGTAAATGTATTGTAAGAAAAGCAGTGTCACTGTAGTTTATATTAGGGTAATGTGTTAGTTAATTCAGAAATTAATATTAGAGAACCATAGTGAAAACATTAGTATGAGACTAAGTAAAGGTAAACAATATTATTTGTTAAACATAGGCATTCCATAATATATTCATTACTGTTAATTTCACAAATATATAAATTATTCATTAATGAATTATTATATTTTGATTGTTCTACACTTTTTTATTTTAGAAAATGGTGGGAACCTAGAGAAACTATGCCAAAAACCCATTCGAGGGATAATCCAAGGATTCCCCGAAAGACATCCCCAATGATTTGGTAGGTAGAGTTCAAAAATTCATCGCAATTATTACCCATTTGTCATAGGTTATGATAATAACCTAAATAATGTGTAATGTACTTCCTGCACCAAAGAGGGAACAACTGGATATCAAGTGTTTTATGTGGAAACGACCACAGACGTTTAGTGGATGTTCTAGTTCCCTAGTTGCGGAATAGTGGGTCAACATTATAGAGAAATTTATTTTCTATACTTCACTATTTTGATAGGGAGAAGGTGACTCTATCTTTTTTCATCAAGATGGAGATGATGACCAACAATGGGATTTGATTAAGAACACCAAGATTGGAGGGATTAAATTGAAGAAATGAAGTTGAAAGACTTTACATTAATGTTTCTTAAATGAAATATTTGGTTAGTACTAAGGTTATCAATGATAAATTGAACAATGTATTTAACTCTAGTAATAAAATAATATTGAAAATGAAATAAATCCAATGATGAGAAATCTGTTGGTTGAATATTGGGGGTTAGAAAAACCTACTTCTGAATGATGAAAAAATATGTTCCGATTGTTGTGTTATATTTCCTAGGAGGAATCACCAAAATCTTTGAGAGATTATCCTATTGAGGATTACTGATACATATATGTCACAAACCCATGAAAACCACCATCAAACCATCGCTTATATTTCCTTCAAGAATCAAATGATTGTGAATACCACCTTTTTGGTAGTCTGTAACCCTTGAATCAAACCCCCATTAAGTATAAAAATCACTGTATAACACCCTTAGGTGGTGGTTAAAACCAACAAAATTAATCTTAGTTTTTACACATGGTTCCTTCAACAACCAATAAAAAAAATATTTATAACATGACAAGGCTCAATAATCTATGTAACATACCTCCCTTATGAATGAATCACAATAGTTTCCTATCTAGAAGAAATCTAACAAATCAATTCTTATGAAAAAATAGATATAATTCCATATATGACATTATAAGGCACAATGATAAATTCATCAAATTACCATTTTTTATCCATCTACATTTCCTATAGGCAGTTTTCAAATTTCCATATTATTTACAAAATTTCATTCCATTTATTAATTTTTCATAAAAGTTATTAGCATGAAAATATATTCACAATTCATTAGGCTGACACTCCAATATGATTACATTTCAATTAATCAATCTCTATTCCATGTGACCCATATCAATAAATTATTATATATCACATATTATTCAAAAATTCATTTTACCATGTCTTGAAACTTACAATAAGTCTATAAATAGGCCCACCTATTAGGTTCCTATAATCCCAATCACAAAGCCAATGGGCCATATTAGATACATGGGAGGTCTAAGAAAATTGATTATCATTATCAATTATTTATTCATTTATAAAAGGATGCATGCACAATGTTCCAACATGATAACTATTATTTCACATACTAGAATGATAGATTGTTGATGAATGGGAGTTGATCTAGACTACCCACCTCAATGTTGGAGAAGGCATAGATAAATTCGGGAATCCAATGTTGCAAACATATTATCATTCCTCCCATTCAATAAAGACTGAATGTTTTATCAACAAATTACATGATATCCGAAATAATATTTGGTGACCTGAACTAGGTTTCACTCCAAAGGAGAACTTGGATGATTAAAGTTGAGAAAAGAATATGAAGCAAAAGCTCAAGCTCAATCTCCTGATATAGAACACCAAGATCCAATAGAAGGAATTTCTGGTTCAAAGAGGATGCTTAATGGTCACTTCTTGAAATATTGGATCACCAATGATAGATACTTATAAGGCCAGGGTTGAATCTGATTATAAGGGACTTCAAAGGTCCTCAAAATTATATTCAAGGGATCCTAGGGATTAATAATAAGACATTAGATAAAAATGAGTTCAAAGGGGTTCTATCAATTTATAAATATCCTGTAAATACCATTAAAGAGACCCTTAGACTAAATTTCATTCAACCTAGTCAATGGTATAGTCCCCCATATGATGGTGCAACATGTTTCATCAAGCCATCTCGGAAGTACATGGTCCCTACCATAGTGAAAATATTATTAATCTAGGGGAATTATCTGTTGTATCCAAGAAAACAATGTTGCATGAAATGTTTTTCCTAATGGGAGGCTATGACAAAGCATAATACACATGACGTTGATACACCAATAATAGATGAATTCCCCAAAATCCTTATATTGAAGTCAGTATTCTCCACTCCATCACTCTCAACCATCAAGGAAGGGACTATTCTATAATATATATCTATAGATTAGTAATTCCACTATTTTTAATATCTTCATAATCCTCTACCCATGAAACTATATTAGAAACTGGATCTCCACACCACAACATTCTATCTTATGGCATAGTAGAAGGCTCTATGGTTCATAAATCCCAAACATCCCAACTATATTCCTTCTTCCCCAAAGAACAACCCAAATATACTATTTCTAAATTACCTTGGTTCAAACGATATATAATGGATGAAAGAGTATTACAAAGAGTTAACGAGGTTCATCCTTGAAAAAAATACAGGATTTTAAATTTTGTTTCATAATAAATAATGAAAATAGCTTTATGATTTATATTAATGCTATGCCAATATGGGTTTGAATAAAAAGTAGTATTTAAATTTCAAAATATATTTTTAAAAAATAAAAAATGGTTATGATAATCATATTTTTGAATGATGTATGATATGCATTTATATGGGTAATGGTTTTTAAAATAACTAGTTTTAAAAAAAAATTCAAGAATAATCATGATGTTGGTTGGGGTAATTTGAAATAATTATCAATGGATTTAAATTTAGTAGTTTTGACCCTAATTTATGTTGTCAATAAGTGCTAATGATATTGATATATTTACCTTAATTGTGAATATTTAATTTATTTTTTATCTAAAAAAATTTCAGAACAATTTTATCATTAGGACATGAGGGCTTATGTTTTATGGTTTGTTTATATAAATTCAAAGAGTGATATTATGAGTTTAAATATGATAAGATTTATTTTTTAAATGGAATCCTATAGATTAATTAAAACTTTTCAGTTTAAGGATTTTTAGTTTTACAATATGGAATTCATTGATTAAATATTTTAATTGGTTGTGAATATATTTATTTAGATCCAATTTTTGATAAATTGATTTTTATTTTTTAAATTAAGGTATGTTTTTTAAGTTGAGACATGTTTTGGTCTATGTTTTTAAATTTAAGGAAAATAAACATTTTTTATAGTGTAACATTAATTTTCAATTAAATGTCTGTTTATTAGTTTTAAATTAGATTATTTTTTTAAATGTTTTTATTTTTGAGGTAAATTATATATTAATGGTATTGATTTGTTAGAGTGATTGTTTTAAATATTATGTATTTAATAATATATTATTTTAAAATAGTCATAACTAGGTTTTTATGATAGATGAGGCGATGTGGTTGTTTATTATTGAATTAGATGGTATGATAAGTTAAATAATAGATGAGAGATAGTTTTATTGGTATGAATTTATGTATATTAATCATATTCTCTAAAATTTAAATTTATTATTTGAAATGATGATGAAATATTTAATTATACATTTTATTTTGGGGAAAATAGTTAATTAGAGGATTGATAAATATTGTAAAATGTTTCTTCGGCCATATATTAAATAAAAAAAGACGATGATTGGTTTATTATTTGATGAAAAATGGGTGCGAATTTGGGAAAATGACATCAATTTGGATGTTTAGTTTAATAATAAGGTGACACAGGGTATAGAGTAGCGATTCAATAGGATCCTATATTAACATAATTTTAAATTTTCCAACTAGTCCCAATTAATTATATTATGATATTATAAATATATCAATGAATCATGGGGGATCCAATTTTAATATTTTGGTATTAACTAATCATTTTTGGTTTCAAAATGAAATATATTTGATGATGCCTAGTTTTGGATTGTCTTTCAAAACTATATTGGGTGAAATAAGGGCATGGGCATGGTTTTCCTACTTTTTTTAGTTAACTTTACATGATAAATTTTTAGTATGTAATTTTTTCATTGTCAGGATTTTTTTTAAATTGTGAGACTAACCTTGTGTAATTTCATGTAACCTAAAAATCATATAATTACATGATATTTAAAAACAGATTTTGATTTTTTACAATTTAGCTATATTTTTGGTTTATTATTCTTTAGAATTATGAAAAATTATTACATATGAAACACATAATATACAATGTGAAAACATCCTTTCAATGTTTATTTCATTCTAAAAATAGGTATTCATAAATTTAATATAATTTTTCGTTCAAATCATGTTCATATATTTTAATATGCATCACCATGGGAGAAATATATACCTATTTATAGTTATTTATCTTCATTAAGCCCTCTATATGACATTTTAAAATTTGGTATATGCAAGAACAAAATATTTCATGAATAAAATGAAAAGAAAACATTAATCCTTTGAGGATCATGAAAACCAATATGATAATTTTTCCTTTTCTCATAATAATATTTGATATTGAAATAATAACATACTTACTCTCAAAATAAATTTCATTTCACAATATTTTTAATAAAACGTTTCATAGTAAAGAATAAGGTAAAATTCATAATTCATAAAAGTTTCTTAAAAACACGATAAAAATTTCATGAAATAAAAACCATTCACCATAAATATTTTTGAATATTATTTTTATTTTCTTATTATATGAAATCAAATGATTTATATAAATTCTCATTACAAACATTAACATTAAATATATCCAAGGATAAGAATATAATTAATCAAATTGTAATTATAATGATGGAATGAATAACGTTATAAATCATTACCTTATTGTCAATGCATCATTCCAACACATCATGACCATTAATATCAGGGCCTTATTCCAAGACATTTTACAAAAACTCAATGCCTTATTCCAAGATATTTAATATTTCATCATTTCTATATACCAAGATAATATTATTTAATGAGATTACATACACCTAGCGATAAACATTTTGTATTATCTGATGAGATTCATCGATATATAATAGGGAAATTTATAAAAGACCCAGAACCATCATATACACATGTTTAATAAAATACTAATATATTGAATCTA
Organism: Viscum album; assembly: GCA_963277665.1. Taxonomy (NCBI): domain Eukaryota; kingdom Viridiplantae; phylum Streptophyta; class Magnoliopsida; order Santalales; family Viscaceae; genus Viscum; species Viscum album. Next base: position 730,093,062 of record OY728143.1, on the reverse strand, counting down.
TATTATAATACATAATAAATATTCCTCGAATATAAAAATTTTTATTAGAAAAATATGTTATGAAATTTATATTTTTCCGTTGTTAATAAAATAGATCAATATAATCATAATCCATCTAGATAAATAATTTGGATGGTCTCATTTAGATAATATCCCTAGTGAGATGTAATATTATTTAATGGATGTCTAAATATAGTATAAAAATTATAATGGTATTACGATTATGCATTCAAAAAATTGGAAAGAATATTTTTATTTTAGTTTTTATAAACTAAAATTACCAAAATAATTAAAACAATCATTTAACTAAAACTAAATAAAGATAATTTTAAATTCATATTAATATCCTTGAATTATCACGATGTATGTAAAATCCATCAGTGACATATAAATTAAATGTGATCATTCTATTAACACTTTTTTAGGTAGTCACTTTAAACCATGAAAAATATATTGAAGATATTCATTTTCAAGAACTCGTAATGAAAGAAAAATGTAGTTGAAAATGAAATTTAAAATTTTTTAATTATAAATATGAACATTATTTAAACATTGAATATAACATAGGCTTTTAGGAAAATGAGTAGATAATATTAAACAAATTGTTTTAAATTAAAGAACCCTGCTAAAAAGTACATTTTTGATTAAATAGAAAATTTAAGAATATAACATGAAAATTATTTTTAATAAACATTAATTTTAGAAAATAAATTATAAAATACCAAAAAAAATTGTATATGCCCCACAAAAAAATATAATAAGTTGTAAAAATGGAAGGAATGTCAATAAAAGGATATTGAGACAAGAAATATCATACCTTGAGTCTAACTCACCACATGAATTCCTTAATTCCAATACAAAAAGGTTATATTAATTATTTACATGCTTAAGAGACTTTTTTAGGATCAATACCTTTTCATAATCCATTTTTAAATCATTTATTAACATATATTCTATAGTTAATAAATCGATAGTGTTCTTATCATATGTTTTGATGGTGTTAGATCATAATATAAGGTCCTTGGTATAAACATTACATAATCATGATTTATAAGTCAATAATCCATTCTCTTACATTTCATGATCTTTATAGGTTTATAATTCAATAGCATTATTTCATAAATAATAAATAAAAAACCCAATTTTACCAAGTGGACATAGTTGGTTTATATTCATTAATCCCAAAATATAAAACTATTAATAATTAATATTAATTTATTTCATTGAAAATAATCATTAATTTTATACTGTTGAATTATTTGATCATTTATATCCTTAAACCATTAGAATAATAATTTAAAATGTGGGATACGGAAAAAAATCCCAGTGAAGGAAACAAAAAAGAAGAAATCTATTATTCTATTGGAAAACATGAAAACCCAAGAAATTTTTATCATTAAGTCAATGTTCATTAATAAAACTAAATAACTCATTTCCACCTGAAAAACACAAGAAAAATTTACTCCATGAAAACATTTAAAACAAATAGTAGGAATACTGAAACCCATTTTCGGAAAAATAAGAAACTACAGTCACTACCTATGATAGAATCATATAAACCTCATAAATAACACTCTTATTATAACCTATTATTATAAGGAACATTTCCCAATTTATTGGATAGTATTATATGGAAAATTTATTATATTCTATATCTAGATCACCTATATATCATGAGCTATTATGGGGATCAAGACTTCATATAAGTTGTACATGGATCACCTCATTCACATATAAAATGATAATAAACCATATAAGGAATAAAATATATTTTTTTCCACCTTTTCATCATAAAACATTTGAAGAACTAATTTAAACCTATATGAAAATCACTTTTGGATATCAAAATTCCCATTTATTTTAAATCATATTTTTCCAAACTAAAATTCCAAGAAAAAGGAAAATAGTTTTTTTCAGTAAATAAAATATTAAATCTTGTAATGGAATATAAACATCAAGTAAATGTTTTAAAAGTGGGAAAATTCATTGAATACATATACATTAATGTATCATTAAATTATTATTTTTTCAATATATTCTATATCATACACATAATAATTACCATTGGAATCCTTTGAGGGAAATTAAAAGGGGATATAAACTTTCATTTATAATTAATTTATATGAATAAAAACATATAAATAATATATATATAAAAATATAGACATGTATGACAAATAGTATTATGAGAAACCTTAAAATTATAATTTTATAAAATAAATCCCTTACCTCGAGTTGGAATTGTCATGTATGTTCTTTATAATTCTAAATAAACAAATTTGTTGATTTTTTTCTGAAGAACTATTTGAATTTTTTTTAATTATTATACTTTATTCAATACCATGTTATATACAATTACTGATTCAATTAAGTTTTCATGTGATGTTTTGATTATATTCGAATCATATGTATAAAAAGAATTTAGTTTGTTAAATATCCTCAATGATTTCATTATTAAAAATTATATAGAATAATAATCCAGAAATTATTTACATTTTTATAAATAAAATATACTTTTAAAAACAATCATGAATGATGATTATGAAAAATAGATTACATTAAAATTATCTTGATAGTAGGTTGTACATATTCATGCGTAACATTTCAATTTTTCAATGATCATTATAGAAATAATGTATGTTTTATTTTTTATTTCATTGGTAAAAATAATATAAAAAATACCATATTATTTCTCTGAATAAACTTATATAAACCATTAATTTGGGGTTGTTCTGAAAAACAAATCACATCACTTTGTGGTGGTGGTTGTCCACACATATGCATGAATATAATTATCATTTATCAGGGAAATTGAAATGTGGGAAAATTATGATATATAAATTTCCAAAAATGATAAATAATTTATTGTTTTTAAAAAAAAATAAAAAGGTAACATTGTAGCTTTCAGGCTATGTTGTTTTTTACTATTCATGTTGAAAATGTCAGATATGGGGATCTAGAGTGATTTTTGAGATGGCCAGTTCAAAAATATCCAAGATAGAGGTATCAAAGATCTATATATTATTTAAAATATTATGTTTAGAAGGTGGCATCATTTCCCAGTGTTTACTAATTTTTTAGTGTCCCAAATGTTATAGGATGGAATAAGTCTCATGAAAGTTACATTTCAAGTGATACATCATGACAATATGGCAAAGAAATGGAATTTGTGAATGTTTTTTGTTTCAAAAAAGTATGGTGTCTTGTGGGTTTGGAACGTATTTTAAAAGTGATTCATGAAATATGGTTGAGGTCCAAAGGAAATATGTTAAGGTATGTGATTATGTGATGTTTCATGGATACATATATTTTGAGATATATATGAAATATGTGAAAGAGATATGATCTATTACACAATTATTCAATTTTCCATGAAAAGAAAATTTTCCTCAAGTTTCATGAAGAAATGTATTTTCCTGACCAAATATGAAGACATCCATGAAAATTAAATAGTTATGATGGATGTTTATAAAATAAAAGGCACCATTATTAAATATGCATCTATGCTCTATTTTTAAGAGAGGAATCCTTAATAAAAATCCAAATGATATGAATTCAAGAAGGAATGTCATGGAATATTTTTTTGCATGAAGGGTTCTTAAGAGTATCAGTTTGGAAAAAGAAGATTCTCAAAAGTGAATATTTCACAATCATTTGTGAGTTTAAAAAATATTTTAAATGTTTTTCCAAAAAAAAATTAGTATGGATTGAAATGTATCGTGAATGTTTGGGTATTTTAATGAATGATTTGAAATGGGTTCTGCAAAAGTGAATTTTATGTGAGTCCAATGGGATTTCCTAGTTTTTTTGGAAAATTCGTATTAATAAAATTTATGAAAGTGAAACATAATTATGAAAAAATAAAAGATTATACATATTTATTTAAGTGATCAATAAAAGAATATTTTGATGTATCGGTGGGAACACTTACATTGAGAGATCAGTTAGCTATCAAATTGTGATTGATTGTAAACCAGGGGATAGTGAGTCTATTTTAAACATTTTAATATATGTGTACTTTCATAGATTTGGTTTGTCTGAACATTTTTGACGTAATATCCTTGTAATTAGTATAGTGTGGATGAACTAAGTAAAATTTCTATGTCTCATGCATTCTTTTATTTCTGTTCATTCATTGCTAAAGGAAAGAGAGAGAAGAGTGTTTTTTTAAACAGTGAAACAAGATACAAAGGAGGATTATTTTTAATATATCGTAAATGGATACACCCTCGCATTAGTTTATTTAACATAGATATTATTACAAATGGTGTCATAGAGATAATGTTAAAATCAAAGTATTTATATTAGTAGTAGTATAGGACGTTTTTAATCACAAAGGGATTCTAATATTCGGTTGAAATAAAATTTAGTTATGGATGATTTGGAAGCAAAACTATTTCTAATCATTAGTAATGGACGTATATATACTTTTTATGCATTGTATTTCTACCATTTTTTGTTATTAGAGATTTATTATAAGAAGACTGAAGGAAATTTTATTCTATTTTCATAAGAATAAATGCATTATGGGGAGAATTGTTTAAATCAATCTACAAAAATGTGATGTCATGTAATTCATCACATGCCATGTGGGAAAAATTTCTAAATATCAATTGAGGTATTTCAATATTAAACAAGCTAAATTATAGGTTCTATAGAACAAAGATGATGATACTATATTATACCCCAATTACTTTGTAGATGCAATTTTTGACTCGATTAATTTTTTTTGGAAGATATTAGTGGTCTTGGAAAAAATCATAATGATATACCGAACAATAAGAGAAAATTGAGAAGACTACCACCTTATACGAATTTGGAAGTATCTTTACCAGAAGATAATGAACAATGAGTTGAAAATTGATATCTTTCATAGTTCTATTATTTCATATAATATGAAAAATGAAGAACTCAAGTCTGGGGAAAGAGATTCCCCAAGAGGGGAATTAATGTCTATAAAGAATCTCACTATTGAAGATAGAGAGGTTGTAGAATGTATGAAATAAGTCATTTCATTGTTTTACTCAAATAAATAAATTATAAAATGATGGTTTATGGAAAAAATTACACCCTCATTTTTATATGTGTAAAGGTATGACACCATGCCACAAGGTTCCCTAAAAAGTTTCAAGATGATGATAAAGTTGAAGCCTAAATTCCTAGGAATATTTTTTAAGTATATGTGAATGGTAAAAAAAATTTATGAGGAAATTTTTAGGAAAGAATAATATTATTTCATAAAAAAATTATAGTTAAGAAGAATTATAGGATGAAGAGATATAGAATGAAAAGGATTATAGAAAAAATGTTATGGTGATAATGGTACTTAACTCTCTAACAATGGAGGAAAGTGAAAATTACAGAGAACACAACATAAGGGTTGATTTACCTAATAAATTATGGATCTAAAACATCTTGATGATATAGATGTTTTTGATATAAAATGAATAAATTTAATAGAGTAGTTCGTGATTCCAAATTCTATATGTATTAGAAAAAGAAGATAAGTCAAATATGAATTATGAAATTGGAATGAATAATTATTTAATGCCCCGGAATGCAGGAAAGGTCATTGTGTACATGTTCAATGATGAACAACAGGGAACAATGATCAATGGTTTGACTAGAACAAAAAATATAAAATAAAACAAATCAAATAACATGAAGAGGAATTTATTCATTATTGAAGAAAACTATTAGATCAGGATAGAATCTTGACTCCTGATATGACATCGAAAATTAAGAGAAATCAATCGTAAAAAATAAGGATGTAAAGAACAAACATCTATAAATATAGAAGAAACACTCATATGCTTATAAAAAATTTTGTTATTAGGAATGATAACACATATAACGTTTTGATGATCGATTTCTGACCATAATCTCCCACTAATAGAATAAAATATTATTTCGGTACAAATAAAAATAAAAGTATCATTGGATACAAGGAAAAAATGATCCAAAATAATTTATAGGAATACACCTCATAATAGGTGTTATTTATATATAATGATGCTATATTATCAAAATGTGTGTTCCTAAGCCAAAATATACTGAAGTGAATAAGCGAAAGAACTTTGTCCATATAGAGTTTAGCATTCCATGAATAATTTTTATGGTCACTATTTTTGATGTGGAAGATTCAAACACATGGGATGCTATTTCTCACCAACAATGTAGAGGAATGTGCCATATCAAACTCAATGGGGTCATAAGTAGAAACTTAATTCATCATCAATTGAGTAGAAAAAAAATACAAAATTGACATGCAACGCTATAAGAAGATGTTGGTCCATAACATTTTGAGGAAGTTGAATAACATCCATCAATAATTGGCATGAATAAAATGATGTGGATCAAGAATAATATAGTTTAATTCTATTTTCATTACAGTATATGATCATGTTGGTGTATAGATCCTTTACAATAGATTTACACCCCTTATGATGGGAAATTATGATCTTTCTATAGGAATCAAATATGAAAAGGAAAGTGTTTTAAAAGAATTCAATGATGATGGACTAAATATTATTTTATCTAGATAATCCAAAATCTATTGAAAAATATATGAGATGTGGAAATGTCTTGGTTCTTAATGGTCTTAGTCACAACTTCCTCAGTGTTTGTCAGTTTTGTTAGTTGGTTCATGATATTAACTTCGACGAGAAGTTTTGCATCTTTAAGGGAAAATATGGTATAGTTTTTTCATATGGAATGTTCAGGAATGTGAATCTTTTCCTTGTTATTAGAGAAGAAGATATATTTATTCATTCTAGAGAAGAAGAATATAGGTCATGGAGAAAAAAGAGTAACTATTTATGACAACCATACCAGGAATATTGGGTCAAATGTAATATGGCTCTAGATCTCCACAATCAATAATGTGATCATACTCACATGTGTGATGATTGTAAATATGGGAAGAATATCAGAATCACATACAAGGAAAAAAGAACAAAAGTTAACCACAGTGCTTGAATTGGTTCATTTAGATGTGTATAAGCCTATATCACCGTAATCTGTTGAGATAAATATGTATTTTTTTCATATCATTAATTATTTCAATAGGGTTATATAAATATTTTTCTTTCCTAACAATCCGATGTGTTTAGTTTTATAAAAAAATTAGAGGGAGGCTAAAAGGATTCATGGAGAGAACATTCAGATATTTTGACCTCATAATGATACCAAATTTATAAACATCCATGTGGTGTATTATCTTGAGAAATATTAAATAATGAATCATGATTTGGATGTGATAACTCCTTAAATAAATTAGTGATTGAGAGAAGAAATTGGATCACACAAAATATGTCCAAAAAAACATTTTGAAAATATCATACTAGAAAAATTCATAAAGAAAGAAATATTAAAATTTGCCAATAAATCTAATATTGGTGTTTTTGTCCAAAATAATAAAATACCCCATATGAGTTTTGTTATGGAAATAATCCAACATTGAAATACATTCAAAACATTAGAAGTAAATGTTTTTTCTCAATAAGTAGAAATTTATAATGTATGAGTCTCAGGTAGATAAACATATATTGCTTGGATAATTTTGGAATATCAAAACATATAAATTATTCAATTAGAGGTCAATAAAAATAGTGGAAAGTAATTAATTTCCTCTAGTATATAAATATAAAAATCATTGATAACATAATTAATAGTTCTTTATTGATATTGAAGAGGTGGTAAGCAACTCATAGGGTGTAGAAGTTGAAAATAATGATTCAAAAGAAGAAGATGATGGATATAGGGAGGAATCCAAATAATTATCTGAATAAAAGAAAAATATTTGAATTGAAATTGACATGAATATATAATTGGTAATTAGGTAGTGTTGATTCCAACACACGGAATGAAGTTTATACATCACACATTCTTTCTATAAAAGGAAGAGACAATTTTTTTGATGAAGCTACTCGATGTTATAACTGTGTTCAGGATATGAAAATAGACCTTTACTAAAATGAGAATTATTAGATATGGGATATTGTTTTGAGACCGACATATAATAATTCCATTATGAACAATTGGGTCTTCAGAAACAATCTAAATTAATATGGATTGGTCACTAAAAATTTAATAATGGCTATTCTCAAAGGGATACACCTATATCGAGGGAATTGATGTTGATGAGACATTTTCAACTATTAAAAGGCCAACGACTATTCTACTATTATTAGACAGAGCAGTGAAACACAATTTCAATCTTTTCCAGTTAAATTTGAAGTAATTATTTAGGAATGGGTTATCAACGAAAAAATGTATATATATCAACCAGATTTTTTTCTCAATCATTAATTTGAGAAAAGATTTTGTCTGTGTGAGGAAGGTGGTATATGGGTAGAAGAAAGAACTATTATCATTATATTCAATAGTTCATTATATTTTTAAGAATCTCAGATTTTTGTGTGGGGAGTTAATTACAATATCTATTTAAATAATGCTAGTTATCAATGGATAATGATTCAAGTGTATTTAAATGAAATAATATTTTGTATATAAGTTAAAGAAAAGTACAAATAATTCTCAAAATTCCAGAAAAGTGAAATTGAAATGTCAATTATTGGTAAAATGACCGTTTCCATGGTTTACATGTGATACAAGGAAATTATGACACATTTATTTCTGAATAAAAATATGAAATGTTGATTTTAAGAAGATTTAGAATGGAGAATTCCATGTAGAAGTGGAATTTTGTGTTTACCCGGATGAAACTATTATGAGATAATGAATAGAAAGTTTTTAATATAACATAGTATAGGTAGATCATTAATAGTCAATTATATTTAATGGTTACATTCCATGATATTGTTATTACCACATGAAAAAGTGCATTATATCAATGAAATACCAATAAAATACATTTACATAATGTAAAAATAATTATTCAATATATTAAGGGTACATTGGATTTATTTATTCTATATAATGTCAAATTTTAGCATGTTTTATCTTGATATATAGATAAAAATTGGTTCAATTCAATATGTCATCTAAAATCTCTGTTAGGTGTTTCATTTTATATTATTTTTTTGTTTAATTCAATTATAATATAACAAAAAACATTATTTAATTTCATTAAGTGCCACATAATCTTAATATGTTGTGGTTACTCAATCTTTCATGCACTTATTATGGATGAACTATTAGCTAGAAGATATTGGAGTTTTAGTAATTTCTCTGATGAAAAACCATTATGATAAATCATGTTCTAAAAATATTAAAAAAAATAATTTCCATCACTCAAATATGAAGCTCATTAAGATCAAGTATTACTTTATCAAAGATAATATGGATCATGGGATATTGAAATTGTATAATGTAACTACAAATCTATGGGTTTGAAATATTTTTATGCAGGACTTATCCAAAGAAGAAATTGAACTTCATCAACTATCACTTTGTGTTTAGTTGGATACCCACACATCAATAAATGTAGATATGAAATACCCTCTACGTAAGGTATAGTGTGTTTCCCTTTATATATTGATATTAGTTATTTGCAATATTGCATATACAATGAAGTGACCATTCAGTTTGTCTAAAAAGGGGGAAAATATCTTGATCAAGATAGAGGAGAAACTGATTAGTGGGAAGGGAATTAGTGGGAGTTTCAAACATGATGATGATAATATATATTATACATAGGATATTTACAATTATATATGAGGTTAATGTTGAAATTATTTGACAAGTTTGGGAATGATGTGAATCATTTTGGAACATTCATTTTACTCTTGTTTCTCATACTGAGCATGGATCATCTGAGCTTAGAGTGTGTATGAAGTAAATCAATGATTAATATATTGAATCTTATGAAGTGAATTTTGGTTTACTATAAAGGAATATTTAATGTGTTATCAAATGGAAAAGTGTTTTCAACAAACCCAAATGGGAATATTTGTGGTAAAAGTTCAATCAAGGTACCATTATTGTCATTTGGGTAGATTGTTCTTGTTCAAAATGATGGTTGACTATATATTTAATTTATTTACAAAGTGATAGTTCAAAATGTTGTTGAAAAATATTTAAGATAGTAATATGGAAGCTCTAAATGTGAACTATAATATTATTTTTAAAAGGTAGAATTGATGCCCATTGTTTTCCAAAATTTTGTGGTCCAAATTTGGAGGACGGCACAAGATACATGAAATTTTCATCTCCAAGGATGCATCATAAAAATATGAAAAATTCATGGAATCCATTAAATTTTGGTGTTTCATAAAATATTGGTTTCATGTGGGTTTAGAGATTATTTAGAGAAGGTTTAAAAAAATATGGTTGATGCACAATGTAAATACGTTATGTTATGAGATTGTGATAATTTTCGGGAACAACAATGTTAAGAGGAATATGGATGAGTTTCAAAGGAAATATGGTATGTAATGAGATTATGGGAAGTTTTATGAATATGAAATTTACCAAAAGTATAATATAGATAAGGATATTCATGAAAAGGTATGATGATATTTTTTTAAAGAAGGTGGAGATCATAAACTTTTCTTAATGGGGAGGAAACTATTATAAATAGGCAGCTACCCCACCATGTTTAAGGAGTGAATTCATTAATGAAAATCCAAAGGCTCCGGATTCACAAATGAATTTCATTAATGTTTTTCTTCTGTGAATTATTATTAAGAATTTTATTTTCATAAAGGAACTATTTTTTTGTGAAATCGAATTCTTCACATACTATTGTGACTTTAAAAAATATAAAAACGTTTCATGAAAGGTTTTGAGTGTAATAATAGGAAATGTTTTGTTATGGTCTGAAAAGATACAAAAATGATTGGGTAGTTTCACAAAAGTTAATAAAGGAAATGTTTCATGTAATTATTGAGTTTCATGAAATGAAATTTTTCAAAATGGTTTGAAATGAACAGTGAATTATTAGTTGGTTTCATGCATGTTGAGAAATTGGATTCATGAAACCCAATATTATAAGGATTACAAGAGATTTCCCAATAATTATTTGTTAAATTGGTATTCAATAAGTTTATGAAATAGGAATATAAGGACTCATAAAATGAGATGTAAAACATATTGATTCAAGGGATCGAATGGATTATCATTTGATGGATCAATGATCACACATCAGTTGACAGAGTAGTGAGCTTCCAAATTTGCAGTCTCTGTAAACTAGAAGAGACAATAAGTCCAATCCAAATATTATAATAGAATTGTGCTTTATTATATTCCATAATTTACATCATTACCTATGTATTCTCCTTTTACCTAGACTAGTTCTGTTTAACCATGTAAAATATTTGTGTCTCATGCATGGTTTCATTTATATTAACACAAAACTGTGAGAAAGGGAGAGAAGAGTGTTTTTTTTAACAACAAAATAATATCTTATGAGGTAGTTGTTTTAATCAATCATAAATTGATTCACCTCCCCCATCCTCAGAGGTTATTAAACCATATTTGGATAATAAATATCATATATATAAAATAAATTTATCATTATAACTTGTTGTGAAAGGGGGTGATGGGAAAAAAATTAAGTCAGTCAATGATGCGGTAGTCCGCCAGATACATGAATGATGGATTCCATTCCCCTTTTTTGGAGGATGGAGGTGGATATAAATTATACCATTAACATAAAAATTTCAGTATAGGTAATATTCTGATTTCATTATTTCATAATAGATGAATAATATTTGAAGTACTTGAATGAAGAAATAATAAAAAAAAAATTATCAGTTAAAAAGAATACATCTTCTTGGGAATACCTCTTAAAAATTACACCATATAAATTAATAGGTTTATTTTGGGACAGAAAAATCCATCTTGGACATGGAGAAATGAGTCAAAATTTGATTTTGGTAATGATTGTCCAAACCAAAAGAATTTATCTGGGTGAATAAAAGATGTTTGGTGGTGACTTTTTACCAGAGGGGAGGGACACTCTAGGAATTTTGTAAAATATTAAATTAATATATATCAATTTTCATGATAAAATAGATCCAAATTTCTAATAATTGAATAAATGATGTGTATTAGTATAAAAACTCTAATAAAATAAATTTTTGACAAGTTCATGATATGTTTTTAACCATGTTTTTTGGTTTTAACCCCCAATTAAACCGTTTCACACTTACCATAACGACATGGTTTTTCACTCATTGAGGGTCAAAATAGTTATAATAAATGCATAGAAATTACATAAATGGGTCACTATTGATATATGAAACCATATCCCAATCCATTAGATGATGAAATTATTTTTCTTAATTTGAAATCATTTAATAAGTAATTATTTATTATAAAATATCAATAATACCGATTTTGGAAATATTCATTCAATTTGACATTAAATAATGAAGAAAGATATGAAATTCATATATTATCCTTAATAATTTACTTATAATTTTTTTATCTTAAAATATTATGATACCAAATAATTTTTTTCAAATTATATTTCTCGTAATTTTTTTGGAGTCATTTAATTTATTTATGTATTAAGTGAATAAATATTCTGTTAATGTTGCCTATGAATTTAAGGTAATTACTAATTATATAAAAAATAAAAAATTTACTAAGATAAAAAATATTTATATTTAAATTTAAAATGTAGAACCATTCAATCCTTTTTTATCCATATTTTATAAATTTAATGATAATAAAACAAATAGAATGACATATTTGACATTTCTATACATAAAATATCATAATGGTAAAAATCAGTTCCAAATGTAAATAAAAGGCCATATATTAGAAGATTAGATGATTATGGATGAAATATTCTCATCCAATAAAATTAAGTTAGATGTTAGTGTTGTTTTTTATTCTTTATCACATTATTTTAAACCCATACAAAACCTATTTTACCTTTACTATTATAAATGAGTTTAGTATGATTGATGTTCATAATTACTAAAAAGAAATTAGAAAATTTTATCTAATCTTGAACTACAAATTAAAAATAGTGAATCTATTTTAAAATAATCCAAACAATAATTAGTAGAATGTAATTAAAAATTATATTGAGAAAATGGGACAAAAATAGTTTTTCCGAAAATTCCCCTTTTAAAGTAAAAAATGTTTTTATACTAAAATAAACAATAATTAAAATTTCATAAACCAAAATTAGATTATTGTCAATATTATATAACTAATTGTATTTTTGAACTCATAAGAATTAGAATTTGGAATTTTAAATACCTAAGAATAAAAGAAAAATTTCAATAGAAATCACTATTTCTCACTATTCATTGAAAAATTAATCTTTATAGAAAATTAATTGACATTAATTTAGTAATAATTTAAGCTTTATAAATTTATAAATGAAATTCAGTTTTTCAAAATAATGGTCTATATTTTTTAAATTAAATTTAAATTTAAATGTTCGATTAAAATATTTTAATAAATTTTTTTATTTTCTATTTTACAAATAACATAAAATATTTATAAAAAATATAACTATATAATATATGAAATATAATTTATAATAAAATGATTTATTATATAATTACCTTCTTGTTACATTCTTACACCCTTTGGAAAATTATATCATTTTCATTTTATTCAATTAATAAATAAGTGGGAATATCATTCCCTCAATTCCTTTTCAGATCCCCATGTTTCTTCTTCAACCATATTATTTTTATATAAAATTAAAACATGATAAATTACCTTATAACACAAAACCTTATCTCTATATTCAATAATGTATACATGTTTTTTCCATAATAATGTCTATATTCTAACTGAACTACCATAGGGATCAAAACTTGAGACGACTGTAGCACAAATTTCATAACCATTGAATCATGAATTTCACTGTGTACCTTGAAAAAACATTGAGGCAATACTATTTAGTATGCAGTTGATCGAAAATTTCTCCAATATTTCATATTTTCTAATGAACTTTGGACTTAGCTTCCCTTTTAATACAATAATTCCTCACACATTCCTATGGAGACACATTAAGAGAAACATGACCACCTTCTTTGAAATAACGATCCTTACTCTAATTATCTATGTAAATTTTCATCCCATATAGAGTCATCCACATTAAATGCCTAACCACCTTCACCTTATCATCCATTTTGTCAACCTTCTCAGGTCCCATAAACATCATTTCTCCTACTTCATCCCAACAATCTTTTGTATAGAAACTCTTTTCTTATAAATCAGGAAAAGTTGCAACTTTATACTGTAATTAAAACTATTATAATAAGAAAACTCAATGAATGATAAATTTTTATTCCAATTTCCATAGTAATTAATTGAATAGTAAGGAATACTATTTTCCATAGTCTGAGTCCTTTTCTTAGACTACCCATAATATTTAGGATAAAAATATACACATAAATTTAATTTAGTACCCAACACTTCTGAAGTCCTTTCCAAATTTTATATCTTAACATAATATCATATTAAAATAAAATGGATAGAGGAACACTATATAACATCACTATCTCATTGATATATTGTCGATAATTATTTTTTAAAGACATTGAATCATGAATGAAATGTAATTTCCTAAATATATTAAGTTGATCAATAATAAAATAAATCAAATTGTTACCACGAGCATTATTTAGTAATCCCACCATGAAATCCAAGTATATATTTTTTCATCTCTACTATAGATCTGGAAAATATTGAGGAACTCCATGCATTAATTTTTAAGCTAATCTAAACTATTGAAAAGGTATACATTTTATTGTATATTAAACAACAATTATGTCCATTCTATCCCACCAATAATACTCTTGGAGGTCTCTGGACATCATTGTTAATTCATGGATATCATGTAATGGGTAATTATGAGATTCAATCAATAATTTTCTCTTCAACTAGAAATAATAAGGTATACACAATCTCTTTCGAGGTATTATAATACATATTTCATCAACAGTAAAATTTACCAATATACCCTTGTTAACATTATCTACGTATTCCTATAAAACCAAATTCTCTTTCAATGATTTCATAATTATATATGACATAGATGACTATACAGTCTACTAAATGAACAAGAATAACTTATTGTATTCATAATTTATTGTTAAAATTCGAAAAATCATTAACCAAATGGTTTTATCCAAACATAACATGGTTAATGATGCATGATATTTTAGACTTAATACATCAACTACATTTTTTTGATATTTATAGGATGGTAATTAATCATAGCGTCAAAATCCTTGATCTGCTCCAGCCATATTCTTTTCCCCATTTTATTTTCAGGAATTAGTTTCCAAGAAGCATAATAAATTAGATGATAATTATACATTAGAACACAATTATGTCCCTTCAATTAAGAATCACTATTGGTGAAAAATTCACCATTTCTAGGTCGAAAGGGAAAACCTAGAACATTCACGAATAATCTTTTTATTTCTTAAAAACAATTATAAAATTCCTTAACCTTAATCAATTTAATCCCATTTCTAATTAACAAAGTCAATGATCAAGGAAAACAAGTAAATGTTTCAACAAACCTCTTGTTGTATTTTATTAATCTAGGAAAATTATAAATATCTATGAAATTTGTTGGACATGGAAATTATAAAAAAAATTATTTTTAAAAGGTTTAACCATTATGCCACATTGAGAAACAATATTCTCAATGAAATAACCTTTTCCAACAAAAATTTACACTAACTAATTTTTTTTATAGATTATTTTATTTTAAGGTGTTCAAAAAAACCCTTAACTGACATTTATAATCCTCTTTAATTTTAGAATATACAAATATATTATCAATAAATACAAACAAAACTTTATCCTGGAAAACATGGAAAACAATATTCATAGGGTACAAAAATACAGATTGTTCAATATAAAATAATAGGGTATGACTACAAACTCATAATGTAGATATCAAGTCCAAAACAAAGACATCAGTATATCTTCCTCATTCATCGTCAACTAAAGGTACCCCAATCTAAAGTCAATCTTAAAATATTATTGTTACATCTGTATCTAGTCATTCAAATCATAAATATGAAGAAAAGTATAAATTTACTAAATAATTATGTTATCTAATGATCTAAACCATAAAGTTAGATCTGGGACCATTTTATTAAAAGGAAAATAAAAATCTGATAAAGGAATGAAGGATGGGATCATAAATTCATCGATTATCTAAAACCAATAAGAACCAAATAAAATATCCAAATTCATAATCAAAATGATTGGAAGTATCATAATCACTATACTAATAATATTCATATTCTATAGGACCATGAATTATGGTATCCATTTCTGGGTTTAGACATGATTAGTATTTCCTACACCTTTCTTTCCTAGGATAAATAAGTGGAAAACCTTCATCACCCACAACCACATTTTTTCATTTGGACAGAACCTAAATATAGGGTAGTTTTTTGGGGAATCATCTATATCATCTCACCTTCGATGAATTCTATGTGTTTCTTTTAATTTAATAGTATAATTATGAATCTTTGATTGATATTAACAATTAATCAGAATGTGTTTCCCATCATCAACAATAGTAGTGTCATGTTGCTCTATACCTAGTGTCATACACAATTTCATACCCCCCTCGTCATGGGAAATCAATACATGTCCAATTACCAAATAATGGGATCACACTAAACCAAATCCTATTAAGGAAGGACTACTTTATTCCCTTTTATGAGATAATAATCCCTTTTAATTGTCCTAATCCACCATAATCTCTTGTATACATTCATAACAAACCTCGTCAACCACTTGTAAAACTGTAATAATAACATTCCCCACACCCCTATTTTGTAGGGATTTTCTTCTTCTAAAAAACATCTTATTATCTATTGAATGTCCTATCAAACACTTCCTAAAAGAATATTTATGATTCCCTTTTATAGAAAAACCGAGAATACAAAATTTTTACAGAATATAGATATGGAACGAGCAATAACATAAAAGTCAAGATAGAAATATGGTAATGTTTAATATTCCCCTTTTAGAGGAATATCACCATCCAATGGACTCAAATATATATTTCTAATTAGAGAACAACATAGGTCTACTTCCACCATGGCCCTCACCTAATAAACAAAGTTTATCTCTTGAGTGGTTTTATACATCTTAATTGGAATTCCCACAATATAAGTAGTGTCAAAATGAATTTTTGGGATTCCATAAGATCCATTGGGGAGTAATATTTTGATCCAAACATGAGCCTTTTAATGTTTTACAAAAAAATGCTAGAAATTAAAGTATCCTTGATTCATGCTCAAATTTACCCAAAACAAGAAGGTATGGTGGTCCTTGTATTCTAGCTTGGTTTATCAAATCCTCGGAGACATAAGAAGTACCTACAGACACGTACATTCTATAGATTGTTTTTGGCTATGAAGTGGCCAACTTGGGTTGATTTAATATGGTTTTAAAGGACTACAAACAGATTTAAGTTAATTCAAATTAAGGTAATGAGTTGATCCTAGGTTATCGTACGAGGTGGATTGGATGAATTCCTTTTTTAATGATTTCAATTTCTTATATTTGAGATGGGTTAATTTAAGAAGATCAAAAAACATCATAACATACTAGATTAAAGCCTACACACCCTAATACTAATCAATTATACACTTGAGTGATTAATGTTTTGAGCACTCCAAGGTAAAAGTTCATATTAGCACTTGAAATGTGGGACCTTAAATTCAATATGGATGATATTTTTTTAAAATCATAAAATTAAAATCTCATTTAAGTGAAGTGAGTAGCCATTAATAGAGTGAGAAATAACATCCAATACATCCCCTTTCTACTCCCGTGGATCAACCCATAAAATAGTTAGTCCTCCATCGATGACATGTCTCCAACGGAAGCGGGAAGTAGACTTACAAGGGTGGAATTGAAGAAGTAAAAAAACAAAAAAAATCTATCACTCCACCGTTGTGTGATAAATTTAACAATGTTTTGTGTGAATAATTTCACAACTTGAACCAATTGTATCAAAGTGATATGTAGATGAATTGAATAAGAGTAATAGAAGAACTTTTATTAAGAAACTAAGGTGAATCAAGGAACTTACAATTGATGGAATGCGATTACAACATCAAATTGGCAGAATAACATTAAGATGAAATCAAATATCAAAAAAATATACTCCTCCACAACCACTACCTTAAATAAGCATTTTGGGAGCCTTGGGTCGATCCTCAAATAGTACAAAGCATCCAACTTGATTATGGTAGGCCTAGGGTGGTGGAAAGTTTTTGGGACATGGACTTTTCCACTCCTAACCTGAGGTGGTATCCAGCTTGTGACAACCGAACAGACATATTGAAATGACCTTCTAGATTGTCGAATATGAGTTGGCCATAAAAGAAAAAAATGAATATCCAGATATCTCCTCACCTACTGTAAACATTGGGACCATTTGGAGTATTGAATCGGGAGTTAGGTCCGATGTATTGGGATAATATTCTGGGCCGCAGATTCTGGCCTAGATTTTGATATTCGACTTGGGCCGCCTGAGTAGCCATAATGGAGGCTAGATTAGCACTAGCTCATGAAAAATTATTTGTTCCTCTATATCTATTATAGTGTACCACTAAATTTGGTCTTCATTGGTTCTGTATGTTGGTTCCCACATTCATATTCGTGGGCTGGTTTCTAATCTACCTTCTCTATAATTGTTTTCATGAAATCAAATTTTGGTGGCCATCCAATGAGAATCTTCCAACACTCTACAAGTATTAATTTTTTCCAATATAATTATAAAACTAAAAATTAAATATAAAAATAAAATCAAGATCATTAAGAAATTTAGATGATGTTCAACAATGTACTACATAACAGTGCATTTTAAGAATAAATTACAATCATAATATGAAATTATGTTCAATGAGTAAAATGCACTAAAAATGGTGTTTATGAATAATAAAACACAGGAATATTATATATATTAACAATGAATATTAGTCTCATTTAGTGGCTAATCACACCCCCAACTTGTATTTTTATAGTCTCGAGAAAAATGCATCTCAACATTATGAAACTAGAATTCCCTTTTCCAATAACATTTTAATACACAATGTACACCAAAAAACCTTATACCAAACAATCATGAAACCCCTCAGAAAATTTTAGTACAAGCAAGTTTCATAAGAATATCCCAATCCCAATCCCATACCTTTGTTCAAATTCATCTCCATATTTTATCCAGTATCAATTAAGAGTGATGATGTGTTGTGAATTGCATTAGACATGGGGGTTCATCTTTATTCAAGAGGGAAATGATGGAAGCGCTATGTGGAATCACATTTCAATATTAATATGAGTATTCAATTTATTTTTTTTATTTTTAATTATTTATTTTTCTTTATTTTTTTATTTGAAAATTTTCAATGGTAATTGAAATTTCACTCAAAAGAGTCAACCACTATAGTGATACATTTCTGATGACTCCCAGGATCAAAGACCTTATGGCTCCAAGTGAGGCACAAATAATCAGGCATCATATCTAGTTAGCTCATTGAGAATTATTTGTTCACATATATTTATTATATCATCCAACAAAATTTGGGCTTCATTGGTACTGTATGTGGGCCCACATTCTCATCAATGCGATGGTGTCCAATCTACCTTCTCTAGAATTGATTGTATGAAATCCCATTTCGGTGGTGTTACAATGTGAATCTTCCAACACTCCACAAATATGAATTGATCCCAATATAATTATAAACTGGAAAATTAAATATGAAAATAAAATCAAGATCATTGGGCACTTTAAATTGTGTTCTAAAATGTACTACATAATAGTGCATTTTAAAAAGGAATTACAATCATAATGTGAAATCACGTTCGAAGTGTATAATGCACTAAAAATGATTTGTATGAAAAATAATTCACATCAATACTATATATATTATAAATTAATATTAACTTCATTTAGTGGCTAATCACACCCCCCAACTTGATTTTTTCTGGTCCTGTGAAAAATGTATATCAACAATATGAAATTATAATTCCCTTTTCCAATAACATTATAATAAACAATGATCACCAAAAACCTTCATACCAAACAATCATGAAACCCATCAAAATATTTTAATACAAGATTGTTTCATAAGCAGATCCCAACCCCAATCCAATACCTTTGTTCAAATTTATCTCCATATTTCACCCAGCATCAATTAAGTTTGATGACATGTTGTGCATTGCATTAGACGTGGGGGTTCATCTTTATTCAAGATGGAAATGATGGAAGTTCAAAGTGGAATAAAATTTATATATTAGGATATGTATTCAATTTTTTTGTTGTTTTTTTTCTTTATTTTGTTGATTTTTTTGCAATTTTTCCATGGTAATTGAAATTGCACTCAAAAGAGTCAACCCCTGTAGTGAGACTTTAATGATGACTCCTAAGCTCAAATACCATAGGGAACCAAGTGAATCCCACATACTCTTGTATCAACTCATGTTATCTCAATCAAAAAAACTACCAAAAATAGAGATAAAATTATTAACTATGGGCCAGAAAACTATGGAGTCACAATCCCTAAGTGCTGAAAGCCATGTATTATGTCATTTCATTGCTCTACGTGAAAATTTATTGTTTTTTAATTTTTTTATTGAATACTCATATTAAAATTAAAATTATTACCAAACATATGCTATTTATTTGGGGGACCCCATGAACTCAAACTAATACCCCACTATCCAAAGGACATGAATCGTGATCATTTATTTGGATGAAAATTTAAACTATGAAATATCACATTGGAAAACCACACATTCAAAAATCTATGCTCATGAAACTATACAAGATTAAAATTTGAATTGGTGCAAGCTAAATTATTTGATATTCATTTTAAAAGTGTTCAATGTGTATAACCATGTTCAATGTTTTGGAATTTTTCCTTCCATTTACACACATTTTGTTTTTCAAAACATATTTTTTTCACAAAAGCAAAATTTTCTATTTCATCTCCGTGTTGTGGATGCCAAGATATGATTATATTGGTTGTATTATTTTCTGGGCTGTAGAATATGGTCAAAAATTTTAACTCCAAATTGGGTCTCCTGAATAACCTCAGTGGAGGACGAATTATCACTAGATAATGAAGAATAATCTTTTCCTCTAAATGAATTATATCATCCCACGAAATTTGGGCTTCATTGGTCCTGTATATTAGGCCCCACATTTTTATTAGGGGGCTGGTGTCCAATTTACATTCTCTAGAATTGTTTGTATGAAATCTCCTTTTGGTGGTCTTCTAATGTGAATATTCCAAAAGTCCAAAAGTATGAATTGTTCCCAATATAATTATAAACCTGAATATTTAATATTTAAATAAAATCAATATCATTGGGCACTTTAAATGATGTTAAAAATGTATTACATAAAAGTACATTTTATGAAGGAATTAACATCATAATTTGAAATGATGTTAAAAGTGTAAAATGCACTAAAAAGGGTTTGAATGAATAATAAAGCTAACTATTATTTTATATTTTAACAATGAATATTAGTCTCATTTAGTGTCTAATCACACCACCCAACTTGAGTTTTTTTAGTCCCGAGCAAAATGCATCTCTACAATATGAAATTAGAATTCCCTTTTCCAATAACATTTTAATACTCAATGATCACTAAAACCCATATACCAAATAATCATGAAACCCTTCAAAATATTTTAATAAAAGATAGTTTCATAAGAAGATCCCAATCCCAAGTGCATACTAGTGTTAAAATTCATCGCCATATTTCATCCAGTATCAATTAAGAGTGATGATGTGTTGTGAATCACATTAGACATGGGGGTTCATCTTTATTCAAGACGGAGTCAAGTAATTCTAGGGTATTAGACAAGGGGGTTCATCCAAATTCTCTTATGTTGTCCCATTCTCTCTTTTTTTTCTTTTAGAGCATGTCCGCCTACACCCGCGATCAGTCAAACTGTCTAGTTAGTGTGGAAAATTCTAGGGTTGGGGAGTCAAGTGAACCTAGGGGATTGTTTCCATTATATCCTAATCTTATTGACATTCCAGAGTCCAAAATTGAGCCCATTTCAATGGAAGGTCTTCAATGAAACCAACTCATAAACCTGGGTGGAAACCAAAATGGAAATCCAAATGAGGAAGCCTCAAACTTGGGGAATGCGATCGATCAAACCATGAATGACTTCCTCACACCTTCCTAGACCAATGCCCCATATTCATTAGACACAATTCCCTATGAGATACCAACAACATATTTAAACCCCATTTCCTAATCCCCCTTCCTACATTCCATGGAATGGAGTCCGAGATTCCCTACATTCACATTAAGAAGTTCAGTGACATTGTATAAACCATGTGTCCCCCAAATCAACTAGAATCTACTAAGTTCAGGCTATTTCCTTTTTCGTTAAAGGATCTAGATAAAAATTGGCTAATCAATTTGAGACCATCGTCTATAAACTCTTGGGACAAACTATAAAGATAATTCTACAAAAATACTTTACCACCACAAAAAAATTTCACTTAAAAAGAGCATCCAAAACTTTTTTGAAAAAGAGGTAGAGTCATTATATGAAACATGGGATAGGTTCAAAGAAACTCTAATCATGGTTACAGACCATGGCTTTTCTATTCCAAAACAAGTGTGAATTTTCTATGAAGGGTTGGGTCCAGGGAATAAACAATTCATTGACATGATGTGTAATGGAACATTTAAAAACAAATCACCTAATGATGCTTATGATTATCTAGAAATCCAGGATGAAAAAAACCAAACATGGGGAACAACACCGTATTCTGAAAATACACAAAGAACTACTGGAATTCATACTCTTAGAGAATATGAAATCCTTAGTGCTAAAATCATACAACTCTCCAGGATGGTTGAAGAGGTAGACCTTAGTAAAGTCCATGAAATACAAACTGTTTAGCCTGTTTGAATAATTTGTGACAAACATGACCATAATACAGACAATCGCCCAACCATTCCATTCACAAGGATGATATTTTAGGAGGACACCCATCAAAATTAAATGCTTTGAACTTTCAAAAGCCTCAACACCAAAAAAAATTCAACCCAAGGTATAATGACCACCTTGGCTTCCACTAGAAAGATAACCAGCAACCTTTCCAACCACAGGGACAGAATCCTTACCCCCTTAGAACTACCAAACCCATAACCAGTTCCAAACCAAAACTATCCAATACCAACACCCACTGGTCCATTTTCAATAAACCATCCCTCCTCCAAAATATCCCCTTGGAATAAACCAATATTCTCAAGTACCAACCCAAATTGTTCCACAAATCATACTAGAAAAATAGTGCAAAAAATGGAATGAATGAATATAGAAGTCTCTTCCCTAAAACCATAGATTCAAACCATCAAAACTAGAAAGGCACCCATGCCTACTCAGGCGGTACCATCCTCAACTTCAAGAGTAGAGTCAAGTTGTACTCAAACAACTCATGAACAGCTAAAGGCTGTGACTGTTTCATGAATTTGGAAATAAATTGAGAAACCCAAAAAAATAAGTAAAAAACCATGTGAAGCTTCAAACTCTGATGAAAACTCAAATGAACCAAATGATCTAACTAAAAAACACGATAACATTGTCAAATAAACAACTCTTCAAAAAACAACCCCGCAACCTGAACCATTTCATCAATGCATGAGGGGGAAAACCAAGAGTGAATTAAGTTAAACATTAAGAGAAATATTCTCATAAGTCAAGTTGAACATTACTCTTCTTGATGTAATATAAACCATACCTTCCTACTCAATTTACCTTAAGGACTTATTCACTTTGAAAGAATATTTTCACATAAAAACCAAGTCATTTTGGATGCTAATGTGAGTACCACCATTCAAGGGGTCATTCCTCCTTTGATGAAAGACCTGAGTTTCCCTTACATCAATGTTGAACTATGAGAAAGATAATTTGTCAAGGCCTTGTGTGACCGAGGTTCTATTGTCAATCTAATTCCCTATGCTGTGTATTGCCAGTTATGACTAGAATAGCTCCAACCCACATTTGTCACACTTCAACTTGCTAGTCGTAGAATTAGGGTTCCAATGGAAATTTTAAACGATGTTCTAGTAAAGGTTAAAAACATCATCTACTATGCTGACATCATTGTCCTTGACACCCATCTTGACATAGGAAATATGGAACAAACCCCAATCAATCTTGGTTATCCTTTCCTTGCAACAATCAACTCCATTATCCAAGTTCGAAATGGGTACATGACCATCAGATTTGGATACATGAGTCTAGACTTGATCATCTATAATGCAAGATCACAATTAGGGAATGATGAGGACATTCTTGATGTAAACAAGATAGGAAGCATTGATAATGAATCCATTGAACATCATGGAATATTAGATGGATATTTAGGTCAGGATGAGATTGATTTCCTTTGTTCACATGAAATATGTTTATCTCCTTGGATTGAATCATTTTAAAATTTCTCTTATGATGAAGTCTTAGATCCGAAAATTAGTGAAACCTCTCAAGAAACAACTTTCATGGAGACCACTCCAACTTCCTTCCCTAAATCTTATCAAGACAATCTAGTAGTTGAAACTTCTACATGTGGGGAATCAATCCTATCTAAAACTCTAGGAAACACAATTGATCTTTATCCAATGACCCAATCTTCTGCTGAAATTCTAAACCAACCTGCTCTTGAATTGAAGGAACTTCCCACTGCACTCAAGTATGCTTTCCTAGAGGACACTCAAAAAAAATCCTTTTTCTATTTCTTCTTCTCTTGATTCCTATGCTGAGAGGATTCTTCTATATGTACTTAAGAAACATTAGAAAGCCATTGTTTGGACCCTGTCTAATATTCCTGGGATTATACCACTTATCGGGACTCGTATGATTGTTCTAGAATCTGATTCCAAGCCATGTCGTCAGCCTTAATGACAACTCCATCCTAATCTCATGGAATTAGTATGAAAAGAACTTATGAAATTGTTAAATGTTGGTATCATATATCCCATAGCTGAGAGTGAGTGGGTCAGCCCAATCTAAGTGGTTCCAAAAATGGATGGAATCACACTGATAACCAATGAGGATGGAGAGATTCTTCCAACAAGGGTGAGTAGTGACTGGAAAGTCTGCATCAACAATAGGAAGCTAAACTAATTTACCAAGAAGGATCATTTCCCCTTAACATTTATTGACAAAGTCCATGAGAGAGTGGTAGGTCATTCCTTCTTCTATTTCATATACTAGTAATCGGGGTATAATCAAATTGAGGTCTACCTAGAGGATCATGGTAAAACTAAATTCAAACTTCCATTCGGAACCTTTACATTCAAACGCATGCCTTTGGGGTTATGTAGTTCCCCTCGGACCTTCCAACAGTGCATGATGGGAATATTCTCAGATATGGTAGGGGATTTTGTTGATGTCTTCATGGATAAATTACCTATGTTTGGTGATGCATTTGAGGGATGACTGAGGAATGTGGAGAGAGTCTTTTCACGATGTGATGAAAAGCAACTGGTCCTAAACTGGGAAAAATTCCATTTCATTGTTAACGAGGGACTAGTTCTAGGCCATCTGGTCTCAGTTAGGGGGATTGAAGTTGATAAATCCAAGTTAGACATCATTCGTCACCTTACATCACCCAAAACTGTCATGGAACTGAGGTCTTTCTTAAGACAAGCCGGTTTCTATAGAATATTCATCAAGGAAATTAGTTCAATCTCTTGTCCCCTTTGTGCTATATTAATAAAGGAAGGTCCGTTTATTTGGAAATATAGATGTGATGGTTCATTCTCAACCCTCAAATCCTCTCTTACCTCTCCTCCCACTCTAAAATCTCCAAAAATGACACTTCCCATAGAACTTATGTGTGATTCCAGTGACTTTGCAGTAAGAGATGTGTTAGGAAAACATTGTGATAAAACTCCTTATGTCAATACTTATGCAAGAAAATCCTTAAATGATGCCCAAATCAACTACACCACCACTGAAAAGGAGTTATTTTCGATTGTGTTTTCCTTAGCGAAGTTTAGGTCCTACCTCATTGGATCCCCGATCACTATGTTCACTGAACATTCTACACAAAAATAAATCTTACAAAAACAAGATGCTAACAATAGTATGAATATGTGGGTCCTTCTCTTACAATAATTTTACCTCACAATCATGGATAAAAAGGGTGTTGAAAATGTTATAGTTGATCACCATTATAAGATGGAATTCAAAGACAACTAAAACCACCTTTCTGTGTCTGATTAATTTCATGATGAACACATATACCCTGTGAGTTACTACCGTTGGTATGCCGACATAGCCAATTTCTTAGTTACAGGTGTCATTGCAAAATTCACAGGGACTCAAGCTCGAAGAAAATTATTTTATTTTGTTAGAGACAATGTGTTTGATGATCCATACCTCTATAAGTTCTACCCTCACTAGGTTATTAGAAGGTGTGTCCTAGAATCTGAACAAGTGTCCACCCCTTAATTCTGTCATAGTGAGGCATGTGGAGGTCACTTTTCTTTTAAGAAAACAACTGCAAAGATACTTCAGTGTGGTCACTTCTGGACCAACCTCTCAAGGGACTCCTTCACATTTTGTCAAAGCTATCCTAGGTGTCAACAAGTAGGTTCCATCACAAAATGGAATCAAATGCCACTCACTTTCATATTAGTGGTTGAAATCTTTGACTGACGGGGAATCAATTTAATAGGTCCTTTCCCAAACTCTAGGGGATACCTCTACATAATCATAACTATTGATTATGTCTCAATATGGGTTTAATCCATTCCCACCAAGTATAATGACCATCAAGTTGTGATCCAATTTCTGAAAGAGCACATATTTTCTTAATTTGTAATTACTAGGGCTATAATCAGTGATTGAGGAACCCATTTCTTCTACCGTCTATTCTCTTCACTCATTTCTATGTATGGGATTTCTCATAATGTTTACATTGCATACCATCCTCAAACCAATGGACAATATAAGTTAGAAAATATGGAGATTAAGAATATTCTTGAAAAACTGACAATCCTTCTAGGAAAAATTCGTCTGAGAAACTCTTGAATGCTCTTTGGGCATATCATACAGCATACCAAACCATCCTAGGAATGTCACCATATAGGTTGGTTTATGGAAAATCCATCCATTTACTTTTTGAAATTGAGCATAAGTCCTTTTGGGAAATTAAGAAAATTGATTATGACATTTCATTGGCCAGAACAAAAAGGAAATTATTTCTTAGTGAACCTGAGGAACTTAAGATGGAGGCTTATGAAAATTCAAATATCAATAATGCTAGAGTTCAATCATACCAATCTAGAAATATCAAAGTCAAACATTATGAATTGGAAAAATTTGTGCTCTTATATAGTTAAAAACATCATTTACACCCGAGAACGTTAAGGTCTAGATGTTCAGGTCATTTCATAGTGCATCATGTGTACCCTCATGGGGCAGTAGAGATTCAAGATCCCACAAGTGGTTATATTTTCATGTTTAATGGTCTAAGGTTAAAACCATTCATTGAATCATTCAATAAATAGGAAATAGAGGTTGGGTTAACCGATCCAACCTATGGACTATGAAAAATTGATAGATTTAGGTTCCATGTTGGGATAACGACGTCAAAATTTGATTCATGCTCAATTTTACCCAAAAGAAGAAGGTAGGATGGTTTTTATAGTCTAGCTTGGGTTGTCGAATCCTCAAACACCTAAAAAGTACCTACAGACATGTAAATTCTATAGATTGTTTTTAGATATGAAGTTTCCAACATGTTTTGATTTACGATGGTTTTAAATGATCACTACCAGATTTAGGTTAATTCAAATTAAGGTAATGAGTTGATCCTAGGTTATCGCTCGGGGTGGATTAGATGAATTCATTTTTTAATGATTTCAATTTCTTATATTTGTGATTGGTTCATTTAAGAAGATCAAACAAAATTATCACTTATTGGTTTAATTCCTACACAAACTAATACTAATCACCTATACGCTTGAAGTATCAATGTTTTGATCACTCTATGGTAAGGATCATATTAGAACATGAAATGTGTGTCCAGAAATTCAATAAAAATGAAGAGGTTTTAAAATCGTCAAATAAAAATATCATTTAAAAGAAGTGATTATCCATTAATAGAGTGAGAAATAACATCCATTCCAACACTTAATACTCCTTTGGAACAACCCATAAAATATTTATCCCTCCATTGATGACATATCATCAATGGAAGCAGGAAGTGGACTTACGAGGGTGGATTTGAAGAAGTAAAAACAACAACAAAAATCATTCACTATATCGTTGTGCGATAAATATCAAAAAGTATGGTGTGAATAAATTCAAACCTTGAACCAACGGTATCAACAAGATATGTAGAAGAAAAAAATAAGAGTAAATAAAAAAAATTATTAAGTAACTAAGGAGAATCAAGGAATATAAAAATAATGGAATGCGATTACAACATCAAATTGGTAGCATAACATTAAGATGAAAACAAAGCTCAAAAAAATAAACTCCTCCACCACCACTGCCTTAAATAGAAATTTTGGGAGCCTTGGGTAGTGCCTAAAACAGTAAAAATCATCTCATATAATTATGGTAGGCCTAGGGTGGTGTAATACTTGTGAAACATTGACTTTTCCACTCTTGACCTAAGGTGGAAGGAAACTTGTAACCACCGAACAAACACATCGAAATGACCTTCTAAATGGCCAAGTTAGAGTGGACCAAAGATGAAGAAAATGGATATCGTGATGTCTCCTAACCGAATATAAAATTGGGGCCCATTTGGAGTTGTGAATTATGAGTTATGTATGAGGTATTTGGATAATATTCTAGGCCACAGATTTTGGCCGAGCATTTTATATTCGACATGGGCCGCCTGAATAACCAGAATAGAGGCCGAATTAGCACTGTATCATAAATAAAGATTTGTTCCTATATATGTATTATATCATCCCACGAAATTTGGGATTCATTGGGAATGTATATTGTGCCCCACATTCTCATCAGTGGGATGGTGTCCAATATACCTTCTCCACATTTGTTTGCATGAAATCCCATTTTGGTGGTCTTGCAATGTGAATCTTCCAACACTCCACAAGTATGAATTGTTCCCAATATAATTATAAACCTGAAAATTAAATATGAAAATAAAATCAAGATCATTGGGCACTTTAAATGATATTCAAAAAATGTACTATATAATAGTGAATTTTAAGAATGAATTACAATCATAATGTGAAATGATGTTCAAAGTGTAAAATGCACTAATATGGTGTTTATGAATAATAAAGAACATTAATATTATATATATTAACAATGAATATTAGCCTCATTTAGTGGATAATAAATCATTCTTTAATGTAAACCATACATTGAATTAGTGAAATTGATCTGATCCCCCATGAATATAGATTCATATCCTCTAAAGGGAATATTATATGAAAGTACACATGAACCATAGGTATACATCCCCAATCAAAAAAATCCCAAAACAAATGTAGTTTATGGACCAAATAATCTCTCTTCCATAATTTCTCTCCACTAAGAATAATAATTATAAAAATAATGGAGTGCTACCCAATCTTAAATCTGTCCAGGATTTCCTCCCTACTAGATACCACAGGGGCAGTGTAACCCTTTCATACGATACAATCAATAGCACCATCATACACATATGTGAAATGTTATTGACTAGAACTCATTTCAGTCCCCACAAGGCACATACTAGATTCTACTCTACAATAAAATTAAAAGATGGGTCAATTATAGTAGAGATTCAATGAAAAACCACCACTATTTCCACTGGAGCAGCAACCATAATAAAATACCCTTCATCCGAATAGGGGTTGATCCCGAACCTCTCCCTCATATATTTATAGACCCCATTCACATCAGTCATTTCATCAATAGTCAATGGTATTATATTATCAATGAATGCAATACTTGTTCGATCAGACTCAACAACCATCAGATCTCGGCGAACATCGATATCTGCCATATCTTTTTTACATATCACTGATACAAGGGATCTATCATACTCAGAAACAACTATCGTAGACATTCACTAATGATTATCTTGACCAAAACCAAATTATTCTGACATTTCAATTAGATCACTACAATATCTCACGATATCTATATTCACCCTATCAGAGCGACGTGAGTTATTGAATGTAACTTTCACTTCCATAAGTAATATTTTTCTCCGATACATGTTATGTTATCAAATGTATAAAATCATTGTAAAAAAAATTATCGTCTTTGTAAAATTTATTATCATAATAAAACGATATTTAATATATAATCAAAATAATATCAAATTGCACAATGGGTATTTCTACAAAATTATTAAGAACTACAATCCATCTAAAAATAGTATAAATTTATCTAAAAATCATTGATTCTTTAATATTTTCTCCGAGATTTTCCAAAAAACCATATATCATATTTTAATGAGGTAATATTACCATATTTCATATAAATTTGACATTATTGATGGAATGTGATGACATTGAGTAAAACAGGGCATTCGAGTAACTCAAATAAACAAGTAACAAAGTTATTATTACTTTATCATATGGTCCCTCATCAATTATAGTTGTAGAAAATGAATTTTACACACCATTTACTTCTATTGATGACTATTTTAATGTTGATTTACTAAAAAAGGACATATATTAACATAATGAACCAAATCATTTGGAAAAAACATATCACCATTGGTTTAATATTTTCTTAACCATTATCGGATGTTTCATAACTCTTTTATTATAAGTAATTAACCTAATGAAAAATCTTATCACACCAGTTACACATTATATATCCCTTCAGACATTCCTTGAAATGTTTTTACCACACTTGGAATGTTTTGGGGGACTACCTCTAAGCCTATTAGATAGATCCTTCACTTTCTCTAACCACTATACCATTTTTCTCTTATCATATAACGACACAAGAGTGGTGTAAAAATCCACCTCAACATTCTCATTATAGTGTAATAATTTTTCATAACATTTAAATTCATAAGTGGCTAGTTATCTTCATAAACATGGTTTTAATCTTGTGAAAAATATCTTTATTTTTCTATAAATGTCCAAAATTAAATCTAGAATGTACCTGGACAATTTGGTAAAATTATATTCATATGCTACTACAAAATCATAATATGATTTCTTCAATTCCAAATAAATTTATCCATAATCTATCAAAAAACCTTTAGAGAAATATTTATCATGAAAATATTCTTAAATGTGTCCCATTATAGGGAATCATGATTGTATCTTTCCCTAATATTCTTAACCATAGACAACAAATGATCAGATCCAATTTCAAAATAACAAATATAAACAGTTACCTTTATATTTTTGGATAATCTCATGACTTAAATATATTTTTCAATGTATTGATACATACATTAGATACCAAAAGATATAAGGTTCCACTAAAATATGGATAGTGAGATTTTATGAAATACTCAACTAAAAACATGATTCATTTTGGAATAATATATTTCAATCATTAATGGATTCCACCACCATTTATAATCACCCTTAACTAATCCCTTACTACAAAAAATTGAGTTGTTCTAGATCTAACCATTTAGGGATACTAATATGGAAGGATATTTTCCCCTTGGTTCCTTCCTAATATACCTAGCATATTTTCTCTATGGAAAACCTTTCGAAAAAACATAATTTAAATTAATCAATAAGGTATTCATTAAATTTTATTTCATTTTAAAGTAACCATAAAATATACTCATGAAATTGTTTTCCAATAACATTATACTAATCTCTATTGTTATATAACCATTCCTCTAAAACCAACTATAAGGACCCATATATAAACATTATATAATCATGAATTTTATCCCAATATTTCATTCTACAACATTTGAGGATATTTTTAGGTTTATATATTTAGGGAAATAGTTTCTAACTCATATATATATATATATAAATTTTTCAATGTGGACACTTCTAATATGTATTCATTTTTTCTACAATAATAAATTTTTAAAATATAAATTTTATTTTATTAAAAAATATCCATGACTTTTAACTTAACCTTTTAATTGTACTTATTCATACATAAACCATATGAATTTTTTTTTAATATATCTGATGGGGATAAAAAGCTCAGCATGGGAAATAAAAAATAGGAAACTTGTTAGTCCAATGAAAAATATAAAAAATGAGAAATTTTTATTTTCATCTCAATGTTTATTGACTGAATGAAATAAATAATTTTTATATGAAAAACACTCACACTTATTTCACAATGAAAACCATTAAAACCCAGAGAAATAAAATAGAACCCCATTTTAGGCAATATAGTGCATTAAATTTAATTCCAATTTTATAAATAATTTCAACCTAGATAAACAATTAATACAAACCTACCCTGTAACTCCCCCTTCATTACTATTAGGAGAATGAACATTACAAAATTCATTGGAGAGCTATAATGGGGCTTACCCTTCATATATGCTATATCAGGATAACCTATATATCAAGATCTATGTGGGACTCAAGCCATTATATATGTTGTATTAGGAATAGCCTTTTCACATATATAATTCTCAAGTACAATTTCATGATAAAACCATTCATTGATTTCATTTTTTCATCCTGAAACCTTTGAATGTATATTATAAACACATATTAAAAACTCTATCGGATCTGAGAATACCATTATCTTTTAAATACTCATTTCAATAAAAAAATAACTGTATATAGGACAATAGGGTTATTTTATTGGAAAAAATCAGGAAATTATACTATGGAATAAAAAATTTAAAAAATTGTTTTGGTAGTAGGGAAATCCATTGAAACCATATACATTAAAATAGAACATTCTCTTTATCTTTTTTTCAAAACATTTTTTATAAAACACATAAAATGGTTATTTTTAAAAAAATTTGAAATTATGTAAAATGATAAATGAAAAAGAAATTAATAATTTTAAATTATGATAGAAATATATAAAAATTTTATATTAAAAATAATGGAAAGTTTTGAAAAAAAATAGAAGTGAATCATTTAAAAAATATATTTTTAAAAATTAATGACCCCTAACTCGAGTCCAACTCCTCAAAAAGGTTTATTATCATCATGAATTAAAAACATATGATAATTATTTACATGAATTTGAAAAATATTAATCGAACTAATAATTTTATATTATTCAATACCATTATTTATATAATTACATAATCTATTATGTTAACATCATAGGTTATGATGAAATTCAATTAGTATGCCTTAAAAAATTTCGGAATTTTAAAATGCTCAAAGGTGTATTTATTCCAACATATCCAATATAATAATTTCAAAATAATAATAATTTTTATAAATCAAATATATTTCTTATACCAATAATGGAATTCTTTTATGAAAAACTAATCGTGTTACAATCACAGAGACGGTAGGGTTGACATACACATGTAAAACATTTCAATTTTTCAATGAAAATTATGGAAAGAAGGAAAGTGTTATATATTTTTTAGAATCATTATCATATCAATAATATAATACTATTTAATTAAATTTACATATTTATATAATAAATTTGATGTGGAAATGAAAGAAAAAAATTACATTCCTTCATAGAGGTGGTAGTGAACACTTATGTAAGAACACTGTTATCATTTTTTAGTTAATTGAATGGTACGAAAATATATGATATATTATATTTCTAAAATGATAAATATTTCCTTAATATCATATATACTCATTATATCGATCATTATAACTATCCATGAGATGTGGTGATGAAAAATGAATTACATTAGTCAATGAGGTGGTAGTCCGCCAAACACATTAATGATGAATTCATTTCCCATTAGATTAAGGTAGAGATGAATAAAAATTATACAATAAAAATAGTAACATATAATTATATGTAATGCATTGATGTCATTTTTTCATGGTTGAAATATATTTAATGGAAAACAAATAATAAATAAAACAAAAATTACTAGTGAAGGACGATACAACTACTACAAACAACATCTTATGGTTTACACCAAAATAGATACAATGTTGTGTTTATGATAGAAAAGGCCTCTATACAGTTTATACACATATGAGTATGATATTTGGTTGTGGATTGGTAAAAAAATATTTTTCAGTGTGATGAAAACTAGAGATGTGGTGCACCTTTATAGGAGAGTGGAGGGACACTCAATGAAGTTATTAAAATTCGAGCTTCATATAAATTAATTTTCATATTAAAATGTCATAAAATTAATAATATTAGAATATAATTTTTGTATGAATATAAATCATATAATAAAATAAAATTTTGATATGTTTAGACTATGAGTTTACCCTTATCATTCAGTTTTAACCCTTGTTAAACATTTTCACAATGACCATGATAACAAGGTTTTGAAGTCTTTGAGGGTCAAGATATTTTTTATAAATGGAATAACAAGCCATAAATGGACCATGGTTGACATTTTAAACATTATCATTATTAGGTGTCTGAATATAGTATTTTTATTAATTTTAAACCTTCTAATGAAATATTATTTATTATAAAATATCATTAATGTCAACATTTAAACTATTTATTTAATTTTACTTTAAAACCCCAAAACAAAAATATAATTTGAATATACTCCTTCCAAACATAATTAATAAGGTATTTGTATATATGAAATCCATGGTACACAATAAATTGTTTCAAATTATTTTAGTTTTCATATTTTTAGAATTATTTTTTTTGGATTTATTGAATAAATATTCTATCAATGTCTCCAATGAATTTAAGTTAATTATTTATTCAAAAAACATTAAAAATAAAATACAATGAAAAAAATAATTTATCATTAAAATGGGTATTTATAACCATACATAACTTATTTTTTTCCACACATCAAAATTTTAACGATAATAAAACTATGATATTGACATTTTCTATTATATAAAAAATTTTATAATAGAAAAAATCATCACCAAATGGAAACAAGAGGTTATATATTCAATGTTTGGATGACTATATAATAAATAAAATCATAAAATAAAATCAAGTAAAGTGTTTTGTTACAATTTAGTCTTTATCACATTATATTTAACCCTTAATTAACCAAATTTACCTTTATATTGTTAACAAAATATAATATGATTATTATTCATAATGATTATGAAAATAAAGGTCGTATTTAACAAATTTAGACCTCATGATTCCAAATATGGAATCCATTTTATATAATACAAACATATAAGTAGAAGAATTTAATTTTAATATAAACAAGGAAAATGTGAAGAAAAATTATTTTGCTAAAAAATATCCATTTTAATGTATAAAATGTATTTATACTAAATTCAAGTATAAAATTAATTTAAAACCCATAATTGTATTTTTTTTCAATTCAAAATGATGTAAAGACATTAAAACCCAATAAAAAATATATAATTTTACTTTATAAATACTTGTAAAGTAAATAAAACCTTCAATAAAAATCATTGCTTTCACTATTCATTGAAAAATGAATCCTTTCAAAATATTCTCCAAAATTAAACATAAGATAAATTTACATAATTAATTCTATAATAAAATTCATTTTTTAAAATTAAAATTATATAATTTAAAAATTATTTTTTAAAATAATTGCTTATAATAAAAGAGTATTAAAAAATTATATTAATTTTTATTTTAAAATTAACATACTATATTTATAATGAATATAATTATATAATTTATGTATATTCATAAATATGATAATAATTTATTCTATCATTACCATGGTTGTTACACATAACTACAAAAAAACTTCTATATGATGTCAATGGTTAAGGGGGTTATGGTTTCATCACATTCAAAATATTAATAATGACATAATTATATTGTTAATATATTAAACATAATTTAAAATAATTTATGTAATGAAATAATTAAAAATGAATCACATTGAATTATGATGGGGTTAGTACACATATACACATGAAAGAGGATATTATTTTCCAAAAAATTGTTGGGTGAAAAGGTGTATAATATATTATCTCAAATGAATAGTATTTATATCACTAATATCATATATATTCCTTAAGTCTTGCTTAATTGACAGACCTGTGTAGCTGTGATGAAGAATGAAACAAATAACATTATGGACATGGAAGTACACACATATGCACGAGTGATTTTTTTATTTCCCATGGGATGTACAAAGATATTAAAACATATTTATCCACTAAAAAAATATTTTAGTTTATTTAATATAATGATGTTATAATATCATAATAGTTATAGAATATCAAGAGATGAAAATATAAAATATGAAATATGAAACACAGGGTTAAGAGTTATATATCTTCATTGGAAAACCTTCTTTGACATACACCATAATCTTTCTAGGATTGTATTTTTGTGACTACAGGTCCTTTAAGGAATGGGGAAAATTTTTTGGAGGGTATTTTATTTGATATCGGTCAATATTAGTTACACTATAGGTTAGTGGGAAAGAGGATTGGAGGTTCCCTTTTAAATGGGAGGTTCATGGATGTCATGTAAATACATAAAATATTGATATTTAATAGATGTATAAATTATGTAAAATGGATCCATAATCAAAAATATTATAATATAGAAATGAAAAGAACGAAATAAAATTACAAAATAATATTTATAAAATTTTACTTTTCATTTTAATGGTAATAATTTGGCACAACCACCTCATTAACACTATATAACATACAAAATTATAAATTATTTTAAATATTAAATGGTCATGAATGTAACATAAAAATTAATTGTTTAAAATTCATGATTCATTCATGATATAATTTACACTTTCATAATAATTTGAGTAAATATAGGGTGTTTTCTGAATTCTTATTGATTTTCGTAACAATTTTAAACATTAAATATAATATAATTTCATTTTAGAGAGTATTCACCAAATTTCACTCAAAACATTTCAATACTAAAAATAAATTCCAATATTTAATAATTAACCAGCACATATACATTATAATTATAACAAAAACTCAAGGAACATTATATTTCTTCCAAAACAAATTACATTTAATGGTTTTAAACTAATTTATTTATTTTCTCTACTAAATAAAAATGTTCTATGTTGGCATTTAATATGTAATGAACATAAATATACATTCAATAAAAATTCAAAAAAATTACTATTATAAAAATATTTTATAAATATTAAAAAAAAATAAAAAATATCATAATTTTTTATCTCTATTAAATAATATTGTGGATATTAAAATAGAGTGACATTTTTTTAATTATCATTTATGTACAACAATATAGAGGTTATAATTAATGTAATATGGAACTAAAATACAATATTTTTTAATATTTGATGATTATTGTTGAAATATTGTCATTGAATAATTGTTAATATGAAATTTTTTGACCATAGCACAATTTATGAACCTTAATGAACATGTTCTACACTTTTATGTCTCATCATATTTTTACCATGGTCACTTTTCATTTTGATGAAAAATGAGGTTAAACTAAACAATAAATTTCAAAACCCTAATTCCAAATATGAAATCCATTTTTTAGATTAAATTTCAAGAATTGGAATAAATTACACCTATTATAAGTTTTCCAAACACATTGAAAAAATATATTTTAAAAAATGCCTATTTATAAAATCAAAATGATTTTTTAATGATATCATGTATAATGTTTATTAACATAATTTATTTAAAATTCATTAAATATAAAAATATTTGATGTTAAAAAAAATCCATAACCAAGCACAATATTTTAATTAATTTATATCCAATTAAAAAAAATAACTTTTCACCCAAATATCAAAATATTTGGTAAAAAACCCAAAATGAATCTTAAGATTATTTTGACATGTTGATTTCAAATAATAATTCCTTTTCGGAAAATAAAATTTCAAAATGTAATTTTAATTAATAGTAATATCATTAGAAAAAT
Source organism: Viscum album (assembly GCA_963277665.1). Taxonomy (NCBI): domain Eukaryota; kingdom Viridiplantae; phylum Streptophyta; class Magnoliopsida; order Santalales; family Viscaceae; genus Viscum; species Viscum album. Next base: position 730,055,200 of record OY728143.1, on the reverse strand, counting down.
AATAAAAACTATTTTTGAAGAAAATTTATTTCAGAATAAAAAAATGATTTAATTATAAAAACCATCATCTTTATTACACATTTAAACATGATTTATAAAAAATCTCCAGTTTGTACAACTCAGAAGATCGAGAGGTCAAGTTTATTTAAGGATTAAGAACATTACATATGAACATAAAACATAAAATAAAAATTTCTTGAATAAATTTTTACCAGACCACAACATTCCTTCATACATAACACTGCATGGTATAACCTGAGGACATAAATAAGCAAAGGTTGAGATATAAAGCCTAGTAAGGGAATAAACATGGAATAACATAAGAAATAAAATACATTTTAGTCTATAGGTATAAAAATTGTGATCAAAGGAAACATGAATCCAAATACATGACATAGCGTGATCATAATAACATGGAAATGTGGAAAAAAATACTACATGATATTAACATTAGTCAAGGTTCATTGCACATGGATATTCATATGTAAAAACTAATTAAACATGATTTATCATGATTAAACACTAAATGAATATGAATTATTATTTTTTAACAATCATTTCACATGATGTGTCGTTATACTAAACATTACCCAATGCGTTGGAGTGATATCAGGGCAGACCCTTCATAATCATTTCATTTTCATGCATAAGTTTGCCACAAAGATCATATAACACAAGTTCATTCAGCATAATATGTTGTTACACTATAAAGTAATATGGAACACATACATTTATGTTTCTAATAAATAATTATATGAGAAAAAATGTGGATACCCTTGAAGAAAAATGGGAATGGAATTCACAATACCGTGACTTTGGAAAAGAAAATCGCAGTGCAATTTCCAAAGCACAACAAAATCAAAAAGAAAATTTTAAAATGGGTTGAAGATGGATAAAAAGGTAACTATTTATTTATTCAATAATTGGTATTTAAAGGTAATCATAGAAAATTTTACCCCAACCCACGAAATGGAATCAAATATGCATAATATAAACGAAGTTCATGATTGGTAATTAAGAGAGATAAATTTCTTATCGAATATCGGCTTGGTAACGGGTGTATATAAAAGATAATGGAAGGATTAATGAGTTTGTTTTATAAGTCATATTTAATGTATGGGAGAACATATAAACATATCCCAACATATGCAAATTGGAATTAAATGGAATATCTCAAACAGAGTTCTTGATAAAAGAGGGGAGTGGACCATCCATACTGAATTTTGCGATAGTAACACCATAGGTAAGTGTCAAAAAGAGGAGAATAAATGATCTCTCATACAAAAAAAATCCATTATACAGTATTTCATTGATTACAAATGAATTTAATTATAATCTATTAGAATTAAAATAACTAATCTGAAAGAAGTTTCTGGAATTCAAAGTTATGGAGAGGAATACCTCACTTGGATGTGTGACTCAAAAGTCACAATAATGGTTTACTAAGAATTAGGTGGAACCTTGGTAGGAATATAGGGAGTAGGGGAAGAGTCTGGTCATGGTTTAAATTTTTTTAGTGATGAAAAATGGGAGCTTGGGTGGGTTTATATTGGAAAAGAGGGTGATTTCTTAATTATTTTGATTTTCGACCACACATAATACAATATTCAAAAAAAAACATCACATTGTTTTTTAACATGATTTCTAGATAAGGGGAGTGTTATAAATTATTTTATAAATCTATGGGTTGATGATATTAAAATATTTCTTTTTCTTAGGTGGAGGTGAGTCATACATTCATGGAAATGATTTTAAAATCATAATATATACTATATGTTTTCGAAGATTCACTAAGGCTTTATAAAATTAATCAAATAAAATAAAAATTACATTATATTAAATAAAAAACATATATTTGGATGAATATACCCTTTATAGTATTTATTACATCATTATTGGGCTATTATGATGTAATAAAACACACTGTATATTTATATGGTATATAATTTTTCACCACAATTTCATCTATTTTCAAAAATTTAAAAAATTATGAGTTCGATAATTTTGACATCGTGATTCCAAAAATATTATTAATTATATAGAAATAATTTTCTAAATATTTTAGTTTTCACTCTTTAAATGAAAATCTTCATTTATTGATAATTGACAAGTTTTGACAAATAAAGTTTTTAAACCTTAATAAAATGTACTTTTGACTTCATGAAAAGTAGATGATAATTTATCATAAATAAAATTAATTTAGTAATAATATTTTATTAGAATGTTTTGTATTTCAAAAATCCATTAATTCATTAAAAATAAATTTTTATTTAATTTTAATAGTAACCAAAAACTATTTTTGTATTAAAATTCATTTACAAAGTAAGAATAGTATAATTAAAGTATATTAATAATTATATAAAAATATAAAATACTTAATCAATATGCTATATTCTTGTCAAATATATCTTTATTTCACTAAAAACACCCTATTAGTAAGGGTGTGGTGGTGGGGATTTCATGGGGGTATTTGGTAGTATGGTTTTGGTTTTGATCTCGATGAGCTTGAAATTATCCCGTAAATGGTTTCAATAACTATTGAGTTGTTGTATCTGATCATGGTATTGGTATAGGTGACATCCTAGTTATTCTATCTCCCTCAAAAGCATTGATAAATGGACTTTATATGGAACAATCCTACTATTTAAGGTCATCACTACCATTGTTTCTTTTAAAAGGACTTATGAAACCCCTATATTTATACTAGTCATGTGAACTCAGATCAATGGTTATATTATCAATGGTAATGATAATTAAAGGTGATTCAAATAAAATTAGATATAATAAAATAAGGTCTTATATATTCAATAACCATAAAACATTTAATTAAAAGAACGATATTTTTTCACAAATATTTGTGTCTTTACAACCTTCCCCCTTAATAAATTTATCCGTTAAAATCTCTTTTTCCCACACTAAAATAGATGGGTTTAACTCTACATTATCACCTCATATGGTCCCCACTTTTCTTCTTCAAAAAAAAAATTTCTCTACAAAACCATTATAGTGGGAATTATCTTATTTCATATATCTTTTTCTCTACGATCTAAGATCTTCACTGATTACTCCACATAGGTTACGTTAGACACAAATGGTACCAACTCTAGATTGATTTTAATTGATGGGTGTAGAATGTACTTCCTTAAGAGGGATACATGGAAAACATCACACCCTTGAGATAAGTTTGGTGGAATGATAGTTTATATTCCACTACTCTAACGTGATCAATGATCTCAAAAGGGACGATGTACCTTGGAATAAGCTTTCCCGTATTCCAAAATCCCAGGAATCTCTTCAATGGAGATATGAAGGGGAATACCATGTCTCCAACAACAATCCCTAGGTAACGTCGACAATTTTCAGCCCAAATCATTTTTAGACTCTGAGTAGCTTTGATGTGTTGTTAGATGGTCTTAACCTTCTACACCATTTCTTCAACCACTTCCAAGCATAGATTTGTTCATTTTCCAACATCATCCCAACATTCCAGTGTTCTACACCTCTTCCCATAAAGGGATTCATAGGGATCCATTTGGATTCTCAAATGTAATTTTTTTAATAGAACTCCACCAATGGAAGATGTTGGTCTCAAGTTCCTTTTATGTACATTGATAATGCTCTCTACGTGTCCTCATGTTTTTGGATATCTTTCTTAGATTGTAAATATGTTTGAGGGTGACAGGCCATAATGATGTCCGTATATGTGTTAATATCACACAAGAGACGTTTATGAAACATAGGGGTGACTCTTGGATCATGATCATACATAATTTATAGTGGTACTCCATGAATCCTTACCACTATTCTCAGTTGAATCTGTGTTAATTGATTCAATGAGAAATACTCTCAAATCTCTATGATGTGGGATGGATTTTTAATTCAATCTACACAAACCCATATATAATAGTTTATTTTTCATTTCATTGGATGTCCAGTGAAAAATTACATGGTGTTGTCTTCTCATTTCCATATTAGTGTGTTTAATGTTTTCATCACACTATTAGATTACTGCCTCTCATACCTCACTTTCTAACATACCTAGCACAATGATGTATATTCAACAATCACATTATTCATATTATCCTAGATAAATTTCTCCCAAAGATCTCAATAAAACATTCTATTTCTTGGGTGAATGGATAAATTTGAACTATGTGCATCATCCAAAATATATTTCTTTAACTCAGGATTTCATGAAACACATATTATCGACACAAATCTAACTATTCACTCTTCATTAACAATAAACTCCAAGGATTTCCTTTTTCTAATAGTTTCCTCATTCTTCTAAATTACATCATCATATTTTTTTGCGTTAGTTAAGCTTTCTAGGAGAGATGTTTTATCAATAATTTTTGAAATAATTGATGCTATTCACTTATTTATGATTCCCATTTCCATATTAATATAATATAAGAAGATTATATATTTTTTAATTACCATCAATGATAGAATTTTTGGGTCGTTTATATTTAGATCCTCTCCCCAAAGATATAATGCCAATAGATTACCAATCTAAAGATCATTTCTTCAAACTCTAAGATCATGCATGGGATTTTTTTCTAATGAATTTTTAATTTCCTTGTTTCATAAGCAATGGATTTTTCATTTTTCATCCCCACACATCTCAATCCCTTATTTGAACCCTCAGTGATGACTACAAAATTTTTCCCACTTGTGGGTAGTTATAGAACAGTGGTAGTGATAATCCACTTTTTAAAATCCATGGTTATTTCTTCACATTTATCATTCCAATGAAACATGAATCCCTTCTGAGTTAAGTCGGTAAGAGGGTTGGACAATCATGAGAATTTTCTCACAAATTAGTTATAATATCAAGCTAACCCAAGGAATCTATAGATATCTGTCATATATTTGGTCCCCATCCCTCAATTAAAATTTTAATGGAATGATCTATACAAATCACATTTCTTGTGATGATATGCCCTAATAATGATAAATACATCAACCAAAACTCACACATGGTGTACATTACCTAGAGCTTCTCCTTTCACAAGGTCTTTATCACAATGATTAGATGCTCCTCCTTGGTTTTGGAGTATATTAGAATATCATCTATAACTACTACCACATATTTGTCATGGTAATCTTTAATGAAACTGCTCATCATTTCCATGAAGATCTATTGTGCATTAGTTAGTTTTAATATAATCACTATGAACTCATAAATCTCATACCATATACAAAAAGCAGACTTGGGGACTTCCTCCTTCTTTAACCTTACATAGTACTATCCTAACCGTATATACACTTTGGGTAATTATTGATCTCCGCATAGCTAATCAAACAAGGCATAAATTCATGGAAAAGGATAATTGTTCTATATATTGATTTTTTTGAGCTCGATATAATCAATGCAAAGGTGAATTGACCAATCCTTCTTCTTGATGAGGAGAACTGGTGAACCCAATAGTGAAGCACTTGGGCATATAAATCCTTTAACCATATTATCCTATAGTTATTTATTTACCTCCATAATTTTTACCACATCTGTTATATATGGAGTGTAGGATATTGGAAATTCCCCAGGTATATGTTAAATCGATAATTCATTATCTCTACTATGAGGTTGACTAGGAAATTCTTTAGGAAACACATTAGTGATTTCTCTCACAATAGGCATGTCTTAGAGGATGGTTCTTCCCTATACTCAATCATCTGAGTAAGATACACATGATCATAGGGATGTAATATCCAATCTTAGGATTATGGTGTTGAGGAATATTCAGACTCCTCCTTGAAATTGTATATAATCGGTGGTCGATTCTCCATATGGAGAGTGATTTCCCTCTCATGTAATTTTTTTCTCTGTATAGGGAAATCCAACCCATCCCATAATTGCATAAAATTTCCACCAATGGATGTTTGGAATGTTTTTATGGGAATTTAAATCTAAAAATTATGTCAATGGAAGAGTTATATTCATGGGATGCAGTAATTTCTCAATTTTCCATTTTTACTGGAAAATCCACTTCAATTATTTATGGTAGTGTTTGTATTGTTCAATTAAAATTGATGATATAATAGAATGTGTAGAACTATAGATGATAACCCTGACTTTAAAATTTTCATTTTGGTTCTATATTTTCTAATATAGACAAGTTGATGATAATTTTTAAACTATTAAACACATGAAGGGGAATCCGATAACATTTAATGGTTAACTTATAAATCACATTTATCTCCCTAACTTTTGAGTTTCTAGGATTCAGCTGATTTTATCTGTGATCTACTTCTTAACAAATATTCTTAGGGAATTTTTTTATTCACATAATAATTCATTGTAATGATATTAAGAATTTACCAAATCATATCCCCTAGGAATGTCAAAACAATATTGCAACAAGGCCTGTTTTCTTACACAATTTCTCATTCTAACCTAGATCAATGTGGTGTTTTTGGGGTTTACCCCTAGATACAACTATTCTAGATCTACATCCACTTGTTCAAATCCATAAATTGATGTATTTTCATAATTAATTACTTATTATATACTCACCAAAATTTAGGGATTTTTCCTTATACATAGTCTTATCCATAATGTTTTTCACTAGGGTTTTCTATTCCTGATCCATAAAATAACATAACATATCCTCAAATCCCTACTATCACAGCTCTTCCCTATATTAAACATTTAAACAAGATTCATTACATAATTTTAACTTAATACAACTTAGAATATTGAGTGTTCTGTTGTATTTGGGGCTTAAGAACATTACATAACATCTTAAAACATAAAATAACACATCTTAATTGAAAACTTATTTAACATGACCACTAAATTCCATCTTACTAACACTACATGGGATAATCTGAGGATATACATAAGAAAAGACTAAGTTATAAACCCCAATATGGGAATAAATATGGAAAATAACGAGGAAGAAAATACATGTTAGTCAATAGGCCTATAAATGGATCACAAAAAAACATTAACACAAATGCATGATATAGCGTGATAATCATAACATGGAAATGTCACAATAATAGACTACATGTTTTTAGCATAAGTCAAGGTTTATTACACGTGGACTAGCATGAGTAAAATCACATTTCACATGAATTAAGGTAATCAAACTTTAATTTCACATGAATTATCACGAGTAAACCATCATTACACATGATGTATCATGATAATAAAAATTACCCAATGCATTGGAGAACTATCATGTCGCAACATTCATAATCATTTAATTTTCATGAATATGTGTTCCACATAAATTATATAAAAAGTGGTCATTCAACGTATTAGGTTATTCACAAATAAAAGAATGAATAATAAATACATTTATGTCTCCAATAAATAAATAGATGAGCATAAAGGTGAAAACCCTTGATATAAAAATGGGTATGGTATTAAAAATATGATGACTTTGGCATTAAAAATCATAGTGCAATTTCAGTAGCACAAAAAAATAAAATTGAAATTTATAAAATGGGCTGATGTTGGAAAAGGGGCCTCCTATTATTTATTCATGAAATGTACAATAAGGGTATCATGTAACATTATTATCTAACACCTGAAATGGAATATATGTTTAATAGTAAAAAATAAGTTCTTGAATGGGAATGAGGAGAGAAAAATCCCTTACCAAATTCCAGCGTGTTAACATGTGGATATAAAGGATCATGGATGACTTTATGAGATTGGAAGGAATATATGAATAATTATAAATAAACTAGAAAATAAGGGTAGTATGTATGAACATATTCCAATATATTAAAATTGAAATTAAATGGCATATCACAAAAGGAGTGCTTTATATAAGAGGGATCAAACGATCTCTTATAGAATTTTGGTATAGTAATGACATAGGTAAATGTCAAAATGTGGGGGGGGGGCGTGGATAAATGATCCCTCATAAAAATAAATTCTATTGGATAGTAAGTTAATTATTAAAAATGAATATAAATAAAATCAATTGGAATTTAATCGACTAGTCTCAACGAAGTTTCTTGAATTCAATGGATATGTGAGCAATCCCTTACCAGGATGTGTGACTCTGAAGGCGTAAGAGTGGTTTATTGAGAGAACGATGTCCCTTTAAAAAATATATGGGGTAAGAGGAAGAATATTTTGGAGCTTAAAATAGTTTTAGTGAAGAGAAATGGGAGATTGGGAAGGTTTATATAGGAAATGGGGTGGGGGATTTATTTATTATTTTGGTTTTGGACACTACATAATAAAATATTCAAAACCAAAAACCAACCCCTTATTTTTCCAAAAAAATTTAGAAATGGGGGTATGTATAAATTATTTTATAATGATGATGTCCAATGATATTAAAATAGTTCCTTTTCATATGTTGAGGTGACTCATTCTATCAAGAAAATGATTTTAAAATTTTAAAACATATTATATGTTTTGGTGGATTCACTAAGGCGTTATAAAATAAATAAATAAACATAAAATTACTATATACTAGAGTATAACCATATATTCATCTGAATATACCTTTTATATCATTTGTTAAATCATTATTGGGCCATTATGATGTCATAAAATAGTCTGAATATTTATAGGGTATTTATTTTTTTACCTTACTGTTTGATTGTATCAAAAAATTATGAATAATTCCCCATTGGATACATTCAACTTCAGGATTACCAAAATAATATTAATTTTATCTAAATAATTTCATATATGTGTTAATTTTTACTTTAAAAATAAAAACAAACATTTATTGAAAATTGATGGGTGTGGAAAAAACAGTTTTTAAAACATTACAAAAATAAATTTTGACTATATAAATATTATATGATCATTTAAATTTAATATAAGTAATTTGATAATAATATAATAATAGAATGTTATTTAATTCTCAAATCCATTAATTCATTAAAAATAAATTTCTTAGTTGATTATGAATTTGAGCCAAAAATACTATTTTTTATTTCAAAATCATTTACAATGTAATAATATTAGAATGAATGTATATTCATTATTTTATATAAAATTAATGTACATAATAATAATTATATATTCTTTTTACATATCCCTTTATTACACCAGCATACACCATAAGAGTAAGGTGTGTGAAGGTTTGTATTTCATGGGGTCGTTTGGTGAACATGGATTGAGACGTGATCTCAATGACATAAAACTTCTCCCAGAAATTGTTTGCCTCATGCTTAAGTTATTGGATATTGAATTGGGATCTTCTAGTGAAGATCCTAGAAATCCAATATCCCTCAGAAGAAATGATAAATGGGATTCATAGGGAATGATTACACTGGTATAGGTGATCCTATCCTTTGTCTGTATCATATGTTTTTCTTAAAACCCTATATTTATACTAAACATGTGATCAGTATTGAAATGATATATTATCAATAGTAATGATTTATTATAGTCATTTAATTCTAAATTGATATAATAAAAAAAGTTCACAAGACTTAAATTACCATAATAAATTTAATTAAATGAAAGGGAATCTTATTCATAAATGATTGGGTCATTACATTTATACTCATTCCTTATCTAGTAACACCATGTTAGTTGAATATAAATTTATTTTATATTATCTATAAATTTCATTAAACAATTCATATATTGTTATGAACAAAATTTATTTTTTAAAAAATAATTTTCCCATAATAATCATTTTTCTAAAAAATATCTCCTTTAATATAACATGATATTATTTAAAATTTAGTTATTAGTTAAATGTAACTAAATAATACATATGTGTCAAAGAAATATTTTACACATATGTTTTATAATACCATAACACTTATTCATTCAAAAAAAAATAAACTGTTAAATTATAATCCCACAATTTGGTAATAATATTTTAATAGAATATCACTGTTGGTTTTATCCTTTGTATTGCATGTAATAAAAATAGTCTAGCATGGTTTTATTTATAAATAAAATGTTAATATTTTACATTCTAACTATTTAAATGAAATACAACCTCAGAATAATAATATTTTTCTCCCAAAATTATTTTATTATAATGTTATATATAAATAATATATAGATTGTATTTTGAGCATTAATTTCTAAGTATAGATTTTGAAACTTATTATATAATATAATAATATACCTCTAAAATACTTTAAATTTTATATGATTTTACAAAAATATTTCCTTCATAGTTGAGTGTTGCATTTTTATATGACTTTATTGATTTAAGAAATTATGATTCCATCTAAAGAATGAATTTAATAAAATAAAAATACATCATTTTTTTCACTTAATAATTTTTAACATCATCCATCATTTGTGATTAAATATTTTTTTAATCATATATCATATCTTATTACAAGGTCTGTAAATTTGAGGTGATTTTTTTCTTTCCTAATTCTCTAAAATTTTGTTTCAATGGATCATAATATCCATAAATGGTTGAAAAGTTATTCCTCTAATTTCTATATATTAACCAAAAAATAATTATCAAATGTTAATATAACATCCCATATTATGATATACTAATTTAATCTCTAATGTCTCTAATATAACACCCAATATTGCAAATAATACATTATAGAATTTACTAACCTTAAAAATCCTAAAAATGTGTCAAAAAATATCTAAATTCATGTTTTGGATAATTTGATCACATATTTTTCTAGGATAAACATTACATTAATATCCAAATAACAGTAATCAGTCATAAATCCACATAGAAAAAATATATATTCTATAATAACCTGATATAATTAATATACTAATCATTTCCTAAAATAACCTAAATCTATATAAAGCCAAAATAAAAACATATATTATACTAAAAAATAAATAAATATTTATTTCACAATTAATATCATCCAATTTGAAAAAAATATCGTAATAAAAATAATATCCCATTTACCAAGATTCTTAAAATGTTCCCAAAAATGTAGTGATGTTAATTTTTTTACCATAATCACTTATTCACCAAATCACTTTTCAATCCCATGGTTGTCAATATAATAAAACTTATGTTCCGAATATGTGAAATCTTCCCCCTACTAATGGTCTTCTGAAGAGTTGGTGACATAACTTGGCATCAGGTGACATCCCTAAAATTCCAAATTCTTTCAATAAATACCAAGGACTTAATAACAATTGTGTGATGATTTCCCATTTTAAAAATAAAAAAATACACAACCAAAAACACCATAAAACAAAAATACTATATTATTTATGATAACATTAATGTTTGAATCAATTTATGACAAACCAAACCAAACTATTTTAGAGTACAAAATGAATTCTACTATCGACATAAAAATTCAAATTAGAAGATAAAACAAAACAAAAAATAATGAATCAAATGACACGACCACATCATCTCCCAACTAGATCAAATATCCAACTCCACAGTCAATGCACAATTATCATGAAGCATTACTATAGAAATATGATACATTTCCAATACATGTGTCCTAATACCCAATATCTGTAAACATAATAATGTTCCCAAGAAGGGGTGTGTTAAGAATCACAGTTGTTTTCCCCAAATTAATTCCTTACATAAGCCACAAGGATAGAAAACTTTATCACAATTATGTGAAACAATTCATATAAAACCATTTGGAATAATTTCATTAGTTTTTATCAAATCCAATGTAATTCCAAAGAAAAACAACTTCCCAACTAAATTAGTTTTCAGGGAATGAAACCAATCAACTATTTAAAACCGTTTCTCTGAGCCCATTTTGAAAAACTCTATCTATTACACATACCCACAACCCTAACCATGTATGAAACCGTGGATCCTCCTTATACTCTCAAGTGTTCAGTCATTCAGTCATCCTTTCACCAGGTCATCACTTGGTGAACCATTATTGTGGGGAAAAGTTCACAACCGTGTCCATTCCACTATTATTGGTGGAAAATATGTACCATTATTCATCCAAAAATTGTTATGTGGGAATTTTCATACAATTATACATACTTATTTTGATAATGTTAAACTTCATATTGTTATCAGTCTCATACGCTCAGGATGAAATTCCAACCATTAATGTCAAAAACTAAGAAAAACTAATAATTTCAATCATTTTCAATAAAATATTATTTTTATTGAAATCTGTTTTATCAGATCATTTCCATGTATTAAAAATAATTTATATTTTAAAACAATATTTTAAAATCATAAAACAATACACCTTACATAACAACCAATTTTAACAATTTTCCAAACCATCACTAAAGAGGGGTTCTAGGAATATTTACACACCAATTTCATAATTAATTTTAAGAAATTAGTAAAATTTTAAATCAATATTTTTATTTCTAATAATAGAATTCAATATTGAATGCACCTACAACAGAAATTATGGAAAATAATGAAGAACAATGCGAATTATTCAACAAAACCAGGTTGAGTCTCAAAAAACCTACCATAGAAATTGTTCCTTAACATAATCATAGAAATATATCATTTTGATTGAAATAAAATATCAAATATATACCCCTAATAGACTATGTCTATGAATCTATGTGAAGTATGATGAATACATCTCATGAAATCCTCCATGAATGGAGTCTTGATCAACAATCTGGCCTTCAACACCCTAATATGTTTAAACAGATCACTCTTTTTTCTAATGGAAGAGTACACAAAACATTGGTGAGGAGATAAAACTATGTTAGGGTTGTAATTGAGAAAAAACTAGGGGTTTAGGGGCTAAACTAATTGAGATCCATGAATTTTTAGCTTATTTTTTAGTGCATGGTTAGGGTTCATAGTTAGGAATATTTTGTTCTAACAATGCATATCCCTCTATCCCCAAAATCGTGGCTACTCTTGGGTGGCTGCATGGTTTGACCATGTTTTGTTCCTAACCGTGCACTTATGAGATCCCACAACATCACATTTCATGGATTTCTATATATGTTTCATGGTTCTCACTAATCATGGTCAAACCTTTCACCTCAATAAAATCGCTAAAAACATTCCAAAATTCCAACAATCCCTCCCAAACATAACCTAATCACTTTACATACATAAAATACATAAATAATTAGGGTTCTTACCTGAAACCATGGATGAAACATTCTCCCCATCATTTTCCTTTCAATCTGCATAATGTGGAAACCCACTATTTCTAAAAATGTGTTCAAGCCATTTCTCGACCATTACATTTTCCCATTGCCATGTTTCATCCAACATTAAGCCATGTTTCATAAAAAATAACACTAGACTTAGGATTTTTTCAATGAAATTATTTCTCTTTTGTATCCACAATATGTATCTTCTTATGAACCAATGAAGTATGCAGCTCTAGGTCAATAAGGTCTTATATAATCACATGGTCGAGATCATGTTGATACTTTTTCCACTGAGATACATGAAACAAATTGTGAACTAGATTAAACTATATTGGGTAATCCAACCGATATAACACCACACCAACCCATTAATGTTTCACAAAAGAGATTATGTATTTAAGAGACAACATTTCATGCTTTCCAAAATGATGGTGCCCAAGCCTTGTAGAAATTATCAGGAACACATTATCACACACCGTGAATGACAAAAGTCATTAATTATGATCTGAATATAATTTCAGATGAATCTAAGCCATATCCTTTTTTCTGATCAGATTAATCTTCTCTATTTTCTTCTAGAAAAGTCTTTCTATAACCAGCGATGCCTTTTCTATTTCCATCCAAAAATGTAGAGAATGATAAGGATGCTCATTCAATGCTTCAAAATGATTCATATGTCTGGAGTCTTGATAATTATTGTTATACAAGAACTATACTGACAATATGTTTTCCTCCCATGAGCATCCAAAATATATTACACTATACTACAACATGTTAACCAATATTCTGATCTTCCTTTTGTATTGCCTATCTATATGAGGATGATACACCGTACTCATAGTCAACTGAGTTCCAAGTGATTTATTTAAGTATTTCTAAAGACGAGACATAAAACATGTATCTTTATCTCTCAATATTGAATTTAGTATTTCATTCATCTTTACCAATTATTGGATATATATATTTTTTACTAGACATCCACTGTATGAGATATACAAATAGGGAATTTCTTGTCTGAATTTATGATCCAATAAACTATCACGAATATGGAATGATTTTTTTCAAAACAATCCTGGGATACATGTTACAAACAACATGGACATTTTCAAATTGAAATATGTAACGAATTCAATATACTAGCTAATCACTAATGCTCTACCATAACCTGTAAATAGGTGAGGTGTGTCAAAAAAACTCAACCTTGTTTATTTTCATGCCTTCCCACCAAAACAATGATTTCAACACATTATAAATATGTTATTTTTCATGATGAACATTTCATCTAAAATGGTGGAATGTATAATGCAGTTATTCTTGTAAATACATAGTTATGACCTTCCTATTATGAACCAACCAAATTTAACTCATATCCATCCTCTATACCTCAAGGTTCTCCCCACCATTAAGTTTCAAACACATCGAAGCACATTACAAATCAGACATATGTTCCTTTTCACACATTCTAAACAAATCAGTAAGAAAGGAAATATGAAAGAATACTACAACACTAACTACGTCTTCACAATCCAAGTACATGTCAGTTATGACTAAAAATAACTAAAAATGATGTAAATATTGTTTTCCCAACTGATCATATGACAATATACTTTAATAATATTCCATTGGGGTTTTTTACCCTAGGTATAAATAAATTCCTAGTGAAAAATTTGGAGGTACTCCTTTCATAATTATTATATCAGGTTCAAATCCCATCGTGAGAAAATATGTTTCAAACACTAATGATCCATAAACACAATAATTTTACCATCAAATATGTAATTATGACAGGTCTTCAAATAATATAATACATTACATAATTATAAAATATTGTTTTGGGTAGTTATTCCCTTTCAATGGTAACTATCAAGAGCCTTAAACGATAATGATACATCCCAACATAAGAACACATCCCAACGTAGAACCTGAAGCATCATAATACACTTTGTACCATTAACCTGATTCTAGAAATATCAATACTGGTACTAATGAAATTAGAACATTAATCCCTTTAAAGTATTTTATAAATTCATCATTCCATTGGAATGTAACTTTTTTCCTCATCAAAGTTGTTCTTTGTGATAATAGTCATGAGAAATCATGATCAAAATGTTAGTAATAACCTGATAGGCCAAGGAAACTATATATCTTAAAGACATTCTATGATGATTTCTAAGAGATAATATCCTCTATATTTTCTATATCCAGATAAATAACTCTTTTATAGAATACATGGCCATTGAAACAAACCTATTATATCAAAAATTCACACATTGAATTTTTTGTATACAACTAATGATCCCAAGTAATTCCCATCAAAATCACCAAGAGTTACTCATGCTTATTAATTATCATTAAATACATCAAAATTTCATCCCCAAACACAACCACAAAATATTCCATATACCTTTAAAATATATTATTCATCAATTACATAAATATTGTTGGTGTATTCATATGATTTAAAAGAATTACCACATAATCATTATGGAAATATCTACTCCTAAAAGTTCCCTTTGAAATATACTCTTTCCGAACATGCAATATGTGATATCCATATCGCAATTAAATTTTGGAGAACCATTTGGAACCCATAAATTTTTTAAAATTATCATTAATGTATTGAAGGGGATACCATTTCTTTATCGTAAAATTGTATTGATTTTGAAAATCCACATAAAACCGAAGAGTTTCGTCCACCTTTTTAACCAACAAAAATGGTTCTTCCCATAGAGACGTGCTAGCCCAAATGGACCCTTTCCCTTATAACTATTCTAAATGGACATTCAATTCACATAATTTTTTTGGTCCCATCTAATAAGATAGAGTTGAGAGAGTAATGGTCTCTAGAAGGAGATCAATTAAAAAATATTTTTCCCTTATGGGTAGAAACCCTCATAAATATTCAGAAGAAAAAAAATCTTGAAGCTAATAAACAAACACTTGTAAACAACTATTCTTGATCTCATACTTCAATTCTAAAGTCATCGCTACCAATTTTTATGAAATATTTCCAGCTTCTTGTTCCAACAATCCTGTTCCACCTTACTTTACAGTATGGTCTCTTTTAAAGAGATACTTGATGATATCTTTTTTCATAAAACTAACCCATTATTTATAACAGTCGATGTGTGCTCCAAAAATTATCAACCTATTTATACACAGTTTTATATCATTTACATACATCTCAATCATAGAGAAATCCCATATCATTTTATCTCTATCAACCATTATAGAACATGTTATACACATAAAGGATCGACATTATCTTTGACCAATAGGTGTTAGAATATTCAAAACAGAATTCATCATATCAACATGGAAACCCATTAAATCAACAATATGAGAGGAAATAAAAGAATTTGATGCACCTTTATCAAAAAAATCTTGCAAAAGTGTAGAATTAAAAATTACCATACATATCATTGTCATTGGTCCATTTTCATCATTCAAAATCATTTTCTCAAATACATATAACTGATTACTTGCTAAACTTTTTCATTATTTCCTTAAGAGATTTAACTAACTAAGTAGTAACAATATTCCAAGAATCATCATTGATATATTAGTTCTACAAACATTAGGAATTATGTTTCCCTCATAACATATAATCATACAATATATTTGAAACATGGGATGTGTCTTGAACACCCAACAATGGAGCATTATGACAATAGAGTAGAAGATGCCCTGTCTGATAGAAATTTTGGCATGTTGTTGGGGGTTTCATACAATCTCGATTCATGTCATCAAAATATCCACATTAAAAACATCCAACTTTAGTCTTGGATTTTGGAGGAATATTCAGAGATCAATCTATTAAATTTGGAGCCATCACATTAACATTGAAATAGATACCCCTCTTCCACTTGTACCCAACATTAGAGATACCACCATTTCCTGTTTTTGTCAACATGCTTCCTCTATCCATAGTTCCTGAGATTTCCCTTTCTATCTGAATCTCCCTATGGACCATCTCAGAATAATCTCTTATAAAAATCATGTACATTATCAAGTGAACTCTTAATTAATTCCCAAATAAAAAATGTATGCCTTCATGGATGCACTAGAAGCTGCATCAGGTGAAAATAAAACTAAACTCATAAATTTAGCCACATACTGTATCAAAAATAAATTACTCTTCATCAAGATAAAAAATTATGTTGTTCTAGAAATCATGAATGTGCGATGATAGAATTTTTAATCAAACATTTCTTCTAAATCCTCCCACGAAATATCTTATTCGAAATTAAATTGAACATTCAAATACCACCACTAGTGTAAAATATCCTCTATAATATATGTTTCCAAAATGAATTTTATATTTTCTAGTTTTCTAAAGAAATTTAAGATTAGATTCATCATATTCATCCATAATTTCTCCGTTTCGGGTTCAGAATCACCTTGAAATATGGGTGGAAGGAAGGGGATCCACAATTCGGATTGGACCCTGCAGAGGCTAAGGCCTTAAAAGAAATATGTGCAGAAGAGTTAGAAAATTAGGTGAAAGAGAAGAAAATGAAAAAGAAAGTGTCTGAAGCTGAAGTGGTGCAATCTTTGCTGAGAGATACAGAGATAGCATCTGAGCTGATTCCAGTTCCGAAATCTTTCCTTACAGAGCCTTCTTTACCCGAAACTCCAGCCAAGAACTATACCACTCCAGAAAAATCCAAGAGTAAAGAAATAGTTGAAGAAGCTGAAAAACAAGTTATTGAAGAGGTAGAGGAAGACAGAGAAGAAGAAGAAGAGGGAAGGGAGGATTTGGATACCCTAATCGAGCATGTACAAGACTATAAAGATAAATCTGAATCTGGAAAGTTAGTAACTCTAGGAAAGGGATATGAGGAAGGTAGAAAGCAACAGCAAGAAGAAGAAGAAGAAAATGTCTCGTATGATGAGGAAGAATCCTATGAGAGGATTTTCCATGAGGAAGTACAAGAAAAAAAATCTAGATGAAGACCATATTAGTCAAGTTTTTGAATCAGATGATGCATCTCCTAATGAGGAACCCATTCCAATATCTGATAAGGGGAAGAAAGTTCTCATGGATACTCCTATAAAAGATGTCATCAGCAGGAAAGAGGTTGGTGGTACCTCTAGAAGTAAGATAGTGCAAGTTGAAGAAGATCAATCTCAAAGAGATGTATCTGATTCGGAATCATCATCTCATGGGCATGATTTTGTGGTTCAATCTCTAAGGATGTTGGTGGAAACCATTCCGATTTTTCCAACAATAGATTCCAGATGCCAGATGCCGCAACAAAGTATGAATCAGAAATTGGATTCCTTATCCATGGTCGTGGATAAGTTAGTGAAGCTCAAAGATGAAAAAAAAATTCTTATCGATTATGATGTGCATAGAAAGTCCTACAGTAAGGTGAAAAAGTGTTCTAAGAGAGTTGATGAAGATTTAGTTCAGTTTGAATGTTTTTAGGTGATGTTTAAAATGCCTTTGACATTGTAGATAAAAATATTAAGAATCTTCAAGATGAGCTGATTATTGAGTAGAGTTCTCGGAGTCAACAAGTGAAGGAATTAAATGACAAGGCAAATTCTCTAGCTCAAAATCTTATAAATGATATAAATCTCTGGATTGACCTTGAGAAAAGAGTCTTTCAACAAGATGAAATAATAAAGTTGCAGAAAGAAGACATGGAGGCTCAGGAAGAAGCTCAGGAAGAAGCTATAAAAGCCCAAGAAGATAAGACAAAAGCCTTGGAGAGGCATGTCGAGGAAGACCAAAGAGACCTAAAGAAGCTAAAAATCTTGTTAAAGAAGCTCATTCCGAAGGAAAAGGAAGATAAATTAACCCACTCCGATCTTTTGTTGTAATTGTATATCATTGTAAAAATTTTCCCAACTCTAATGAAATGTTATTTGATTTGTTGTATCTTGTCATATACTAATGTTTCAGGTACCATATTTTCTTTTCCATACCCTTTAATTATTTTTGAAAATCACAAAGGGGGAGAAGGAAAAAGAACTACTCCTAAGGATGAGGAAGAAAAATTTCTAAGTGAAATATTCTTAAAGAAAGGGGGAGTTTCTCACTTTGAAGTTTTTCATTCCCATAATAATGAGAAATCCACTCCAAAAAATCAGAATACAATCCTTAGAGTTTCAATGCCTAAGGGGGAGTCAGTTGTATTCACTTTCATTCATGAAGAAAGGGAGATATGTTTTAATTTCAAAGCCTAGTGAAAATTTTCAAAGTCCTTATATTTTTTTTGTAAGGATGTTTGTTCTTTGCAAAAAGTGGGAGATTGTTGAGTCAATAAGGTTTTCCTTATGAATTTTCCATTCCTTCTTGTTTTGAATATCACAAACACCTTATACTTAAGGAAATTTTTGTTTCACCTCCATAAAGAAAATTTACTTCTTTAAGGAAAAATACCCTATCCTAAATTTTCTTATACATAGAAATATTATTATTAAGTACAAAAACCGGATTCTTAACCAAAATTCCGAAATAATATAATGTAAATATTTAGAGCATTCTATTTTTAGGATACGAATTCTGGATGTGAACTATTATCAACATCTAATATGAATTCTAGACTCTGAAATTTTAAGTAGTTCCACTCCAAACTCTTAAGTAGTTCAACTCCGAACACTTAAGTAGTTCGTCTCCCAAGTCTTAAGTAGTTCGACACCGAACTCTTAAGTATTTCGACTTCGAACTCTTAAGTAGTTAGACTCCGAACTCTTAAGTAGTTCGACTCTGATCTCTTATGAAGTTTGACTCTGAACACTTAAGTAGTTCGACTCCGACCTCTTATGAAGTTCGACTTCGAACTTTTACTAGTTCGACTTCGAACTCAGAAAGTTCAGATTCCGATCTCTGGTGAAACCAGACTCCGAGTTCCTATAAAACAGAATCCGAACATTTCATAACATAGTCTCCGAATTTCACTTTGGTTAGACGCTGAAATTTTAATTTACTTACACTCTGAAGATTTATATAGCACTTACTTACTTTTTCTCCATTCCAAAACGATGTCGTGCATTCATTTATACATGATTTATTATTAAAGGATTTCCTCTATTCTGTTTCTAATTAACCGTTGGTTGAGTTACACGTGTACAGGCCCCTCCGAATTTCCTGGAAAATGTGACTGTTGGAGGAGGGATCTGACCATTGGATATTTTCCTATAAATAGGATCTCATTTGAAAGAGATAAAAATGAAGTTGACTTATCTATAGACCAAACTCTTTTAAGGTGATTTCTATAGAGAGAAGCTTTTCATGCTTTGTGCGTACTGAACCACTCATTCAGATTGCTTCGTGTGACTCCGAATGTTTGTGATTACATTAGAGGGCTTCCTGGGATAGGAAGAAAGAGGTGCCTACTACCTTGAAGTTTTAGGGCTTCCTTGCTGAGGAAGACAGAGGTTCCAACTACCTTGATGTTGAGGGATTGCGGGGATAGAAAGATAGAGATCCCGATCTTCGTATTGAGGGATTACCCTGTTGTGGGTAAGAAAGACTTGCTTGAAAGTATAAATCAAGGGACCTTTATCCAAGGTTGTTGGATACCCTTCTCTTTGGGTTAAAAGATTTATATCTTGTTACTTGTAGTTTTACTACTTGTTTTTCTGCTGCACTTTTGTATTGTAAGGAAAGTATAACCTTCTTATATTTCCTTACACTTGTACTCTGATTAGTTTAGATTCTGTACGCTTTAAATTAGAATCTAATATTGTAATCATTAGTTCCAATTTTCCTATTGGTGTTAGAGGTGTTTTGAATTTTCTTAGTTTAACTTTGTTAAACATATAACTTTACTTGTCTAAGGAAAACATAGTTATCTGTAAGCAACATTAAAGGTTCCAAGGGAATTTTAAAAGTGTACACTTCACCCCCCTCTTGTATATTGAGAATCTACAACATTTTTTCTATCCTACACTCAGAAGCCCATATAATGGGTATTTACTTAGTAAAAACTTGTAATAAGTCCGAATATAATATTATAATGGAAATTAAAAATATAGAAAAACATAAATTTTAAATTAATCATTCATTTTAAAACTCAATGAATTAAAATCAATGAAAACTGATGATGTTACACACCTATCAATAAATTATACCTTTAGATGATGTTTTAATCAGAAACAAATATATGGAAAATAAATAAAATTCTATGAACTTACATAATTTTGGGGAACCCATTGAAATTTTATAGATGTCAAAAATTAATATCATAACACAATTTTATAGAAATTCAATGTTCCTATTTTGGGTATAAAACTAGATAACATTAGTAAAATGAGAGTTTTAGTAATATTAATATTAGACTGATTAAAAAAAAATAGTTGAATTAATATGTATTCATTGCGATTGAGTGAAAATTTGGACTGTATGACCATGAGGTTCAACGGTTTTTTTCTATATTAATAGATGAAAATAAGATGATTATGGTGTTTTATGATGAAAATTTTTGTTTAACCACTTTAATTTAAAATAATTTATTGATTTGGGGTTATAAAGTGTGTCATTACATGTAATGAATAAGATGTGATCATACTATTCTTTCCTTTGTGGATTAATTTTACATTATATTATATAATCACTAATAAGACAACTTCTTTAATTATTATTTTAAAACACTTAGTAATATCTAAGGATTTTATTTGATCTCTATTTATTAGTTGAATAGGGGGAATTATTTATAGTGCGAGGCATCTAAGTGATTACGACATTGATTCTCTTACATTGGAGTTTATGAACAACAGGATACAATTCCTAATCAATATATTTAGATAAAATGTTTAATAGTGGAGAGTATTGTAGAGAACATGATTGTTCAAATATCATATTATTAATTGGCAATTCATTCATTCTTTAAATTGGTAAAAATATAAATATTTAAATTGAATTATTTAACTATAATTATAAATTGGTGAATTATTTAATTATGGTTCATGTGTTTATATTTAGGTGCTTTAAATTAAAATTTCATGATTAATATTTATATATTTGAAATTATTATTAAGCTAAATAATCGATGGTCTGATGTTTTGGATGGAGTGTCCAATCTTATATTAAACTTGAAGTTCATTAGTGTTGGTTAGAATGGGTGGTTTCATGTTGGAAATTCACTCATTAGTAGTAACGTTTTATGGGTTTAGTCATTGAGGGTTTATTAATAGACTTACTAAAGATTCATGGTGCATGTGTCTAACTATGACTGGAAATGAAGGCATCATTGGTGGTTTACTACACTTTGTGTTTGTTGGAGATCCAAGTTATTATGTAATTTTGTTGAATAAAAGTCATTTATTCTAACAGTTAAATGATTTATATAGATGAAATTAATTTAATGTTGTGTGATCATGGAAAAAATGTATAAAAAATGTAAATGAAACCACACAGTAAAAAGTAAAAATATTGGTATTTATTATCTGGGGATGATATAACATAATTTAATAATACAAAATTTCATAATAAATGTATTGGACTAAATATAATATGATTCATCCTTATGATACATATCATAATTCCTTGGGATAAGATAGATGTCTCATATCCCATTAGTGGATCTTGGGGTGGGTGGGTTATTTAGTTTATTTCATTCCCTCCATTACCAAGTATAAATAATTATAATTATAATTATTTTTATTTTTATTTAAAATTATTTATATATCATCGTTATGTGGAGGCTATATTAATATTCCTATGGAAGAAACACATTTTATTTTATAATTTTATGGGGATGAGTCTCCTTAACACATTCCTTGATTTTTCATTGGTTTTATTATTATTTTTAATTAACATCACAACCAATGGTTATGTATAGAGTTTTAAAAGGGATTTCTAGAGTTATAACCCTAATACTAGTTATTAATCACAATATTTATTATGAGAATTTTTAGGTAGATGACCCGATGATGAAACATGGTTTTAGTAAAACTATGGGAATTTTGTGGTGGATTTTTATGAAGAAGATAAAGGACCCTTGGTTGTGTGGTTTCAAGTGGCTTTATAAGGAGGTTAAATGATACAGATGAAAAAAATATGGATAATAGAAAGTATGGAATATAGATATATCGTATAATATATTAATGATTTTCCATTAGTATTTACTATTTCTTGAAAGAAGATAAATAAAAATTGTATTTGGATTCTGGATATGGAGAAAGCCTATGGCTAGGGTTATATAAAAGAAATAATTCAACTTTTTTATTGAAAACTATAATTCATTGAAATTTTAGAAAAAAACTATTAGGACAATATACATAATGTATAAAGAAAAACTTTTGGGTCACATTATGTATTTAGTCTATATAGTGAATGGGTGAAACTGATTGATTTGGGTGTTCATAACATATATCATTAAAATGGAATATACCCATTTGAATCATAACATACCATCTATAAAATAAATATATATGAAATATAAAAAAACATACATTTCTTACAATTGGAAATTCCCCAATCTTGAAAAATATATTTTCATTATTGTCACTAAAGAAACAAATAAATGGATTCATTCTTATAGGGATTTCACTAGATAATTTTTTCTATAATAGTTCTTCATAATTCTCCTATGCATGAATGGGTTTCTAAACCTTTATTGTGAAGTGATGAAAAACATAGAAGATAAAATTGAGATTTGGACATCTTTTCATGTATCTTATTATCGCCACCACCATAAATGAAGTTACTCATTACCTTTTAAAATTCATGTATGATGCCCTCTATTTTAGGAAACATGTTGACTTTATGAAATTTATCTATTGTCATTTCATGCAATACATATCATTAGCTAATTTATTAAACTTATTAGTTGAATATGTAATCAATGTTAAACCATAAATATTGGATTATAATCTAAAAAAACAATGTGGATCAAGGTAGTAGATTTATGCACTCATAACATTAGGGGAAACATAGTCTCATGTTACATCACATGAATTATAAGAATCAATGAAACCAATGTATAATTTTCCTAGGTATAATGATTCATTAACATTAATGTATCCATAATATATACTCATCAAATTAATATATTATAATTTCACAACAAAAAATCTACAAATGTCATATAAATTCATAAGGACTATATGAAATACATCACAACTCATTGTAAATCCATCTAAAATTCATTTTGTATATGGTTTCATCAAACACTATTTCTTTGGAATAAATAATTTTCCTAAAAATAATCCTTATCCAAAGCCCTAACTCTATTACCATATGGGACGTAATATTGTTGATAATAAATATAAAATCCATATTTCATAGATGTAATCAAATTGTTGCATATAGAAAAGCATTATTGCTACTCCAGAAACTAATGGGACTTCTACAATATTCATTAAACATACTAATATCCCTATTGAACTCGTTCACCATAACATGTATCATATAAATTGTTTGAACTAAGGCTGTTCTCTGATGAAAATGAGTAATGATATTTGTTTGTTGTCAATTCTCATCAAGGAATATCATTGAGTATATGGTAAATTAGAGAGATTTAATGAAAGGGATCTTATAGTTCAAGATGACAATAATATTGATAGTGGGATTGTTTCATAGTGTTTGATAATTTTTTGGGGACTAAAATTTTAAATATTTCATGAATTAAAAAAAAGTGGATTTCATTGATGGCCTTATGAAATTAATGAAAAGGCATGATTTTTTCGAGGAAGGGAAATATGTGTTGGGTTTTGTGAAGCATATATGAATTCTAAAAGTGTCCTATACGATTATGATGAGCATCAAGAAATGTAGTTTTCTAGAATCAGAATTTCATATATATGTTAAATGCATGGATTTTGCGAATCAAATGGTTATGTTTCCAAAGTTATGGATTATTGAGAATAGAGATGGTTTTTTATGTGATTAAAACAATATGAGCATTGCGAATGTTATATTTTTTGACAGAAGGCTTTGTGACTATGATGATCATCACGAATAAAAAATTTCACTAGAACATAATTTAAAGAGGAGTGCCACGAATACCTTTTTGATCGACATGGAAAATATGTTGGAGGTGGTGGAGCATCATGAACAACCAATCCTAAACAAATAGGCTACAAACTCTTCACATGTATCAAATTTTTCCAAGGAAAATCATTAATCACTCTCATTTTGCGAAGATAAAGGAACTTCGCAAAACTATCCTTCCATGAGAACATGAGCATCCTAAAAATAATTGTAAAGTATTGATTAATGCCAATTATTTTGTGAAAAGTCTTCTTCATGGTGATAGGGTTTACTACATTGAATTTTTGAGCTTCGCAGAAGAGTCCCTTCAAAAAAAGAAGTGGATTTCAATGAAGGAATATTGTTATGAGTTGGATGTTAGGTTTATCGCATATAAAGATTTGAGTGTGGCTGGTGTTTCATTGAATTTATCTGTTGATTTACAACATTCACAAAAGGTAGTTTTCTAGAATCATAATTTCATAAATATGGTGAATGAATTGATTTTTCAAATCTTGGGATTATTTTTGTGAGTACAAAGAGAATCGTGAATATAGATGGTGTTTCTATGAGATTATAATAAGAAAAGCATCACGACTGCGCAATGTTTTGAGGGAAGGATCTGTGACTATGATGAGCATTGCAAACAATAAATTTTAATGAAATAACACGAAAAGAGGAGAACTGCAAATATATTTTTGACCAATCCGAAAAATGAACTAGAGGTAGTGGAGCTTCATGAATTACCGATCCAATAAATAGGAGGCTATCACTCTTCACTTGTAATGAATTTTTCCATATATGATCCGGAATCAGTCTGATTTCCTGATTCTAACGGAGCTCCGAGAAAATGCAATTCCATGAAAGTTTTATCATAGAGAAAATACTTGTAATGTCTGGAAAAATGCCAATGATTTTGATAAAAGGGTGCTTCGCAATGATATGGTATACCATGTTGAATTTTTTAGATTCTTGAAATGGGTTGTTCTATGAAAGAAATGGTGTTTCATGAAGTTATTTTGTACCGCAAAGGGAAGGGTGCGTCATGTAGAAAAATTTATCAATGAGCTTTACGAAAGGTAGTTTTGAAAATTTGGTTTTATGTTAATAGGGCTTTCAATGTGAACCAAATTAGTTATACAGTGCAAGTAGAGTCTCATGCTAAGTCATGGAAAATGTCTTTTCTTCAAACAATTCAAGAAACCTTCGCGTCGATAAACTAAATTATATTTATCTCTAAAAAATGAGTTAAGGGGGAGTTGATATAAGTGTTTTGAGGGATGCAGTGATATATCCCTAAAACATTGTAAAGGTGGTTTTCTTGGCATAGAGTGACAGTGGTGAAACTTTTTTATTCCATAACTAGTGAATATTAGTGGATTTAGGGACAACTGACACACTATCGAAGTATGCTCCTTGGAAAAGACCTTTGGGGAGAACCAAATAAAAATGGTGGGTTTTCTCTCTGCATGTGAAAATTTTATTTAAAATTGAATCTCTCATATAGGTATATTTAGTTCATTCTATGGTGGTAATAAGATCTGTCCCTTTAGAAGAAAAATGTGACATTTTGATTCACCCCCCTCTCATGGTACTCTGAGGTCCTACAAGTCGTATCAGAGGGAATTTTATCCTTTATTGTATTCTCTATATCAAATAATTTCTCATTTTTAAATTGAGTTTCATTCCAGAGTCAATAATGTAGTTTTGTTTTGGAAATGGTTCAGAGTAGAAGTTAGTATCGAGCTAGAAAATGAGGAATAAGAAATATAATGAAAGTAGATAGTTAAATAAGTACCTCTTATATAAAGAAGAGGCAGTATATATTTCTCTATTCCATTCTAATAATAATGGCATTTCAGGCAAGGAAATTATAGAGTAGGTGACTCATTAATTCACCGATGATAAGAACAACCCTTCTACCTTTTGTATATAAAAATATTCGAGGGGTCATAAGGTATGGGTTATTTCATTTGAATGTTGTCCTTAGAATTAGTATTCCATCATTTGTGGTTATGATGTTCAATATACAGACAAATATGAATTATCATTTGATTGATTTAGAAAATTTCTTTATGTTATTTCTGAATAAATAGATTCTTGTGCTTCTAGATTATTTCAAGTTAAGCAGGTAGATATCCACTAGCTGAGGAAAGATGCAGATTCTATGGATGCAGGTTTGCAATAGAATGTTCTAGAATGTAATAATATATCCAAATACATTGGAATATTTGAAGAAATAAAAAGGATACATGAAATAAAATTATAAAAATAGTGCAAAGTAGTTGAAGAGAAATAAGGAGTCAAAAGGTTCTTAAAGAAAAGATCCATGAGCTTGAAGATATATTGAAAATTAAAATAGAGCTAAAGGGTTACAATTGGATTTAATATCCAACAAGATCAAGAAACATGACACTTTGATTTAGAAAAAAAATGAATCCTCAGGAAAAAAATACGCTATATGAATGAAGAAGTCTTGTGAGGAAAAGATGATTACAATTGAAGATCATAAAATCATCCTCAATATGAGATGTATAGATTTGAAAGTTTAGTTAGTTATCCTTGAGAATATATTTACTATGACATAAAAAATGGAAATAGTGGTTGCATCTACTCAATGTTCACTAGAGGATTTAAAAGAGAATAGACCGAGAACATGTGATAATAAGATCAGGACATCATTTTATTATCTTTATCAATAAGATATGAATAAAAAATTACCATCCAAACCAACAGGTGTTAATGTCTCTAAACATAATATCATGAAGAGTTCCAGTTGTGATAAAAATATTGGACTAGTATGGATGAAATAATGTAATAAGAAACCTACCACTACGACTATTAAGGAAAGGTAAAAGAGTATGTGATTATTTTTCCCACCAAGAGCACAACAAGTCATTAAGGTGGTCCAACAAACTCATACAGAAGAGATAATATGATTACAATATTTTGGTAAATGTTGGTGCTGAAACAAATGTGAGAATCATGAATTAAATTATTGGAACAATCCTCAAATTGTTAATGTAACAAAGGAAGCCTATATCATTGGGGAGAAATCTAGAGAAGAAGAAACAACATCCACATGTCCCAAATAATTTGTTTTCTAAAATCCAGTTTTCAATTCGTGATTTCTTCTATAATGTATGAAATGGAAGTGGTCACAAGGTTCGAACATTATCATCTCAACATATTCCCAAATTTGATAAGAATATTAGATCAAAAAATCATTCTATGAATGAAGGAGAATCCTTATTAATGTATAGGAATAATATTGTGAACATAAATCCCCCAAGAAGATATCAAAGATGTTTTGTGAGAAAACATTGGATTATAAGTAAATTAATTTTAACCAAGATAACTACTATGATGGTTGAAACTCATATGAAGCAATGTGAATGATCCAATCAAGCTTCATGGGTTTCATATAACATGTTAGTTATCTGTAAAATAGATTTAAAAACAATGAGTATATGTGAATATTCACATCTATAGTCCAATGAAAATAGAATACTAGAAATGCACAGTCAGAGGAAAGCTCCTGATCATTTATTAATAAAATAAAAGGAATAAAGTTCATACAAAAAGTAAAAAAAAACTACATGTCATATAAATCATACTTATCACCACCCCCTTTAGCAATTACGTCCTCTACATTATCTGTCTCCCACTCTGAGATTTCATAGTTTTTAAGAACCTTTGCATATTTCCTTCTAATATTCAGCTTCTCCAAGGCCAGAAATTCCTTCGAGGACTGCATATCGCAAATCTCCTTCCCAACTGAAGATCTAGTAGACACTGGCTTCAGAAGATAAGAATAATACTTCTTCACTCTTCATCATGGAGGGGCCGTCCTAACACCTTCATCCCCGTGCACCTTCATCCTTTCTCTTTGTACAACATCACTGTAGGAGGGACGAACCTCACCACTTTCATTTTCCTTGACACTATCTAAGATATCACCCCACTTTCTGAATATTTCCACTTGTTGAGAACCATCCTTCAATCCACAATCCCACTGGGCTGTATTTTTGATGTCAACTATAGAAAGGCATTGTGGATGCTCCATCACGTTTAGCACACTTTCCCTGGTTGCAGCTTCCATTGGGTCAATCTGAATCTGAAAGTGGCCATCTTCCTGTCTCACAGCAATCTACTCGTCATGCAATTACTCTTCATTCTCCAGTTCAAGGAAACTATTACTAGTAGAAACCGTGATCTCCACTCCCCCATCTCCATAATCCTGCCGTTCTGGAACACAAGCCCCCATATCCCCTGAGACAAAAACAATTGTGTCCAAAATAGTATCAAAATCAAGCTCATATTGTAAGGAGTTACAAGCCATAACATTCAATTGGAACTCTTGTCCAATATTCCCCACATCCTTAGCCATAGCCTATCTGGAGGTAACCACAATAGCAGCATCACGATTCAATCCCTATAAAAAAGACTGGAGCTGAGTGCTCCTCCACCATTGAGCAGCCAATACATCCCACCTAGAAACCCTGCATCTCCTCAGAAGATCATACAGAGACCACATCAGCACCATTCTCTATTTCTTCCTCTATAGCACCTTCATTGCTCCTGTCAATAACCCTCTGATTATCGGCCGTAGTGACCATCTTCTCCTTAAGGAAGGAGTCATCTACAAGTGACATGAACTCCTCTCCATAGCATACTAGGGATACACTTCATGATCACACTTCATCCTATCAAAGACCTGCATCACTGATTGATTCAGAGAAACCTATGCTGCCTTCACACCACATGTATGGTCGGAAACATCATCAACCAAGCCACCCACTTCAGCTCAAGAAGAGCCCAGCCAGCCTCCCTGCCCATCTGGACCATCAGTTCTAAAACTCCCATCATATGTATTAGGTGAACTCAAGACTCCATCCATATAGTCATCATTCATAGCCTCTGGAGTGGGCCTCACATTATTACGAATAGCACAACCCTCTCCATAATTTCCTTCCATCACCTACAATCTACCATTCATCCCTCCATTGAGGAAAAAACCTCCAGATTCCCAAACCATTTACATTTCACACATAATTTCATCCATGATTTGAATACAACATATTACATCCATTAGAACTCCTTCCCATCAGTAATCCAAACACAACACACCGGGGGCTTTGCAACGTCAACATCAACACATATTCGCGGGCAGATTGGATGAGAAATAGAACTAGTACGTTGATCAAAAAAAAAGATAGTGGTTGATCATATTACCAATTTCATAGAGAATCGATGGAATATAAAAGGAAAGAGGGAGACCAGGGAGGCATACCCATGTCGTGATCGAAGAAGGATCACGCTTCATATGAAATTCAAAATTCAATCGGAAAAAATAAAAGGAGGAACCACCACACCTTCCTGGAGTTTTGTACCAAGAAACATTCATGTCCTCCTCCGATCTGAAATGAACCATTAAATGTCTCCTATCAAGAAGCCTGAAGATTACACACTGATGAAGATCCCAAGATTTAGAAATGACCTGAGTGAATGCTTCCACAGAGGGTCTTTGAGGACAAAATCGAGCCACCAAAGTGAGATTGCACAGATCCGCATCACTATTTATCTCTGAAGGAAGAAGAAAAAGTTGGGGAGCCTCCCAGAAGAGACTCGGCACATTTGAGGAGATAGAGATCTTTAGAAAAGGCTACAAATTTCCATGGCATGACAAAGGATCCTCCCCCCCAGGCAGCAACGAGCGCGAACCTACCCCCTATAATATGGAGGGGGAGAAACTCCTGGCAGCATGGATCTAGGTCATCAGAGAGGGGAAGTTGGCTGCACGGTCAAGACGATCATCAATAATTTTTTCATTGTTATCCAATGAAAATAGAATAAATAATACTGACACTATGAGGGAAAATATGATGAGTGTTTTTTGAAAAAATTAAAATGTCATGTTAATGAAATAATATTTTATAGATCAAATAAATATAGTCACATTAGAAAAGGTTGTTTAACCGTAATACAATAACAAGAAGAATTATTTAAGGGGAGTAAAGAATTTTCACCCATGAAGGTAGTCTCAATGACAAAATCTCCCCATAAAGTAGAAAAATCATGTGAAGAAATCCATTTTACCTTATCATAACTTATAACATATGCTCAGATGTGAAATAATGAAGACTGAAACTAGTGGAGAGACATGGTTGAGAATATAATCTCAACCATGCAGTTCATATTGATGAAGCAAGGAGGAGTCACCTTATTCCCTTAATATTTATTTGGATTGAATTTGATATTATAATTTAGTGAATTGAATGGGAAGAATGTTCTCAAGGGGACAACCTCAGAATAATATAGGGATGTCAATTCATGATAGCTAGGATAAAGAATTTCCCATCTCTAAAATATTCATCAATTCCATATTCAAATATAAATATGATATAGGGTCATTTTTATGAATTAGATGACTATATACTAAAAATAACATGTATAAATAAAGTACATCTTGGTTGGATAATATTTCTAGTATCCTGAAGAATAATTCATGAGGAAGATTATCCTTGGTGTAGTTGAAGAAGTTATCCAATGAGGATATTCACAATATAAAGAACCATTTTGGTATTTTCCCATATTGAAATTTCATGAAATCCATTGTTTATGAGAATATCCACTATAAAGATACTGAGAAGTATTTCTCTTGAGGGGAAGACAAATTAATAATGATGTTTAGTCTTATAGAATCATTATTTTAATGTTTGTCTAATTTGATTAATCTATAAATTTCATTTTTCTTAAGTCATTGTAAAAGGAGTTTTCGTGATAAACCGACAAAAATAGATGGATTTTGAAGACAAAATTCATGATTGGTATTCCTAATAAAGAATACTACATTGAATTACATATACCATGGGTGTGGTATTATTTTCTGGATTCTTATTTGAGGAAGCATAAATTAAAAATAAGAGGTGACTATCATAATCTCTGCATAAATAATTCATTGGAAGACCAATTTATGGTTCTTGTGTACATGAATTATATTATTCATTGTGGATGTAGGAAAAGATCAATGAAAGAATTTTCCAATCACATGAAATTATAAATTGAAATGTCTATGATTGGGGAACACTCATACATGTTAGGGATTCTTGTGATTTTGTTGATGGATTACAATTTCATTTCTTGTGAAACATATGGAAGAGAGATTCTGATTAAATTTAATATCCACAACTGCAAACCAATGTCAAATATGATTGTGGTAGGAAAAAAATTGGGAAATCATGAGGATGGGACTTTTGTAGATCCTACTATGTAGAGAAGAATAATTATAAACATTGTTTACCTAATAGAGACATAACAAAATATTTTCATTGCAACATGCTTAGCAGCCTTCTTTCAGGGTAACTCGAAAGAAGAACATTTGGTGGCAGTGAAATGAATCATGTGGTTCATTCAATGTACTCACAACTTTGTCTTATACATTACAGCAGGAAGAGATATTAAATTATTAGTGTTTTATTATGCTGACTGGGACGAATATGTTGTTGATGTAATGTCCACAAGTGGTGGGGAATTATTTATCTAAAATAGATTTGTGGGATGATCATTTATGAAACAATCAATTACACCAGTCAGTACTTCTAAAGATGAGTATATCTCTGCTAAAAAGGCTTACACTCAGCTACTTTTTATGAGTCAATAACTAATATTGGTGATGATGTGAAATATCAAATAGTGATTCACTATTATTAAAATAGTGTGATTGATCTTATGTTGAATCTTGTAATTTATTATTTTATAAAACATAATTAAATCAAGAAACTTTTTGTCAATGAAAAAATTTGAACAAGGCATGATTAAAATGGATCATGTTGTATCTAAGGATCTGGTGGCTTACATACTAAAAAATAACATGTCAGTATATTTGTTAGTGAATAATTGGTTGAGCCTTGGTGGTCATCCACCTGCCACTACCTGAGGCGGTTACAAAAATTCACTCTCCCCCGTAGATTTAACTATTTTAATCTATTTGTTAAAGTTAGGTAGGTTCATAGGGGAGATTTGATCTAGTAGGTGTGTTTTTCATCTCTATAATATACAAATACTAGTCATTGGGTATATTTACAATAGGGGATAATGTATAAATTAAATGGGTCAATGGGGGATAATGATGAGTTATGAAGTAGAGAATGATGATTTACAATGGTGGAAAATGAGAATCTGATGTTGTAAGGAAACAATTCAGGGCATATAATCTTTCTGGGAGACGGTTAGATAATATCTCAGACATATTTACACGTTCCAAGACATGAGAAGCCAATTCATACATCCCATATTGTTTTCTAAACTGAGCTTTTCTCATGTAGACATTGAGTTTTGGTTGTTTTTTAACACCTATATGGTTTTGATTGTGGCTGGTGCTTCATTGAATTTATTTGTAGATTGCCAACAAACCCAAAGGGGATGACTTTTTGAACTAAGGTTGTTTTTTTCTAATGAACTATTATGTTTTGTTTTGTTTTTTTCAATCCTCATCATGTATTATAATGGCGTATATGGTAAATCATGGTGATTGAATGAAATTGGTTATTATAGTTCACAGTGACAACAATATAAAAGGTGGTGTCATTTCTCAATGCTTACCAATATTTTTGGGGTCCAAAATTTGGATATTTTCTTTCATAAAAAATTTGATTACATTTATGTCCTTATTAAAATATAGAAAATTCATGTGTTTCACAAAGAAGACAAACATCAGTTCTCATTTGTGAAGTTTTTATGAATTCTGAAAGTGTGCTCCAGGATTACGTTGAGAATCATGAAAGGTAGTTTTCTGGAATCATAATTTAATAAATATGGTAAAGACATTGATATCGTAAATATCTGTATTATTTTTGTGAGGATGAGGAGCATCGCCAATAGAGATGGTGTTTTTATGCGATTACAGGAAAAGGC
Source organism: Viscum album (assembly GCA_963277665.1). Taxonomy (NCBI): domain Eukaryota; kingdom Viridiplantae; phylum Streptophyta; class Magnoliopsida; order Santalales; family Viscaceae; genus Viscum; species Viscum album. The sequence goes on along the minus strand of OY728143.1, from coordinate 730,021,352 downwards.
GTGTGGCGAATATATTTTTGACCAATCTGGAAATTGTGCAGGAGGTGGTAATGCTTCGTGAACGACCGAGCCTATAAATAAGAGAATTATGCTCTTCTATTATAACGAATTTTTCCATGGGAAATATGGAATCTCTATGATTTCATGATTCTAAGGGATCTCTATGAAAATAACATTCTATGTGAGATTCAGCATCACAAAAATAATTGAATATTATTCACTAATTCCAATGATTTTGAGAAATGTTTGATTTTAGATAATAGATTTTACCATGATGAATTTTTGATCTTCAGAAAGAAGTTTGTTTTGTGAAATTATTGGATCCTCATGAAGGTAGTTTTCTCTATGAACGAAGTGGAGCATTGCAAAGGGAGCTCTGCGAAAGGTTGTCTTGAACATTTGGTTTTTGGTGAATAGGGATTTCAAAGTGCATCAACTCAGGTATACAGTGGAAGTAGAGTCTCGTGTTATGTCATAGGGAATATACTTTAATTAAAACCATTATAGCAACCTTCATGTTGATAAACTGAGTTTGACCTCATTCAATGTAGTGAGATAAGGGGTTTTGAGGAAATTATTTTGAGGGATGCAATTAGCTATACCTAACACATTTTAAAGGTAGTGTTCCTTACATAGAGTAACTATGTCAAAACAATTTTATTCTATGACTAGTGACGATTAGTGGATTTAGGTATGACTGACACAATATTGGCATATTCTCAATAGATTATCCCTTAGTGGTGAACTAAGTAACAATGATGTGTGGTCACATAAAATGTGTGTAATTTATTTCTAATCGAATCAATCATACATTATTAACAATTTTTTACCAAGGTGCGAACAATATCCATCACATTAGATGAAATTGTTGACACACTGATTCACCCCTCCCTTCTTAGGGTGTTATGGGGTCATACATAAATAATATATATTATAATTAAAAGATAGTTTAGAACCATTAAAACAATAATATGTTCTATAAATTTCTTCACATGCGACACCCAATGTAAAAAACCACAACATGGAAATAATACAATATTATTAAATCTATAATAAACACTAACATGCTAAACAATTAACAGTTATTACCTTAATAGAGTAAATAATTAATATGTGTTAATTTTCAATTAAATATATATTGATTATATTATATATGTTATTCAAAAAAGTTTAAAAAAATTATTTTTTAGATAATAAAATAGATTAAGTGAAATTAATTGTTGAATACCTCTAAACAAAATTATCTTATGATTTATTTTAGAAATATATCTGAAATAATAGTTATTTAGGTGAATATTGAAAAAACAAAATTTTTCCTTATTCAATCAATTTTAAATGACATATTGTTCTTAACATTTTCCTATAAAATTATATATTATAAAGTACAATAAATTATTTTAATATAATATATTGAATTTCCAAACCAATGTCCGACCTTTTGATATTTTACGTAGCATTTTAATAAGTTTTGTTTTTTAATTATTTTATTTAATTAATTATAACATGGGGAATTGGTGTTATTTAATTAATTTTATTTGAATAAAATTGGAATAATAAAAATTATTTTAAATTAATTGGAATTAATGTAATTTAAAAATCAATCCTAATCATAAATATTTCAAAAAAAAATATACCATTTCCATAAAGAGTTTTTAAGTGATACATGTGCTAATGATACAATAATTTTCGTAATAATATAATGTTAATTTTATACAATAATTGTTTTATATTATACAATAATTTTTATATTATTTAATATGTATAATTTAATTTGTATGTTTAAAACTTAGATTATTTGGATTAAAACTAATTACCATTATATTGGCATACAAATTGTTTTGAAATTATTGTTTTGATAATATCATGAAATTTCTATTGAATAAATTAAATTGAAATATTTTAAGCAATAAATATAATAACATTTTATATAACATAAATATATAATTTAAATAAAATTTAATTAATAATTCATATGAACTAAGATTATGAATTCATAATAGTCTTAATTTTATTATTTAACAATTAAAAAGTTTTCTGTACATTAATTTTTAATATAAAAGTCAGTTTAAAAATTTTAGAAGATGAATTATATTAAATAAATTTTAAAATTATATATATATGAACTAAATTTGGTTATATGGGTCATTCTATATTCACAATAAAATAATAAAATTAGTTAGTTAAAAACAAGTTATCTTGTTTAAAAGTAAAAGGGAAAATTTTAAAAAAATAATGGTGAAAAACCTTTTGACGTGTTCAAAAACCTAGTTGGTAACTTTAATAATTCTATAAAAACCAAAAACACCACAAAATAAATTATTTTTAATCTTTTAATATATTAACCATGTAATAGTGTCATGGAGGTATTAAAATATAGAGTTTGTTTCCAAAAGTTCCCTTTTTTCCTTCTTATATAATGGGGTTAATTAAACCCCTTCAAAAACACACATACCATTTAAATTTCCCCTATTCACTATATAATTTAACCCTCTATAGAAATCTATATAACAAATAAAATATCTCATTCAGTCATATTCATCCTAAACCCTTCAAATTAAAGGTAACTTACATGGGAAAAATCTAGTATCCACAATAAATGTTATCACATTCATAGGATATTTTTCTAAATCATAACCTTCCTAATAAATTATCACCATATATAATTAAAGATATTTTATCATAATTATTTTTATATTATTTTATATTAATCTTAAAACCCATTGTTTTTAATTTATGTTTATTTAATAAACAAATGAAAGTCAATCATGCATGTGTGCGGACTACTGCCACCATGATGAATTGTATTATTCTCAATATAGTTTTTCTTTATTAATAAAAAGTTATGAAAATATGATTAAAATAAAAATATAATAAAAAATCAATCATTAATATTTATTTTCAATCATATTATATAAAAAAAAAACCACCATAACTATACTCATAAATCAAGTTATTGTGTATTCATGTTTGTTTGGGTATACCCAGAAACATGAATAATTATTTTAAAATATAGTATAGATGACTATGGGGAAATTAAAAATACTGTTATCATAATATTATAATAAAATAATTATTTATATACAATTATTGAAATATTATATTTTTCTTTTAACATATTAATGATGTAGATTTCTAGTTTTCTAAAAATCACCCAAATAATCCAACACAAATTCCATTTTCATGAAGTGTAAAAAAACACTTATGCTACATTATACGTGCTTTATAAATCAACATAAGATATATATTAATTATCTTCAATAATATATTATTTATGAAATTGGTTTCAATTTATGGGTAAATACATCTATATTATTAATGATTCTAAAAGTATTTAACACACGATTGGCATAATAAGCTATAACTAATACACTTTGTCATGATAAAGAATTACAATAAAGATTATAAAAGGGTAATATTAAAATTTATTTTCATTAAATATGATATTATTTTTGTTATTTTTGTTTTAAATAAGTTTATCTTGTGATCAACTATATAAGGACATAAGGTAAGATATTTCATCTCAATTTCGATTCATCGAGACATTGTTCATATTTATGCACCTATTCATATTTAAGGGGTTATATACTACATATTTGATATAATATATATTTTATTAACTTTAATAAGTATTATTATATGTTTTATTATTATATATACAATTTTATGGGTTTTTATTGAGTTTTTCGAAAGGACGTAAGTGTTTCTTTGTCAAAAATTTTAATCCATTGGGACATGTTAAAACAATAAACCATGTTTCCTTTTAAATGTAATAATTACATACATATTATAATTCTTATCATTATACTCTTATATTTTGTGATATTAATTGTTTTATCTAATTTTAAACATATCATGTTGTTTTGATCTCAATTTATTATGTGATTTTGGGGGCTTCTGGACTCATATATTTTCCTTAGGTTTTAATAACTCTTCGTTGGCTATTATATTTTATGATTGATCTATTATAACAATTGATGATGTCATGTTGAATTTCCACAAATTTATTTTATTGAAATCACTGTCCCCATTAATTTTCTATTCGTTAATGATTTATTTTTTCATTGAAATGCATTTTTGTTATCAATAATTTTCATTTCGTTTAATGGATTTTTCTTCAATATACATGTTTTTACATCCAACCAATGTTATCCATTCATACGTGGTAACTAAAATTTTATTATGTCCATATATCCATTTATTATCATTTATTAAATTTAATATAATGATTTCACAATATTTATTTTTATTTAGGTTTTTGATAATGTAATTTCAAAATGCCCAAAATGTTTTTCCATCTTTTAAAAACAATTTACTAGAAAATCTAAATTTTATTTGGATGACCATTATGGCTTTATTATAGGGTCCATTATTAATTAATATTTTTAAATTTAATTATTTTAAATAATTTCCAATCACAATTTTTAAACCATTTTATCCATTTTAGTTTTCCATTAATAAAGCTTCTTTTTAAATTTAAAAGCTATCAATATATTTTCACATTCCAATTTTGAATAATTTTCAACCTTTTAAAGATTCAATTATTAAATTTTAATAGTAAAAGAAAAATGTTTCAATGAATTTTTGAAAATATTTTCATCAAATACCCATGACGAATTCAAGTTCCCATTATTAAATATGTTTTTCAAAAGTGAACATTTTTAAGTTATTTTGAATACTTGTTTGGTTTTTAATCTTTACATTTTTAAATATTATTTTTATGAGTAAATGTTTTTATGGTATTTTAAATTTCACCTTTTGAGTACTTTATATATTTTTCTAGTTACGAATATTAAATATATTTTTTCAAAAGTACTAGTTTTCTTGGTATTTTCACTTCTAATTTTTAAAATATTCATTCCTCTTTTAGGGTTCTATTATTAATGATTAGTTTTAATAATATAATTTTTTAATGTATTTCACTTCATTTGATTAATAAATATTATTAATTTTTTAGTATTATTATTGTATGACTTTATATATATGTTTTTATTATACATCTCTTTATCTTTAAAAAAATTAGTGATTTTTACTAAGCAGTTTTAGAAGATTTTATGAAAAAAAATTATTTTCACTAATATTTAGCCTCTAAGGATTATCTATCATGATGAATTTTTTTTCCTAATATATATGTTAGGATGATATAAATTAAATTTGTAATGATATTTTTCATATTAAATTTTATCAGAAGATCATATTACGAGAGGTTTTTGAATGTTTTAAGAAAAACTTTCGATTTTCTATGGGTTCTTTATGAGATGATGAATGTTTAAAATTCATGTGGTATAAAAATTTATAGATTATGAGATGGGTGAAACCTATATCTTCCTCCAAATAATTTTGACAAGATTTTCTCTCAATATATATAAATATTATGTGAACAGGTAAACGAGTAGTTAGGTTAACAATGAGTGAATGTGTAAGGCTCCTGCCTTAAACATTACATAATCTTAAGTTAAGTCATGAATTGACATTTATTATCTTTTCAGGTTTAGAGTTTTTGAGGGTTTGGCCATAAATATTACATTACAACTTAATTATTAAAAAGCACACACTTCTACTATGTATACATTTTTTCATAAAATAAAAACTCTTAAAAGAAAACAAGATTTATTTTTTTGATATAAATATTATTGAATTCTTCCTTTCTCTTACCCTGAATTATACCCCATAAAAAACATTTAAAAACATTGGATGAGCATAAAATGATCAGTAAGGGTTATAAAATATAAAAATAAATCATTAGTCTATCAATACATACAAAACATATTCTCTTTAACACACCTCATGTAATTATATGATTTATGAATAACACATAGAAATAATAAATCATAAAGGTAACTTGTGGAATCCATAAAACACTTATGTTGTAGCTTTCACAGCTACATATGAAGTTACATTTGGAACACCCAACAATGTATATTCCCTAGATCTCATAGGAGAAACATTATTGTCACCTATGTCATGTTACCCAATTCATTAGAGATCTATCTCGTGCTCACCCACCTAAGGCTTATCACTGAACCACACGTATATGTAAACAATTCCCAAGAAACATAAAATATTAGTAACACATAAAACAAGCATAAAATACATAAAATTTCAACATTTCATTCACTAGATATCATATCAAGATATTGACATAATCAAATCATTTAAAACAATCAAAAAGAAATGTTTTGAATCAATGTGTCCCATACCACTCTAAAACTTTTGAAACAAATTTACACTTCAAAAAAATTAATGTCCATATAAATAAATGACTGAAATAATTTCTAAAACATGGTCATGAAAGATAAGGCATTATAATATGAAATCTATAAAACATGTAAAATTATTTTTTAGTTAAAAAATCATTTACCACTTCAGAAACACATGAATAAAAATCATTAAAGAATAACATCAACAAAAATAATAAATATCATGAAAATATAAAAATTAATGATATAAAATGTCAAAATGGTTGTATATACACATTAATGGATAATAAAGGTGCACAATATCAATATTTTCCTCAATGGAATGAAACTGAGACGTAGTCCCTTATGAAAATTTTGTAGCCAAACAACGTCACTTTAAAATTCATAAAATGAGTTGATGGGAGAGAAAAGGGTATCTCATGAATTGAACATAAATTCATAGAAATAAGGATATATAAGAAGATATCCCAACATATGAAAATATAAATTAAAATATATAACATAAAATAAGTCTTTTACTAAAAGAGTAGGATGAAAGTTCCCCTTAAAAAGATCATTTTGTAAAACAAATAGGCCGATTATGTGTATTCACAATAAGAACACATTAATAATGTATAAATACAAGAAAAGATATAAAAATTAATTTCTCACATAACAATATCATGACATTATCATGAAGTATATGTTTTACCCAAATAATAGAAATTGGGTTTAGAAGTTCCCTAACCTCGTGTCCGGCATGACTCGTTTATTCTATAATCTCCTTTAAATTGGGTAACACCCTTTGGTTTAAACCAAAAGGATTTATTAGAATTCCTTCATCCTAAAGTAAGGATTCTAAGTGAAATATATATATGTTGGGATCATATTGGATTAGAGGATGGACGAGCTCAGGGGCTTGAGAGTTTTGAGTAATCGGTTAGAAGTGATGGCCTTTTATAAGGGGGAGGGGGGAACATTAGGAATGTTTGGAAATATTATTTTATTATAATCTTTATTTCGTTTTCAAAAGGTCCTCAACTCATTAAATTTGAATATAAGGTCAGGATTGTTCTAAATACTATAATCTAATGTGTTTTAGACATGTTTAACCTTATCTTTTAGCTTTAACTGTTAGTTAACTAATTTATCTTTTACTATGCCCTCTTGTATATTAATACTATTTGTTTAATATATTCACAATAAAATTACAGCAGAACCAAAATGGATCATTAATGAAATTTGTAACAACATATATTTTAGTTGGATGAATTTTAGTTTTTTGGATTATTTTATCATTTAATAAAATATTAATTGTTTTAAAAATTCATTTATTTCAATTTAAAAACTATTCATATGATGAGTTTTAAAAAATCCATTAAAATATGATAAATTCGATAAAACAAAATTACTTCAAATATTATAAGTCATAATCATCCATAAAATTCGTGGATGGAATCAAAAGTTTATAAAAATATTTATTTTAAGATTTATAATCTCATTTATTTAAACTATTCATTAATGAGGAAATAATTACATAGTAATTGTGTCATTAAAATATTTATTTATTTAATGTATAAAAATTATAAATAAAATATCATATTCTAGGAAATATTTTTTAGAGTTATAATGATTAATTATTTTTTAATATATCACTTATATAAACCAATATAAAATAAATTTACTAAAAGATATATGTTGTTGTTAAATTCTCCTTAACATTAAAGTAATTTTTATAAAATTTCATTTTCACGTACAAGTGGCTCCATGGGGTCACAAAATCAACCCATGTATACCCATGGTCGGACAAGAATAATCCAATATGGTTTGGACATGTGTTATGGTAATTTAAAATTAATATAATATTATATGTTTCCCTTATTTACCGGATCTACCTTTTAACCATGGTAAATATAATATTGACTGAAGATACTATTCATAATGGGTAAAAATAAAAGATACATATTTACACAATTTGGAATTCATGATTCCAAATATAGAACTAATTTTTTCAAATTCAAAACAATTATGTTTCAAGAAATAAATTTAAAATTATTTCTAGTTTTCAAAATAGAATCCTCTTTGTAGTAGGTAAAAACTAAGAAAGTATTTACATGTGTTTATTACCAATTTAATAATGAAATTACATGCAAAGAAAAAAATGTATTGAATGGTAAAAATATAATGTTATTAATCTATAAAAACAATTAAATGTATAGTCTAATCATATAAATAAGTTAGATTAAATGGATGTTTTCAATTAATGTGCAGTATTTTTCACAATTCATAAAAAATGAAATTTATTAGAGAAATACCAAACTTTTACCCAAAGTACATTTTAATATCCAAATACTAATGTAGATTGTTTTTTTAAATGGAACATATAAAATTGAAAAAATAAATATTTAAAAGGGGTTCTCCATCAAAAGGAGGTAAAAATACCATTTAAAAACATTATAGTTTCTAAGGCTTATAATTAGATTCATTATCATTTTAGCCCTCTAAATTTTATTAAATAAACATAAATACATTTAAGAAACATTTCTATTCATATTATAATTTGTTTTGTTTATTCACTCCAATACATATTCATGGAATTTACTACCATTTAAAATAATATTATATTATAATTTTTTTGTTTGACTCAGCCTGGGGTGCAATATGATATTTCAGAGAAACCCATGGTTGCGTTTCAGGTACGCCATGGAACATATCATCCCCTTCAAAGTAAAATTAATATATAATTAAAATATATTAATAAATATGAAAATGTAATTTTCATTATCAGCATGGGATGTTACATCCTTCCCCCCTTTAGGGAGTTGCGTCCTCACAATTTTAAAATTGGGATCGAAAACTTCATTAATATTCCCAAATCGGAAAAAGGGTCATAAGACTATCACATTAAAAGAAATAAAGAGATGTACAAAGGTAATTAGAGATAAACTAAACTAGGATTCCATGTAAAAAAACATGGATTTGATGGAGAAACTATGTTTCTTGTCCGGATAGAGAGTGATAGAAAACATGATTAGGTGAAAGTTAGCTACCAGAAAAGGAAAATATTCTGATTGGTTAAAGGGTCTTTGATTTCGTAGTAGGAAAGGGTAACCAACAACATTTCAGCTTTAATATCCTTTTCAAAAAGTTGAGGATTTTAATTATGAGATTTATTAAATATCTAAGGAAATATACATACTATTCAATCATTGTTTCCTCGATTAATAAGTTTCGACCAAAAACTCATCTTTTCCCCAAACGAAGAGTATTCAAGATGACATGGTCAAAAATGTCACGGTAGATTCAACATTTACAGAATAACATAATATAAAAAATATGAACTAATATTTCCCCTATCTTTAAACATTAAACCAGACCAAAATGGTGAGTACAATATCAAATAATCCCAAAAATGGATAATCTTTTATAAAAACAAATACAACTCTTAATCTCAAAATTTCGACAAACAATACCTGAAGTTCAACAAATACCATTCAATAAACAACTATACATAAAATTATTAAAAGTAGTCCAAACAAAATGGAATCCCAAAACCCATAAAGATTTAATCACATAGTCTTCCAAGTAAATTTTAACATTTATATCCAAATAACATTGAATAATCTTCAAGTATCAAACTGAAGTGAAATTAACCTAGTCACATATTTTCTATGACAGGTTAATCATTTCAATAAATAAACTAGTTCTATATTTTTCAAAAATAAAATCATATATTCTTCCAAAATAACATTATATCATTACACCTCAAATTAAATCTCATAGTATTATATTTTTCATAGGCATATAGTTTTCCCAAAAGAGCAAAAGTCTTCTGTATTAACCTTTATCACACAATCACCAAATCATTTTCTTTTACTATGGATATCCATGTGATAAAACATAACAACCCAAATAAACATAATTTTTATCAATAAAATCATTCATCTAAAATTAATAATTAATACTAACCAATGACTTCACATAGGCCAGTGGTAGTTGATTCACCCTTGTTGTACTTCTATTGTGTGTTTGACTCCAGTGGCCTCACCAGATGCGATAGGTTGTCACCCATCTTGTGTGTAGTATATTTTTATTAAACTCAAAAATAACCCTTACAAGATTTAATTTCCTTGTTTTTCTTATTCCTATCATTTTCATTGTAACTCATAATGTCCTCAATATCTTAATTAATAAAGACTTACATATATTGAATTTATTTACCTCTATAAAATAACACTATTCCCAAAGAATGAACATTATACCTTTGATCATGGTTTTCACCTAGTTTCATTTTTATATTTTTCACGTAGACAGATGATCCAGGCATTGAAACAATTAATTAGATATCCTTGAAAATCATCAGCTTACATTAACCAAATACACCTCGTACAACTATTGTCATATGGATGTGCATAAAAAATAGTTTTGGAAAATAAATATGTATGATATATAATTTATTTTTTTTATAAAACTATCTTTTTATAAAAAATTAGGACTGTTTATTTGTTGAAACATTAAATCAATGGTCCTTTTAAAATTCAATAAGTATGTGGTGAAATAATATAATTTAAATGAAAAATATAAATAGGTGGCACATGTGTCTCCTTCTTTAGAACCTTTTTCAAAATCATAATATGCTTAAAAATCATGTGATTAGGTAACTTTTTTTAAAATTCTTTAATAATATTTACATTTCTAAAAAATATGAGATTATTTAGAAAATCATATTTGATTAAATACAACCAATGATCCATGGTGGTATTGAGTTATAGAAGTGTTTTTTTATATCTCAAACAATTTCATGCAAATGAGTTGTATGTTATAAAATGTTTCAGAGTCGTCTGGACATAACTTTGCCAAACTTATCGCAAGCAAGTCATTAGGAATAGATTGGAATGTCGTTTGAGATCCTCCACCTTAAATTTATAATATAATTTCCTTGATCTGAAAAGGATACAAAATAAGGATTTATCTTATATAGTAGACCTATATAATAACCCTGTGTCTAACAAAAACCCATAATCCCTAAAGTTGTCTAAACTGGCCTTCGATACAAACTGTAAGGCCCCAACCAAAAGAATTACATAATAATGAGTTTTGTCATGAATTAACATCGATGATCCATTCAGGTTTAGTGTTTTATAGAATTATTCCATATCTATTACATAAGATCACAAATATTAAAATGTAGATACTTCTACTCAACATCATTTTTTTTTCATAAAATAATAACTCTTAAAAAAACAAATTTTTATTTTATTGTTTTAAATCTTCTGGAATTCATCCTTCCTCTAACCCTAACTTATACCCTAGGAAAAATATTTAAAAAACATGGGTTGAGAATATAAATCTCAGTAAGGGTTGTAATATAATGAAATAAATTATTAGTCCATCAATGCATACAAAACAAAATCTCTTTAACACACCTCATGAAATCATAAGATTTCTGAATAACACACTAAAATCATAAATCATAACTGTATCTTCTGGAATCCATAACAGACATACGTTGTAGCTTTCACAACTATGTAGGGAGTTATCTTTGGAATACTCATCACAATATATTCCTGAAATATATTACGATAAACATTAATGATTCCTCTATCATGTTACACATTATGTTGGAGAGCTATCATAGGCTCAGTTGCCATAGGTTTATCACGAAACCACCAATATATGTAAACAATTCTGAAGAACCATAACATATTAATAAAACATAAAACAATAATAAAGGAAATATATCATCTCTTATTTCATTCACAAGATATCATTTCACGATATTGACATAATCAAATGATTTAAAACAATTAAAAAGAAGAGTTTTGAATCAATGTGTCTCATACCACTCTGAAATATTTATATAAATTTACACTATAAAACACTCATGTCCATATAAATAAAATCTTAATATCATTTCTAAAACATGGACTTGAAAGATATGGATTTATATTATTTAATCTTTAAAATATTTAATGTGATGTTTTTGTTAAAAAATCCTTTAACACTTGAGAAACTCTGGATTAAAAATTATTAAAGAATAGCATCAATGAAAACAATAAATATCATGAAAATATACAGATTCATTATATAGAACGTAAAAATGGTTGTATATAAACCTTATATAATAATAAAGGTTCATAGGATCAATATATAAGTCAATTAAATATGCATGAGATGTAGTCCATTACGAAAATTTGGTAGCCTATAGGTGTCACTTTAAAATACAAGATATGAGTAGATGGGAGTTAAAAGGGTGTCTTATCACTTGAACATAAAATTTGAAGAAATAATGATATAGATGAACAAATCCCAATATAAGAAAATTAATATTAAAATACTTGACATAAAAAAAATTTAACTAAAAGAGGAGGGTGAACGGTTTCCTTACAAAGATCATTTTATAAATAAAATAGATGAATTTTGTGTATTCACTATAAGAACACATAAATAATGTTCAAATTCTATATAAGAAATAAAAATTAAATTCTCACTTAATCATAGAAATAAAATATCAAAAATTAGAAGTTTAACCCATTGAATGGAAATTGGGTTAAGAAGTTCCATTACCGCGTGTCCGACTTGACTCGTATGTTCATCAATCTCCTTTAAATTAGGTAACTCTCTATGGATAGAACCAAAAATAATTATAGAAATTCCTTCTTTCCAAATTATGGTTTCTAGGTGGAAGAGAGGTTTTTTGGGGTCTTATTGGAGAAGTGTTTGTATGAGCCAAGGGGCGTGAGAGTTGTGAGTAATGGGTTAGAGGTGGTGGCCTTTGATAAGGGGGATAACAGGCTCCATAAGAATGTTTGAAAATATTATTTTATTATAAACTAAATATCTTTTTCAAAATGTCCAAAACTCATTACAATCTATGAAAATGTAATTGTTTTTCTAAATCCTCTCATCCAATAGGTTTTATACATGTTTTGGTCATAAAATTAACCTTATCTTTTAACATTAACCCTCAGTTAACTAATTTATCTTTTACCATGTCCTCTATTATAATTATACTATATGATTAATATATTTACTATAAAATTATAAAAGACCCAAAATTGATCATTAATGAAATTTTTAACAAACATATATGCCAGTTGGGTGAATCTTAGTTATTTAAGATTAAGTTATCATTTAAAAAAATATTAATTGTTTTAAAAACTCATTTTTGTAAATTTAAAAATGATCCAAATAATGACATTTAAAAAAATCATATCAACAAGATAATTTTTAAAAAAACTCCATTAATTCAAATATTTAAATTCATCATCATCTATATAATTAGTGTATGAATAAAAAATTTCAAAATAAATTTATTTTAAAATTTATTATATCATTTATTTAAATGATTCCTTAATGAGGTAATCATTACATCATATTTATGTCATAAATAATTTTATTTATTTAATTTCTAAAAATTTAAAATATTATATTTTATATTAGGAAATAATTTTATATTTTGAATTACCATTTATAGTCAAACATATCACTTATATAACCCCTACCCAGAATTGTTTTACTAAAATATATATGTTTATGTTAAATTTTCCTTAACATTAAATTAATTTTTATAAAATGTCATTATCACTTACTAGTGGCTATATGGGGTCCCAAAATCTTCCAAAGGATTCACATGGTCGTAAAATTATCATAAAATTTCTTTATGACATGTGATAGGGTAATTTAAAATTAATATAATACTCTTTGTTACCATTATTTATCGGATTTACCCATAACCCTTGGTAAATAAAATATTTACTGAAGTTACTATTCATATTTTCTAAAATTAAAAGTTACCTATTTACACAATTTGGATATCATAATTCCAAATATGGAATCCATTTTTAGAAATTCAAAACACAATGTTTTAGAAATAAATTTAAAATTTATTCCCATTATCAAAACAAAAAGCGTGTTTTTAAGATGTAAAAGCTACCAAAAGATTAACATGTGTTTATATCTGATTAATAATTAAAATTACAAACAATAACAAAAATTGGATTTAATTGTGAAAATATAATATAATTAAACTTTAAAATAATTAAAAAGACAGTCTAATAAAAAAAAAATATTAAATTAAAAGGAAGGTTTGAATTGACATGCAATTTTTGTTACCATTCAACAATAAATGAACTTTATTACAAAAATAAAAAAATTCATATTAAATATTGATGTCCTGTTTTGAATGAGGATGTTTATTTTGTAAAATTGATCATATAAAATTGAAAAAAAAAACTATATTTGAATGTTATTTTCATCAAAAAGAAATAAAACATCCTTTGAAAAATAATAGAGTTTTTCATGGTTAAAATCAGATTCATTCTCATTTTATGCCACTAAATTTTATTGTTAAATGAAATGAAATTTAAAAAACATGTATAGTCATATGATAGTTAGTTCTGTTAATTCCTTCCAATATAATAGCTAGGCGTTATATAGAATTTAAAATAATATTATATAATTATTTTCCAGTATTATTAATCCTTGTGTGCAAATCGAGATTTCAAGGATACCCATGATGCGTGTTGGTTACGCCTTCTATCATAGCATCCCTTTTAAAGTAAAATTAATATTTTATTAACATATATAAATAAATATAAAAATGTCTCATTCTTTATTTACCAGGGATGTTAGAGAATGTGATGATGATATGATCTAATAATAATTGTATGTGTCAATAGGATAGTGAGTCGCTATGTTTATAAATGTGAGTGTTATGTAATGAAGATGTGCTCAAAAATTTAGGTGTAAAAAATTCAGTGAGTAGATAGTCGTAGAAAGGATGAGTGTGATAGAATTAATCTACACTCACAATATTTTTATGAATAGGTTAGTGGGTCTCTAGGTTCATTAAGGTTTATTCTGACGTAATTAATCTCTACTTATAAATTAATCTGTGAATCAGTTAGAATGTACATAGAATAATAATGGGAATGTGTGATGGCCTCTATCTTTACACATAATTATATATTTGATAGGGTTATCATGTAGAATAGTTAACTATAAAAAGGAAAACCATGTTTATAATTGTGACACGTTTTCATGTTTTCTATCATGTTATGCCAAGTCTTCATGATTATGTCATATTTTTTAATTTACTCTATACATTCATTTCATGATCTCATGTTTTTGGTTATTAAAATAAATTTTGATCCAATTAATAACTATTTCACATCCTTAACATCATAGTTGTGATCTTATGTTTTAGAACATGTTTTGTGATTATAATCTATGGTACTATGGTATCTTATTACGATATTTATGTCCTTCTATTGATCTCCTTCAATTTTAAGAGAAAACATGATATAATATATTTTTCCATTATTGATCATCTAAGATAAACCCTTTCTTATATTTCTACTCCCCAGGCATTTAAGATGATTATATCATGAGAGATATGTATTGAAAACATGATTTAGATAATGATTACGGATAAATTATTGCAAGCGTAGTAGATTAGTATATTTATGTATTTAATATTTAAGACAGTAAACCAATTTATCTTTATAATGAACAACTATTTGTGGTGTGTATAATATAAATACTTATATTAATATATTATTCGTTTCATGTTAATATTTTATATCTATAACTTTTATCATATTGTGGTTTAATTATTTGGTAGATTATATTACTTATTTTGTGAATCATTTTAGAGAACATTAGTAAAAAATACTAGATATGGGTATACATATAGAAGGATATACGTGAATATGGATAATGTATTGAGTAAATGGTATTCCCCATCAATACATCCCTGTATTTATTCTATAAGTGGATATAGGAACAAGAACAGTTGTACCTATGTGTATAAAATTTGCAATCATAAATTTGGGTATTAGACAAATAATTACATTGTGAATGAAAAAGGGGCCTAACTATACACTTGGTTTGAAATTCCAGGAAAATATGTTTTGATTGATCATATACTCTTTAAACCCATAATGAAGGACTAGTTACCTACAAACAATGAGGGACTTGGAAAAAAATATTTTATATCCCAACATAACGTAACATATAATGAACTAAGTAGGTTATTGGATTATCCAATTGTGACATAATAAAAGTGTATGTATCATTGGTTGAAATGAAGCAGTCATTATAAAGGCATAATATGATTGAGTTTTTATATTATCTAATCATTTACATAGATTTTTTCATGATATTTTTTATGGTAGTACTTGGTGGTAAAAATAATTATGAAGATGATTCAGTGAATGGTATATACCTATGAACTCCAAAGATGAATATTTGATATAAATAGTTTCCTAGATTTTCCAAAGACAAATGAATTTGAAATACTTTTAACTGATAAAAAATGTGTTTCTTAGGGACACATTATCTTCAACCTTTTTTAAATGATAATGAAAATTTTCAGGGAAATTTTTTTTAATGGGGAATAATGCATGGACTTGGTATTTTGGATCCATTATAATACATACTATGTTCTATAACATGATTCCCATACTACACCCAACGTAATGAAGAAAAAACATATAAATAATACTTTATTAATAAATATATAATAAACACTAAGATTGTAAATTATTAATAATTATTAAAATACGAGGTAAATAACTAATATGAGTTATTTTTTAATAAATTATATATTTTTTAAATTATATATTTACTTTCCAAAATAGATAAATTTAAAAATACGATAAATTATTTTAATAATATAAAATTAATTTTTTAATTCGTCACAGTTCAATTAGATTAGGGTTTTTATGATATTTTTCTTAAAAACATTTGGTGAGTAATAAAAATTATGAATTTCCTAATTCCATTACTTTTAAATGATATATAATTTTTTAAAACCAATTCCTATAAAATTATATATTATAATTTTTTTTGATTCATTTTAAATTACTACGTTGAAATTATAAAAAATGTTCAACATTTTAAAAATATATGTAGAGGATTACTGAAAAAAATAAGTTATATTTTTCAATTCATTATTACTTGTAGAAAGTTTTTCTATTTTACTGTAAAATAACAACTTGTTTAATGATAATAATAATTTTAAATTTATTACAACCAATAGAATTGACAATATATTACTAATCAATAAATTTTGTGTCTTCAAATAAAATTAAAAAGAAGTGTTTTAATGCGATGCCAGAGATAAAGTTAAGATTAATTATTGGAACAAATAGAGATAATTTAATAAAACTACTCTAATATTTGGGATAATAATGGTCATATTAATTTTTACGAACAATTTTACTTTTAGTTATAAAATTTATTGTCTTGACCCGTCCTCCGGCCCCGTGCTGTGACTACCCCAAACCTGCCTTCCATAGGCCAGGGGTTGGCGACTAGCACCAAAGTCATAACTCCTGATAAAATAGAAGGCATTGCATTTATAAAAGTAAAAGACACAACATAGTACACAACTGAAGTAAGCACTATGTATACAGGGTACAAAAGTAGGTGCTGAAAAGTAAATGGACTAATATACACACCCAAATGAATGTACAGTACAACTGGAAAGAAAGTACAATAGCAGTAAAGTAAAGAAGCAACCACCGAGTCGTCCTCCAGATATCCCACCTTAAGGGTGGGAACAGATGGTCTCCTCAGCTCCTCGGGTCCGGCCGTTCGCTCAGTGTACGTCATGTCTAGTGGTCCACCCTCGGGTACCGTCCAGCACCACAAGCCTTCACGTCGATAAATGTTGTTCATCATCTGTATCCAACACAACGTAGTGTGAGCATAGACCATGTAGGGGTGAGTATAGGGTACTTAGTAGGGACACCAAAACCCCTGAAGGTCTCCCAGAATCCACAAAGGATTAACCAAAAAGGAAAGCTACAATCACAATGTATCAACAGACTCTACTTCGGTATGTGCCCATACATATACCTAAGTAATCAATTCTAGTTCGGCTCTAACTCTCAAGCCCAAGAACAACCTAGTCCACAAAGAAAGAACTCAGTCACACCAATGGTAATTATTGAATAGTCAAGACTCAGCTCACATAGGTATAGAACTTACGAAGAGGGGTGGAGATGATTTGATGTATCCTCTAAATCATCTCCTCTATCGAACCCACATAGGATCCAAATAAAGAAGTCGTCGCTACCAAACCCACAGAGGATCCAAGTACAATAACCGTCGCTGTCAAACCCACATAGGATCCAAGTACAATCTTCACCGTTGAAAAACCCACGGAGGATCCAAGTACAGTTTTCCTCGCTTCAGAACCCACAGAGGATCCAAGTACAGCCTTCATCGTCGTTGAACCCACGGAGGATCCCAGCACAGTAGTCGTCGAAGTCGCAGCCAGCTCTAGGGTTCCCGCACACAGCGTGCTCAATTCCGGGAGGGTCCACTCATGAAGTAAAGGATTCGATACATCAACTGTCATGAAGCCCAGATTTGATGTATCCAGAAGTTCTGTCTCGTCAAAAGGAACTCAACGTGACAGACGGCGCGTCAATCGGACACCCGGTCTAAGAGATATTGGCCTTTTCGTTCTAGGGGCCTGGTTTGACATACGTTCATTTCTAACCCGGCCGTTATCCAAATTCATCCAATACTCACTTAGAGTATCGAAAAAGGTCATACTCATCGCGAGTGTCCTAGTTCCGTAGACGGCGCGTCGATCGGACGTGCGGTCTTCGAGTTATTCACCTTTAAGTGGAAATGGCCATGGGCAGTTAATCTCAGTGGGCAGGCGGGTCGGGTCAACCCGGTCTTGGTGGGTCCGACCCGGCTGGTGATGGACTGACCCAGTGAAATGCATGGTCCGGTCCAAAGGGCATGTCCCAGCCTGGTAGGGCGTGGCATGGATGGTCGCGGCTCGGCTCGTAGACTGAGCGGTCCAGGGGGCCCGGCTGCCCGAACTGGGGGCGCCAAGTGGCGCCGCCCTCCCTAATCGGCCGATCGAAGGTGGCCTACCTTATTGGTGCAATTGGACCACTCGGTTGGGCCATGGTTCATCCGACGCGGCACCCTCCTAGCGCCGCAACATTGCTCTGCCCAGCCGGCCGACGGGCCAACCGGTTCTTCCGCCGAAGCGGCCCACTTGGCCGGGCCGCGATCTTCCCCAGCGCGGTGCTGTGGGGCGCCGTGGTTCCTCCCTTTGGCCCTCCAGGCTATGGCCGGTTGGTTCTTCCCCAGTCATGTGGCTCGTGGTTGCGGTTCGTGGTTCATCTGCATGTGGTCGGTGCATGGACACCACTCCCATTCATCCCTACCTTCATGTCCTGATTTCCATGGAAATCAAAAGAGACAACGGAGGGTCGTCGGGTGATGTGAATTCGGCTCACGCCCTCCGTGTTAGGTGGTAGAAGTTGGCCAAAAATAAACAATGATTTCCAAAAAAGAATGGGGTATGATATAAACACTTCAAAATTAACATACCCCTACCTCAAATATGGTTTGTTCGTCGTAGACACGGAAAGCGATGTCGGTCCATCAAAGTCAGAGAAAGAATCATCGACGTTGGTGAGTTCCCCGCATTAGTGTCTCCTCCCCTAACATGGAGGAATATAAGGATTGGAGATTCTTGGAGCGTTCTTTGCCGATTCGTTCTTCATTGTAGGTTTTTGTTCTACATCAGAGAAGAAAATCGTTCTTCATTGTGGAGAGGAATAGTTTTCTCTCTTTCTCAAGAGCTCTCTCCCAACTATCCATAAAACAACAAGTGCCTCAAAAATAAAATTATTGGCTAATTCTATTATTTTATTAAAACATGCAATTTAAAATTGAATATTAAAATCACATAATTAATTAATTGATGAGGTTCATTTCATTAATTAATGTATGTTGGAAAATAATAAAGAGGGAGAGAGGAAGAGGAAGGGATATCTTAATTAAGGGGGGTTGTCATGAATTAAACAAGGGAGTTAAAGGGGGTCTGAAAAGAGTTATGTGAGGTGAATGGTTGGGGCTCGTGTGGGCCCCACCTCTCAATTATTCACACATGGGAAGTTGGGTGGGTGTGGGCCCCACCAATAAATTCTCATGGGAGGAATTAACTTCCATATATATATATATAAAATTGTTCTAAAAATTTTATTTAACATGTTAATTAAACCCCAATTTTTAACATACAACGCCCAGAAAACACAACTGCGGTAAAGGTCTCCATAAGCAATTATCGGCGTTGCGATTTCATCGATTCCCTTAGATTTCAATTCCGAGGACTGGTTCAAAAGATAGAAAAACCCGCTCGTTCGTTCACTGAATGTAACCGAGCTAAAATTCACGAAATTTATTCCAGGCTCACCAGGCCTCAGAATCAGGTGTCGTCAGAAACTACGTAATCGTAAAATTCAAAAGAATTTAAGAAAAAAAATATCCTTGAAATTTCTGGGTCTTTAAATTACCCCCAACTCAAGGATTTACATACCCGTAAATATACAACGTAATCTAGGGAAACAAATGAGGGTACTGAGCATCCATCCGAGCCTCCTGCTCCCACATGCTCTCTTGGAGGTTTCCCTGATGCCAACTAATTCTCACTAAAGGAATCGACTATCCATGTAGGACCCGATCCTGTCGATCCTTGATCTCCACCAGGTCTGCCATAAATGTCACCCCTTCATCAATGTCCAGCTCCACATCGTTGATAAGGTGGGACGGGTCGTCCACGTATCTCATCAACTGAGATATGTGTAAGACGTCGTGCACCCAGTGCAACTAAGGTGGAAGGTCCAGGCGGCAAGCCACCTTGACTACTCTGATGAGGACCTGGAATGGCCCGATGAAGTGAAGAGATAACTTTCCACCCTGACCATATCTCTGTAGTCCACATCAGGGTGGGACCCGTAGGATGACATGGTCAACATCCTCGAGCTCCAGTGGTCTCCGTCTCTTATCTGCATAAGACTTATGTCTACTCTGTGCAGTCTTCATCCGTTCCTGGATGATTTGCACCTTCTCCGTCATAGCCAGAACTATCATTGGTCCTACAAGTGCTGACTCTCCAGGGTCAGTCCTGGACAGAGGTGATCTTCATGGTCGGTCGTACAATTCCTTGTAAGGTGACATCCCGATGGTGGAGTGGTAGATGTTGTTGTACATAAACTCAACCAAGGGTAGGTGATCCTCCTAGCTGTGACCAAAGTCAAGGAAACATGCACGGAGCATTTCCTCGAGAGTCTGAGTGGTCCTCTCCATTTAGCCATCCATCTGGGGATTAAAGGCAGTGATCGGGCGTTACTACATCCCAAATGCCTCCTGAAACCCCTTCCAAAGCTATGAAGTAAAGTGAGCGTCTCGATTGGAGACAATAGATGATGGCACACCATGAATCCATACAATCTCATGAACGTAGAGGCATCCCATGATCTCTACTGTGCCCTAGTCTCTGATCGGTAGGAAGTGGGCCGACATGGTGAGTTGGTCAATGATCACCCAGATGGAGTCGTGTCTTCTCGAATTACGTGGAAGCCCTGTCACGAAATCCATGGTTATCCAGTCTCACTTCAACTCCGGAAATTCTAAGGGCTATAAAAATCCAACTGGTACCTAGTACTCCGCCTTCACTTAATGGCATGTGAGGCATCGTGAAATGGACTCTGCTATAGCCTTCATCATACCCGGCCACCAGTGCTATCGTCTGAGGTCTTGGTACATCTTTTTCACTTCTGGATGTACCGCTAGAGGGGAAGTGTGAAAATCCCTCAGCCCTTCCTCCCACAGTGAAACTGGTATCATGGTACGTCCCCTAAAGAGGATGACATACTCTCCTCCTTCAAAAAACCCAAAAGGCACTTGACTTGTGGAAATTTGATCACATCACATTTCACATTCAACGTCCCCACGTTGTGCCTCTCTATCCCACTGATGTAGTGGAGGATTGACTGTGAGTGACTATAGAAAGGCTGCTTCATCTCTATCCATGAAGGATATCTGCAACGCGACTAGCTGCTCTGTCGCCTCCCCTAGCAGTTATATGCCAGATCTCCTGCTGAGAGCATCAGCTACTATGTTCCCCTTCCCAGGAGTATAGACTATATCAAAGTCATAGTCCTGGAGAATCATGAGGTATCGCCGCTGTCTTAGGTTCAGGTCCTTCTCTGAGAAAATGTACATGATACTCTAGTGGTCAAAGTAGACTGTAATGCCCTCGCCCATCAGATAGTGCCGCCACATCTTCTGGATGAAGACCACTGCTGCTAACTTCCGGTCATTGGTAGCATAGTTATGCTTATGCTTCCTCAAATGCTGTGAACCATATGCGATCTTCGCTGGGTCCACAGGAACTGCAGCCTCCATAATGATGTGTCCCATGAAATGAACCTCTCGAATCCAGAACTGGCACTTTAAGAGAATACCATAATTCTGGTGATCTCAGATTATATCCAGTACAACCCGAAAGTGGTAGGCATGCTCCTCCTCAGTAGTCGAGTAAATCAGTATGTCCTCGATGCAGACTATGACAAAACGATCAAGGTATGGCTGAAAGATCCTATTCATGAGACCCATGAACCCCTCTAGAGTGTTGGTTACGCCGAAGGGCATAACCAAGAACTCATAGTGACCATACCGACACCTGAAGGCCGTCTTCTGCACATCCTCGTCTCGAAATCTGAGCTGGTGATAACCTGACCTGAGGTCTATCTTACAGAATCATCGTGCTCCCTTGAACTGATCAAAGAGGCCATCAATCCTCAGGATTGTGTACTTGTTCTTTACAATCACCTGATTTAGGTGACGGTAGTCGATACATAGTCGTAAGATCTCCTCCGCCTTCTTGGAGAATAAAATCGGAGAAGCTGAGGGTGAAACACTGGGTTGGATTAATCCCTTTCCCTGCAAGTCCTCCAACTGTACTCGCATCTCGCGAAGCTCAGCGGGATCCATCCGATATGCTGGAGTAGATATCGGTGTTGTAATGGGGTACAAGTATTTGTATAATTCTACCTCTCTACAAACTGTAAGTCCTGGAACATCGTCAGGAAAAAAATCCGCATACTAATCCACCACAACAGGAAAACTCAGACTCTGCACATCAACCGCACCTAGGATGAGACTGGCCAACTGATGTGTGATCGGCTGCCCTCTCCTCTGCATAAGTCTATCCTGCACTACAAAGGCTCCCTTCTCACCGGTGAAGGTAAACCTGCTCCCATCTGTGTTGACACACCGCACATTTCACCTAATACAGTCGATAGGGGCATGGACTGTAGATAAACAGTCCATAGCCAAGATGACGTCGTAAGGCCTCGACGCCACTACAAGAAGAACCTAGCTGAAGCTCTCGACTCCTATAGTAAGCTCACACTATCAAAAAAATTGCGTAATCATCGAGTCTGCTCCCGTAAGAGTCTCCAGCCATAAGGATCGAGCCAACAGATCTGTCGCAATCTCTGAGCTACGAACAAGGGCAGCGACAATAATAGAATGACTCACTACTGTGTTTATAAGAACCAAAGTAAGGGTATAGTAGACAAAGATAATACCTAGAATCATCTTTGGTGTGCCATTGTCGTAGGCCTCGAATTCCTGGAGCTGAGCCTTCCCATGTCTTCAAGATCCCTATGGTCGGGGTGGTCCTCCTAGTGGTGGTGGTGGTAGAGCCTTGAAGCGTCGTCCACCACCCGCTGTTCGGCCAGATCCTCTGCCTCGTCGACTTTCTCCCTACAGACCGCCACCATCGAACCTCTACCTCTACCTAGGTGGTCCCTCTACTGTCTGCTGCTCATCTGCATGGCGGGTGGGGCAGTCATGAGCCATGTGGCCCAGCCCGCCGCATGCATAGCACTGCCTGCCCCTCATTTGGCTGGCTCAGCTTCGTGTGCCCTGCACATCTGGACCAGTATCCAAAGGTCAACCACCTGATGGACTGGTCCTCTTGGACCTCTATGACATTTGTCTACTGTTGGCTTTAGAAGACTCCGATATGTGTCGCGCTGCGGTGGGTCTCGATGCTGGTGTCGGCTCAGCAAAAATCTATCCACAAGAAGGGCTCACTCTAGCACTCCAGCCTGCGTCGGAATGCTGAGGGAGATCATTGAAGCCCTGATCTCATGTCTTTGTCCCTGGTCAAAGGTTTAGGCCCAGAATAATGGGTCCCATACCATGTCCATGGAGTAGGGCGAGAGGTCGGTAAATCTCATTGAGTACTGAGCTACTATTATACTGCCCTGCCGAAGATGTAGTAACTCCTAGATATGCATTGCACGAAGGGTGGATGGAACGAACTCCGAGTGGAAGAGACTCTCAAAGTCTGTCCAAAGTAGAGATGCCTTATCGTGCACCTTGAGCATCAGGATCCACCATCTACCTGCTTCTACGTGCAGGAGACTGATGAAAAGAATCACCATATGGTCGGCTGGTGTCCCTACCAATCTGAATACTATAACGATATCCTCTACCCAATTCTCGGATGCCTGAGGGTCCATATCTCCGCAGAACCTGGGTGGCCTCTGTCGCTGAAACTCGTGCAACACACTCATGCGGCGTGCACTCTTTACTAATGGGGCTGGTCGTATCGGTGGCACAGTGGGTTGTGGTACCGCTAGTGCCTCCACTGTAATGTGGTCCTGCACTGAGGCCTCGTCGCTCGGTGGGCCGCCATCTCGCACGTAACTAGGAACCCTAGATGACCGCCTTTGTGGGGCCATCCTGAAAAGAAATAGGTGGGCCACGGTCACACAATATACCTGCTGAGCTGACACAAAGTAATCATAATGAAAACTTTTGAAACACATATGCAATCAATGTTTCTGTACACTGAGTCAGATATCAGAAGTCAAGGACCTAGTGTATGGATACGTCGGCCGCCGCACCAACACTGGACTACCTGGACTGAAAATCATACTCATTACTGTTAACACTATTTCTTCACAGTACAGAATGATCAGAGTCTTCAGTTCTACGGTAGAACTGACTCCTCTGATACCAATTTTTCATGACACATCCTTGGGGCTCGTGCCATGACTACCCCAAGCACACCTTCCATAGGCTAGGGGCTGGCGACCAGCAGCAAAGGCGTAAATCCAAATAAAAGGGAGGGCATTGCTTTTATAAATGTAAACAAACACAACAGAGTACACACCTTAAGTAAGAACTAATTAAACTGAGTACAAAAGTAGGTGTTGAAATTTAAATCGGCCAGTATACAAACCCAACTGAAAGTATAGTACAACTGAAAAGAAAGTACAAGAGTAGTAAAGTAAAGCAGAAACCACCAACTCATTCTCTGGATATCCCACATGAAGGGTGGGTACATATGGTCTCCTCAGCTCCTCGAGTTCGGCCGTCTGCTCAGTGAACATCCCTTCTAGTGGTCCACCCCCGGGTACTGTCCGACTCCTCAAGCCTCCACCTCGATTAGTGATACATGTCATCCGCCTCTAACACAATGTAGTGTGGGCATAGCCCCTACAAGGGTGAGTATACGATACTCAGTAGGGACCCCAAGACCCCCGAAGGTCTCCCAGAATCCACAGAGGATAAACCACAACGAAGAGATACAATCACGAAGTATCAAATGACTCTACTTAGGTATATTCCCATACATATACCTAAGTCATCAATTCCAGTTTTGATCCAACTCTCGGTCCAAAGAACAACCTAGTCCACACATGAAAGAAGTCAATCACACCAATGGTAATTATTGAATAGTCAAGACTCGGCTCACAGAGGTATACAACTTACGAAGAGGGGTGGAGATGATTAGATGTAGCCTCTGAATCATCTCCTATGCCGAAACCACGTATGATCCAAGTAAAATAGTCATCGCTGCTGAACCCACTGAGGATCCATGTATAGTAACCATCACTGCGGAACCCACATAGGATGCACGTAAAATCGTCATTGATGCCGAACCCACAGAGGGTCCAAGTACAGTCATCCTCACTGCCGAACCCATGGAGGATCTATGTATAGTCTTCATCGTTATTGAACCCACGGAGGATCCCAACCCAGTAGTCGTCGCAGTAGCAGCCAGCTTTAGTGATCCCGCACACGGTGTGCTCGATTCTGAGGGGGTCCGCACCTCAAGTCAAGGGGTCGATAAATCAGCAGTCACTAAGTCTAGAGTTTATATATCCCAAAGTTCTGTCTCATCGAAAGGAACTCAACGCGACAGATGACACATCAATCGAATGTCTGTTCTGAGAGATATTGGCCTTTTCATTCTAGGGCCCCAGTTAGAAATACACTCGTTTCTATGTCTATCGTTATCCAAATTCATCCAAAACTCACATAGAGTATCACAAATGGTCCACCTCGTCGAGAGGGTCCTAGTGCCGTAGAGGGCGCGTTGATCGAACGTGTGGTCTTCGAGTTATTCACCTTTAAGTGGAAACGGGCTCGGCCCTTTAAGCCCAGTGGGCTGGCGGGACGGGTCAACCCGGTCTTGGAGGGTCCGACACGGCTGGTCTCGGACCGAACCTGTTAAACGTGCGTTCCAGCCCAAAGGGCCCCCGGCCCGGCATGGCGTGGCCCCGCCCTGCACGGTTCGGTCCAGCGGCGCCCAGTTCGGCGGGGCACTGCGTGGCGGGCCGCAGCATGTCCGGCAGGGCGGGAGATCCGAAGGGGGGGGGGAGGGGATGGGGCCCATCGGCTGCCCGAACCGGCAACACCCCCTCCCAAACCAACGGGCCAATGCCGGTCAGCCTTCTTGGTGCAACAGGCCGGCTCGGGCGGGCCGCGGTTCGTCCCGTGCGGTCCCCTCTTGGCGCCGCGGATTTCCTCCGCCCAGCCGGCCGATGGGCCGGTCGGTTTTTCCGCCAAAGCGGCCCGCTCAGGCGGGACGCGGTCTTCCACAGCGCAGCA
This sequence comes from Viscum album, assembly GCA_963277665.1. Lineage (NCBI taxonomy): Eukaryota > Viridiplantae > Streptophyta > Magnoliopsida > Santalales > Viscaceae > Viscum > Viscum album. Next base: position 729,994,437 of record OY728143.1, on the reverse strand, counting down.
CTGTCGGGCACCACGATTCCTCCCTTTGGCCCTGCCCGCTATGGCCGGCTGTTTCTTCCCCGGTCAAGCAGCCCGCGGTTGTGGACCGCGGTTCTTCCGCACGTGGCCGGCGTACGATCGCCACTCCCATTCATCGCCACCTTCTTGTCATCATTTCCATCAAAATCAAAAGAGACTATAGAGGGTCGTCAGGTCATGTGCGTTCGGCCCGCACCCTCTGTTTTAGGTGGTAGATGTTCGCAGAAAATAAACAATGATTTCCAAGAAATAATGGGGTACGAGATAAACACATCAAAATGAACAAACCCCTACCTCGAATATGGTTTGTTCGTTGTAGACTCAGAAACCAATGTCACTCCGTCTATGTCAGAGAAAGAATCATTGACATTGGTGAGTTCCCCGCATTGGTGTCTCCTCCCCTGAAGTGGAGGATGAAGAGGATTGTAGACTCGTGGAGCGTTCTTTGCTGAGTCTTTCTTCGTTGAAGGTTGGTGTTCTTCGTCGGAGAAGAAAATCTTTCTTCGTTGAGGAGAGGATTACTTTTCTCTCTTTCTCAAGAGCTCTCTCCAAACTCTCCTTAACACAATGAATGCCCCGAATATAAAATTATAGACTAAGGGTATTATTTTATTAACACATGCAATTTAAAATTCAAAATTCAAATCATTTAATTAAATAATTGAAGAGGTTCATTTAATTAATTAAGGTATGTCGGAAAATAGTAAAGAGGGAGAGGGGAAGAGGAATGGATCTCTTAATTAAGGGGGTTGTCATGAATTAAAAAAGGGAGTTAAAGGGCGTTTGAAAAGAGTTATGGAGGTGAAGGGTTGGGGCCCATGTGGGCCCCACCTCCCAATCATCCACACATGGGAAGTTGGGTAGGTGTGGGGCCCACCAATAACTTCCCATGGGAGGAATTAACTTCGATAGATATATAAAATTGTTCTAAAAATTTTATTTAACTTCTTAATTGAACCCCAATTTTTATCTTACAACCGGCATAAAACAGAACTACGGTAAAGGTCCCCATAAGCAATTATCGGTGATGCGATTTCATCGGTCCCCTCAGATTTCAATTCCGAGCACCAATTAAAATGATAGAAAAACCTGCTCATTCGTTCACTGAACGTACCCGAGCTAAACTTTAGAAAATTATTCTATGCACACCGAGCCTTTGAATTAGGTGCCTTCAGAAACTCTGTACTCGTAAAATTCCAATAAATTTAAGTAAAAAATTTCTTTGAAATTTCATGGTATTTAAATTTATATTGATAGTATTAATTTTATTTACCATGGTAATGGTGAAACAATTATTATAAAATTATTATTTAAAAAATTTCAAATAATTTATATTGAATCAATTAAATATAAATTCCTTAATTAATAATTACAAAATTACTTATAAATATATAAATATTAATATTAACACCCATTTAATTGGAAATCAATACTATGTAAGATAAAAATCTATAATCATTAAAATGTTATCTTTTTGTGGAAAATATCTTTTCTACACATTATAAATTTTAAATACAAATTCTATTTTATAATATTTAGAAATTGAATTTGATTAAGTATATTTGAAATTAATATGAATAACACAAATTAATTTTTTATAGTTTGTTCTATATCCTTAACACGACATAAAATCACTTAGTGTAAAACTAGTTACCGTGATTAAATGTAAAAGAGTAAAATTTAGAAACATAGTTGTGTAAACCCCATTAACATATTTAAAAAAATTTAGAAATCCTTTTTTGAGTATATTCTAACCAAAAGACACCCCAAAATCCATTATTCCAAAAAAAATTGTATCTATTTTCCTTGGAATAGTTTCATTTTATTATTAAAATATAAATGTTTTTTAGAAATTTCCATTTTCCACTCATAGAAAAGTAGGTAAATTACATTCATTCAAATACACACCTCTCATTCATGTTCCTCGATGAAATTATAGAATTTTACTATCCCAATAACCCTATACAATAAAAATATTCCCTTAATCACTCATATTTATCCAAATCTATTAAATTTCATGGTAATTTATAGGGGGGAAATCAAGTCTCCATCTTTAGTATTATCTAATTCTTATTTATTCTTTTTAATCATTCCCATTCAAAAATTTTATCACCATAATTATATGACGCATTTTTTATTTTTATTATAAATACATGTTTTCATATTTATGGTAACAAAATTAGTTATTCATTTCCATCCTATTATAAAAACAATGGAATATCAATTATCATATGTGTATACTACCACCTCTACAAGGCCTCATTTTTCAATTTTTGGTAGTATTTTTTGATTAATTATCAAAACTTAATAAAAAAATTTCAAATATAAATAAAACATAAAAAAATATCAATATGATTTTGTTCTAATGATATTATGTCAAAATAATCACCTCATTAACCATTGCCACCAGTCTAGTCGATACCTGTTCATGTTTGGGATTGTTTAACCACTTACATGAATGATTATATAAAACCGTTTTATATATGATTATGGGAAGAAGAAAAATAATATTATTATAATTTAAAATTAAATTAATTATTCCTATATTATTTTAGATATATAATATTTATAATTTATCTCATTATTAAATTAACTTTTTTGTTCGATAAACATCACCCAAATAAGCTTACACAGATTCCATTTTCATGTAGCATAAGAAAAACACTGAAGGAGTGATATAATTGATTTATAAATAAATATAATATAGGTATATATATAAAATTATATAAAATTATATCTTATTTTAGAAATTTGTGTCAATCTACGGGTGATGACATAAACATTATTAAACATACACACATCAATTAATTTATTAACACCCGCAAGTCAAAATATGTTATAAATATTTAATATTTTCATGATAAAAATATTATAATAAAGATTATAAATGTGTAATATTTATGGTCAATTCTCTGAATTAGGATGTTAATTTAGTTATTTTTCTTTTATATGATTTTATATTTTCATCAACTATTCAAGTAAATAAGGTAAGGGATTTCATCTTAATTTAAATTCTTTAATGTATAGTTCGTATTTATGTACCAATAATTATTTAAGCTATGTGTATAAATTATATTTTATATAAAATATCTAAAATATATTTATTCATGTTATTTTAATTTTATTTCCATGATCTACTTTTTATAAGGTTTGTTATTTTTTTCATAGGATGTATGGGTTCCTTTGTCTCAAATTTGTATCCCTTGAGACATGTTTTCGTTATACTGCACGATTCCCTATAAATGGTGTAAATAATTCACTAATGACATTTTTACTATGATTATATTATATTTTATGATATTCAATGTTCTATTTAATTTTATACCACTCATGGGGGTTTGATTCAAATGTTATAAGAGTTGTAAGAGATATAATTGACTCAAATCATTTCTATGGGTCTTAAACACTAATTAGTGAAAATTTTCACCCATGATTGACTTATTATAACATTTTATGATGTTTTTTTGGATTTCTCCATTTTTATATGGGAAAATCCTGATTCACACCAAATTAATCTTCCTTATTGATTTTATTTCTTCATGATAATTCATTTATTAATAATAATTCTAATTTATTTTAAAGGATTTTTCATCCATTTATTTGTTTTTACATCACAACAATGTTCACCTCTACCTGTTGGGAAACATTTTTTTATCTTCAATGATCTTTTCATATTACTTTTTTTATTTTAAAATAATTATATTTTCAGCTTTTTAATCTTGTGGATGTGGACAAAGGTTATTCGAAAATGAGTAGAAAGTTTTTCCATCTTTTCAAAATAAAGTGTTTCATCATCAACTCCACATTTTATTTTATATAATTTATTTCCTTTTTTAATGTTCCAATATTAAATACTATTTTTAAAATAAATTTTTTTAAATTTATATTCACTCATCCTTTTGAAAATATTATATCTCTTTTTATGTTTCTATAATTAATGATTATTCTAAAAAGTAAACATTTTCAATGTATTTTTTATATCAATTTTTGAAATACATATTTATTATTTATGTTTTTATTAGTTAATATTATCTTTTAAAGTGAACGAGTTCAATGTATGTTTTTAATTTCCCTTTCCGAAAACAATACTTATTTTTCAAATTTATATTAATAAAAATTATTTTCAAAAGTAAAGGATTTAAATGTATCTTCACTTCCCCATTTGGAAAAAGTGTGTTTTTTCAAGTTTCCATCATTAAATATTCTATTTGAAATTGTATTTTTTCAATATATTTTCATCATCCCTTTTCAAAAATATTATTTATTTTTTGATTTTTTCGTTATTAATGGTTCTTTTTAAAAGTAATTTTTTTTTCAAGGTATTCTATCTTCCAATTTTATAACTTTATATCATTTATATGATTACATTATTAAAGATTATTTTTAATTATAATGGTTTGGAAATTATTATAAAATTTCCTTTATTGATAACGATTATTTATTTTTATAGATGTTTAATTTTGAACTCTTTAAATTAAGGTTTTCAAAAGCATTATCTTTCCCTTCAAAAAAATTGTTTTTTAATGTTACTTGTAAATTGATTATTTTAAAAGTATTTCTTTATTTTTTTAATTATATTTACCCATTAAGGATTATTTTTAATGAATATATGTTTTGATAATATATTATATTTTTTAATGATATAATTTAATTTGGTAAATGAGTTTTTTTTTATTTATGATTTATTATGTTTATATTGTTTGATGGATTTGGATGTTTTAAAAGCCCATTTTTCCCACTTGTTTTTTATGAGATGATAAATTGTGTATTATCAACTAGAACCCAGAAGTATGGATTATTCTATTGGTGGTACCATTATATCCCTCAAATTCATTGGATAAAGGATTATCTTTCATGATATGAAAATGTTATGTGAACTAGTGAGTGAGTATTTATGTTAAAAAATAGCGAGTGTTACAGCGTTAAGATATACTGACAAAGTTTTGAGTGTACTTGTTAGTGATTCTCTTGGTCTATAAAGGGTTACTGTGATGGAGTTAATCTTTACTCACAATTTTATGTGTGAATAGGATAACGAGTCAACATGTACATATAGGGTGAGTGTGAGGGAGTTATGACCTATAAGAAACATTAAATGTAAATGGGTTTGAGGGTTTTTAGATTAATTAAAGGTTAGTACGATATATATATATATAATCTCTACTATCCATTATAAGTGTTAATAGGTTAGTGAGTAGCTCAGTTCACAAAGGGTTAGTGTATTGGTGTTTGAATATACTCCCAATTTTACATGGGAACTAGTTGGTAGGTGGTTATGTTCATAAAGGTAAGAAGTATTATGTTTGTGAGTGTGTCACCTTTTCAAACTTTTGTTAGGTTATTCCATGTTTTTATGGTTAAACTATATTTCTAATGTATTTCAGACGTTTTTCATTCTCTCATATTTTTTGATATTGATATGTATTTTGAGCCAATTTGAAACTATTACACATCCTTAACATTACAGTAATTATCGTATATTACTATAATATGTTTTATGATTAAAATCCATATATTATGTGATCATATTAATATATTTAAATCCTTATCATGCTTTATTTTATTATGATGTTTTGATACTTTATTATATGTTTTTCTCTTACTATACATCTATGCTCACCCTTTTCATGTGTTTTTATTCCCCTGGTTATGAAGATGATTATATAATGTGGGATATTTAGTACAGGTACTATAGGATAATGATTATGAAGAATTTTTCATATGTGTAGTAAATAAGGATATTTATATAGCTAATATCCATGACATTAGTCCTTTTGGAGTTTGGGATATTTGACTGTTTTTGAGATGTCTTATCTAAATCATGAGGTTAATGTAATATTTAAGTTATATAAATCCTGTGTAATTATATTTATACTATAATAATATCTTTTTCTAATGAAATTGGATGAACACTGGACTTGACAAAATGTCAATATAGTATATTTCAATGAATTTTTCATGATTCTATAAAAATACCGACCACACAGATGAATGTACGAAATGTCATTCATATAATAAATTATTACATCGCATTTCCTTCATCCTAGAGGTTGAGTGCATCATATGTGAATAACCTATTTATGCAAATGAATTTTATTTTTCAAAATAAATCAATTTCTAAATTTATTTACATGTTATATATAGGGACAAATTCTATCCAGGTTTCTCACTAATTGACGATATAATAAGAAACATACCCTGCCACCCCTGATTATCTAAGTTGCAATTTCCTATCAAATAAAAGTGTAAAATATCAAGGATCTCATGGATGTTTTCTCACCATCCTAAATTAATAAATATTTATTATAAATATAAACACATATGTATATCAATGATTTTATGTAATTCCATGGGATATACATGGTGGATCAATCCATGTAATGATTCTCGACTTACAACCTCATAAATGTATTTAATATGATTCATATTTATCCATTTTTAATGAGTAAGATATTATATTCATTATAACATTAACATATCAATAGAAACCTGACACACTTTTTCATGATCATCAATTTTGGATAATTTCATGTCAAACTTTGTGGGGTTCTTATCATTCAATTAATCATTTAGAATAAATTAATGTACACCCAAAATACTTATATAAAATGATTTTATTTATTTTTAAAAGATTCAATGACTAGATCAATCTTTTATGTATCATAAACCTTGATAAAAAACATAGACCTCAATAATATACTATTATAATGGTTTTATTAAGGGATCCACCACATTTTCAGCTATAGCCACCGAACATGTTTTTACAAAACCCCTCTCATTAATCTCTCATATGAAAATGTATTTGTAAAGGATTTTTTTGTACTTTAGTGATACTGAGTCTAATGAATAATCATGTAGAATAACCCAATGATTATTAATACTTCATTACATTGTCATAAGATATAATTGGTCTCATCATCATATTTTGATCACTTTAGTTGTCTAAATGAACCAAATACATACACGAATCACATATTACATTGGAAAAATGAAAAACAATGAAATAGAAACATTATTATATCCTTGAAAATATTCATAATATCTTTCCACATATCATTGGAAAAGAAAAAAAAGGATTCTCAAATTCTCCTTAAGGGTTATATACATTGGAATTCATCATAAATAAATAATATGTAATCAATATTGAAATGAAAATAACCTAAAAATAATGCCATTTAATTGTTATTTTGATCAAGATATGTATACATGGATAATATTAATGGATTCATCTCATGAATAATATTAATTAAAATATTAATGAACAATATTCTTAATATTAGATGCCATTAAAAATTAGAAATCATGATATATTTACTAATAATTAATTTCGCAAAGAAATTTAATCTATGGGTTTGTTTACAGCAGAACCCATTTAGTATGTTGTGATTATTGGTTTATCTTATGAGACATAACGATGCATGTAGGGGATATATCATTCTATTCCCCAACCACCACTATATCTTCAATGCATTCCTCTTATATTGAATAATTAATTTTATTCAAAAAAATTAAGCCTTATAAATAAATATCAAATTGATTAAATGATATAAAATACTATTATATCCCTAGTTAATAAAATAAATTTCATTATAAAGTACCATATATAGAAATGGTATATGGTTTATGAAATAAAAATACCCATCATAAAAAGAATATGGATATATAGTGGAAATGTACTCTCCACTGAAATATGATCAAAATAAATTGAGTTTTTAAGAAAATGTAAATGCACAAAAAAATAAGAGACAAAAAATAATGAATAATTCCTCAGAAATATAGGTTTTGTAATAAACTTTTGACAATTAGAAAATAAAATAAAATAAAAATTAATGATTCAAATACATTTTCATAAATGGTTTTTACTTGTAAAAAAATTGAAAAAATTTCAAATAAGATAAATATTATAAAATGGTTATGGACAGGGGATGTTCTTTAACCCCAAATAAGTTAAAAAAGAAACATTCATTTGGAATTTTTATAATGAATATTGAAAATGACCCCATTTAAAAACATTATAAATAGTATTTTTACGAATGTAAAAAATAGGGAATAAAATAAAATTCCATTGATAAGAAATTATTTAATTTAAATTTATTTTGTAAAACAATTTTTGAAAATTCTTTCATCAAAAAAATATAACCATTTAAAAAAAGAGATATAATTTGGTTTCCGTTGAAAAATTTCACAGCTTTATTTTAGTAACAAAAAATGGAAAATTATCAATAAAAATGGAAATACATAAATTATCACATTATAATAAAGTAGATAAATTTCATGAATGGTTGATTATAAGAATGATTCATGAATAAAATATATTTAATTCCTGAAAATGGAGATTATTAAATAAATTCATACAACATTGGAAATTTAAAAAATTATAAACCATTGATATAATAAAAATGAATTGAAATATTTATTACTCTAAATAAATATATATTCTTCATAAACACATGAAATGGTAATTATATAGACCACATAAAAATATATATGTGGATAATAGAAAATATGACTCAATCGAGCGAGAATTGAGACGAAATCCCTTACCTCAAGTTCTATTTTCCACAAAAGTGATTTTAATCTCATATATATTTAATTTATATTTATTATTCATAAATAAATGAATCACATACTTATCTATTATATCATATATTTTGTACTAATAACAACTTATCACCTCTTTGTTAACTATAATTTATTATTATCATCGTTTTGGGAGTTAACTACTTCATTTTTCATGTATGTTTTGGTTCAGTAGATTCAATAGATTTCTATTTATCATGGATACATCAGATCTAGAATTATAATAACGATATTTATATCACATATATTCATTATATACATATACAAATTAATATATAAATGGTATATATAAATAAAATGAATCACACCATTCGTGGAGATGGTAGGTTGTAAATTTGCATAAAAAGATTTCTCACTATTTAATTGAAGGATAAAATTTATATAATCATTATATTATAATATAAATCATATATAATAATTATATATGTAATTATTTCCAATCATTTAGGGAGGACTCAAAAAATTAATCTTTTTAAATTTTTGATGTTATATTTTACATATACGCGTGAGTGATTTTATAATTTTTCAAAAGATTGGAAAGCTAAGATGAGAAATATTATATTATAAATCTAAAAAAATAATTATATTGTAAATATTATTTTTCGAAATGAAACCCACTTTAATGACTATCAATTAAATATGGTTATAGAAACATATTTGTATCATTTTTTTGAGGTGTTAGTCCACTCATATTCATGAGTGATACTTTCACTTTCCACCTGATGAAAACGAGGGTGGATTACAATGGTTAAATAAATGTAGTAATTTTTCCTATTTTGAGGATAATAAATTTATTATTTTTGGATATTTACCATATATCATGTATATGTAGACAAAGAAATAAATAGAAATAGTTCATAAAGGATGATAACCTCTCATTATATCATCTTGTTTATGATATTTTATTAAGGACCCTTGGAATATAATTTTTAGAAGACTAGAATGCAACATCCCATGTTTTGAATAAGTTAAAATTCTTTCGGAATTTTTTATTTTTTCATTTGTTGGATGGGATTCTATTAAAACTAATATCTGATAGGAAAATTTTCGTGTTGGAACACTTAAAATTAGTGATTCAGATGTGGCGTAAGGCTCATGAAATTTTATGAGTTATTTGATGCGTTTTGAGATAATTTTCCACAAAAAAATATCAGGTTCATCCAAATTAGATTATTTTTAATGGGTTTTTGAAACCATGCATCTGTATAGTTGAAACTAAAAATCCTAGTGCATGTGTGTAGATGGTGTAACATGGTATGTTAAAATTTGTACCTGTGGCCCCACATTCATGAAGGAATTCTATTGTTTGTTCCAAATGTGAAATATGTGTATTGTTTCTGCTTTTTCTAAACATGTGCCTATAGATTTATGGTGTGGAGGTGAGGAAATTCCAAGGGCATTGTTTTTCACATATTTTATCAAACTGTTCTTATAAACAAAGAGGGGTGTGGGTGTCATAGACAAACTCACAACATAGTTGGTGTATGGTTTTCATAACAATGAAGAATAAATGTGTTCCAATTATAAATGTTTAGAATTACTATATTACCCCTCCACCCTTAAATGGGATTTTCCCCCATTTTCTTCCTACATTCACCTAGGGGGTCCCCTATGTGGGATTTACTCCTCCTCCCACATTTTTTGTTAATCCCTCGTTCATGGTCCAATTCAAGATCAATGATGTTATTTATAAGTGTAATAGTGATTCTTCAACTCCTCGTGTGATTTTATCATTTTCACTTCTCTCTGTTCATTAAATCATTGTGCAATCCCATATAACCTTTTTAAGGGTTCCTTTCGGATTCATTAATTTCTCTCATTAAGAATTAAATCAGTGATTGGTAATGGATGATTAGAGCTCCATTTTTATGTGGACTATGGACTATGGGTTTTCCTATAATGTCTCATTATTTTTTAAAATACTCTATTGTGTTGAATAAGGGATTATCCATTTTTTACAACTAAAATGTGAAATAACATAAATTTAGTTTCTAAACATTGACCCCGACCCATTTCTAAACCCTTTGTCGTGATCAGAGGATGGTTCCATCCACTTTGTCTAACCCTTTGGGCGTGCCCTTCTAATTTTCATATTGGCTATTATTTTAATTTTACCAAGGATAATTTTTTTATTATGTATGTATCATTTTTAAACATAAATGGGTATGGTCTCACCACCTAATAATATATTAAGTGTTCATAGGTTTAATAGGGGAAAACCCGTGATATTAAAAAGATAAATGGCACGGACCTTCCCTTAGACTTCTTAATTACATAAAAAATGAATGGACAAAATTTTATAATAGATTTGTGATATTTCATGCTTATAATAATGGGGTTTTAAAATTTTCATATTTAAATTATTGTATGAAATTTTTATATACATGGAATTCAATATTATTTATGCTTGAATTGAATAATAAATGGGAATGTGTACTTACATGGTCCATTTTTCATCTTATAAGTAAAATGTTTAGTAGTGTTATAACAAATTATATGTTATAATGCATAATATCATGAACTTATAAGCACATTTCTAATTATTCATTGACATGGTGTAACTTATAAATTTTAATACTCATCCATGACATCCCGTATTATGGCACTCATTCATGGAATCCCTTGTTATGATACTCATGTATGATTTATTTTATTTTGATACTTAGGAATGACATCCCTTATTGTGATACTCGGGCATTGAAGCCCCTATTATGATACTGGGGAATGGAATCCCTCATAAATTGTGACACTATGGACAAGAATTCCACATTATACTATATGAGACTCTCATGACTATGCATGTATGTCTGAGTAATACCTCGGGTTTGGGCTAGTAATATGCATCAATATATATGGATATATATGTTATTAATTATAGAGTTCAAATATATTCATATATATTTTTGTAAAAATATATATGTATACATATATATACACATATATAGAGATATATATGGAGGCACAACATCATAATATTCCATCTTAATATGAAGAAGGTACTTTCCTTTTAGAAACATTAATTCCACTTAAATATATTTATTTACATATTGCATTATTTTTTATAATTACACACTAGTATATTTTATAGTTAATGAATGGATAGAATTAGACAGGTTTTCTACTGTCCTACTGAGTATATCTTACACCCTTTTGGGTTGTAGAATAGTACCCAAAATGACATCTTGATTGTAGGTTCTTGATCATGGATAATGTTATGTGTTATTAATATTGTAATTGGGTGTTTAGAATATCATGAATGAGACGAATATCAAGATTCTCATTCAGATAGTCTTGGAGGATTTTTTTAATTTTTTATTCATTTATTATATGTAGACTAATTTATATATTTTTATTATGTCTATGTATGATTGTATATTGGTCATTGTCCTAATTATCTAATGTTGATTATTTATTCAGTTATAAATGATTATTTGTTATTATTATATTATATTTAATTTATTTATGATTGGTTCAACTATATTTTTTATAGTTCTATAGCTTATAGTATTCCCAAAATACCAAATGTATACCCTCCCTTGTAGTCATCAACTGTTGGCTTAGAGGGATGCACTTTTGAGGCCATGAGACCAATTAGATTCGGGAATCGTTCAAGTGGATCCTTAGTCAGGATGACACATAGTGGTACCAGATCCTTCTTTTACTTTTAAATTACATTGTTGTGTCATTTTACAAGAGACTAGAAATGTGTCAGCACATGGCCAATAGCTTTTTTCTGGCTCTATGCAATGGAAATATGGGAGAATAGATCATGTTTCCTTATATGGTACTATTGTTAATGATTCTCGTATTACATATTCTTGTTATGTCACATTGAGTGATTAGTGATTTTTCACTAATTACTAATATATTAATTTTTACCCTTGGCCTTTTATAGAATTGAATAATTACAACATGCATCATTTTAGGCTCATAGAGAATCATATAGAATACATATTTCATGCCATGTAGACTATATTTATTAACTATTTGATATTTTGGGATTATTCTAATGTGATTATTTTTCATGTTTAGTTCTAAACCATACATGGGTGATTTCTAACTTTTCATGATAGTGTTTAAATCTTATGTAGTATCTTTCCTTGATTATTTCCATGTTTACTTTTATTATTATTTGTATATAGTATTCCTTATTATATTGTGGTTAAAAAATTGTTATTATAGTGTCTACATCAATATAAATGGTTTATTCCCATATTACTTGATAATGTCATTTAACTATCCAATTATGATATGATTTAGTCATGGACCATTGGTATCATGGGTTGAAATATTTTTGGATTTGATTAAATGGGATCCAATAACTATTTATGAAGCAAGTAGGCCATTATAAATTTTTTATGTTAAAAAACATAATAAAATAATTATATAGGAACCTTCATATTTTACCACTGATGTTAAAAACATGATTGTAGTTACATTAATTCAAATTGTAATGTATATAAACATGGACCATTATAACATTAAAAAGGTATTTCATCAAACAAGACCATTTATAAATATAAATGTTGTTAAATAATGACTCATGGATCATAATGATAAATTATCAAATGTTCATTTGCATTAGAAAATTTAAATTATTGCTTATAATTATTAGACCCGACTCAACCCAAGTAAGTCGGTCATGATATCATATACCTATGAGATAACCCTTCTAAGGGTGTGGTAATTATAATAAAATAAATGTTATTGGTTATCACCTAGAAGAACGTAGGTATGAATGAAGGGACACCAGTATGTTGCATTTTCCTTATATGTTTCAGTCCTTTACCCCATGTGAGTATTTTAATCCAATGGGTGAGGGTATTTAGAGTGTCAGAAATGAATTATATGGGTTACATACATATGTATAGTGGACACTTACTGAGTTGATTCTATTTAATTAATTAACTCCAATTTTCTACTTTTGATCTACACATATATGGGGAATTATTTAATTAAAATCCAAATTATAAATAAAAATATGTTTCCTACCTGGCTTATAAAATAACATTTTCTTTAGACAATCCATTTTTAATGAATTATGGATTAATAAAATCGATAAAAGGAATTAAAAAGATAATTTACCAAAATTGTAATATATTTTTTCTAAATATATAATAATTGAAATAAATTTTGATATAAATTTAATATGTTTCCTTTTGGAACTAGTATAATATAATGTATATAATACTATTTATCATTTAAACTGATAATTAATAACCCCTATATGTGTGGCATTAAAAAATAATTAATGAGAATCACATAGATTCTATAAAATGGAACATTAATGTGATTTTCTTAGTTTTACCCCTCATATATGGGATAACATTTATTTTCATAGAGGTATTCCTTGAATGAGAGTGTGGAAATTATTATAGGTCTCAATTGGCTTCTTTCGTACTATTTATTAACATTTAACGATAGCTAGTAAGTCATAGTAGATTTTTTTTTCATGAACCAAGTCTAAAATATTATGTCCTAAATTATGTGATGGGTTCACCCATTGTGGTAGATCCATTGAAGATAGTGAACTGGTATACTTTTGATCTGAGATTCCATACACAGTATGTGTTTTCCATTTGATAATTTGAGTTGGGTGGGACTCTCAATAGTTTTAAAATGACACCCTAGGGTAAGAATGTGGTTCTATGGTATGAATGATCTTGAGGGGGTATTACCGTATATAGATAAAAGTGGAGTGTTTTCTCTTTATATCCTTACACTGACATTGTGACTCATGTAGATCGAAAACCTTCCCTCTTGTTTTAGTGTAACCACTTTTGAAGGTAGTTATAAGAACGTTGGATGACATATCAGAAAATCCATCTAGTGATATGTTATTATCATGATAGAGACAATTATTATATGCGGACGAACCTCGGTGTCTCACATTTACTCAGACCATAGTAGGTTATGTTATGGTTTTTTAGGGTAACCTGTGAGAGAGGTAGGGCTTTTGTTTATTTTTTCCTTACATACAATGACCATGGTTTTACACTTGTCTCAAGACCTATGTATAGAGATGATCATGTTTTGTGATTTATCCAAAGTAATTCATTTTTATATGTAAATAACATTGTGTGATTTTGAATCAAAATTGGCGACATTGGGAATGATTTTGTAGGTTCTAAGCCCAGTAAACTAGTTTTTGATTGGTTAATACATAAAATATCTGAAAAAGACTCCATGATGTGGGTGGTTATTCAAGAAATCATGGAATATGTAGGTGCTCGATTTTGAATAGGAGTTCTAAGGGAGATCATTGTGTGTTGTAATACTGATGTACCTTCAAGAATGATTATCAAAACCATTTTTACAATTAACTCATTGGAGTGTGAGTACGGTCATGAATTAGGTGGTAAATGAGGTACACTAATTTTTTAGGGTTAGTAGAGTTCTCTCCATCTCACACAGTAACTATTTAAATTGAATAGTGGTGAGTGTCATGGGAAGGGACAAGGACCAATGGCTTCAAATGTGACTCATGTGTGCATGGAAATGCATAGATTTTGGTAAATTTAATGTATGATCCTAGGATGTTGACTAATTTATGAACAAACTATGTTTCATGAGATGATGGACCCTTATATGGTCTGTGAAATGAATGGTTGGGAGACATGGTGTTATGGGATAATATAATGAATGTATGTCATCTTTTGATGTTTTTGTGGATCATATGGATCTATACATGTGTATGGATAAATTCTCAGTGTACCCCTAGTATAGAGGTGATCATTCCCATTATATTAACATCATATTAATTATGTTGAGATAGTTTTGGATATATATATATATAGAGCTATCTCACCATATAGATTTTATGGGTTGAAAGAATGAATCATTAATAGTTTTATTTGAGGATCAGTTTATAATAATCAATGCTTAATATTGTATTGTGGTGGACCATTATGAGTGGTGATGATCAATGAAAAATGAAATAAAATAAGGCAATAAAAACTGTTCTCAGTGAGTGAAAATTTGTGATGAGTCAAATTTAAAATAACGCTTGAGAAGGGTGTGTTTTTAGCCATATCATTATTAGGTCCATAAATGGATGGACATGGGCAACAACATCAATTTCTATCTTCATTAAAGTAAATATAAGTATACTTCTATGTGGGGGAGTATGGAATTGGTCAATAATGGATGATCCTCATATATGAAAAGATATGTAATATTAAAATGGGTAGTTGGATATTTATTTTGGATCTCGTAATCCTTTTGATACTTAAGAAATGTATGGATTGTTTTCTCGGGGCATGCCAAGTACAATTAAAATAAATACTCAGTTTATGTCATGATGTGGGTGTCTAGAATTGGATGACTTATAAAAATCCATGTAGGTAGTATTATATATGATTATGTGTTGGTGATGTAGTATGAAAACAGTTTTCAACAAATATTTTCTTCAATGTGATGTCAGAAGAACTAAATTTTGGAATTTAGTGAGTGTTCCTCGAATGATCTCAGTAAACCTTTGGATAATGTATTTAGAAATATCTTTTTAAGAGACATAATCTATATGAACTGAATATTTCTATAATTTTTGACCAAATATTATTATACTTGAGCACTATCGTATAGATATTGTCCTCAGGGAAAATACATATTTAGAATAGAGTTGGTTTGAGACAAGTGCAGTGTAAGGGTCGGTCAGAGAATTTCAAAGATGTGATGACATAAATAGTTTCATTTTTCTCAGTCAAAATTTGGCCATTTATATAAAATTAGGGAATTGGTGTAGTGTACCAATGTTAAATCTAGTGTCTAGAAGTGAGAAATATTCTGAGGGAATTATAGGTTGCTGAGGATGTATTAATTAGGTAATTCTTATGTTATAAGTTCATGACTCAAAATTGTTCATTTTAAGCTAGAACATATAGTAGGGTGTACCATTGGACACTTATTGAAATATATTCTGACATGATCATTTATCTAGTGAGATGGGTTAAATTTAGAATTGTTATGGTGTTTCAATTTTTGTTAGGAGAATTTGATTTAGTTTTAGAATCTTATGTACAACATGTTTAAAGTGGTTCTAACTGGACCATTGGGTATATGAAGAGAAATGTGTTCATTTGTGAAGGAATTGGAAAACAACATAGGTTTGGTAATGTTTCTATTGATCCAAAAGTTTTCTCATGGAATAGAAGTTATATGGTGTCGATATTATAACATTCCATTTTTTTAACTAGTTAAAATTATGAGGGAATTATGGGTTTTTAGATTGTTGGATATAAAAATCATAAACTAAGATTTAGTAGGTAAATTTGATGATTGGAACACATATAACTAAATTTTATAAGTATTAATTTTATGTAGGTTTCATCGGTGTTTAGATGATTTTTCAGAGATATAAGCATAAAAAACTCGATTTCAATAAAAGTAGGAATGACGCACAGTTTGCTGAAATCATGAAACCCTATATGGAAAACTATGTGGCTTAGAGAAGTTATGAAGAGGGTATTATAAGGATAGTCAAAACGTATACCCATGATTGCACAGTCATGCATGGAATCTATATTTTATTTCGTAGGTGAAATTATTTTATCGTGAATGATTATTCTATCTAGGCAACTAGTAATGTGAGGTGTGGATGTGATGAAGTGACCATAGAATGGTTTGAAAACGGTTTGTAAATCCATGTTTATGGACCATATAGTTAATGGGTGTCTGGGGAAGATGCCCCACATTGTTTGTGCATGGTTTTCCTAACCATGTGGCATAAATTTTCTCCTATTAGAAAGGGTGATTTTTTTTATCCCTTCCCCATTAAATGGGTTTTCCTAATTTTCTTCCCATAGTTTCCCAGGAGGTCCCCCACGAACACTCAACTCCTAATCCTCTCCCTTTGGGGGCCTCTCACCTGTTTTAATCTAATTAATATTTTTATGGTTTGTTGGAATCATTAATGGTGAGTCAATGAATACTCTTTCCTCTTTTATTAGTTTATATTATTAGTTTTGATTTCATTGTTGTGTGAGCTCATATGCCCTATTTTTCAGGGCCTTTATATTATTATTCAATTGCTCTCATTACATCTCAAATCAATCTGTTGTAATGGATTAGTAAAGTATCTTGGTATATGGAGGTTGTATATTTGTTTTCCAATAAGAAATCATTATTTTATAAAATACATTGTTGTTCCACACAATGGATTATCCATGTATTTCTCCTAAAATGTGAAATAACATAAATTAATTATTTAAAACATGTCCCAGACCCTTTGTTAGGACCGTTGAAATGGTTGTATGTTGTTGAACTCAACTAAGTGCACCCATTTGGGTGTTTCCTATTGTTGTAAACTTTTTTAATTGTCCCTAGAATTATATTGATTAATAAATTATAAATGATTTGTTAAAAATAAAATGTGAATTTTCTTGGACCATAAAAATATAGGAAGTATTCCTTGGTTAAATATGGGAAATTAAATGGTTATATTGAAATGATAAACGATATAAAAATTCCCATGGCATTCATTATTTATTATAAATGGAATGTCCAAAAATATTTACCTGTGTTGTGGTATGGAATGATTTGGGTCATGAAATTATTAAAAATTCATGCATAAATTATATTATGACCTGTTTATATACATTTTATCTCTAATTATACATAATTATATTTATTTATAATTTGGAATGTATACATTCATGAAAATTGTTTCTTCTAATAATTAAAATGTTAAATAGTGTGATAAGAAATTGTAAGTTGGCGTCGATAACCTCACCACCTTATAAAAAATTTATTATTATTTATGGTCATTAAGTCAATTAAAAATTTTGATAATAAATCATGTAATCCCATATTGTGATAATTGGGCATGGAATCCCTCATTGTGATACTCGGGCATGGTTTCCATTATTATGATACTCGAGTATAGAATCCCTTATCGTGATACTCATACATGGTTTACCATGTGAAGATACATAAGTATGGATTACCTTATAAATTTGAAACTTGAGAAATGAATCCCTCATTAGACATCAATGATATTCTAGCTTAGGGAGAGGTATGTATTGTTAGTTGGGTGTCTTCTGAGGAACTCGAGTCTGACATTATTATATTTATCAATTTACTAGATTATTTTTTACCAATTAGATACAATATTTTATACTCATGATCTTGAAATAATTATACACCATTGGTGGTGACCTAATGAGTATATCACACATGCTGATTGGGCTACTAGTTGGTACTTGAACAGAACTCATAATTGCAGGTTCCGGATCATTGATCATGTCATGTTTTGTTACCCATGTAAATGGGAGTTTGGGGGTAGAATATTGATCCATAGATCAGGAATATAATGGAGATAGAATTTTGGGTGGTTTAGTTATTCATATATTATATTTCGACAACATTATACATTTTTCCATGTCAATGTATGGTTGTATATTGTGTGTTGACCAGGTTATCTGATGTTTATTATTCATTTAGTTATTATTGATTATCTGTTGTTATTATATTCCACTACCATTAGTTATGATTTATTCTACTATATTTATTACTAATCCAGAGGGTATAGACTCTCCAATATACCTCATTTAGACCCTCTCTTCTTGTGGCCAGCCTCTGGTATATGGGGAGGTGCTTTGGAGGCCGTGTAACTAACCATCTCAGGGAACGTTTTTAGTATCTCCAAGATCAATACATCGCATGGTTCTTAAAATTAATTGATAGAGATGTTTATAAGATCATTATGTACGGTTTTAGGATAAATGACTCAATGTGGTGTAACTAAGATTGAAGAGGGATATCCTTTTATAAGTGGTGAAGATGACACATGTTTAATTTATGAAAAGATTAACATATAATAATTTTGTACCGACTAAAAATTACTTAAGATGGATATAGGTCTAAATTTGATATATGATGATATTATATTATTACAATAAAATATTATTTAGAAAAGTTAAATTGGAAAACATTCCCTTTTCTCTTGGTATGACCAATAATAAACCTATTTTAACCTTAACCATCATTAAATATTTTTTAAATTATTACTATTAATTGGAAAGAAAAACTAAGTTGACCATATTACCTAATAGAAATTATTCTCAATAAAAATATTCATACCATTTTCTAATATTCAAGTCATAGAATAGGGATAGTTTTACATAAAATGAAACCAGTAAAATGTGTCAAAAATCGGATTTCATAAAAAAATGTTGTTCTTATGTAAATATTTTTTTATAAAAAAATTCAAAATAAAAATGATAAAATAAAATTTATTTTATTATTTATAAAATAGATGATATATTTTATTTTCAAAAAATTTTAAAATAAAATTTTACTCTGTAAATTCTTGTAATGAAATGATGTTTTCTAATAAAATTTAGTATTTTTTACAATTCATACAAACACTAAATTTTCGAAAAATTATAAAAAATATTGTCTAAGAAATTTTTCCATGATTATATAAAAATTGATGTTAATTTTATAAAATAATATATTTAAAAGTGTCCTAAATTGATTTTAATATTTTCTCATAAAAATCAAAAAACACCATTTTTTATGGAAAAAATGTATTTTTGAAGTATATAACGACTATAAAGAAAAATAATTTTTTATAAATATATAATTTATTTTTATTTTTAATTATTTAGTTAATAAAATTCATACCAAATTTTTAATTACATTGTTATATAAATAATATTTAAATAATAAAATTTTCATATAATACCATATCTCTCTTAACGATCCGTGTTTCATGTTTAGAAAGATATCAAACACATCAAAAAATATTAACAGAGATATATCATAAATTATAAGGGTTTTATATTGATCCCAAATATTATAATTTTACTCTAAAAATGATGTCACATTAATGAAAATAACTTATTATACTTCTTCCTCATCACCTCCTTAGTTTCCCGAATAGCTTCCTCAAATTTAGGGTTTGTCCACCAAACCAGGACCAATTCAGTGGTCTGGTTTTGTATAAATTTATCTCTATAATCAAGAATTTCAATTGGTTTTTCATTATAAGATATATCTTGATTCAACTGTAAAAAATATGATTTCAGTACATGTGAATGAACATGCATGTTATTTCATAAGATTGATACATGGAACACTTCGTGAACATGAGAGAAACATTTGATGGATGTGAAATTTGATAAGATAACATACTGATAGTATCAATAATTTCAATTTTATTGCTATAACTAGGGATCATAATTTATTTATTTATGAATTTGATAACCATATTTTAGGGAGATATTTATAGGAATATATTTTCAGCAACTCCGAACCCCATATTTCATAGATAATTTCAGTAATTTTTTTGCACTTTAATATTTTATTTATGGGTTATTGAATGGATTTAACCATATCTTCAATTTTAATATCTAGAATATGTCCCAATAGGATTCATTTTATAAATTTTTTCTGACAGGATGTAGTTTCTCAATTCCTTCCATAAATGGATTTATAAGATTCCATCTAAATGTTTGATTGAAAGATATTGTTGTAAAACAAATCTACCTATGGATTGTGATTATCACAAACACCATTGAAATCACTAGAGAAATATTTTAACATGAATATGAGAGTTTTAATGGTACTCTTTGAGTTACTAATTATATAATATTGATAGGAAGTATTGAAACGCGACTCTGTATCTAGTTTAAACTGAAGGCGTATCTTGAACACTAAGGTAAACCTTGGAAACTAATATTATTGGATTAAGAGCGATACTCCATTAAATATAAGCATATACATAATGTGTAACTGATTAAGAATTTAAAGAGATAAATCTTCAATGATGTAGATAAAATGAACTGGTTTCATTATAATATTTCCTATAACCCATATAGCATTATGGCCTTTTGTTATTTGGGATATCCAATAAAGAAATAAATTGTAATGTTATCCTATTTCCATTCTGGTATGGTTAATTGTGTTAACAAACCCTTATAATTCAATCTCTCATAATTAACTTTCTAACACAATGGTTTTGGTTCTTGCCAAATGATAATTGAAAAAATCATAAATGATGAAATACCTAAATATGGGTATTAATTTCCCCACAAAATAAAATAACAAATAATGCAGATGAGACCTATGGATTGCATGAGCCTTCAAGGGAATTGAGACAATGTAACCATTATAAGGTAACTAGAAGACATCACATGTAGCATATATCCTGAAACAAATCCCTTCGAACCCATTTCTACAGGTCCTCCAACAACCTTAAAGGATCTCCAAAAAACATGGGGTAATGTGGTGGCAACAAACTGATTTTCCCAAGAACACATGGTTCATTTCTTAGTGGACACTGAATATACCGTCTAAAAATCCATTGAAAATAGTATAACAACATTCCAATGGTGGAGTCCCCTGGTAATGGAAATGTTCATGTCACTCATCACCAAAGGGAAGAATGTCTTCCCTCAGAAACAATTAAGAAAAAAAATTTCACTCCCAAACCATTGTGAAATAAAAAAAATAGATAAATAGGGAGAGGAGGGAGTTAATAATGGTTGTAAAAGACATGTGAAACACCCCTGTAATTCTATAAGATACTATGAGTCCCAATAAACATTTCTTCCTCACCCCGAAAAAACATCTCAGCTTTTCCTCCTCTGTGTGTAAAACGACGTGTAAAATTAAAGGTGACTGTGTGATTCCCCTTTTTCTCCCCATGGAAAAAAGATGGGATTTTCCATGAAATTATTGCAATTCCCCATATGGCCTTTATTGGTAACATGATGAATGCCAGGAAATTAATAAAATTTCCTTGACATTACTAGTTAAAACTCGCATAATACATAACATTGGTATAATAATACAATGGAGATAAAAATAAAGTAGGAGAGAGATCCTACAGTGTAAATAGTCTTGTGACTCATATAGTATGTATACAACACCGTCCATAAGTCCCCTATACAATCTCCCATTTCCCCAAAAAATATCTTAGGTAGGGCATCATTTATTTCAAAAGTACTATTCCATTGGAACATTGATCTCGCAAAGGCCCTTGGGCATGTCAATATGACAACACGGAAGTCCATAAACACACCCACATGAGTAAAAAATTGTTTTGATTAATTGGAAATGATCTAACAATGTATTTTTAGACAATAGGGACTCATGATCGATGAAAATTAGGTAACACCCTTAGAGAAATCCATGACAAAGACTCGCAATAATGTGTGGCACCATACCCCTTCGCCAACACCATCCTGGATCCACACAAAATATGCTATGAAAATTAGTGAAACATCAGGGCGGAGAGGACTATTAATTCCAACACCAGCCTCATAGAAAATGGTCGGACACTCAAGATGAAGATGGATACATACACAAGAGACTACAAGATAAGCACCAGAGCAGATTTCTAAGAACGGATGATTACATAACCAGAAAGTCATCGGTCATGTAATACACTGACGGAAAACTAGAATTATCATGAACCATGCATATATAACTTCATGTCATCATTCATAGATCTTCTGAAGGACCTATGGCTAGGCATTTAAAGAATATCCCCCATGTCTGCTAGATCACGCAATACTTAAAACAAATCTTCCTTTGGATTTTGATTATCACAAACACCATTGAAATCACTAGAGAAATATTTTAACATGTATTCAAGATTTTTAATGGTACTCTTTGAGTTACTATTTATATAATATTGATAAGATGTATTGAAACGCGACTCTGTATCTATTTTCAGGTGAAGGCTTATCTTGAACACAAAGTTAAACCTTGGAAACTAATATGATTGGATTAAGAGCGATACTCTATTAAATCTAAGCATATCCATAATGTGAAACTGATTAAGAATTTAAAGAGATAAATCTTCAATGATGTGGATAAAATGAACTGGTTTCATTATAATATTTCCTATAACCCAAATAGCATTATGGCCTTTTGTTATTAGGGATATCTAATGAAGAAATAAACTGTAATGTTCTCCTATTTCCATTCTGGTATGGGTAATTGTGTTAACAAACCCTTATAATTCAATCTCTCATAATTAACTTTCAATCACAATGGTTTTGGTGCTTGCCAAATGATAATTGAAAAAATCATAAATGAATAAATAGTTATATATGGGTATTAATTTCCCAACAAAATAAAATAAAGAATAAGGAAGATGAGACCTGTGGATTGCATGAGCCTTTAAGGGAATTGAAACAATGTAACCATTATAAGGTCACTTGAAGACATCACATGTATCATATATCGTGAAACAAATCCCTTCGAACCCATTTCAACAAGTCCTCCCACACCCATAATGGATCTCCAAAAAACTAGGGGCCATGCGGTGGCAGCAAAATGATTTTCCCAAGAACACATGGTTCATTTCATAGTGGGAAATGAATATTCCATCTAAAAATCCATTGCAAATAGTATAACAAAATTACAATGGTGGAGTCCTATAGTAATTGAAATGTTCATGTGACTCATCACCAAAGGGAAGAATGTCTTCCCTCAGAAACAATTAAGAAATTTTTTTTTACTCCCAAACCATTGTGAAATAAATAAAATAGATAAAAAGGGAGAGGGGGGAGTTAATAATGGTTGTAAAAGACATGTGAAACACCCCTGGAATTCCATAAGATACTATGAGTCCCAATAAACATGTCTTCCTCACCTTGAAAAAACATCTCAGCTTTTCCTCCTCAGTGTGTAAAAGGACGTGAAAATTTAAAGGTGACTGTGTGATTCCCCTTTCGCTCCCCATGGAAAAAAAGATGGGATATTCCCTGAAATTCTTGCAATTCCCCATATGGACTTTATTAGTAACATGATTAATGCCAGAAAATTAATAAAATTTCCTTGACATTACTAATTAAAACTCTCATAATACATTACATTGGTATAATAATACAAAGGGGATAAAAATAAAGTAGGAGAGAGATCCTACAGTCTAAAAAGTCTTGTGACTCATATAGGATGTCTACAACATGGTCCATAAGTCCCCTATACAATCTCCCATTTCCCCAAAAAATATCTTAACTAAGGAATCATTTATTTCAAAAGTTCTATTCAATTGGAACATTAATCTCACAAAGGACCTTGGGCATGACAATATGACCACAAGGAATCCCATCAACACACCCACATGAGTAAAAAAATTGTTTTGATTAATTGGAAATAATCTAACAATGTATTTTTAGACAATAGGGACTCATGATCGATGAAAATTAGGCAACACCCTTAGAGAAATCCATGACAAAGACTCGCAATAATATGTGGAACCATACCCCTTCGCCAACACCATCCTGGATCCACACCAGATATGATATGAAAATTAGTGAAACATCAGGGCGGAGAGGTCTATTAATTCCAACCCCAGCCTCATAGAAAATGGTTGGACACTCGAGATGATGTTCGATACATACACAAGAGACTACAAGATAAGAACCAGAGTAGATTTCTCTGAGCGGCTGATCACACAACCAGAAAGTCATCGGTCATGTAAAACACAGGAGAAAAACTAGAATGATCCTGAACCATGAATATAGAACTCCATGTCATCATTCATAGATCTTCTGAAGGACCTATGTCTAGGCATGTAAAGAATATCCCCCATGTCTGCTAGATCACCCAATACTTAAAATAAACTTCCACTGAATGAATCTAAGGAATTCTCAATACATGAGTTGGATAAAAGGACTAAATGTGGAAGACATAAAACAAAAACATGTTCAATGGACCTTATGATATTATCATGAAATATTCCTGACAAGAGATAACACCAGGTCATGTCATCAACATCTCATAATTCTCTTTCATCATAATATTTAGGTTGTGTGAAATAATATCAAAATTTGAGAGGAATTCAAATGGTCACTCTAGGTGTTCCACAGTATTCTCATGTAGTCCCTATTGAATGGTCACCCATGCAACATGATTTTCTTTAGATACATCACCTGACTCATATAATCGTGTCTGATCATTACATTCTTGTCTCCAAATTGCACCTAGGTATCTCAGATAAACTATCGCGATACCCTCTAGGTGAGTCAACTAAGACACAATATGCCCTCCAGACATGTTATCCAGGACTCATGATGACCTCCAGGGATGTTACTAAGGATATGAGAAAACCCATGAGATGTTTCATACTAACTACCCTGATTCAATCCATAAGTGGTTTTCATCTTTCACAATGAGATCTTGGAAATACATCTAAATCATATGACACTCTCCAGGTGATCCCACCGGGTTGGGCAATTGCTTCCCAGAAAAGTTATTTGATCCTTTCAATGTCCTCTATATAAGTCAAATAGGCCTTGTGATACCTTTTTGTTAAGTAGTCCATGACATATGTTCATCCCTGTACTCGTTAATAATATCCTTCCTCGGTGTGTAAGCACCGATCAATTGGGAAACCGTAGTGTGTGATCCTTGACCCAGGAAACTATGACGCATCTGATTCCTTTTATATTCAGCATACATAAGACACCATTTCAATGTCCAAGTGCTATATTTATCATTCAAGGAAATACAAGTGTATAATTCTCATATCCACATGCAATTTCATTGATTAATTTTCATCCCATGTTTCTCATAATGAATATTGATCACGTGGGATTATGTAGTTTCATTGATTATGTCCTACGCACCATAAACTCCCAGGTCACATGGGAATTCTAGGACATGATAATATTATTTTTTCTCAGTGTATGAGCCCCAGTGAATGTGGAAGCCTGAGTGTGTAACACAATGATAAATTGAACTATGAGAACTCTACTTCCTATAAAAACCAGGATTTATAGGATGCATCCTTGCAGTCCGATCTCCATATGAAATTTCCAAAGGGGCTCCACAGAGCATGTGCCTCGTACACATGTGCAATGAGACAGATTAATTATTATCCATTATTTATCACATATATCATAGCCCATGTGGGAATAGGTATTTGCAATAATCAACTCATTCACATCACAGATATCCACATACTAGTGCAATGATAATATGTAATCTCTGACGAATGGCATGATATATTTACTTCTACACAAAGGCATCTACCTCTAAGAATGTCCCAAGGGTGAGATTGAATTATGATAACTGAAATTACTACAGTAAAATGGATATGTAGGATGACTTCCTAAATCCAATTTTCAAATAAAAATCTACTTCAATTTAATCCTTATGTTAATGACATTTGAACCATCAAGACCCAATCATTCCCATAAGATGATCACTCTACCTCATCCATCACTAGGTAGAGAAATAAAAATGAACTTTGATAACTCTATTTATCATCATTATTGGGATAATTACGAATTATTTCAAGGACTAAAGCATCAACACTTAGTGTCCTAGTGAAACCAAATACTTCTTTTCTACATGAAGTTGAACTGCATGGGTTCAATGAACTATATGGTTTCCGATTCTTGTCATTACTAGGATACATAGGACACCTAATAATTGATTAATCAACTCCTTACATGGAATCATACTCCAAATATCATGGTTATAATGCTTCAACATAAAATCAACCACCCATTATTGGTTAATGATGAATAACCTCATATACATACAGATGGATTTACTAGAGATGACCTAATATTTTGTACATAAGGGAGAATTAACACATAACAGTTTTGTTCGGTAACCGGTCATATATAAATATTGGGAAGAGATTCATGAACATATCTTATATCTAAAAGAGTGTCTCAAAGTAGGAAGCAATTCCCCCAAAATTGTTTGATGAGGTTTTCATTTCATCCTCTCGACCGATGCAAGTATCGATGAGTCATTGGGCCTAAAAATATAGATATAATGTGCCTCTTGAAATCAGTTCATTACGTATCATGGGATGGGGGAACCATTGGGGATTTCTATGGAATATTCAACAAATGTTATACCACCCATATTAAAACTGACAGGAGTACCCCATTTCTTTTCAACCTCATTTCCTAACAATACAAAAATAGTGAACCCGATTTGAATATACATAATAACAAAACAATCGGTTAACCATGATCCGTGTCACTTTCTTTTGAAAAACCTGCACAAAAAATAATTAAAACGGACATGACATTATATATGATCCTATACAACTAGGTTCTCTGGAAATAATCCCATCCTTGTTTTGTCATGTACAAACACGCAGAATGGATTAACCAAGGAATATCTGAAGAATTTTTTTAACCATGTATATCTAATTGAGAATGTTACGACTAAGATATTTCACAAATTGGTGACCTTGTTCCTTATTGTATGCATGACTACATATATTGACCACATCCCAATTCAATATAATGTATTCATAATATAGTAATTTCTCTAGTTAATCATCTGCGACTAAATCCCCTATGGGTCACAAAGTGATCTCACAAGCTCCACAACTACAATGACAAGTGAAAAAATGATGGTTCAAGAGTAACATATGGGGGGTAAAATCCTCACCATGTAATGAACCCATAATACAATCTATGTACGAAAATTGGAAACTATGCATCACCCTGGAAATGTTGCTGCTATGATAGGGGACCTAGTAACCACCACCAATCACTTTAAGAGCTTATCCCCTATGCACACCAACTTCCACCTTCCATATCTGATGAATGTGGACCATGAAGCCAAATACATCCCCCATCAGGATCAAGGGCCACCCAGGAGGGATCCTACTATATTTTGTCATAAGCCCCATCATGTAGGTACCCACCATCATCCATTAGGGGTACCATCCAACACATTGTCACCTTTGAGACCCATGAATAGGGAAAATGTAGGCTCATCAAAGGGGTAAGGTGTGGGATTCCCAGGAGAGGTCTCATATATCTGATCTTACGGACAATGAATTTCTACGTATTCTAATATGAACAAGTATGTAGTCTCATATTCTTACTTACATGGGGAAAGTCTGTGGGCTTATTCCCACTACAGTCATGAAGGATGCTCATATTCCTACCCTTGTGCATGAATCCCATCATAATATTCTTTGGTGATATAGAGGATAGAAGTGGGGTTATATCCCCGCTTTAATCGAATTAATCTTCTAGTGTATAATAGAGATAGAAAATGTGTAGGCTCGTTTTACTAGACACACTTTTGAAAAATGCCAATATATTTTAGAAATATTTAAATAACCCCAATAGAATATTCTAGAACTATTGTAGATAAAGGAACATGTGAATAATCATATCGCGACATCTAGGACAGCTCAACACATTGATCATCTTGAACAAGTGGTTTCACCAGAGAAATTGAAAATTATTGCTTCTATATAAAATAATTATTGGAATATTTTGATAAAGGGTGAGGCATTGGATTCAGATCATAATCTTGTTCCAATGAGGACTCACCAGGTGATAGTGGAACGCACCATAGGAAAGGGGAACTGGACGGTTGAATATGTTTGATGACATATTAAAAAAGCCTGGGAACAGTCTCATACCCTCCATCTACCAATGATTTACCACATGACATGGAAACATGCCTCATGACATGCTCATATTCCTGTAGACGATGTCCAGAGGCATACTCTAAAGTCCTAGGATCATGCTCAAACCCTCATTCAATCTATGGAGAAATAATATTCAGTGGAAAAATCCTCAAGAAATGCTTATATTCCTATATATAATTATCCCTCAAATAATGCAATAGATTTTGGAATCTAGATGCATATTCCTACATCCACTGATGAATAATTGTGTCAACATCATTACAAGGAAATTCAGATGGAGGTTACTATCCCTTCTCCAATTTTGGAGGTTTGTTTTCTTATATCGATGAGTATTTCATATTCAGACTAGCTCATATTCCTGATCTACCTAGGGATCACCCTGTAAGCGCATCACATGCCTCGAGGAAGGCTCATATTCCTCCCATGAAATACTATAGGCATATCAAAAAGGCTCAATCTTTGTCAAATACTCCAACATTTAATGAGGCTCACCAACAGAGAATGGAATATGCCTCAAGACAGGCTCATATTCTTTCCAATAATGAGACATCCCATATTTATATTCCAACATCTTCTCAGTAGAGGTCTCATATTCCCATAGCACATTAAGGTAATATACAAGCTATGTAAGCCGTCATACATTAGGCTCATATCCTAACACAACCCCAAAAGGTCGGGTGGAAAATCCCGAACAAGATGTAAGATATGTACCATATTTCTAATCTTATCAATTATAGATTCCTTAAGGTCATTCAATTCACATTATCAACACAGCAGGGTCCATAAACTCCTCTATCAAAGAGGAAGCAAGATATTTCATTACCATGACTGTACTCCCTATTGTAGTGTGGATATGGATTGTAGGGGTAATACTCCTGATATACACTATGGTCATTCTCCCCATGGTGACATATCCCATGGGTAAGGAACCCCCCCCCCCAAATAAATAGGTCTTTATTGAGAGGTGAACAAAACTATAACACCTTTGTACAGAGAGGTGTTCGAAATATCGGGGTCAATGGTATATACATCTCCATAAACTTCCATTATAACTCTACTCTCATTAGCACAAGACCATTAGATCCATCCTCAATAGTCTAACTAGATGGGGGCATGTAAGTATAATGAATCAGATGTTGACGTCAACGTATAGAGAGATTTATCTAGAAACAACATTCCCATCATGCTCTTCCCCTCTCCACTTCATACTATGAGTTCCTATATGAGTTAGAAAAAGGGTTCATGTCTTATCCATGCCAAAAATATGTGGGTGACTCGTCAGTGACTAAAGGCACGGATCCTCCCTTATCCTGGGTATAATGTTCACATTCATATCATCAATATACTCTTTTTTCATCTAGACCTATCCACTATCCCTATAGCTCGGGATCCAAAATCAGAAAAGTGTCGTGCAAATTTTCAATAATATTTTCTCTATTTCATCAATAACTCCACTGCATCTGATCTCTGAAGCCATTTCATACATCCATAATTAGTGATGGTGAAGTATGTATCATTAAATTTTTTTGATCCCCTAGAAAAAATGAATCCCTAAGATACAACATATTGCAATTTTATATCCTCTCGTTAAATCAGGGGATTGAGTAATGTTTGGGATATTTGGTCAATACAATGGAATGCCTCTCATTCAACAGTCTATAGACACCATGAATAGAGAGATAGAATAGCCAATAAGACATGAAAATGGGTCACTCAAGCAATAAAAACACATTTCAATCAAGTATACTTATGTTTTGATCAGTCAAAAAACTTCTCATGTGGAATGGTTCTCAACATGAGTTCTCATCACACCCAACACCTACACGATCACTTTTGCATGAAATTAGATATGTTATAATAGAAGCCACTATATCATTTATTCAGGATCGTACCCAAATCATCGATCTAGGGGATTATCTACCATTTCCTTGACCTCTTGGATAAATAATTACCAAGAGGATTGAAGACACATTGGTAGCAGTTGCATGTAAACCCCAGCCCGCTAGTCTAGGAAAATTTATATCTCGATTACCATCATTAAGATCATATTCTCTATGAGGACCCTGGAGACATCATCAGTGATTCCAGATCAACTCCACCCTACCAAGCCTGGGGTATTTATACCTTCATGTCCATCCTGGGAGTCATCAAATCCAATATAGGAATTATTAGATCCTCAACAATAGGACCAGAAAATACCGATTGATATCCTTAATTAGCCCCCATACTATAGGGAAAGGGGCATTTTTATCATCATTATCACCATAATGGAAATTAGTCTTCATGTTGGAAGGAATCAATCAACGATAGGCATTCCACTAGCTCCTCCAACCATAATACAAACCACATTATGTTTGGTTTTCTTCACCAATCACGACCAAAAACTCCCTCATGTTTACAATTTATAGACCATGATGGGTGTAGGGTTTGGAAAAGGCAATCATACCACATCAGGGTCACAATCCATAAATATACCATTATAGGAAATGGTTTTCCTAATGACCCCAAAAGAAGATAGTGCAGAATAATCTTATTGCCTCGAAAAAAATGGCCTATCCACCAATGCTTGGTATTCCTCTATGACTATTGTCACTATTAATTTGACAAGAATTTTTGATCATGGAGAAAATGTAGAGGGCTGCATGATTTAATCTTAACCCCACGAAGAAGGTTATATAGATGCACTAAATGATGATACACTCACCAAAAACCAAGGACATCTTCAAAATTTGGAACCATCGAATACATAGTATCCACCTCCATAGTGGAACACATCCAAAGAAAAGAGAAACGTCATGAACACATCATAGTTTACATTGGAAAGAGTTGAGGTTATTTCCCCATAAGAAGAATAGTCTCAATGTGAGAGTGAAATAATAGATCTACCAAAACTCCATGAGGATCTACTAAGAAATATTCCCACTGGGTATCGTATTTAGGAACATGTGAGTATTCTCTCTCATATGGACCACCCTCCGGTAAGACTAGTGTCTGAGAATTAGATTGGATTGGGATCTAGGTAGTCATTTCATATAAATGAAGAAGTGGAAAATAATCATGACTCCACTCTATTGTGGTGACATCCTCAACCATATCAGGATAATCATTCGGTCTTAGCCTAAATCAAGAATTAGTAGGAGATAAAATTTGGATCACCTCACAGAACCCCACCCACTACCAATGCATGAGATATGGATCAGATAGTTATTCCCCTAGAGTTTCTTAACTTCATCAAGTCTCTGGATAGCTTAATGGAAACCATGGAATGGTGACATTCACATGTGATGTCTAAGAGGAAGCCGTATCTTTAATGAGTGGATGACACCCTGCCTCCACCAAATTGCGGAAATCCTACCTTTTATACTTTAAATAGATTGGGAATCCTGAAACAGTATCTCACGCACTTGGTGTCTAAATGTCAGTCTATGATGGGGCCTCAAGATCAAAAAAAAAGAAAAAATATGGGGTTTTTCGAATAGCATCAGACAGGGCTAGCCTTTTAATGGTACAATAAAATTCTAACAGGATCTGTTGTAGGATTGGAAGACTTCAGACATTAGTTAATTTATGAATCTATTTCTTCACTGAGGAAAACAATGATCTTTAACCTAATGAACTTCAAAAAATACATGAATGATTGGCTGTATGATTTCATAGAAATGTGGAAAGGATTAACATATTTACTCAACATATGTCCCACGCAAAAGAAACATTTGTAACTATATTCAGGTAATCTCATTGATGATTTTTAGACACATATGATCCCCATTATGTATGTATGAGTGTTCTGTGAGTTCATAGAAATATCCCAACTCTAGGATGATTCAATTCAGAAAACCCAATACAAAACACGACTCATTCCCACAACACATGGAAAAAGGAAAGAAAATGTAGCAGTTGCAGTTGTTACTCTTTAATCTACATAAATTTCTGTCCATCCACCCAGGTCGGTTTCAAACCTCGAATCAGCCCTTTTCGAGCTGTGAAAACCAGAAAATCAATCTTTACATAGAGTTAGAGAGAAATCAGAGTTACTAGGGATTTAAATAACATATGAAAAATGAATAATCCCTCGGGAATGATCATGTACCCAATCATTTCTTAGTATTCATGGAAAATACCATGTTTATTCTCCCACATCCAAGGAAGATCTATGAGGTCAGCATCACTAACTTTCCTGATTATATATATTTCCATAGATGTATGGGTTATAATATCAACAATTTATTCATCATTAAAAATATATTTCAAGGAATGGTCGATTATGTATAGGTGGCCTTAGATAACTCCATAGAGTATGTGGATTGCATAACCATTTTCCGATAATAATAGGAAGAGTTATGGAAGAACGTCTATGCCAGACTTGAACAAATGTATGAAAATTGGATGACTCAAAAGATAGTTGATCGAGATCATTACACCCTTAGATCATAGCTTCCTAGACCCACAATAGCTCCACTACCCAAAAAGGAAAGATCAAATGTACCTCCCAAAAGTGGGAATAACCACAATAAGATGGAATAAACTTAATAGAATGAATCATATTATTCTCCAATGTAGGACATAACTCTTGCAGACATTTTCCATGCAACATTTGGTGAACGATCACCACCTCGGACAAGGGAATCATTGTCAGATGAAGAGTTCATCATTGGTTCTATAAATGTGGTGTACATGGACAACCCATTCTTTGATGGTTATTATTCTTCCAAATAAGAGTCCCTCAAATATAACTAGAGAATGAAAGGATGCTTTTGTTGAAGATGAGGATACATGGGACATGATATATGTGGTCAAAACTAAAATTCCAACCATACCATCGTGGAGAACATATATGCAATTGGGACTCATGTTGAGGCACTCTAGTAGGACCAAAAAAGGCAAATAGGTGTCTCAAAACCATACAACAGCTTCTTACAACCAAATATCCTACATGAACGTCTATAAGGGGTTTAATATAATCAACCCAGGAAACAGCCATTGTCATTATGACCTACACCACAAAAATTAGATATTCCTTAAACCTATGCACAACTTAAAATCCCATCTACCACAGATTCGTCTAGTACATAACCACATTTCCACAAGGATCCCTGCATTGGGACACACCAAAACCTGGCTAAAAATTACGAAATTATGAAATAGCTAGTTATCGTCCCAACCAAAATATAATTCCTTCATGCACTCGTTCTTTCAAAAGATATTTCAGATGAACTTGTTGAATCCCTTTGAAGCCCACTGAAGTTTGTGATAGAAGTTGTTATATCCAGGTCTATCGAGTGGATAACATGTCCTCATAAGTCCATGTCGCTATCTCATTCATGATTCAAGATCAAGATGAGGCCATCCAAGGTTACGTCAGACCCCTAAATGTCTCATGAAGATTCTATAATTCCAACATCAAAAGGGATCTGATTCTTAATGTTTTTGGGATCAATATCACCCCAGTTCAAAACCTCCAGCCTTAGGGATATAGTAAAGGGGATTGGTGATCCAATGATCTAACAATTAGATGGTATGATAAGTGTGAGAAAGTACCTCTCTTAAATATCAAGATCAATAATCAGTTTTGTGATCTTAAATCAGATGTTGATTTTTTGGTTATCCACCAAAACACTGCATAAAATGATCTTTTTGGATGGTTCTGGCTCAATAGACACTTTAGGGTACCATTGATATTCTATTATTGTTTTATGTACCCCACTGATGGGAAAATTATTATACTACATGGGGATTGTGCCCCCTTCATGATTGGAGATCCACATATGCTAATGTAGATTTAAAGAATAAGGGAGGAAAGAAACCAGTGATGAATGATGATATATTGGTTTCAACTCCCAATGGAATTGGATCCTCCACTACAAATCCATAGAGTATGCTCAATAATGACTATGTTCTCCAAATAAATATTTTCATGGTCAAGGATCTAACCCAATAGGTCTAAGCTTATTCTTTCTGCATTGAAAATGTTATAGAAAATTTGTTTCTTCATATTTCTATAAGGACACAATAAAAGAGGGATGATAATGACTTTTATCCTGACCTCTATCACCACAATTGTGACAAAGAAGTCCACATATTCCATCTTCATTAGAAAATGTATCTCTATAATCAGAGATGGGAGAAATGAGTATGTCATTCGAAACTCCTCTCCATCATTTGAGGATAGTGTCTCTAGAACCATAGATGAACTCAAGTACATAAATCTAGAAACAATGAAAGACCCATAGCCTACAATGATTACTATAACCAAACCCCCCATGGTGCAATATATGTACATTTCAATTCTAATGTATCACTGATTTGTGTTTTCTTAATACTATATGAAAATTCCAAAACTGAATCCATATGGGGATCGGAACCATCTTCGACAAAAAAAATGAGATTCGAGGGATGAAGTAGGAATCCAGTTCGATGAACCCCTATAATTACACCAATGTAGTGGTAGAAGTTGAGAGGCCGATCAAGGACAACATTGTCCATGAAGTGAAATACCCAAGATTTATTGCGTACATTGTCAATGTCTAGAATAAGAATGGGTAGATTTTGGTTTTCATTGATTTCATAAACCTTAATCGGCAATTCCCAAAGGATGATTTCTCATTGTTGAACTCATAACTCGTGATAATTTAAATAGCTTCATTCTAATGTGTTTCCTTTATGGACGGTTAATTGGGGTAAAATCCAATTAATATGGAACCTAATGATGAAGATGTCACCTCCTTCATAGTGCATGAAATGGTCTTTTGATATCATGTCATGCCCTTTGGGTTGACGAAAAATGTCCCCACCTTTTAACGTGACAAACAACATATCATTGGTAAATTCTAGTGAATGATATTAGATTGTTATGTCGATGTAGTAGTGGTAAAATTTTGATAGTGATGTGATCCCTTCACATATATCGTGGAAATATTTGACAAGTTTTGGAACTATATTATGAAGATGAATCTTCTAAGAGGAAATTTTTGGGTAACATCAAGGGTGTTATTTTTGTTTTTGGTATGCCATAGTGGCATTGAGGTAGACAAAGAGAAGATCAATGCTATCTTATCAATGTCACCCCAAAAAATATCATATAATTGAGGGAATTCCAAGGGCACCTCACCAATATTCAATGATTCATAGCCATCCTATTTAGCAAATCACTCCCCTTTACCATTCTAATGAAGAAGTAAATATCCTTTTAATGGGATGATGGCGGCCAAAAATCCTTCTAAAGTATCAATCATTAAATACTATACCCACTTATCCCTATGCCTCCATTAGAAGGGATTCCACTCATCGTATATGTGGAGACCATGTAATGCTCACTGGGTGGCCTCCTTGTACATAAAAATGATATGAGATGTTAGAATAGTCTATATTACCCCAACTAAACTATAAAATATACTGAGACCAGATACTCTAATATTGAGAAGAACTTCCTTGAACTCATCTTCACAGTGAAAAAGTTAAGGCATTACTTGTAGTAAAGAGATTCCATCTACCCTCTTATATCGACCCGCTTACGTACATCCTTGGCCATCCAATTTTGACTGTGAACTGGGCCTAATGGGCGGTCATTCATCAGTAATACGACATTCAATTCATATAAAAATTATTAGTGAAAGGACAAGACAAGACTGATTTCATCACAACACATCATAAACTAGAAAATAAACTAGTGGATACAGATCTTCTAGTTGAGGAGGTATTCTATTCCCCTGACACACCTAGGAAATGGGATATGTACTTTGGTGGCACCTTCTGAAGACTTATTGGTAAGAGGACAGAAAACTCTAATATCAATCTGGTAGGTCTTGGGTTTTTTTGTCTCTCGTGAAAAAATTGTTTTTCCCTACTCTTTCTCACTAACTAAATGATGTAAAAATAATGAGAAATAATACAAAGACCTCACTACTGGATTGGAATTATCCGTAAATTAATAAATACCTAACAAAAATGGTAAAGGGGACTCAATGTTGGTGATAAATAAGATCAATGGTGAATATTCCATCAAAAAAGAAGAACTATCCCTCTCATTTGCGACAATAAGAGACTGATGACATAGTTCCCTTTTAATCACATATTTCATTATGTTCATAGATCATATAATTCTCGCACTAAGTCATTGTCCAATTCAGCCACTATCCTGGATGACCCTAATCATCACAAATAAATCATTTCTATTGTGCATTAAATAATGGTCTCATTGATCATTGTATGCAATATGGAAGAATCAAATCCGGTGAAAACCACCCCAGATCATGATGAACCAAAGTCCACTGCTAGATGGATGGAGCCTATAATAAGAATCTATAAATGGGATTCTCCCTACGAATTGATCTAGAAGGGAACATTTTTGTTTCCATTCCGTGTACATCACTCTATAGGATGGTCCAAATGATCATAAAATACTAAACAAATGAGGATTTAACAAAATTATTCTCATTTTCATAGAATAAGGAGAGACCTCTTCCTTCATGGAAGAAATCCATGTAGGATATAATAGTTACCATCAATCTAGGACTAGGACCTCCCACAAAATTAGGAGGATAGTGTATTACTAGAAATCCATGTTAGAGGATTTTGTGAAATTCACCATGAAATTTCATTCTTTCTGAATCCCTAGAAACTTCATTTATCAACCCCTATATTTGCTACATATGGATAAATATTCCTAACCATTTTCTACTTGGGGGATGGATGTGGTGGGGGAATATCACCCAACTACCGTTATGCAGTTCATGTACATCAATAAATCCACCGATTTATTTTCCAAATGGGATGAGGTAATACTCCTCAAGAATGTTGAGAATAATAAAATCATAAAAATTTGAAAGTCCAATTTTATCAATAGGTTTGGGGAGCCTCAAACAATATAAATAGAAAACGACACCAAATAATGTTCTACATAGTGGGAGAAAATCTAATAGGATAATAACCTCGAGCCCAATCGCTCATTTAAATATATTATAATTGGGAATTGAATGATATAGGCCTAGAAATATACTATGATGAATATAATTCAGTTGATAGTGAACAAGGATAATAAGTATTTTCTATAAGAAATTCTTCCATGCTCTATGGGCCTGTCATACCACCACACATACAACTACACAAGAAACACCATAATCCCAAGTGTACAAGATTGACACAGTGTTACCAATAGAAGTCCAAATTCCATAACAATGAATATCAATTTATAGACATATCTCATATGATGAAAAATAAAAAAAAGTGGCTGCATGAGTTGGAATGGCTAGATGAGAGAAGGTTTTGCACAACAAACAATCTGGATGTCCATCAGAATCGGATTTAATAGTCCATTAATAAAAAGTTTCATCACCATTCATTCCTATATGGTAAACTGGTTCTTGCTTTAAAAACTATAATTCATGAAATGAGAACCCAAGTCAGAAGGGCTGCATGTAATAAATATTTTTTTTATCATAATGTAGAATATGTATTTTCCACCATCGATGAAGAGAACATCACTCCACCCACCAATGTGATATTTATGAATAAATGGACCATATAGTTGTCCCCAAGAGGGAATCCATATCAGAGTAATCCATATCATTCATTCTAACCATGTGATGTTAAACTATATAGTGTTCTTCCTAAACACATGACATTAAATTTTACAATGTTCATCCAAACCACATGATGTTAAAATGTATATATTGCATCATAACTTCATGATGTTAAACTGTATGGAGATCATCCTAACCACATGACATTAAACTGTATGGATTTGTTCCTAACCAATTAAAGTTTACCTGTATGATGTTCATACAAACCACAAGCTGTTAAACTGTATAGAGTTATACATAAATATATGAATTTAAACTATATAGAGTTCTTAATAAAAACATGATGTTAAACTATAAGGAGTTCATCCAAACCACATGATGTTAAACTGTACCGAGTCCATCCTAACTATACGATATTAAAGTGTACAGAGTTCATCCTAACCACATTACATTAAATTGTACAGAGATCTTCTTGGGTGAATTATTTCAAAATATGTGGATCTAATTCTAGATACATAATGTTAAATTGTACATCCTTGTCCTAAAAGTAACATGTTAAAATAAATGGTACACCAATTCCTCACCGCATGACATAAAATAGCATGGATCCAAACTATATCTCTCCCTTCACATTAGTGAATCCAGTATCGTTACCACATGACGTTGAACTGCATGGAATCACTCATCCTTAATGCATGATGTTAAAATGAACAGGCACAAGACATCCTCCTCCATTCCTAGATTACATGAGCATAAGAATTAACCTAAAGACTTCCCGCTATATGGGAAATCCATGAAAGTAAACTGTACGATCATCTTTGTCTTGAATGAAATTTCATAAAAGGAATACCATGATTCCTCATCACATGATTGAAAACTAAATGGTTCATCAGAACAATACGCATCTTGAATCTCATTTTCATGAGATACATATCAATGACCATACTTCTATATTTGGGCCCATCCACAACATTGCGAATATTACGTGTCATTCCATCTTCATCATTACTGTGTGATATTAAACTACCTAGTTCATTATGACCTATATATTGATTGATTATCATCTTTATGGGATACATAGTGACACCTGAGTCTTCAAATCTGATCCCAGTTACAACAATCAATGGAATAAATGCCCACATATCCCTATGGTCTGGACCTGTGAAGAGAGGGTTTCCTATTCAATGACTATGTAGAAATTGATTTATGTACTCTCAAGATATGTTGAAACACTTTTATTTCAAAAACAGGGCCCAGTCGTGGAAAATTGAATATCAATTTTCCCCCTTCTTTTCATACATGTCAGGCCCACGCAGGGAGCTTCCAAAAGGAAATTCTTGTATATTTATTCCCAACAGCAAGTGATACGTAGTGACACCCATGATTCCATTAATTGTTCCTGATGTGGAACCATTATATCATTTTGGGGGATCCACATCATCACTGCATGATGTTAAACTACACATCTTTTCAGAACTATGTGTGTTTTTATTATCATCCTCATGAGATGCGTAGTGACACTATATATTTTTCCATTGGCCCCAACCATAACATTTCCATCCTTTCATGTAATTAGACACATCTTTACTCTATGATGATAAACTTCATGGAAAACATATTTATCACATGTTGATAATCTTCACAAAAAATAACTTTACTGTATGAAAATAAACTGCATTGAAAACATCCTTACTGTATCAAAATAAAAAACATGGAGATAATCACCCATACACCACACTTCGTGTCTCGAGCATCTCAAATCACCATAAATATTCCAAGGCCATTGAAAAGTTATCTCGATTCTTGTGATCCTTTTATTGACTATGCATGTATGCCTATGACTCCTAAATATGCATCTATGGACGTATACCAGTTGTGTCTCTTTGAAAAACGACATTCCAACAATTGTCAGCCCTTTCATCTGCACAGTAGAACTCAAAAACTCAATGTCTTTGAACTACTCATGGTATGACTTTCCAATATCATCACTCATGAAATAAGGATCTTGATCTGTGTTTTTTACATTCTCATCTTCTACTCAGAGTGATGATGGAGTACTCTTGAAACTAGGTATCATTATTACGATCTTCTGTAACATCTCCCATATTAAGTCCATAATATTCATTACATTAAACTACCCACCCATTGGTCAACGTTATATGACCTTAAACTCTAGCCTATAATGGTTGAAATTGCAGGACAATAAATTGCTAGCAAAAGAGACACAGAAACATGTTAGGTTGAAAACCCACAAAGGGTGGCCTCATCAAATGTCATGTCTTCACTCGTTAACAACCTTATCTTCAGAGTTGATAAAGAAAATTTGGGTGCAAATAAATGAGGTATAAATCTGAAAGGGACTACTCTTTGTCCCAAGTTAATTCCATTCTACTCTCACTAAACACCTGGTCTAATAAAATCATATAAAAATGATTTTTTACACTTCTTTTCAATGTGAATATGTACGCTAGGTGGTGACACAACTTTTAGGGTCCCCGAATACTTCTTGGATATTAAATTCACTATAAATAACACTTTATTATTTGGGTACCTCAGATCATCATACATATTACATGGACCTTGGAAATGATATATGGATTCGAGGGTCCATTTTCTTAACTATGTATATATGCATATTGATCCTACATTTGTTCCTATGGTCGTCAACGAAATGTGTCACTCTGAAAAAATGGACATTCTGATCCATGTGAGTCATGACATCATCATGTATTCACTCAACACCTTAGTGTTTTTGAACTACTTCTAGTTTGACTATCCCATATCATCATCCTGATCTGATTACATGGGACAATGACACAGTTTCCCCATACCAAACTATGCATGATGATTAAATATCCTCAACATTATTTCACTGTTATTTCAATCGTTCTAAATGTAGTAATGTGGCACTCCATTCTCAAACCTTTCATGGATCACACCACATGATTCAAAACCATAGGATGTAGAGCATGATCATTATAATTAAGAGATAAATTTACCTTTGGTTGCAAACTCTCTCATGGATAGCCTTCATCCATACCCAACATCATCATATAGTATTCTGAGTCTTCACAAACATTTCATAGTTGTAGGAATGAATTGGATTGCAAATTTTTATTTTTCATGCTACATACACATATGGGCCATATCCCTCCAACTAATGGAATATACTCTTTGTTAGGAAGGAGATTAAATCCGTTTGTTCCCAAGAAACACCATAGTGGAACCTGGAATCTCCAAATGTCATAGGACATAACTATCACGTCTAAACCATCTCATATTCATGAAATCATGATTTTGGGATAATATTTTCATCATCCATATTACAAATATCTAGGTGGACCTGTAATCCCTAGTACTCATCCCACCAACGTATATTACCTATATAAATATCCCATATCCCCTAGAAAAGATACTTGACTTCATGGGACTTTTTATTAACTATGAACACATGCATATGGATATTTTATATGACCCTATAGTTTTCAACCAAATGATTCACTATGAAAAAAGGGATTTATGAACCTTTAGAGTCCTTTACACACCATAATAACACACAAAACATCAGTGTAGTTTAGGTCACTCCTTGAATGTCTACACTATAATATGTGATCATCGATTAGGTTAAAGACCATAAACTAATGTAGTACATGGTCCAAGACAAAATACCCTAAATTAAATTGATATGAAGTCCGAGATACAAGACCTTAAAATAAAGGGATTTCTGGTTAGAGCTAAAAGACCATAAACAAACGAAATATCATGTTCGAGATAAAACACCCAAAACTCAAGCCATATCAGGTACAAGATAAAAGAACATAAAAAATCAATATTAGGTTCATGATATAAGACATAAATATAAATCCATATCAGGTCCAAGCTAAAATATAGTAAACACATGAAAAATAATGTCCGATCTAAAAGTACCTAGACTATATTACAACAAAAATTTAGTAGGCAAGATATTATAAGTAATGAAAAATGGACT
Organism: Viscum album; assembly: GCA_963277665.1. NCBI lineage: Eukaryota > Viridiplantae > Streptophyta > Magnoliopsida > Santalales > Viscaceae > Viscum > Viscum album. Next base: position 729,951,956 of record OY728143.1, on the reverse strand, counting down.
TAATGAAAATAAGATTCTCTGACTGAGTCTATCATCTTTGAAAATAGAAAGAGTAATCTCTCTTTGGGACATATTTCATACTAAAATAATCCTTCTACAAATCATGTGATCTCAAGATAGCTGGAACTTATTATCAATTAAAGAACTAATGTTGGTAGGAATTCACGATCATCTCTCGAAGAGAATATATCAGAATATTAATATTTGATTCCATGAAATCATTTTTATTTGATATAAATTGAAGGATGGGTATCATTTCTAATTCTCAAATAAACTAAGTGACATAATTTCATGCATATCATGAGTGAAAAAAACTTGATATCAGCATAGAATGTTTAAAAAATACATCAATTCATAGTATACAAAAAAACTGTATAAATCTCCACATTTGGATTCTCTATAAATTATCAAAATTGGTTCTCATTAAAATGGTCTAACTAGGATAAATTTCAATAAACTACATTGTATAGGTGAAAAAGAGTCTGATATGAAGCATCGACGAAATGATGGAGTGCTGATTTCTCCGCCTCTTCCACTTCTACTCTAATAAAAAGGGAATCATCTAATGTATTATCCTATTCAACCCTCTTCTGAGAAGTATCCAATGAATATGATGATTTTTAAAGACCAGACATCAAACTGACAATGATCTCCTCGCATCATCATATCAGTATGATCTAGGCATCCATTAGAGAGTGTAGTTCTTTTGAAAACTGGTGACCCTACTCCAATGCCTCCTAAATCTCCCTCATCTACATAGGAAGGGGGTCCTCATTTTTAAATTCATGTAAATATCTTTCTCACTAAGATGAATCTCATTAGATCAGGATGATTTTACTTATAATTTCATACAGAGGTTATCAATCAAACCCACCATCCCCCATACCAGGAAATAATTGATAATGTTGATCCCCTTGGTTGTAGAATACATCAAATTGAGTCTTGGTTTACAACGAATGAATATTTAGGCAAATCATACTATATTGTTCTTGTGCCTCTGTAACCAATAGAGTAGGAATAGAAAGAGGATGACTAACCATTTGATCCAATGATAAAACATGAGAAGAAGCCATATATTCCCTAACATCCCCATAAATATTATCCATTTCCTTTGTTAGAAGATTAATTTTCGTAACAGAGTTTGTTTCAAAATTGGATTAGTCTTCATTATTATGAGTTCTCTATCTTGGTGCTTCACCCAAACCATCGATCAATTCCATCACCAACTATATCAATGTAGTTGTAATGGTAAATTTTATATCCATGTGATGAACCAAATGCTTAGAAAAAATATTCCAATAATCTTCTACCGAAGCCTGGTTAAAATCATGTGTGAGGAATGTGGGAGAAGAATCTTTATGTAGAAAACTAATTTCATACTTGATGTCTTCACTTATTAGCATCATCCAAAATTGGAAGATAACCCAATGATGTATCTCCCTTAAAACATTGACTAATGGATGAGGGGAGACCATTTGAAAATAGGTAAAATGATGAGGAAATCAAATATGGTGTATAAGGAACACATATGATTAGCTTGTCCACCCTAGCTATGATAACCCTATCCCAAAGGGTAATAATGAAACATATTTTTTCAAGGGAGCCACATCCATGATCATTAATTATCCCATATGGTGCATGAGAGGGGATAAATTTAAATTCATTAGGATGGTGCAACATGTCCTCAACCTCAACAGGGCTTAAGGACATCTCACCAACACCAATTATGTTGAGCAATCTAGGATGGGATATGGCGACTAGGATCTTGGAAGTGTTGTAGTATTCATAATAATATAAAATCTCCCTTATCCTTCCAAATAGAAACTGACGAGGACTACAAATCTTGTAAGGGTTTCTACCCTGTTGAATATAGCCTATAATTAAATAAATTCATGAATGTACTAGAATTTCGAGGTTAAGGAACTACATTTCCACATGTCAGGCTTCCATCACCAATATACAAACTCAGATTCCTAAACAAGTATCACTATATAGAAAAATCCATTCAATCAAAACATGGCCATAAATCCTACAATTCGTAGGATTGGAGAAATATCATAATTCACACAATATCCCCATGAGGTATAACCTCTAGCATATAAAATTGTCAAATATAGGCCATCAATATGACAAAAGTTTTGGTAAGGACACCGATAAGGGTGAGTAACATTTTTTCTAACTCTACTACTATGAAGAAAAATAGAAATCAAATCCTTGAAATAAATGAGTGAATGAATTTTTATCTCCTTCCTCAATTATTCCATTATAATAATGAGAATATCCCTTTCCAAAATTGGGGTCTGCTAAGGATCATCCTAGACATCCATAGCAGGGATGAATTCATCAATCATTTCTCCAATGGGAAGAATCCCTCCCTATCAATAGATGACCCATAAGACAATGAACACTTCACCATGGGAAAAATGAAATGTGTTGGTACCGGGTAACCAATATTTGATCATCTATTGAAGGAGTTTGGGCATGTTATATATGATAAATTGAGAGATCCATATAGCTTCATAATGATGAACCCTTTATAAATCATCAGTAAAATCTAAAAAACATTGTATGACAGATAAATTTTTTTAATAGTCATCATAGAAATTACATCCAAGAAGGAGATCCCATTTAATGTAAAACACCATACCAGATCTTTTTAGATAGGAGCTTTGCATTCTCGAATAACTCTATGAAATTTGATGCACTGTAGAATACGGACCATACGAACCTATACGACAGTTTTCCAACCGATAAGATGGACCCTCATATTGTGATGTGACATGAATACCATCCTCAAAAATTAATTTATGAACACTGAGAAGTGAATTGGACACCGAGAGAGATGGAATATTAATGTCAATAGAAGGTGTGGTGGCATCATCCAGTAATACAAACCTGTATAGAGAAATTCAATGAGATGAGGAATAATATTGAAGCATAGACAAGAGGAACCTATTTAGACTCTCATTATCAGTATACACATGGTAGTGAGGGGTATAATTAATTTTTCTAGGGATCATCTCACGTTTACATGATACATTTGAGGCACCATGATGACAGATGAAATCAATCTAAAAATAAGTAATTGGAATATGTCATAAAAATAGAATATAAAATCTTTTGAATGTCAAAGTCAAAAACGTTATGGTGGTATCATGAAAATTTCATGAATTAGTTGGTATTTTTAAATCACATAATAAGTTCACGATTCTCTTAACCCCCGTAGGAATCGCGAGAATCATAAACCTCGTATGGCATCGCACAATCATATGAACCATTGCGGAAACTCTTGATTGTGTGACCTGGACTTAGTCACATGAATCACATGATACTCTATTGATCATATGATCAATCAGGAGATCCCAAAAAACCCTCAAATACAATTATAGTCCTCATGGAAATGTTCCAGAAATTACCAAAGTATGATTTTTGGTTGAATTGAGTAGGCTCCTAAGCAAGAAATAGTCCTATGAAGAAGATCTAGCTGTGAAGTCTCATTAACATGTGTAATGGTCAGGTTTTGGGAAATGGTCTTGTGGAAAAATCATGTAATTAAGGTGAGAGAAATAGTTCTCTATAGAATTGATGAATAGTGTAATTAATTTCTCTCCCCTACCTCTAAATATAGGGAATTTCATGGAATAACAAATGTTGGCTAATAGACCGAATGTCACCCAAGACACTTAGTCATGACACCACCAATGATTTACGAGGGCATTTACTTTCCTAAGAACAGATGAATTGTCCCTATAACCATCATTCCTGAGGGGGGTTTTTTCATTCCTTCCAAATGAGTATTGTAAAATTCATAAAGGTAGGACGACATGAATATGAGTATTATTTTCCACCACAAACTAATATGGAGAAGGTGGTAGAGACCAACAAATTGTGTGAGCCTTCAAGGTATTTGTGATCATGTGAACATTATAACATCTTGAAAAGAGTCCACATACAGAACATAGCCTACATTTGATCCTACAACACCCCTTCTGACATGTCCACCAACTAATGTGAGTTCTCTCCAGACAACTAGTGGTCATGCGGTGGTAGCCAAAAAAGTTCTCACTAGCCATAGGTTTAGTCACTCAGGGATCAATTGATAGTCCATACAAATATTCATTGAAAATAGGAGAACAAAATTACAATGGTGGTGGGAAATAGTATGTGCAAAGATCATGTGTCATATCACCAAATTGAAGAATGTTTGTCCTCAGCAACGTTTCAGCCAATTCACTTTACTCCAGAACCGTTTTAAAATAAAACCAAGGAGATAAAAAGGAGGATGTGGGATCTACTCATAGTCCTAAAAGTCATGTGATGTACCCCTAGTAGTCCATCAGACATTGTGAGTCCCTAGTAACATGTCTACCTCTCCTCATGAAGCCCATCAGCTTTTCATCCTCAGTGTGTAAAAGTCCTTGGGAATTTCCATGAGACTATGATCATCCCATATGGCTCCCCAAGAACAATAAAATGGGAATTTCCATGAAATTATTGTACATCCTCATAAGACCATTATTGTTCACAAGATGCATCACAAAAAAAATAGAGAAAATGTCCTTGACATTACTAGTAAAAAATCCAATGATACCTGACCTTTGTAAAATAAAACGAAGGGGATAAAATAAAAGAGGTCAGAGATCTGGCGATACTAAAAGTATTGAAACTCACATATTATGTCTGAAACAAGGTTGTGTAAGACCCTCAGATAAGCCACCTATGCCACGCAATATATCCTTGGAGAGGTATTAAGCATTTTTTGAACTCCATTTAATAGGTGCTTTGATCACACGAAGGACTATGGACATGTCAATATAACAATAATGAAGTCCTTTGGCATGACCATATGAGTCAAAAATGTTCTAATTAATTGGAAATATTCCATTAAAGAAATATTATATCGGTGGACCTGAAATCAATATAAATTAGCTCACACCCTTGGAGTATTCCATGTTAGTGACTCAAAAAGATGCGTGGCACCAGACCCCTTCAACAACTCAAGCCTATATATGTGCCAGATATTCTAGACTACTAGGGAAACAATTAGGGTGGTGAGGACTATAATGTCCTACCCAGTACTTAGAGAAACTGTTTAGACTCTTTTGCATAATATTAATACTTATGCACGATACAATACTCGATCACAAAAGTATATTTCTCAGAGGATATAATCACTTGGCCAACAACATTTCTGTCTGGTAATACACTGTCAAATAATTTGAATGAACATAAACCATTCAAAAAGAAAATCTCATTATCATTAAAATATCACATGAAGGACCTATGGAAGGGCATGCAATAAACATCCATCATGCCTTCTAGATAACGTGACACTTAAATAAAAAAGGAACTAAATGAATCTATGACATTTTTTGTACTATAGCTGGAGAAAAAGACTGGAGGTAGAAGATATAACCCCAAAAAATGTTCCTTGGCCCTCATGTGCTTCACATGAAACATCCAATACATGGGAGATCACCCGTATATGTATCCACGATCTCATAAAACTCCTTCAACATAGTATTTGGGTCATGTAAAATCATTACAACATGTCAGTTCATGTCACATGGCCCCCTCGATGTGCCACTTTATCCTCATGAAGCCCCAAGGAATTTTCTCCCTTGCCTTATGACATACATTATATATGTCACCTGACTCATATAATGTCACATGTTCATGTCTTTAAAATCTCACGGTTGCATCTAGGCATGTCAGATTAGCTCTTATGATACCATGTGGGTGAGTCAGCTGAGACTCACGACACCATACAGACCTGAGGGATAGGACTCATCATGCCCTCCAAGGACGACAACCAATATATGTGAAACCCTATATAATGTTTCTTATTGACTCTCATGAGGCCCTCCATATATTTCAATAATCTCCCATGATGACATCTAGGATATTCATGTAGATCAAATGAATCCCTCTGGATGTGCAAGCCATATCAGGCAATGGATTCCTGGAAAATCCATATCTATCTTGGGATGTCATCTTGAAAATTCAAATAAGTCACATGATACCTTTTATATCGGAATACCATGTCACAATTCCATCCAAAGTCATGATAATATTTTCCATCCTCAGTGTTTAAGACTAGATCAATAGAGAATCCTCAGTGTGTGAGCCTTGACCAAGGGAAATATGTCGACTCTAATTCCTCCCATATTATGTTACATATGCCCCCTTTTCATGGTTCGATCATCATATTGATCATTTAGTGAAATATGAGTATATAATTCCCATATCTAGATGAAATTTCATTGATTAATTTCTATCTATTATTTATCACAATGAGAATATCTCACATGGACTTAGGTAGTTTCATTGATCATGTTATATACTCTATAAACCCCCAAGTCATTAGGGAATCACAAGACTTTATAATATTGTCTGTTCTTGGTGTGTAATCCTTGATTAATATGGAAACATTATTGTGTAATCCCCGATTAAATGAATTATGAGAACACATATTCCTTCCATAATTAGGATACATTCAACACGTCTATGAGGCTCGAGATCCATATTAAATATCCAATGGGGTGCCTAAGAGCTTATACCCTATACACATATGCAATGAGTTCAATTACTTTTATCCCTTGTTTCTCACATAAAGAATATATCATATAGGATTAGTGAGATGAAATGATCATATCCTTCTAATCATAAATATCCACCTTCTAGGTAAATTATAATATGCATGCTCCGATAAGAGGCGTGATATATTTTCATCTACATAAAGGCATCTACCTTGGGGGACAGTCCCATGGGTGAGATTGAACAATGAAAACTATGATTCCTATAATAACCCGGATATATAGGATGCATTCATAAGTCCAAATATCAAATAAAAATCTAAATTTATGTCATACTTATTTCCATGAAATTTCAACCATAGGGACCAAATCATTCCAAGAGGATGATCACTCTACCTCATCCATCATCAGGATGAGTAATAAAAATGAACAACAACAACTCGGATTCTCTCCAAAATATTGATATGTAGGATGTACTTACAAGACTCAATATTTAACACTTGGTTTCTCATATCACACATATATTTCCTTTCCATATAATGTTTAATAGAACAGGTTCAATAAACTATGTGGGTTTTAATTCCTACCAAAACTAGGATACATAGTATGCCTCATAACATATCAATCCACTCCTTATAATATAAATCACCTCCTCAGGAAAAAACATGTTCTAGTGATCTTGGTTATGTGGCTTCAACACATAAAAGACCCACCATTATTAGATAATGATGAAGAACAACATATTCAGATAGATGTAATCACTATATCGGACCAAATATTTTTAACATATGACAGAATTAACCCATAATAGTTTTTTGGGGTAAATGGTCTCAATAGGTGTTAGTAAATGATTCATGAACATATCATAAATCTATAAGAGATACTAAAAGTAGGAAAAAATTCCCCCTACCCCCAATTGGTGTGATGATTTCAACCTCCCATCTTCTTGACAAATGCAAGTCCCCAAGAGTCATTGGGCCTGAAAAACATATGATCACCATCCTTTTGAATTGAATTATGTACCCAGCTATGGATGAGGGAACCATTTGGGGTTTCTATGTACGATTTGAAAAATTGTAAACCATACCACATGAAAACTGATGGGTGGACACCATTCCTCATCAAAAAAAATTTGATGACATAATGGGTCATTATAGTATATACTCTCCAATATTCGTTTTCATGTTATCCCCTCTAGAAATATGCTTTCAGATCTCTGTTCATCTTTTTTACTTATATGATGAATAGATAATTATTAATTATGGGAATTATCCAAGAAATATTTTTTTATTTCTGGTATTTAGGGTAAAAATTATCTATTTTTGAACAGTATCATTCTTGATTGTTCATGGATGAACTCAAGAACATTACATAGCTTCTGTAATTCCACATCTTCTTGATATACATTTTTAATCATCTCATGAATGGATAGTTAAACATTCATCTTATAACAATAATTTATTTTAATTATCCTTGATATTTTAAGATCTAATTTATGTAATTCCATTGTATTAAATCTCTTTCAGTCCTCATCAGAAAAAATCGCATGGTTCTTTTAGCTCAAATCATCATCCACCTTGTTCTACAACCCATGGTGGTAACGCCTTACATAGGAAAAATACTTTGTAAACCTCAACCATAATCTCTATAAAATATTAAATTATTTCTTCATAAATATTTACATATTAATTTTATTATTATTATAAATATTAAACCCTTCACTATATAAATAATTCCACCATATCTTCAATGAATAAATTACCATTTTCAGTTCCAAATCATGGTTCAGATAATTTTTTTCATAAATTTTCAATTATCGAGAGGCATAATCTTTCATTAATCATTTTACATGACGTTGCATCCCATTTCCATATTTTATATATCACTAAATATCATAAACCCTTAACCACTACAAGGTAGTTTACGAATCATTGAAATGACTAACCATATCTTTAGTTCATTGATACACTCATCACATTTATCTGGCCCGAAGAACTTGTATTCATTCTTGGAAAACATGATTGGTGGATTAGATATTATTCATTAAGAGTAAATAATATATATTAATCCTAAGATAACTATGATTCTAAGCTATTATAGTTAGACTAGACAATTTCTCAATAACTTTTTTCTTGGGTGGATTTACAAATTTTCCATCACATGAAGTTATATGTCCAAATAATGAGACATTTTGTATCAAAAATTCACACTTGGTATGTTTTTATATAACTTCTTCTTCCATATAGTAATCATAAAAATACGCAAATGGTATTCATTATATTCCATTATCTATTAATATATAATAATAACATCTATAACGACTACCACTAACATATAACGACCCAAACATTCTTTAATGGTAATTCCACATGATCCAATTAAACATTTATTATGGTTATATAAAATATTAACTTCATTGGTTTTATGTTTCTGGATTTTAAAATACCATTATGAATTTTTACAATTTTTAATATAGCCATTGAACAGTGATAATGTGATTATTATAAATATAGGGCTTTAACAAATCCCATTTACTCAGACAAAGGATGTGTTTCCCTCTTCCAGTAGAGATGCTCCATATAAAGCCCATTTGTCGAAGCTTGGAAAGGAGGTGGAATCATTGGGATTCACTCTTGAGTAAACCCAAGTCGATCTTGAACATGTAAAGCTTGAGTGGAACCAACTACAATAGAAGTGGAAGTTAATAGATATTACCACCCGAGCTATGTTATCTAAACCACCCTAAGAGTATATCACCATCGCACACCATAACCTTCATTTTTATACGGGTGTAATAAGGGGTTATGTAACAATACCCTAGAACTATTACTATGTACATTATTTTTCTATAAATAAGGTGCATTCATTTTATTATTGTTACATTGTAAATTGTTTTTAAAGCATAAATAGTATTTTTACATAATATTCAATAAAGAAATCTATTTTGTTGAACTAATGGATTTTTGGAATTACATAATATTTTAATAAAATATTCTCATTATTATTATTTTTCTTTTTATTAAACATAATTATTATCGTATAATTTTATGAATGCAATAGTAATTTTTATTATGGTTTGAAAGATATTTTTGTCAAAACACATGAATTTTGGGTAAATGTCAGCTTTTATTTTAAAATAAAAAATTCACATATTTAAAAGATTATATATAAAAATGAATATTATTTTTGGAATCGTGACATAAAAATTATCCTATGGTAAATTTTTCATAAATTTCTTAGACAGTCAAATTTTTGGGTAAAAATGCCGTTTAAATATATAATGTGTTTTATTACATCATAATGACCCAATATTGATTTAATAAAATACTATAAAAATTATGTTCGGCCAATATATGTTTTTACATTAATTTAATGTGATTATAGGTTTGTTTGATTTATTTTACGAAGCATTAGTGGACCCTTCAATGCTTATAAAACATTTTGTATTTTTAAATTGCTTTCCTTGAGAGTGTGACTCCCCTCCACATAAGCAACCATATTATTTTAAAAAGCTCATCCATTGGCCATATAAAATATTTTTTTCTACTCCCCCTTTTTAAAAAACATTGGAAAAAACCACAGACTGGTTTGTGGTTTTGATTTGTTCAACTTGAGTTGTCCAAACCTAAATAATATAGAATTCCCTCTCCTTTCCTATATAATCCCACCCAATCTCCTACTTTCTCTTCACTCAATTCCTTTGTATTTTGACCAACCCCTGAACATTTCTCTCTATAAACATCCCAATGTGTCCCATGCTCTCAATATGTATCTATCAAGCCTCTCCCAAGCCTTTGGGATTACACTTTCAAGAGATTTCTTCCTTTCTCATTTTGTCCTATTTTCTATAAGTTGTAATGCACTTTTGATATCAATTAAAAATGTTGGGGTATGATTTTCAACCTCCCCCATACAATCATATTTATTTTTGGATGATTGGAGACCCCTTTTTTCTCATTAATGCCTCCCATGTACACCCGTTACCATGCTGAATCTGCTTGAGGGGTTTTTATCTTCTCTTTTACAACCAAGTAATTATTTGTATTATGAATCTATATTCTATTAATTTTCTTGGGAAATGTATCTATATGACTCCATTACTATCCATTTCTTGTATTTATGATGAAAAACCCTTTTATCTCTCATAATCCATTTTCATGAATCGTTATGTCACACTGTTATGCTGCCAAAATTGCACTGCGTTTTTCCAAGACAAGATCATTGAGTAGTGAATACCATACCCATGTCTCTATCAAAGGTATTTACCATTATAAACATATAAATATTGAATGTTAAATTCATTTATTTATTCCAAATTACATTATTGTGGAATAAATTATGATGTTGATTGATTCCATGATCCATGTGGCACATTTATGCATGAAATGAAATGTTTAAGAAGGGTGTGCCCTGATAGCACTCCAATTCATTAGGTAAAATATAGATTCATGATACGCCATGTAAAATGGGTGTTTAATCATGATAATTCATGTTCAACATGGTTTTACACATTCTTCATGTGCAATGAGGTTTTAATTATGCTTCATGTGCAAGGAGCATGGACTCATGCTAATCCATGTTAATTGTTGTTTCCACATTTCCATGTTATGATTATCATGATTTATCATTCCTTTATGTTCATGTATCTATTGTGCTCCATTGATATGACTATTATCCATCATGAATTTTATACCACATGTTATTCCATTTTTATTCCCTGGCTAGGCATTATATCTCACCCTTTTCTTTAGGCATGTCATTTGTTTATCAAATGCAATGCTAAGTATGAGGGAATTTAGTGGTCATGTTAAGGATGTTGTTAATAATGATGTTGTGTGTTTTATGTTCTAAGATGTTATGTAATTATTATAAGCCCCAAAGACACTGGAATTCTCTATATTCTATGTTTTATCAAGTGAATATTTTATGTAATAAATCAGGTTTAAGTGTGTAATAATAAAACTAGGGTTGTTATAGATGGTATCAGAGGATTGGTTTAGTTATTTTTGGGATTTGGATTAGAAAACCTGAGCGAAGACTTAAAGATAAGAATAAGTACAAAATAACATCCCTATTATTAGTGAGTATTGAGTAAGTGTTTTATCAAGGATATACAACCCTGTTTGGATACGAGCAGGTAGAGGCACTCTAGCATAGATGTATCCTAGGGGTATACCCCGAAAACACCGCTTTGAGCTAGACTCGAATGGGAATTGGTACATGAAAACGGGCCTTGCTATACTCTTGGTTAACAAACACTCAAGGGGGATATGATTTTGTAAATTTACTAGCATAGTATGAGCCCTTATTAAGGGAATGAAAGAAATTCCCCGTAGAATATATGTTATAATGTTGGTCATAAATAGAATAGATTGAATCCTATGTATTCATAAGTTAATGAAATAAATGTTATTTATAAGTCATCAGTTTTTCCTTGGATTAAAATTTATGTGTTACCCCTATGAATACTTTTATTCAAGAAAATGGCTGGTAATAGGAGGACTCAGGCTAACAACTGATTTGAAGATCAATCTGATGAATGTTCTAATGAGACCTCAATCTGATGGTACCGGGAATGGTGAACTTTGTCACTATTATCTCTAATTTAACTCAAAATTTGAATAGAAACACGGGTCAAGAGGAACATTCACCCCCCCCCAAGAAAAATAAATTCACTATAGAGAGATTCATGAGACAAATGCCTCTTACTTTTAATAGATCATCTGATCCCTCAATCATCGATTAATGGATCAACTCTATTGAAAAGTTATTTTGCATCCTTCAATGTTCTGAACAAGATAAGGTTCTCTTGGTTGCTTATCATATGGAGGGTAAAGCTGATCAATGGTGGAATTGGATCAATTATATTAAGCCTAAGGAGGATATCAAGGCATTGGAGGGGAAGAATTTTCAGAAGATGAATTTGGATAAATATTTTTCGTGCACCCTATGACTTAAGAAGGAAAGGTAATTCCTTGCCCTCATGAAAAAAGAAGATGAATCTGTTAGAGTGTATGAGGAAAAATTCACAAGGGTTTCATGATACGCCTTCATATTTTTCATTACCCACCAATGCCAGGTTGACCGCATCTTTGGGGGGCCAAAACCTCGCCTACAGAAAGCGTTGGTGATCCATGACTTTGATAGCTAAGAGGAAATTGTCTGATCGGCCCTCATGGTTGAAATGGAAATCAAAGAATCATAGGGATATCATAGGGATAAGAAGTGTAGGGTGGACATCAATGCTGATGGTATGATGGATAAATCCAAAAATTAAAAGAAGAACCAACACCCCAATTGCAAAATGTGAGGAAAGAACCACCCTGAAAATTTATTGAAGGGGAAGAGGAATGCTTTATGTGTGGAAGAGAAGGGAACCAAGCTGTTAACTACCGAAAAGAAAAACTGTTGGCTAAAAAAGAGTATAAGAATGCTCCATTAAAACCTCAATTCATTGTTAATTGCTATAACTTCAATGAACCAGGGCATTATTCAAATCAGTTCCCTAAGTCAAGGGTTTTTGAAGGCAACCAACAACCTCCAAGGTAGCAAGGGAGAGCTTTTGTGATCACTACTGCCAAAGTGAACCACAAAATGAAGTGGTAATAGGTACGCTAGTTATTTGGTCATGAATAGTGAACATAATTTTATTTAGGTTCAACACATTCTTTTATATTCCAAAAGTTTATTAGAACAATCACAACACCACCACAAATCATGGATGTGAGGATGTCGTTGAGAATGACAAATGGGGAAATCAAGGAATACCATTAATATAACTCCTCCCCTATCATAATATATGTATTGTATTTCACAGATAACCTTTCCATACTCCCTTAGGTGGAATTTTATGCAATTTGTGACATGGATTGTCTTTCCTTATATAGAGCCAACATAAATTGTTGTTAGAGGGAAATCACTCTACATGCGGAGAATCGAACCCCGATTCTATACAAGTGAAAGAATGAAGATGAATATTCTTTAGCATCATCATCTCATGTGTGGATATTACTACCCTATGGGCATGTGTAAATGGATCAGATGATTGATTCTAAGGTGGAAACCATCCTTGAGAACATGCCTATTATGAGGGAATTCACTACAATGTTTTCCGAGGAATTACTTGGTCTTCCTCCAAGAAGAGTTGTTGAATTATCAATTGATCTTATACTTGGGGAATTTCGAATATCCCTGACTCCATATTCAATGGATATTGTGGAGTTTGAAGAGTTGAAGAAACAACTACATGAGTGTCTGGAAAAGGGATTATATTCCCATGTTCTTTACCATGGGGTGCACCAGTCCTTTTCATCATGAAGAAAGATGGGTCAATGAGCCTTTGCATCGATTATCGTGAGTTTAAAAAAAATTCAATTATGAACATGTATCATCTCCCATGAATCAATTACTTGTTTGAACAACAATATTGATCACAATACAACTTCAAGGGTGAATTGCAATCATGATATTATCATGTAAGGGTGAAGAAGGAAGTTATCCCCAAGACTTCTTTTCATACAAGATACATGACCTTTGAATTCATGTTAATGCCTTTATGAATCACTAATACTTTAGAAATATTCATTGAATTGATCAATAGGGTATTTAGGGATTTTCTCAAAAAAAAACTTTGTAGTCTTTATAGATCATATTTTGATATACTCCAAAACTAAGTAGGATTATGAGGATCATCTAAGAACTGTACTAGAGACCTTGCGAAAGGAGAATATCTAGGCCATGAAAAACAACTGTGTGTTCTGGTTGAAAGAGTTATCATTCTTTGGACATATCATCCCATGCAATTGGATATTTGTGGATCCCTCCAAAACAGATGCAATTGATCGATGTAAGAGGACAACATCGCTAAAAGATATCCGTAGCTTCGGAGGGTTAGCAGGATATTATCGATGATTTGGGTGAACTTTATCACGATTGTCCAACCCTATTACCTAGCTAACTCAGATGGGAGTAATGTTTTATTTGGGTGATGAATGCAAATAATTCTTCAAGGAGTTTAAAATGAGGCTTATTACTAAGCTTGTGATTTACTTTACCCACAATTGGGGAACTTTTTTTGGTATTCAGTGATGCTTTGAAGAAGGGATTGGGATGTGTGTTGATGAAAAATGACAAAGTCATTTTCTTTGATTCATGTAACTTGAATTTTCATGAGCATAATTATCTGACACATGATTTAGAGTTGGCTTCAGTGATCTTCTCTTGAAAAATTTGGTGTCATTATCTCTTTAGGGAGAAGTGAGAAAAATATACAGAATGCAATAACCTCAAGTATATATTCACGAAGAAAGAGTGGAACATGCAAAAACGAATATAGTTAGAGATGATCAAAGACTATGAATACTCAATACATTACCACCTAGGGAAAGTGAAAAAAGATGCAGATGCTATATGTATAAAGGACCCCACAATTCAATCATTGACGAGAATTGAGAAGGTCCCAATATTCATAGAATTGATGAAGATGGAAATGTGAATCATAATGATTGGAACATCATCAATCATTTCACAAATAATTTCTCTATAATATCTTTTGAAAATGTTAAAGGATCCTCAAAAGGATGATGGGGGAATTTAAAAAAATGTTGAAGCTATCAGAAAAGTGAAGTCCTCGAAGTTCAATTTTAATGAAGAAGGAATTATGAGAATTGGGAAAAGGCTATGTGTTCCATCATGTCCCGTGATGATGAAGAATCTTTTGGATGAAACACATAGTTTGGATTTATCTATTCACCTGGAAAATGCCAAGATGTATTTAGATCTCCAAGTGCATTATTTTTGGGATAATATGATGAAGAAAATCGCTGAGAATACATCAATGTGCCTGGTGTGTCAGTAAGTGAAGGCAGATAGGATGATGTCAAAGGGGATGATGAAACCATATGCCCATACCCGCATGGAAATGGGAGAACATCACCATGGAATATTTCACCGGACTTCTATATATTTCCAAAGGAAACAATGCAATCTGGGTTGTTCTAGATCATCTTACAAAATCATCACTCTTTACTGAAATTCAGGAGGATTTATCATTGGATCAAATGGCATGGATATATATTAGGGAAGTGGTAAGGATGCATAGAGTACCACTATCTATTGTATCTGATCGATATCCAAGATCCACCTCTATGTTTTGGAATATTCTTCAACATTCTCTGGATACTGAACTTCACTTCAGTACTTTGTATCATCCTCATACTGATGTCCAATCTGAGTGAACTATTTAGACACTGGAGGACATTTTATGATCATGTTCTTTGGACTTCAAAGGAGGGTGGGACCTATATATTCTACTATTTGAATTCTCCTCAAATAACAGTTTCCACTCAAGCATCCGAATGGGACCTTATGAAGCCATGTAAGGGATGTAGTTCAGAACACCGACATGTTGAGATGAAGTCGGTGAATTTAAGATGCTAGGACGAGAAATGGTTGAAGAAATGGTGGGGAAGGTGAAAAACATTCAGAACCATATCAAGGCAGCCCCTAGTTGACCGAAGAGTTATTCATAAAACCGTTGATGAGACCAGGAGTTTAAAGTTGTAGAGATGGTATTTCTATGCATATCTCCAAGGAAGATGGTAATGAGGTTGGTAATGAAAGGGATGTTAAGTGTTAGGTACATCATCTCCTTCAAGATTATTGATCGTGTTGGGGATGTGGCCTATCAACTAGAACATCCACCTACCATGACCAAAGTACATGATGTCTTTCATGTGTCCCTCTTAAGGAATTACATACCATACCCTTCACATGTACTCTCTTCATAGGTAATACAACTAAAATATGATATTTCTTAGAACGAGAAACCAGCAAAGAACATAGATCATAGAGAAAAGGTTCTACGAAATAAGGTAATGCCCCACGTCAAGGTGTCATGAAAAAACCACATGTTTGAAGAAGTGACGTGGGAATCAGAGGAAGTGAGAAAGCCAAATTACCCACATTTTTTAGAGTGGGAAATGGAAATTTTGTGGGTGAAATTTCTTAAGGGGGAAGATTGTAACGACCCAAACATTTATTAATGGGAATTCCTCTTAATATAATTAAATGTTTATTGTGGTTATATAAAATGTGATATTCATTGGTTTTATGTTTTTGGATTTTAAAATACCATTATGAATTGTGACTAAAGATAATATAGTCATTGAATAGTGATCACTTGATTAGTATAAATATTGGGCTTCAACAAATCCAATTTACTCAGAAAAAGTAAGCAATGGCCTCATCTAGCAGACTTTATCTATACGAAGCCCATTTGTCGAAACTCAGAATGGATGTGGAATCATTGGGCTTCGCTCATCACCAATCCCAAGCCAAGATTGAACATATTATGGTTGAGCAGAACTGACTATGGGAGAAGTGGATGTTAATAGAGATTACCACCCGAGCGATGTTATCCGAGCCACCCCAAGAGTCTGTCACCATCACACACCTTACCATTTTGTCTTATTTGTCTGTTATAAGGGGTTATGTAACTATATCCTACCACTATGACTACGTACATTATTTTTGTATAAATAATGTTCATTCATTTTATGATTTTTACTTATTAAATAGTTTTTAAAGGAGAAATAGTATTTTTAGTTAATATTCAACTAAGAAATATATTTTAATGAATTAATGGATTTTTGAATTATATAATGTTTTAATAAAATATTATTATTATTATTATATTTCTTTTTAGTAAATATAAATTATCGTATAATTTTATGAATGCAACTGTAATTATTAATATGGTTTGAAAGCTATTTTTTTCAAAACACATGAATTTTGTATAAATGTATGTCTTTAATTTAAAAGTAAAAATTAAAATATTTAGAATTTTTTTAGATAAAATGATTATTATTTTTGGAATCAGGATGTCGAAATTATCCAATGGTGAATTTTTCATAATTTTCCGAGATAGTCGAAATTTTGGGTCAAAATTAAATATCATTTAAATATATAATGTGTTTTATGACATCATAATGACCCAATTGAGGTGTAGTAAAATATTTTAAACTTTATGTTGGAAAAATATATGTTTTAACATTATAATAATGTTATTTGGGGTTTGTTTTATTTTTTTAAAAAAGCTTTAGTGGACCCTTCAAGGCATATAAAACATTTTGACTGTTTAATTTTTTTTTCTTGAGAGTGTGACTCACCTCTACATAAGAAAACCTTTTATTTTAAGATGTTCGTCTGTTGGACATATAAATTTTTTTTCTCCCACACCCCTTTGAAAAAAATAATTGGAAAAAACCATGGTCTGATTTTTGGATTTGATTAGTTTATTGTGAGGAATCCCAAACCAAACTGATAATGAATTCCTTCTCCTATCCTAAGTAAACGGACCCATGCTCCCACATCCTCTTCACTCAAATAATTAAGAGTTCAAAAAACCAATGTTTTAATCTTTTTATATTCATACCATGGGTTCCCAAGCTCCCATGAAGCCTCTCTCAAGCCTCTCCCAAACCTTTGGGATCACACTTCCATGTAAGGGATTTCTTCCATTCTCATTTTTTTCAATTTTATTGAAGTTGTTATGCCATTTTGTTTTCAATTAAAAATGTTGGGGTATGATTTATCACCCCCCCAAACATTAAAAATTATTTTTTTTATGATTGGATACCCATATATCTCTCATTAATGCCTCCCATGTACACCTGTTACCAAGCAAAAATTCCTAGAGGGATTTCTCTCTCCTCTTTTACATCCAAGTAATTCATTGTATTATGCACTGAAATTCCGGTAAATATTTTGGGACATGTACCTATATAACCCCATTATAGTCCATTTCATGTATTTATTATGAGACCCCATTTTCCATCTCATCAAAAAATTTCATGAATCCTTATGTGATGCCATTATGCTGCCGAAATTGCACCACATTTTTCCAAGAAAAGATCATTCTGTAGTGAATACCATAACTATGTCTCTAACAAGAGTATTAACAATTATAAACATATAAATATTGAATGTATGTTTCATGTATTTATTCCACATTAAATTATTGGGGAATAACTTATGATGTTGATTGATTCCATGATCCATGTGGCACACTTATGCATGAATCGAAATGGTTATTAAGGGTGCTCCCTGATAGCACTACAATGCATTGGGTAAAGTATAGTATCATCATAAATTATGTGCAATGGGTGTAGACTAATTATAATTAATATTCAACGATGTTTCAATCATGATTCATGTTCAATGAGGGTTTACTCATGATCCATGTGCAATGAGCATTGGCTCATACTAATTCCATGTTAAGTGTTGTTGCCACATTTCCATGTTATGATTATCATGCATTATCATGCCTTTATGTTCATGTTTTTCTTGTGCCACATTGATATTCCTATAGTAAAACAAGCATTGTAATCATAATGTTATTATATTTTCATTCCCTTACTAGGCTTTATAGCTCACACTTTTCTTATGAATGTCCTCAGGTTATCCCATGTAATGCTAAGTATGATGGAATGTAGTGGTCATGTAAAGGATGTTTTCAATAATGATGTTGTGTTTTTTATGTTCTAGACTATTATGTAATGTTCCTAAGCCCCATAGACACTAGTCCTCTCTATATTCTTTGTGGTATCAAGAGAATAATTTTTTGTAATAAATTAGGTTTATGTGTGTAATAAAAAATTTGGATTTTCATATATCTAATAAAGCTAATCTATAAAAACTCTTTATATTAAATCTGTGAAGATAACAAGACCATTAGAAATTCCATATGTTATTAATATAAATTATTTGTGGCCATAAAATGTATGAATAGTTTTTTGTGTTATATCATCCTTCATGACCCTTATATGATCATATCTAGATCAATAATAAATACTTTATAAAATTTAAGCACCCCATAATTCATCAAAAAAATCATCAATATAGGGTAGATGATACTTTTTTTAATGGTGAGTTGTTTATGTTTTTGATAATCAACTCAAAGATGCAATGACCCTTATTTTTTTTAACATAATGAATAGGGGAACTATATGGTGAAACACTATGACGAATGAATCCCTTATCTATATTTTCCTTGATTTACATATTTATTACTTGAAACTCAATCAAGTCCATTATATATGGATTATTTGATGTGTGTGTACCAATAGGTATGAGTTATATTGAAAAATCAACTCCTTGGTTTTAGGGAATACAAAGAAACTATTTTTTAAAATCACAAACAAAATTCCTTAAAATAGGCATATTATCAATGTTGAAATGATCACCAACCATGTAAGATAAATATTTCTAATGAATGTGTAGTAAAACATATATGATTGAAGTAATTTATATTGTGTGTTCAGGTTAATCCACACATCGATAGATGGTTGTAGGTTTATTTGGAATATTGAATATGACATCCCATCCTGAATAATGTATATGTAATTTTACTGAGAGATCCAATCCATCCCCCAAATTACGTCAAATTAAACTTGGGGAAAATTCCAATATTTACAGAAATATCATTCACAAAAACTACGATTATTGCGGAGCTATATAATTTAGATGTGTTCATTTTATCATTTAGAGTTTTCAAGGCCAGTTGAATATCTAATCATTGTGGTGGTGATTTAATACCCTTATAAAATTATTTAATATAAAATATTAGGTATAACATAAATGAAATAGGAAATATTATATTATAGAGTGGGTAATATGTGTAAATTTAACCACATAACCTGTAACATCATATTAGAAGGTATGAATTCCATATGTTTTTCTTTGTTCACTAGTATTTTTCAATTGAATGTTCCCTTCATGCTTGGGGAAAATGTGGGAACAATTACCCATATTTAAAATAATCATCCACTATATAGTAGTTGTTTATTTATTTTCCTTACTCTCATTAGATAGATTATCGATATCTCCACAATGGTAATAATCTCTGATACCCTTCATGAATTTTTCATGATATTTCATTCTTGAATCATTACATGAAGTAAATGGATTAATTCCCTTCAGGTTATTTGATGAGTTCCATTTTCATAGTTTTCAATAAAACTATTATTCTTTTTATTTCCATTAAATATATAGGACCTATAAATTCTTTCTCTATTTTTATTGTACTACATAATATATCATCATACGATGAAAACGAATAAAAAACTAGTTCCATTTGGAAACTCATCATAATTCCATAAAAGAAACTACATGTCCTAATTTTTAGATTATATATATACATTGACGAATTACAAGATAATATAGTATTTTTAGGCTCATAAACTTCCATGGATACATTTTCATTCTTCCTGAAAGTGAGGAACATCCCCTCTACTTTAGCTCACTATTTTTACAGGAATCATTTCTCAAATAATAGAATGTAAATTTTATTTTATTCCATTATAAATATTTATTCATCATATTTTTTTATCTAGATAAATGAAGAAAATTGATTAGTATCTCTTATAAATCAATACACTACAATAATAACCTTTTCAATTTAAATACATCTTAATGTTGTGAATATGTTTTTGTGGGACTTAATCTATTTCCCATATTTAGATGAATTACTAGTTATATTAAAAAATTGAGTATTATGTCGCATGAAGATATTCAAAATAGCTGAATCATGTTATGGATCAATAGGTTCCTTATATGAGAAAGTGTATTTTTCATAACATGAGTAATTTTAACAAATATGTCCATGATATACTCAATTCCCACACCAGTTTCATTAGCATTCTCATTAGGGTGTTCCTGTCATTAGCTATGGGTGTTGATTCCCATTATTATATTAGGTTCCATCACTATATATTGTAACATGATTTGTAATATCATAATCATCATGAATATTGTGATATAAAATAAAAATCCCTCTATGGCTAAATAATCTAAAATATTATATGTGATTATCATAACAATCATGTTATTTATGATTATTTAAAATCCTCTTCAAATGGTTTCTTCTAAAAATTATATAATACCAAACTACATTAACCAAAAGTCTATGTCCATATTGATGAATTGGAATATGATACATGGTATCATATCACTTAGTAAAAAACGATTATTTTGTCTTGATGAACCATATAATTATATGATTCCCAAATTGAATTTAAATTATAAAATATATTTCAAAATATATATTATTGAATCCTTGATATTATTCATAATATCATTCTTCATATCCCGAGGACAGTAAATTGGATAAGGGTGAGATCATATTATCATTATGTGTTATAAACCATTGAATATTTCATGAATAAATTAGGAATGGTCAACAAGAAAAGGTAAATAATTGAAAACATGTGTTATTTAATCAATAGAATGGGAATAAAACTCATCCATGATTAATATTAATATAGTAATCCCATGGATAATAATAATTGAATTCATAATAATGGAAATACACAGGGACGGACTTTATTATATCGAAAATTATGATATCTATACCATCATTACTTTCTGTCATGGTAGTTTAATCGATAACTAGGTATACACCAAAAAAACATATAAAAGGTTTGGTAAACTGATTTATCTCATAATTCTAGTCTGATTATTGAGGGGATCTGTGATTCTATACCACTCAAATCACACCATATATAATGAATTAATCATAAATTTAATTATTAATTTAATTCATTCATTGTATACCTTATCTATAAATATCCATATTGAATAAATATATATTAAATAATATGATTTCCCCATCCAATCAAATAAAATTTATAGTAAAACACCGTATATTGAAATGGTATAATGTTTAAGAAATAATAATATCCACGATAAAAATAATATAGATATTTAATGATAATAGAATGTCAAATGGAAGATGACAACATTAAGGTGAATTTTTGAAAAGAAATATAATGAACACAAAATTTATAAGAGATAAAATTTGACTATAAATGAATAAAAAATATTGGTTTTTAATATATTTATATATTTTAGATAATTAAATAAATATTAAAGGGAAGTACTAAAATTAGTTTACATTAAATATTTTTATTTTTAATACCATTGAAAATTTATAAAAGAGTGTAAATATCATAAAATGGTGAAGGTATTGTGAATGAATGTTCATGATATATATGTTACAAAAACACCCCATATATCTTTCTATAATGAAAGTAGAAATTGAACCCTTTTAGGAAAAAAGTTTTTAAATATTATCATCAGAAATATTAAAAAACAGTGGATAACATTAAATTTCATTAATAAGTCATCTTATTAAATACAAATGAAAATTTTAAAATATTTATGAAATATATGGAAATTTACAAAATATATACCTAATAAAAAGAGGAATAAGAAAACCTTTTTTAACATTTTTTAATTCAAGTGATAGAAGGTAAATATAGTATAAAAACAGACAAACTCCATAATTATTTTTAGGATAATAAAATATATTTATTTATGGAACGATATATTATATGATTCTGTAAAAAAATATAAACAATCCATGAGAAATGATATTGTAAAATAAATTCTTACCACATTGGTAACATTAAAATTATAAAACATAAAATAGTAAAAATGAATTGAAACATTATTATACATGTATAAAAATATATTAATGTTAGATACATAAATGAGGCAGAACATACACTACATGAATTTAAATAGATTCATAATACCAAATATGCATCAGTAGAGTGGAAATTTGGATGAAACTCCTTACCTAATGTTCATCTTTCCTCATAAGTGATTTTTATAAAATGTATAATATATTTATATTTATTATAAATACATAACATAAAAATATACATATATAAAATAACATGTATAATCTATTTGTAATATCTTATTATCTCCCTATTTGATGAATGGACCAAAGGCCTCCATTTTTTTATTTTTATAATCCACCTTTAGAGGGATCAGGTGGAACCCTTACAAGGCCCGTAGGCTCAGAGACAATTACATGACCCGTAGGTCTTTGAGGGAATCACCCAGAGAAGAAAACTTGGAACTGCTCCTCTCAAACATATGTCATGATGTTCAATACTCTAATTTCATGGGGTTGGTCAGATAGCTGTCCTATGAAAATTTGCATAGGACCAATACCAATGGAAAATCCATACCCTCTCATTCTACCAATTCCAGTTAGATCTGCTCAAGTGAATGTGCCTACCTTGAATCATCTTATGGACCCTTGTACCTTGTAGTCTTACAGGTACGCCTTGCATAATCAGCTGGCATAAAGGCCTTTGGGTGGCCCAAAATCCTTAAGGTGGCTCGAAGCCCTTGGAGTGGCCCAAAGGCCTTGAGAGACAACTGGCCCAAAGGCCTTCGTTGGCTCAAAGGCCTTATAAGACCCGATTACCAAACCAGTGGCTTGGAGGCCTAGATGGATGAATTTAATATTTTTTTTATAGAAATACTTATAATCATCCATTAGGGGTAGAGATAAAAAATGGATCATACCATTCATGGAGATGTTGTGTCATAATTATGGATGAATGTTGTTATCACTTCTCAACGGATGAAAAAAAGAAAGGTAAATAATAATTATCCGTTGAAAGTAAATATTTTTTCACATATATCGTATATATTAATAGATATACCCTTATAACCTTCCAGGATACGAAAAAATGAAAAAATAATCACATCGCATTGTAGAGGTGGTAGTTCCCATGTATGCACTAGGGACATAATATTTTTCTAACAGATGGAAGGGTAAGAAGTACTATTTGATATTATAATTAAAAATGAATACTATATCTTAAATAAAATTTATAAGAATTAATACCCACATAATAACCATCCATGAAAGATAGTTTTGGAAAATTAATTGTATCACACCTTGGAGGTGGTAGTCCACACATACACACGAGCGGTACATAACATAAAACTTGATGGAAAAGAAGGTTGATACAGATCATTATATAATAATAATGCAATTTAATTATACTTAAAATTGTTAATTTAAAATATCTTTATGAATACCATATATTTAGACATTGTAGAAGAAGAAATAAATTGACAGGGTTTGGGTAGGATGATTACTGCTCTTTTAGTTAACCTCCTTTATATCCTTTCTTAAGTACCCTTATTATGGTATTTTAAAAAGAAAATAAATTATAATTCATGGATTTTGATGTTTAAATGAAAATCGTGTTGGGTTTCAATGATCTAGATTCCTAAAATTGGTGAATGAATAAGGAAGTGGGTGTCATCTTAAAAGTAGGGGACAAGACTTTGGATGAATTTAGCAAAAAACTAAAATATAATAATATCACACTCAAGAAAAATTCCTGAAAATAGATAAAGGTTTGAATTTTTTTTATTATAAGTCTAAAATATGTCTATACCTATTATTTACACATGTCTAATTAGAAAAAATATAATTATCTCTTGGTTAACCCCGGTTAATCCCATTTTAACCTTAACTGTCATAACAAATGTTATCTATTTTAACTATTCACTTTGAAAACAATTAAGTTTACCTTTCTAATGAATTTGAAATATAAGGATTCCAAATATAGAACTCATTTTATCAAATTCAATTCATATAATTGAAAATTCTAATTTAATGTTAAACCTAAAAAATGTGATGAAAACTTGTTTTCCAAAAAAATTGTTTTTCTTAAGTATAAAAACATTTAATCCAATGTCTAAAAAAAACTAAATCAAATGTCCCTAAATGGAATAGTAATAATTTAAATGATTAAATTTACTTTGAATCCATTTTCTAAAAAAATATCATTATAAAATATATAGATTAAAGTAATATTTTTTTAAAAAAATTAGTATTTTTAACTATTTGATGAAAATTAATATTTTTTTAAAATTATAAAATATAAATCTAAGTTAATTTTGAGAAAATTATATAAAATATTATTTTCATTTTGTAAAATAAACATTATTAAAGTGTAATAAATTAATTATATTATTTTCTCACAAAATGCAATTAAATTTTTTTGAGAGAAAAAATGTATTTTTGAACTGTATATTGATTCCATAGATTAATAATAGATTAGAATTATGTAAATAAATTATATTCTTTATAATGTGGTTATACAATTTATACCAAAGATTTAATAGAAATATTATTATAGTAAAATTTAAATAATAGCATTTTTATAGAATAATGAATTTTTTTAATACTCAGAGTTGCATGAGAAGCAAGTTATTGAACAAATATAAAAAAAATCAAATGATATATATCATGAAATATCTAGGTTTTAAATTTTACCCACCGTATAATAATAATTTTCATCAAAATATTCTCACTTACATAGAGAAAAATAATGACTCTTCTACCACATAACATTTTTCGGTTCCCATTTAGCTTCGTTAAATTTTTGGGATTTCCAAAAAAATTACTTAGTGATTGGTCTTATTTCATAGAACATTTACTCTATGATATATAATTTCAATTAGTGGTTCCATATAAGCAATATCTTACATTATTGGTATAACCTCTTAGTTTAGAACAAGAAAATTATCAATTTTGTACATCCCTGGGATAGATACAAGGAACACATCATGAACAGAAGATAGATTCAAGTGAAGCTCTAGTAGATAAGATACCACACCGATATGACAATTAATTTAAATAGAACCTGTATATCTAGTTATCGACATTCCATTCATTATTAATCTCATATCATAATTCTAAGGAGATATTCATTGGAATTAATTTTCACTATCTTCGATCACTGGATAGAACTAAATACTATTATCAACATTTTTTTATCAACATTTACCTTCCCTTATGTGTTATTGAATGAATAGAACCTTATTTTCCTTTTCCTTAGCTATATCAGACCTCAATATCATTATTTCTACAACTTCATCAAAAAAATGGTGTTTTTAACTTCATTATACAGAGGTCTTCATAAGGAACCATCAATAATGCTCTACTAAAGGCATTTATTGTAAAAAAATTATACCAAATGAATGTGCTGATCACAACCACTATTTAAATAGATAGGTCAAGACCTAAAAATTACTTATATAGTTTTAATGGTACTATCATAATGGAAATATGTCTACGAATTATAATAAATAATAATAATCTACTCTGTATCCAATTTTTAGTGATGGATTCATCAGAATATCGAGGTAAACCTCAGTTTCTGATAAGATATGATTGACAGAAGAACTTCGTACATTATAAAATCTATATAAACATATAACTGAGTATGCCGTTGAAGAGATAGATATTCTATTATAGTGGTGAAATACAAAAATTCCATAAGGAAATTCCCTAAAACACAAATATCATTATTAAATTAAAGAGTTTTGGGGAGTCCGATGATGAAATCCATTGTAATGTTTTCCCATTTACATTATTTTATGAGTAATGGTTATAATATCACCTTTGGATTCTATCTGTATTCCATAACTTTCTTACAAAGTATGAATCAAGATTAATACTTTGCGATATCCCTTTTCATGTTATCCCACTTGAACGAATCCATCAAATATATTTACCACTATTTAATCCTAGGATGAATATAGAAGGAATAATTATGTGCTTCATCAAACGGATCCTTTTTCATTTCTGGTATTGAAAAAAAACAAATTTGTTTTCTGATCTTTATCATTCTTTAATTTTCGTGGTCAAACTCAATAATATTCTTCACCTTCATCTATAATTCAACACCTTCATTTTTACCTACAAAATCATCCCATGAATGGATGGTTTGAAATTAATATGAAAAATATATGATTTATCCCCCTTCCTTAATATTAAAATATTAAACCTCTATAAATCCAAAGATATTGGATCTCATCCAATCCCTATCATGGAAAAACTAGCATGGTATTTCCAGCTCAGTGCATTAGCCACCATGTTTTCCTTCCCGGGGTGGTAATGTATTTAGCATTCACAATCATTTATTATCTCGGAACATCTTCTCTAGAACATATTAAAATCATTTTATGTAGATATATACTTCATAATTTTATTATCAATATATATATCAAATATTTCACTATATATATAATTCTTACATATCGCTAATGAAAAAATCACCTCTTTTTATTCTAAATTTTGAGATGGGTAATTTTTATCCTGATTTTTAAATGTTAGAGAGTATAAATATATCATTATATTATTCTTCATGATGATTCATCCCTTCACATTTTTTACATATCACTAAAGATCAAATATACATATCTATTATAGGGTACTGTAAGAATAGGTCCACTAAATAACCTTCATTTTAGATTGTTTAAAACTCTCCTCAAATTAAAATATCCACCAGAACATTTCCAGATTCTGAGTCTACATTGTTAGTGGATTAGATAATTGTGAAAAATATCTCAAAATATATTAATAGTATCTATCAAACCAAAGAAAACTACCTATCTTGATTATCATGGTTAGTCTAGTACATTTATCAGTAACATTCATCATTGAAGGATCCACCAATATTCCATCACATGAAATAATATGACCTAATAATGATATTTTTTGTAGCACAAATTCACACTTTGTAAATTCATTACACAACCGGTAAACATTCTTCAATCTATTCCTCACTTCTTGAATATATAATAATATCACTAATAAATACTACCATGTACTATTTAAGGTGATCTCTAAATACCCTTTTCATTAAATACATAAAGATAGTTGGATATTTTTTACATAAAAATGGTATGATAATAAATTGTTAGTGATCATACCATTTATTAAGGTTTTATTTGGTATATCATACTTCACAGCTTCTAGAAGATATATCTAGATCAAAGATCTATCTTGGAATAAAATGTGTTCCTCACAATTGATCTAATATATATTTGATATGGGGTATATGATAAATATTCATAATGATTATTTTCTCAATTTAAATATACTATGTATTGTGAAATATTGACCAATATTTCTTTTTAACCAAATGAAATGGATCACCCCCTACTGAAGAACTAGGTTGAATAAATACTTCATTAGGATTCTCATGGATTTTCTTCATAAATACGTAAAACAGGATTGTATCCCTTCAATATTGACTCATTAAAATATGTGTATAACAATTTACGAGTCTTATTGAAAAATAAACATCATTATTGATTGGAACACTAGGAAACTCATCTAGAAATAAATCCACAAACTCTCATACAATTGGAATATAAATAGTGTTGAATTTCTCCCCACCCGAAAAGATAAATATCTATACTGATTAGGTTGTTAGAAATTATAATGGAATTAATTTATATTGGGTGTTCAGTTCCATATTTTCCCTAATATATGATCATTGGTTGATTATGAATATGAATGTAACATAAATTTCGTAAAATTATATAGGATCGATACTGTAAGGAAAAATCCATTCCAAAAATTATATCATACATAAGTATATGAAGAATAAAAATATTTATAGCAACAAAATTCTTATAAAATTCAATCAAAGAGGTGATATAGATTCGATATGTGATCATCCTACCATATGGAATTTTCACTACCAACTCAACAACTAATCATTATTATGTAAATTAAATACCCTTATAAAATTCCTTATATATGAAATTTTCTGTAGAACACAAATCGAATAAAATATTTTCTCTTATATAGTGGATGATAACAATACCTTTTACCTAATATTTAGGAACATCCACATTGACTGTCTTACATCCATATTCCCAGCCTTATCCCCTTGGATTATGTAGTAGTAATTTCTCATATTTCATGGGGAATTGGTTTGAATAGTACTCTATCTCATTAAAATTTATTCACTAGACAATAATGGTTTATCTATTAGACTTACATTTGTTAGTTTTATGACCCTTATCTATTCACTTGTAACAGAATGACATAACCTGTATGTTTTCTCCCTCATTTTTTCTTTCTATAATCTTTACTTGAGAAAATTTGTACATTCCATTTTCTTTTATGATGTGTACCCATTTCATTGTACATATCTAACCTCTCATTCTATTTATTTCTCTTTAATATATAGCACCAAGAAAATTATTTCTCTTACTTAATGAAACTTGAAACTATATATTTATATGATGATTTTTTTAAAAAAACTATTTCCCTTTAGAGACGTTGGTTAAGGCATTCGATGAAATGGTAAATCATACATTTCAAGATATGTGTTTAGTTATAAGCATACCTAGATTATAATGTAAATTTAGCCTCATATTATACCACATATTCTTATTCCTTCTTCGTTAAGGTGAGGATGTTCATCTATTTTTTAACATAGTGTTCCCAGGGGAATTATTTCTCAAAGAATAACACATGAACAATTATATATTACAATAATTGTATTTTTTCATCCCCTTTTGTGTCCTAGATCAATGACCACCATTGATATACATATCCGTTAAAACAAAATAATACCATAATATCCTTTTCACATTAATTACATCCCAAATATAGAATATATTTTTATGGGACTCAATCAATTTCTCATATACAAAGGGATTATTAATTTTGTTATAAAATAGATGGTTTTATGACATAATGTGGATCAACATAATTGAATCATGTTGTTGAACAACAAGTTACCCTATATGGTCTAGGTTAGTTATTATTACCTAAATAATATACCCTAATATTTCTGTGATCTACTCAGTTCAAAAACCAGCTACATTGGCATTTTGTACTAGGTAATCCCCACATTTACTATGGGTTTTGATTCCCTGACATTAATTAGTTGCAATCCCGAAATAATTGTACATAAATATAACTTATAAGTATTATGCATATTGATCCATAAAATAAAAATATAATAGAAAATGTTCCCAAATACTATAAGGAATCAGTATAATTCTCATTTTATCTTTGTTCTTATAAAATATTGTTCCCAATGTTTATACTAAACAAACTCCAATTCAAATTGTAGAATACCTGAATCCAGTAAAAAATATTTATTGTCAACTTTATTATATTTTAATAATATAAAAGGGATCACATCACTAATGATCGATTATTTTAGTAGACTGGAAGAACAAAATATATACTTCATTCTCATATTATATCGGAAATATAAAATACATATAATAAGAAATATTATTACCTCCAGGATAATATTCATAATATCTTTCTTCACGTCATGGGGAAATGAAACCACATAAATTGTGTGCTTAGATTCTCATTAATGGTAACATGCACTTGAATTTATCATTATTAAATAAGGAATAATCAATATGGAAAGGTAAATAACTACAAAAAAATCCATTAATTTAAAAACATATGCCCTAAATGAATCCATGAAAAATATTAATGTATAAATCTCATGGAAAATAATTATTGAATTATTAATGAAGAAAATAAGTAATGATGGATGTTTTGATCTCAAACACCACGAAATCATTTCAATGATGGCCTTGTGTTAAGATAATTTAATTGATAAGTAGGTATGATCCAAAAAACCATTTCATTATTTAATATAATTGGTTTATATCATGTCAATTGTTGATAAATCAAGGGTATATATAATTTCATGTCCCACCTTTCATTTCAAATAGAAACAATTTTCATCAGATCTTGAAAAATATCAACCAGAATGTGAGGAATATAATTATGGAATGAGAAAGAGAACATGAGGCATATAATAATAAAAATTAAATGAATAATAACTTGTAAAAGTGGAAAGAACATTTAAATTAAAAAATCCTAAGCAAACTACTATGGATAATCACCATGGATTCATAAAAATTATCAAGGTTATTCACTAAGGCATCATATAACATGTAATCTCTAATGATTTGATTCATTACCCAATGAATTTGAGTGATATAAAGGATAATGATTAATATGTATTAATTTCATGTGACTTATATATATTATAATCAATCCTTCCATAAATAAACCATGGAGAATATAATTAGTGGGTTAAATATCAAATTAATGGCATTTCAAAAGGGCATAAAAACGTGATCATATTTTCATTTTTAGACAATGGAAAAGGAATGATGGTTTCATGTATATTAATTCCAGAATAAAATTATTCATATTTAAATCTAGTTTAATACACATGGAATATAAATAATTTTTGGTATTCACAAAAAAAAAAGATAATATCTTTAGGAAAAAAGTGAGAGTTTGGGAAGTATATCTGGTGACATAACGGGTAAAAAATGTGGTTTTCAAAATTGGTAAAATGAGATGGAACAAGGTTATCACACTAATAAAAGAATCCTATAATAGTAAAGGGATAAAAAAATTGTAAAAAATACATTCTTTTTGGAAATACGAATACATAGCATATAAAGAGGGAACATTAATGGAAAATAGAGGTGGATATTTCCCTTACCCTGAGGATTTGTTCCTAAAAAAATGGGATTGAGTGCCTGTGGGATTTAGGACTCCTTGAGATGTAAAATACCATATATTAGTGTAGGATGTATTATGATTGGAAATATTTGGCAAAATGTGTGGTATTTGTAGAAAAGGTGGATTATTAATTTATTACTTTCCAAACATATGAATTTGAACACTAAGTTGTTGAAAATGAAAAAACATTCGATTTTCCGTTCTATTTTACCATGGTTTTGGACACTTAGGTCATATTTTATGTTATATTAATCCAAAATAGTTATTCATTATTTTATATTACATCCTTCTTCAATGAAATGTAATGTTTCCTAAAAAATCTTTTAATGATAAATTCTCCATTTTAGAATTTTCAAATTAAATTATAGGTTTCAAAATCAATTAAACTTTATTAAAAAATATTATAATAAAAAAATTACATATTGTATTCCTTGTATTATGTTTAGTTAATAAAAAACAATGAAATAACTATTAAGTCATTAATCATACTAAAAACTCTCAAACTGTATTTCTACAATTTATGAAATAACAAAATATTTTATAAAATTATTAATAAACTCACCAACACCAAATTTCGATGTGTTGATTTCAAAAATAATGTTTAATTTATAATATTAATTATCATCATATGATAATTCTGAATTTTAACTATAAAAATCCTTATTTATTTATAATAACAGCAGATTGAAAATGCATAATAAAATTTATGAAAGTGGAAAAAACAGTTATTTTATAATATATATATAAATAAGAGTGTTTTTATAATACTATATAAATAAAATTAAAATTAGTCATAAAATATTATTTCATTATAAATATTTATATCATCTTTAGAATGTAAAATTCATTTATAACAATTATTTTTATCAAATTTGATATCAAATAAAACCACTTTTATTAAGAAACAATATTATTGAAATAGAAATGGTGAAATAAAAAATTTTATTCACACAATTCAATTACAAATTATGTAACTAGGGCCTCAACACATGAACCCTTATAACACTCACATATTGACTAAGGGTAAGGTGAGTCATGGTGATAAATTCATGGGGAGGCTGGGCTAACATAACCCAATTGTTAATATCTACTAACTTAATCTTCTCTCATAAGAAATTTCGTTTTAGCTTCAATTGATGAATCTAAAATTGGGATTTGTCAAAAAAGAACCCCAGTTATTATAACTCCCTCACAAGATTTAAAAAATTGGCTTTATATGGCATGGCCATACTGGTTGAGGCCATGATTTATCTTTTCATCATTAAATATCTTTAGTTATTTATACTTATAAACATTAAATATAATGTTGAAATTATTATCACGAATATAGTTTACCATGGCCATATTGAGAAACAGTCATAATTGACCCATAATTATATAATGGTATAAAATCGATGGTCACATTTCAATTTATACTCAGTTAATTACTAAATAGATATATTTTTTGAGTACAAGATAAAATAACACACATTTTTAAGTAACAGAATATCATTTAAAAATCCTAGGTCATTACATTACCCCCCCCCCTCAAGAAATTTTTTCCCCAAAATTTCAAATCATTCTCCTAGTTGAGAAAAGGTTTGGGTACTTCTATCTCATTGTCACCTATGGATCCCTTGTATATTCATTATATTTGTGGTTCCCCCAAACACATTGATGAGGTGGGTAGTCTGGTTGTGAAAAAACCATTTGTCTATGTACTATGATCTTAACCATTTTATTCTCACAAGAGAGTTCATGTTCCATTTATACATACATAGGATTCAGTACATGTGAAGGGTTAAATATGTACTTCCTTAAGAGATTTATATGGCATATATCATGAACTTGATCTAGATTCGGAAGAAATGCAAGATGATAGGCCACTATACCTATTAAATCAAGGACTTCATAGGGGTCAATGTATCATAGGATAATCTTATCATTCATAGAAATCCACTTGACTCTCTTCCAAGGTGAAATTCAAAAGAAAATTTTGTTTCCACTATATAACTCAAAGTCCCTTTGATGGTTTTCAGAATAATGCTTCTGCCAACTTCGATTAGACTCTATGTATTATTGGATAGAATTAACGTTTTCTATAATGTCAAACACCTGATCAATCCCAAGAGGCTTTCTCAAAAAAAACGTAAACCCAACATCTAAGAGTTCTACATCACTTACTAAGTAGATATTCATATGTTATAATTTCAATACTCTACTGGAAGCTATTGTTGTATGGGAACCTAAATAATGGGATATGTTTATCCCATCTACCTTCAAATTCCTTTGACCATTTTCTCAGTAACTCCTCTAGTTTTTGAATAGTCCATTAAAATTGGCCTTCTATTTAGGGGTGATATGCCATACTGAAGTACAATTCAATATTCATATCATGTTGAACACTTCTCCCGAATAGCGATAAAATGGGATGTCTGGGTTGGATTATCCACAACAAACCATATCATATTTATTTCGTTGAATATTCCCAGGAGACCTGTGAAAATGTCCATACTGGTATTTTCCCACTTCCACGTTGGTATATGTAGATGTTTCAATACCCTCTTTGTATTTTGTTCTCTGTCTTCACCAGTTGACACACCAACAACCTTATAGTATAGACGATTATACACTTTTAATTTTATCCAACCAATAATGATAAAAAATTTCTCTATACATTTTTGTGATTCAAATATGTATATGGAATATATATCTAGTAGCTTCATCCATCTACTTCTTCTTTATTTCATTAATAAATTTGAAATATAGCATTTTACGGAATTTTAGTACACCTTCATGATTAAAATTGAACTTTGGAGATGTCATATTCATTATAGCCTCTTTCTTCTTTTGTAAAAAAGTATCTTCCCTTTGATCTATCTTGATCATATCTAGTAATTGTGGTTGAGAAATCATTTGGGATAAGTTTGATATTGTCTCTTCCCTCATTATTCCCATGCCAAAACATACTAGGTGTCATGACCCAAAGTTTCATTTAATAAAAAATCCCTCTTGATCTAGTTAAATGTCTCTTTATGAAAAATATTTTTATAAGATGTCATCTTCTTTAGTTTTATGTTAACAATTTTGACCGTTGCTAATATAGCCATTGAACAGTGATCAAATGATTAGTATAAATATAGGACATTAAAAAATCCAATTTACTCAGACAAAGGAAGTGATGGCCTTATCCAGTAGAATTTCCCCATACGAAGCCCATTTTTTGGAGGTCGGAAAAGAGGCGGCGTCTTTGGGCTTCTCCCTTAACCAAGCCCAAGATGAGCTTTATCATTTCAAGCTCGAACATGACCGTCTACGGGAAAAGTGGAAGTTGATTGAAATTACCACTTGAGTGATGTTATCCGGGCCACCCCAAGAGTCTGTCACCATCGCACACCTTACCCTTAGGTCTTATGTGGCTGTTTTAAGGGGTTATGTAACAAATAAGTAGTACTATGTTCATGTACGTTATTTTTGTATATAATAATGAATATAATCTCTATTCATTTTTGATACATTGTAAATAGTTTTTAAAGTATAAATGGTATTTTTAGTTATTATTTAATTAAGAAATATATTTTATTAAATTAAGGTATTTTTGAATTAAATAATATTTTAATAAAATAATAATATTTTTATTAAATTAATTTTTATTAAATATAAATGATCTTATAATTTTATGAATGCAATTAAAATTTTTATTAAGGTTTGAAAGACATTTTTGTCAAAACCTGTGAATTTTCGATAAATGTCGGTTTATATTTTAAAAGTGAAAATTAACATATTTATAAAATTATTTAGATAAAATGAATGTTATTTTTTGAATCAAGACGTCGAAATTATCCTACGGTGATGTTTTCATAATTTTCTAAGACAGTCAAATTTTTGGGTAAAAATTAAATACCATTTAAATATATAATGTGTTTTATGACATCATAATGACCCAATAGTGATGTAATATAATACTATAATCTTTATGTTCGGCCAATATATTTTTATCATTAAAATGAAGTTATTTTGGTTTTGTTTGACTTATTTTTCAATGCATTAATGGACCCCTCAAGACTTATTCAACACTTTTCCTTTTTAAATTAATTTCCATGGGAGTGTGACTCACCTCCACATAAGAAACCTTATTATTTTAAGAAGTTCGTATTTTGGCCTCATAAAATAATGTTTTCATCTTCCCTTTTACAAAAACAATGGGAAAAAACTATGGGATTGTTTGTGGTTTGGATTAATTTAATAAAAGGGGTCCCAAACCTAAATAATAAAGAATTCTCTCACCTTTCCTATATAAACCCACCCAAGCTCCCACTTCCTCCTCACTCAAAGCCCTTGAAGTTCATCCAACCTCTGCCCTACCCTCTCTAGAATCCTCCCAAGGTTCCCCAAGCTCCCAAGAATCCTCTCACAATCATGTCTCTGGTCTTTGGAAGCACACTTCCAATTAAGGGTTTTTTCTTCCTTTCTCATTCTTGTAAATTTTCTTTAAGTTGTATTGCACTTTTTATTTCAATTATGAATTTTGGGGTATGGTTTCGCACCTCCCCCATACATCCCTCTTATTTTTTTAATGATGGGAGACCCCTTTCTCTCTCATTAAATTCCTCCCATGTACACCTCTTACTATGCCGAAATTCCGAAAGAAACTTCTCTCTCTTCTTTAACATTCAAGCAATACTCTTGTATCATGACTCTAAATTCCATTACAATTGTTGGGACATGTATCTATATGACCTCCTTACTTTCCATTACATGTAAATATGATGAGGAACCCCTTTTTCTCTCATCAACCTTTTTTATGAATTTATATGTCACGCCGTTACGCTGCCGAAATCGCACTAATTTTCTTAGCCAATGTCATTGTGTAGTGAATACCATGACTATTTCTCCATCAAGGGTATTCACCTTTATGCACATTTACTTATTGATTATAAAGTTTCATGTATGAATTCCACTTTCCTTTATCATGGAATAAATTATTATTTTTTATGAATCCATGTTTTATGATCCATGTGGCACACTTATGAGTGAAATGAAATGTTTAAGAAGGGTGTGCCCTTATAGTACTCCAATGCATTGGGTAAGTATAGTTTCATGATACGTCATGTGCAATGAGTGTTGAATCATTCTAATTCAATTGAAACTAGGGTTTACTCGTGCTTTATGTGCAATGAGTATTTACTCATGCTCCATGTGCAATGGGCTTTGGCTCATGCTAATTCCATGTTAAGTGTTGTTGCCACATTTACATGTTATGATTATCATACTTTATCATGCCTTTATGTTCACATTTTTCTTATGTTTTATTGATATGCCTATTGTCTCACATCTATTGTACTCCTCATGTTATTCCATGTGTAATCCCTTTCTGGGCTTTATAGCTCACCCTTTTCTTATGCATGTCCTCAGGTTATCCCATGCAATGCAAAGTACGAAGGAATGTAGTGGTCACGTAAAGCAAGTTTTCAATAAAGATGATGTATTTCATGTTTTATGTTTTTATGTGATGATACTAATCCCAAAAGACACTAAACCTCTCAATATTCTTTGTTTTATCAAGTGCAGTTTTATGTAATAAATCATGTTTAAGATGTAATAAAAAGAAGGGTTGTCATAGTTGGTATCAGAGGATATGTTTAGTTATTTTTCGGATTAGGAAACCCTAGTAAATACCTAGAGGCAAGACTAAGTATAATAAAAATATACCTATGTTTTGGTGAGTATTGAGTATGTGGGTTGTCAAACAAATATATCCTTGTCTGGATACGAGCAGGTAGAGGCAGCTCTGGCACAGATGTATCCTAGTGGTAAAACCCGAAAACACCGCTTTGTGCAAGACTCGAACGGGAACTGGTGCAAGACAACGAGCCTTGCTTCACTCTTGGTTATGACACTCCCGGGGGATATGTTTTGATAAATTCACAAGCTTAGTATGAACCCTTATTAAGGGAATTTAAAAAATATACCCCTATGAATATATGTTAGAAAGTAGATCATGAAAAGCCTGGATTAAAGCCTATAGACTCATGAGTAAGGAAATAAAAGAGTATTTATAAGTCATTAACTTTTGTCTTTGGATTAACCTTTATGTGTTACCCCAAACATTCCTTTTATTCCAGCCAATGGCCGGTAATAGGAGGACTCGGTCTAACAACCGCTGTGAAGATCAGTGTGATGACTGTACTAATGAGATGCCAAATCCAATGGGAGCGGTAATCGTGAACTTTTTCATGCTTCTCTCTCAGCTAACTCATGTTTTGAATAGAGACACGGTTCAAGAGGAATGTTCAACCCCCCCCCCCCCAAGAAAGAACAAGTCGCTATCGAGAGCTTCATGAGACAAATGCCTCCTAATTTTAGTGGATCATCTGATCCCATGATCACTGAACAATGGATGAACTCCATTGAAAAGATCTTCTCCATCCTTCAATGTTCTGAACTAGAGAAGGTTCTCCTTGATGCTTATCATATGGATGGTGAAGATGATCAATGGTAGACGTTGATCAAAAATACGAAGCCTGAGGATGAGATCGAGGCGTTGGAATGGAAGGATTTCTGGAAGATGTTTTTCGATAAATATTTTCCGTGCACCCTCCGTCTTAAGATGGAATGGGAATTAATTTACCTCAAGCAAAAAAGATGAAGAATCTGTTGGAACGTATGAGGAAAAATTCACAAGGATTTCACGATACGCTTCCAGCTTTGTCGTTACCCCAGAATTCAAGGTTGACCGCTTCTTTGGTGGGCTGAAGCCTAGCTTGCGGAAAGCATTAGCGATCCGTGACTTCGACAGCTATGAGGAAATTGTCCGATGTGCCCTCAAGGTTGAAATGGAGATCGGGGAATCACATGGGTATCATGGGGACATGAAGCGTAAGGTGGACATTAATGCTGGTGGTCCGATGGATAAATCTAATGGTGCTAAGAAGATCCAGCACCCCACTTGTCAAAAGTGCAGAAAGAAGCTTCCTTGAAATTTCCTTAAGGGGACGAGAAAATGCTTCAGGTGTGGAAGAGAAGAGCACCTAGCTGTTCACTGTCGGAAAGAAGGACCCACGTCTGCGACAAAGGATAGGTACTCTCCGTTCGAACCTCAATGTGTTGTTCAATGCTACAAATTCAAAGAACAAGGTCATTTTGCAAATTAGTGACGTAATACAAGGGTTGTCGGAGGCAACCAACATCCTCCAAGACAGAAAGGAAGAGCTTTTGGCATCACTTATGCCGAAGTGAACCCTGACAATAAAGTGGTGGCAGGTACGATAGTTATTCATTCAAGAATAGCGAATGTACTTTTTGATTCATGTTCTACGCATTCTTTTATATCTCGAAAGTTTAGTAGATCAATCCCATCACCACCACAAATCATGGAAGTAAAGATGTCGTTGAGTACGGAAAATGGGGAAATAATTGCATCCCAGGAATAAAAGTCCTCCCCTCTTATAATATGTGGATTAAATTTCCCGAAAAACTTCGTCATACTCCCTCTGGTGGAATTTGATGCAATTCTTGGCATGGATTTTCATTCTTTATATAGAGCCAACATAAATTTTTGGGAGTAGGAAATCACACTCCATATGGAGAATCGACCCCTGATTCTTTACAAGTGTCAGGAGGAAGATGAATCTCTTTTAGCTCCATCATCTCAAGAATGGATATTACTACCTTATGAGCATGCATATCGAGCTCAGATGATTGAGTCCAAGGAAGAAACCATACTTGATGAAATGCCTATTCTGAGGGAATTCGCTCAAGTGTTTCCCGAGGAACTGCCTAGTCTTCCTCCAAGAAGAGATGTTGAGTTCTCAATTGAACATATACCTGGGGCGCTACCAATATCCAAGACTCCATATATAATGGATATTATAGAGCTTAAAGAACTAAAGAAAAAACTAAAGGAGAATCTGGATAAAGGGTTTATACGCCAAAGTGCTTCACCATGGGGTGTACCAGTCCTCTTCATCAAGAAGAAGGATGGGTCAATGCAGCTTTGCATCGATTATCGTGAACATAAAAAAATTACGATATAGAACAAGTACCCTCTCCCAAGAATTGATGACTTGTTTGATCAGCTGTGTAGAGCACAATACTTCTCCAAGTTGGATTTTCGGTCAGGATATTATCAAGTAAGAGTGAAGAAGGAAGGTGTCCCCAAGACTACTTTTCGTACAAGATACACGCACTATGAATTCATAGTAATTCCTTTCGGACTCACCAATTTTCCAGGAATATTTATGGACTTGATGAATAGAGTCTTTAGAGATTACCTAGACATATTTGTGGTAGCCATTATAGATGATATTCTAATATACTCCAAAACCAAGGAGGATCATGAGGAGTATTTAAAAACTGTACTGGAGACATTGCGTAAGGAGAAGCTCTATGAAAAGTACAAAAGTGTGTGTTCTGGTTGAATGAGTTCTTATTCTAGGGACATATCATCACAAGCAATGGGATATCTATGGACACCTCAAAAACAGATGCAATTGAGGGATGGCCAAGGCCATCATCGGTAACGGATATTCGTAGCTTCTTGGGGTTAACTGGATATTATCGACGATTTGTGAGAAATTTCTCACGATTGTCTAACCCTCATACCAAGATAACTCAAAAGGGAGTAATGTTTGCTTGGAGTGATGAATGTGAAGAAAGCATCAAGGAGTTTAAAAGGAGTCTTATCACTGTGCCCGTGCTCACTTTACCCACAAGTGGGGAACTTTTTGTGGTATTCAGTGACGCTTCAAAGAAGGGCTTAGGCTGTATGCTGATGTAGAATGATAAAGTTATATCCTATGCCTCAAGGAAGTTTAAAATCCATGAGAGAAACTATCCAACACATGATCTAGAGTTGGCGGTTGTGATCTTTGCCTTGAAAATCTGGCGGCATTATTTCTATGGAGAGAAATGTGAGATATATACTGACCACAAGAGTGTTAAATATATATTCACACAGAAAGAGATTAATATTCACCAGAGATGATGGATAGAGCTCATCAAGGATTATGACTGTTCAATATGTTACCACCCTGGGAAATCGAACAAGGTGGCAGATGCCCTAAGTAGAAAGGATCCAACGATTATATCATTGATGAGAATTGAGAAGGATCCAATGTTCTTAGACTTGATGAAGATGGACATGGAAATCATAGGGAAGGGAACATCATCAATCATTTCACAAATTATTGCTCAACCGTCTCTTTTGGAAAGGTTAAAGGATGCTCAAAAGGATGATGTGGGAATTCAGGAAAAAGTGGAAGCTATCAAAAAAGGGAAATCCTTATATTTTAATGTTAATGAAGAAGGAATTGTGCGGTTTGGGAAAAGGCTGTGTGTTCCATAAATTCCAGAGCGGAAGAAGGAACTTTTGGATGATGAAAATAGTTCAAATTTCTCTATTCCCCCAGCGAGCACAAAGATGTATCGAGATCTACGAGAAAACTTTTGGTGGGATAATATGAAGAAGGAGTTTGCTGAATATACATCAAAATGCCTAGTGTGTCAGCAAGTGAAGGAAGAGTGGCAGAAGTCTAAGGGGATGATGCAACCATTGCCTATACCAGAATGGAAATGGGATAACATCACCATGGACTTTGTCACCGGACTTCTAAGGACATCAAAAGGAAACAATACAATCTGTGTTGTTGTGGATCGTCTTACAAAGACTTCACACTTCATTGCTATTCAGTAAGATTTATCAATGGATCCACTATCACAGATACATATCAGGGAAGTGGTATGGTTGCATGGAGTACCACTATCTATTGTGTCTGACCGAGATCCAAGATTCACCTCTAAGTTTTGGAAGAGTCTTCAACATGATCTGAATACTGAACTGAACTTCAGTACGACCTATCATCCTGAAACTGATGGCAAATCCAAGAGGACTATCGAAACACTTGTGGACATGTTGAGAGCATGCTCAATGGACTTTAAAGGAGGATGGGAACAACATCTTACTCTGGTCGAGTTCTCTTATAATAACAGTTTCCACTCGAGCATCCATATGGCACCATACGAAGCCCTGTATGGGAAAAGGTGCAGAACACCAGCATGTTGGGATGTGGTCAGTGAACGTATGCTGCTTGGACCAGAAATGGTCGAAGAAACGAGGGAGAAGGTGAAAACCATTCAGCAGCCCAGAGTCAATAGAAGAGTTATGCAGATAATTGTCGATGAGACCTTGAGTTAAAAGTTGGATACATGGTGTTTCTACGCATATCTCTGTGGATGAAGGTCATGAGGTTTGGAAGGAAAGAGAAGTTAAGTCCAAGGTACATCGGCCCCTTCGAGATTCTTGATCATGTCACGGATGTGGCCTATCGACTAGAACTTCCACCTACTATGGCCAAAGTACATGATGTCTTTCATGTATCCCTCTTAAGAATGTACATACCGGACCCTTCACATGTACTCTCTTCTGAGGTGGTACAATTGGAAGATTATCTTTCTTATGAGGAGCAACCAGTGATGATATGTGATCGTAGAGAAAAATTTCTACGAAATAAGTCAATACCCCTCGTCATGGTGTTGTGTAGAAACCACAAGTTTGAAGAAGCCACTTGGGAATCTGAGGAAAAGATGAAGCTCAGTTACCCACATCTATTTTAGTGTGGGAAAAGGAAAATTTTGAGGGAGAAATTTTTTAAGGGGATAATATTGTAACGACCCAAAGGTTCATTTAATGAAAAATACCTCTTGATCTAGTTAAATGTCTATTTATGAAAAATATTTTTATAAGATGTCAACTTCTTTGGTTTTATGTTAAGAATTTTGACCGTTGATAATATAACCATTGAAGAGTGATCACTTGATTATTATAAATATAGGACTTTAACAAATCCAATTTACTCAGACAAAGGAAGTGATGGCCTCATCCAGTAGAATTTCTCCATACGAAGCACATTTATCAGAGCTCAGAAAAGAGGTGGCGTCTTTGGACTTCTCCCTTGACCAAGCCCAAGCTTATATTCATCATGTCATGCTCAAACGTGACTCTCTATGGGAAAAGTGGAAGTTGATTGAAATTACCACTCGTGCAATGTTATCCGAGCCACCCCAAGAGTCTGTCACTATCGCACACCTTACCCTTAGGTCTTATGCGACTGTTTTAAGGGGTTATGTAACAAATAAGTAGTACTATGTTCATGTACATTATTTTTGTATATAATAATGAATATAATTTCTAATCATTTTTGATACATTGTAAATAGTTTTTAAAGTACAATTGGTTTTTTTAGTTATTATTTAATTAAGAAATCTATTTTATTAAATTAAGGGATTTTTGAATTTAATAATATTTTAATAAAATAATAATATTATTATTAAACTAATTTTTATTAAATATAAATTATATTATAATTTTATGAATGCAATAAAAATTTTGTTATGGTTTGAAAGCCATTTTTGTCAAAACCCGTAAATTTTTGATAAATGTCGGTTTTTATTTTAAAAGTTAAAATTAACATATTTAGAAAATTATTTAGATAAAATAAATTTTATTTTTGTAATTAGGACATCGAAATTATCCAACGGTGAATTTTTCATAATTTTCTGAGACAGTCAAATTTTTGGGTAAAAATTAAATACCGTTTAAATATATAATGTGTTTTATGACATCATAATGACCCAATAGTGATGTAATAAAATACTATAATCTTTATGTTCGTCCAATATATGTTTTACCTTTAAAATAAAGTGATTTTGGGTTTTTGACTTATTTTTCAAAACATTAATGGACCCCTCAAGACTTATTCAACACTTTGCCTTTTTAAATTAATTTCAAGGGGAGTGTGACTCACCTCCACATAAACAACCTTATTATTTTAAGAAGTTCGGACATTGGACTTATAAAATAATGATTTAATCTTTCCTTTGTTAAAAAACATAGCCAAAAACCATGGGATGGTTTGTGGTTTGGATTAATTTAATATAAGGGGTCCCAAACCTAAATAATAAATAATTCCCTCACCTTTCCTATATAAACCCAACAAAGTTCCCACTTCCTCCTCACTAAAATCCCTTTATGTTCGTCAAACCTCTTCCCTAATCTCTCTAGAATCCTTCCATGGTGCGAAAAGCTCCCAAGAATCCTCTGACAAGCCTCTCTCTAGACATTGGAAGCACACTTCCAAGTAAGGGTTTTTTCTTCCTTTCTCATTTTTGTCAATTTTCTTTATGTTTTATTGCCCTTTTAATTTAAATTATGAATGTTGGGGTATGGTTTTGCACCTCTCCCATACTGCCTTCTTATTGTTTTAATGATGGGAGACCCCTTTCTCTCTAATTAAATGTCTCCCATGTACCCCCGTTACTATGCCGAAATTCGGAAAGGAACTTCTCTCTCTTCTTTTACATTCAAGAAATACTTTTGTATCATGAATCTAAATTCCATTACAATTGTTGGGACATGTATCTATATGACCTAATTACTTTCCATTAAATGTAAATATGATGAGGAACCCCTTTCTCTCTCATCAACCATTTTTATGAATTTATATGTCACGCCGTTGCACTGCCGAAATGGCACCGATTTTCTAAGCCAATGTCATTGTGTAGTGAATACCATGCCTATTTCTCCATCAAGGGTATTCAACTTTATGCACATTTACATTTTGATTATAATGATTCATGTATGAATTACACATTCCATTATCGTGGAATAAATGATTATGTTTTATGAATCCATGATTTATGATCCATGTGGCACACTTATGCCTGAAATGAAATGTTTAAGAAGGGTGCGCCCTTATAGCGCT
The DNA here is from genome assembly GCA_963277665.1 of Viscum album. Taxonomy (NCBI): domain Eukaryota; kingdom Viridiplantae; phylum Streptophyta; class Magnoliopsida; order Santalales; family Viscaceae; genus Viscum; species Viscum album. The sequence continues at coordinate 729,907,485 of OY728143.1, read as the reverse complement.
CCAATGCATTGGGTAATGTATAGTATCATGATACGTCATGTGCAGTGAGTGTTGACTAATTCTAATTCAAGTGCAATGAGGGTTTACTTGTGCTTTATGTGAAATGAGGATTTACTCATGCTCCATGTGCAATGGGCTTTGGCTCATGCTAATTCCATGTTAAATGTTGTTGTCACATTTCCATGTTATGATTATCATGATTTATCATGACTTTATGTTCATTTTTTTCTTATGCTCTATTGATATGCCTATTTTCTAGCATGTATTGTACTCCTCATTTTATTTTATGTGTAATCCATTACTGGTGTTTATATCTCACCCTTTTCTTATGCATGTCCTCAGGTTATCCCATGCAATGCTATGTACGAAGGAATGTAGTGGTCATGTAAAAGAAGTTTTCAATAAAGATGATGTATTTCATGTTTTAAGTTTGTATGTAATGATCATAATCCCCAAAGACACTAAACTTCTAGATCTTCTTTGTTGTATCAAGTGATGTTTTATGTAATAAATCATATTTAATTTGTAAAAAAAATAGGGTTGTCATACTAGGTCAATAATCAATGGATCTCCTTAGATCCTCATCATCGCATGAAGAATTTGGTTTTCCTACATGATGAATCAATTTATTTTTTTTCCTCTTCTAGTGTGATAATGAATTGAAAAGTCATATTCATTATGAAGTTACAACCATCTCCTATGTCTCATGTTCAATTCCTCTTTCATAAAAATAAACTAAAAATATGATGGTCTATATATATGTATCACATTTTTGCACCATAAATATTGTTCCTCTATATATTTAGAGAAAAATTTCCACAGCAAGATCCAGGTCATGTGTAGTATAATTCTACTCATAAGGGATCAAATTTAATTAATCAAAAAAAAATCCTTGTCATTTTCCATGAGGATTCACCCAATCCCATTCTGGGATGCATCACTTAAAATAATCCATCTCTGATAGAGGTTATAATTAACCTAGGTGAAATAACCAATCCCTTCTTCATCACTTGGAAAAATTCGTTACACTCTTTTGTCGAAATGAACTAATCCCCCATTTTAGTTAACATTATAAATAGATTAGAAATTCATGAAAATTTTTCATCAACCACTTATAATATCATGTTAAACTATGGAAACTATGAATATTCATTATTTGTTTAGGATGAGTCCACTCCTCCACGAAAATTTCTTCATAGGGTCAATTGATATTACATCATTGGGTATAAAGTGCCCCATGAAATCAACATGTTGTTTAAATAATCACATTTGATGAATTTTTCAAGTAGAAAATCCTTCCTCAATGTTTTCAATATAACCCTTAGATTATTCTTATGATCCTCTTAAATTTTGGAATATATCATAATATCATCAATAAAAACTATGATAAATTTTTTGACAGTACTCCTTAAATATTGTATACATTAAATACATAAAAATAGAAGGTGATGTATTCAAGATGAAGAGAATAACAAAAAAGTCATAATACCCATATCTTAATAGGGTGAAATTTTTTATAATATCTTCTTTCTTTACCCTCAATTATTTATAATCATATCGATGATCAATCTCGGATAAGACATGATCCCCACAAATATGGTCAAATAAATCATTAAATCATGGAAGAGGGTACTTGTTCTTCATTGTGATACCATTAAGTTACTATAATAAATTCATAGCTACATTTATCTATACATAATTATTACAAGGACAACATGTTTTCCCCAAGGAGACACACTTGATAGGATAAGACCCTTATCCAAAAGATCATGGAGCTATTTCGTTAATTCCTCTAGCACCATATTTTCTATTATATAAAATATCATTGATATAATCTTGGACCCATGCAAGAGTTCAATAGAGAACTATACCTCTCTTTTTTGTGGAGGTCTATGTTATACCTTAGGAAATAAATTTATGTATTCCTAAACGATGGGGACATTCTCTATTAGTATACTTTCATTTCCTTCATCATCTTCATAGAACATTTCCATAAAGAATACTATGGGAGGTACTTCGGGATAATGATTGGTTCAAAATATCTCTCCATTGAAAAAAACTCTTGGATTTCTATTCAAGACTAATGATATTTTATTTCACTTATAGTTGATCATAGAAACTTACATTGAGATTCAATCCACCCATTTTATTGGGATAAAATCCATCCTGGGAATGACTACTAAATTTTCATTGAAATTGTGCTTGCCAAAGTGAATACTAGAGTTTATATGCATTGTTGATTCTTGGATAGTACCACTTTGAGTCTTGACAGATAACTATAATTCTTTTAGTTTAGGGTTTGATTCCCTGTTATTTAAAATCATAGAGGAATGAAAAAAAGTAAGTACTGAAATAAAATAATGTACTTTCTATCATTGAGAGAACAATGAGTGTACCAGCCACCACATCATTTAGATAATATTCTTCATTCATTCTGATAAAAAAACACCTGACCTTGATATTTTGGCCTAAAATGATTTTATGGTGATTACACTCTATTATATATATATTTAGACAATGGTTTGAAATGTGACCATGATCTCCACACATATAACATCAAACATCAGGCATGTTCTGCACCATCTTACCTTTGTTGTTAGTTATGATAAGTTGATGCCTCACCTCACTATGATAGTTCCAAGCAATATTTCCATCTCTTCCACACTTGTAAAACTTCATGCTCATGAGCTAGTAGTTCCACAAATGATTGTTCCGATATTTGTTGTATGTGGTATGTTTCTCTCTCATTACAATTATTTTGTGGTCAATGTTCCTACATAATATTAGATCCATTTATCAATTATTTTCATTTGATATATGGGGCCACTATATCTCTCCAAATTCCTGATCATCCTTCATCACATTGCACACTGTCTCCTCATAATAATCATAGTCTCAATTGGATTGATTTTTCCATAGATGGGGTATTATTCCATTGAATGATCTATCACCCTTTCCATTTGGTTTCATGAGAATGGTATAGGTATAATGATAATGTCTCGTATTGCTAATCGGAATGATTTATTTTCCATCTACTTCAGATCGAGAAATTACTTCTCCATTTTTGTTCACATAGAATGGGAGAATATTTTTAAAAACAATGTTCCCATGAACATGTACTACTCCATAACCTCAATATATATTATTGGGTTCATCTTTTAATCAGTTTCCACCATTTATCAGCTTCTCCCTATAAGTGGTACAAAGTGAGTATGAATTTATCTTATTTCAATCAGTGGAGTATATAAAATACATTTCCTATAGAGATTATCTATTTTTTACAAATATATTGGTTAATAGAGACACTAAAATAAGATAGTCATTGAAACCAAAAGGATGAAATAAAAATTAATTCCCTTTGAGCTGAATCTGGTCACTCATCTTGATTCAATTTATTGTTAATAACTTTAGTTATTTGAATCATTATTGCAATGATGTTTTCCATTAAAGATACCATTAGAGGACCGTCAATGCATGGTCCTTTGCACTCATTCTTTATGTAGTTCCTCCTATTTACCATAATTGTCAAAAAAAAATAGAACCATAATGTCAAATTTGATTTTATAATAAATTTATAAATCTAAATAAATTTATATATCTTAAAAAATCATTCTTAAATATGGTAAAATTTACAAATAATTAAAATTTCTATAAATCATTCATAATTGTTCCTAAAAATAATGAAATTAACTAAAAATATCCCTTGGAAGTGTCAAAAAATGTGTGTAAAAAGTCTTGTAGTCATTAACTAGTTCTCATTTTAGTCAATATCAAACTGGTGTTTTTAGTTTTTACCCATATATACATCTGTGCCAAAAACGCATCCTCTTGTTCGTATCCAGACAATGATATTTTTTCATGGAAACCACATACTAAATACTTAACTAAAATTAAAATATGTTTCTATATATTTATAATTCTATAAAGTTCATAATAATGTTTTCAAGTATTAATTTCCAATAATAACTAATCCATCCTTTGATACAAACTATGGAATCTAGCATTTTATTACATAACATTTCATCACATTATACAAATAGAGGACCATTTAAGGTTTAGTTTATTGGAAATAAGATACATAAATAATGTAAACATAAAAAATTAATCTAAAGAACATGAATTTATTCTTCATTAGTTCATCCTATGTAATTTTATTGAATCTCATAACCTGAGGAAATACATCAAAGGAAGGGGTGAGTGTAAGGCCCAATAAGGTAAAGCTAGTGAAATAATATACATGTGATCTTGAGGAATATCAACATGAACATGAGGAATGTAAATATGTTATAATAAGGAGAACATTGGGAATATAAAAATAAAAATAACAATAATAATAACATGTAAATGTGTCTATATCATTTAATTTAAAAATTCATAATCATATCACCATGTTTAATCACAAAGGTGTTATAAAAATTACAAATGTTATTCACTATGTTATCGTAAAACATGAAATCTATTGAGATTAAATTATTTACTTAATGAATTGGTGTTCTATTAGGGAGAACTATTAATATATAATAGTTTCATGTGATATATATAGATAATAATCAAACATTTCATAAATAACCCATGGAGAATAAAATAAACTTGTTTTAAATTAAAAATATAGCTTTTCAAAATAGCATTAAAACATGATCATTATGTCATTTTCAGTCAATAGAAAAGGAATGTGGGTTACATGCCTATCAATCCTAGAATAAAATAAACAATTTTGACATATAGTTGAATACCCCAATAAATAAAGAGTATTGTTTATTCAAAAAAATATAATAAAATATAGTTTCTTGAGGTGAAAATATAAAATTTGAGAATTAAATTCTGTAGTATAATGTGTATAAATCCTGGTATTAAAAAATTAAAAAATGAGAGGGAACAAGGTTTCCCACATATAAAATAATATTATAACATTAATCAGAAAAAATAAATTGTTAAAAATCAATTATTTTTTAAATGGAAATATATAACACATAAAAATGGAACTTTAGTGGAAAAGTGACGTCAAGATTCCCCTTACCTTCAAGATTTGATCCTAAAACAAGAAGATTGGGTCCTTGGGGGATTGAGAAAACCTTGGTAGGAATCCATGGGAGGTAAAATATCAGACCTTGGTTATTTATGGATTAATAGTGGATGCAAAAGGATATATGGGTGGGTATTTTTAGAAAAATTTGAATATTTATTTATTAATTTCCGAATACAGGACTTGGAATCCTAAGTTTTGTTAAATGAAAAAACACGGGATTTAACATGGTATTTGCCCAAAGTTTTTGACACTTGAGTTATATTTTATGTTATTTTAATACAATATAATCTATCATTATTTCATAAAACTTATTTTTGAATGGAAAAGTTATGTTTCCACATAAATGATGTTTTCAATGATAATGTTTCAATTGTTGAAATTGGAAGGTAATTTATACGTTTGGAGATAGATTAAAATATATTAACATAACTTATATTAATAAAATAAATTTTTTTAGAAATTTTATGTTGATTAATCAATTATTTCATCATTATGAGAAAATTATGGAGACATTAATCATATTGAAAACCTCAAACAATATTTTTTTTTCTATTAATGAAATTAATATTTTAGAAAATTCTCAATAAATTCACCCTAACATAATTTCCACACGATAATTTCAAAAATATTGCATATTTTTTCATAATAATTATATAAATATTAAAATATAAATTTTATTAATAAAAATCCTTATTTGTTAAAAATAATAGGGGATTTAAAATTCTAGTAAAATTTCTAACACTTTAAAAAAAAATTCATTTATATTTCAATATGCTATTTTTTATCATACTATTTCATTAAAACAAGTATTATTCATAATATATTTGTTTATTATAAATATTATTATAATTTTTTGGGAAAAAAAGAATTTATCCAAAAAAAAATTTATGAAATTACATCACCATTAAACCTATATTTATTAAGAAAAAAAATTCTTCAAAAGGAAATGATGGAATAAAACATTTTATTTACACAATGAAATTACACTTTAATTGGGTAGTGATTTGGAAAATAACCCCTTATATCACCAGTATATGACTAAAGGTTAAGGTGTATGATGGTGGTATATTCATGGGGTGACTTGACTAACATCACCAAAGTAGTAATTTTTACTGACATGGAAATCTCTCGTAGGTGATTTCGTTATGGATTCACTTATGGAATCTCATCATAGAATTACTTAAGAGATAACCCCAATGATGCTACCTCCCTATAATGATTTGAATCATGGGATTCATAATACACAACCCTACTAGTTGAGACATGAATTTCTCATTTCTATATTAATTATATATTTTCATTTATTCTAATAAACAAAAATTATAATGCTAAAATTGTTATCAAGATTATACATTCCAATGGTCTAATTAATCAGCACATATAATTTACCAATGGAAATAATTTAACAATGGGCATATAACGATCAAAACTCTACAGTCATATTTCTATTTATACTCAATTAATTATTTTATTGATATATTTTTGTTGTGTGGAAAATATAATAACACCCATATTTTGGAAAAAAATCAATTAAAGGGTCATTAAATTTCATTTCCAATTCATTACTCATATAATTAAAAATCAATTTAATCCATTAATTTTATTATTTTTAAATAAATATACTCATTGATACAAGAATACAAAATAATTATTTTCATAGTTAATAAAATATCATTCAATACAAAACTCTCTATATAGAAATTTTATACAGTTTAGGAAATAATCATATCATTGGTAGAAGTATTGTGTATTTTTAATGGAAGCATAATTTCCAATGATAGATTATCATAATAAAGTGAATGTTTTGAGAAACTTTTATTGACAATAAGATGAATAAGAAACAAAAGGTAACAATCTGTTAACCAGAAATATAGGTTTTTTTGATACATTCATGTATTTTCGAAAATAAATGAAAATGGAAGTAAAAAAAATAAAATAATATTAATATAGAGAGATTTATTTTTTAAAACCATTTATATCTCGTACAATAAGATAATTATCTTAAAACATTTATGGAGAAACAATCCATTCAATATCGTGTAAACTTTTTACAAATTTCTCCTTTTGGAAACAATAAAAATATTCATTTGAAAAAATATAAAATGGAAATTATAACATAAAATTTAATTAATTACTCATTTGATCAATGAAAAAGAACTTTTTTTAAAATAATTGAAAAATATTTACATTGATGAAAAATATACCTGATCAAAAAGATTAATAATATCTTATTTTCTTTTGAAATTTTCATTGATTTATTCAACTTCTAAAGAGACAAATTGATGAAATAAAAAAAATAAAATCCTTAAATATTAATAGGGTAATAAAATTGATTGATTTTATGAAGGATATATTATAATACTCTTTCACCCAATAAATATAAGAAATCATAGAAAAAAATACGGTAAAAAATTACTTACCTCTTTTGTAACTTTTAAATTGTATCCACATGAAAGAGTAAGTATAAATTAAATAATAAATAATAATTAATCAATATATATTCATGTTAAATACATAAAATAGGGTCTATAAACACCATATTATAGTAAATATTTTCATAATACCAAATATGTCTCTATGGAGTAGAAATTTAGATGAAATCTCATAAATAAAATTCACATTTCATCATTAGTGCTTTTCAACAACTATATAAAACTTTTGATATGTTTTAATTACATAATATCACTCTATAAATGTCAATAGTTTCATATATGATCCATATATAATATATAACAAATTTTTTTGGACAATATTTTATTATTATCTTGGTATAACGTGTTAACTACTTCATTTTTCATGCCTGTTTTGGTTCTATTGCTTAAATCTTTTTTTTTATGAATCCAATATATCCAAAAAGGTAATATATATATATATCATAAATATTCATTATAAACATATTTATAATTATCTATATAGGGTAGATATAGGAAAATAAATTACACTATTCTTAGAGATGGTATACCATACATACATATGAATGTTATTTTCACATTTTTATGGATGAAATAAAAGAATGTTAAATAAAAATTAACCTTTATATAATTAATATTATATCATATATATCATATATATTCCTTAAATATATATTTATTACCATTTATATAATGTGTAAATAAAAAACAAATCGCATTGCATTATAGATGTGGCAGTCTACACGTACTCACAGGTGATGTTATTATTTTGCAACAGGATGAATGGTAATAAGGAAGCAATCATATTATAATTCCAAAATCATGATTATATCAAAAATATAATTTATAAACATTAAACCCATCATTATAAATATTTGGCAAAAAGAATGATTAAAAATCAATTGCATCTCTATGTGGGGGGGGGGTAGTCAACACGTACGCATGAATGATACATTCACTTACCACTCGTGGGAAGATTTGATGGATAATAGTGGTTAAATAATATTAATAATAATTTAGAATATTTAGGATACATATTTTTTTACTCTATGATGAGTATCATATTATTATAAGAGTTAAAAGAGGAAATAAATTTAAAGAGTTTAGGTAGGATTATTGCATATCATTTGGTTATCCTTCATTAGATACTATTTTAAATAACCATGTAATATAAATGTTATAATAAAAACTTATAATTCATACCTAGGAATTTTTAATGGAGAATTGGGTAGGGTTTGGTCGGGCTATATGGCTCAAATTTCTGTAAATAAGGGAGAGAATATGGGTTTCCTTTTATAATTTTGTGTGAGTATAAAATTTTAATTTATGAAAATATTAAAATATAATATTCTAATTATAAATAAAAATTACAAGCATGAATATATATCACATATTAATAGAATCATACAAAGGTATCATGGCATGAATTAGAACCATATGGGTGGGATATTTAAAATTATAATACTATAATTAACATTGTGACACCATCAACATCATTTGCACTACATGGTTATAAACTAAATATTCCAACGTGATAAATTTTTAGAAAAAAAATAAAATCATATATTAACTGTTTTAATAATAATTAATTATAAAAATCATTTTTTAGTGACCATTCCCCAATGTATCCCAAGTTGAATCCCTCTTCACATACATTGATTTTTTATGGGAGAAATTATCATTGAATTTCAGCCTCTAGAATTGAGATTCATTGATGCATTCAACATTCCCATAATCACTATAGTGACGATCCATAGATCCATGAAGAAGAAATTAAATTCTAATATTGGTTCATCTTATTCTCTCTGTAGGAAGTTGGAGAGGATCTAGAGGCTTTCATAGACTCATAGTGAACTGTTAAGTACATGGGGGCCTCTCCTCAATTATAAACTGAGTTAATAAAATTACTATAAAATGGATCATCAACCCCCAATTATTTATTACTCTCTATATAATTAATAAATGAAATATTATTACATTATAACTGGGTCATAAATATCATATATATTTTTATCGCATACTTGAAATATAATAAATATATTACATGATCAAACATAGACAATTACGCACCGCATTATTCCCGCAAATATGAAAGGACACTTAAATATAAAAATAATATTATCTCACATATTATTTTCCATGTATTTATATTAATTATTGTAAACAAATATAATAAATGAAATGAATACCAATTATTTTAAACTCAAAAAATAGAATTTTTTTATTACATGATGATCATATATTATCAGGCATCCCTTAGAACCCTATGTTGGGCCCCACAATATCCTAAAAACTTATTAAACATAATAGGAATGTCTTTTAAATATTCTTATTAGGTGACCATCTCTAAATTTACCTTGGTAGTAGTGAATACCATTCACAGACCAGGAGTGGAGTCTTGTAACTCAACAAGCTCCATAAAGAGATAAGATGAAGTCATAGTAATGAAAACATTCCAATAAATGCACACCATTTAAAATAATCATTTTGTCTCATGATATCTAGTAATGAAGGATAAATACATTGTGTCTTCACACATAATATTTTTCCTATTTTTCTTCCTTACTAGATGGATTTACCTTCTTTTACCCTAGCTATAGATTTAGTGATGGTACTACCAACTTGGTAAAATTCTATAGATATATTACTTCCATTTTGATGAAACAAATTCAATCTTGATTATTCAATCAATATGATGATATGTATAACACACCCATCACAAGCTACCACAGTATAAATTCAATGACACCTTTTTTCCTTGATTCCAAGTAAATGGTCACATAGTATAGGCTGATAATAATATCATGTTGAGAGACCGTTACAAGCATTCAATGTTTTGAACAACAAATAACATCTGAAACATGTGGGGTTCCTATTGGATGGTAGGTCATCATGATCTAAGGTACTTGAGATCACTTCATGAAACCATTATGAGTAGAATTATCAATTCTTAAAAGCCCCTATCACCCAATTTTCACACATCATATTTGTCCTATCATTATGATGTAACAATGCTATATAACATAAGTTTATGATTAAATTCAGAATGTCTTGGGGTTACCATTATAGCATTCTAATGTTATTAAATTTTTATATGAAAAATAATATAATGACATTACCTTATGAATTGCGTATGCAAAAATATCAAAACTGTTATGGTAAGTTTCAATCATACATAACTCACTGTACACATGATATGGTAATCAAAAATTATAGTTATTGTGGGGTCTAGGGAACCCACTATTACGACACTCTAACATACACATGATCTATTGTGATAACGAACCTTGTCATTTATCAAATTATAAGATCATGCACCTATATAGTTATGGATTTAGATATTGGGAATTCCACATCATCGTTATGTGGATACTTTTCTTCCTATTACTTTATAAAATTAAGCTCAACTTTTCAATTGATTTTATACTGGAGTATATTTTTGTTTTCACTTTAAATTATTGACATACTTTCTATAACAACTACTAGAATTATCATAATTTATAACATGATAAAACAATACCTGCTAAGTGAGGTTTTATGGACTAGAAAAAATTGATTCACTTTTTAAACATATTCATTATTTGTTTCAGAATCTCTTACACAGTCGATATTTTGTAAATATGACTACCACTGTATTTAATGATATTTTTTATCTCTACAATAGACATACTACGATATTATATCATATTGATCTGGAAGGAGAAAATTTTGTTCCCCTTATAACAAGATTTCCTTCTCACCACATACAAGGTAAATATTTTATGTGCTCCTTCTAGCACAATTAGATATTTCTGGCCATTTCCCATTCGTTTCTTCAAGATATAACTGATATTTTACAACCTTAAAGTAAAATTTAGAAATATCATTTTTAGTACATGAAATGTATTATGTGATCGATCAATTTATATTACTAATGGAATTGTACACAGCTCTTTAATATCTTCTCATAACCCATAAATTCCTTCTTGGGGGGATTTGTGTCATGTGACCCTAGTAACAATTCTCTCTCAAATTGTTATAACATGAATTTATTCTTTACTTTTTAGAATATGAAAATTGACATGGTCTAATAAACCTATTAGATTGACCTTAGATTATCTAGTTTCGAAAAATGTAGATTTGTACATTATTTAAATCACTAGAGAGTTACTATTATTCTATTCTTAACTAATGGTAAGACCAATAGTTTTTTCCATATGTTACGAAATATATTTCAAATGAAAACTTTAAAACTCCAACTAACCTCTTATAGAAAAATAAAATAATTCCTTACAAAAAAATATTGTATGATCTTTTTTCATACATTAATCAAAAACTAAAATTTGTAAATTTACACCCCTTAAAGATATTCAATGGTGTTTCCAACCCTTTCTGGTTGTATTATATTGAAACCATCCATAATTGGTCTTCTTGAAATCTAATTACCAATATAACGATCATAGAAATTAGTTGTGATTAGTAAAATTGTATGAGAATTATTCTTAATAACTTTGTATTACCAATAAATATTTATTAGTTCCACACTTGTAAAACTCGTGTACAGTGTCACTTGGATACCCATGAAAAAAGTAATGTTAATATTCCCATGAACATTGATAGATGGAATCCATTATAGAGTAATAATATATATTTTAAATATCATTTAATTAATGAATTCTTTTTACTTGTATGATTCATTATTCACAATGAATAATTTATCACGAGCTACGGTGAATATAAAAACCACCACTATGGGTTTATCTTTATTATATAGTAATATCTCTAGAACATTACATTTCAAAAATATCTTATAGACCTTTTTCCAATGGCAACTATTTGTGCATTCTAAACATTTATTAAATCAATTTTTCTCCCACTATCTCAAAGAGAAAAGTATACCCTTTTAAAGTAATATAGTCTCAAACATGAAAATAACATTTCTATCTCAGGAATTTTTTTAACATCTTTAAACACCCTTTGGAGAATTATCTTAGATTCAAATTTTTCCCCCTGATTCATGTTTTTATATATCCTTAAAAATCATTATAAATAAAAAATATTTTCAAAAATAAAATAGATTTATGCCAAACTATAGCACATATATTATCCATTATTTATTATAATTGACATGTGGCTATTGAATGACATAATTATTTAAATATCATATCATTAAAAATGGAATTATTTGAGATGGATATAAATTTTTTACATTGATTCTCATTTAACTGAAATAATCATAATGATAGGTAAATGGAATAGTTTTTTTAAATTATTCAAACTTGGATTTTATTGATCAATATTAACATGTAAGAGTCATTATTGTTCCTCCTTATTAGCATCATATCTTTGATGTGGATAAGTTCATGTTCATTGCAAAATTACTCCACACTGAATTATAATGATCGATGGATTCATGATTAAGATATTTTTTGCATGTAGGACGAAAATAACTCATATATTTTGAACATGCATATATGGTAAATCATTTTCACATTTTTTTAATAAACACTTAATGGAATGATATGAATTATATCTACCACTAAATTAATATAACAACTATTCTCTTTGTTACCCATTTATACATGATTTAACTACATAAAATTACACTATGTAAAACATGATAGATCGATAAGTCTACTGTATTTGACAATAAGGTACATTTCATTACAATTAAAATATTAATTACAACATCTTTATTGAAAACTTCTTTAACATGCTTGTGCTTAAATCTACATTGGATAAACTAGGAAATAAAAAAGAAAGAGGTGATCTATAAATCCTTTTAATCTCATTACATGAATAGAATAATACATATTAGACAGTATAATTAGTACTAGTAATAAAGTAACATGAATCATATATCACGAAATAGCATGATAATCATAACATGGGAAATGTGGAAACAACCTAAAACACTACATAATAGGTCAAGGCTAAACCACCAATACATAATGGTGGAAAATGTCCCACAATTAAATTTTGTTTACCCCTATCAAAATATGACATATTACAATACTAAATATTAGCCAATTCATTGGGGTTATATATAATGTCGGGCTCACCCATCACTTTTATTTCATTCTCATGCTTATGTGTTTCACATTGATCATAAAACATGGATTCATTCAAACGTAATAATTTATTCCACAATCGAGGAGTGTGTAATATATAAATGTATGTATGAAAAAAAGATATATATTCACAAAATTGAATGTAATTGATTGGAAATGGAGATAGTATTCAATACATAATTGGTTGGGCATGGAAAATCGCGGTGAAAATTTGGTTGTATAGCGACATCACATAAACTTTCATTAAATAAATCGATGAGGGAGAACTGGTTTTGTAATAATTTTTACATGAATTGGAAAGTAATAGAGACATTTAAGGACATGTAAACAAATATATAATTAAAAAAAATAAGGCATATGATAATAAATAAGATTGAGTAAAAAGAGAAAGGAAATGATGCGTATGAAATTTCATCATTGTTGCAGGTGTTCATTGGAGGGACTAATGAGAGATAATAGGGTATATAATAATTTTTAAATAACAAGGGATTTATGTGGGATGTTTTAAAAAAACTACACCATTAGTAATTGAAATTAAAAGGATATAATAGGGTAAAGAAACTTGGATAATGATTAAAAAATAACCCATACTTGAGGGTGTGACTCCAAATGCCCAAAAAGTGGTTTATTGAGAGCTTCAGGTTCCTTGGGAGGATAATATAGATGGGACAGAAGATTAAAAAAATTAATCTATTCTATTGAGTGAATATAAGTGTGGTATTTGGTGGGATTCTATAGAAAATTAGTGGTAAAATCATTAATATTCTCAAACATTGGGTTTCGACTCTCTATAATAAAATATTCAGAACCATAAACCATACAAAGGTTTTTGTCCACGGTTTTTTCCAAATGGGAGTTTTTTTAATTATTTTATTAGTAAGTGGTGCAAACGTATCAAAATAATTCCTTTAATTATGTATAGGTGAGTCGCAAATTTAAATAAATGAATTAAAAATCATAAAATATGTCACATAATTTGGAGGATTCATTATGGAAATATAAAATTAATTAAATAAAATAAAAATCACATTAAATTAAGGGGAATAAATATATTTTTACTAGAATACCAATTAAATTATTTATTTCATAATTTTTGTATCATTATTATTTCATTAAAAACACTGTATATTTATACAGTATTTAATATTTACCTGAAACATTGACTGTCTCAAAAAATTATTAATAAAAATTCAATGGTTAATTTAGACAATATAAATCCAAAATAATATTTATTTTTCATAAATAATTTTTTAAATATGTTAATTTTTAATTATAAAATAACATTTGAAATTTATTTACTAATGATGTGTTTTTGAGAATAAAAGTTTTTTGAACCCTTATAAAAAATACATTTCAGTTCATTGAAATTATATGAAAATTCATAATTAGTAAAAATTATTTAATAATAAAATTTTATAAAAATAATATTTATTTCAAAAATCCAATAATTCATCAAAATTAATCTTTTAATTTTATTTGAATATTACTCAAAAATACAATTTCTGTTTAATTGAATCAAAATCAAAATCATTTATTGAAAAAATTTAAAAATAAAATAAATTCATTATTCTATAAAATATACATATTATTTTAATTATGTTCTTGATACAGATACCTTTATTACACCATTTTAAACCCTTAGCGTAAGGATTACAAAAGTTAGACTTTCACAGGGTCATTCGGCGAACATAGTTTGGGTCGTGATCTCGATGAGATTAAACTTATCTCGTAAATGGTTTCACTCATGCTTATGTTGTTGTATCTAAGCATGGGATTAGTGATGGGTAAATACCATAGAATTCTATATCCCTTATAAGATATGATAAAATGGGTTCTTAAGCCATGATTCTACTATATGAGGTCATCACTCCCTATTTCTCTATCAATTGGATTTGTTAATGCCCTATATTTATACTAATCATGTAATCACTATTTAATGGCTATATTATCAATGGTAAATATTATTAATGGTATTTTAAATCCTATGGGATATAATAAAACAAATTAATGTATTTTCTATACCCATATAACATAATAAAAATTTAAATTATAAGAGACCTTTATTTATAACAGTTTGGGTTGTTACACTTTACCTTGGAATAGTTCACTCTTTGTAAATGAAATAATGTTAATTGCTTGGGACCTAAATTTATTTATAAGTGTTTTTTCCAAAAACTATGTGCCAATAATACCTATAGACATTAACACAAAATATTATATAACAATTCTAAGTATATCCCTGAAAATGACATTGTTTTACTTAAAAAATAATTTTCTTATAATATCTGGATATAAACGAGTCATACATTTTATATGAAACTCTTATTTCCAATAATTCATGTTTTTACTAAACAATTAGATGAGTATAAGAAAAAAACCAACATTCAATCAAAATTTGGAATAATGTATTTTTTGTGTCCAATTGACTCATGACATAATTATTTTGGTTATACACAATAAGATTTTAATTATTACCATTTACATGGAAATTAGAAGTTTTGAGCTTCTCAAGATAGACTTAAGAATCACCCTTTCTTAGTTTCTTAGATGTTTAACCTTAATTATAATAATGGATCTATACTAACATGATTACTATATCTAAATTCACATATGTTATTAGAATATTTTATTCCATGAAAATTATGCATGATATAAACAATACATATAATTTATAAATATAATCAAAGAAGAAGGGATTACTTTCACCATCAATTCAGTTCACAACATAAAAAAAATCCAAAGACTTAAATCCGGAAATGCGAAGAACATATCCTCTTGTATAGTGATCAACATTTGTTCATTGAAGAATTTCACAATGGTGTCTTGGGAATCACATTTACTATTGGCCTTTTTCCTATTCTTTTTATATATTCTCCATTATAACTAAATATTAATACCTCTTTATGTTCTTATTTTCATGGAGAACCTTGCCTAAAGGTAATGAATCTTTTTTTCATTCAATTTGTTTTAAAATATTATATAAGTTTTTTTTCATTGGGTTAAAATGAAATAAATGTGTGATATTAAAAAATTGTGATACATCTTCAAATTTATGCATATCTAGTGTAAACATCATCTAGTTTATATCTCACTTCACTTTCTACTCATAAGCTTCTCGAAGATGAGAAAACATGTGAAATCACCAATTTCTTGATACTTTTTTCACAAATCACAAAAACATTGATGATAAAATTATGATGTAAACATTAAATGTATCATTCATGAATCTCTGGTAAGAAACATGTAAAATATCACTTCTCTATGGATCTCAATGGGAGATGGGTATTCCTGCACTTGGAATTTCTGATATAGAAGTACTTTGGGACATCATGTGTACTAATATTTGGAATCTCACGCCAGTAAGTACATATTCAATTTGTGAAATATAATCATAGTGTTATTTAAATTTTGATAAAACATTAATCACTCTATGTTAATAACTTTTTTATTCATTACCAATTAGAAATTATTGATCAATTAAATCATTAGATGTCTCCAACTATTTTATCAAATATTAGTAGCACTCATTAATAGAATCATAATACTCAGTTGCTTGAGTATTTTAGTAGAATGGACCACTAAACCCACTAATAATAATAAAAGATACGGATAAAAATCTAATTAAGAGAGTTTCAAGTTAGGTGTTTACTACCATAGATCAGTGAAATGCTAGCACCCAACTTTATCAGTGCTAAGAAAAACATGTTGACAAATGGAAGGCCTTTATCAGTGCAAGCTAAAATAGTAGATAAATCTACACTTTATAAGTTCTAAAAATGTACTTCAAAAGATGTATAATTTATGGGTGATATCTTTAGCGCTGAATAAATTTATATTTATCAGATCTATTATGTAATATCACCTTTTTATTTAATAACTTTACATATAATTTAATAATCAAGTAATCATTTAATGATTAGTCCCTTTAAAAAAATTAAACTGAAACATGAAAACATAAACCATTATTCTATTTTAATTTAAATACATTATCAAGGTCCATCCTATGTGCATTTTTTAAATCTCATAACCTGGGGACATACATCAACAGAATGTGTGAGCAAAATTTCAAGAAAGGAAAAAGAAGTGAAATAGTTTACATGCCATATGGACAATAACTTGAAGAATTTCAATACAGACTGAAAATGAAAACATGAGGCATATCATAAATAAAATAAGAGTAATAATATCATGAAGATGTGGCTAAAACATTTTATTCAGTAACTCATAAGCATTCCACTATGTTTTTTCACTTTGGTGCCATAAACGTCAACAATGTTATTCCCCATGTTATTGTAAAACTATTCATCTCTAGAGATTAAATTCGTTACCCAATGCATTCGAGAGTTATCAGGGAACACCAATAAATATTTTAATTTAATTTGATAATAATATATCATAATAAAAATTCTCCAAAATAACCCATAGAGAATTAAATAAACAGGTTCTATTTCTAAATTAGGATGTTTTAGAAAGTGATTAAAAAGAAGATCTTTTAGTCATTTTAATCCCACGCAAAAGGAAAGAAATTTTCATGTTTGTTAATAACAATTTAAAAATATATCATTTTAAATTGTATGTTATTAACCCTATGAAAGATAGATTTTTGGGTAATAAAAAAATAAAATAAAAGAATTTATTGATAAAATGAAATAAATTTTTAAATGATTATCCAGCAGCATATGGTATGAAACATGGTTTTAGAAAACATTAATAATAGAGAGGAAATGATATATCTTTCATTAATTAAACTTAAAATAGTAAACAAATATAATAACGTGAATATAATAACATGATTGGAAATTTGAAAGACATACCACATAACAGAGAACATGAATGGAAATGAGATGTTGAGATTTACCTTACCTTGTAAAGTGACTCCTAAAGCTAAAGGAACGGGACCTTGGGGTTTTAGGTCACTATGGGGGTCTTTTTAAGAGGCAAAACAGTCATAAATTCGTGTTGGAAGATTTTGTAATTAATGTAAATGATTAAATGGGTGGGTATTTGTCCCAAAAGTGAAAGAGTTTTTTATTAATTACCAATGGCACTACAGTAGTAGTTTTTCCAAAAAATGGTCTTGCCCATGGTATTGGCCACTAGGGACACCTATTATCTTATTTTAATCCCCATGTGTTTACAATAATTATTACATCCTTAATTATATCATTAAACATACCGAAAACTCAAAACTTTATTTTTAATATTAACAAATACTTAACATTTCCCAAAAAATTCAAAAAATTCACCATAAAAATTTTTATATTTTTAAAATTCAAAATTGAACTCTGTTTTATGAGAATGAATTTTATTTTAAGTTAAATTAATTATTAAATTTGAAGTACACGTTTTTGTTTTATAAAAATACTATTGCATAATTAATAATTTGAAAAACATTTAATTACATATATTGTCGTATAATTATATCACATCACCATTTTAGATGCCTAAATTATTCATATACTTCCATAGGTGAGGTTAATATTCCACTAGTCATATTACAATTCAAATAATTAATATTAATATTCCAATGGGTCAAATTTACTATTCACTAAAAAAATTAAATTTATCCTATCAAACTCTAAATATCTCATCGATTTCAATGGTTTTTGTCTATTTTTCCAAAATTATTTCAAATATTCAATTATTTTAAGAAAAATAATTTTTTAAAAAATACCGTATTTTTCACTATTCAACAAAAAAATTAAAACTTTATTGAGAAATGTTGAAAAATCACTGTATGTTAATTTTAACATTTTAAATTCAAAAATGATATTTATTTTACCATAAAAATTCGTTAATTTTTATAAATCTCCATAAAGTATAATTTTTACCTAAAAAATCAGTTTATAAAATATCTCAATTAAATATATATTTATTATGAAAAAATACTCTTAAAATGGAAATTCTGGAATAATAATTTTAATGAAACAATGGGAATACACATTAATTAACTAATTCCATGAAACATAACCCCTTATAACACCAATATATTAACTAAGGGTATGGTTTGAGATGGTAATAAACTGTTGGGGGGGCTCAGATGATATAACTATAGTGGTAATCTCCAATAACTTGAACATCTACCAAATATGATTTAGTTCAAGCCTAACATGTCGATGCTCGACTTGGGTTTGGTCAAGAGTGAATCCAAAATATTATACCGCCCTCCAATGTATTAACAATTCGGCTTCGTATGTTATGACTCTACTGGATGAGGCCATTGACTCTTATGTCTACATTAATTAACCATTATCATTTATATTTATAAATAAGAATTATAATGTCCTGTGTGTAGTTTACAATTTTCATATTAACCTATAATGAACAATGGTCATATTGAGCAATGTTCATATTCACCAACTGTCATATTGACCAACATTCATAATTGACCAATGGTAATATAACAATCGAAACAATACGTTCAAATTAAAATAAACATACTACATAGTTTGATAGTGTAAAATAATACAACACACATTATACTGAAATATATATTATTCAAGAATTCCAAGTCATTCCATTCTTCCTTCCGTAGGAAATTTCCACCCCAAAATTTCAACTTTATCCCTTAGTTGATAAATGGATAGGGTAATTCTGCCTCATTGTTTCTTTTGGTTTCCAAGTTGTTCATTGTACATGTGGTTCTTCTATAACACATTAACGAGGTGGGTAGTTATGTTGCATCGAACCTTTTCCCTTGGGTCCATGATCTCCATCGGGTGCTCCACATAAGAGAGATAGTATTCCAGTTGTACCACCTTCAGATTCTGTACATGTCAAGGATTGGGTATGCGCTTCCTCAAGAGAGATAAATTTAAAAAATACCTTACTTGAGATAGATTTGGTGGAAGTGAAAGCTGATAATACACTACTCCAATGCGATCAAGGATTTCATAGGGGTTAATATACCTAGGGAAAACATTCACTTTCTTTCCAAATCACATGACTCTCTTCTATGGGAAATTTTAAAGAAGAATCTATCCCTCACATAAAACTACATGTACCTTTGATAGTTTTCATCACTGGTCATTTACCAACCTTTGTCATCTTTAATGTGTTTTTGGATGCGATGAAAATTTTTTAGCATCTCTTGCCCAAGATTAGGCTCAAAAATATTTCTCCCACCAGATTCATCCCAATAAGAAGGATTTATACATCGCATCCGACATATAGATTTATAGAGAGTCATTTGAATACTTGAATGAAAGTTGTTGTTGTATGAGAACTCAACCAATGGGAGATGTTGATCCCATCCAGCATGAAATTCTATTGGGAATATTCCCAGCACATCCTTGAGTGTCTAAATAGTCCTTTAAAATTTTACATTAGTTTGAGGGTGATAGGCTATACTAAAATTCAATTTGGTACCCAAATCCTTTTGAATAATTCTTTTTAATGATTATGAGAACCTTGGATCCTGATCATATATGATTCAATGTAGAACTCCATGGATACTTACCACTTCCTTCGCATATATCATGATGAGTTGGTCAAGATAGAAATATTCCTGAATAGAGATAAAATGAATGAACTTAGTGATACCATACACAATAACCCATATCACATTGATTCCTTTGGATTTTTTTGCAAGATTAGTGACCAAATCCACATTCATATTTTCCCATATCCATGATGGTATTGGCTGTGGTTGTGTTACCCCTTTAAAAGGTTGTCGCCCTATCATCACATGTTGGCATACCATGATCCTTTTTGTGTAGTAAAAAATATCACTTTTTATGTATTCCCACCAATATTGACACCGAAGATCTCTATAAATTTTCATAATTTAAGGATGTATAGTTAATTTAGAGCTATGAGCTTCATCCATCAACTCATTAATTATGTTTCGAATAGATGGAATACATAGACTTTTATGAAATTTCATCACACCTTCTAGATCAACATTGAACTCAAGAAACATCCCATCCATCACACCCTCATAATTATTTTACAAAAAAATATTATAGCTTTATGATTTATAGATCTTCCTTATTTATGATGGTTGAGAAATCATTAGTGACAGGGTTGACGATGTCCCTTCACGTACAAATCCCATGTCCATTTTTACTGGGTATTTGATCAAAGGGTATCCTTGAATCACCATTATTGATAGAATAATAGGTCCATTCTTACATAATGCATCCCTGACATTGTTTTCACTTATGGGGTAATAATGAATTAAACAATCATAGTCATTAAGAAGTTCCAACCATCTCCCCTGCCTCATGTTAAATTATTTTTATGAGAATATATAATTAAAGCATTAGTGGTATGTTTATATATCACATTTATCACAAAAATGATAGTCTCTCTATATGTTCATAGAGAAGAACTATATCTAGCTCCACATCATGCGTAGGATAATTCTTCTCCGAAACCTATAACTATTGAAATTCATAATCACTCACCTTTCCATTTTTCAATAGTACACACCCAATACCTTTCCGATTGGAAAAAATAAAATTAAAAAAATCATTATATAATACCTTGTAGAGTTAAAATGGGGTTTTAACCAATTTCTTCTTCATCTCTTGGAAAATTTCCTCACATTCATTTTTCCAGATGAAGTTAAACCATTTTTGAGTAAACATGGTGAGTGGATTAGAATGTCATGAAAACATTTTTACAACCCTCCAATAATATTCTTCTAAACCAAGGAAAATATGAATATAAGTTACTATTGTAGGATACGCTCACTTCTCCACAAAATGATTCTTTTTAGGTTCCAATGTCATTCATTCACTAGTTATAATATTACCCAAGAAAGAAACACTTCCTAACAAAAACTCACATCTGCTATAATTTGTGAAAAAACTCTCATTCCCTAGTGTTTTAAGTATCACCATTAGATGATCCTCATAATCCCCATGAATTTTATATTATATTATAATATCATCAATAATAACAACCAGGATGTTATCAAGGTAGTTTTTAAATATTTTATTCATCAAATCTATTAAAATAGTTATAACAATACGCAAGCCGAAGGGAATAAGAACAAACTCATAGTGCCCATATCTTGATCGGTAGGTGGTATTTGGAATATATTATTTATTCACCCAAAATTGATGAAATTAATATCAAAGATAAATTTTGTAGAATAATTGATCACTATGAAGCTAATTAAATAAATCATTATATCTTGGAAAAGTGTACTTGTTATTTATTATGATCCCATTATGTTATCTGTAATCAATGAAAATCCACACTGATATGTCCTTATTCCTCACAATGAGATCATGTAATCTCCCAGGGAACACAAATGGAAGAATAAACCACTTCTCCAGAATATCATTGATTTCCATATTTAATTCTTCTAACTCCATATTTCCCATTCTATATAGAATTTTTGATAACAGCTTGGAACTAGGAATGAGTTCAATGGAGAAGTCTGCATCTTTTTCTCAAGGTGTTGAAGGAAACTCCTATAGAAATATGTCAAAGTGTTTCTGAACTATTTAAGAATTCTCTATTCATACACTTCCATTTCAGTTCTTTCATTACCGATCATATATAATAAAAAGGATATGGGTGGTTTTTCTAGAAAAAACATAGGTTGTGATATCTCTCCTTAGAAAACAAATGTATATTTTCCATTAAATGCTACAGAGATTTCATTTCTTTTTTATTTGATATTAGAATTATACTTTGACTTCCAATCCATATAGTATATAATGTCTAATTCTAACATGGGAATGACTATTATATTTGTGATTATATTATGTTGGCCAATGTGAATACAACAGTTTTTAGACACCATTGATTATTGGATAATTCCTCAAAGAGTTAGGACTAATAGATCTTATTTTAGTAGTTTAGGAATTGATTCTATATTCTTGGATGACATAGAATAAATAAAGGAATTAATAGAACAAGAAGAAAACAAATTATAAGATATATTTGAGAGAACAATGAGAGTACCTTCCACCGCATCATTTGAAGCATCAACTGTTGTCATCATGATAGAAAAAGAACAACCATTCTCCCTTGTCCTATGATAACGATAATGGAGATTCCCCTCCACTACCCTTGGATTTGGATAGTTATTGAAAATGTGCTCAATATGTACAATCATGAAGTATTTTAAATTAGTTTGGTCCTACTTCATCTTCCCTTTTACTTATTGTTCAGAAGTAGTGGCTTCATCTCACTACGATAGTTCCAGGAAATATGTTATTCTATTCCGCACATGTAAAACTTCCCACTCCTAGGTAGGAAGTTCCTAGAACTTTCATTCATAGATTTATTGCTTGTGGAATGATGCACTTTATTTCCCCCTCTTACTTTATCAATGATCATCCCTAGGTTTGGATATATAGAACACTTCCTTTCATTCAGTTTGTGAGACCACTGCATCTCACAAAAATCCAGTTCAACCTTCTAAACACACCTTAAAACTTCCTCATAACTATCATAGTCCCATTTGGAAAAATTATTCTTTATATGAGTTCATAGTACATAAAATAATATATCAACACTCCCATTACAATACATGAAAATGTTACCGGTATAATGGGAAAGTCTTGTAAAGTTCATCTCATAACATCCAAAATAATAATTCTCCTTCTACTACATTTAGATAATTTCATTCTATATTTTTTCATAGAATGAGGAAAATACATATTAAATAAAATTCCACTAAACTATTCCCATTCCGTATAATCAATATCCCTTATTGGCCTCATGTTTTTAATATATTCCCAATATTGATTAGATTTTACCTATAAATTGTACATATCTAAAGTGACTTCCTCTTATTATGAACAATGAAGTACGTAAAAGATCATTCTTATAGAGACTATCCACATTTTCAAAATCAAATGTTTGATAGATCCACTAAAATTTTGTGTTTATTGATTCCTAAAGTACTCGATGGAATGTTGTTCCCTTCTTGGTGAAAACAGTCTCTCAGCTTGATTGATGGTATTACCAATAACATGAGTTAGTTGATTCATCATTCTCATGATGGTTTCCATTATGGCTCCCATTGAAGGGTCATCAGCACGTGGTCTCTTTCCATTTACAATTACATAGTGCCCCTATTTCCATCCATTTTTCTAGAAGAATAAAACTGTAGTTGGAAACATGTTTTATCTGCATAAAATTCCAAAGGAAATTTTATGTCATATGATCTCATCCATAAACATGTTATTCATTAAAATTAGTCAAATAATCTATAAATCATTTACAATGATTCAAAAAAAGCATGTGCTTTACCAAATATATTCCCAAGGGAGTGTCAAACCAGGAGTGTAGTATGGCATGTTTTCATGACCCAGATCTCGTTCATGTTTTCATTGAAGAACTACTTTGGGGTTTTCCCCCTATGTACATTTGTGCCAGAGCCACACTCATTGGTTCATAACCACACCTGAATTTATTTGATTGGAATCCACTTATATAATATTCCACCAAATTAACAGAATTTTTCATTTTATTTAAAATTTTATCTAAGGTTATTCATAAGGATTTAAAATCACTTTTCCAACAAATAACTAATCCTTCCTTTGATTCCAACTATAGAATCCCACCTATTTATTACATAACATTACATAACATTTTATAAACTAAGGATCTTTTATGATTACCATTCTGAAAAAATTCTACATAAAACATGAAAACATACAGTATTATTCTACTCCACTTGAATTTTGTATTCTTGTTTCATCCTAATTATATTTATTTCAACTCAAAAACTGGGTACTTACATCAAAGGAATGGGTGAGCAAAATTCCCAGCCAGAAAATAAAGTGGAATAGTTAACATGTGATATCGATATGAAAATGAAGAATATCAGTATAGCATTAAAAATAGATAATGAGGAATATCATAAAAATGTGAATATGAAAAATAACTTGGAAATATGGATAAAACATTTAATTAAGTTACACATAATAATATCACCAAGGTTTTTCACTAAGGTGGCATACAAAGTACCAAGACTATTCACCAAGGTATTGTAAAACTCATCATCAGTATAGATTAATTTTTTTACCAAATGCATTGGAGTGCTAACAGGGTGCACCTTTAATATTTATTAATTAATATGAGACACATAGATAATAATATATCATCTCATAGATAACCCATGGAGAATAAAAGATACGGGTTTTATTTTAAAATCATTGTGTTTTAGAAAGTTCATGAAAACAAGATCCTTTTGTCATTTTAATATTATGGGAAATGAAAAACGTTTTCATGTAATTCAATCCCAATATTAAAATATATCATTTTATAATCTATGTGAATAACCCTGGAGAAGACATGGGTTTGTTTATTCATAAAAGTTAATAAAATAATTTCTTGATAAAAAGAGAGAAATTTCAAGACTAAAATCTGGCAACATAACGGTATGAAACAAGGTTTTAGAAAACTATAAAAAAGGATTGACTAGGATCTCCAATTAATAAATGGCTCTTAATACTATAATTGTATTGGATAAAATGGATAGAAAAATATGATATGGATATTTGGAAGACATACCATATAACAAAGAACTTTACTAGAATAGAGATGTTGAGATTACCCTTACATTGAAGAGTGACTCAAAAAACATGATGATAGGGACCTTGGGGATTGAAGAAACCGTGGGAGACCTATTTTTGAGATAGAAACATAATAAATTTATGGTGTATGATTTTATAATGAAAGGAAATGAAAAAATGGGTTGTTATTTATAGAAATAATAGGGTTTTTTTATTAATTTCTTAGGACTCCTCAGTAGTTGTATTTGAAAAAAGATGGACTTGCCCAAGGTATTGGACAACTGGTACACACATAATCATTTTTTAGTACCCAATAGTTGACATGAATTATCACATAACTATTATATCCTTAAATATTCCATTAAACATACTAGAAAATCACATGTAAATTTTTACTATTAACTTTAAAATCTAATATTTCATAAAAATCCGAACAATTCACCCTAACGATTTTTTGACATTTAGAATTTTATATTATACTAAAACTTATGAAAATTATTTGAATATTAAATTTAATTAATTATAAATTATTAAATAAACATGTGATTTCTTTTAAAAATTAAAATATTTAACTACTAATTTCTAAAATTTATTTACTTATATTATGGATAATTATATCAAATTACCATTTAAGATGCCAAAATTATATTTATACTTCTTTAGATGTTGTTACTTTTCCATTTGTAAGATTACTATTTATAAGGGTAACATTACTATTCCAATGTGATATGTTGTTATTCGTAAAAATTTTAAGTTGATCCAGCAGACTCTAAATATTTCACTGATTGTTGTCTTGTATCTCAATTTTTTAAAATCATTTCATTGAATCAATTATTTAATGTATAATAATTATTTAAAAAATACAGTATTTTTCACTATTAATCATTAAATTTGTAACATCTTAAAAAAATAATATAAATTCACTCTAGGTTTATTTTATCATTTGATATTCAAAAATGTTCATTATTTTACCATAATAATTATATATGTATGAGAAATCGATGAAAAATGCAATGTTTACCTATACAATAAAATTTTCGAGTGTCACAATTAAAGATATATTTTATTATAAAAAACCATACATAAAACAAAAATATTGGAATAATTATTTTATTTAACCAAATGGATTAAACATTAAGTGACTAATTCCTTGACACATAACCCGTTATAACACACATATACGGCGTAAGGTAATGTGTGTGATAGTGATAGACTCTATGGGTGGCTCAGATAATATTGATTGAGGGTAATCTCCACGAACATGAACTTCTCTCGAAGGCAATTTCGTTTAACCCTTACATGTTGAAACTCTGCTTGGGATCGGTCCAGAGTGAAGCCCAAAGATGTTACCTCCCTCCCATGTTCTGATAAATAGGCTTCGTAAGACACGACAATACTGTGTGAGGTCATCGACTCTTCTGGCAACAATAACTAACCATTATCAATCATGTTTATAAATTATATCCAAAACGTCAAGTGTATAGTTTCAACAGTCATATTGACAAATTGTTATATAACGGTCGAAACTAGAATGTCAAATTAAAATATTCCTACTCCATATTTAGGTTGTGTAAGATAACACAACACATATTTTTAGAAACCCATATTATTCTTGAGGTTCGGGTCGTTACAACAATAATTAAATGTGAAAGAAATTTCAAACAAAAAATATTATAAATTTATATAAAATTTATATATTTATATTAAAATATATAATTTTTATTTATATATATTAAACAAAAAACCCTTGTTTATAATTAATACATTTTTTGATATTTCAAATATATATAATGTTTTCAAAAAGTAATAATTAGATTATAAATAAATATTTAAATAATTATAAGATTATAATAAATTTTATTAAATAATAAATTGATTTATTATATTTATAATTATATATTTAGAATAATATTTTGGAAATTATATATTTATAGCTATGTACTGATAATTATATATTTATTATTATATAAAAATAATTTTGTAAATAATATAATTATAACTATATATATATTTATATATATGTTTTCAATGAATTTGGCATATAAATATATTGATGTGTGAGTATAATTGAAGTGCATATGTTATGTATTTATCATAAATTAATATTCATGTATACTTTACACCTCTATTGCTATTATTCATGTTGTCCATATGTGGTTACTCATTTTTTATTATCTATATACTCTACCAGGTATATGATTTATTAATGTTATACCAATCAATCTATTCTCAAAAATACTTATAAAATTACAATAAATATATTTATATATTAAAAATATTTATTATATTTATAATTATATATATACACTTTTTAAATATATTTATTTATAATAATTATTATTACAATATATATATATATATATATATCAAATTAAATATAAAATTACAATAGATAAATATTATATATTTATATATATTTATATACAAATATTTATAAATATTTATACATATAGTGATAATTATAAATATATATATGTGTGTAAATAATTATACAATTATAATGAATATTTTTATTATACATATAATATTAAAAATATATATAATTCAACAAATATATTTATATATACATAAAAATATTTATAAGTACATACAAATATTAATAATTATAATTATAAATATATATATATATAGTCCATGGCAGAGCCCTTTGGGTATATATATATAATTAGATTATTATTATAAATATATTAATTATAAATATATTTACAAAATTATAATTATAATAAATATATTTTTTATCATTGAATAAGTATTTTAATATATATATATATATATATATGTATATATAATAGTTATAATGTAGAAAAATATATATAATTAAATAATTATATTTATAAATATATAAAAAATATTAAAAAAATAAATATTTATAGTTGTAAATAAATATAGAAATATTTAAATAATTATAACATTATAAGAAATATATTTATTATAAATATTTATAAAATTAAAATTACAATAAATACCATTCTTATAATTTTATAATTATTTAAATAAATCTATACCTATGGAAATTCGTTCCCTCTCGGATTTGAACTCGGTTCTCATGCATGATTACATGGAGTCATTACCTCTTGGGAATGCCCCCCAACTACAATATATATATTTTTATAATTATAACTACAAATAAATATACATTTTTATCTTATTTATATATATTTATAAGATTATAAATATAATAAATATAAAACAATTATATAATAAACATATATTTATGTAAATATATAATTTTAAAAATTAAAATTAATATATATATATATATATTGTTACCAATATAAGTATTTATATATATATATTTAAAGAAGTACAAAAATATAGGAACTGAATTTCTTAAACTTTTAATTTTATAAATATATACAATTAATATATTTGTTATACTTTTTTAATTATTTTAATATATCTTTATTTAATTCGAATTAGAATTTTAATTATTTTTATATATTTTTAAATATTTTTATATATATTAAAAAATATTTATTTATTTATACAAAATTTATAAATTATAAGAAAAAGAAATACTATTATTATTTTTTTATTTGTATTTTCAATATATATATATTGGTAGTTATAAATATAAATAAATATTTATTTATAATTATATAAAATAAATATTTATTTATATTTATATAAAATAAATATATAAAATATAAATGTTTATTATATAGAATAATAACTATGAAAAAAATATTTATTATAATTTTATAATTGTAAATTCATATATATTTCTTATTAATATTTGTAATTTCATAAATATATATATATATAGTTATATAATATATTTATTATATATGTTAATATAAATAAGAATTTATTTATTTACAGTTATAATTATATAAAAATAAATATATATTTATTATATTTAATTTTATAAATATATATAATAATATAAATAAATTTTTAACAATACATCACTATTAGTGCTTTTTTAGCAAAAATAATGATACTCCTTTATCAACGCCCAAAAGTACTAATAAATAGTATCTTAATCAATGCAATAATTTTATAACTGATAAATAGAACATTTTTTTACTGTAGATAAAAACAAGTTCTATCAGTGCTTTCTATTTTATCGTGGATTAAACTCACCTTTATCTGTTCATTTTAACATGCACTGATAAAATGTTTACACAATTTTAAAAATAAAGCCTAACAGTTGGCTTTTTCTATCATGCACCTAAAACTCTTGCAGCAGCCGACCTCAACCACCATCGACCCCACCACTGCTGGAGCCAACCCCTCTTCTTCCTAAACCCCTCCTCTGTCATCACGTACAGATTTCTCTACTCCGTACCCCTCCTCCGACCTCAACAGCCATCGACCCCACCACTACTGGGGCCAACCCCTCTTCTTCCTAAACCCCTCCTCTGTCATCACCGACACATTTCTCTACTCCGTACCCCTCCTCTACACCAAACCCTCCTCTACCTCGACCCCTCCTCGGTGACCGTGAATCCCACCTCCGACACCAAGAATCCATCCTTCGCTATGAACAATAGCTCTGCCATGAACCCCACCTCCGCCACACGCTGAACCCCACAACCACCACACGTTGAACCCAACCTCCACTGAAAACCCCTCCTACACAACAAACCCACCTCCACCCTGAACCCACCTCTGTCACGAGAACCACCTTCACCACGAACCCCTCCACGACCTCTTCCTCCACTAACACTCCCGCTTACCCTGAATATGCCTTCTTTAGACCATACAATTTCAATTAGACTATGAAATCTAAAATATGTACTCATTTTGTTTGGAATTATTAAATGGTTAAATTTTAATTATAATGTTTTAGTGTTCTAACAGTTTTGTTTTATTATGTGTTGGGTTTGAATCATTAGAGTGAGACAACAATTTTTTGATTGGCGTGGAGTTTGATTGGTTTATTGGGAATATTATTTGAATAATTTGATAATTTTTTATATATATTTGTATTGGAATTTGGAACAATTAAAATTAATGAATTTTAATTGATCCAAATGTCCAAAAAAGTGTGGATGTGGTGGTTTGGTATATTCGAAACATTATAGGATTATTTTAGGTAAAAAGTATCCGAATTGGTATTATAATGAGTTGTTTTGGTGTGTAGTTTGGATAAATTATAATTTTTTCAATCAATAATTAAGATAAAATACTTTTGAGTTTGAACTTATTGTGATGGTGGGATCGTTGTTTGGGTTTTGATTAGAATTTTTATGATTCATTTGGGTTGAATTGAGGTGTTTTTTATATATAATTTTCTTATATATGATTGAAATTATTTCATGTTTAATTATGTATGTTCTTGTGTAAGTGGTTTATTAAATGGATGTTATGCCATGTTGACATGATAGTTTTTTAAATGTGATTCATCGATTATTAGTGTTGGGATATTTGAAAAAAGTTCTAGGAATATTTAGGTAAAGATGTCTGAATTCTTGTGACATGAGTTGTAATATTATTAACGCACATTTATAGCATCCATATATTAGGTATTACACTAGATAATATAATTTAATTATTGATGAGGAAATTAATGGTGTGTTTGTTGTGCTTCATTCGTATTGAAAAAATATTAGTGTGTGATGATTCACTTAATTTGTGAACATATGTTATTCCCTTAGGCCTTTAGTAGGTACCCCTTAGTATTTGATGCTTTATATTTTGTTATTAATTTTTACTTATGGTTTTAACTTGGTAAATTATATTTTATTTAAAATAAAAATATATGATTTTACTCATCCCTATGTAAAAAGAGATAAATTTTTTTTTCAATAAATCTAGATTTTTTTTTAAAAAATAATCAGTATGAAACCATTGATGATATCCAACTAGGCTCTTTTCTTGCACCACAAAAATATACATTGGTGAATATATATACTTATATGTGAACAATAAATGTAAAAGGAAAGGGACACACTTTTATAGCGGTGTTCCATAGTCACTTGTTAAATATATAATGATAAAGGTGTGTAGAGGTCAACGTAGGGAATTAAGAGACAATATTTTTTTATAAATTAAATATAAATTTCCTCTATTGAAAATAAATTTATTTTTGTTGTGTGTTCATATTTTGGATCATGTTTAAACCTTTTATAACGTTATATTTTATAAAATGTTGGTTATTCTTTTAATGTATCTATTATAATGTGAATCTCTAGGGATATATGAATTTTTGGAAATTTCTAATTGGATATTTTAAAAAGATTCAAGTGGTTTGAAATGCTTCAAAAAAATTTATATGTGTCCAAATTTCAAAATTTTATATATAGCTTTAAAATTATTTAATCTCTTGACATGGACTTAGGTTTATTTCCACGTTTTTTTCAACCCACCCGATCATCTTTCATAAAAGGATTTGACTATTTTGAAAGAATATTTAATGTTGGCTTCATTTTAACAATGGTTGTGTGTTGTTTCAAATGACTATTTATAAAATACAGACTGTTTTTGGATCATTTTAAATGATTAAGATAGTTGGTTCTTAATGTTTCCATTAATCCTTCAAAAAAATGTATTGTGGTTTTGTTAAAGTGTACATGGAATTGATTGCTTTATTTTAATAAGGGTATGTTATTTTAAATAAGAATTTTTGTAAATGGTTGGTTTTTAAGGGGATTTATATTGTTATTTTATAAAAAATTTTCAAAGTATATAATAAATGTAGGTTTTAAATATTCTTTTATGTTTATATTTTTATAGAATTAGGGAAATTATTACATTATATAAGGAAGTTGAGTATATTGATAGTAAAACCAGGGGAAGGGCATGTAACTAACTCTACCAAAACCATAGTATATTCATCACGACCTCACTCCCATAATATGTGAATTAATTTTTACCCCCATTGTAACTCATAAACAAACTTTACTTCCAACAACACATACATTGTTTAAATTCGGGGATGCATCTACAATTACATCATCTTTCCAGTTTGGTGTCTACTTTTAGGGGAATGAGTCAAAAAAATGAATTAATAACTATCATTTAAATGTTTAGTTCCCCATATTTGAAAGGTAACTTTTGTGTATTTATTTTAAAAAATATTAATATTACTAAATCAAAAAGGAAAAATGTGAACAAATAATGTATATATGCCAACCGTCTGACAAAAGAGTATGAAGATGGAGTGAAAGTGTTATTCAAGTTTGAAACATTCAGAAATATGACCCCTCTGAAATATTTATTCCATGTATACAAATTTTTTATTTCAGACTAATTATTCCATAGGATTTGGAAGACCACTTGATCTTTAATATAATAGATCAAAGTTATAAAGGTGGGAATAAACATAAGGAAAAGAAAATATAGAAAGAGGCTGGGATATCACCGTATTTTACAGATCATCTAATACGATAAAATTGTAGAATATGAAGAATACCATATAGGGAAGTTCATTACATAATTTAATGATAATGAGGATTTTAATGAGTAAATTACAATGAGTTTTTAATATGAACATTATGGTTGCCAAAAATTGTTTTTATAGTTAATGTATTGTGCAAAGATTCCATTTTATGTTGGTTGCACTAAATATACTCAATTTTCAGATGTATAATGCAGTATAATTTGAAATCATTCAGCGAATGGAGTGACACTATTTTTACGAAACTATTTTTTTCTTCTGAATGACATTATCCCAGAAGATATTGAGATCCATAGTCGAACACATGATACCAAATGAATGATAGTATCAATGGGTATGATATGTGAATGATTACACCCCTTCCTGAATTATTTTATACTATTTCGCATGGACAAAAATCACTTAATGAATTCACAAAGTGTGGTGCATCTTGATAAAAGAAAGACTAATCTAGTTTTACGAATGTTTTATGATAATTTTCAATCATTTAAAGGCTTAGGAACCTATATTGAAGTGAGGAGACTACATGGAAATTTTCATGGAATATAAATACATGAATAAAATATTAGAAACATTGTCACTCCGTAGACACTCTTTAGTGGATGATAATTGACCATGAGTATCTGGAATTTTTTAATGAATTGAGAAACCTTCATATTATGTTATCTATAGAAGTAGTGAATCATTTTTGTATTCAAATAAATACTCACAATACTAGTCTGTTATTTTTGTAAATCAAATCTTCTCACAGTGGATATGCATAAAATTAAAATAAATGATGTTATCTATGCTTATATCAGGATCAAAACAACTCGGGTTATGATATTGATGTTTTTTTGAACTATTAATATATGATTTGAAATTATTATTGGATATAGGTGTTAAATTGTAAGGTTCTTAGAGAAATGAAGTTTCCACATTTAGGGCCATGTTGTATGGGATTATATAATCTTTACAATTTATGGAATTTTTTTGGATATATAAATAAAGGAACTCAATGGTTTGCTATTTGAGAATAGATTTCATAGACAACTATGTTGAAAAATTCAATGAAAACAATATCAGAACGATATCACATGTTTCTACCATGATGGAATAAGTTCCAATCTTGGAAAACATCATTCGATGGAAGTGTAGATGATCATAAAAACCCATCTTCACTAATAGGTAATCAACTATTTGAGAAAGTAAAATATATGAACAATTCTTTTGGAAATCCATTTTTGAAAAACATTACGAAAACTAGTTGGAAAAAGAGATGAGTTTTTTAATTACCATACTTGAATTGTCTGTACGTCATATATTTTATTGATGTTATGATTGTAGAAAAAAATGTACGTGATAGTGCAATTATATAATTGATAAATTCCCATGATAAAACAATGGATACAATTATGGCTAGGTTGGACATGTTTGACATGGTAATATGAGAATTTCTGGTTCCAATTACGACTGAAAAACGAAATTTTCTTCCTCCACCTATTTACACACTTTCCAGGAAAGAGAGATAATTGTTTTCAACATCTTGAATGATGTAATGGTTCTATAGGGGTCTTCCTTTAATATCAATAACATCGTTTCAAGGTCAAATTTAATGTTAAAGGGGATGAAATCAACTGACTTCCATGTTTTAATGCAATATTTAATTAATATAGCTTTACATTAAATTTTTCCCAGAATTTACATCATACCTTAACTAAGATATGTGCCTTATTCAATGCTATATGAATCAATGTTATAGAGCTGAAAAAAATTACCGGCTATGGAATGAGAAGTCGCCCTAATATAATGGTAATTTGAAATATTCTTCTTTCTAAAATTATTTTATTTGACAGTACATTTTATGGTTCACTTGGTGAGAGATATTCTACTATGTGTTCATGTGCATTATAGATGGATGTATCCAATTGGAATATATATGATATTTTTTAAAGGGAATTTCAAAAATCAATGTCAAATAGAGTGTTTTCTTACGAAGTGATATATTAATGAGTAATACATTTAATTCTGTAACAAGTACTTATTCTATGGGGAAAGCAATGGTATATCAAAATACCATCACACTGGTTGGCTAGTGGGTGAAAGAATATAAAGAAGAGATGTTTTCATTATCAATATTACATATTGGTTGTAGGCCCTGATTTATATTTGTTATAATAGTTTGGAGGTTTCCCCTTGTGCTGAACCCCATAAATAAATTTTAAGTAATTTTAATCCATTATGTTTTAAAAAATTGATATCAAATACACATAATCAATAGTTTATATGATGGTTTTAGGACTATATTTTTAGGAATAAAAATGAAAGTATGGACACTTTTTTTGAATGTCATCGAAGGATCGTTGAAGGAACAAGTGTGTATTTATTATCTTATAATGGTTATGTAATTAATGATTTTACATTTTATACAAAATAACATGATAAATACAGTACCATAAAAAATAGAGGAGTTATAGTTGTGCCTAAAGAAATGAATGTTTCTGGAACTAAGGAAATAAATCCAATTTATCTGAATATTTCATAATTTGGTATCATTACTCAAATATGGGAGTTAGATTATAAATTTTTCCACGCCCCAATATTTCAATCAATGTGGGCAGATAATAGGAGTGTTGTTAAAATTAAGGAATTGGGATTCGTGAAAATTTATTTCAGTAAGGGTGTGTAAAAATATGAACCATTTATAATGGCATCACAAGTATTAAAATTATTATATGTTCCAGATCATATAAAATGAAAGTGGGAAATTGTTATATTATTGACCAAAACCACTGAAGGGAAAGATGAAAATTTTACTAAGGATGACCTTTTAATTGGGATGTCACAATAATTTGGTAGTAGTCCCAATGTAGATGGTGTTATTTATGTCATAGAGGACCATAAATAAGGGATTTGGATTGTTGATTTATAGGTCAAATACCTTCAACCTTTAAAAATAATAGTTTTGAATAATTAGGTAATATATTTTTAATATAGATCAAGTATCCTCATGTTATTATTCATTTTCTGTATCATTTATGATGTATAAATAAAAGGTTAAACAACTTCTGAAGATAATGTCTTATTCACATGTTGGTTCTCCCAATCTCAATGAAAAATAGGTCTCAGAACATATTTTTTTAATAGTATAAAAGAAAAATGACCTTCAGCATGTGATGGTACTCCCAATCCAGAGAAACAATGGGTTTTTCCACATTCTGTTTCCACTCCAGAGGTACAATGACCATCTCCACATTTCTATTCTACCACTCCATTGGAATAATTTGATGATGTTTAATCTATGAAAATTATATGCAATGAATTACTAGAGACATCGAAAAAATATGATCATCGTAGTTTGATGGTGTTAGAAAAAGTTCTTATGGAGAAAATAGAAGGCATCAAATATGAGGTGGGACAGAATGTTCATGGATGGTATGTTAACTCCGATGAGGAAATTTTATAGTAGTAACATCAAAATTGTCACTCAGAAAAATGTTTCAATAGATGTAGATTCGTGGAATGATGTTGTGGCAGAGCATAAGAAACTAATGTGGGAATAGATTATGGTAAATTTATGATATCATTTATTTATTTTACTAAAGAATAAAATAATTAAGTATTGACATACTCTTCAGCATGCCTTATATTGTTCATTTATATTATAAGACTCTTATAAGTAATATGTATAAATGCTTACTATATGCATTCACATAGGATTTAACAATATTGTAATGTGACATTATCTTAAAGTTACTAAATGGAAAATAATATCTCACCCACCAAGTATCTATGAAAACCTGATAAACCTAGAATCATGGGATAAGTTTACAGGACATCGTGAAAATGTGTATTTTATGGTACAATGAGGAAAGTAATACGTTGTTTGATGATACATAAATTCATGACATTGATTGAATTTTTTTTATTTATGAAACATCAAATAAGTGCTGGAAATAAGGAATATTCATCGAAACCAACATACCCCAACCATAAGAAAGGATGAGGTATGCATCAATTGAAAAAAAATTATTATGTATTTTAAATGCACCGAAATAATTTTAAGTGACTTGAAGCAAGGACATACCATTGTTTCTCTGTTTATATGAATATCGATGACTCTAAATCCAAATCCAATTCCATCCCATGTCATGTTTTATGTAATAAGGCATGTGTAAATAAATATGGTATACTAATAGGTGAAAACACACAAAATATGTGGGTAACATGTGTAACTGTGAAATAATATAAATTTGTTTTTAATTAAATCACCATTACATAATAATGATTTCTTATTTTTCAATGTTTTCTATTTGAAATTGACATTAGAATCAGAAACAGTTATACTACATGAACAAGTACTATCGGTTGCCTTGAATCAACCACAATATAATATTCCTGTCATAGGTGTGGGTTTTGGGTTAACATTAAAACATATTTTGAGGAAAAAACAACTGGAGGATTAAGGTGAATAAATGATGTTTATCAGAGAATGAATAACTACCCTTGAAGAAAAATTCCAATGGAAGAGAGAGTTTATTGAAACTTTTATTGGAGGGAATCAAAGATAATAAATATCATAAGAACAAAAATTGTGTAAATATCCCGCCACACCCCCTCTATATATGATCCAAGATACTACCCTAAAAAATGTCTTAGTAGAGTAAGTGAATGTTATAATAATTTTTTTGTGAATTTTGAATCATATAGGCACTGATACATTTCCTGTATTGATATTCAATATGTTAATGATGATTGTGATATATATCAATCTATACCCTCCAAAATCCTTCTAGTAAGGGATACAATGTTCAATATCCAAAACAACATACTACACAATATACCACTTCCGACAGGTCATGTGAGAGTGTCGATTAGCATATCCCATGAGCCGACTATTGAGCAACATGTGCTACTTGATGATGATGACATTTATAAGGTCAAATAATTTGTTTGACCATTCATCACATGGATGTCAAATCTGGTCAAAAAAAATTTAGCAATAAGTAGTTCATTTATAATTTATTTTCAAAGCAAAATTTTAAACAATGAATTAAAAAAGGTCTAAACCAATGAATGTTATTATAGACGGATAAAGGGGAGTGGGTGAAATCAAAGACCAGCTCAAAACCATCTAAAGTATCTTCTATCCCATTAAAAATATCTATCAAAACCACCCTTACACTTCATATTCTATATCCACATTTACTATAACTCAAGGCTCATGTGAATATAAAGTTAAAAAGTACTTGTAATCACATAGTTTATTTTGATGAAATTATATACTGAGATAAAGTTCTAGACATCATTGATACTGAGAATGTAAGTGAAACCCTCACCTATTATTATCTAGGTTGCTCAGTTGTAAATGAATACATGCGATATGTTTTCATGGTTAGATTTTCCAAAAGATTATATAATATGTTAATTATGACTAAATACATTTCATTTTTGGTTGGAATATATATAAAAAACCAGTGAATGGATTTCCGCATGAAAAAATATTGGACTTGTTAGTCCAAACATCTCCTTTAAAGAACGACCAAAAATAGATTCCAATAAAGACGATCAAATATTGGCAAACCATGTCAAATAATATGAAATAAATCTCACAAATGAAAGACTCTTCCTAACACCAATGATGAAGGTATAACTATACAATTTAATATATCAAAATATTTACATTTATTTCATTACTTATTCTTTTTTTGTGTTTTTAGAAAACATTGGATGCCCATTGTGGTAGATTGGATACTCTAAGGATTTATTTCCTAGATTCAATGCATAGTTATCCTAAAAAATAACCACACATAATGGTATTTTTCAATTATTAATCTACTACACCAAACATTTTAGAACTAAACATCATGTTATATTATTCATATTATGTTTTATTGTGGATTTTATTATGGTATGTGGGTACATCGAAATTATGAAAAATGGGGAATGATTCTTGGG
The DNA here is from genome assembly GCA_963277665.1 of Viscum album. Lineage (NCBI taxonomy): Eukaryota > Viridiplantae > Streptophyta > Magnoliopsida > Santalales > Viscaceae > Viscum > Viscum album. The sequence goes on along the minus strand of OY728143.1, from coordinate 729,868,231 downwards.
GATAAGCATGATGACCTGGAAAAGTAATATGAAATGACAAGTATTAGAGTATATATAATAATATTTCACTATCCAAACACATATCAAAAACAATTATTTTTTCTAACTATCATTATGCATTTTCTGAAATAAACAAATGGAAAAGATTATGGATATTATGTTATAAATTTATGACAATGATCATATTACATAAAAAAGTAGCATCCTCTAAGAGGTATTTTTTATGATAATTACTATTTCATTTAAAATAGTTATTAATCCTTTGGGTATATATATTTTTAGTTCTACTATGATTGTAAAAAATACTCATATTTACAAGACGATATAGACTTTCTTAGAAACAAATGGGAAATATTCCTAATGGAATAATGTACACCCATCTAATGAATATGTAACTTATATATAATTAGAGTAATTTTTAATATTTATGTTTAATTTACTTTATTTTAGAATTACTCCCAAAAGTATTGTTTTCTTATTCATGTGGATTCCTTTTTTCAATTCGGGGTTGTTTGTTTGAAGATACTCTTGCTCAAGATAGATATGAATTTTAGACTTTAGGGTATGTAGCATTCTACCACATCACTATTACACATATGGTGTGATTGGAATGACTCCTAAAGATTCTTTATATTTTAATTTTATATTCATTTTAGTAAAAAATACAACTGATATACTCAAAACCATGAAAACCTATTCAGATTGTTTTAATACTTTAATAAAATGGTCTATAATATATTTTTTACATATAGGAGTTAGTCTCACCTCAATATTATACATGATGTGGCTATTATGACTCAAAGTTTCTCTTTTTATTTAAAAGAGACATTAATTTTAGTAAAAAGAACAACTTGCATACTAAAAACTGAGAAAACACATTTTGGATGTTTTTATACTTCCTAAAAACAATCTATAAGTCCTTTGTAATGTGTATAAAACAACTAAAAGTCAATAGGAAGCATGTTGGGATCATTGTAACTCAAAGTGCCTCTTTTTATTTAAAATTGACATTAATTTTAGTAAAAAGAACAAGTGACATACTAAAAATAGAGGAAAAACATTCATATTATTTTAATACATTAATAAAATGATCCATGAGTCATTTTTGACATGTAGTAATCAATGATGACTCAATATGATGCATGATGTGACCAGTATAAATAAAAGTGTCAGCTATTATATTAAAATTGACATTATAGCTCAAAACATGTCACTCACTAAATCCCAAGAAAACATGCTCTGATTGTCTTGATAATTTAGAACAATGATTCATAATTCCTATATGATTTTTATGAATTAGTCTCATATAAATTTGACAAATTATGCATCCATTGTGACTAAAAATGTGTGTTTCTAGTTTGAAATGAAAATTTAGTAAATATACACTACTTGCATACTAAAAACCTATAAAAATAATTCTAATTGTTTCTATACTTTTGTAAAACATTCAATGAGTCATTTTTTATGGGTATAAGTGAACCAAACCTTAATACATCACCCGATGTGGCCGATTTGAATCCATGTATATCTTTGTATTTAAAATTGACATTTATTTATGTATAAAAAGAAAAACTTGCATATTGAAAACTGATAAGATACTTTTGGGTTGTTTTGATTCTTAAGGACAACAATCCATGTGTCATTTGTGACATTTAGGAATCAAACACACCTTAATCTGATTTACAGTGTGACTAGTATCACTAAAAGTGTCTATTATTAGTTTAAAATAGACATTTTAGTTGAAAACATAGCAGTCACTGAAAACCATGAAAATTCACTGTAATTGACTTGATAATTTGTAAAAACAATTGATTAGTCATTTTTGTTTTGTGTAAAGCATCTCACATCAAACCAATATTTGATGTGACCTATATGACTAAAAATGTGTGTTTTGAGTTTGAAAATAGATTTTAATTACACAACACAAATAGCATACTGATAACTGATAAATATATTTGGATTTCTTTGAAACCATCGGAAAATGATTTTTTAGTCAGTATTAATGTTTCTGAATCAACCATGACTTAATAAAACACACGGTGTGCCTGGTATGACTCCAGGTGTGTCTTTTAATTTAAAATAACCATAAATTTTAATAAAAAGAAGAAATGGAATACTAAAAACCATGAAAATACATTCATATTGTTTTGATAATTTAGAAAAATGATCCATTAGTCATTATTCATGTGTATGAATCAACCAAACCACAATCTAATGTAAGGTGTGAGAAGTATTACTAAAAGTGTCTGTTATTAGATTTAAATTTTCATTTTAGTTCAAAACATTTCACTCACTAGAATATAAGAAAATACACAATGATTGTCTTGATAATTTAGGACAATGATTCATAAGTCCTTCTTGATTTATATGAATTAGTCTCACATTAAACTGATGTACGATGCAACCAATATGACTCAAAATGCATCATTCAAGTTTGAAATGTAATTTTAGTAAAAAGAGACAACATCCAATGTAAAATACATAAAACGTATTCTTATAGTTTTGGTACATTATTAAATTTATTCATAAATCATTTTTGACATGTAGGAGTCAACCAAACCTCAATAATAAGCATGGTGTGACCCGTATGACTCCAAGGGTGCCTTTTTATTTAAAATTGAAAATAATTTAAGTAGGATGAAAAACAGACATATTGAAAACTATGAAAAAAATTATGATTATTTTGATACAATATGACAATGATCCATGAGTCATTTGTGATGTGTGGGAATCAAGAACACATTAAACTGACACACGATGTGACCGGTGTGACTAAAAGTTCCTATTATTAGTTTAAATTTTGACATTTAGAATAAAATATATAACTCAATAAAACCCAAGAAAACATGCTCTTATTATATTAATAATTTAGTAAAATTATTCATAAGTCATTTTTGACATTTATGTTTCAATTTGTCATCAAATTTATGTCCGATGTAACTAATATGACTCAAAATGTGTGTTACTAGTTTGAATTGAAATTTTCATGACCAAATAAAAATCGAATATTGAAAACAATGAAAAAATATTTGGATTGTATTGATAATTTAGGAAATTATCCATGATTCATTGGGGACATGTATGACTCAACTGCACCTTAATACGACATACGGTGTAACCAGAATGACTCCAAGTGTGTATTTTTATTTAATATTTACATCAATTTTAGTAAAAAGAACAAGTGACATACTAAAAACCTAGAAAAACATTAGGATTGTTTTGATATGTTAGGACAATAATACATGATTCATTTATTATGTGTAAGAAGAAAAAACACCTCAATATGATCCAAAATGTGATTGGTATGACAAAATGTGTTTGTTACAATTTTAAAATTCTCATTTTAGTTCAAAATGTGTCACTCACTAGAAAATAAGAAAACATGTTCTGATTTTCTTGATAATTTATGACTGCGATTCATAAGTCCATTATGACGTGTAAGATGTTGTCTCATGCCAAACTAGTGCATGATGTCTGATAAGTCTCAAAATGCATGTTTACTGTTTGAAATTACATTCTAGTAAAAAAATTACATATAGAAAATTGACAAAATGAATTCAGATGGTTTTGATAATTTAGAAAAATGAACCAATAGTCATTTCTGACATGTATTAGTCTACTAGACCTCAACATGATACATGGCGGGACCGGTATGACTCCGAATGTCTTGACCCCCTCCCCACAAAGTGTACCCCTCCTGGGCCGGCAATGTGAGAAGGGATAAAATGACCATTGAGTCCCACCTCTAGTAGGCCCCGGGTTGGTGACTAGCACCAAGGGTATAGTAAACACAAAAATGAAAGGCATTACCCTCTAAGAGAGCACATGTGGAAGGGAGAGATATGATAGACACCAATCCACTCCATATCAAAACTAGAATATAAAGAAACCCAAGTGCATATATGAAATTTCATGAAAATGTACTACAACTGGAAGGGAAAAACTGCAAGTACCCAAAAGAAGGTAAAAAACAGCAACAACCATAAGCCCAAACAGCTCATGCAACCACAACGTAGTAGTAACCAGCCTGATCTCCAACCTGCTCCTAGTGACCTGAAAATAGTTTATATATAAATTGGGTGAGTATAACAGTATACTCAGTAGGATCCTCTCCGAATCCTCTCGTGAAAAAGTAATGAAAGCATGCTAAAGAACAGTGAACAACAAGTGAAACTAACTCGTCACCTAAACATGTACACTATGTTCCCAAAATCACCATGGCGACTCTCACCAAGTAACGCATACAAGAATATAGCATATAGTAAATAATGACAAGGGTACCCCGCTACTACATCCCCACTGGTTTTCCGCTTTGCCCCTATGTCGCACGTCCTGAGCATCTCTCTCCAAAAAGGCATTCCCGCAGACACCTATGCGAAGCACCATAATATGCACCTCATGGAAAAAAACACCATGTCCTCACACCAAAGTAACTAGGTAGTTTTTGGGAGCCACCACTGCTCGCATTACATGTATCATACATCGAGTATTATACCTCAAGCCATTACATCCCACACACTGAGTACGATCCTCAAGCCATCACAACCTATTCACATTACACCTATAGTAGTCCATAGGATACTATATCCAGAATATATGTGTGTGAATAACCACAAGCCATTACAACCCTCTACACACATATATGGGGAAAACTAACCACTGTGCCTACCATCACAAGTATCTACCAAGAAAAGAGAGTGGGGACAAAGGGGTAGTCAGCCATTCACCCTCCCATCAGAATGATGGGGAAAAAACCCCCCCAGGGATCAGAATCCCTAGGGTGTTATTTTCCCTTACTGAAAGGGTGGATTAGCATAAAAAACACAAAAATAACAGAATATACTATATCTCACAACCACACTCTGGGAACAACCTAGTCTTAGACACAACTGCAGCTAACGTCTCTCAGACTCCGGGATGCTACTTCTAAGACTAGCTATGCTATAAACACACAACCATTTAAAGATATTTATTCAATTACTTCATTTAATTTTTATCAGTTCCACTTTATGTTAATTAATTCATTAAACATTACTTAACCATGAACAATTCCATAATAAACTTCATTACCATCACACCCAAAATACACTATCCCTTTAAAATTACAATATCATCATCAAGTTCCAGCAAACCCCTACCCCATAGATTAACACCATTTATTCAAATATTCATTACGAAATTACTTTCGCACATTCCCCGACATTATATAAAACATTATGAGCTAATAAACACAATGAGGGTCAACACGGTGAGTAGATGTACTACCCATCAAGTTTTTCCACCTATAGCAAGAGCATAGACCCATCCTCCCATGAAAATCTAAACACAGAAAGCACATGGAATGCCCCGTACATCATCTCCACTTTCAGAAGAAGGGTAAGAAAGAACAACTACATTGAGCAGTAGGGTAAATTAAAGAAGATATACAAAAAATAAGAAACAACAAGCATCCAACAATCACATCCATCCCATTCCATCATCCCTGGTGTCCTCCCCAACACCCACATATATAAACCGAAGCATCTCGCCAATCTAGGGGTCATCTGCTGCCATAACCAAAGGCCTCCATGCCCCCACATATCATAACACCCATCCAGGATCACATCACAACAGAAGTAGTAGGAAAAATAGACATCACATCAATTGGGCTATTGTCCCTTTAACCATAAATTGGGTAACTCATAACCCTTTAAAGAATTATCAAACAGTTAGATCCTTAATCGATATTGAATTAAAATATTTATTATTCGTAGGTTCTAAATTTGAGAAACCTTATCAGTAAGCTATCAAAATTAATTAAACATGCTTATTGCACCAATCATATTGACATTAAATTCCAACAAGAACAATATTTGTTTACATGCCTCTTTATCTTTATCCAAAAAATTATCAATAAATCCCAATTTACGTTTGTAATTCATTCCATCAAGAACGAACATCAAATCAAAGAATGCATAGATATCACACTATCTAGAAAAACTGGAGGCAATAACATACGATCAATATAAATTTATTTATCCGGTTAAAATATTTATTATGTCAATTCCATTATCATCCAGTGGGATTAAACATGATAATAATACCGTTGCACGTAAAAGAAAAGATAATCAAATATTCCCTTACCTCAAACAGTTTATCACGTTATTTATTCACACAATGGGTCATGATCCTCCACTCACGACAACTACATCCACCCAAGGATGCCACGGTACAGTAGCACCAACCAAACCCCAAGAGAAGTCCATTAGATGCAAGGAGATTACTTTATATAAAATGGAAGAGAGAAACAGGAGTATATGATCCCCTAAAAGAATGACGATAAAACATAACTTATATAGAAGATTGATCGTTACAGCTCAGTTTCATCAAAAATAGAGCAGGACCAATATGAGGAGTAATGTTTTATTGTGAAACTCCTACATGATGTATTGAATGGTTCTAGTGTCTCATAGCCGAGATCAAAGAGGAAGGACAAGGGAGGATGATATCTTATCCCTTTTGAAGATTTAATGGTGCTATAGTTTAAGATCTTCATAATTATCCATTAAAATCAAATCACATTAACCTACACGGTTTGACCAAGTAAAAACATCTTGATCCATATGAAAAATTAATATAGGAGTTATGGCCCTTGAATCGGCCTTAGAGTCCTTAAAATGAGGCTTTAAATGCATTTTATGTCAAAGGAAATGCTAAAGGGGTGAAACTGTAAGAAGCTAGAAACATTGTACACCTACCGTTACTGTACTCCTACCATCAGATGATACCGATAGACCTCACCATTCTGGAAACACTATTCAAGAATACCATTAGAAGGTCACAATTAGAAGGTTTCAATTCTGGAAACACAGTTCATGGTCATCGTTAGAAGGTCACCGTTATATGGTTACCGTTCTGGAAGCATTGTTCATGGTCACCATTAGAAGGTCACCGTTAGAAGGTCACTGTTAGAAGGTTACCGTTCTGGAAACACTATTCATGGTTACCATTATAAGGTTACTGTTAAAAGGATACTGTTCTAGAAGCATTGTTCATGGTCACCATTAGAAGGTTACTATTAGAAGGTTACCATTATGGAAACATTATTCATGGTCACCGTTAGAAGGTTACGATTAGAAGTTTCCAATTCTAGAAACATTGTTCATGGTCACCATTAGAAGGTTACTATTCAAGAAACACAGTTCATGGTCACCGTTAGAAGGATACCATTCTGGAAATATTGTTCATGGTCACTGTTAAAAGGTTACCGTTAGAAGGTTACCGTTCTGCAATCACTGTTCACATAACTGAAAAAATTGGAAACCTTTTGGGAAAAAGACACCTTAACCTCCCAGAACACCTCAAAAACCATAATTCAGCAAAGGAATGGACCAGAGCGGTCTAGTCCATTACACAAAATGTGTCATTTTATTTTAAATTGACATTAGTTTTAGTAAAAAGAACAAGTGACATACTGAAAACGATGAAACAAACTTGTATTGTTTTGATAATTGACGAAAAAAGTCCATGACTCATTTATGACGTGTAGGAATCATCCCCAAATCATTCTGATGTACAGTGTGACTAGTATAACTCCAAATGTGTCGTTTTTATTAAATATTTAAAATTTATTAATGTATTCTTTCGTATTAATGTTTAACTTTTTTTTATAGTATTACTAACATAATATTTGTTTTCTTATATACATGGAATCTTTTTCTCTGGTTGAGATGATATACACTACCACAGAACGAGGAATGGACATCACTAGGTTTTATCAGTGCTAAGCAGAAAGCACTGATAAAAGGGTGATGTTTATTAGTGCTAGCAAAAACAACTGATAAATCTACCATTTATTAGCGTTTTGAATAGCGTTGAAAAAGACTTTGTTTATCAGTGATAAATTTAGAACTGATGATTTATTTAATAAATGATATTATTATTATATATTAAATTTCTATATTTATGTTAAAAATATTGTTTATTCGTATACATTAAATAGATAACACAATTTTATAATTAATATAAATTTTTTACAAATTAAAATTTTATATATAATGTTTTAAAAAAGTGTTTATATGATTATAATTTAATATATATATATAAATAATTATAATATTATAATGAAATTCATTAAATAATTAATATAATTATTAGATTTATTAGATTGATTAGATTGATGATATTGATTATATTCATTATATTTGTCATATTTTTTATATATTTCTCATATTTATTATATTTATATTATTTATAATTAATATATAAAATATATTTATTTTATTTATTAGATTTATTAGATTTATAGGATTTATTAGGTTCAGTAGATTTATTAGATTTATTAGATATCTTATATATATTATATTAATTATATTTATAATTAATATATGTGTAAATATTTTTTAGTATATAAATATTTATATTGTAAATACTAAATATATATGGGTTTCTAATGAATTTGGTCAATAAATATATTGTTCGATCATGCATGTATATATGTTGTGTATTATCATGAATGTTCATTTATACATTAAACCCTTCTTATTATTCATGATGTCCATTGATGGCTCGTTTTTTATTATGTAAATTTGTTTACTAGGTATATATGATTAATACATGTTACCCATATATATTATTTTGTTATAAAAAATAATTTTCAAATTACATTAAATATATTTAAATAATAAATATATTTACTCTATTTATAATTAATAAATTTTAATTTTATAAATTATTTTTAAATATATTAATTTTTTTTAATTGTATCTATATATATAATTAAATAATTATAAAATTACAATAAATATATATATGATAATTTTATAAATATATGAATATATAATTATAATTATATAAAAATATTTATAAGTATATTGAGTAATAGTTATAATCATAACTATTGATATATATATGTGAATAATTATAAAATTATAATAATTTTTTATTATACTACATGAAAAGTTATAAATATATAATAAAATAAACACCCTTATAATTAAATAGAAATATTTATAAATATTATTTTTTATATATTTAAATATATTTAAATAATTAAAGATTTATAATATATAAATAAATTATAAATATTCATAAAATTATAAATATATTATTTGTAATTTTATAATTCTTTATATATATATATACTTACATCTATAAATAAATATTTATTTATTATAATTTAAAATTTCAAATTAATATATACTTATTTAGTAGTTATAATTATAAATAAATATAAAATTTTAATAAATATATTAATATAATAATAAATAGTTTAAATATAAATATTTTATAATTTTATAATTATTTAAATAAATAAATACATATTGCTTTATAATTATAATTAAATTTAAATATATACTCATATAAATATTTATAAAATTTTAAGAAATATAGTTATATATATCAATAATCTTAATAATATATATATAATTAATATATTTATTATATTTATTTCTATGGTTATAAATATATTGAGTATATTTCATATAAATTTATAATTATTTAAGTTATAATTCTATATATATATATATATATAGTTACAATTATAAAAAATATATATATATATACCATATATATTATATTATAAATATATATAATAATAAAAATATTAGTAACATTGTATCGTTATCATTGGTTTGTAGTGCTGATAAAAGTATATGTTTATCAGTGCTATATTTTTAGCGCTGATAAAGACATTTTTTATGACTGTTTTTTAGCACTCAAAAAGATAGACCATTATCAGTGATAAAAAAAGCTCTCCTAAAGGAATGTTTTATCATTAATTTCAATTTTAGCGCTGATAGAACATATCTTTTCAATGATTTTAATCTAGAGATAATAAAAGGTTCACTAGGTTATATAAAAAACTGTAACTTTCTCCACCTTCCTCACACCTGCCATGCTCCCTTGAATGTCGGTCGTCGTTGCCACGCCCCCTCCTTCTCCTCCCCCACCTCATATCCCACTGCTTCACCTCTACCATGAACCGCACCCCCACTATGCTCTACTCTGCCATCATGAACCAGACCATCATGTTCCACTCCTCTTCCGTGTGCCACACCTCATTCATGCACATACTAGACCATCATGTGCCTCTCCTCATCTATGTGCCACACATCTAGCATGCGTAAACGTGACCGTCATGCGCCACTCCTCCACCACGCGCAACCCCTCTATCATGTGCGAATGAGACTTCCGCACCCCTCTCCCCCACCGTGGGCCACACCTCCATCATGCGCAAACTAGACCTTCATGTTCCTCTCCTCCTCTGTGTGCCATACCCCTGTCGTGCGCGAACTAGACTATCGTGCTCCTCTCCTCTACTGTCTGCCAAACATCTGTCATGCACGAACTGGACTGTCATATGCCCCTACTCCACCACGCGGCACACCTCCATCATGGATGAACCAGATTGTCGTACACCACTCTTGTACCACATAACACACCTCTGTTATGTTGTTCTGTGCCTCTCTTCCATTGGAGGACTCCTCCGTCATGAAAGCACCTCCATCGCGCACTGAACCACACCTCCACGGTGAGTTTTCTTCTATTTTCCATTTGTTTTTTCTTTTTCACATGTAATTAAATATTTATATTGATGGTATTTTGTGAATTGTATGGAATAAATTCCCCATTGAAAATCAAGTCCATTTGTGGTCGTTGTTTGCACACTAAATGAAATGCATGTTGATTGGTGTTCCTCTTCATATTTTTCCATTGATTTTTCATGACTCGATTATGGATTTGGAGTACGATGACACTAGATCATATTGTAATAAATTTTTAATAATAAGGGTTTTTGTCGTTTGGGGTTAAGTATTATGTCACTTGACATATTTTTGTGTTCTCCAAATATGTTGACATGTTTGACCATTGATTTTGACTATATGAGGTAGGTGTTTCTTTAGAGCTCCCTTATAATACATGTTATAAATTTCTTGTGTGATTTTAAATGATTTTTTTATGAAATTATAATTCTATGATAAGAATTTTTTTGGATTCAATTATCTTTAAAACCGTTTAATTACATGGCATAGACTTATGTCACATTCCATGTGATTTGTAAAAGGACTGTGGGGATTTTTTGAAGGAATTTAAATATTTAGAATGTTTGGTAATATTTTTATCATTAAATTTAATATGTGATATTTCAAATTCATTTTTTAAAAAATTAATTTAATTGACCTTTAACCTTTTTAAATGGTGTTGAGACCCTTAATACTCATAGTTGATTAAGATGATTTCAAAAGAATATTTAAGCCTAATAAAAGGGTTCATAGAACATATTCCCTTGCAAAATAAAATTAATTATTATTTTAACAAATTATTTATTGAAAATTTTTGGGTTTCCAAATGGGATTTCAAGTGTGTTTTTATAAATTGTCTTTGGATGAAAGTTAAAATGATGTTCACAAATGAGATGAAAATGGATTGGCTTCTCGAGCACATTTGAAAAATCCTAGCTGGTAATTTAAAGGATGTTATTTTATAAACATGGGAGAACCATAATTGAGCTCCATGATTTATTGTTCCTCTGATTTATCATTCCTCCAATGAGATATTCTTTATATTCTTATTGTTATTTTGAATCATTAAAAAGGATGTCAAAGGTGTTGTTTCTTATGAGAGTTTTGGAGGTGGGGTGAGCTTAAATTTCATATTATGGAAATTATATTTATGTGTCTTTATATTATTTAATTTTCAGATCACTTTCACTATGGAGATGTCATTGGTGTTGTTGGGGACCGGTAGGGATCCAGATAATGGAAATCCCTAGTGTGGAGTGTGCTACCTAATGAAAGGACACAGTTTGATTGAGTGAGTTTTTGATATGTTTCATTGTCCCTAGTATGTACTTTAATAGACCAGGGTTTCATTTGATCACCTGATCATGACTGGTCCTAGTGAGTTCTATAGGAAAAATTGTACAAGATGTGTTCAATATAATCAACCTTTGTTGTTCATTGCCAGTTTATTATCCTAATACATGAGTCCTAGGAAGTTTCATATGATGGTAACATCAGTCATAGGACACTTTTGAGGATTTATTTTCTTGGATGGATTGTATTCCCCTAGTTTTTCCAATTTTATGGCACCATTGTTAGTTTTTTTGGATTATGTTTCCTTATTTCCATTATTCCTATAAATGATCATTGCTTCACTTTGAGTGTGTATTTTCATACTTTCAAATAGGTTGATTCAAATTGCTAAAATGTTTGTTTAAAAAATAAAAAAATTTGTTATTTGTTATGTGTGATTTAAGAAAATGGAATATCATTGTGGTTATTTATGAAAAATTGTTTTTCATAAATTGTTCAAAAAGAGGGATAAACTGTGGTTTGAAATGTATTATATCGTTTATAAGGCCCTCTTTCCATTTTTTGATATTTTTATGTCAAATATATAGTCATAGTTGTTTTTATATTATAAAATCGGTGTTTTTTTAAAAATATGTAAGTTTATTAATTTTAAAATTGTTTTATAATTCAGGTGAAAATATACTTTATAAATTCTGTTAATAAAACACTTTATGGTATTTATTATGAAAGGATTCAAAGAAGATTCTTTATGAAATCATTCAATGAATTTTTAGGTCACACCATACGTATGAATTAGTGGGTGTGAGTGTATGATGCTCTTATGTCTCCTTTTTATGGCCCTATTTAATTCATAAATTAGTCCATCGTAGGACAATGGGATATGTTGAGTTACTATGGGTCACTAGTGTTTATATTCTAGTTATTTAGGTTTTGTCCACATAAAATTCTTTTTAAGGATGTATTAGTAAAAATTAGTTATTATTTTTTTATGAATCAGGTGATTGGTTTGGAGTTGGTTTTTAATCACTGCCCTTTGTAGTGACGCTTATGATTACATGGGCTAGTAATACTCCCTACATTGATTATCATGATAAGGAATGGTAGTATATAATACTCTATATGATATGGTAGAAGATTATAAGATGATATTTGAATTATATAAGATAGTGAAGAACTACTAACTAAAAATTTTCATCTATGATAATTCCATTGAAATAGGCATGACATTAAATGATACTTGAACTATGTTGCATATCTCAATATGGTTATTTATATTTTATTATTGGTCCTTCTATGATAATAATGGGATATTGAAGAAAACACAAATATTAACCATAAATGAGATGGGTAAGGAGTATAGATTATATTGTGATGTATCTGGAGTCCAGATTTGAATAGTTTCAATCCATGGTGGTCATGTGGTTGCTTATGTGTCTTGAAAATTAACAACACATAAAAGAAACTTTCCAAATCCTTTCTTTTATTTGTAAATAATTGTACATTCTATGAGTTTTTATTGGAACACACTAAACATTTGTTGGAAAAATGTTTTCAATGTAAATTTATCAGATTTTAAATAACATTAAAATGATATAAACAATTTGCATGGACTTAGGTTGCATGTGATGTTATTGTCAACTCACCTCATTAGATTTCATAAAGTAATTTTATTATTTTGAGTGTGTAGGTAATACTGGTTTCATTTGAACAATGTGTGTGTGATGTTTTAAATGAAAATTTGTAAAATATATAGGGTTGTTGATCATTTTAAATGATTAACATTATTGGGCCAAAAAGAATAAATGAATGATTTATAACAATGGAATTTAGGTTTTTAGAATGAGTATTAGAAAATGATTGGTTTATTTTAAAAATGGTTTGTTATTTTAAAGAGGAATTTCTATAAATGGTTGTTTTTTAAATGGGATTACAACTTTTATTTTATAAATATTTTTCAAATGAGGCATAAAGTGGACAACTATTTTTTGCCTCTGTTAATTTCTATATCAATGTTTTCCCTATTTATTTTATTAAATATTAATATCACTGAATCCAATTGGATGGATATGAATAATGACTAGATAGATCCCAATAGATTGACTATAGAGTATAAATAAGGTTTGAAAGAGTTTATCATGTTTTAAATAATCATTCATATGACCCTTCTGAATTCTTTTCCATGTTCTTGTTGTTTTTATTCAAGAAAAGTTAGTCCAGAGGAGTTGGAAGAACACATGAAAAACCGAGGAGTAGATCGATGTTATAAATATTATAATAAGCACGGGGAAAAAGCGAATGAAGCTAGTGGCTGGAATAATAGATCATTTTATGGATCATCTGATATGATTACAAGTGTGCATAATGAAGAAGACTGTATGAAGGACACGATTAAAAATTTGAATTACGATGAAGACAGTATTGAGGAAATGACAAGGAAATTTTAAGATGAACTTCATGATTACACAAAATAATTTGAGAAGTTAAATTGTTCGGAAACAATGAACATGTACGGTGGTTGCACTAAATATATATCATTTTTATCAGTAGTGAAGTAGTGTATATTGAAATCAGGAAATATATGGAGTGATACAAGTTTTATAGAATTACATTCTCTCTTTAATGAATATCTCTCATAATATATTGATGTATCGAGCATAACATAATATTCCAAAAAAATGCTACATTCAATTGATATGATCTATGAATTAATACATGGATTCCTGAATGAATGTATACTATTTCAAAAGGACCTAAAATCATACAGTGAATTCTGAAATCGGGGTGCTTCTCGAAAAAAGAAATATTGATCTGGTCCTATGAATGTTTTATGGTACTTTCTAATCATTCAAATGATTACACGCCGACATGGAAGATATGAGACCATAAGGAAATTGATGTGACATGTAGAAAAAATAAACAATGATGGGAAACTATGTCACCCAGAAGACTCTCCTCAGTGGATGATAATCGATCATGAATATCCTGATTTTGGATACGAGGCGAGAAACCTTTATCTTCCATTATCTACACATGGAGTGTATCATTTTATTTTTTTAAAGTAGCACTCAATGTACATGCCCAATTATGTTGGAAGATTAAAACATTCCACCTTGGTTTTGCCTGAAACAAAAACACATCATGCTATTTATTCTTATATCAAGACCAAAACAACCGGGTAATGATATTGATGTTTATTTGGCATCAACGATCATGTATTTGAATTTATTGTGATAGTCAGCTGTTACATTGTATGATTCTTATTGAGATGATTATTTCACGTTGAGAGCTATGTTGTATGGGATGATAAATGGATTTCCTAATTATGGTAATTTTTTAGGATATGTAATTAAGGGGTGTCATGGGTGTGCCTTCTGTGAATAAGGAACACAGTCAATTATGATGAACCATTCATCAAAATAGTGTTTCTAGGACATCACAAAGTTTTACCCCAATGACATAAGTACCGGTATTGGATGAAACCATCCAATTGTTTTTCAGAAAAACATACATCACCATCTCTAATAACTTGTGATCAACTATTTGAGAAAGTAAAATATATAGAAACTGATTTGGGTAAACAGATTTTGAAAACCCATATGATAACCAGTTAAAAGAATAGTACAGTTATTTTGAATTAACACAATGGAATTTTCTGTACATCAAAAAATTTCTTCATGTTATGAATGTTGAAGTAAATGTATATGACAATGTTATTAGGACATTTCTAAATGCACTCAAAAAAGATGGGTATGGAATTAAGGCTTGGTTGGACATGGTGGACATGGGAATATGAGAAGTGTTGGAACCAGTTATTGGTGGAAAATGAACTTTTATTCCTCCAACATCTTAAAAACATTCTGGGTAGGAGAGATATAATTATTAAAACTTCATTAATGATGTAATGTTTCCAGAGGGGCATTTGTCGAATATCCAAAACATGGTGTCGATGAAAGATTTAGGTCAAATTGAAAGAAATCACATGACTTTCATTTTTTGATGCAATATCTAATTTCTATAGATATACATTGGATTTTTAAAATGAATTTCTATTATATATTAACAAATCTCTATTTATTCATCAATTCTATATGCAACAATGTTATATACCTAGTGAAATTTTCGAGTATGGAATGTGAAATTTTTGTCATATTATGTGAAATGGAAATGTTGTTCCCACTGATATTCATTAATATGATGGTTCATTTGACGGTTCAATTGGTGAGAGAGATTCAAATACATTGTCTTGTAAACTATAGATCAATGTACCCTTTTGAACAATATATGATGATTTTAAAAGGGTTTTCCAAAAATCAATGTCGGCTGGAGGGTTGTATTGCAATGAGATATATTATTAGGGAAGCCATTAAATTCTGTACCGAATACCTATCTACTGTGGAAATCATTGGTATACTGAAATCCCATCCCACTGGAGGACTTTTAGGTTAGGGAATTCCGGGAAGAGAGGTTGTCAAAATCAATATTATAGATCAGGAGCAGGCCCACATTTACATTTTGTTTTATGGTTTGTATGTTGACCCTTATGTCAAAATCCACAAGGAAATTATTAGGCATTTGAATCCATCAAGGAATGAAAAATGGATATCAAATAAACATAATCAACAATATATAGTATGGTTTCAGGAGAACTTATTTAAGGTGTCATATTAAAATCGGAACTCAATTTCAAAATAACTTCAATGGTTAGCCGGAGGACCATGTCTGTATGTATTATCTTATAATGCATATAAAATTAAAAGTTATACATTATATATTGATGGCCATGATAAAGATAGTACCATTAAGAATAACGGAGTTACACATATGGTTGAAGTGATGCATCTTTCCTGTGCTACGGATGAAAATCCAATTTATGTGAATATGTCATATATTGGCCTCATCAAAAAAATATCAGAGTTGTATTAAACAAATTACAAGTGCTGATATTTCAATGAAAGTGGGTTGATAACTAAAGTGATATTAAAATAGATGAGTTGGTATTCTTGAAATATGATTTTAGTAAGGTAGGATATAAAGAAGAACAATTTATAATGGAATCATAGGATGTACAAGTATTTTATGTTCTAGATCTCATAAACCAAAACTAGTCAATTGTTCTGTTATCTACCAAAACCACTGAAGGGTCATATGAAAATTCAATGAAGGTTGAAATTTTCATTGAGATGTCACAATCATTTTGAAAAAATTTCAATGTATATGGTAGTTTTTATGTTAGAGGAGACTACAAATATTGGATTTGGATAGTTGGTCGAGGTGTAAAATCCCTTAAACCTTATGAAATTGACTTTGATACTCATGTTGTAATTTTTTGTAATATAAATCATGTTTCCTTATGTTATTATCTATTCACTGCTTCATTTATGTAATATAAATTAAATTTTTAACCAATTCTACGGATAATAACTACGAAATGTGATGATTCTCCCAATCCAAAGGCACAATAGGTCTCTTAACCTGGTGGTACTCACAGTGTAGAGGACCAACATGTTTCTCAACCTATTTCTACTGCTTCACCCTATGAAGAGAAGAAAACACCATATGCACTTGTCTATTCAAGTTCTCCGAAGGAAAGTATTGATGATGTTGAAACTGAGGAAATGGTAGGCACTAAAACAATGGTGGTGTAACAAAAAACCAGACCATCGTAATATGAAGGTGTTATTAGCACATTCCTCCATTTATTGTGGTTGTTTAATTAAATTAATTATTAAAAATTAATTAAATGACGTTTTAATAAATTAATGTGGATTATGGGTTTATTGAAGTACCATTTTAATTGAATAAAGAGTTTCAGAATTATTAAATGACCACTTATTATTAAATAGAGGAATGTTCTAATAATAATAATGTTATTATTATTATTATGGTATCATAAATTATTTTCATGTGATGATATTTTAATTGCATGTTAATGGTGTATATTATTCATGAGAATTTAATGATGATTTTGAGCTTCTCAAAGAGAAATTTAATAAAATGAGGAGTTTCAGATTTAATGAAGCGTTGTTATTAAATATTGGTGTTTTGATTATCAAAATATTGAATAATAATAATAATGAGATTATTATTATTGTTGTTTAATTAATGTAATAATAATTATTATTATGTCATTAAAATTAGTTATTATGGGTTGGAGTTTTTATCATATTAATGATATTGTAATAAATGGAGAGTTTCATAGTTAATTATGAAATATTTATTAAGGTAATAATTAATGAAGAAGCGTTTTTCATTAAATGGGGAGGAACATTTATGTTAAAAGATTTTAATTGGATGTTAAATGAGGTATAATATTGATATGAAATTAATGAGGCTTTGGGGTATCTAAAAGAAAAGTCTAATGAAATATGGAGTTCTGTAATTATTAAAGAAGGGTTTTTATTTAATAAGAAGTGTTGGGTTTTATCTAAGTTTGAATAGAAATATAATAAAAAATTCAACTATTATTATTATGGTTTTATTAGTGGTTGTTATTATTATTAGGAATAATAATAATAATGAATTTTTGGGGTTTCATATAATTAAATTAATGGTCAATTAGATTTTAATTAATCGCTACGAAGTAGAGGTTTTTATTTAAAAAATTTGTGATGATATAATTAATTAAATAATGATGATTTTGGAGTTATCTAAGAAGGGTAATTTTAAATGGTAATATTAAATAAAGAATAAATGTGGAGTTTGAATTATTTTAATTAAACCATTTGAAATATAGTTATCATGTAGTGAATGGGTAGTCAAATGGTGTGGGTAAATTGTGTGGTTATCCGGTTTTTAAAATGATTTATTTTTATTTTGTTAAAAAAAGAAATATTTAATAATAAAAATAATAAGGATATTATTATTATTATTGTATTAATTTGATTGGAGGATTAATGGGGGTTTTCAGAATTTATTTTGAAACATTTGTTACAATAGACAATTACTTTATCTTGTGGGTAATTGGTAATTAGGGGAGAGAACTTGAGGGCGGTGAACCACCATATGGTAGGATCAACAAAAACGCATGACGCCCCTCCTTTGAGGCACGCTACACCCCCTCACAGGCTCCTCTTCATGCAATAGAATCCTCCTAGTGTGTTCTCGAATCATGTCTGTCGCGGTGAGGTGAGTTCATCTGCATTTGATTTGTGATTCAAATCTGTTGTTTGGATCCACCCTCATCTTGTTTCCTTGGCCAAAATCCTGTGGATCGGGTTTTATTGTGTTTCCTTTTTTCTTCGTTTCCAGGGATGTGTAAGGGGATCCTCTAGACCCTTTAGACCATATTCCGACATCTGCGGACAAAGGATATTCCAATGAGTTCTTTTTGATTTTCCATCATGTTTTAGGTAAGGTTATTTAACTGTGGTATTGTTTAACATCATTAAATTATGGGTGTGATAATTTATATGAGTCCTTAGTAACAAGTTTGAGCTGTGTTGGTCCTTACTACATTGATTTTCAATACCTATTTTAATATTTGGAATTTTATTTATATTTTTTCAGGGCATGAGGGAGAATATATATATATATATATATATATATATATATATATATATATAATTTGGGAATGCATGTGATTGCGGACGAGTTGTGGCCTGGTTACCGCCAATTATATTAAAGTGCCTTGGATTTAAAATGGTGCCACCCCGAGGTAGGATCCCAAATCCCTATCACATTATTTAAGAATTATATCATATTTAAATATATTTAGAAGGTGAGTTTCATTGATTATGATTTGTCTATGCATGACATTTTTGATGTAATTAAATGATGTCCCCCATTTAAGATAAATGAGGACTTGAACATGTGTTGATTTTAAGCATGTTTTGTGAATTTTTTTAATGCGATATGATTAAATTGTTGAATTATTTCAATGGGACGAATATGTAATAGGGAAGTTAATTGTATAATTAATTATCATGTCATGAGTTGGAATAAATTTTATTTCTATTATTGATTATTGAGAATATTTAATATTTGAAATTTTCAGAATATAAAATGGAAACTGGTAATAATTGTTGGATAGATTATTTATTACATATGAAATTGAAATTGGTTAATTAATTGATGATTGGTTAAAGAGATAAGATTTAATTAATTAATTATTGAATTAATTAATTTGAATTCATCAAATTAAGATTGTGAATCAATTTTTTTGTTATGACTATTGGCCATGGGTACCATTTGATGCATGCTTGATTTCTATGAATTAATTTGTCTTGGATTGAGTTGTTTTATATTATAAGATGGTACGTGGGATGGTTGATAAATATATTGGGTTTTTTCAACATGTTTTGTGATGATTATGATGTGCAAGTAAATTGATAATGTCCTGGATGAGTCACTGTCTGATTGGATGTGTTCAGACATGATAAATAATTTGGATAAATAAATATTGAGTTAATTATTTATTTGGCTTGATAAGAACAATTAATTTTAAATTAATTATTTATTGGTGAGATGCTTAATGGTTAATTAAAGGTTTTCTTTTGACGGGTTATTTATGCTGTTAATTTGTCATTGAATTAATTAACGGATTGGATTAATTAATTTATGAATAAATTAATGGATGGTTGTGGGGTGTTACACATGTCATTCTACAGTAATGATAAATATATATGTATTATTGATAAATGAATCATGATACAGGGAATAATGTTCCAAAATACTCATGGGTGATAGACGTGTCTTCTAAACCCTGATTACAAGAAAATATTATTTTATGGGTCAGGGACTGATGCTCCAAATTCCCATGGGTTGTTAAAAAAGGACTGACGCACCAAGTACTCATGAGGGTGCTAGACATGATGTCCTACACCCATTAATTGACATTGGACTAAAGGTCCAGTTGGTCATACATGAAATTAATTAATTGGTTAATGAAAACTATAGTGACATTGTGATTTGTGAATTGAATATGAGGTAGGGTTCATACATATTAATGAATTGGGTGAATCACTATTAGTGGATGGACCCAGGAGAAAATCACTATTTTTTTAGTGGATAGACTCAGATATAGTATATGAAAGATTAAAATGAATATCTTATGACCCATTATCCAAGACAAAGAATAATCTTCTATTTGGTCTTAATTTTGATTACTTAAATGGTCTATAGAGACATCTATGGTGAGTGACTTATACAGGAAATTTCGGGATCAGTCCAGATCACAGGAATTATGTAGGTTAACGAGGATTGAATAATTGATAAATGAAAATGATTATGTAATTGCTATTGTGTATGCATGAAAAAAGTATAATAAAGGTTCAGAGACCAGCTGAATGTTGTAGAAGGTATTTGGGTATAGAGTTACATTTTACTGCTTAACTTAATTATGCATGATTTCACTATTTAAATTATTTATTGAATTTAGGGATTTGGGGTAGACACCGGTGGTCTCAGCCTACTGAGATTTATATCTCACGCCCCACTCAGGCTACCATTGCACTGGGGTAGCCGAGTAGATTTGATTTGGTTGTAGGAATGTGCTGTTTGCATTTACTTTGATGATAGGAGAAAATGACTAAGTGGAAACTCGGGATGCTCGAGGAGACTTCCCTTGGGGCTTGGAGTCATTGTATATTTATTTTTGTAATGGAATTTTCATAATGCAGTTTTGTTCACTGTTTAACATTTTTTATCATTATCATGTCATGCATGCATCTCTTATATAATTGATTACAGCCATTTATTTGTTTAGGATTTATAAAATCAACCTTATGTAGATTTTTCATTTATTAGATTGCTTCCGATATTTATTAACATTGTTTGATATTTACTTTGATATACTATTTTAAAATTCTGCTAAAAGGGTATAGTATCCCCCACTAACTATCCTTAGACACTCACTACTAGTCAGCAGCCTTTGGCATACAGGGAGACACACATGAGGTCATTTGGCGACTAGTCCGGCCACTGGTGTAGTTGTGAGCCTGGTCAGGATGTTACATGAGCAGTGGATTTAGAAATATCAACACTATTATGGTTATTTTAAATCATTTTTAAATCACTATAATCAAGATATTTTAATGAAAAATTATTATTCAATAAGGGTATAGGACACCCCCTATTATAAAACAACATTCATTTCAAAACATAACAATCCAAACTAGAATCTTATTGGTCTATTAACACCCCCAAACCTATTTATTATGTAATAGTAATATCATGATTTTTTTTTAAAAATTCTATGTTATTCGAACACAACCTACAAATTAAATACCATACATTTTATTTAAATAAATCACCGATCTATTTACATTAGAAAAAGGTCATATAAATACCATACTAACCAAAAATACCTATTGAAATACCTATTTGAATTATAGAGAGACCACCCAAATCAACAAAACCCAAAGAATATAATATGGGTCATTCGGATCCATCACAATGGAAAATACTATGGCCAAAGCCACTGGAGGCAAACTAAGAATCAATGGAACAATCCGTACCATCTTCACCAAGTTGTGTTGAATTTAGAACACCCTAATGCATGGTTTTATAAGTCCCCAATTCGATTGTTCCCTCGGGTGACCGTTGTGTTCTAATGGCTATAGTTTTAGCCATTATTATTTTGGTGTATTAATTAATATTATATTTGTATAATTTATTTTTCCAAAAATATTTAAGTTATTATTTAAAATTATAATAAAATATCTTACTATGAGCTTTAAAAAGAATATTTTTTAAATTTTGAGCTGCACCTAGTGTGATTTTAAAATGAGGTACGTATTTCAAACATCATTCAAATATTTCAAATATCTTTTAAATGTTTTCATTATTAATTATTAATCAATGTATTTAATAATACAAGAATAGTTTTCGTATAGATATATTAAATTTTATGTTATAACTACGTGTTTAAAGGTGGGGTATGCTATTTATCTATGAATTTGGAAACTTGTTTATAAATAATTTTAGTAATACTCTGAGTCAATGAAAAGTATAATTTAATTAGTATACCTTAATCTTTTAATGTTTAAAATGAAAATTAGGTTTTATAAAAGCTAAGATATTCTCTTTATTGTTTAATTGAATATATTTATTTTCTATGATTTAATGGTTAGTATTGTGAGTTGGTTTTATATAAAATGTATACCCACATGGGGCCATCCCTCTAACCGGCTGAGACATGCAGTTTGCACTAGGAAGTCGAGCCTAGCCCTCAGCTTTAGCACATGCCAACCTATGGGATTGTATTCATGATGTGCTTGCTAGGTCATGTGAGTAGGGGCCATAACTACTCCATAGGGAATGCTGGAGGGCGGTCGGCGAAACCAATATGGGGCGGTACCGAGAGGGGGGAGGAGTAATATTGCATAAGGCCAAGAGCTTTATGCTTATAAAGAGTCTACAAGAGTCCCTCGAATTCAATTTTATAGAAGAAAAATTGTCCATGATTGAATCTAGGCAGTCAGATCGCATCAAGCACGATCTCGGTAGTATGTTTCGATCTGGTTCACGATCCTCAACAGCTGCATAATCCCCCGCATTTTTTGTGAAATGTCTGATCCGACACGGCTATAATCTCATCTGTCCAAGATTTTTGAAACACTGTGTTGAATCTGAGCCATCTGATACCAATGGATCTAATCGTGACCATACGTCTTGTTTAAAAGTACTACGTTTCACTAATATCATCGGATCAAGACACGATATGATCTGGATCGTCTGCTCCTTTTTAAAATCATTGCATCACCATTGTCATCCAATCTACTCCCCCTTTAATCTCCACTTTCCAATTCTTTCTAAGTTTCCTCTTGAGATCCCTTCAACTTCTCCTCCTATGACAGACCAGTAACCCCTACATCTCATTTCTCTTGTTTTTTCCACACCTGTGATTCCTCCCACCACCATCAGAGGCCCCTCCTTTCACGTATTTTCCACATGACCAACACCATGATCTTATTTCAACCCATCTGGGGCTTTTAATGCTTTCAAGTGAATATATAATGTTCTATATATTTTATTTATAATATTTTTTATAAAAAAACTGTTGCACATCATGAATCCCTCGGCTTCTCCCTGTGCACCAGAATCTCCGTTATGATCCTCCGACCTTTTCCCCGGTCCCCTCCACCTACCCATACCAAGGTAAGGGAATTTATGTCACCTTGTTTTCGTTTTTTTAGAGTATATACATATATATATTTATAGTTATAAATATATATATATATATATATATAACCCTATGGATCAGTTAAAATCATCTCTTATATTGTTCCTAAGTCTTCTAGATGTTGAGTTCATGAAGTATTATGAACATAAAGGTTTATATTATATATTCAAATCTTTATGTACTTTAAATATATATGATTATTTGTATATCTGGTTTAATAATATATAAATATATATACATTTATGATCATACGGTTTCGGGTAAACCTCTTTTATACCTGATTTTAAAACTTTTACACATTATGTTTCAAGATGAAGATGATTTTTAAAACATAATGAATTATGTGTTGTATAAAAAATTTATATAGTACATATGGTTGAATATAATTATATATTTTTAACAAATTAGCTTCAATACCAGTTTTATGTCTCTCAACATTGGAAATCATTGATTTATTGAAATTCTTAATTAAAATTTATGTGTTGATTGATTTTTTTGCAAGACCGTTAGGTATACCTGATTATTCATATAACATTTACGGTTTATCGAAATTTAAATTTATATAAATTTTTTAAATAAATAAACCATTTAAATTAATATATTTGGATTTAAAATCTATGTATTTTTTTAATTAATTTGACTAAACTAGTAATGTCATATGGGTGTTAATGGATTTTTGGGTTAAACCATTTAATAAATATTATATATTAGGGTATGTGAATATATGTGTATGAAAATAAACATTGATCCCCAATATTACATATAATTTTCCAAGGATTATTAAGAAATAATAAATCATGTGTTTAGAAAATATGTTTTTTTTCAACACTACTCTTTATATACAACCTTCTGTAAGAAAAATTTACAATACACGAAATACTAATTGTGGATATTCCAAATATTATTCCTAGGATGTGTTTGGTAATTGTGGAGAGTTCATGAGTATGATATTTGGGGTTTGTAAATTTTATAATCATATGTATGAATTAATTATATATATATTTAATGGTGTTAGTTAGGGTTGAATCTCATGATTTCCATTTTTATCATTATGTATACCCTTGTGATGTGTTATACCAAAGCATTTCAGAAATAAATGTATGAGCATATATTAATTTAATACCCCACCTAATATATTTTCATTATCATTTTAATTGATTTTTAATCCATGTGAAATTCTAGTATGTATTGATTAATAATTTCATAGAATTTTAGGGTTATCATTTTATGTAGAAAAACATGTATTTTATTTGTTAATTAGTTGTCCTCAAATATGCCATAATATTCTTATCATATTCACAAGTCAATGACATAGCCATGCAGTTGATAGTTCTGTAATGTCACGACCCGTCCTCGGGGCATGTGATGTGACTACCCCAAACCCGCCTTCCATAGGCCAAGGGCTGGCGACTAGCACAAAAGGCGTAAATCCTGGTAAAAGGGAAGGAATTTCCTTTATAAAAGTAAACAAACACAACAATGTACGCAAGTGAAGTAAGCAATAAGTAAAACTGAGTACAAAAGCATGTGCTGGAAATTAAATGGGCCAGTATACAAACCCAACTGAAAGTACAGTACAAGTGAGAAATAAAGTAAAACAACTGTAAAGTAATGCAGCAACCAACGAGTCGTCCTCTTGGAATCCCACTTCAAGGGTGGGTACAGAGAGTCTCGTTGGTACCTCGGGTCCATCCATCTACTCCGTGTACATCTCGCCCGGTGGTCCACCTCTGGATACTGTCATGCTCCTCAAGCCGCAACCACGATCAGTGTTGTCTGTCGTCTGCAACCAACACAACGTAGTGCTGGCATTTCCCATGTAGGGGTGAGTATAACGATACTCAGTAGGGACTCCGAGACTCCCGAAGGTCTCCCATAATCCATGAATAATAAACCACAAAGGAAAGATACAATCATGAAGCATCAACGAACTCTACATAGGTATATGCCAATACATATACCTAAGTCATAAATCTCAGTTCGGCTCCAAATTTCGAGACCATGCACAATCTGGTCCACAGAGTAAAGAAGTCAATCACATCAATGAATAATAATTCAAAGACAAGACTCATCTCAAACAGGTATACTACTCAAAAATTGGGGTGGAGATGATTAGATATAGCCTCTGAATCATCTCCTCTGCCGATCCCACGTAGGATCCAAGTACAAGAGCCTTTTCTGTCGAACCCACATAGGATCCAAGTACAGTAACCATCACTATCGAACCCACGTAGGATCCAAGTACAGTGGTCATTGCTCCTGAACCCACGAAGGATCCACGTACAATGTTCCTCCCTACCGAACCCACGTAGGATCCAAGTACTTTCGTCTTCATCATCAATCCTGCGGAGGATCCCAGCACAGTAGTCGTCGCAGTCGCAGCCAGCTCTATGGTTCCCGCACAAAGTTTACTCGATTCCGGTTGGGTCCCCTACTCGAGTAAAGGGTTCGATACATCAACTTTCATGAAGTACAGAGTTGATGTATCCAAATGTTCCGCCTAATCAAAAGGAACTCAACGTGATAGACGACGCGTCAATCGGACGCCCAGTCTGAGAGATATTGGCCTCTTTGTTTTAGTGGCCCGGTTATGAATATGCTCTTTCAAAACCCGGCCATTTACCAAAGTTGTCCAAAACTCACATAGAAAACATCATAAGGATCGCCTCATCGATAGGACCCTAGTGCCGCAGATGGCGCGTCAATCGGACGCGCGGTCATTAAGTTATTCACGTTTAAGTGAATAACGGGCCCGACCCGTTAATCCCAGTGGGCTGGCGGGTCGGGTCACCAAATTTTGGTGGGTCCATTACGGTAGGGGTGTTGGACCGGCCCGGAGGTACAAACGGTCCGGACTGGGGGGCATGGACCGGCCCAACAGGGCACGGTCCGGCCCGACCCAGCTTGGCTCGGCCCGGCTAGGCACGCAGCCCGGCTGGCATGGCCAGCTAGCCGCGCGGTCTGAGGGAGCGCTGCCCCTCGGCTGTCCAAACCGGTGTCACCTTATGATGCTACCCTCCCAAACCAGCTAGTTATGCTGGCCGGCCTTCTGGCGCAAGCTTCCAGCTCGTGTGGGCTGTAGGTTTCTTCATCATGGCGCCCTCCTGTCACCCCGATTCGGCTCTACCCGGCCGGTTCCCCAGTGCAGTGCCCTCCTCGCGCCGCAGCTCGCCACTACCCAGCTAGCCGACAGGTCGGCCGGTTCTTTCGCTAAAGTGGCCCACTCAGGTGGGCCACGGTCTAACCCAGCGTGGTGCAGAGGGGTACTGCATTTTCCTCCTTTCAGCCCTGTTCTTCCTCGGTTGAGTGGCCCGCGGTTGCGGGTCATGGTTCTTCTGTACGCGGCCAGCGCACGACCTTTACTCCAACCGCCACATCAATCAACGTATCTCAATCGCAAACAAGATTCTAAGGAGGGTCGTCAGCCATGTGCATTTAGCCCGCGCCATCCACGTTAGGCGGTAGCAGTTGGCCATATATAAACAATTATTTGCAATGAAGAACGGGGTATGAAAAAATTCAATTCAAAGAATAAACCCCTACCTCGAATAAGGTTCACGGTTGACAAGCGTCGTGGATGACGGTGTCATTTCCGTCATCATAGGAGTGCACCTGAAGAAGAATTGGTGTCTCCTCTCTTGTCGCAGATAAGAGAAAAGAGGGTGTGTCACCGTTCTTCATCTAAGGGAGAGTCTTTCTTCACTAGAGGTTTGGTGTTCTTCAACAAATGAAAAATTCCCCTCTTCCTTCACAAATCTCTCTCTCAAAAGTTCCCCCAACAAAACCAGTTCCATCCAAATTAAAATAAGGATTCTCCTTATTTTAATTAAACATGCCAAGCATTCAAAATTTCAATCACATAATTAATTAATTGAATAGGTTCCATTAATTAATTAAGGTGTGTTGGAAAAAGTTAAAGAGGAAGAGAGAGAACAGGAAGAGTTACATAATTAGGAAAAGTTAAAAAATTAATGAATGGGGTTTAAGAGGGTTTGGAAAAATTGAAAGGTTGATGTTCATGTGGGCCCCCACCTCTCATATATGCACACATGGGATGTTGGGTGGGTGTGGGACCCACCAACAACTTCCCATGGGAAGAATTAACCTCCTTAGATATAAAACTAAATTGTTCCAACTATTTTATTTATTTTAAACTAAATCTACAAATAATAATACTCAACCCGCTTAAAATAAATATATGGTAAAGGTCCCCTTAAACAATTACCAGCACTGAGAGTTCATCAGTGCCCTCATATTTCAATTCTGAGCACCGGTTCAAAAGATAGGAAAACCCACTCATTCATTTACTGAATGTACCCGAGCTAATATTCGAAAATTTATTCCAGGCACACCGGGCCGCGGAATCAAGTGACGTCAGAATCCACAAACTCATTGAAATCCAAAGTATTTTAGAAAAAAAATTTACATGAAATTTATGGGTCTTTAAATTACTCCCACTGTAGGGATTTATGTCCTTGTAAAGCTACAACATAAACTAGGGAAAAAATGAGGGTATTGAGCAAGCATCTGAGCCTCCCGCTCTCATGTGCGCTCCTGAAGGTTCCCGTGCTGCCAACAAATGTGCACCAGAGGAATAAACCATCCACGTAAGACCCTATCCTATCGATCCTAAATCTCCCCCAGGATATCTGTGAATGTAGCCCCATCATCGACATCCAGCGCCCTATGATCAATGATGTGGGTCAAGTCGTGCACGTATCTCCTCAGCTGAGATACATGGAAGACATCATGCACCCGGTACAACTGAGGTGGAAGGGTCGATTGGTAAGACACCTCGCCTACCTTGCTGAGGACTTGGAATGGTCCGATTAAGCATGGAGATAACTTTTTCCCTCGACCAAATCTCTATAATCCACATCGAGGTGATACCCGTAAGAAAACGTGGTCGCCATCCTCGAACTCCAGTGGTCTCCGTCTCCAATCACTATCGGACTTATGTCTACTCTGTGCAGTCCTCATCCACTCCTGAATGATCTGTACCTTCTCTGTCATAGCCTGAGCCATCTCTGATCCTATGAGTGTTGACTCCTTAGGGTCAGTCCATCACAGAGGTGATCTGCATGGTCAGTCATACAGTGCCTCATATGGTGCCATCCCGATGGTGGAGTGGTAGTTGTTGTTGTACGCAAACTCCACCAATGGTAGGTGATCCTCCCAGCTATGACCAAAGACAAGGACACATGCACAGAGCATGTCCTTGAGTGTCTGAATGGTCCTCTCCATCTGGCCATCCGTCTGAGGATGAAAATTGGTTCTCAGGCATAGCTACATCCCAAATTCCTCTTGTATCCCCTCCCAATGTCGGGAAGTAAAGTGATCGTCTCAATCGGAGATGATAGACGATGGAACACCATGTAGCTGTATGATCTCATGAATGTAGAGGCGTCCCAAACTCTCTATTGTGTCCTGCTCTCTGATCGAAAGGAAGAGGGATGACATGGTGAGTCGGTCGACGATCACCAGGATAGAGTCGTGTCCCCTAGATGTACATGGAATAACCGTCATAAAATCTATGGATATCCTGTCCCACTTCCACTATGGATCCTCTAAGGGCTGTACCAAGCCTTCTGGTACCTGGTGCTCTGCCTTCACTTGCTGGAAAGTGAGGCATCGTGAAATAAACACTTCTATAGCCTTCTTCATAACCAGCCACCAGTGCTATCGTCTGAGGTCCTGGTACATATTTGCCACTCCTGGATGTACCGCTAGAGGGGAAGTGTGAAAATCCCTCAGCACTTCCTCCTGCAGTGAAACCGGTACCATAGTATGTCCCCTGAAGAGGATGACGTGCTCTCCTCATTCCGAAAATCCATCAGGCGCCTGACCTATGGAAATCTGAGCACGTCACGTCTCACAGTCAACATCCCCATGTTGTGCCTCTCTAACTCGCTAAAGTAGTATAGGAGTGACTATGAGGGACTGTAGAAAGGCTGCCCCATCTCTATCCATGAAGGATATCTACAAAATGGCTAACTGCTCCGTCGCCTCTCCAAGTAGCTGAATGTCCGATCTCCTGCTGAGAGAATCACCTACTATGTTCCCCTTCCCATGAGTATATACTATCTCAAAGTCATAGTCCTGGTGGAACTCGAGCCATCGCCACTGTCTCTAGTTCAGGTCCTTCTGCAAGAAAATGTACCTGAGACTCTGGTGGTCAGAGTAGACTGTAAAGCGCTCACCAATCAGATAGTCCCGCCACATATTCAGGGCGAATACCACTACTACTAACTCTAGGTCATGAGTAGAGTAGTTCTGCTCATGTTGTCTCAACTACCGTGAACCATAGGTGATCACTGCCCACTCATGATTCAATACACACTTTGAGTCCAGTCCAAGATGCGTTATCGTAAACCACATACCCAACGCCCTCCTCCGGTAGCCTCAAGATGGGTGCACTGTTCAATATCTCTCCCATCTCTTGAAAGCTATGCTGACATCTATTTGACCACACAAAGGGTTTCCCATTCTTTGTCAAAGCTGAAAGCGGTGCTGTAAATCTGTAGAAGTCTGGCACAAATCACTGATAGTACCCAGCCAAACCTAGGAAACTCAGCACCTTCGTCACGCTCCTAGGTGGATCTCAAGAAAGTACTGCCTCGATCATCACAGGATCCACTAGAACTCCCACCTCCGACATGACATGCCCCAAGAAGTGAACCTCTTGAATATAGAACTATCACTTCGGGAGCTTACCATAAAGATAGTGCTCTCTGAGTGTGTCCTATCCAACGCGTAAGTGGTAGACGTGCTCCTCCTTAAAATTTTAGTAAATCAGTATGTCGTCGATGAAGACTATGACCAAACGATCGATTTAAGGCTGGAATATCATGTTCATGACACTCATGAACAGTTCTGGTGCATTGGTTACCCCGATGGGCATAACCAAAAACTCGTAGTGGCCATACCGACACCAGAAGTTCGTCTTCTACACAACATCATCTCGAACTCTGAGCTGATAATAGCCAATGCTGAGGCCTATCTTCGAGAACCATCGTGCATCCTTGAGCTGATCAAAGAGGTATTTAACCCTCAGGAGTGGATACTTCTTCTTCATGGTCACCTGATTCAGGCAATGGTAGTAGACACACAGTCGTAAGCTCCCATCCGCCTTCTTGGTGAATAAAATCGGAGAGGCCCAGGGTGAAACACTGGGTCAGATGAATCTCTTTCCTGGCATGTCCTCCAGTTGTACCTAAAGTTAACGAAACTCGGTGGGAGCCATCTGATATGCTGGAGTGGATATCGATGTTGTCCCGGGGTACAGGTCAATGTAGTAATCTACCTCCCTGCGAGGAGGTAGTCCTAGATCGTCGTCAGGAAAAACGTCTACATACTAATCCACCACAACAGGAAGACTCGGACTTCTCACATCAACTACTCATAGGATGAGACTAGCCTACTGATGTGTGGTCAGTTTTCCACTCCTATTCGTAAGTCCATCCTACACTGTAATGACTCCCTTCTCGCCCATGAAGGTGAATCTGCTCCCATCTGTGCGGACACACCACACTTTGCGCTTAATACTGTCGATCTGGGCATAGACCGTAGATAACCAATCCATTCCCAAGATGACGTCATAAGGCCTCGACGCTGCAACAAGAAGATCCTAGCCGAAGATCGTGCCTCCTAGAGTAAGCTCACACTGCTGGCACCAGTGCGTAATCATCGAGTGTACTCCTGTAGGAGTCTCTAGCCGTAAGGATCGAGCCAATAGCTCCTTCAGAATCTTCTATCTTCGAACAAGGGCAGTGGAAATAAAATAATGGATCGCTCATATGTCTATAAGAACTGCATCAAGGGTGGAGTAGACACAGATAGTACCTCAAATCATCTAAGGTGTGCCATGGTCATAGGCCTCGACTACTTGGAGCTGAGCCTGCCCCTGTCTGCTAGATCCATGTGGTCGGGGTGGTCCTCCTAGGGGTGGTGGTGGTAGAGCCTAGAAGTGTCGTCCACCACCTGCTGCTCGGCCAGCCCCTCTACCACATCTGCCTACTCTCTATGGACCACCATGGTCGAACCTCTACCTCTACCTGTGATGTCCCTCTACTGTCTACTGCTCCTCTGCATAACAGGTCGGGCAGTCATGATCCATGTGGCCATGCCCACCACATGCATTGTAATGCTTGTCCCTCATATGGATGGCTCTTCTCTGTGTTCCTCGCACATCCGAACCAATATCCTGAGGTCGCCCACCTGATGGCCTGGTCTACAACATCTGTCTACTACCGGCTACAGAAGACTCTGATACGTGTCGCCCTGTGGTGGGTCTCGCTGCTGGTGTAGGCTCAGTAAGAAAGATCTTCACAAGAAGGGTTTTCTCTAGTACTCATGCCTGCGTCGGAATTCTGAGGGAGATACTCGAAGCCCTGATCTCATGCCTGAGTCCCTTATCAAAGTTAGAGGCCTGGAAGAATGGGTCCCATACCATGTCCGTGGAGTAGCACGAGAGGTCAATAAATCTCACCGATTATGGGGCTACTGTCATGCTGCCCTGCCACAGCTGTAGTAACTCCTGGATGCGCACCGCACAGAGGGTGGATGGCATAAACTCCGAGCGGAAGAGGCACTCGATGTCTTCCAAAAGTAGATAAGCCTCATCGTGCACCTGGAGCATCGGGCTCTACCATATACCTATTACTGCATGAAAAAGTCTCGTGGTAAGGATCATGATAAAGTCTTCTGGTGTCCCTACCAATATGAATACTCTGACGATAGCTTCCATCTATTCCTCGGCTGCCTGGGGGTCTGTCTCTCTGCAGAACCTGGGCGGCCCTTATTGATGAAACTCGTGAAACACACTCCAGAGGCATGAACTCTCTACTGCTGGGGCTAGTGGAATTGGTGTCTCAGTGGGTAATGGTACCGCTGGTGCCTCCACTGTAATGGGGCCACGCACTGAGGCCTCGTTGCTCGTTGGCCTACCATCTCGCACATAGCTCAGAACCCTTGCTGGTTTCCTTCGTGGGGCCATCCAAAAAAGAAACAGGTGCGCCTTGGTTAATACAATATAACTGGTGAGCTGACACAAATTAATCACAAATAAAACTTTTGAAACACACAAACAATAAATGTTTTTGTAAACTGAGTCGGAAATCAGATATCAGTGTCCTAGTGTATGGATATGTCTGCCACCGCACCAAAACTGGACTCCCAAGACTGATAACCACACTCAATACTCTTAACACTATTGCTTCACAGAGAATAAAGATCAGAGTCTTGAGTTCTACGATAGAACCAACTCCTGTTATAACAATTTTTCACGACCCGTCCTTGGGGCATGTGCCGTGACTACCCCAAGCCCGCCTTCCATAGGCCAGGGGCTAGCGACTAGCACCAAAGGTATAAATCCCAGTAAAAGAGAAGCCCTTGCCTTTATAAAAGTAAACAAACACAACAGAGTACACAAGTGAAGTAAGTACTAAGTAAAACTGAGTACAAAAGTAAGTGATGGAAAGTAAATGGGCCAGTATACAAACCCAACTGAATGTATAGTACAACTGAGAAAGAGAGTAAAACAGCTTTAATGTAAAGAAACAACCACCGAGTCATCCTATGGGAATCCCACCTGAAGTGTGGGTATAGATAGTCTCATCGGTACGTCAGGTCTATATGTCCGCTCCATGTATGTCCTTCCTGGTGGTCCACCTTTGGATATTATCCAGCTCTTCAAGCCTCAACCATGATCTGTGTTTTCCATTGTCTGCAACCAACACAATTTAGTGCGGGCATTGCCCGTGCAGGGGTGAGTATAATGAAACTCAGTAGGGACTCCGAGACATCAGAAGGTCTCCCAATATCGACGAAGTATAAACCACAAAGTAAAGATAGAAACACGAAGTATCAACCAACTCTATTTAGCTATATGCCCATACATATACCTAAGTCATCAATCGTAGTTTGGCTCCAACTTCCGAGCCCACGAACAATCCAGTCCACACAGGGAAGAAGTCAGTCACATCAATGAATAATGATTGAAACACAAGACTCAGCTCACACAGGTATACTACTCATGATGTGTGGTGGTGATGATTATATATAGGCTCTAAATCATCTCCTCTGCCAAACCCATGTAGTATCCAAGTACATAAGTCATC
This sequence comes from Viscum album, assembly GCA_963277665.1. NCBI lineage: Eukaryota > Viridiplantae > Streptophyta > Magnoliopsida > Santalales > Viscaceae > Viscum > Viscum album. Next base: position 729,834,194 of record OY728143.1, on the reverse strand, counting down.
GTTGTCGAACCCACGTAGGATCCAAGTACAGTAACCATTACAGCTGAACCCACGTAGGATCCAAGTATAGTCGTAATCGCTGCCAAACTCATGGAGGATCCAAGTACATTCGTCCTCCATGCCAAACCCACATAGGATCCAAGTTCATTCATCTTCGTCATCGAACCCACTGAGTATCCCAGCACGGTAGTAGTCACAGTCGCATCCAGCTCTAGGGTTCCCGCACACAGCGTACTCGATTCCGAGATGGTCCGCTCCTCAAATAAAGGGTTCAATACATCAACTATCATGAAGTACAGATATGATGTATCCTGAAGCTCCATCTAATAAAAAAGAACTCAACGTGTTAGAAAGCGCGCCAATCAGACACCCGGTCGGAGTGATATTGAATTTTTTGTTCTAGGGGCCCGGTTGGAAATATGCTCGTTCCAAACCAAGACATTTACCAATGTTGTCCAAAACTCTCTTTGAGTGTGGAAAAAGAAACAATAGGTCGATATGGACCTTGTGCTGCAGACGGCGCGTCGATCAGACGCGCGGTCTTTAAGATATTTACATTTAAGTGAATAACGGGCCCAGCCTGTTATGACCAGTGGGCTGGTGGGTCGGGTCACCTAGTTTTGGCGGGTCTGCCCCGGTAGGGGTGTCGGACCGGCCTAAAGGTTCGCATGGTCCAACCTGAGGGGTGTGGGCATGCCTGAAGAGTGTTTGGCCTGGCCCGAAGTGGCGCGGCTCGGCCCGGCAGGGCGCGGCCTAACCCGGCGTGGCTCGACTGGGCGGGCGGTGCGACTGGCTCCGCCCAAAGGTCGAGTGCTCTAAGGGGGCGCCTCCCCCCGACTGTCCGAACCGGAGGAGCCTTATGGAACCCCCTTCCCAAACTGGCCGGCTAAGCCGGCTGACCTTCTGCCCAAGTGGCCCACTCGGGCGGGTCGTGGGTTTCTTCAGCACGGCACCCTCCTGGCACCGCGGTTCGGCTCTACCTGACTGGCTAGTTCACCAGGGCGGGGGCCTCCTGGCATCGCGGCTCCCCTCCACCCGGCCGGTCGTCAGGCCGGCCGGTTCATCCGCTGAAGTGACCCGCTCGGGCGGGCCGCGGTCTCCCACAGCGCGGCGCCATGGGGCACCGCGGTTTCCTCCATTGACCCGGTTCTTCCTCGATTGAGCGCCCCACGGTTTCCGGTCCCAGTTCTTCCCTACGCGGTCAGTGCACGACCGTCACTCTCGTCACCACATCTATCAACGTAACTCAGACACAAACAAGAGTCTATAGAGAGTCATCAGGCCGTGTGCGTTTGGTCTGCGCCCTCCACGTTAGGCAGTAGCAGTTGGTTATATATAAACAAATATTTCCAACAAAGAACGGGGTACGAAAACATTCACTTCAAAGAATAAACCCCTACATCGAATAAGGTTTGCAGTTGAAAAGCGTCGTGGATGACGGTGTCATTTCTATCATCGTAGGTGTGCACCCAAAGAAAAATTGACATCTCCTCTCTTTTGGTGGAGAAGAGAAAAGAGGGCACATCGTCGTTCTTCATGGAAGGGAGTGTCGTTCTTCACTGGAGGTTTGTTGTTCTTCAACAATGGAGAAATTCCCCTCTTCCTTCACAAAGATCTTTCTCAAAAGTTCCCCCAACAAAACAAGTGCCAACCCAATTAAAATAAGGCTTCTCTTTATTTTAAATAAACTTTCCAAGCATTCAAAATTTTAATCACATAATTAATTAATTGAATAGGTTCCATTAACTAATTAAGGTGTGCTGGGAATAGTTAAAGAGGAATAGAGATAAGAGGAAGAGTTAATAATTAATAGAATATAACAAATTAATGAACGAGGTTTAAGGGGGTTTGGGAAAAATGAAAGGATGGGGATTCTGTGGGCCCCACCTCTCATATATCCACACATGGGATGTTGGGTGGGTGTGGGACCCACCAAAAACTTCCCATTGGAGGAATTAACCTCCTTAGATATAAAATAAAATTGTTCCAACGATTTTATTTTTTATAAACTAAAACCCCAAATAATAATTCTCAACCCGCTGAAAATGCAAATGGGGTAAAGGTCCCCTTAAACAATTACCGGTGATGTGAGTTCATCGGTGTCTTCATATTTCAATTACGAGCACCAGTTCAAACGATAGAAAAACCCGCTCGTTCAATTACTAAATGTACCCAAGATAAACTTCTGAAAATGATTCCGGGCACACCAGGCCTCAGAATCAAGTGTCGTTAGAAGCCACAGACTCGAAAAATTCCAAATTATTTATGAAAAAAAATTCCTTGAAAATTCCAGGTCTTTACATTTAATTAATACTTATATTCCCGATTCACTATATATATGTATATGTAAGTGAATATAATTAGAAATCTTAGAAGATTTTATGGAAATATGAATTACAATATTCAATGTTGTATGGTAAAAATTTAGTAATATGAAATGAGAAAATTAAATATTCAAAGTGGTATGGGAAATATTGAATATACACCATTTTGGCATATGATGAATGTAATATACATGGTATAAAGTGATGGGGATTGGTTAATTAAATCCCCTCAATGCATCGATAGTTCTAATGAGACAATCAGATCATTCCATGAGGCCATTGATATTTCAGGTCTTGACAGGGTCTGATATTATATGTTCCCTTATTATGTTTATGACAATAAATTAACCATGTGGATATTCAACTATCAGAATATCCATGGTTTAGGAGCCATTAAATATCAGTATCAGAATAAATAAATGCTTATGGCATGGAGTTTATTTTACACTACGTGATTTATTACCCAGTGTTTATTTCCCAATAGCAAATATTGAAATTGAAGTTATTACCTTTATACACGACTTTGATTATGTATTACTCATAGTTATTAAACATGTACTTGCATATTCAAAAGCCATAATTATTTATAATGTTTGTTACTTATTACTTGGAATGAGCATGATTATAATTGAATCATTTTCCATTGTAATTATGATAGTATGATTTTAATTGTGAAATTTTATTTCTTATACAATTTTTATGATATTTTACAAGTGTGACACATTTATTAAGAAAAATATTTTATGGAATGTCTTAAAAGAATGCTTTAAAATGTTATATAAATATATTATGATATTTTAAAACCCTTATTGGGCATTCGTATTCTCAACCTACATTTTCTAATTTTTTTTTCAAGTATCAGTTTTAGCAGAAGAATCATGTCAGAAGTAGCTAGTTTCACAAAACTTGAACCAAATTGTTCCACTGTAGGGGACGTGATGTGTAAATTTTTCAGTTCATGTTTTGTTAAAAATTACAAAACTTATTTCAAGGCACCAGCTCCGAGTATTCTAGGGTCGGGCTATCATAGTTGGTATAAGAGGATTCGATTTAGATAACTCTCGAAAACCAGAACTAAATAAAGAAAAAATTACTTAAGAATTTCTATGTATGATGTTTTCTGATATTTCATATGGATGAATAATCACGCTTTCTACCCCTTTCGACCTAAATATTAGAATCCATAGTGTCTAGTGAATGTTTATAACGACATGAAACATTCGCAAACGTTCATTTATAATGTCAACTCTCTATCGTGTGTCACATTCTCCTCGCGTACTACATATTCATCATGGATATGGATTTTATTACTTTATAGTGAGGCATTACCAACATCCCATTTATGCATGAATGTGAAGGTATCATGAAGGTCTATTCTGATACTACATCTTGGCCAATAACTTCATTTCACTACTGAAATTCAAGGAGTCTCCACAAGATCGTGACCTCTGGGCAGCATACCTCTGTCAAATCACAACCTATGGTCTTTGAGGTTAGTTCATGGTCTTTGAAATCCTCGAGGAAAAATCTACCCATTTATATTATAGACAGCAAGTTATAGAAGATGTTGCACAAATCCATACCCTCCATGCTTACCTTTGTGAGAATTTTATATTCCCACAACTAATTAATCTAGAATACCCATGATACATCTATACCCATGAGTTTTAAGACTTTGAAACCACTTTTGGAATCCGTTTGACTGGGAATTTGGGAAATCACCATCACTATTGAATCCAGTGAACTGCCATCTTGGAGGACGTTCGGAAACCCATACTCGTGTTGTTGAGCTAGTAGTAATGAAATACCTTGTGTTTATGAACATTGTATAACTTAAAATTTTTGGCGTTTCCTTACAATTACATGCTTTTAGAAATAGAGTCTCTTTTTTTCAAACATACATCTTGAAATTTCAGATAGAACACATGAGTCCAACAACCACCGTTCTATCACTTACAACCGAAATACTAGAGATCATAATTTTCGAGACATGTGACGAGGAATAACTTCCCTTTGCAAACATGCGAAGAACATGCAAACATCATTATAACATATCAAAAAGTCCAGACATTCTATGTTCCTACCAAGGGAATGCCTATATCTACCACCATATATCAAATTCTAAACTCACTATGTATAGACGAAGGGGAAATTATCATGATGGTCTTTTCATACGATTTACTTTATCCTGAAACCTCTCAACCAGGGTAAGGTTTCAAGAGGATACTTTGGAGGGGAGCCTTTGCACAACCTACAAGCACCAAATCATGATCTTCAGTGTTTATGACCACATCTAAGACCTAAACATCCTCTGACAAGAGACAGTCCAATGAGTCCTTAAAGGCTTTTTCCATTCAGACATCTCTCAACTCTCTACCATTCAATGCTCCCTCTGGATGCCCGAGTGTACACTGCATGAGATTAACCGATACTGTCTGGGGTGCGTTTGGTCTAGAGAAGTAGATGAATTGAACACCAACATGGTTATTCAACTAGCCACAGCTAAAGATCGTCCATGATGGAGGATGTGGTGAAGAACATCAGAGAGTTTATTTTAGCGTGGTTGTTTGAAATGAACTGCAAGGACACAATACTATTTAGGGAGAATAATGTAACACCTAAAAATGTATTTTTCATGTAATAGTAATATCATGATTTTATTTTGTTTAGTTTACATGTGATCCAAACAAAACATAAAAATTAAAACCAATCATTTTATTTAAATAAAACACCGAAGTGTTTAGATTAAAAAATGGGCAAAGGAAAACCATGATAAGCAATAATACCTATTTAAATACATATTAAAATTACATGGAGATAACCAAAAACAAAAATAACTCCACGAAGATAATATGGGTCCTTCAGATCAGTCACAAGAGACATTATTTTTCCAAAGACATTGCAGTCACACAAACAATCAGTGGAACAGTGTGTAATATCTTCACCATGTTGTGTGGAATTTGGAACAACCTAATGCATTGTTTTATAAGTCCCCAATTAGATGTTTCATTGGGTGACCGTTGAGTTCTAACATCTATAATTATAGTCATCAGTCTTTTGGGGGATTATTTAAAAATATCTAAGTATAATTTAGTTTTTCAAAAATATTTATGTTATGAATTGAAAATATAATAAAACCACTTATTATGAGCTTTTAAAGAACAATAGTTTAACATTTTGAACTACACATAGTGTGATTTTCAAATTATGTAAGGATTTCAAACAAAATTAAAGTATATCAAATATCTGGTAAATGTTTTCATTCATAATGCTTAAACAAGATCATTGATAATACTATAATATTCAGCATATAGATATATTAAATTTAATGTCATAACATTGTGTTTAAATGGAGGTATTCCTTTTATCTTTTAATTTTAAAACATTTTTATAAATAATTTTAGAAATAATCTTAGTCAAGAGAAATTATAATTTAATTGGTGTAACTTAATCTTTTAACATTTAAAAAAAATTATGTTTTATAAAATGTAATAAATTCTCTTTATAGTTAAAATGAATATATTTATTTTCTCTCATTTTATGGTAACTATTGTGAGTTGGTTGATTATAAAAAATATACCCACCAGGGGTCGGCCCTCCAGCTGGGATGAGGGAGGCAACACGTGGTAGGCGGCCGATCCTAGCACTCAGCCTCAGAACAGGATGGCATGTGGGCTTGTGTTCATGCAGTTCGTGCTAGGTATTGCGGGTGGGGGGGAATAGCTACCCCGAAGGGCATACAGGAGCGCGCCCGCAGAACTACATATGGGTGGTACCAGGAGGGATGGAGGAGTAATCCGACATAAGGACGAGATATTTGATCTTATAAAGAGTCCAAAAGATTCATTTATATTCAATTTGGGATGAGAAATGTTGGCTAGGATCTAAACTAGATAGTCGAATCACGTAGTGCGTGATTTGGGCCATATGTTTCGATTCGGCACTCGATCCTCTGCACCCATGGAATCCCGCACATTTTTTGTGTGATTTATGATCTGACACGGATCTAATATTGGCAGTTATAGATTTTTAAAAAACCACATCATATCTGAGACATATGATCTCGATGGACCTAATTACATTTGTCCATGACTTTTTATAACTCCACATTGCACCGAAGTCGTCCGATCATGTCATGATCTGATCTGGACAGTCTGTTAATTTTTATAATCGCCACATCACCATGGATGTCTGATATACACCCCCGTTAATCTCCACTGTCGATTTTTTTAGGGTTTCCTTCCACGCTGCCTTTATATTCTCCCCTTGCGCCGGACACATAACTCTTTCATCTCCTTTCTCTTGTTTTTTTCCACACCTGTGATTCTTCCCATCACCATCTAAGGACCCTCCATTCTTGAGTTTTTCACAATGCCATCACCCCTGTCTTATTTTAAAATGTTAGGGTATCAGATTCTTTACAAGTTACTTTAAAAAATTATATATATTTTATGTATAATATTGTTTATAAACAAACCATTTCACCCAAAGAATCCCTCGACTATTCTCTTTCCTCCAGTGTCTCCTTCAAGATCCATCGAGCTTTTCCCGAGCCCCCCTCCTCAAACCATGGTAAGGGAATTTATGTTTCCTTGTCTTAGTTGTTTGAGAGTATATACATATAAATGTATTCTCATAAAATTATATATATAACCCCGTAGTTCAATTAAATTCCTCTCTTATACCGCTCTTAATTCTTCTAGAATATGAGTTCAAGAAGTATTATCAACATATGGTTTTATATTATACATAAAAATCATATTTATGTACATTATATATATGTGGTTATTTGTATATTCGGTTTTTGAATATATAAATATATATACATGTATGATCATATTCTTATTGTCAAACCTCTTTTATACCTGATTTTAAGATGTTTAAACATTAATTTTATTTCTTAATTAGAGTTTTGAAACATAAGGAATTATGTGTTGTACAAAACCTTTATATAGTATACACAATTTAATATAATTATATATTTTGTATAACTCACCATAGGACCCATTTTTAAGTCTCTAAAAATTGGAATTTTATGATTTATTAACATTCATAATAAACATGTATGTGTCAATTGATTTTGGTGTAATACCCTTGGGTATATCTGATTATTCACATAAGTTTTATGTTTGATCGAGGTTAACATTTATATAAATTTTTTAATAAATAAACCTTTCAAATTTTTATTTTATCATTTAAAATTTAAGGATTTTTTAAATTCATGTGACAAAAATATTGAATTCATATGGGTGTCAATGAATTTTTTGTTTAAACCCTTTAATACATTATCTATATTCGGATATGTGAATATATGTGTATTCAATTAAACTATGATCCTCAATTTTACATATAATTTTCATAGGATTATTAATAAATAATAAAACATGTGTTTTCAAAATATGTTTTTGTTTAAAACACTAATCTTTATATTCAACCTGTTGTATGATCAATTTACACAGCATGAAACCCTAATTGTGGATATTCGAAATATTATACCAATGATGTGTTTGGTAACTGTGGAGAGTTCATGAGTATAATATTTGTGGTTTGTAACTTTTATATTCATATGTATGAATTACATAAATATATATATTTATTAAATGGTGTTATTTGTGGTTGAACATCATGTTTTCCATTTTTAGAATTAGGTATACCTTTGTGATGTGTTATACAAAAGCATTTCAATAATAAATGTACAAGCATCTATAAGTTTAATACCCCACATATAATATTTGTTTCAACTTTTTAATTGATTATGAATCCAATTGAAATTCCAATATGTATTCATTAATATAGTCTTCGAATTTTAGGGTTGTCATTTTATGTAACAAAACATGTATTTCTTTTAGTGCATTATTTGTCATCACATATGCCATAATCTACTTATCATACTCACTAGTCAATGAAATAGCCATGAAGTTGGTATTTCTATAATTAATACTCATATGTCGTATTCACTATATATATGTAAATTCTAATGAATGTAATTATAAATCTTATTACCTTTTATGGAAATATTAATTAAATTATTCAAAGTGGTATGGGAGGCGTTGAATAATATGAAATGAGAAAATTAAATATTCAAAGTGGTAGGGGGCATTTTGAATATTCTACCCTTTTGGCATATGAGGAATGTAATAAACTTGGTATAATGGTCTGGGGACTAGTTAATGAAATCCCCTCAATGCATCTATAGTTCTAATGAGACAATCAAGTCATGGAAAGAGGCCATTGACATTTTAGGTCTTGACATGAGGCCTTGATAAGGTCTGATATTATAGGTTCCATCATTATGTTTTTGATAATTAATTAACTAAGTGGATATTGGAATAGTGGAATATAAATGGTTAAGAGCCAGTATTTAAGAGTATCATAAGAAGAAAATTCTGATGGCATGCCGTTTATTTTACACTCAGTGTTTTATTAGCCTGTGTATATTTCACCATAGTAAAAAATGAAATTGAAGTTATTAACTTTATGCACAACTCTGATTATGTATTACTCTTAGTTATTGTACTTATAATTTCATATTCATATGTAATTCTTATATAGAATGTCTTTTAATTGTTACTCTGATTGAACATGCTTATAATTGAATCATGTTCCATTGTAATTCCGTTTTTTATGATTTTAATTTTTCAATTTTATTTCATAGACAATTGTTATGATATGTTACTTGTGTTACAAAATTTGTTAAGATATTGTTTTTATTAAATGGTTTAAAAGGATGTTTTCAAAGGTAATATTAGTATATTAAGTTATATTAAAGCCCATTTCTTGGCATTCGTATTCTCACCCTAATTTTTTGAAATAATTCTTTTAGGTATGAGTTTTCGCAGAAGAAGCATGTCATAAGTAGCTAGTTTTCCAGAACCTGAACCGAATTGATCCCTTGTAAGGGACATGATGTCTAAAAATATCAGTGCATGTTTTGTTAAAAATTAAACATCATGTTTCAAGGCACCGATTTTTGGTATTCTGGGGTCGGTCTGACATAGGTCCAGTTCCTTTGGAATCATAAATATATAAATTAGTGGCACATAAATGAACAACATAGTCTCCCGTTATGTTCTTTGTAACTATCACCCCTCTTAGAAATATAATATATAATAAATTTCATTATGAAATGGGGAAAGAAAATATAATTATTTTGTGGATTAGAAGGTTATTAACATAAAATAATGGAGATTTCAATTTTACATGAGCATAAGGGTATGAGAACATGAACATAACATTTGAAAACATACCCAACATAACATAGATCATAATCCAAAGTCATGAAATAAAGCATGGATATTCATAAGACCAGAATCATATAATAACAAAAGGACATGATCAATGATTGTATAAAATTTTCATGAGACATGTGTTTAGAGAATATAAATACAAATAGAAAATAATTTCCTTAATAGATAAAGATTATTTCAATGACTATGATAGTGGATTATGTTCACTCCTCAAACAATCATAGTAGTAAAGGTTCTCTCTGAAGACTATTATAATGTATAGAGTCTCTTACTGAACTGAGTTCACTCACCATTCCAATCAGTTTTATCTCATGTTATATCCATTTATACCTAATTCAGTATAGGGATATATAGTTCTAGGATAACCTATCACATATTTTAAAATCATATATATGTATTCCACCAGATCATAAATCATTCGTCATATCATTACCCTTGGTAAGAATATTGTTTTCATTAGCATTTAATCATTTTATCATCACTTAAACTATATAAAAGAAATTGGTTTCACAAATTAAATGTAAATTGGAAAAGAAATGGGTTTCATATAATTATACTTAAATAATCATCATAATAATTTATCTAAATAATGGGAGTGTATGGTATCAATGGATTATATCCCCGTTAATGGTTAGGAAAAATTAAATGATTCCATATTAAATGGAACAATATTTTAATGATCACTTGAAACATTTCATGAGGGAAATATAATTTTTATTTTGAATCCAATCACTTGAAGTATAATATTTTCCCAAATATTAAAGAAACAATTTTCATTGAAAATATCCTTTGATATTTTTTGAAATAATCTTCAAACCGCTGAGCATTATTGTTGGTTTGACATTCTATTATTTTTATATATGTTAAAACAAATATTCTGTTCACAGTTTCGATAAAAAGTAAATACTACCACATTCAAAAAAAGAAAATAAGAATCCATTTAATCCATTTTTAAAAAGTTATTCTTCGTTAAAAATGACATTAAATATTCATAGAAAATTTTTAAAACATTTATAGAAAAATTTTAATGAAAACATGGACATAAAGGGGAAATATTCTAGATTGAATAGTAAAACTTGGCCATTTTTCCTTAAAGAAATTATTTTGGTCCACTGTGTACAAAATAAGAGAAAAAAAACTAAAACCTGTAATCTCTAGAGATAAATATAGAATAATTAAATTAATTATTTTCTTGAGTGTTATATTACACAATATTATTATTGAAAAACTAATCATAAATAATCCCAATAAACAATGAGATTATAATGTAAAACCTTTACCACTTTTCTTACTTTAAAATAACTACTTATAGAATGACATAAACATATTTGGATATGTATCTCCCCATAATCATCCTGGTGATCATCATAGAAGTTATCCATGGTCATAATATACACCACACACATAAAACAACTGGTGAATAATGTAATAATCCATATATTATTAATAATATTTTTTATGAAAAAATGTGTATTATATTATGTTATAAAATATTATACAAATAAAAAACATAAATAAACCAACAAAAAATATTTAATTAATTCAAATCGTTACATTATTCAACGAATAAACCCATTAAAATACAAATTATTTGAAAGGGACAAAATATAGAAAATAGAAATACTATAATGGGAAAGTATGGATCACTGCTATCTACTATAATCATCCCTCCCATGAACAAAACCACACAAAGGAAACAAAATATTAATAAAAAATCTATATATAATCTAATGAAAATATATAACATTGGTATGAATTTTAGTTAATATTTAGTGAAATAATGAAGTGGTATTTAGATATTGTAATGTGACCATATAAATTGTATCCCGACCATTGGGAATAGAAAATTACTTATTGGGAATAATAACCTGACCATTGGAATAATAATTTGAACTCAGAATAATAACATTTAATGAAAATAATAATTATCATGATTAATATATGTAAATATAAATATTATAATATCTATAAAAAATATCATGATTTAAAAAATCAAAAATAATTTAGGCACATTTAAAAAAATTTGTATTTCAATGTTCTTCATAAAAATAATAATTTTTATCTAAAAAAGTAAAATTAGCTATGTTATAAATTTATTATAAAAAATATAATATCATTTTTAAAATCAACATATCGAAATATTTCAAGGGTGAATTTTTAGTAATTTTCTGAAATACTTAAATTTTCTTATAAATTGTAAAAATACCCTTTTTTCACACAACTGGTGTATATTATATTATATCGCTCTTGATTTAATAATGAACTAATAATTTATAGAAAATAATGTTATAAAAATAATTATTTATGTTCACAAATGTTTCCTTAAAATAAAATATACACAATTTCAAAACCTAAAATACATTTTCCAAAACAAAAATTCAAGAGTGTTACCTTATTATAAAACAAATTTCAATTTTTATTAAATTAGTGAATTTGAATTATAAATGTGTTTATATTAGTAAAACCAATATATTGTATTAAAATATGATTATATTTTCAAAAAATTACTACTATATGTTTTACTTTTATACAATATTATATTGTAAAAATACCCCTCTTCTCAAGAATAAATATCTAATCTCCACCCCCTTAGAACTCCACTCATCCATTAAATTCCAATGAAAAGTTTCTTCCCAAATACTTTATCTCAATACAAATAGAATAATGAGGAAAAATATAGAGGAAACAAACTCCATTCTACAAGGGAGTTTTATTATTGTACAAGAGAAGCTATACAAATGGAAGTGTATGTTTCTATAAACATTTCTCCATTTTTCATCTTCTATTTTTCCCAATTCCTTTAAAAACACTTTTAAATTTTTTTATTAAGTATTTTGAAATTATATAAACAATTTTAACATATTTTAAGTATAATAATTATTAAATATAGATATTTTAAACTTCCATTTCTTTCCCTTTTTCCAATGTCCCATCATTGGTTGGTTAATCTGTAAGAAGGATATTATCAATCATTTTATTATCACCAAACCTATTTCTAGTTACAATAAAATATTTAATATATATAGGTTTTTTAAATATAATTAATTTAAGCTCCGGAAATTAATAATACTTATCTATAAATTACTTTGAACAAAATTGAAAATCAATAGTAAATTTTTAAGGATAAAATGATATCAAAATAACATTCCTTTAACCAAGGTAGTCAAAAAATATAATAAAATTATTATAATAAATAATTTTTTGTAAAAATTATAATAATAAACTTACATATAATTTTTTAATACATATATTTTTTTTATTCAGGAGATGTAAAAGTGATGAAATAAAGTGGTATTTAATGTAAGGGGAATCTTGAACCCAACTCACATTCTTTGGGTTATCCCTCTTTCACATCATTTTTTTGTACAGATACTCCAAATTTGATTGTTAAATATATAATATATATTCATCATTTTACTTTTAGGGATATACATGTTACCCCTTGATTTTTATTCAAAATAAATTGATTGTTCAAAATGGTTATTCTTTACAAAACTCATCTTTTTAATCCTCTTGATCTGTTTCTTCAAAACCAAATATTAAGGATTTTTATAAAAAAATATGATTTCCATTTTTTGTTTTGGAACCCCCTGTTTGTTCATGAAATTATTATTGAGGAAATATTTAAGAAAATATTCATTTACTTGAGTTATTTCATTATTGTTAAACTTTCTATGTGGAATGTATGATTTTGTAAATATTATGATGTGAGAGGTGGTCCTGGAATTATATAGCCCAAAAATTCATTAGATAATGTGATGTATATTATGAGATGATAGAATTAGGAATGGAAAATATGATATATTTGTTCACAATAATTGTGTTTTGATTATAACGATATGTTATATGGGAACGTGAATTTAGTTTTGTTTACATCTATGTGTGGTTTTTGACCACTATAACATGATGTTTCATTTTTATACATCCCCACATTCCAAGACTTTATAAAATGTTTCCCTAATGACTATGATGATAATCCTATTCTTATGATGATGTCTATGATCACCTACATTATATTGATTAATTTCCCTTATTCAACATCTTTCTAGGATTTTTTCTTACCTCTTTCTTTGATGTATATCATTCGGAGACTACCTATACTAAGCAGAATGTGATAGATTTTATGTGGATAATGAATCAATTTTTTAATTAATTTTTTTTTATTATGAATTAGTGATATGTGGGCCAAATTTCACAAATATACTAAACCTATAGATCTTATAATGTATAAATACTCTATTTTTGGTTTAAAATTATTTAATAGTCATTCTAGAAGAAGTAAAGTAGCTATAAACATGACATGTGTCTCATAAAAGTAAAAATGGGATAAAAATCATTACCTCAAGTTACACATTATATGAAATATCCCTAAAATAATGTATAATAAATATAAATTTATTATACATCTATACCAAAATAACATTAATACTTATTATTTAATTTATTAACCACTTATAATATTTCAACATTAATTTATTAAAAATTTCATAAAAAATCATTGTTTCGAGGTGTTAATTATTTCATTTTTCATGAGCGTTTCAGTAAAAAAGTATCAGTCCATGTACATTGATCATGGTTCCATAATATATAGAATTATAATCATGATATAATTATATTTTATATTATATATATATATATTGTTATTCTCAATAGATAGGGATCGAAAAATGAAATACAATGTTCATGGAGACATTAAGCTGTACATACACATGAATGAAGTTTTCACATTTCTACAGATGGAGTTAAAGAATGGTTATTATCAATTTACCATTCCAGAACCATTATTATATATATATAATATATTCTTAAAATTTATCAATATTACCATCCTTGTAAAGGACAAATGAAAATGAATCACATCGCTTCATGGAGGCTGTATTCTACACATACACACATGCAATGTTATTATTTTAGAATGTATTGGGAAGAAAAAAGGTAGATGTGATATTAGAATCAAATAATTATAAATATTTCCTAAAAATTATATATATACTTAATTTCAATATTTATATATTTACATTAGAGTTGGTGAGGGAAAATCAGTTACATTGGTTCGTGAGGCACTAATTTGTCATACACACGATCAATAGCTTTATTTTAATTTTGACTAAAGAGGATATGGATATAGGTTATTCCATCAAAATAATACAATATAATTATATTATTTACACACTTATAATTGTATTTTAATTATTAATACTTATATAATGGTGTTAAAAATGGAAGTTAGAAAAGAAAGTTCTTAGTAAATGCAATTACCTTTACTTAGAGAACCCTCTTTTGGATCTCTTATTAAGGATTGTAGGGTTTGTATTTTGGGAGTACCATTAGATTTATAACATTTTTATGTAATAAACTGATACCTATTTTGTAAATTATTGAGAATGATATGTTTCTTATGATATGTGAATAATTGAGGGTAAGAGGTGACCTTTTATAATTGTGGTGAGTGACACACTTTTTATTTTTCAAAGTTCAAATAATATCAAGACCCATTCAAAGAAAAATGAATAAAATATTTCTAATTTACTAGGTGAGAAGTGTATGGTCAATATAAAACCAAAAAAATAGTTTTTATCTAGTTATCAGGTCATTCCAACCCTTATCTCTATAGATTAACCCGGCATGAAGACCTATTTTAACATTAATCATGATTATATATTTTTACAATTTTTACTATTAATTATGACAACAAATTAAGTTGAAATTATTAAACAATATGAATTATGTTTAATCCATATATATAATCCATTTTATAAAGTTAAATTCACCAAATATTGAGAATTAAAATTAAAATTATACTCACAAATCTGATGAAGATTAGGATTCCAATGAAAATTGTTTCTTTTGCATAAGTGGTTTTTATATGAAAAATATAAATAAAATTGAATTAAATAACATAAAATTGATTAATAATAATAAAATTGATGTTATTTTACATTTAAAACTCTTAAAAAATGTAACATTGTAAGATATTTCATCAAAGGAGGAATTTTTAATAAACATATGTATCTTTCACTATTCATCAAAAAATAAGTCATTTCATAAAATTCTCAAAAATATAGTCTATGATAATTTTGAAATGTAGGTTTAAAAAATTAATTTAATTTTATCGAATAAATTTCCAAAAATTTATAAAATTTAAATTTAAAATATGTTCACAAAATGTGATAAAACAATTTTTTATCAAAATAATGTTTGAGCATAAAAATGAATTTACTATTTTCTCGTTCATTAAATAAATATGATTAATGATAAGAAATTTGATCAAATATTTAATATATAAATTTCTTTAAAATAATTCATTAATAGTGATTAATTTAATTTATTAAAAGAAAAACATATTTCATCCATCAAATTTTTTCCCAGAAACATATATTTTACTTTCAAATGTTTTTTATTTTAATTTCATAACAATTTATTAAAAATAAATTATTTTATATGTTTTTGAAACATATATGTTACATAATTTTGTTATTCATATCCATAACCACCATTTTAATGGATCTGTTTTGGCGGCATGCAATATTATAGTTTTTTTATACTAGAGGTTGCATATATTTGATGCAGTTAAAGATACTACATTTATTTAATTATAAATATATCTTAAATTCTCAGGATGTTACATTATACATCCTATAAAATGAATATAAGATCCTAGGTAAATAAAGAATATTACATTTTCATATTTATTAATATTTTTGAATAAAATATTATTTTTACTTTAAGGGTTTTCTATGTTCGATGGCGTACCCGATACGCAACAACGAGTTTCTTTGAAATCTTACGTTGCACACTAATGGTATAATAATATTATTTTAAATAGTAATTAACACATAGTTGTTGTATTGGAATAAATGAATATAAATAACTAAAATATGATTATATTTGATTGTAAAATGTTTTTACATTTATCCAACATATGATAAAGTCTTAAAATACGAAAAGAAACCAATTTTAGGCATTAATACTCTAATATTCACTAAAAAGGTCGATTTATTGCCTTATGATGGTGAACTCTGTTTAAAAATAGTTTTGGTACCCTTTTACATTCTATTGGACCAAATAAAAACCTTCTTTATAACCGGGAGATCAAAATTTACTTTTAGTATGTTTTTGTTATTTTTCCGATAAAGTTCAAATTTTAATGAATAAATGAAAACTTTTGTATTTTAATTCAAAACCTCTTTCTAATATAATTTATTTATATGGTTATATTATCTTTTTAAATGGTTTTAAAGTGTAATTGTAATATATGTTTACCATTTAATCCAATGGTGGCCATTGGAATTAATTTCACTTTGAAATTGGACAGAAATAATTGTCAATCTTTTGATAAATATTGTTTTTTAAAAACACACTGTTTGTTTTGTCAACAGGAACTAATTATAAAATTAAATAGTGCAACTTATATGTCTTGAATTTTGTAAAATAGGCATCATCTTTTAATTCTAAATATCAAATATATATTAGGGTGAATTTTTGGTATTTTTTTGAAAAACATCATTTTTTGATTAATATTGAAACCACTAAGTGGTAGTTAAAAACTGAATTTTTCGATAAATGAAACATTACCGCTTCTGTGAATTGAATTTCAAAAATCCAACATGCATGGTTGTCATTAGTACTTAAAATTTGGTTCAATGGGATGAAAATAATTTTTGGTGAATATGAACTAATACATTTTATTAATCGCGATTAAAGGTAATTCGTGTAATTTAAGGTAAATATAATGTTATGATAATATGAAATAACCTCTACACTTGTCCTACCCTTATTGGATGAGTCATGGCCGACCAAGATGTAGGACCCCAGGACACACTGAGAGGGGAGGGGTGAATGAGGGTGTCAATGTTTTCTTTTAAAAACAAGGACCATGTACCCACATTGGTAAGAACTAGTTAAACCTATATGATGGATATGATCAGTAATGAAACATTCACATTCAAAGAGGTGACACAACAATTTTTACCTGGTTCACCACTAAGGGCTAATTCCAAGGAGCATAGGCTGAAAAGTTTCCAGTCGTACCAAATTCCACTAATCTTCACTACCTATGGATTACAAAGGTTCAGGCATAGTCACTTTGTCCAAGGCCCACTGCCTCAATAAAGGCTCAGGGATAGATCACTGCGTCCCTCGGGTCACTCCCGTTGAATCCCCATTGCTCACTGCCAAAGGTGAAGTCCCACTCAGTTTATAGACATGAAAATCTATTCACTAGATAAACCTGAAGATATATTTCTCCTATTATGTATGAGACATTGCTTACATCAGGGTTCTGGGTTGATGCTCTTTTCAATACAATCCTTCTTCTTTATTGAAATTACTGAACGCAGTAGATCCTCTTGTCTTCGTTTTCCTGAATCACAAACACTTATGTGATTTCTCAATAAATGAAGATCATCTTACTTGGAATTGTCAGAATCAGTTATCCATGTATGCATGATATCATGCACGTATAATTTATATTTCCTCTTTAATCCCACATTGCAACGAAGGTATCGGGGAATCTTCCAGCTTTCACGTAGCTCTAAAAAGACCGGCGGGCTTTAACAACACCTGGTGCTCTTTTCTAAGCTCGGCGTGAAAGTCCTGATACGGCGTTCAAGTATTCGGTGTGTAAGTGAAAACTAGTGTGCAATTGTCACCAAAGCACCTGCGTGACGCTTCCTTCCCCAACTCCAAACTTGCGCAACCCACATCCTCTTTTGCCCAAACCGATTTCAATAAGCAACTATGAGCTGTCGCACAACTTCAAAAACTAGGGCACAACCTATACTTGTGCGACCACACACCACTTGCGTGACCACCACACCTACGCGACGGGAGCTATGATTTTCTCTAAGTGTTGAGATCATGCAGAATGAGGAGGGGTCAACCTGTATTTATAGCCATTTTGACACCCTACGCGATGACGTGCAAGTCTCCCCTCGGGGCGCTTGTTTCGGCGCACAAGTCCATCCTCCAATGTCTCTGTCACGCTAATAACTTGCACGACCACACCAATACTTGAGTGGCCCTCTTTCCTTTTCCATATTTTGATGTTCTGAGTTTGAAAAACAATAGGTGCGAAAGTTTCCAATTTTCATAGGAACCGGCACGCAGGTCCTATCTCGGTGCGCCGGTCACTTCTGCGACCAACCCAAAACGTGCACGACCCTTATCCCTTTTCCATTTTTCCAAGTTCTAATCATGAAAAACACTAGGCATGCAAGTTACCTTTCCTTCAAGTACTCGGTGTGCATGTCTCTTTTCCAAAACCACTTTTATCCATTTGTCGATTTTCAAGCCCAGTAATTTGGCAGACACTGGAAAACGACACCACCTTGTATATGTTCTTTTTGTACCACCTCCAGATCATACATTCCTTTGTCGACATTATTGAATCAGACATGGTTCATCAACCACATCACGTGAACTCGAAATTCCACCATGAAATATCTTTTGTAAAAAAAATTGTATATTGTTTGTTTTCATTGTCAAATAGCAGGATCACCTCAAAAACACTTCTTTTCAGTGATTTGTATCCTTCAGAAACTCTTCTTCTTCCAACACAAACTCCACTATCATGATATATATACCTTGATAGATCAGATTTAGCATCAGCATATTTTGATACAATGTGATGTTCATGTCCATCTCAGCATTCCAATCCCTCACACATTGTCTTCTTCTTCAACCGTCATTCTCTACTTCATGAAAAAAATACGATTCAATTCTTCCAGAAGTCTCTTACATGGTTCTCATGCAATCATGAGGAATCTCATGGTATTCATTAAAACCCTATTCTTCTTTAATCATCCTCAGATGGATTATACCTCACAATCTTCACTGTTGTAAACAGTGTGTCACCTTTGACACATGTTCTTTGAACTTATAATCAGTACAACAATAATCTGAATTTCCATTCCACCATCTCATTGGAGTACTTCTTGATCTCCTTCATTTTGATCTTCATTGACACATATTGACAAAAAATACAACCATATACACAAATTGGTCCCAAAAATCTCCCCCTTGGTATTTTTTTGTCAATACCTTACATATCTTCTGAAATGAATTCGTCAATGTCAAAATTAGAATCCTCTCTTCACTCAACTTTCTGTTCAAACTTTCATTTCACGTTCTATCCCCCTTATTGAAATGAAATACAAATCTCATCGTAAGGAGGGTATAAATATATACTTAAGTAATTTTTCATTAATCATTGACTCTATGTCTACTTGAGATATTCTCAATGTAGAAAACAATAGGATTTTATTTAGACAACTAGGCTGGCCAATATTCACAGATTACGATACAACATGAGATGAGAATAAATGTTTATTGTCTTCAAAGGTATACCATTTTTTTAGGTTAAAGAGATCAAATGTGATAGGGGATAATCAACATGAAACTCTTGCACTCACATTGGAAAATAGATGAAAAACATTCAAGTTCAATTGGCAGGATAAGTTGCCTTGGGTCACTTCAATTCTTCTTATTCAGATACCCCCCCCATTGTAGAATGATCTTTGTTCTGAGTAACCAAGGGATAGAGATTGAGAAATGAAATACCTTCTCCAATGAAATGTTCTTCATGAAATTTATAGAGTAATTTCATTTAATACCATCTGGAGTTGTTACTGATTGAAACAATGATTTTGGACGCTTCTTCATTTTTATCCCACTAAAGAGAAACACTCCTCATCATCTTCATAAAAAGTGATCATTCATCATCTTAATCCTTTAATATCAATTGAATAATCTTCCAAGTATGAAAAAAAAATTATATTAGCTATCAAGAGTTTACAGCATTCACTACTTCTCAGGTTCTCAACCATGTTTTTCTATTCACCCCAGTCTTCGTGCCTGCACATTCGAACATATGTTTTGATATGTGTTGATGTGGCATGGTTGCCTTCATATTTTCTTCTATGTGGTATAGATAATTATTCTCCTTAATAACCATTTTTAATGATGAATTATTTCTACTTTTGAAGATTGCTTCTTGCTCTGGTATTAAGGTTAGACAACATTTTGCAATGTGACCAGATTTATTTCATCTCTCACACATAAAATCTTTGACATGTGTGTTTCTCTTGGTTTTCAATCTCTCATGCACTCTGTCTTCATCACATGAATGTTTTTCGTTTCCTTTTTCACCAGCCATGGCCTTTTCATCTTCATGTATCCTCATTATTTCTAAATCTTCTAGCCAGATGAACAATATGTCATTTGGAACTACTGCAGCTAGTTTGGATCTTCCGCATGGGTTCATCTGAGTTTCATCTCACATAATTTTTTATTTTTAATGAATGAAACTTCAATTTCAATGATCTTGAATCCTGGGTCTTCTCAACATCCCTACTTGATATATTCTTCGGGAAATGTGTGTTCACACTATTGTTATGATTTCTTCACAAGGTACTTGCTTCATAATTTGATGGAATCAGATGTCTTATTTTCTTATCAATAGATAAATCATCATGTTACGGACATGTTCCTACCTTGTGACTACAGCCGTTGCATACATCATAGATGTTATCAATCATTCCATACCTGTTTGCTGTAAACATATGCTTCTGGACCTGCAGATGTCGCTTCTTCTTATCTGGATTTCTTCCCTTTGATACATGCTTTCATTGTGCTTTTTCATTAAAGGGTTTATACCAACAATCCAGTTCACAATTCCCAAATCTTTTGCAGAACCAACATTGACCCACAAATATTTTATTCTTTGTATATTCTGAATGAGGATGTTGGGCCTTCTTATTAATCTTTTTTGCTCTATTTGAGAAACCAAATTTTTACTTTTTCTTCCCATTCATCATAGCCATAGTGGTAGGTTTTGTATCCTCTTTCCTCACCCGTACTTGTTTAGAATTTTTCTCCCAACATGAACTTTTTGAAGGAACATATTATGAAATAATTGTACAGGTTTTTATGGAAGATACCTTCACTTTAATAGCTTCTTGTGATAGATCAATGATTGAATTCATGATCTTCTTATCACATGTTGGAGTTATTTTGACAGTAGAATCATCCAGTGAGCATTGAGTACGAGTAGCAACTGATTCTTGAGATGGATAATCAAGGGTTGTCATAAACTTTTTGTCACATGTTGGAGGTATTTTAGCATTAGAATCTTCTATTGAACATTGAGTAAAAGCATCACCTATTTCATTCTTTGGTGAAGTATCAATATGTTTCTTCACAAGATTTTTCAATTGGGCCTCCAATTATTGACTTTCAATATTGAGAATTATCTTCTGATCTTCAATTGTGATCATCTTCTCTTCACAAGTCTTCTTCAATATTTCAACCTCCTCTTCATGCATCTTAACTTTGTTCTGTAACAAAGAGTCATGTTATCTGAATCTCTTGGATGTTTCTTCCAAACCAAAACTCTTGACTTCAGTGCTCTTTTTCAGCTCAACTTCAAGTACAAGGATATTTTCTTTTAGAGTCTTATTGAATCCCTATTTTTCTTCAATGTCTTTAAACTATTTTGTGATATTTAAGCATTCAAGAATTTTTCCTTCCAAGACATTTTCCAAATTATCAGCTTCTCTTTCCAATTGATTGATCTCAACCTGCATGCATTGAAATATTCTGAAAATAGCAGTAACTCATTATTCTGGAATATCATGCAGATAACTTATTAATTTATCCTGATCACTTGAGATAGAAGTGTATTCCTTTTTTATGGTAATAACCTGAGCTACCTACTCGATACTGTCCAAGCCTTATATTTCATCATTATTGGAAGGGCATGAATAACAAGACGATGTATCTTCTTTGGCCATGAGGGACTTCTTCAACTGCTTCTTCTCTTTCTTTTTCCTATTTGTCAAGGACTTGCTGGATGAAGGATTCTGCTCAGAAATGACTGAATCTTCAACAAGACTACACTTCATTGTTCACATTAGGAAAGAAACTCAAATACACTTCTGAATAGAATTACTGTGGAGTATCCAACATACATGAACCTCCCTCTGATACCACATGTAGGACCCCGTGACACCCTGAGAGGGGAGGGGTGAATCATGGTTTCAAATATTTATTTAAAAAACAATGATCCGGTTCCCACGTTCGTATGAACCAGTTAAACCAGTATGATGGATATGATCAGTAATGAAACATTCACATTCAAAGAGGTGACACAAAAATTTTTACTTGGTTCACCAGTAAGGGCTACGTCCAAGGAGAATAGGCTGACAAGTATCAGTTCGTACCCAATTACACTAATCTTCACTAGCTATAGATTACAATGGTTTGGGCATCATCAGTTTGTCTTAGGCTCACTACCTTTACAAAGGTTCAGGGATAGCTCATTGCGTTCCTCGAGTCACTCCCATTGACTCCCCCTGGGTCCTTGCCGTTGGTGAAGTCCCACTCAGTTTATAGACGTGAAGGTCTTTTCATCAGATAGACATGAAGTTCCTTGCCTCCTGTTCAATATGAGACTTTTCTTGCATCAGAGTTCTGAGTTGATGATCTTCTCAGTACAGTCCTTCTTCTTTAGTGCAATGACTGAATGCACTAGATCCTCTTGTCTTCATTTTCCTGAATCAAACCCACTCATGTGAATGCTCAATAAATGAGGTTTAGCTTACTTGGAATTGTCAGAATCAGTTCTCCATGTATGCATGATATCATGAATGTATCATTTATATTTTCTCTTTAATCTAACTTTGCACTGAAGGTATCAGGAAATCGTCTAGCTTTCGTGCAGCTCCAAAAAGACTGACGGGATTTAACAACACCTGGTGCTCTTCTCCATGCCCGGCGTGCAAGTCCCAATACGGCACTCAATTCTTCAATGTGCAAGTCCAAACTGGCATGCATGTTTCACAAAAGCACCTATGTGATGCTTCCTTCCCCAAGTCAAAACTTCCGCGGCCCACTTCCTTTTATGCCCAAACCGATATTAGCATGCAACTACGAACTGTTGTGCAATGTCAAAAACTGGTGCACAACTTATACTTGCGTGACCACACACCACTTGCTCGACAACCACACCTGTGAGACTGAGGCTATTATTTTCTCTAAGTGTTGAGCTCATGAAGAATGAGGAGGGTTAGACCTGTATTTATAGGCATTTTGACACCATGTGCGACGACGCGCAAGTCTCCCCTTGGCGCACAAGTTTCGGTGCACAGGTCCATCCGTCAAAGTCTCTATCGCACTACTAACTTGCCTGACCATACCAATACTTGCGCGACCCTATTACCTTTTCCATTTTTGAAGTTATGAGTTTGAAAAACAATAGGTGCGCAATATTTCAATCCTCCTAGGCACCGGCGCGCAGGTCCTTTCTCGGCGTGCAGCTCACTTGCGTGACCAACCCAAAACTTGTGCGGCCTTTATCCCTTTGTCATTTTTCAATGTTCTGATCTTGAAAAACACTAGGCGCGTAGGTTCCCTTTCCTTCAAGTACACGGTGCCACCTTGTATCTTCTCTTTTTGTACCGCCTCCAGATCATCCATTCCTTTGTTGACGTTATTGAATCAAACATGGATCATCAACCACATCCCATAAACCTGACATTACACCATGATATCTCCTTTGTCAACAAATTTTTATGTCCTTTGTTTGCTTTTTCAACAAGCACGATCACCTCAAAAACACTTCTTTTCGGTGATTTGTATCCTTCAACAACTCTTATTCTTTCAACACAAACTCCACTATCATGATATATATCCTTTGATAGATCAGCTTTAGAATCATCTTATTTTGATACAATTTCAAGTGCATGTCCAACTCAGAATTCCAATCCCTCACACATTGTCTTCTTCTTCGACCATCATTCTGTACTTCATGCAAAACATATGATTCAATTCTTCAAGAAGTATATTGCATGGTTCTCATGAAATCATGAGGAATTGCATGGTATTCATCAAAACTCCATTCATCTTAAATCATCCTTAGATGTATTATACCTCACATTCTTCATTGTTGTAAACAATGTGTCACCTTTGACACATGTTCTTTGAACTTATGATCAGTATAACAATCATCTGAATTTCTATTCCTCTATTTCATTGGAGTACTTCTTGATCTCCTTAATTTTGATCTTCATTGACAACTATTAACAAAAAATACAACCGTATACACAAATTTGCCCCAACACAAGACAATCCATGGTTCAATTTTTGGGACCCCATTGAGCTACTTGGGAATGATAATGACATTAATACCTTTTATTTAAAGTAAAAATAAAAATGTAAAAAACATGAATTATTTTACTAAAACAATTTTTAGAAGGGGTTATACATGTTATATTTTCGACTGTAAATATTCATTAGAAATATAAAAATATTTCCTACAACATGGTAAATTTTATATAATTTTTAGACATCATATATATAATATTTTCTATGACACAATGATGATGTAGTGTTTATGTCATTAAAGAATAAATTAAATAAATACAAAGATAATATTTAAAACAATATCCAACACTTTTCCAATTCTTATTGGATGATTTTATTTCGAAAATGGGACACCTTATCTTAGAATTTATGTATTTTTAGATCTTTTTAAACAGAATGTCATTTTATAATAAAATAATAGTGTCAATATTTCCAAAAGATCCCCTCCTCTCCCTTATAGAAGACCCCACTTCCTACCCATTTCTCACACTTAACAAGCCCTTTGGCTCATGAAAACTCTGCTCGAATAATCTCCCAATATCCCTCCCTTAATCGTAGAAGCCTTACCTTAGGAATAAATCTCTTCAAGAACCCCTTTTTTTCAAACCAAGAAGAGTTACCCGATTTAAAGGTAAAGTCTTCTCTTATGTTATTTTGATTTATTTTGCATCTCCAACCCCCTAAAATATTTTTATTCCTTTATTTTGTAAAAATAACAGTAACTTAAATATACTAGGATTATGTTATAATAAGGATTCGAGATACAGTTACACACACCTCTATAAAATGGGTACATAACATACTGCTTCTGTGGAAGGGGAATTACTACCTCACAAAACGATGATTGTTAAATATTCTCCAACCTCCTCTCATGGTGGCCATTATAATGGAAATATATTTATATATGATAAATATTATATTTATGTCCTCTATATTCTTCTGTATTTTATATTTAAAACAAACCATTATGATTTCCATGTTGTGCAAATGTGATAATTTCATTTGAGGAAGTGTAGACTATCGCCCCCTCAAGTGATACGATTCATTCATGCAATACACGGAATGTATAGCGAATAAAATTAATTAAATTATTTGACCTATATAAAATTTATAATATAATGTAATTATAATATATATCTCTCTCATTTAGTTTTAATTACATTAATATGACAAAGAAATGAAAGTATTGTTCATGCGTACGTACAGCCTACCGTCTCTATGAACGGTGCATTTCATTTTTTGTCTCCAAATGTTATGGAATAGTATAAAATGGACATATACTAGATATATATGATATTTAATTCATTAATACTATTATTTAGATGATTTAATTATAAATACATGGACAATTCTTTTCAAACAAGTTCATTTGTTTGACTCATGTAACGAACATCGACAAAAACGTCTGATATGAACTCACATAATTAACTAAATATTATAACATTATTATATGTGATATTAATTGAATAATAAACTTTAAATGAGGTCCTTAATCAATTATAATTTGACCAATGTTTATTATTCATGAATATAAATGAACGAACTAGACAAGTCGGACATGAGGTAAGGGATCTTACCTCTCTCTTTCTTTTTAAGTACTCTTTTTATGTCATTTCTTTTAAGATCCTCTTTCTTATGTTGGGGGATGATCTTTTATATACCTCTTTCTGTAATTTTTATGTTGATATGATGAGATACCCTATTTGATATCATCAATCCATTTTTTTGGAAGTTTAATGTTGCATCATTAGGCTGCCGAAATTTCGTAAGGGATTTCTTATCTCACTTTTAATTCTGTGATATTTTCGCCACATATTTATTGCATGTTGTGTATTTTATACTGCTATATAATATATATTATCATTATTCTATTTATATTCATGGTATTATGTGATTAATTTGGTTTTTATTAACTTTTTTTTCATACAACTCGATTGATCACAATGAGGTAAGGGGTTTTTATCTCACTTTGTGTTCCCATGAGATTCATGTTACATTTTCCACTATTTCCTTTTGTGTGGTGTATTTACTACCCATGATTGTATTATTTTTATGATATAATTTGATTTATTGGTATTTAAATCTTCATGGTATGACCCTTTTATCATGGGTTGTACGTTTCGAATGTTACCCAAATCGGTAAAGGAACCTTTCACCATCAACTTTTTAAACGACTTCTTTTGTTATGTCATTTAATTTACAACTTATTATGATGGGATATGTTCTTATATATTCTTATTAATGTAAATTTTGTGTCCAAGTGATGGGATACCATTTTCTATCTCATCAACTCATTTTCTGAATTGTAATGTGACGTCGTTAGCCTGTCGAATTTTTGCAAGGGAACTTCATAACTCAATTTCAATTCTTTAGGTTAAACTTGTACTCCTTGAATATGTCATTATATGAATATTTGTGAATGACTATTATTGTTTTTCAATTAATATCTACTTATATTGGTTGTATTTTTATTTTTCATACATAAGTATGTAATTGATTTATCCTTAATATAAGGACACCATTTTTGTAAGGGACTTCATCTCAATCTCCTTTCATTGTGGCATACTTCAATTTATATACGAACTTTTTTTATTAGTTGTATAATAAACCATTTTGACTTTTTCATTCAAAAGGAATCTTTTTTACCTAATGCGTTTTACTGAACGACAAAAGAAATGTTTTTTTCTTACGTATGTGGGGACAACGATTTCTCTGCTGCCGTGATCATATTTTGAGTATCGACATCCTCTAAAAGACATAATTTTTTTTAATGAAAAAGAAATACCATGTTTTACTTTTCTGTTATTTTGGTATCGAAAATGGTTTGGATAATGTTTTGATTATATCAATGTGTTGTATTGATATCTTGTGATTGAAATGAGGAAATTTTATGTTTCATTTATGCATGTTTTATGTGATATTATTATATTATGGTTCTTGGGCATTGCTTATTAAATCGGGTGGTTCTGTGATAAACTAAGGGCAGGTGAGCCCGAGATAGATCTCCAATGCATAGGATAATGCAAGGTAGTTAAACGCTACGGTTTCTCAGAAGATATTTAGGGGATATACTGTGATGTGTATTCCAAACGACACCATAAGGGTTGCTCCCTACGTAAGAATGTTATGAATGAATCAAGTTACCTTTAACTATTATGATTTCTATGAGTTATTCACAAATCATATGATTTTAGGAGGTATGTAAAAGTGATTATGTTTATGATTAAAGTGTGACTTCATTGATTCTTATGTATACATGGACTAATGTTTATTTCTGTATTTTTATATTCCTTACTGAGTATTTTATGCTCATCCCATGTTTTTGAAATGTTTTCCACAAGAAATTAAGATGAATAGGGTCAATGATGGGATCAAGGAAAGACATGCTATCTAAAACATGGAATTAGACATGTTTCTTTTTAAGGGTTTTTATTTTATGAAAAAATGTAAACTGAGTAGAAGTGACTGCTTTGTAATCTTGTGAGATGTAATTTTTATGTCCTAATTCTCTAAAACTCCAAAACTAAAAGGATACTCAATGTCAATTATTCAATTAATTCAATATTATGTAATTATTTAAGGTCGGGGACTTATAGTTGGTATCAAATGTTGGTTTTGACAACTTTAGGGATTAGTGGTTTTCGTTAAACACAAGATTAGACCCTATGTTTATTATTTTAGTAAAATATTTGTTTTATAACTTTTTCTGATCAAGGAATGTTTGTTAGAAATGGAAGGATGAGTATCTCAAATAACATTCCTATCTCTTCCTTATGACACGCTTGCAATAATTAATGCAAAATCATGTTCAGATGACTGTGAAACTTTTTCTAGTATACAACACACTTGCAAGCTTTTGTTTGAGATATCAAACACCAATACTATACCTCGATATCATCGTAGATCATGGGTTGTATTTAAAAACTTTTAATCTTCACAGTATTCTCATATTTTCAAGAAATGTAAATATTATCACGGAATTTTCAAATATTTTACCTCATCACAATATTTTGAAGCATATTATGATTTTGAAAAAGGTGTTGAAAAAGGAGACCCTTGCACTACTTATTTATATTTTATATTAAAATATAGTCTCTCAGCACATGCTCATGCTATTTTAAAAGGACCATTCATTGAACGTTTCAACTCAAATTCGGTCCAACTATTTTATAAAAAAACATGTTTTATGAGATGTTTTGAAATAATATGTCCTACGTGATTATTTTCCAAAACTATCTTTCTGTGAACACCCATATGACCAAATTTGTACAAGGTGTATTTGGATGAAGGAATAAAATTATTTTGAAGGGTCCCTAAATCATTGATTCAATGCACGAACCTTCTATCTACGAGAATAAGATGACGATGAAACCATATAGACACCATGATGAATGTATGTTGTTCTTTCTATTAGTATTAGTTTAATTTTATCTTTTGGGGGGTGAAATATAATAAATGAAAATATATATTAGGCTTCATGAATTAAAATGATGAGGTATTAAGGTTTTGGGATGAAAATGAAATGTATAAGAAAAAAATTGAAGTTAAAAATATTTAGGGTTATTTTTGAGATTTATATAAAGGACAACCTGTAAGATGGGTGACAACTTGTCACGTCCAGAAAGGCCACATGAATCTAACCCACAAACGAAGGGAGACAAGGGCGCATGGACTACCACTAGCCGCCGTGAAGTCCCTGAATAGTATTACTTATTCTTTTTAGTTAAATTATTTTATAGATCAAGAAGAAGTTTATTTTGGGAACTTATGTTTTATAAAATGGATATCCTTAGTGTAGGAAAATGATTTGGTGATTATGTAATAAAGGTTATTTTGGAAAATGTTCTCTTTTTTGTGGAATAAATATATGCCTATAGAAAATAGAATACTTTGAGATTTCAATTGAGGAGAAACGGAGGAATTTTATTTTGGAAGAATCTATGTTTATTATTATGGACTTATTTGATTTTGTGTTATCTATGAAAATGAATAACCAATAATGGATGATATGTGATTAGGGTAATTACTTTTCAATATGATACTTTAAGAGTAACTGATGTCATTTGGAGATAAATGTTAAGATTTATCTTGGAATACTATGTGATTAAATCCTTCTTGGATTTGGGTATCAATTTTAGATTGAATTACTTTGAAGAATTTTATGGACAACTATTTATTGAATGGTCTTTGTTGAACTTTGGGTTTTGTTTGACAAATTTTGGAGATTAATAGAAGTTTTTATTTTTGTAAAAGATTATCCTTTTTGGGGATTATCTTATCTTGTACTAACCATTTTGGTTTTGGTTAAGGTATAAAGTCATGGGAAGTATATAGTTCTCTTTTGTGGATTAGGTGATTCGATAGAAGTTCATTATAGGACTCTTAATGTTAACCAGTCATCCTAAATACTCATATTTTGGAGAAAATATGAGTTTTTCATATAGATATAGTAAGATATGAAAGTTTACATGACATGTAAGTATGTTTTCTTATGTTTATAGTTAATCCCATAAATAAAATCCTCAATAAAAATTAACTTTAAACAAAAATATTGTCTTTGAAATTTTTCTACTGTGGAATCAAAGACTGTTTAACCAATCATAAATTTGTGATTTTCTAGAGGTTAACATTATCCTAATAATTCTTTGAATCACTCTCCATCAGATTTTGATGGATTGTTTTTTTTTCCTCAATGTCCATGTTTTAATGGAATCCAAGTATCTGTTGTCTTGGTTGACCATTGTACTTCTCTTTCTTTGTTTTAATGTGATAGTTTTATTGACTCCTTTTCCTATGTGGGACTTTTAATGAAGTTTCCAAGACCAATTTTAAAATTACTATGACGTAATTCCAAAAAATGGTGGGAAGGATGTAACATCCAAAGTGAATAAAGAATATTACATTGTAATATTGATTAATATTTGTGAATAAAATATTAATTTTACTATACGGGGTTTCTATGTTCGATGGCGTACCCGGTACACAACAATGAGTTTTCTGAAATCTTATGTTGCACACTAATAATATAATAATATTATTTTAAATATTAGTTAACACCTAGCCATTGTATTGGCGGTAATGAATAGAAATAACTAAATTATGATTATATTTTTTTTGTTAAATGTTTGTACATTTATCCAATAAATGATAAACGCTTAAAATAAGAAAAGAATTCAATTTTAGGCCTAAATACTCTAACATTCACTAAAAGGTCAATTTATCACCTTTTGATGGAGAACCCTCTTTAAAAATAGTTTTGGTCACTCTTATACATTATATTATACCAAATAAAATCCATCTTTAGAATCAGGACATCAAAATTTACTTTTTTTATGTTTTTGTTATTTTTTTCGATGAAGTTCAATTTTTAATGAATAAATAAAAATGTTGTATTTAAATTCAAAACCTCCTTTTAATATAATTTATTTATATGGTTATATTATCTTTTTAATTGGGTTTAAAGTGTAATTTTAACATATTTTTACCATTTAATCCAATGTTGTCCATTGGAATTAATTTCACTTTGAAATTGGTCATAAAAAATTGTCAATATTTTGATAGATATTGTTTCTTAAAAATACACTGTTTATTTTGACAACGGGAATTAATTATAAAACTAATTAATGGAACTTATATGTTTTTAATTTTTTAAAATATACCTCATTTTCTAATTCAAAATATCAAATATATCTTAGGGTGAATTTTTTGTATTTTTCTGAAAAACTTCATTTTTTGATGAATAGTGAAACCACTAAGTGGTTGTTAAAAAACCGAATTTTTTGTTAAACAAAAATTTACATCTTATATGAATTGAATTTCAAAAATACGACATACATGGTTGTAATTAGTAAGTAAAATTTGGTTCAATGGGATGAAAATAATTTTTGTTGAATAGTAACTTTTATGTTTTATTAATCGCAATTATAGGTAATTAGTGTAATTTAAGGTAAATAAAATGTTATAATAATATGAAATAACCTTTACACTTGTCCTAAACTTATTGGATGAGTCATGGAAGACCATACAAATCCATGGGTCAATTTTTGGGACCCCATGGAGCCACTTGGGTATGATAATGACATTAATACCTTTTATATAATGTAAAAATAAAAATGTCACAAAAATGTATTGTTTTAGTAAATAATATTTTATAAGGGGTTATATAGGTTATATTTTTTACTATAAAAATTCATTAGAAATATAAAAAGATTTCATACAACATGGTAATTTGTTTATAATTTTTAGACATCAAATAAATAAAATTATTTATGACACAATGTTGATGCAGAGGTTAAGCCATTAATGAATAAATTAAATAAATAATAAGATAACGATTAAAACAATATCCAATACATGTCCAATTATTATTGGATGAATTTATTTCGAACATGGGACACCTTATCCTTGAGTTTATGTATTTTTAGAGCTTTATAAACACAATTTAATTTTATAATAAAATAATATTTTCAAGATTTCCAAAAGAGCCCCTCCTATCTCTTATAAAAGTCCCCACATCCTACCAATTTATCACACTTCTAAAGCCCTTTGGATCGTCAACAATCTTCTATAATAATCTCCCAATATCCATACCTTAATAATATAATCATTACCTTAGGAATAATTCCCTTAAAAAAACCCTTTTGGTTCAAACAAAGAGGAGTTACCCGATTTAAAGGTAATGTCTTCTCTTATGTTCTTTGGTTTTAGTTTTGTTTCACCATCCCCATAAAATCTTTTTATTAAATTATTTTGTAACAAAAGAATTATATTAAATATTCTATGATGATGTTATAAGAAGTATTAGAGATACAATTACACAAACATCCATCAAATTGATAAAGAACATACTGTTTCTGTGGATGGAGAATTACTGCCTCACGAAACGATGATTATTCAATCTTCTCCTACCACATCTCATGGTGGCCATTATGATGGAAATATATTTATATATTAAATATATTATATTTATGTCCTTTATATTCTTCTTTATTTTATATTTAATACATACCTTTATGCTTTTAAGGTTGTGCAAATGCGATAATTTCATTTGAGGAAGTGTGTACTACCGCCCCCTCAAGTGATGTGACTCATTCATGCAATACATGGAATGTATAAATAATGAAATTAGTGAACCTATGTGACCTATATAACACATATATTATACTTGAATTATAATATATATCTATCTCATTTATTTTTAATTCCATTAATATGACAAAGAAATGAATGTAGCGTTCAGGCGTACGTACAGCCTACCGTCTCCATGAACAGTGCATTTCCTTTTTATATCCAATTGTTATTGAATAGTATTAAATTAACATACAATGAATATATATGATATTTAAATAATTAATACTATTCTTTAGATTATTTACATATAAATACATGGACAATTCTTTTCAAACAAGTACATTTTTTTGACTTATGTACCGAACATCGACAAAATCGTCTGATATGAACTCACATAACTAACTAATCATTATAAAATTATAATACGTGATATGAATTGAATAATAAACTTTAAAGGAGTTTCTTAATCAATTATAATTTGACCAAATTTTATTATTCAGGAATATAATGAAACGAACAAGACAAATCGAACTTGAGGTAAGGGATCCTACCTCTCTCTTTATTTTTAAGTACTCTTTTTTATGTCATATCATTTAAGATCATCTTTATTATGTTAGAGGATGTTATTTTATATTCCTCTTACTGTAATTTTTATGTTCATATTATTAGAGACCCTATTTTATCTCATCAATCCATTTTTTTGATGTTTTAAGTAGCGCCGTTAGGCTACCTTAATTTCATAAGGGAATTCTTATCTCACTTTTAATTACGTGATATTTCCATTGTTCGACACTTATTTATTTCATGATGTGTATTATGTACATCCCTTTCATATATATTATCATGATTATATTTATATTCATGTTATTATGTGATTCATTTGGTGATTATTATATTTTTTTCATATGAGTCCATTCATCACAACGAGGTAAAGGGTCTTTATCTCACGTTGTATTCCCGTGAGATTCATGCTACATTTGCCAGTATTTCCTTTTGTGTTGTGTATGTAATACACATGATTTTATTCTTTGTGTAACATAATTTAATGTATGAGTATTTACATCTTCATTGTATGACACTTATTTCATGGGGTGTACATTTCAAATGTTACCCAAATCGGTAAGGGAACCTTTCACCCTCCTTGTTTTAACAGACTACTTTTGTTCTGTCTTTTAATTTACATATTATTATGTTGGGATATGGTATTATATATCCTTATTGATGTAAATTTTATGTCCAAGTTATGAGATACCATTTTCTATCTCATCAACTAATTTTATGAATTTTAAAGTGACGTCGTTAGGCTGTCGAATTTTTGCAAGGGGAATTCTTATCTCAATTTTAATTCTTTGGGTTAAACTTGTACTCCTTGAATATTTCATTATATGAATATGTGTGAATGAATATGATTGTTTTAAACATAATATCCACTTATATTGGGTGTATTTTTATTTTTAATACATAAGTGTGTAATTGATTTATCCTTAATCTATGGGAACCATTTTTGTAAGGGACTTCGTCTAAATCTCCTTTCATTGAGGCATAATTAAATTTATATATGACCTTATTTTATTAGTGGAATAATAAAACATTTTGACTTTTTCATTCAAACATAATATTTTTACACGAACCGTTTACTAACCGACAAAAGAATTGTTTTTTTCTTACGTATGCAGTGACATTGACTTCTCCGCCACCGTGACCGTTATTTGAGTTTCGGCTTCCTCTACAAGCCATAAATTTTTATTAATGAAAAATATATACCATGTTTTACTTTTCATTTATTTTGGTATTGAAAATGGTTTGGATAATGTTTTGATTATATCAATGTGTTGTATTGATATCTTGTGATTGAAATGATGTAATGTTATGTTTTTTTATTCATGTTTTATGTGATACGATTATGTTATAGTTCTTGGGCATTGTTTATGAAATTGGGTGGTTCTGTGATAATCTAAGGATGAGTGAGCCTGATATAGCTCTCCATTGCATTGGGTAACGTGAAAGAGTTAAATTCTAATGTTTAATTGAAGATATTTAGGGGATATATTGTGATGATTATTCCAAACATAACCGTGGGGGTTTCTCCCTATGTAAGAATGTTATGAATGCCTCAAGTTACCTTTACATCTTATGATTTCTATGTGTTATTCATAAATATTATGATTTCATGAGGTATGATAAAGTGATTATGTTTTATGAATAATGTATGATTTCATTCATTCTTATGTATAAATGGAATAATGTATTATTTATGTATTTTTATATTCCTTACTGAGCATTTTATGCTCATCCAACATTTTTGAAATGTTTTCCACATGACATAAAGATGAATAGGGTCAAGGATGGGATCACGGAAAGACATTCTATCTAAAACATGGAACTAGATAAGTTTATTTTTAAGAGTTTTTATTTTATGAAAAAAATGGAAACTGAGTAGAAGTGTCTACATTGTAATCTTGTGAGATGTAATAGTTATGTCCTAATTCTTTGAAACTCTAATCCTAAAAAGATCCTCATTGTGAATTATTCATTTAATTCAATATTATATAATGCTTTAAGGTCAGGGCTTTATATTTAATCTCTCCCAAATAATTCCATTACACCAATAAAAAGAAATTAGTTTATCTCTGGCTCATCACATACTCATGTCCCCGCAATGTTTCATTGAATTTTTATTCATCCAAATAAGTTTAACTATCTGAGTGATCTTGTTTTATATCACATTATATTTATGACAAAGAATTATAATGGTTTATCTTCATAAAAAATATCATACTCCCATGGTTCAACTGATTCTTTCAGTACATTGGAAGTATCATATACATACTTCTATAAGAGAGATTCATGGAACACATCATGAACATAAGATTGATTCGATAAAAGAATCGATTGATAAGTTTTCATCCCTACATGATAAATAATATCCAATGTTTCAACGCACTTAGGGATCATGTTTCCATTCATCTCTAATATTATAACCATATTCCATCAATAAATTAAAAAATATTCTCACCTACTTTAAATTCATGAAAACACTGATGATTGTGAGAATAACTTTTCCATTGACTCTGAGCTACAATGGTGTTCTATTGAAGGACTCTACCATTCTATACCATATTCCCATCTTGCTCAGGTTTCCTTATATCCTATAATAAAACATCATCCCAACATGTCTAATTTCTATAATACTACAATTGAGGGATCCATAAGGATCCATTAGAATGTACAAGAGAAATATAATATTTTATAAATACTCGAGTAGAGGAAGTTGTTGATCTCAACCACATTTTATATCAATAGATAAAAATTTTAGTATATCCATTAGGGTTTTAATGGTTCTATCAGACAAGAATCATTTTTAGGATGGTAAGTAGTACGAAAACATAACTCTATATCTAGATCCTAAAAAATACTTTTCCGGAACATCAATGTAAAACACATATCCTGATTAGATATAATATAATATGGTAATTTATATAACCTTGTGAATTATTTATTGTATATTGTAGTAAGATGATCTAGAGATAAGAACTATATGAAGGAAATGAAGTGTGATGACTTCATAAGTAGAACAATTACAGTGAAAATATCATTATGGACCTTTGACATTTTTGGGATTCCAATGAAGAAATCAATGGTGATGTTTTTCCATTTCCAATTTGGTATGGGTAATGGTTGTAACAACACCATAGACATATTTATCTCATACAAAATGTATTGGAATACAAATATTCGATATATATTTTCAGAAATATCTATCATCATTTTATCCCACCATAAATAATATTTTAGATATCAATACATCTTTATATTTCAAAGATGTATAATGATTTATGAACTATTAAACTCATCTAACAGACAGTTCATCAAATTTTGTTTTGATGTGACACCAACACGGTTAATAAAACTTATCATTAAATCATAACCATGTTTTAACTTAGGAATATTTTTCACTATTTTTTTAGTTCTACATATTCCTTCTATTCCTCTTTAATAATCAAATGTATATATAGTTGAACACCCATTAAGGATAGATAATGGCTTCTTCCTTCCTTCACGATTTATAGATCCA
Source organism: Viscum album (assembly GCA_963277665.1). Classification (NCBI taxonomy): domain Eukaryota; kingdom Viridiplantae; phylum Streptophyta; class Magnoliopsida; order Santalales; family Viscaceae; genus Viscum; species Viscum album. The sequence continues at coordinate 729,797,337 of OY728143.1, read as the reverse complement.
TTATATGAAAATGATTAAATATTGGATATTTTTTAATCCTCGTCATTTAAAATACAACAATATCCTTTTGACTCAAATTACAATTCAGCTTCATCGATTTCACATGGTTGTAATGAACTGAGAATTCATAATCCTTAATCATCTAAAATCATCATATTTTGGTGGATAATAAACTATTTTTCTATGAAAATATACTTTAAATTTTTATGATAAATATATATCTCCTATTTATCAATAAATATAATGCGTCCATATCATTAATGAAAAAATTACTTCAGATAACTCTATATCTTGAGTTTGGTAAATTTTTAAATAATACATCAATTAGAATGATGAAAAATATATAAACATATAATTATACATGTGAAAAAATCCTAGTTCCATACTCAATACATCAATATATATTACAAACAATTCTCTTAAAAATGATAGTGTAATTATAAGAAACTAGGCCAAATTTCATTATTATTCCTAGAAAAATCTCCTCAAATTAATCATTCCAAATATGTTGGGATCTATTCTGAGTAAAATTGGTGACTGAATTAGATTGATGTGATAAATTCTCACTAAATAATTGATAATATCCTTCTAAACCAATAAATATTTAAAACTGAGCCCTTGTAGTTGGTCTGGTTTAATGTTCAGTAATTTGTTTCTTTAATGTATCTACGTATATAAACTCACTAGAAATTATATGACCCAAAAAAGAAATTATTTATAGAAAAAATTCAAAAAAAATCAATTTTTCATACAACTTATCCTTTACTAGGGTATCCAGTAAAAACCTCAAGTAATATTCAATTGCTACTATTCACATTAAATATATTATAATTTATTTTATAGAGACTACCAAAAAATAATAAAGGTAATCTATAAAGACTCTATTTAACAAATACATGAATATATAGGGTGAATTAATATTTCTAAAATACACTATGTATTCAATGTTTCTATACATTGCCTGAAATGACGTTTTGTGTATATCCCACTTCTTGACCCTCAATTGATGATATCCGGAATAAAGATCAATCAATACATTGATACGCAGTATAAAATAATTATTATTGAAAGTGATCTTGTTATGTTTTGGATAATCAATAAAGATTATCATTGATACATATTACATTATAAAAAAATAATATGGTAACCCCAATGTGGCCCAAATGGCTAATGAAATCATGTGTAATGATTCTCGGGGATTTTCTTCTCAAATTCTTGATACTCAATTAGGGCCAATAAATATAGAGGCATTGATGTATGTGTATCATTAGTTAGGGGTTATATTTATAACATAACTATATGATTTAGACGAAGAGTAGAAATATATTATTGAAAGACATAAAAAACTCTCTCAAAATGAAATATAATCGGTCATGAGTCTCTATCCAAACACCTTAGATAAACACACCTTTTGAATCATAATCATGACCCATACAAGGGATGGGTTTTCCATTTGATGTTCATATTTATAATTGCATTGATATATGATCATAGGTTAGTTCAAAGTATCAAATTTTACTTCCCGTTCTTTGAAATTGATGTTGGATTTGTGTAGAGAAACCCAATCCATGCATAATATAAAATCAAATTCAAACAGATAGAGAATAATCGGATTTTTATGACGATCATTACCACAAACATAAACTATAAAAGAATGCTAAAATTGAGAAGAAACGATCATACCTTTATGAGTTTTCAGTATTTATTAAACACTTAATCATTAAGGGTATGAATTAATTTTCCATATACCTTTCCTAATATACAAAAATTCATATAACTGAGATTAAATAGTGTACTTCAATATTTCATAATTCATTTTAAAACAAAAAATCGATAATTTTATCATGAATCCCATTGTAAAACCAAATTTTTATCATGAATATCTATAATATTTGATCATAGTGATCAATCAAGAAAAATCATTCATAAGTTATCTAAATAATGAATCATAATTTTCATTCTATGAAACAACATGCTTAACCATGGTCATCCATTTCATCAACTCTTAAAAATAAATCATGATGGTTTGTAAATAAAAGTTGAATTAATACATGAACATCCAATAGTCGTGTAAAACCAAATGTTTAGTAAGGGTACCATTACTATGCACCAGATTGATGAATGGTATATACTCGACCCACTCATTTCAAGCTTATTTATTGTAGATTCATCTGTTCTAATATCACATCAACTTATTGTATCAAGATTGGGATGTTTTTCTGGGGAAACCCTCAAACATTCTTTTACCATAACATATGCCATTTTCATAAACAGAGTATTATCCTATGTGTTATCATTAAATTTTTGTCATCTTATTTTCCAAAGGTGACTAAACCATTATATGATAGATAAATTAGCTAAAAAAATTCATACATAGAGAGAACATCTTAATAGATGAATATAAATTACATAACATAGTGATCGATGACAGAATTGTGTAGGTATAGTGCATTTAGAATGTTGGATACATAAAAAATTGTTTTTAAGTTTACTAAATAATATCCCACGATGTTCTTCATAACTATATCCCTTATTAGAAAATATCATAAATTATACTATTCATCATGACATGGGGAAAGGACCCCTAATAATGGTTGATCTCAGATGATCTGTACGGGTATACAAGGGATATAACAAAATAACCAGGGTATGAGAACATGATCATTACTTTTGAAAACAATACCATTAATATCATATATCATAATATTGAATAATGGCATAAATATTGGCTGTTCATATAACATGATTTATAAAAAAAATTAATGAACATGATCCAAGAGAGAATAAAAATGACATAAGAAAAATGATTGAGGGCTATATATATGTTTGTAAAATAATTCCCTTATTAGCGAGGGCTCATTTCAAATAATATCATAGTGGATTAGGTTGAGACCCCATACCATTTTATTAGTCACGGTTCACTCCCATGACTACCATAGTTGAAAAATTCACTTAATGATTCGGGTTCACTATCCATTCCATCCCTATTTATGTCATGAGGTAAACATTTTTACCAATTTATTGGAGGGATATATAATTCTCAGCCAACCCATTGTATAAATAAAATCCTACGTATTGGTGGGAAAATATCATATATAATTTCTTATATCATAACTTCTGAAACGAAATGAATTTTATTAAAATTTGAGCAATTCATCATTATATGACCAACAAAAACAAATTTTGATTTATAATATAATAAACACATTGATAAGATATAGGCTTCATCGAATAATCCTAAAATAATAATCATTATATTACATCCAAAGAATTAATGATGATGGTATAATTAGATAATATCCCCAATTAAGTTAATGGAACACCAAATGATGTCATCTTTGATTGAAAATGTTTTTCAATTTAACTTGAAACATTTCATGAAATATATATCCTTCGTTAAATTTGAAAAACATCATTAAAAGAAATCCCAAATATCATGGAAAATGTTTTCTATGAAAATAACCATGTAATATTGTAATGAAAATTTCAAATTATTGAGTGGTCATGATGGAATGAAATGTGTTTCACACTATATATGCTAAAACAAAGATTCCATTCAAATTTTTCGTAAAAATTCAATTTTACATCATTCAATAAATGAAAATAAGGATCCCATTAAACCATATTGTAAAAATAAAAATGTGGTAAAAATGAATTTAATATTTCATTGTAAGATTGTAAAAAATTATTTAAAGAATTTGTATGAAAATTTTGACATTGAAGATAAATATTACAAATCGAATTGTATGACATAGTTTGGTTTCATTAAAATATTCTTTTGGTCCATTATTTACTTAAGTACTAAAAAAATAAAAGATATCATCTAATATATTTAGGTAAAAATTGGAGTAGAAAATTTTTGTGTTTTTTTAGATGTGGATCAAAAAATTTTATCATTAGAAACAATATTTTAAACAATCCATGTAATCAATGATATTTTAACATAAAACCCATACCACTATGGTAACTATAAAATCAAAACCTCAAGAATAAAATAACATTAGATGGATATTTATATCCATATTATTTTAATTATGAGAAATATAAAATTTATTCACTTTCATTATAAACACCATATAAACATAATAAGTGGTGAATATGGCATGTTTCGTACCGAAGTAACACTGAGTCAAAAATCATTTACCATGAGTTCCACATGCTTCAAAAGCACACTAAAATAATATATAATATATTTAAATTTATTATGATTATATTATAAGGACCTGGCTTTAAACATTACCTAATCTTGAATTTTATCATGAATTCACATTAAGGATCTTCATAGGTTAAAATTTTTAGAGAATTATGCCATAACTATGACATAAAAACATGAATATTACAAATAGACACTACTAACCAGTATCCATTTTTCTTAAAATATAAACTCTTAAAAATAAACATGTCTATTTCAATGTTTTATACATCATGCCTTTTCCTTGATCACATCCTATTCCCTATTCCACTTCATGTCTTCTGAAAAACATATCAAAAACATGGGATGAGAAAAAAGCTCAGTATGGGATACTCAAAGAAGGAAAACTATTAGTTTTTCAAAACAACAAGTAAACTATGACTATTTTTTCATAATTATTAATTTTCTCCTTTATAAAGGTGTAAATACTCTTCACTAAATGAAAGATCATTTCTTACCCTTTTGTAACCAAATGATTACCATAAAACCCATATAGAGAACACATAATATATAAAGGTAATGTGGTACATAAAAATACTTAATTTTAATAACCATTTAGTCAACATCCACACATACCACTAAATAGAATATCCATACAGCTGACTTCTATACCCAATTAATTAATGGTTTTAATGTAACCACTCGTTTTGGATTATCACGACAACACCCATCATTTGGTTTGTCACATAACCACCCGTAAAATTTCTATGTACCATTATAAAATAATTACACATAAAATATTGTAAAGATTAAAATTTCACTAATACTATTTACACATTGCAAATAAAATATATAATTTCAAGATATTTAAATAATCAATTCTTAATCTAGCCATTTTCAAAACCATTTAAAAAATTTAATAAAGGTATTTTTTAATCAAAGTGTCCCATACCACTTTAGAGATTTTAAAGGAATAAATGTTTTAAAAAATTATTTTCCATATTATTAATTTAAATTTTTTTTTCGAAAATATGGAAATTAATGAGAAATATTTATAAGAATAATTCTTTAAAGCATTTAAAACGATGTCTTAGTTAAAGAGTCTCGTAACACTTGAGAAACACTTGACTAAAACAAATTGAAAAATAGAATAAAACAAAACTCATAATATCATGAGAATAAAAATATTCATGATATAATATTCCAAATGGAAGTATATACACTCTATAAAATTGAATTGGCCCATAATAACAATGATGTCTCAAGGGATTGTAAATTGAGATGAAATCCCTTATAAAGACGATATCCTTATATTAAGGATAAATCAATTACAATATTATGTGTAAAAAATATGAATACACTCAATATAAGTTGATATTAATTGTGAAAAAATCATAGGTCATTAACAAATATCTATAACATCGAATAATCAAGAATATTAGTTTAACCCAAATAATTGAAATTTGGTTGAGAAGTTCTCTTACAAGAATTTTGATAGCCTAACGACATTACTTTATATTTTAGAAAAATAATTTGATGAGAGAGAAAATGGTATCCAATCACTTGAAAATAAAATTTTCATCATTATGGATATATAATAACATATCCCAACATTATAAGATGTAAATTAAGAGACATAACAAAAAATAAGTCTTTAAAAAAAATGAGGGTGAAAGGTTCCCTTAACGATTGGGTAACTTATGAAACATTCACCATAAGAAAGAAGGATCATAATATGAAGATTCAATTACACATAAATTAATTTATATTTCACAATGAATAAAATCATGGGTAGTACATACACTACACAAAAGGAAATAGTGGTAATATATCGCGAATCTCACCAGAATAAAAAGTGAGATGAAAGCCCGATAGAACATTTTAATAAAATGATTAATATGAAAAAAAGATAATAAAAAAAAAATCTAATCACACAATACCATGAATATAAATATAATCATGATAATATATACCTAATGTCAGTACATAATACACCACATTTAATAAATAAGGGGCGAACAATGGAAATCTCACAGAATTAAGTGTCAGATAAGAAACCCCTTACCCTATGCCTGACTTCAACCGTTCATTCTTTAATATCTTGAATATTAAACTAAAGATAATTTCTATTTGATTAATAACATTCTTCAAGTTTATAATTCCTTTTAAATCTCTTATTACCATGTTATAAGCATTATGTAATAATTTAAGTTAATAATGGTCATTTTGTCGATGTTTGGTACTTGAGTCAAAAATGGACTTCTTATAATTACAAGTTATTCATGTGGTCAAAAGATCATTATATACAGAATGATAATCATGATTTATATGTCATATATATCATATATATCCAGTATAAACTTGTATTTAAAATAGTATTTAAAATTTGGAGTTATGAAATGAAATGCACAGTTCATAGAGACGGTTAGTCGTACGTACACATGAACGCTAAATACATTTCTATTTAATATTGTAATGGAAATGAATAATAATGATAAATAAGTATATTATAATTTCTAGTATATTATCATTTATAATTTCATTATCTCTACCCTTTATACATTCCACATAATGCATGAATGAGTCGTATCACCTTGGGGGGCGGTAGTCGACACTTCCTCAAATGAGATTATCATAGTTACCCACAATGGAAACCATAATGATATTATATAAATGGAAAATAAATAAGCATAGAAACAATATAAATATAATGTTTATCATATAAGAATATTTTTCCATCATAATGGCCACCATGATAGCTGGTTGGAGATATTTTATCAATCATCATTTCAAGAGGCTGTTGGTCGTCGTCCACAGAAATAGTATGTTCTTTAACAATTAGATGGAGGTGTTTGTAACTGTAGATCAATTATTTCTTATAACAAAAACCAAGTCTATTTTGGAAACTTTTTCTATAAAATAATGTAATAAATTGATTTTAGGGGGCTGGAGAAGTAAAATAATTCAAAACAAAACAAATGAACTTAATAGAAATTGTTACCTTTAATTCGGGTAACCCCCTTTAGTTTGAACCAAAACGACTTCCTGAAGTGCCTCAAGCCAAAGGTAAGTCTTACAGGGGTAGTATAAGTATCATGATAGCTTATTTGGAAAGGTTTTGGATGAGCCAAGGGGGTTGAGAGTTGTGTGGAATGGGTTAGAATTGGTGTCCTTTTAAATTGAGAAGAGGGGATCTTTATGAAAGTTTGAAACAATTATTTTATTATAAACATGTATTCGGATTCAAAAGGTCCAAAACTCCTTAAAGTCGAATATAAGATGACTCATGTTTTATATAAAATCATCCAATAATAATTGGACAAGTTTTGGGTATTTTTTTATATCTATTATCTTATTTATTTAAATCATTAATTAATGAGGTAAATATTGCATCATTTTTGTGTAATAAATAATTTTATTTATATGATGTCTAAAAATTATAAAAAAATACCATGATGTACAAAATATTTTTAGAATTCCAAAAAAAATTATTGTAAAAAGAAACTTATATAACCTTATGTAAAAATTAATTTAATAAAAGATATTTGTTTATGTCATTTATTTTTGTACATTAATTTAATTAATCTAAAGTGTCATTATCACTCACAAAAGGCTCAATGGGGTCCCAAAATAGCCCCAGGGATGCCCATGGTCTGATGTGACTCATCCAATAAGAGTAAGATATGTTTTAATGTAATTGTTTATTATTATTATATTATTTTTACCTTGATTTACCATATTTACCTTTAATCGTGGTAAATAAAAGTCCAAAGTTGTTATTTATCAAAAAATATTAACTTTTTGAACTACATTTTATTTACTAATAACAACCAAGTAGGTCTGATTTTCTAAATTCAATTCATAGAAGCGGTTAAATTTAATTTAAATGAAAAAGTCAGTTTTTAACAACTACTTAGTGGTTTCAATATTTATAAAAAATTGATGTTTTTCAGATAAATACCCAAAATTAAGCCTAAGTTATATTTGATATTCTGAAATCAAAAATAGAGTCTATTTTACCAAATTAAAACCATTGAAGTTGGATTAGTTATTCTATAATTAATTCTTGTTGTAAAAAAAACGGGCATTTTTAATAAATATTAACTATCAAATGATTGACACTTGTTTATGTCCAATTTCAAAGTAAAATTATTTACAATGACAACAATAGTATTAAATGGTTAAAATATAATCTAATTAAACTTTAAAACCAATTAAAAAGATAATATATCAATATAAATAAACTAGATTAAAAGGTTGTTTTGAATTAAAATATATTATTTTTCATTATTCATTAAAAAATTAATTTTAAGAGAAAAATACGAAAATTTAACCCAAAGTTGATTTTTATGTCCCGATTCAAAAGAAGAATTTTATTTTGTAAAATAGAACATATAATATTGACCAAAACTATATTTAAATAGGGTTCACCCTCAAAAGGTCGTAAAGCAACCTTTTAATGTAAATTACACATAAAATTAGATTCAATCACATTTTAAGCCTCTAACATTTAATGAATAAATGTACAAAACATTTAAAAATATATATAATTCTATGGTAGTTAGTTCTATTCATTCCCAATAATAAAACGGCTAGGAATTAATTACCATTTAAAATAATAATTATATATTGTTTTTTAGTATGACTCAGCGTTCTATTAAACATTAGACATCAGAGAACCCCATTATTGCGTGTCATGTACACCCTTGAATATAACATCCCATTTAAAATAAAATTAAAATATAATTCGAAAATATTAATAAATATGAAAATGTCATATTCTATATTTTTCTAGGATGTTACATTTATACCTAAGTAATTTAAATATTTATAATATAATAAACTATATACTTATAATAATTTAATATCCATTTATTAATAATTCCATATTTAAATATTTATTTTTCGTTGTTAAATGTTTCATTTTCATGAGAGTTTTGGGTTCTTCTGTTTTGTTAATTATAATTTATCACATTTATATGATATAAAACTTGATAATAAATATTTAAATGTCATATATAGCCATTATTTATAAATATATAGTCATCTAAAAATGATAGAAAAAGAAAAATTAATTACTCCATTAATGGAGACAATAAGAATTACATACACATGAACACTGCTTTCACTTTTTGATAGATGGATTGAATAAATGATAAATATTAATTATCATTTAAAAATAATAAAAAATATTATAAATATTTCATTTATATTCCTTAAATATATCCATATTTTCATCCATGTAAATTGAAAATGATAATCAAATGACATCGCTTCAGGGAGGCATTAGTCCACACATACTTATGAGTAACATTATCATTTTTCAAAGGACATGAAAGTAAGATGATAGATGTGGTATTATAATTAGAATAGAATAATTATGTAATAAATTTACTATATATAATTTTTATCCATAATTATATCCAACCATGATATGTGGTGTTGATAAAAGATTTGCATGGGTTCATGAGGCGGTATTCAGTCTTACACATATTCATCAGTTTCATTTCACATTTAATGGAAGAGTTGATGGATATAAAATTTTTCCTCTACATAATAACATAAAATTATTTAATATAAAATATTTTTATGATATCATAATTATTATGAAATCTTTTAATGTGGTAAAAGAATAAGTAAAATAAGGAAGACCTTGGTAAATACAATTACCTTCGCTTAAATAAATATCCATTGGATATGTTATTAAGAGCCATAAGATTGGTATTAGTTGAATAAAATAAGATCTAGAATGTTTATAAATATTTTGGAGAGATATGTATGTAGGATCATTCCCATATAAGGGTTTTAAGTGGAATTAGTATGTGAGGGGAGGATGCACCATTTAATAATGGAGGTGAATTATATTCATTAAAATTTTCATTGTTATAATATAATATCAAGTCTCATCTAAGAAAAATTAAAGAAATAGATCATATTAAATGGTAATAAGGTTATGTTTTAAATAACAAAATCCAATGCAATTTAAAAAATATGTCATTTTAACCCTTATCATTGTAGATTAACAAAGAATAAACATGTTTTAACATTAACTGTGGTAATATATTTTGATTTCTTTTACAATTCACTGTGAGAAAATTTAAGTCCAACTTGTTACATAATATTAATGAATCTAATTCCAAATATTTAATAATTTTTTATCAAATTATATTCATATAATATAAATAATTAAAATGAAAATTAAACACGTAAACGTGATGGAAATATGTTTTTAAAAGAAAATATTTTCTTTTGAATAAATGGTTTTTATATCAAAATTATATATAAAAATGATTAAAATGATATACTATTTATTTCTAAGAATATAATTATACTAATTTTAATTTTAAATCCATAATAAACATCGATCTTTTAAATTACTTAAATGAAAATACTATTTGTGATAAAATATGTATTTCTAACTATTTATCAGAAAATTATTTTTTTAGTAAATTCTATAAAAACACTAATAATTTTTACATTCATATTCCTAAAAAATGAAATTACACTTTTTAAAAAAAATCAGAAATGGGGAAAAATTAATTACTTAAAACCCAACTAAACCAATTTTCATCAAAATTATGTTTTTTATCATAAATTTTTTTTTCTTATACAATAATTAGAAAAAAATATTAGATGAATGATAAAACATTTGATTTAAAATATTATATATAAATTTTATTCCAAATAATTATACACTATTGATTAATTTAATTTAGTATGATAAAGAACATTGTCTATATAAAAGAATGTTCTTTAAAAAATATTTCTTTTAATTCAAATGTATTTTATTTTCATTTATAATCAATTAATAAAAAATGAATTCATTGTATACATGTGTAAAAAATATATTTCTCATAATTTACATTGACCTATTGATACTATAAAATTTGAAAAAAAAGGATGTAGAAATTTATTATATTACAGTCTGTTTAGACTAAGGATTTCTTGTAACACAAGCTATCAAATAGATTGAATTTATTTTAAAAGAAATATTTCGTAAAATATCATAGTTTTATAATCATAATTAATTCAAATTATTCCAAATAGTTATTTTTATATATGGTATAGTAAAAGGTCTAAATATTTCAATACAATATTATTTAAAAATGTTTTTCCGAAAAATTACTATTTTCTCTTGTATTAACCCCCTCCGTAAATCCCTTTTATCCATAATCGTAATAAAAAAAATTTCTTTTTATATTAGTCATTATTACTAAAAACAACTTTTACCTTTATGAATAATATATATTATTATGATTCTAAATAATGAATCCATTTTATCAAAATCATTTTATATAAGTCGTACAATGTAATTTAACAATAATCTCATTAAATATGATGAAAAATACTTTTCCTGAGAAAATTATTTCTTAAGAATAAAATTTGTATACCCAAATTATACAAAAAAAATTATTTAAAGATACATAATTTTATAGTTGATAATATAAAATAATTATGTTTTTTTAAACCATTTTTAAATATATATATCATTGTAAATTCTTAAAACGAAATGACAGTTCTTAATAAAAACCCATATTTTTACTATTCATCCAAAAAACTTTTAGAAAATTATAAAAAATAGACATGAAAATAATTTTGAGATGATTATTTCAAAAATTAATCCAATTTTATAAATTAAAATTTCTATAATTGACTTAAATTAATTTTATTATTTAAAAAAAGTTTGAGGTAAAAAAGGAAATTTTGAACCATGTAATGACTCTTCACAATATTAAAAAATTTGGATTATATAAATCCATTATATTTTTCATAATGTGATTTATAATATTCAAACCTTCACTTTATCATATATTTTCTAAGGATCACATTTAAATAATAATATTTTTATTGTATAACATATTCTCTTAACGATTGGTGTTTCATGTTAAGGATGCTATTAAAGACCTCATATTTATTTAAAGAGAAATATATTAGAAAATATTAGGGTTTCAAAGAGGATCCTTATACTGCGAAATAAGACCATTATTTCCACAATAATTCTTCTTTTATCCCCTAATTTTAGAAATCCCCTTTAGTTTAGAAATGTACATCTTGGTCCAAATAGATTCCTTCATAGAATTTTATGAAGTGATATACTTTTACTCTAGTAATGAGACCACTATGTTTTATTTTTTGGTTCTCTTATAGTAGATATCCACACAATTATAAAATAACTATATTATTACATCGTATCATCTATTGTCAGATTGGAAACATACATCTGTGTAACCCTTCAAATGAAGGTTATCCTCTCATATGAATAATAAGAATGTATCTGTAATACTTCAAATGTATTTAAGATTGATATTTAAATATAATTTATTGACTCTAATGTATTTTTAGATAGTATCTAGATTTAATTCTAATATAATATTAGAAATGTAGTTTTGTACAGAAGATAGAATACACGAAAAATACTATGGAGGACACAAAGAAATTCAATCAATGCATGCTAAGTTTTTTGAAGTATCTTGGATCTTTGATTGATTCATTTTGTGTAATGCAGAAAATGATCCTTTTTTGGAGGTCTCTCTATTAAAACAATCTAGATATTTAATAAATTTTGTTTCCTAACTATGTACAAGAAACCTGTTAGATCTATCTCCATATATATTTCTACCCAACATGTAGGAAACATCACTCATATATTTCATCAATAAGCATTTACTAAACCCCATTTTCACAGAGTGAAGTGTTGGGATGTCAGTTCTAATAAGTAGTGTATCATAAACATAAAATATCATAAATACTAATACACATCCACTAATTCATTTATATAAACAATAATCATCCGTGTCATTCAAAAAAAAATCTTGATTTCACGATCAGACCAAATATTCCATCTTTGAGAAGCCTATTTCAATCCATAAATAGACCATTGATTATCGCGTACCATAGATGTATAATTTGGCACCTTAAAACCTTTGGGATGTATATTATTAAAATTTAAAAATAAATTACCATTATGTAAATTATTTATTACATCCATTTAATGTATCTCATAATAATAACAAGTTGTTATGTAATGAAAACATGAATAGAATTTATTATTAGTATTGTTGAAATGGTTTCTTTTTAATGGATAAAATTAATTTTCACCCATCCGTTTTCAAATAGGACTGATTTATAGAAAAAAATCTATTACCCATGATAGTTTCATTATAGAGAAACTCGCCTATAAAATATGGGTATTACACCTTTATTTGAATCCACCTGGTTTAAAACATTGATATTATTTATGGATTCAATATCAGTTTCCATTTCTTTTATCCATTTCTTAAAAAAAGAAATATCTATTGAATCTTGGTAGGTATTAGTTTTATCCCCCATAAAAGAAATAAAAATCATTATTTTCAATGATAAATCCATATTTCATGAGTTCTGATGAATACAAACATACATATGAGGTCATTATGTATTTTAATTTAATTATTTTTCCTCAACTCATTGTGTAACTGACTCAACCTCCACCTTAGTAACACATCCAGTTTATTGGTCTTGAACATATCTGAGTTAAAATTTATTCCCATTAAATCATTTATTGTTGTTTTAAATGTCAATAAAAACTCCATTTATACACACAAACTCTTTTTATTCAGTGGTATTATAAAATAATTTCTCGTAGTTTCCTTATGATAATAAATAAATAATAATTATTCCAATTTTAATATATGAATATTAGATTCCAATAATTAAATGTGTTATTCACATCAGAATATATTTATAAAATACATAATGGGATGTTTCCTAATATAAATATCTTATATAGTTTTTATGAATACTCTAGATGGAAAAGAATTTAGTATAAATGCAGTATGCTATATATAATAACACTATAAAAAAATATGATGGTCACATAGACTCATCATTAGTAGAACCATGTTTAACAAGTTATATTTTCTCATCACAAAAACAACATCATATTATTGTATTCCATGTGGATTGAGTTTTGAAACAATTACAAAATTCATAAAACGGTCAATGAAGTCATTTCTCAAGTATTCACAAGAAAAATCAGCTAGGGGTCTTTATATGTTTTCTAGATGATTCTATATTTTATCATATACACATTTAAATTTTCAAATGCTTCATTATTTTCAATTATTATTAAAACATATCCGTTCATACTAAAGTCATTGGTAATTGAGATTATGTACCTAGAACCAATAATTTTGGATTACTCAATGGTACAAAAACATCACGATATATGATATCCTATATTCCACTAGTTCTTTAACGATATGCACTAAATGGAGCATTGATAATCATTAAAAAAAATACAAAATATTCAAAATAATAATATTCAAATGGTTAAAATAATCAATATCTATGGAGTTTTTATATGTTTTTCTTATTTATATGTCCAAGGAGACAATACCAAATAATAGTGAGTTCAAAATTAAAACTACATAAATATTCCTAATATTATCCACATGATTATCCACATCTAAAACATAAAGATAATTTATCATTATATTAATTACATAAAACATTTAATTCCTATTTATATAGAATAAAAATATGATTAAAACATGAATGATAAAACCCATATTGTCTAAATAAATATAGAAATAGAATTTCTATTTGTACTGGGAACATAATATCTGTTTTCCAATTATATTATTAATTTACATGGTAAAATTAAATCATAACTACGCACTTATAATCCATAAAATCATTATCCATTACTAACATGAAGTTCTAATTAAACATTTTTTCAATAACCCCATATCCTTGAGTCTACTGTGTCTCAAAAAGATGTGTGATGCCAAACTAGAATCTAATACACAAGAGTCTGAGTTAGTGAAAAAAACACTATAACATTCACACTCATATTACCTTAATTCTTTACTTTGATAACACTTCTCAACCATATATATCAGTCAATAACCATTTTATATTTTATAACTATGAGGGAACTAAATATTTTTCTCATAGAATAATCCAAATCCTATTATAGATACATATCTATGAGTGATCATTATGTAATAATTCTTTTCATCAATGACTTTTAATAGAATTTATTCCACTAAAAATGATGACCCAATATATAATATCTTTTTAGCGATCCAATATCTATATTTTATATTGAAATAATTTTATTTTGATAATAAATAGAATAAATTAATACATATAAATGATAAAAACATTTTCAAAAAATATTATATAATTATTGAATTGTGGAGTGGGAAAAGTATTTATCTAAACCCATTATACGTGTTCAATCAAATCTATTCCTCGAGTATCATAACTGTAATGGGATTCCTGGTTTTGTAACCTATAAAAATTTCTATGAACATGGAATATAACTGTTAGGATAATATTATAAATTATATTTCATTAATAAGATACTTTAGTGGAACAAAATTATTAGGGTCACCCATACTGATTCATCAAGGTCTCGGCAACCAATGCTTTAGAATGAATCACATATAGTTTTTTAAATGGGTTTCATAGAATATTCAATACAATAATATATATCTCATGCAAATTTAACCCATTATATCTCATTAAATGTTTTATTATATCATGTTTTTCTCCTTTTTGTACACATACATATAATGAGATAGTTTTTCAATCATTATTACATCCACCAAATTAAGGAGTTCACACTATATTAATGTGATTCTCTTTGAAAAACCCCCATGTTTATTTTACTCACCCAAAAAAGAATCCAAATATATTCATACATATCAAAATTCATGTTACCCACATAGTTTATGAGCCTTTCGTATAAATACATAAAGATAAATTATATTAAAAAATTCTATTACATCCCAGGAAAAACTGACATAGACATTACATCATTTTTTGGGAATATTTCATTGTTTACACAAACACGTGTCTGAAGGCCATATTAGTTTAGTGACTTTCGAAACATGGAACACATTATTATAACTTGGTGATAGATATTAAACATCTCCCATAAATACATCCCCTATTATCATTCTTACCTAAATCCTTTCTTTAAATAATTGAGAAAAGAAACATATATGAAGGGTGATATCCTTTGCTCAGTAAGGGTAAACATGTAATATATCACACAAAACATAAGAATAATAATATTAAAACATGAACATTACTATCGAAAATAATACATTTTGCAACATATTTGTTAATATTGAACTATAGGATAAATTTTTGTAGTTTATAAGACCTAAATATTAAAGTAACATGATCCATGAGAAAATATCATTAATATAAAACATGGAATTATGGAAAACAACCAAGAAGAGAAATGAATTTCCCAAGTAGTCAAGAATATTTTACAAGAGTATAATAGTGGAATGGGATAATCCCTAAAACATTGTAGTGTACAAATTCCTTTACTGAACTGAGTTCACACTTCATTCCAATTCTATATTACTGAACCGAGTTTACTTGTTTTCCTATTCTATCTATCTAATGAGATATAAATTTTTTCCCAATGCATTTTAGGGAGATATCGATCCCCGGATCACATTAAGACAAACATAAATATGTGTTCTAAAATAATATAATTCATTAATAATATTATAACCCATAAATCTAAATAAGTTTCATTAACATCATTCCATCATAACATAAGACTATAAAAAATTATTGGTTTCTTAAATATCAATCCATCATAACATAACCCATGGAAAATAAATTGGTTTCACATATATAATTTCATCTAAAACATAAACTATCTATAGAAATAATAAGGTTAATATAAATGAAAAATATATTTATTAAAGCATAAGTAAAATAAATTACTTTATATTAGAAGGAAAATAATTTTTATAGATAACTTGAAATTAATTCTTGGGTAAAATATCATTTCTTCTTTGAAAATTTTTAATTTATTTAAAATGACACAAAATTTGAAAGTAAAATTTCTAATTTGAAAACAACATTGTAATATTATAATGTTTGTTTCAATGAATTTAGGTTTTATGAAAAAATAAAAATACATTCATGTTGTATAAGTTATGAAAACATTTCTCCTCAACATTTTCAGGATGATTCACAAAGTACCTCAATAGGAAAATGAAAAAAGACACATTTCAAATAGTTTATTAAAATAAAGGGGTAGAAATTAATATATATATTTTAAAAGAATAGTAAAAATATTGTGGAATATATATTTTAAGAAACATGGAAATAGAATATAAATATTTCTTAGCAAATACTTACATATGATAAATCATGAATAATAATAAGAGTATGAAATTAACTAATACTTTAGGTATTATTTCCATTATACGTATCTCAAAATCCTATATAATGGATTAAATAATGTTATTAACTTATTAAAAAATCATATTCGTATTTAATATATCATATATGATCCCATTATATCATCTTATCACTCATTTATTAATAATATTTCATTATTACTCTTCCTTTAGGTGATAACTACTTCATTTGTTTTGTATGTTTTGTTGTATGAGTCACAATTATTATTTATAGAATATAGTTACATAATTTTAATAATGATATTAAGTTAATATATATAATATTTATTTATTATAAACATTTATAGAATCATTATTAAATAGTGAATATGAAAAATGAATTGCATCATGTCGTCCAAACAGTTGGCCGTACATACGCACAAGCGATTATATCACTCCGTTAATGGAAAATGTATAAGAAAGTGGATCATATATATTTTGTTAGATAATTAATATCATTTTATAATTATCATATATATATATAAATTATTTCTCTCTATATTTTCATCCAAATAATGTGGTGATGGAAAGAAGATTACAACACACTAAAGAGACATTAATCTGTACACACGCACACACATTGCTTTTATTTTTGATAGGACTGATAAAAGTTGAATATATATATTACAAAATCATGATAACATCTCATAATATATTTGAAATTTTATTTATTACTTTATAATGGAAACAACAGAGGAAGAGTAAGTAGAATAATAAATAATCTTGAAAGAGTCAGTATAGACGATTACCCCTTCTTTAGAGAAACTCCTTTAGATCTCCTCTTAGGGACACTAGGTGTGGTATTTTGAGGAGAATGAAACCCATATATTGTGTAAATGGATGTTTAGAAGAGAATTTTTTTGGGTATTATCGATATTTATGGATCAATGTGATGTAAATAAGAGGGGGAGGAGGTTCCCTTTTATAATTAATGTGTGGAAAACTTTTGGTATTTTCTCAAAATATTAATTTTTAACAAATTTAATGTCTTTAAAAATACCACCAGAAGAATATTTATTCAAATATAAAATGATATAAGATTTTAATATCATCATCAAAAATATTTTAGACATGTTTTCGTTTTATTTTAAACATTATCATTTTAATTTACACTTAGATAACCTATTTCAATTTCAATTAATGTAATAATGTTCTCAGTATTAAAAGGTTTTAATTTTCTATTGTGTGATTTAAATTTGAAAATAAATAAACCATTTATTAAATTTAAGGCCATATTATTATTAATTTGTGTTTTTAAATATGTTTTATTATTTTTAAATAATTTAATAAAATATTATTTTTTGGTAAAAAATCATTTTTGTCAATTTTTCCACTATTAATTACATGGACTTATAAAAATATCAGGACGAAAATATAACTTCAAAAATAATGTTTTATTATATCCCTAATGGTTCATTCATGTCTAAAATTATTTTTATCATATTAATTATTCCAAATTATCTTAATTTTTATATTCTTAATAATACTTATTTGATATTTACATTAACAAAGTAATTACTACATTAGTGTTGTTTAATTATTTAATATACTTATATATTATCTAAAAATTAAAAATAAAATACCATGATGAAAATAAATATTCAATATTTTATAATAATATTAATATTATAATATATCATTTTCATAACCCTATATTAAAAATGATATTGTATTTAAATCATCAACGTCGTATTTTGTAATATTCTTTAAATAAAATAATATAAATAGAATAATCTATTCTATGTGGACAAAAAAGTCATACATATATTTATATCATGAAAATAATTTTATTAAGTAAAAAATTTTAAATTTTCATTCATTCATATGATACCTTTTTCTCCATGTTGACATATAAGGGATATTTAAGATAAAGAAATTGATATTTTGTGTCTCAATTTGATTTAAATGATGTATTAGTAATTTTCAAGGAAAAGTGACTATCAAACTTCTTAATTTAGATATTTGTGGATTATGGGTCAAATTTTATTGATCAAATAATTTTTTTCTTCTGTTAGATTCATTTTACTGTCTTTATCATTTAATTTTTAACCTAAATCACCAAATTTACCAATTACAATGGTATGAAAATTTACCAAGGTTACAATTTATATTAGAAACAATAATTGCGACCTATTAAATAAATTTAGAATTGATGGGTCAAAATATGAAATCCATTTTTAAAAATTCAGTAAATGGAAGTTTCATAAATTACTTTAAACTAAAACTGCTAAAACACAAAGAAAAATATTCTTTCAAATAAATTCCATTTCAAAACATAAAGTTTTTTTATAATAAAATTATGTATATAATTCATTTCAAAAACTATAATTTTATTATTATAAATTAAAATTAACTAGTTAAAATTCAAAACTATTCCATGACATAATTTGACCATTAATTACATTAAAAGAAAATATTCTTTTCAAAAAAACTAGTAATTTGTCTATTCATTAAAAATAAATGTTTTCAAAAAATAATAGAAAATTATTTTTAATATTATTCTGGCACGATGAATTCAAAAAATGAAATTATTTTTTCCGAAACCATTTTCAGTAAATTCTAATAAATAATATAAATTCAATAAAAACATATTTTTGAAGAAAAAAGTATTTTTACTAAAACCAGTGTGATCATTTTATATGAAGTTACCAATTAATTCATATTATGTTGGAATATTATTTTTATTTCATAAGACAGTTATTCATATTTATTCCCACTAATTTAATTGATTTTTTATAATTTTATTCTTTAAATATCTATAATAATAAAATTATATAAAATAGAAACTCATTATAGTTTGTAATGAAAACTAATATGGTATTGCATGTAGAATAAGCATAACATAGAGTATCATGATATTATAGCTATTAGATAAATCACATTATTTAAAAACCGATTTCATAAAAATCTTAGGGTGTTATATTCTACCACCTTAAAATGATTTTCTCCTTCGAAATTCATTGTAGTGATCAATATTTTAATACTTTAATGTTCCTTTCATAAAAATTAACATCATAAAAATAAATACCAAAACTCCCATTAAATAGGGTGTGTTTTAAACATTACAGCAATGTAACTCATAATTAGGTTTTTATATAAGAGAACATATGTGACATTTAAAAACATGGGCATGGAAGAGAAATCAAACTATGAAGTTATGATGCTGAGGGATATAGAATATTATTTGGAGAAAGATAAAAATCACTAAACCAATAATATTTAATGATCTAAGGGACCATTTGATTCATTGAAATATAAGGTACTAGGATAACAGTTTTGGAATCAAGATATTTTCCTTATAGTTGAATAATTTTTCATGAGAAGAAATATTTTCTTGATTTAATTAAAATTCATAAGAATAATCTTATCCTTTTGTAATTACTTGATCAATTTCCACTTCATCAATTATTCCATGTAGTGAAGGTGAATTTTTTACTCCTAATTCATTAACAGATCATGAGTCCCATAAATAGTATGATATGTCATTCTATTAGTCATTAGTTAATATCTCAACAAAAAATTTAACACAAGTTATCTAATATGAAGAAATTCTTGTATGGTGAGACAATACTTTAATCCAAAAATCCTAATCCAAATTCAATGTAAAAAAATTTAATAAATGGTTACCTTTATGATCCTTCTAAAAAATTAAAATCCAAACATTTTTAATTTGTTCACAAAATTTACAAAATCAACTTATCAATAATCCCCCAAACAACATGAAGTGTCTCTTAGTTTTCACACACCAAACATGTGAATACTATTATCATGTTTTCTCTAGAAACCTATTAATAGCCTAAATTACCATAATAAATGAGCGAAAACATGAATTATTTCAATAATTAACTCTTTCCTCATACCATAAATCCAAGAAATCTATAAAATCCATCTGTGATATCATAAACCACCTTGTCATATTATTATCCCCAAGGTTATCAACACTATCCCATTTATTTTATCACAAATAATTGTCTCTTTATTTCATCATCCCAACATCATGAATATATTAAGGTATATCCTTCCCTTAATCACAAGTTCTCAAAAAATATCAAAATACCACGTCAATTAATTTTTATGGTTATTATTACCATTTAACATATGCTTTTAAATCCTTACAGAAAAATCATAGTTGGTAAGCCTTATATGTTTCATTATTTTGTAATACCTTAAATGTAGTTCAACAACAATTTTCTAGAATTTCATTATATAAACAATCAGTTATACTTCCACTTCATCGTAACACTCAACATAACCAATATTGACCACATGCAATTGACTATTGCATTTGGATTTAAGAGGTTGCTGATATTTATCATCATTTCTAACCCTTATATTTGGGAACTATTTATCATAATGACCATTTTCCTTGGAATTAAATAATTTATGTGTGTGGGTTAATTAATTGAAGCCTTCTATCTATTAATATCATTAGATAACTTCTTCCAATTTCTTAGAAATTCGTTTTCCAGATGACCTACCTTTCCACAATGAAAACATATTCCATTCCCATTAATAAAATATCCCCCATGTATCTTTTCCATACTTTGAACATAAAGTTGAACTCATATTCAAATATACATGGTTTTTAAAATTTTCTTTAAAACCCATATTCATTTCCATGTCAAACCCACTCCGACCTCCATTTCCTCCTTGATGGAACATAACATTTTTTCTTGATAACTAATGATTCCCATTATGGATAACGCCCTTTAAAGACATGGTTTTTGGCGACTAAAAAATTGACCAACCTTACATTTAGGATGAATGCTATTTCAAGAAGTGTACCGCACATGTCTTGAAAAATATTAATTATAAGATCTAACAGATCAATAATCCTTTTTCTTTTACTTAATAAATTCATTTTCAATTTCTGTACGAATAATACAGGTAAAGTACTTATTGATAAATATGTTCTCGAAATAGTCCCATTACATGAAGTAAATTTCATCAAATTTTCTCATATTAATGATTATATTCCAACATTTCATTGATTTAACTTCCAAAATAGACCACCAAAATTACTTTCTCATGTTCTGATCATTATAGACACAAAAATTTAATTGCAGTGGTACTGATCCATTGTCCAACTACAAATGGATTATAATAAACACTAAAAGATGGTAGATGATGCCTCATGAAATAATCAATAGAATGTTTTCCCACAATTTCTCATATGCAAGTATAGAATTATTCATATCATGAGAATCATTTTGATCATTGAAATATTTTTTGAAATTTCTTTCCCCTATAACATTCGATTTCTTAAGAGGACTTCCATTGCATTACATATTTCATTCAATATTAAAAAAGGTTTCTTTAAGTTCCATCCAATGACTAAAACTAGAAGAAATAGATTGAACAACACTAATATTTGTGGTAGAACCACAAAATCATGAGAAATTACTTATAATATTTTAATATATGAAACCATATGATTAATCATAGGATATTCATGATTATGAAAAAAACACTAGTATTGTAACCCATATGTTGAATTATACATAGGGATATTTCTAAAGTTTTATCATATTTCTAACGGGTTATTAAACCTTTACATTGATACCAACTATAATGAATGAGTCTTAATGTATATATACATTACTTCATTTTTACAAAGTATTTCATACATTACACAAACACACACCCAAAGACCATATTAGTTTAGTGAATTTGAAGACATTGAATATATTATTATTATTATTATTTTTTGAATGATCTTCAAAATAACCCATAAATATTTTCCATTTTAGTATTCCAACCTAAAAAGGTTATTCACAATATAGGGAAAAACATATCAAACGGGTGAGCTCAAATGCTCATTAAGGGTAAAAAATGAAGATATAAAAAATGAGCATAAGAGTGTAAAAACAAGAACATAACTTTTGAAAATCATACAATGCATAACATCTATCCAATTATCGAGTCATGGAATAAATCTTGGTAGTTCATAAGACAGAAATCATAAGGGAACATAATCCCTGATAAGGTACCATTTTCATAAAACATGTAAATGTTGAAAATATATAACCATCAAAAAAAATTTCCTTGATATTTAAAGATCATTTCAACGATTATCATAGTGTAATGTCTGCAGTACCCAAACAATCATAGTGGAAAAATTTCAATAATGATATGATTTCACTCCTAATTCTAGTGTTGTATTACTGAATCATGTTCACATCCTATTCTGGTAATATATATCTCATTAGATATAAATCATTACACATTGAATTGGAGGGATATATATTTCACCCATCACATAATTAAAAACATATATATGTGTGAAAAAATAATATAATTCATTCATCATATAAGAAACTATAAAAAGAAGTTGGTTTCTTATACATCATTCCATCACCACCTTACCCATGGAAAAGAAATTGTTATAAATAATATTAGTCCATCATAACATAACCCATGGAAAAGAAATGTGTATCATAATTATCATTCCATCATGAACATAAACCAACCATAGAATGAAAATGGATAATATCCTTGATAAATATCCCCACTAAATAATAAATTACATCAAATAATGTCATCATAGATGGAAACTAAATTTAAGATATCACTTCATAATAATTCTAGAGGAATATAATGATTATGGTTTAAAAACGTTTTCTTTTATTAAAATGATGTGAATTTTTAAAAGATAACATTTTATTTAAAAATAATAAAGTTTAGTTTTAATGTAATTTTCAAGTTATTTAGAAATAATGAAAATAAAAAAATATGTTTAAGATGTATAAGTTAAAATAATATTTCTCTTGTACTTTTTTTGGAACAGTCACAAAGAACCACATTAGTAAAATAACAAAAAGAGCCCTTTGAAATTGTATAGTAAAAATTCACACATGGTTAAAATTAATATTACCAAATTGTAGAAGAATCATAAAAATAATTAAGAATATATTTTTTTAGAAACATAGACATGGAAGATAAATATTTCCCAGCTGATACTTACATATGAACCATTTCGAATACTATGGTGATTGTGAAATTAATCATTACCTTCGGTCTGATTTACTTCATACATATCTAAAACTCTTATATAATGGATTAAAAAGTTTTATTAAATTATTATAGAACAATATTACTATTTTAGATAACATATGTGATCCTCTTCTTTAATTTTATCACGCATTTTTAATTATATTTTATTATTACTCTTATTTTAAGTGTTCACTACTTCAATTTTCTATTCATGTTTTGTCATGTTTGTCACAGTTATTGTGTATAAGATATAGTTACATTAATAATTTAATTATATTATTTTAATATATATCATATTTATTTATTATAAACATTTATATAATCATTATTCAATGTTGAATTTGGAAAATGAATCACATCATGTTGTTTGGAAGATATGCCACATGTATGCACGATCGATGATATCATAACATTAATGGTAAAAGGGTAAGGATTTCTATGGTATATATATTTTTCCAAAATTAATATAATATTATAATTATAATATATATATATATATATATTATTTCATCATTATACACATCCAAATAATGTGTTGATGAAAAGAAGATTACGCCAAAACATGGAGACGATAGGACATAGATATGCATGCACAATATAATAATAATAAAATATAAGAATATAGGTGATAATTTATTTATTAATTCATAATGGAAACAACACATCACAAGAAAGTAGAAGAAGAAATGATATTGAAAGAGTTGGTAAAGACGATTGCCTCTTCTCTCAGGAACTTCCTTTTGATCTCCTACTAGAGACACATGGGATTCTATTTTGAGATTACTATAACCTATATTATGTGGCAAGAGATTTTGAGAAGATAAATTGGTTGGGTAGTTTCTAGATTTAAGGCACAACGTGATGTGAACCTGTGAAAGAGTATGTGCCCTTTTATAATTGAGGTGAGGGGAACTTTAGGAATTTCTCAAAAATATTAATTTATAATAAATTAAATATCACTCTAGATACCCCAAAAGACCATGTATTTGAATCTAAGATTGTATAAGGTTATATATTCCTCAAAAAATATATTTTATAAATGATTCAGAATTATTATAAAACTGATAATTGTGATTATCCCTTAGTTAAACTATTTTAATTCGAACTACAGTAGCAGATTTTTCAATATTAAAAGTTAAATTTATTACATATGAGATTTAAAATAGAACATAAATTTAAAATTTAAAACATTTTATAACATATAAAAATTATTTTTTATTTTAAAATATTTTATATTATTATTAAATAATTTAATGAAATTTTAATTTGGTAGGATATCAATAGTGTCCATTTTGACACTATTAATTACATGGAATATTAATAATATTAATATGAAAAGATAATTTTTTTAATATATCCCTAATGGGTTAATTTTATCTATAATATAATTTGATCACATTAATTATCTCATATTATATTTATTTTTTAACAATTAACATCATTTATTTGATATTACCATTAATAAAATAATTACTTCATCATCGTTGTGTAATTATTTAGTGTTCTTAAATTTGAACTAAAAATAAAAAAAAATAAACTTTTTGTGATTTATATTTTATATTTCAGAATAATATTTATATTTAAATATAATTTTTGGTTAACCCTATATTAAAATTGATACTGTGTTTAAAAAATGAATGTTATATTTTTTAAATTTTTATTGAATTAAAAATTATAAATGTCATCATATCATCTAAGTGACACAAAAAGTAAAAAAAATTATCATGAAAATAACATTATTAAATTAAAATTTTTCATTTATATTCATTCATTACATACCTTATTCTACATGTGGATATATAAGAGATGTTTTAAACAATGAAAGCTACATTTTGTGACTTTCCTTAATTTGAATATTATATTAGTCATTTTCATGGACATGTTTCCATTAATCATCTTAATTTAGATACTTATATCTTATTGATCATATTATATTCATCCAATAAATTATTATATTGTGTTGGAGTCATTTTATTGTCTTTATCATTATATTTTTAACATCAATTACCTAATATTCCATTTACTGTGGTAATAAAATTTTCCATGATTACAATTGAAATTGGAAGTAATTAAAAGGGTCATATTAAATAAATATTTAACTCTTGAATCTAAACATGGAATCCATTTTTAAAAATTCATAACACATTGTTTTAGTAATTAATTTAAAATAAAATAAAAAAACACCAAGAAAAATAGTCTTTCAGAAAATTCCCTTTGAAAAAATGAAATTATTTTATAATAAATTCACATATAAAATATTTTTCAAAATCTGTAACTGGATTATTTAATTTAAAATGAAATAGGTAAAATTAAAAACAATTCCAAAACATAATTGACCTTATAAAGTCATTAAAATGAAATACCATTTTTAAGAATATTATATTTTCTCTATTCATTAAAATTTTTTTTTTTTGAAAATTATAAAAAAATAATGTCATGATTGTTTTTGAAATTATTAATTTAAAAATTGAAATTAATTTTCTAAATCATTTTTCTTTAAATTCTAAAAATTAATATAAAAAATAAAAAAACTCATTTTTGATGAAAATGTATTTTGGAAGCATAATGTGATTTTACTAAAAATTGTGTGATCATTTTCTATGAACATACCTATAAGTTGATATTTAGTTTGAACTGTATATTTATTTAATTAATCATTTGTTTCTATTTATTCCAGCTAATTTAATTTAAAGGTTAAAATTTTCATGATTAAAAAATTACAATAATAAATTGACATTTTTTTTGAAAATTAGCATTGTGTATAAGGCCCCAGCCTTAAACCTTACTTAATATTGAGTTATTACAAGATTACACATTGATGATCTTTTTAGGTTTAGATTTTTAGAGAATTAGATCATGAAACATGCATTACATTCCAAACTTAAACAAAGTGGTTACATAAAAGATAGTATTCATTTTTCACATCAACGGAAACATATTTATAATAAAACATGGATTCTTTCCTGAAACGTTCTTGACACTATCATCACATCATGTACCTTTCCCGTGACCTGTGAAAAACATTTCAAAAACATGGGATGACCATAAAAAACTCAGTAAGGGTTACAAAAAGTATAGAAAGGAAAGATGAGTACATATATACATAGGAATGAAATCATACTTTACCCATAAAACATATGCACTTTAACATACCTCATCAAATCATTAATAAATCATAGAAATCATAAGACATAAAAGGTAACTTGAGGCATTCATAACATTCTTACGTAGGGAGTAACCCTCTTGGTTACGTTTGGAATACACACCATAGTATATTCCCTAAATCCATTCAGAGAAACCTTATCGTTTCACTCCTTTGCGTTACCCAATGCATTGGAGAGCTATATCGGGCTCACCTACACTTATTTAATCACGGAACCACCCGTCTTTATAATAATGCCCAAGAACCACAACATAATCATATCACATAAAACATGCATAAAGGAAACATAACATTTCCACCTTTCAATCACATGATATCAATACAACACATTGATATCAAAACATTATGAAAACCATTTTCCATACCAAAATAAAATAAAAGTAAAACATGGTATTTATTTTTCTTTAAAAAAAGGTATGGCTTGTAGAGGAAGTCGAAACTCAAATAATGGTCACGGCGGCGGAGAAGTCGTTGTCACCGCATACGTAAAAAAAACATTCCCTTTTGTCGTTTAGTAAAATGCTTTGTATAAAAAATATTTCTTTTTGATAAATGTAAAATTCAAATGGGTTTATACACCATATAAAAGAAGGTTGTGTATAAAACAAAATATGCCTCATTGAAAGGAGATTGAGACGAAGTCCCATACAAAGACTGTATCCTTGGATTAAAGATAAATCAATTACATAATTTTGTGTGACAAAATAATACACCAAATATAAGTGGATATTAAGTGTAAAACAATCATAGGTTATTCACACATCTTCATAGAACGACATATTCAAGGAGTACATGCTTATCCCAAAGAATCAAAATTGGGTTAAGAAGTTCCCTTGCAAAAATTCGACAGCCTAAAGGTGTCACTTCAAAATTCTGAAAAAGAGTTGATGAGAGATAAAAAGGGTATCTCATCACTTGGAAAGAAAATTTACATCAATAAGGATATATAAGAATATATACCAACATAATAGTATGTGAATTAAAAGACATAATAAAAGAAGTCTTTTAAAAAGAGGAGGGTGAAAGGTTCCCTTACTGACATGGGTATCTTTCGAAACATTCACCCCAAGAAAGAAGGACAATACAACATTGATGTAAATACTCATAAATGAAAGTATATTATAGAATGAGTAAAATAATGGGCAGTACATACCCCACTCAAAGGAAATTGTGGAAAATGTAGCATAAATCTCATGGGAATAAAAGTGAGATGAAAAATCCCTAAAGAAAACGCAGCAGCCTAACGACACCACTTAAAACTTCCAAAATGGATTGATGAGAGAAAATAGGGTCTCTCATCATATGAACATAATAATTACAGTAATAGTAATATAAAATAACATCCCAATCACAAGAAAGATGATCTTAAAAGGAATGACATAAAAGAGTGTACGTAAAAAGAAAGAGATGAGTAGGATCCCTTACCTCGGGTCCGACTTGACTCGATCATTCTTTAATCTCTTGAATAATAAACTTGAGTTAATTTCAACTTCCTTAAGAACCTTTTTAAAGTTCATTATTCCTTTTATATCACTTATTACCATGTCATGAACATTATGTAATCATTTAAGTTAATAACGGTTGTTTTGTCGTTATTTGGTACTTGAGTCGAAAGTGAACTTCTTATATTACAAGTTGTTCACGTGGCCAAATATCCATTATCTCAATAATGATATTATTGAATTGGATATCATATATATCTAATATATCCATCATATACATGTATTTATAATTATACATAATCATTTAGAGGTAAGAAATGAAATGCACTGTTCATGGAGACGGTAAGCCGTACGTACGCATGAACGCTACTTTAATTTCTATGTCATATTAATGGAATTAAAACTAAATGAGAGATATGTATATTTTTAAATTCCAGATTTATATTGATCCTTTAGATGTATCATAAATCATATATATCCATTATATGTACTTATAATAGTACATTACATTTGAGGATAAGAAATGAAATGCATTGTTCATGGAGACGGTAAGCCGTACGTACGCATGAACGCTACTTCCATTTCTATATCATACTTTAATGGAAAGAAAACAATAAAGGTATATTATAATTCCAGTATAAAATCATATATAATAATTTTAAATCCATCCTTTATACGTCCCACATATGGAATTAACGAATCAAATCATTTTGAGGGGGCGGTAGTCCGCACTTCCTAAAATGAAGATATCGCGTATAACCATAATGGAAGACATAAAGGTATGCCACAACTGAAAAATACAGAATCTTATGTAAAACATAAACATATTTTATATCATATATAAACATAGTTACATCTTAATGGCCACCTTTGAAGGTGTTATATGAGTGTTGAACAATCATCGTTTCGTGAGGCAGAAATTTGCCATCCATAGAAACAGTATGTCCCTTAACCATTAGATGAAGGTGTGTGTAAGTGTAGCTCTAATCCTTATTATAACAACATCCTAGTATATTTAATATACTGGAGTAGTTACAAAAGAAATGAATAAAAAGAGTTTAGGGGGTTGGAGAAGCAAAATAAAACATAAGAACACAAGAGAAAACACTACCTTTAAAACGGGTAACTCTCTTTGATTTAAGCTCAAAGGCTTCCTTGGAAAGGATTATGCCCAAAGTGAGGCTTCAATGATGAAGAGAGGGATGTGGAGAGATTAAATGGGCAGGGGTTGGCCGAGAAAAAGGCTTTGGAAGTGTGGGTAAAGAGGTAGTGGTGGGGGCCTTTTATAAGAGGAGAGGAGGGGCACACTTGGAAAGTATAGAAATGATACTTTATTTTAAAATGTGTTTCGGATTTAAAAGGTCCCACAACGATATAATTCAAGTATAAGGTGATAAGGGTTCAAAATATACCCATCAAATAGGTTTTGGACATGTGTAGGTCATATATTTTACATTATCGTTTCATTTTATTTAAATCCTTTATTAATGAGGTAATCGTTGCATCATCATGATGTCATAAATAATTTAATATATTTAATGTCTAAAAATTATATAAAAAATATCATGTTGTAGGAAATATTTTTATCTTTTTAATTAATATTTATAGAAAAAAAATATGACTTGTATAACCCCATGTAAAAATTGTTTTAGTAAAACATCTCATGTTTGTGTCATCTTTATTTTAACTTTAAATAAAAGGCATAAATGTCATTATCATACGCAAGTAGATCCATGGGGTAACAAAAACCGACCCATGGGTTGTCTTGGTCGGTCATAACTCATCCAATAGGGTTAGGACAAGTTTCAAGATATTTTCATCTTATTATAATACCATTTTTACCTTAAATCACACTAATCACCTTTAACCGCGATTAATAAAACTTAAAAGTTACTTTTCATCAAAAATTATTTTCATCCCATTGAACCAAATTTTAATTAACAATTAAAACCATTTAAATTGGATTTTTGAAATTCAAATCAAAGAAGTGGTAATTTCCCATTTAAACGAAAAATCAAATTTTGTAACCACCACTTTGTGGTTTCACTATTCATCAGAAATTGATGTTTTTCAGAAAAATACCAAAAATTAACCCTAATCTATATTTGATATTCCGAATTAAAAAATGATTTATATTATAACAAATTCATAACATATAAGTTTCATTAATTAATTTTATAATTAAATCCCGCTGTTAAAACAAATAGCGTGTTTTTATGAAACAATAAGTATCAAAAGATTGACACTAGTTTATGTCCAATTTCAAAGTGAAATTAATTACAATGACCACTATTGGATTAAATGGTAAAAATATATTATAATTTTACTTTAAAAACAATCCAAAAGATTATCTAATCATATAAATAAATTAGATTAAAAAGAGTTTTTGAATTAAAATACAACATTTTTCACTATTCATTAAAAATTAACTTTATCGGAAAGATACCAAAAATTTACACAAAGTAAATTTTGATGTCCCGATTCTAAATAAGAATTATATTTTGTCAAATATAACACATAAAATTGTAAAAAAGTGGATTTAAAAGAGGTTCACCTTCAAAAGGTGGTAAATCGACCTTTTAAATAATATTAGACTGTCTACGCTTAAAATTGGATTCATTCGCATTTTTAATCCTCTAACATTTATTATAAAGAGTAAAAATATTTGACAAACATATATAATCATTTTGTAGTTAGTTCTGTACATTCCGTCCATTAAAACGGCTAGGAATTAACTACCATTTAAAATAATGTTATTTTATTATTAGAGTGCAACGTAAGATTCCAATGAAACTCATTGTTGCGTATTGGCTACGACATCGAGCATAGCATCCCCTTTAAAGTAATATTAATATTTTATTCACAAATATGGATAAATATAAATATTTCATATTCTTTATTTACGTGGGGTGTTACATCCTTCACCCATTTTGGAAATTGCGTCCTTGCAATTTTAAAATTGAGCATGGAAACATCCTTGAAAGTCCCACATCGGAACAATAGTCGGTAAAACAATCACTTGAAAGTAAAGAAAGATAAGTACAGAGGTCACCTGAGTTAACCCATACATGGATTCCATGTAGGAAAACATGGACATGGAGGAGAAAACATAGGGTCATGTTCTGATGGAGAGTGATAGAAAAAATGTTTAGGAGAAAGTTAACCATAAGAAAATCATAAACTTGTGATTGGTTAAACGGTATTCGATTCCCCAGTAGGAAAAGTTAATAGACAACATTTTTGTTTTAAGATACTTTTTATTGAGAAATTTTTTCATAAGTAAACATAATCACTTATCATGTTTACTTTCAACTTTTATTAGATTCCTTACACAAACTCATATTTTCTCCAAAAGACAAGTATTTAGGAAGACTTGTTCACATTAAGAGTACTATAATCAACTTCTAGAGAATCACCTAATCCACAAAAGAGAACTATATACTTCCCATGACTTACGACTTTAACCAAAACCAAAACCAAAAAAGTTATTACAAGATCAGATAATCCAGAAAAGAATAACCCTTTATAAAAAGAAAATCTATTCTTAACCACCAAAATTTGTCCAACAAAACCTAAAGTTCAACGAGGACCATTCGATAAACAATTTGTCCATAAAATTATTCAAAATAAACCAAACTAAGATTGAAACCCAAATATTTGAAGGATTTAGTCACATAGTCTTCCAAGTTAAATCGTAACATTTATCTCCAAACAACATCAGTTTCTCTTAAAGTCTCTCATTGAAAAGTAATTAACCTAATCACATATCCTCCATGATAGTTTAATAAATTTCCATAGATAACCCAAAATCAACTTACTCATAATTCATTAAATCATCTAACTAAAAAGAATCAGTCAAACTAACTGGGGACTTCACATAGTCCAGTGGTAGGCGATAAATACCAGTTGCACTTTGGTTGTGGGTTCGATTCCCGCAGCTTTGTCCGACGCGACGAGTTGTCACACGGTCTGTGTGTTGTCCTTTTTATAAAACTCCAAAATAAAACTAACATGTTTTAACCTCAATAGTTTCCTTATACCTCTCATTTTCATCCAAATTCGTTACGATCTCAACATCCTAATTCTTGAAGTCTTATTTCACCACCATAAGATTAAATAAAATGATTCCCAAAATGAATAACATCATACCTTGATCATGGTGTCCACTCGGTTTCATCGTCATCTTGCTCATGTAGGTAGAAGTCCCATTCATTACAACAATGATTTAGAGATCCTTCAAAATCATTTTCTTCCTCCATCCAAATACACCTTGTACAACATGGGTCATATGGGTGTTCACAGAAAAACTGTTTTGGAAAATAATCATGTATGACATATAATTCCAAAACATCTGATAAAACATGATTTCTATAAAATAGTCGGACAGAATTTGAGTTAAAACATTCTATTATTGGTCTTTTTAAAATACCATAAGTATGTGCTGAGAGAATATATTTTAAAAGAAAATATAAATAGGTTGGGCAAGGGTCTACTTCCTCAGCATCATTTTTAAAATCATAATATACTTCAAATTCTTGTGATAACGTAAAATATTTGAAAATACCTTGATAATATTTACCATTCTTGAAAATATGAGAATATTGTGAAAATAGTATTTCTCTAAAAACAAACCATGATCCACGATGATAACGAGGTATAGTGGAGGTGTTTGATATCTCAAACAACTACTTACAAGTGAGTTGTATGCTAGAAAAAGTTTCAAAATCATCCGAACATGACTTTGCAATAATTATTGCAAACATGTCATCAGGAATAGATATGAATTTCGTTTGAGATCCTTCTCCTTCCATTCGTAACCGACATTACTTGACATGAAAAAAGTTATAAAACAAGGATTTAACTGAAATAATAAATATAGGGACTAATCAAGTGTCTAACAAAAACTCTTAATCCCTAAAGTTCTCTAAACCGACCTATGATACCAACTATAAGGCCCCAGCCTTAAACCATACTTAATCTTGAGTTATTACAATATTACACATTGAGGATCTTTTCAGGTTTATAGTTTTAGAGAATTTGATCATGAAACTTGCATTACATTCCACACTTAAACAAAGTGGTTACATAAAAGACAGTATTCATTTTTCCCATCAACAGAAACATATTTAAAATAAAACATGGATTCTTTTTTGAAACATTCTTGAAACTATAATCACATCATGTACCTTTCCCATGACCTATGAAAAACATTTCAAAAACATGGAATGAGCATAAAAATCTCAGTAAGGGTTACAAAAAGTATAGAAAGGAAACATGAGTACATATATACATAAGAATGAAATCATACTTTACCCATAAAACATAGGCACTTTAAAATACCTCATCAAATCATGAATAAATCATATAAATCATAAGAAATAAAAGGTAACTTGAGGAATTCATAACATTCTTACGTAGGGAGTAACCCTCTTGGTTACGTTTGGAATACCCACCACAGTATATTCCCTAAATCTCTTCAGATAAACCTTAACGTTTCACTCGTTCGCATTACCCAATGCATTGGAGAGCTATATCGGGCTCACCCGCCCTTAGTTTATCACGTAACCACCCATCTTCATAATAATTCCCAATAACCTCAACATAATCGTATCACATAAAACATGCATAAAAGAAACATATCATTTCCACCTTTCAATCAGAAGATATCAATACAACACATTGATATCAAAAAATTATGAAAACTATTTTCAATAGAAAAATAAAATAAACGTAAAACATGGTATTTATTTTTCTTTTAAAAAAAGGTATGGCTTGTAGAGGAAGCCAAAACTCAAATAATGGTCACGGCGGCCGAGAAGTCGTTGTCACCACATACGTCTGACAAAAACATTCCGTTTTATTGTTTAGTAAAACGCTTTGTATTAAAAATATTCCTTTCGGATAAATGTAAAAGTCAAAGGGGTTTATACACCGTATAAAAGAAGGTTTTGTATAAAACAAAATATGCCTCATTGAAAGGAGATTGAGGTGAAGTCCCATACAAAAAACGTTATCCTTGGATTAAGGATAAATCAATTAAATAATTATGTGTGACAAACTAATACACCAAATATAAGTGGATATTATGTGTAAAACAATCAGAGGTTATTCACACATATTCATAGAACGACATATTCAAGGAGTACAAGCTTATCCCAAAGAATCAAAATTGGGTTAAGAAGTTCCCTTGCAAAAATTCGATAGCCTAACGGCATCACTTAAAAATTTAGAAAAAGAGTTGATGAGAGATAAAAAGGGTATCTAATCACATGGAAATAAAATTTACATCAATTAGGATATAGAAGAACATATCTCAACATAATAGTATGTGAATTATAAGACATAACAAAATAAGTCTTTTAAAAAGAGGAGGGTGAAAGGTTCCCTTACCGACATGGGTATCTTTCGAAACATGCACCCCGTGAAAAAAGGACAATACACCATTGATGTAAATACTCATAAATGAAATTATATTTCAGAATGAGTAAAATAATGGGCAGTAAATACACCACTCAAAGTAAATTGTGGCAAATGTAGCATAAATCTCACGGAAATAAAAGTGAGATGAAAAATCCGTTAAGAAAACTCGGTAGCCAAACAACGCCACTTAAAACATCCAAAATGGATTGATGAGAGAAAATAGGGTCTCTCATCTTTTGAACATAAGAATTACAGTAATAGTAATATAAAATAACATCCCAATCACAAGAAATATGAGCTTAAAAGGAATGACATAAAAGAGTGTACTTAAAAAGAAAGAGAGGGGTAGGATCCCTTACCTCGTGTCCGACTTGACTCGATCGTTCTTTAATCTCCGGAATAATAAACTTGAGTTAATTTATACATCCCTAAGAACCTTTTTAAAGTTCATTATTCCTTTCATATCACTTATTACCATGTCATGAACATTATGTAATCTTTTAAGTTAATAACGGTTGTTTTGTCATTATTTGGTACTTGAGTCAAAAGTGAACTTCTTATATTTAAAAGTTGTTCACATAGTCAAATATCCATGATCTCAATAATGATATTCATGATTTAGATATCATATATATAATATATATCCATCATATACATGTATTTATAATATTACATAATCATTTAGAGGTAAGAAATGAAATGCTCCGTTCATGGAGACGGTAACCCGTACATACGCATGAACGCTACTTTCATTTCTATGTCATATTAATGGAATTAAAACTAAATGAGAGATATGTATATTTTAAAATTCCAGAATTATATTGATATTTTAGATTTATCATACATCATATATATCCATTATATGTAATTATAATAGAACATTACATTTATGGATAAGAAATGAAATGCATCGTTCATGGAGACGGCAAGCCGTACATACGCATGAACGCTACATTCATTTCTATCTCATACATTAATGGAAAGAAAAAAAAGGTATATTATAATTCCAGTTTAACATAATATATAATAACTTTAAATCCATCCTTTATATGTCCCACATATGGCATTAATGAATCAAATCACTTT
The DNA here is from genome assembly GCA_963277665.1 of Viscum album. Classification (NCBI taxonomy): domain Eukaryota; kingdom Viridiplantae; phylum Streptophyta; class Magnoliopsida; order Santalales; family Viscaceae; genus Viscum; species Viscum album. Next base: position 729,760,902 of record OY728143.1, on the reverse strand, counting down.
GAGGGGGCGGTAGTCCGCACTTCCTAAAATGAAGATATCGCGTATACCCATAATGGAAGCCATAAAGGTATTCCACAAATAAAAAATACCGAATCTTAAGTAAAACATAAACATATATTATATAATATATAAACATACTGACATCTTAATGTCCACCTTTGAAGGTGTTATATGAGTGTTGAACAATAATCGTTTCGTGAGGCAGAAATTCGCCATCCAAAGAAACAGTGTGTTCTTTAACCATTAGATGAAGGTGTGTGTAAGTGTAGCTCGAATAATTATTATAAAAACATACTTGAATATTGAATATACTGTATTTGTTACAAAATAAATTAATAAAAAGAGTTTAGGGGGTTGTAGAAGAAAAATAAAACATAAGAACACAAGAGAAAACACTACCTTTAAAAACGGTAACTCTCTTTGATTTAAGCTCAAAGGATTCCTTGGAAAGGATTCTTCCCAAATATAGGATTCAATGATGAAGATAGGGATTTAGAGAGATGAAATGGTCAGGGGTTGGCCGAGACAAAGGCTTTGGAAGTGTGTGTAAAGAGGTAGAGGTGGGGGCCTTTTATAAGAGGAGAGGAGGGGCACTCTTGGAATGTAAAGATATGATACTTTATTTTAAAATTTGTTTCGGATTTAAAATTTCCCACATTGATATAATTCTAGGATAAGGTGATAAGGGTTCGAAATATTCCCATCCAATAGGTTTCGGACATGTGTAGGTCATATATTTTACATTATCTTTTCATTTTATTTAAATCATTTATTAACGAGGTAATCGCTGCATCATCATGATGTCATAAATAATTTAATATATTTAATGTCTAAAAATTATAATAAAAATATCATATTGTAGAAATTTTTTTTATTTTTCTAATTAATATTTATAGTAAAAAATATGACTTGTATAACCCCATGGAAAAATTGTTTTAGTAAAACATCTCATGTTTGTGTCATCTTTATTTTATCTTTAAATAAAAGGCATAAATGTCATTATCATACCCAAGTGGCTCCATGGGGTACCAAAAATAGACCAATGGGTTGTCTTTGTCGGCCATAAATCATCCAATAGGGTTAGGACAAGTGTCAAGATATTTTCATTTTATTATAATATCATTTTTACCTTAAATCACACTAATCACCTTTAATCGCGATTAATAAAACTTAAAAGTTACTTTTCATAAAAAATTAATTTCAACCCATTGAACTTCATTTTACATAACAATTAAAATCATTTAAATTGGTTTTTTGAAATTCAAATCATAGAAGTGGTAATTTCACATTTAAATGAAAAATCAAATTTTGTAACCACCACTTTGTGGTTTCACTATTCATCTGAAATTGAAGTTTTTCAGAAAAATACCAAATATTCACCCTAATCTATATTTGATATTTTGAATTTAAAAATTATTTATATTTTACCAAATTGATAACATATAAGTTGCATTGATTAATTTTATAATTAAATCCCGTTGTTAAAACAAATAGCATGGTTTTATGAAACAATAAGTATCAAAAGATTGACACTAGTTTAAGTCCAATTTCAAAGTGAAATTAATTCCAATGACCACTATTGGATTAAATGGTAAAAATATATTCAATGTTTACTTTAAAACTAATACAAAATATAATATAATCATATAAATAAATTAGATTAAAAAGAAGTTTTGAATTAAAATACAATGTTTTCACTATTCATTAAAAAATTAACATTATCTGAAAGATACCAAAAATTTACTCAAAGTAAATTTTGATGTCCCGATTCTAAATAAGAATTTTATTTTGTCAAATATAACACATTAAATTGTCAAAAAGTGGATTTAAAAGTGGCTCGCCTTCAAAAGGCGGTTAATCGACCTTTTAAAGAATATTAGACTGTCTACACTTAAAATTAGATTCATTCGCATTTTTAATCCCTTAACATTTATTATAAAGAGTAAAAATCATTGACAAACATATATAATAATTTTGTAGTTAGTTATGTTCATTCCCTCCATTACAACGGCTAGGCATTAACTACCATTTAAAATAATATTATTTTATTATTAGAGTGCAATGTAAGATTCCTATGAAACTCATTGTTGCGTATTGGGCATGCCATCGTGCATAGAATCCCCTTTAAAGTAATATTAATATTTTATTCAAAAATGTGGATAAATATAAAGATGTCATATTCTTTATTTACCATGGGTGTTACATTGTGTGTAACCCAAGATAGGATTGTGTTGCATATAGAACAAGAATAAAATGATGTAGCATGATATGTAAGATATTAAAGAAATAATATTATTTAAAAATATATTTAATTAAAATCAGAGGGTGTTACAATTTCTATACGAGTAAGAAATAAAGAAAAAAATATCAAACCCTACACCATTCTGAAACAAGGAATAAGTTTCCAGGTCGATGGGTAGCCGGATCCCATGACCATAAAAATAGTGATGCATTACATATGATTCAATTCAATTCATGATTAATCTATCACCTAAAATGCCAAAACCACATTCAATAAATATTCTCAGTCATATAATTTTTAAAAATATGAGTTTAAGGAAGATAAAAACCTAAATTCTAGGTAATTGAACCTATAATGAAATTCAAGGATATATTTCATTGAAATAATTTATAATATAAAAAAAGAACAAAAATATTCACAATTCATAAAAAATCTATAATCATGAATATTATAGGAAATAGATTGTAAAAATGAATTCTATTGGTTTTTCAAAATACAAAATTTCGATTGGAACTCATTATATTGATATTTTAAATAGGAAAAAAATATTTCATAATGAATTAAAATTATCATTTAAAAATAATTGAGAAACTATAATTAAAAAATATCTATTTTATAAATAATTAGGTTATTTTAACATAAACAGGAAAATACATTAACACTGAAAGTAATTTAATAGTACACAGGGTCAGTGAGGCTTGGGACCATTAGAACTAGTGTGGGACTACGCTAGGTCTCAACATCACCTTTTGAGGAAGTATGGAGGTTGTTTTTATATATCAGAAAGTATCCATGAGAATTCAACAACACCATTTATAATAGAGTTAGTGTTCTATGACCAATTTTTTATACTTTGGATTACATGTATATTCAAATAAGTGAATATAAATTAAATATATTATTATATACTATCTATATTCCCAAATGAATTAATTTTTATAAATTTTAAGAGTGTACAAGGCATTGAAATGTTTATATCTGTTCTCCACTATGATGATTACCTTAAAATGTCATGACAATATTGTTAAAATTAATTATTTGGTTAAATAAAAATATACGATGGGGTATATTATATCTTAACTATCAGGTTAGAGTACTCATAAGAATATGAGACATCATCCCAAAATATTCACACATGGTAATATCTATAATGGGGGCTTATGAAAACATACCCACTTATAGAAATTATACATGTTTATATATCATCTTATATTCTTATCTGTGAGTGTTTTCAATTGTCCTTAGAATTTATTATTATTAATGATGGTCATGACTCACGAGAATATATTTTCTAACCAAAGCGATGACTCCACATATTCATGGGATTTATTGTACATTGGTTTTATCACAAATGACATGTTATAAATGATAAAATCATGGAAGGATTTTTCCATTCCCCATTTATGGAATTTGATATCTAAACACATTGATTAAAATAAAATTGTGACATTAAATTTCATGGACATAGTTTAATGACAATTTCAATTCAAATATTCATTAAATGAAGTATCAAGAATATATGATGATAACATGGGTGTGAAATGTTCCTCATGATATATTATGAAAAAGGGATTATATTACACTATAGGTGATCATATTTTTAAATAATATTATTTAGTAATAACTTCTTTCTTATGGATTTCATGATCTATAGATTGTCAATAATATTAAACTTTAGGTATGGTACGTTAATTCCAAAGAAAATTAAGCCTAGAGGGTCACACAATAAGTGTTTCTATTGAACCCAACTAAATTATTTTTAAATTAATTGTTGTAATGAATATTATTTTCAAAACATAGAAATAATTTTATTCAATAATTAATTATCCCATAAATAAAATTTAAATTTATTTATAAGGTAATAATCATATTACATGGATATATATTATTTATTTATTTATTGTAAAACATTCAAAAAAAATTCAGGTATTTATAAAATGTCAAGGATGATGAGCAGAAAATGTTTTTCCCTGATGATGAATATTAATTTACAAGTTAGTAAAAATAATATTTAACATTTCACTAGTTAGAACAATCCATTTGAATGTAATAATTATGTCATTTTTATATTTAATGGGTATATATAGGGTTATTTATATAATTTATAGACCATTTCAAAATTAAATAATATGATAGCACTAAACCCACCTCTATTAATATATGATTATGAATATTTTTGTAGATAATGATTGAAATTGAGGATCATTATGCCCACATTAATCGATATCTCTCTCTCAAGAAATAAAAATGATCAAGAGATTCTCTATGATCCTCTATCCTATAATGAATGAGAGTGAAATGATGATTCTTTCAACATGAAATAATTTCCACAATTATTCAAGATAACACTGTATGATTATTGGTAAGTCATGCTAGAACCTTAAAATCTATCATCATTGATTGGGGATCAAATGATAATGTGTGGGTCAATGCTCGAGGGATTATATACTTGGATTTTACAAGAGAAATATTGGTAATATGAAAAGTGTTTTAGATGGACAAATACATCATCGAAGATAGAACACCAAACTTATGTATTGTATAACATCCTGGTCCTAGTTCAGTAATAAATAACTGAACCTGGTTGGTAACGTGGGCTCATGTATGGCTCCCCATATAATAGAGGATGCCATCTAGTGGAGCAGTTATAAGGCGCTGCAATGGGGAGACTATAATCTCATGATCATAGTTACAGAATCTATAAAAATACATCTCCTGTATTAAGACTACCACCATGTGTGTGTACAATAGATAAAGCTGGTATAGGAATGAAGGATAGAAACAATTTCCTAAAAATGTTTCTAACTATGAGCATGTTGTAAATAATGAATATTATTAAAAAAAAGTTAAAGTTTGAATATAAAAAAGGTTTTTCATAAACTATATATGTAAAAATAATCATACATACACATGTTATGTCCCATGGATTTTGAACAAGGTGACCTCCTCGAGTCCAAGGATCTTATCCAGGGTAATCTCAGAATTGTTTATATATACATAGTCTAGGAACCCTGGGCCCGTGGACAAGGACTAATCTTATCTAGAGATTTGAATATATATTGGGATCATATGTTCCAAACCTTAATCACCTCCCAAGTTACAAACCATAACAATTATCGGTTCCATACTGCAATAAGGATCAGTATCATACAGTCAATCAAAAATTGTGACATACCATAATATCCAAGATCAAACAAGTAATATAAACACCCTGGATTTTTTATTAAACATTCCATATTATAATAATCCATCTTATTATAATATCATTTTTAATCCATCAATTAAATCATTTTATTTTACTTAAGGCTTCCACAATGGGTGGGAAACATACAAACCCTAAAGGGTTATTTTATCTTTTGAAGTAGAATAAATCCAAATCATAGGTGTTTCACGTTGACGCTGATAACATCTAGAAAAATCAATTTTATAGGAGGGTATCACATTTATGGTATAATAATTAATATCTGGAATTTTTTAACATTAATATTAATGCACGAAAGGCTCATTGTGCGACACAATGGAGATAAATAAATAAAATAATAGGCCTTAGGGAAAAGTTATAGACAACCTACATTGTGGATACAGAGGATGAAATTTACAATATATACCATTAGTTTTACCTAAATCATAAGAAAACGGATCAAATTTAAATAATACTTATAAATAGGATAAAACATCATACTTAATAATTTCAAAAATGATGGTGAGCAAAACCAATAATATAATGTAATAGATTAAAACTATTACATGTAGCAATCCAACATGACATATGACAATTTTATTGAATGTCATATCATTGAAAGGGATCAAATACTATCATGATGAACGAGAGATGATATTCACATAGGATGAGATTATATATAAGGACCTGGCCTAAAACATTCCATATTCTTCAATTAATTTAATAATTATATTGAGGATATTTTCAGGTTTATAGATATAGATAATGAGGTCATAACATTTACATAACACCTTGTATATTACATGTAGACACATCTACCCAGTTTCCATTTTTTAATAAAATAAAAATTCTTGAAAAAAAAGTGGCATGTCTAGTTCCATGTTTAAGCAAGAATGAATTTTCCATGATCCCATCCTTGACCGTATTGCAATTTATGTCCAATGAAAAACATTTCAAAAACGTGGTATGAGGATAAAAAGCTCAGTAAAGGATAAAAAAAGAAAGAAAACTGTTAGTTTTTCTAAAAAAAATTATACCTTGAATAATTTTTCATAAGTAATACTTTTCACCTTTATAAAGTATAAAATTCTCTTCAATGAATGAAATATCGTTGCTTACCCTTTTGTAACCATAATATTACCATAAATTCCATATAAAGAACAAATAACATATAAAGGAAACTTGGGACATAAACACATTTAAATGGAATAACCATGCGCGCTAATTCTACACATATCACTAAATGGAATAGTTATACAGCCGATTTCCATACCCAATTAACTGGAGGTTATAATATAACCACCCTTAAAATGTCTATGAACCATTATAAAATCATAACACATACAACAAATCTAAATTAAAGAAAACATTTCCACATTTTAATCAAAATACATCACATTAATATATTGACATAAAAATCCATTATCAAAACCATTTTCAATACCAAAATACATAAAATAGTATATGGTATTTATCTTCCATATAAATTCATTATGTCTTGTTAAGGAAGACAAAGAGCCAATAATACTCGCCGTGGCGGAAAGGTCATTGTCACCGCTTACGTTAAAAAAACATTCAATTTTTTGGTTTAGTAAAATTATTAATTGAAAAATATTTCCGTTGAATGAAATAAAAAGTCATAGGGGTTTTTATAGCGTATAAAAGAAAGATGTGTATCAAAACAAAATATGCCTCAATGAATGGAGATTGAGACAATGTCCCTTACCTAATTTCTGACTTGACCCATTTGTTCTTTAATCTCCCGAATATTAAACTAAACATAATTTCTACTTTATTATGAACATTTTTCAGTTTTATTATTCCTTTTATATCAATTATTACCATGTTATAATCATTATGTAATCATTTAAGTTAACAATGGTCATTTTTTCGATATTTGGTACTTGAGTCAAAAAATCACTTCTTATAATTACAAGTTGTTAATGTGGTCAAAACATCCTTATATCCATAATGATATTCATGATTTGGATATCATATATATATAATTTATATAGTATATACATTTATTTATAGTAGTATGTAACATTTTTATATAATAAATGAAATGCATCGTTCATGTAGACGGTATGTCGTATGTACGCATGAACATTATTTCCAATTCTATGTCGTATTGTAATGGAATGAAAACATAATGATACATAAGTTTTTTATAATTACTGTAAAATATCATATATAATTTCATTAACTATACCATTTATACATTCTATATAAGGCATGAACGAGTCATATCACTTTGAGAGGGCGGTAGTCCGAACATTCTTAAATGAGATTATTGAATTTACCCACTATGGAAACCATAAAGGTATTCAATAAATGAAAACTACATAATAATAGAAAAAATATAAATATCATATATATCATATATAAATATAGTTCCATCATAATGGCTACCAGGAGAGTCAGTTGGAGATATTTGAACAATCATCATTTCGTGAGACAGCAGTTCGTCGTCTACATAAATAGTATGTTCTTTACCCATTAAACAGAGGTGTGTGTAAGTTTAGTTTAAATCATTATCATTAATATAAAATAGTATATTTAGGATAATGGTTTTTTTATAAAATAAATGGGAAAAATATTTTAGGGGGTTGGAGAAGTAATATAAAACAAAATAAAACAAAAGAATTTAAGAGAAACTATTACCTTTAATTTGGGTAACTCTCTTTGGTTTTAACCAAAAAGACTTCTTGAAGTTCCTTATGCCTATGGTAAGGCTACTAGGATGAGGATAGGGATGTAATGAGCTTAATTGTTCAGAGTTTGGTCGAGATATTAGGATTGAGAGGTCTGAGGAATAGGTTAGAGGTGTGGGATTTTACAAGGGGGAGGAGGGACTCTTTATGAAAGTGTGAAGATTTTATTTTAATATATAATGAATTTTGGATTTAAAGTCCCAAAACTAAAAAATATTAAATATAATATGTTTCATGGTAGAAATAAAATCATCCAATAATAATTGTACATGTTATGGATGTTATTTTAATCTTTATAATATTATTTATTTAAATCATTTATTAACGAGGTAAACATTGTGTCATTATTGTGTCATAAATAACTATAATTAATTGATGTCTAAAAATTATAAATAAAATACAATGATGTAGGAAATATTTTTAGCTTTCCATAAAACATATATAGTTGAATGTATAACTATATAACCCTATGAAAAAAATAATTTAATAAAAGATATTTGCTTATGTAATTTTTGTCTTAACATTAATTTAATTAAAAAATACTTTCATTATTACCCTTTTGTGGCTCCATGGGGACCCAAAATAGTCCCATGAATTCCCATGGTCGGCCCTGACTTATCCAATAAGGTTAGGACAAGTTTTAAGGAAAATGTTTTTCATTATAATATTCTTTTTATCTTGAAATACCCTATTTACCTTTAACTATGGTAAATATTAGTCAAAGGTACTATTCACCAAAAAAATATTTTCATATTATTGAACCAAATGTTTCTTATTAATAACAACCATGTATGTGGATTTTAGAAATTACATTCATAGTAGTGGTAAAATTTCATTTGAACGAAAAAAGTCTATTTTTAACCACTATATAGTGTTTTCACTATTCATAAAAAATTGATGTTTTTCAGAAAAAAAAACACGAATTTATCCTAAGATATATTTAATATTATGAATTAAAAAATGATGTCTATTTTACCAAATTCAAAACATAGATGTTGGAATGATTAATTTAAAATTAATACACGTTGTCAAAACAAAAGGCATGTTTTTTAGAAATATTAACTATCAAAAGATTGACATTTGTTTATGTCCAATTCCAAAGTAAAATTAATTAGAATAACCATAATTGGATTAAATGGTAAATATAAAATCTAATTACACTTTAAAACCCATTAAAAATATTATCTGACCATATAAATATATTAAATTAAAAGGTATTTTTGAATTAAAAAACAGTTTTTCACTATTTATCAAAAAATGATTTTTATTATAATGATACCAAAATTTTACCCAAAGTAAATTTTGATCTCCCTATTTTAAATAAGAAATTTCTATTGTTAAATAGTACATATAAAAGATACCAAAACATGATTTAAAAAGGGGTTCTCAATTAAAAGGTGGTAAATCATCCTTTTAAAGTAAATTATGCTTAAAATTAGATTTATTCAAATTTTAAGCCGTTAACTTTTATTGGATAAATGTAAAAACATTTAACAAAAATGTATAATAATATTGTAGTTAGTAATGATAATTCCCACTAAAACAATGTCTAGGTTTTAACTACCATTTAAAATAATAATATTATATTACTAGTGTGCAATGTAAGATTTCAAAGAAACTCGTTGTTGTGTATCAGGAACGACATAAAACATATCAATCCCATTTAAAGTAAAATTAATATTTAATTCCAAAATATTAATATATAAGAACATTTCATATTTCTGTATTTACCTAGAATGTTACATCCTTCCACCCTTTTAGGAATTACGTCGTCACAACTTTTTTCACTTGTCAAAAAATGGGGGTATTTATCCATCATTGCATTTTCAGATTTCCACGTTTCCTCTTCAACCATATGGTTTTTTCAAAAAATCGTTACCTGGTGAATTACCTTATTCTGCAACACTAGATCTCTATGGTGAAGAATCTGAGCTGGTTGTTCCTCATAAGAGATATTCTCTTCCAACTAAACTACTTATGCACTTAAAATATTAGATTTATCTGGAATATACTTTCTAGACCTTGAAATATGAAAAAAATGTGTATCTGAGTCAAATTTGGAGGTAAAGCAACTATATACGCAACTGATCCAACATTATTTAGGATTCTATAAGGTCAAATGAACCTTGGACTCAACTTTCCCTTCTTAAGAAAACACATCACATTTTTCCATCGAGAAACTTTGAGAAAGACATGATCACCTACCTCAAAACATAGATCCTTCCCCCAGTTATCCTCATAAATTTTATGTCTTCTATGAGCTATTATCATGTTCTACTAAATCAACTGAACTTATTCTGCCATATATTCTACCAATTTTGGTCCCATCAGTTTCCTTTCAGCTACATCATCCCACAAAGATGGAGTTTGACAATGCCTTTCATATAATTCTTCCAACAGAGCCATCAATATACTGGAATGAAAGCTGTTATTTTAAGAAAATTTAACCAAATAAATATTACGATCCCAAATTCTCTATTAATCTATTGAGAAAGCATGTAGCATATCCTCTAAGGTCTGAATTGTTTTTCATACTTCTAATCTGATTGTGGATGAAAAGCTGTACTAAAATTTAATTCTGTGCATAATGACTTCAGAAGGCCATTCAAAAAGTTAGAATTAATTCTAGGATCATGATCAGATAGAATAGAGAGGGTAACACCATGAAACCTGACAATATCTTTATCATAAATCTAAGAAATTTTAACTAGAGACAAAGTATCTTGAATAGGAAGGAAATGTGTAGAATTAGTCAATCGATCAACAAATATCACAGATTGCATTTTTACCTTGAGATGTATTCAGTAATCCCACAACAAAGAAAATGTATATATTTTCCCATTTCAACTCTGGAACCAGTAATGACTAAAGCACCACTTTCTGTAACCACTGCTCTACTTTATCCTTCTGACAAGTCAAACACTTCAGAGTAAAATCAACTATATCACTTTTCATAATATCACACCAGTAATACTCCCAAAGATATCAGTACATCTTAGTAAAGAAAGGATGAACTGAAAATGGGGAACTATGAGCTTCACATAAAAACTCATTCGTCAATTTTGAATCAAAATGTACCCATAATATCTTTTCAAATCTCAAAACACAATCATTATCAATGTCAAAATCATGATACATACCCTTCTGAACCAACACTACCTTTTTATTCAACTCAATGTCATCCTTTTGCGCTTTTTTAATTCTATTTGATAGAGATGATCTAACTGACGCCTGAAACAAAATAGAAGAATTTCATTCACCAACAAATTCTATTCCAAATTTCAGCAAATCAAGAACAAAAGGATCTCGTTCGAAACATAGCATGGTTAGTAAAGCAGTAATTATTTTAAATCAAAGCATCGACCACTTTATTTTCTTTTCTCGGATGGTATAGGATCATATAATCATTATCATTAATTAAATCATTCCATCTCCTCTATTTCATGTTCAATTATTTCAGAGTGAATATACACTTCAAATATTTGTGATCTGTATATATTTCACACTTTACTCCATACAAATGATGAAACAATACTTTTAATGAAAAGACAACATAAGCTTATTCCAAATCATGTGTAGGGTAATTTAACTCATGAGGTTTCAACTGATGTGTAGCACAATAAATTACCTGATCATTCTACATAAGGACAAAACCATTTCCTTTCAACAAAGCATCACTTTAGAAAACAAACTCACCAATTTTGGAAGGATGTACCTAAACAAGAGAATTCACCAATATTCTTTTTTAATTCCTAAAAACAATCATCACATTCTTTTGTCCAAATGATCATAACACATTTTCAAGATAACATAGTCATTGGACTAGATAACTGTGAAATTTTTCTCAGAAATCCTCCGGTAATAACCTGGCAAACCAAGAGCACTACATATCTCCGTCATATTTGTGGGTCTTGGACATTCTTTGAGAACTATAGTTTTAGAGGGATCAACAATTATGCCATTTTTGGCAACATTGTGACCATGGAATGAAATCTTTTGTAACCAAAACTCACAATTGTTGAATTTCCCAAATAGTTTCCTATATTTTATGGTTTAGAAACAACCCTTAAGTGAATTTCATGTTCCTATTTACTTTTAGAATAAACCAAAATATCATCAATGAACGCAACCAAAACTTTCCCATGAACTCCCTAGAAATTCAATTCATAAGATCCATGAATATAGTAGTTGCATTAGTTAACCCAAAAGGCTTCAATACAAATTCATAATGGCCATATCTCGTATGAAACATGGTCGTTGGAATTTGTGCTTCCTTTACTTTAAACTGATGGAACCCCAACCTCAAGTCAGTCTTTGAAAAATACAGAGACCCATAGATCTGATCAAACCAATCATCGATATAAGGAAAATGAAAATTGTTCTTAAAAGTGATGGTATTCAATGCTCTATAAACAATGAAAAGTCTCATTGAACCATCATTATTTTTACAAATAATATTGGATCCCCCCATGGTGATGTGCTAGGTCAAATGAATCCTTTACATATAAACTCTTACCACTGCTTCTTTAACTCTAAAAGTTCAAATTGATCCATTCGATAAGAGGGTTTGAAATTGGATTAGAATCTGGAACTAAGTCAATAGTAAATTCAAATTCATAATCAGGTATAATACTAGGAAACTCATGAAGAAAAACATGAAGATACTCATTTACCACTTGAAAATCATTAATCTGAACAGCTCATTTGTTTTCAATAATATGTGAAATGTATCATTTATTTCCATCTTTTAATATTTTCTCAGTTTCCTGATATGTTATCAAAATTAACGGTTCATTATTGTACACAAACTGAAAATTTTTATGAAAAGAAAATTCTTTAGATCTGCATTTAATATTATCATGATAAACAGATAGCCAATCCATGCCCAAAATAACATCAAACTCTACTAGAGACAAAACAATAATGTTTTCAGGTAGAATCTTTCTACACACAAGTATAGGAAGGTTCTTATAATTTGTTTTTGTATAAATATTTCCTCCACGTTTTTTACCATATGTTTAGGATACATATCATGAAATGGAAATCCTAATTTATTAGAAAACTTATTAGAAATGAAAGAATCTCTAAACGATAAATCAAACAACACTTTGGCATAATCTGTTCAAACAAAAAGTGTACCTGATACTACATCATTTGATGACCCAACATCTGCTGAAGTAGTTTCAAAGGATTTAACCACCCCTTTCATCTTGTAGTCTAGCTTCTTTAACTCATTTGAGTTCTTTGTTGGACACACATTTTAATAATAACCCATTTCATTTCATATAAAACATCTTACCGCTGGATATTCATTTCTTGGTTGATCATATTTCTTACAGTTACAAGCAATATGAACAGACTTACCACACCTAAAGCACTTTCCATACATTGATAATCATTCTACATGATTCTTTTTACCACAATTATCTAAAGTTAGTTATATAGTTTTCTTAAATCCAAGATTCTTTGATGATATCTTTCCCGTTGGATACAAACTGGACCTCTTATTCTGTTCTTTTTCAAAGAAAAAATGATCATCGGAAAACTCCATTTCCACCTTCTCCGCACATCAAACAAGTTTTTAATAACTTTGGAACTCATTAGAGCATAATTCTCTTCAATATCACTTCTTAATTCCCGATTAAAATCAATTTATCTTACTATCACAATCTTAGATGAAATTTAGATCATACCTTGCCAGTCGAGTGAACTTTACATCATAAGCAGCCATTGATTCATCCACCTACCTAAATTCTAGGAATTTTTCTTCCGTCCGAAGACGAACCACCATAGGAAAATATTTATTCAAGAAACATACCTTTGAATTCATCCCAAACATGAGCATGAATCTCCTCGATATCCCTGATATGTTTCACCATCGACCACCACTAATCAGCTTCAACATCAAAATGGTAAACATCAAGATAAACCTTTTTATGTTCTAAACAACCCATGACATCTAAAATCATTTTTAGTTATTTAATCCACCCTTTTCCTTTCATTGAGTCATATGATCCTCTAAATGATGGTGGATGTAGACTCATGAAATGTTACACTGGTGACATATTCCTCAATTATTGATCTGATAGATCTCATGCATCGATACCACAACCATTTATATCTTGAGTCAATTGTGCCATCACTGCAACACACTTTTCTGTTCTAATTCTGACCATCTCAGGTTGCATATTAGGAAGGTTGTCTTACTTTTGATGTTGTTCCAACGTAGCTGCCCAATTTCCTCAGTATAAAGCCATTCTAAACATATAAATCTCTTAATTGAGGAAAAATGGTATACTTTAAATGCTATATCATTTCAATATAAGGGTAAATTAATTTATGGATATTAATTTAACAATTCCATAACTCCTAATGTTGTCTAAATCGACCTCTGATACCAACAATAAAGACCCGACCTTAAACATTGAATATTACTAAATTATGTTAATAATTCAAATTGAGGATATTTTCATGTTTTAAGATATAGATAATTAGGTCATAACATATACATAACAACTTGAATATTACATGTATACACATCAACCCAGTTTCCATTTTTTCTCAAAATAATAATTCTTGAAAAAAATAGACATGTCTAGTTCCATGTTTTAGACAACATGAATTTTACTTGATCCCATACTTGAGCCTATCCCACTTTATGTCATGTGAAAAACATTTTAGAAACCTGGGATTAACATAAAAAGACTAGTAAGGTATACACAAAAGAGGAAATCTATTTTTTTTTCCAAAAATGACCATTTATACATTATCATAAGTAATACTTTTAACCTTTATGAAGTAGTAAATAATATTCACTGAATAAAAGATCATTTCTTACCCTTTTGTAACAAAAATATTACAATAAAACCCATATAATGAACACATAACATATAAAGGTAACTTGGGACACAAACATACTTAAATGGAATAACTATACGGTCGACTTCCACACATATCACTAAATGAAATTGATATGTGACAAACTTACATACCAAATTCATAGGAGGTTATAATGTAACCAAATATCCCTTTTTATCACGGCCCCACCCGTCATTTGGTTTATTTCATAACCACCCTTCAATTTTCCATGTAACATTATGAAATCTTAACACATACAACAAATATAATGGAAAGAAAACATTTCCATATTTCAATAAAAATTTATCACATAATTATATTGACATAAAAAATCCATAATCAAAACCATTTTCAATATCAAAATAAATAAAAGAGTATATGGTATTTATTTTCCTTTTAAAAACATTACTTCTTGTTACGGATGCCAGAGAGCAAATAATACTCACAACGACAGAAAGGTTTTTGTCACCGCTTACGAAAAAAGAAACATTAATTTTGTAATTTAGTAAAAATATTCATAGAAAAATATTCCCTTTGAATGAAATGAAAATTAAATGGTGTTTATACAACATATAAAATAATTTCTTGTATTATAACCAAATATGCCTCAATGAAAAGTGATTAGTTGTACGTTCCTTACCTCGAGTCTGACTTGACCCGTTCATTCATAAATCTCCCAAATAATAAAATAAAGTTAATTTATATTTTCTTAAGAACCTTTTCCATGTTTATTATTCCTTTTATATCAATTATTACCATGCTATAAACATTATCTAATCATTTATGTTAACAGTGATCATTTTGTCGATATTTTGTACTTGAGTGAAAATGGACTTCTTATAATTACAATTTATTCATGCGGTCAAAATTTCATTATATCCACAATGATATTCATGATTTAGATATCATATATATCATATATATCCAGAATATACATGTATTCATAATTTTATATAACATTTGAATATAAGAAATGAAATGCACCGTTCATGGAGATGGTAAGTCGTACATACACATGAACGCTAATTCCATTTCTATTACGTATTTTAATGGAATAAAAACATAATGATACATAAGTATATTATAATTATAGTATAATATAAAATATAACTACATTAACTGTACCCTTTATACATTCCACATAAGTCATGAACGATTCATATCACTTTGAGGGGGCGGTAGTCCGCACTTCATCAAATGAGATTATCGTATTTACCCACTATGGAAACCATAAAGGTATCCTTTAATTTAAATATACAAGAAGCGTAGAAAAAATATAAATATAATATATATCATATATAAATACACTTTCATCATAATGGCCACCATGAGAGGCGGTTGGAGATATTTGAATAATCACCATTTTGTGAGGTAGTAGTTCGTCGTCAACGCAAATAATATGTTATTTACCCCTTTGACGGAGGTGTGTGTAAGTTTAGTTTGAATAATTTTAATAAAAGCAACCTAGAGTTTTTTCTATATAGGTGTTGTTATAAAATAAAGGAATAATAAATTTTTAAAGTGTTGGAGAAGTAAAATAAAAAAAATACAACAAAAGAATTTAAGAGAAATTCCTACCTATAATTCAGGTAACTCTCTTTGGTTTTAACCAAAAAAAACTACATGATGTGCCTTATGATTATTCTAAGGCTTTTATAAGGAGGAGAGTTATGTTTGGAGATTAACTTGGTAGATGTTGGATGTGCCAAGATGTGTGAGATGTGCGAGGAATGGGTTAGAGGTGAGAGCATTATATAATAGTGTGGAGGGGCTCCTTAGGAAAGTGGGAAAATATTATTTTCTTATATAATGATTTTCGGTTTCAAAAGATCCAAAATTTATTAAAATAAAATAAAATTTGAATCATGGTTGAAATAAATTCACCCAATAATAATTGGAGTGGTTGTGTATATTATATGAATCTTTATAATCTTATTTAATTAAATCATTTATTAATGAGATAAACACTACATCATTATTGTGTCATAACTAATTTTATTTACATGATGTATAAAAATTATAAAAAAAATAACATGATTTTTGAAATCATTTTAGACTTCCAAAAAATATATATATTTGAAAATTTAACTTATATACTACGTGAAAATTAATTTACTAAAAAATATAAGTTTTTGTCATTTTTGTCATTACTTTAATTGAATTAAAATGGAGTGTCATTATCACACTTAAGTGGCTCCATGGGGTCCCAAAACAGACCAATGGATGTCCATGGTCATCCATGATTCATCCAATAAGGTTATTACAAGTGTTAAGGTAATTTTTTATTTTTATAATATTCTTTTTACCTTGAATTAAACTATTTAACTTTAAACGTGGTAAATAAAAGTCAAAAGATACTATTCACCAAAAAAATATTTTCACCATACTGAACCAAATTTAAATAATAATAACAACTATTTATTTCATATTTTTGAAATTCAATTCACAGATGTGGTAAAATTTCATTAGAATGAAAAAGACAGGTTTTTAACTACTACTTTGTGTTTTCACTATTCATAAAAAACTGATGTTTTTCAGAAAAATAGAAAATATTTACCCTAAAATATATTTGAAATTAAAAAGTTTAAAATAATTTCTATTTTCACAAATTAAAAACATAGAATTTGGATTAATTAATTTAAAATAAATTCCCATTGTCAAAACAAGAGGTGTGTTTTGATGAAATTTTAACTTTCAAAAGATTTACATTTGTTTATGTCCAATATCTAAATGAAATTAATTCCATTGACCAAAATTGGATTAAATTGTAAAAATATAATCTAACTACAATTTAAAAGTAATTAAAAAGATAATATAACCATATAAAAAATTACTTTAAAAGGCAGTTTTGAATTAAGATACATTTTTTCACTATTCATCAAAAAATGAATTTTATCCGAATAAAACCAAAATTTTACCAAAAGTGAATATTGATATCCCAATTCTAATGTAGAATTTTATTTTGATAATATAACATATAATAGTGACAAAAACATGATTTAAAGAGGGTTCTCCCTCAAAAGGTGGTAAATGGACCTTTTAAAGTAAATTATGTTTTAAATTATATTTATTCACATTTTACTTCTATGACATTTAATGGATAAATGTAAAAACATTTAACAAACATGTATAATCATAATGTTGTTAGTTCATTTCATTCCCACCAATAGCGCAAAGAGTGTGTTCTAGGTGCATGGTTTTCCAAAGCATGTGTAGCCCATGAAAATTCTCTCTATAAATGTACTATAGCATTTCACATGTCCACATAGTCTCCCTAAAAAACTTTCCAAAACTGTATAACCATATATATATATGGTATATATGGTTTAGAAACATAATTACTACTAACTGTGTTCCAACCATGTGCCTTCAAATGCTTAAAAAACTCAAGGCTCTAGGCTCCGAACAATCCCTAGAGTCTCCTATTAATTTCCTTAAAACACATGCATATTTTTTACAATAAAAATATTTTATTACATAAATTTAAATGTCTCATAACATTGAGGTGCACTAAGGTTCTTTCACCTCCCCCAATTAATAAAAATTCTCCTTATGTTTCATCATTTAGGGTAATAATGAATTATTTGAGAAAATATCATGCCACTGAACATGTATGTCAGCCACTGACTCCCAAGTCATGTCTAACACATGTTCATGGTGATATTGAACCCAAACTAAATGAACTAACCTACCTCAGAGATCCATCATGCTTCAAACCATGATATAAACATGGTTCCCCTGAAATTAATCATTAAAATCTATTTCCAACTTATCAAGTTGAAAGCATGATATGGGTTTGAGAAGTAATGATGTAAATGAGAAATATGAAAAACGTCATGCATAAACCTATATATTTGATAATATTATATATGATAATCCATTTATCTAGCCCTATAAAAAACAAATAAAATTTCTAAAAATGAGGTGATATCTTTCCTTACTTCCTGAACCATCAACTTTCTAGTCTAGTCATAAAAAATAAGAATACTTGATCCCCGACCATGAACTGTAGAGGTTATCAATAATGATTGTAATATAAATTCATTCTATACCAAGTTGTATCCATATAATTTTTTAAAAGATAAACATTCATTGACATATCCTAGATGAAAAGAGTTCCATGTAGTGCTACCTCTCTAACATATTATAAGGACAGAGGAGATCAACCTAGCATACCATATAAGTCTTTATAAGGAGATATATGTATAGTAAAATTGAATATATTATTGTATGTAATTTTATCTAGAGCTATGTTTTTATCATAATAACATATGAAAATGAGGATAAATTCTCTAAGAGTGTACTCTAATAATTTTATTGTTTCCTTGGAATTCGCATCGATATAAAAGTGGTATGCTGTACTCAAAAGGACTATGTACCTAACAGCCTCTATAACCCTTTCCAAAAAAATGATGTAAAACATGAATATCCATCAGATATAATAGTCCATGGAACTCCATGAATTCATATCAACTATTTGACAAATATCCTTTTAATATCATCCATTAAGAAATATATCCTTGATAGGTAAAAAGTGAGGTTACATTGTGATCCTATCGATAGTAACCCATAATATATCAGTGCCTAGTGGGGATCTTGGTATACCAGTCAAAAAATCCATACTAACTTGATACCATTTCCACTTAGGAATGGGAAATGGATATTGAATCCATAATGATTACTAGTATTTTTCCATCACGTACTAATAGGTGGAACATCAAGTAATAATTCCAAATTTCTCCCTTTTCATGCCAATCCATTAATATTAGACATGTATATCAAGACACGTCATTAAAATCTAGGGGTGTACCACACATGTAGAGGAATGATAATCTTGCAACAATTTTTACTAGATATATGTATAATTCCAGATGCATCCATGGATACACAACACCTCATCCATATCAATTATCCTTCTTGGCAGTGGTTCCTCACCAAAAACACATTCCCTTAGGTCTAATCCCTCAGGGTCTGAATGCTACTACATTATCACTCTTCCCAGAAGTGAAGAAGTCTCTGGAAAATCATTAACGAAAGGCTGTCGTTGGAGGTCTCAGAACTATAATATAGAAACCCATTATTTTCACAAACATATATATATATATTCGGTAATTTTTTATGAACATTCAACACATCACACAAAAACATGCAAGATGACCATAATAGTTTAGTGTATTTAAATACTAGGTACAAAAAATTCTAATTTTTTGAGATACCTTCAACATATCCCATAAATATTATCCTTTCTTGTACATTTAACAAACATAACATACATAAATATTTTATTCATAAATAGGTGAATGTAATCATAATAAAGGGTGATCTAAGATGATAAATAAAGGTAATAAGGGATATATGTAATCATAACATGAACGTAAGGGTATGAAAAAAAGATCATAGAATTTGAAAACATTACCCTACATGTAAAAGATCACAACCTTGATTTATGGCATATGGATTCGTAGTTCATAATACATGTATCATAAGGGTATAAACGAACATGGGATATGACATTATAACATTGAAATAATACATAGAATTGTGGAATGTAAATAATTATAGATAATCTTATGTCTAGGATAGATACCAAGTCATTCATAATATATTATTCTTAGGATAACCACCAATGTACCAGCTTTTAGAATGTGATAACATCCCAGGTACCGATTTTCATGCTTGAGAAATACTCAGGTGTTGCCACATTTATTCTTGGGATATCCAACTATGTAACCATTGAGCACAAAAAACAACAATCATTACCCAATGTATAGGAGACAGATATAGGCCCACCCATAATAAGATTAAAATCAAACATACGTGTTCCAAAAGATCATAATTATTTCATCATATTAGAAACCATGAAATCAAATCAGTATCATAATCATTTAATCACTTCCTGAAATCATAACCCATATAAAATGAAGCACATTTCATAAGAATTTTATCATGGTATAAACCATTAAAAATAAATGAGTTTCATAGACCTCATGTCATAATAATCCTAAACAATATAAAAAAATAAGAATGGTATACTTGGATTATATCCCCTTTAAAGAATAAGTAACATAAAACGATGTAATATAATATGGGAAATGATTTTAAAAGGCCATTTGGAACATTTATTTGACGAAAATAAACTTTTTTTGAAAATACATTGTTAATACTAATCATTTTATAACATTTTATAAATATTTTTCTTTGAAAATAAACATTTAAAACATAAAAATGAATATCTAAAAATAATTTTAATTTTTTATGGAAACAATCATTTCATTTTAAAAATTCATTTTAAAAGAAAAAAATTTCAAAATCATTTTCATTGAAAATATCCTTGAAATATTATATAGGAAGCCTTTAAATTATTTCAATCATTTATTGAGGAAAATATCCTTTACAATTTTAAAACACATTTTCAAACATAAATAATTTTGTAAATAATTTTAATTGGAAATAAACATGTAAGAATATAAAGGAATATTCATTTAAAATAATGGTCATGATAGTGGGAAAATCCATTCATGTTGTACACGTTAAAAAAAGATATCATTTTCATATTTTGTGAAGGTTAAATAAGTATTGTTTGGAAAATGATATGAAGATTCCTTTCAATTGTTTTTATTAAAATTAATACATGGTTGACAATAATGTTAAAAATCAGTTGAATAATTTTAAACACATTTAAAAACATAAGAATGTATGTTTTTGATGAAGAAGGGTTTTCAACCAAAGAGAGAAATAAATGCATTATTTCAAAAAATTTATATTTTGAATTATTTAGTATACAGGGAGGGGAAAATGAAGGGAAAAAAATATTTTAATAAAATATACATAAGAGAATAAAATACATTATTTTTGGGATATATATTATAAAATTTTATCATATGTTTCATAATCATAAATAATCTCAACAAACGATGATACTATAACATAAAACTATTACCACTTTGGTAACATTTATTTATAAACACCATAAAAGAATAAAATTAAATGAAACTAAGAGTATCATGGAAAAAAAGTTTCATGATATAATATGCCTAAGGGGTATTTATATAATCCTTATAGAATAATATAAGTGTTTAACATTAATTAGGTTTTGAATAATTTAATTTGAGACAAAAAACCCTTACTGCATTAGTAGATTTTGAATTTTAAACCCCATGAAAAAAAGGTACTAAAATGGATATGTAAATATCCTTTATTTTAAGGATGATAATAATAAAATAAATTCATTCTCATTATATACACCACATAAAATAATCTTGTGGTGAACATATAATATCACATAGAAAATAAAAGCGAGATGTTAATTTCTTACCATAAGTCTCGACATCCGTCACAAACATTCAAAATAATTTCATAATAAATATAGGTTTATTATAATTATATTAAATGACCATATATATATATATCATACCATTTAAAATTTACTTTTTACATTTTATTACCCATTTATTAATAATTATATGATAATAACATTTTTTGGGTAATACCTGCTTCTTTCTGTATAAATGATTTGATTTGTTATTTATGGTCCTGTAGAATAGATCATTATTAAATAATATTATAAATGTAAAAAATTATATAAATATTATATATATTCATTATATATATATATATATATTCTTATATTGATCCATAAAAAGTAGAGATAGAAAATGAAATACACCATTCAGAGGGATGGTTGGTTACACAAACACAAAAACGTTGTTACAATTTTCCCAATGGAAATATTGAAAAAAAGATAAATAAAATATTATAATTATATAATAGTTTTTTTTCATATATATAAAATACGTTCATAAAAAATCCGAATTACCATCTTTATATTGTGTGAATGAATTACATTTATTTTTGAGGTGACAACCTTTTGTACACACGAGTGACATTTTCGTATTCTTACTGAATTGAATGTAAGACAATATATGTTATATAAAAATCCTATTATTATAATAATAACATAATTATCATAAGAAAATATATAATCCATCCTTATATCCACTCATTCTAGTTGGTAATGAAAAACATAATAATATTGGTTTGAGAGGTGGTTGCTTGCCTTACACACAAATGATGATTTCTTATCCCATTTAATGGAAGAGGATATGGTTGTAGCTAATTACCTTAATAGAAAAAAATCTATGTTCATGGAATATAATTATATTAATATAGAATAATTATTTAACAATACATGAATAAGGCTGAGCAGAAAATAAAATAAAAATGCTCATTGAAAAACGTTACCTCTTCTTTGAGTAACCTTCTTCAATTTGCAAGAAAAGACTTCATAGGCTATATTTATGACTAAAATAATAATAATTGGATTATAGTAAGCAAGTAAAGAATTTATTTGGGATGTTATTGGATGAAATAATATTTTTTCAATGTGGGACTAGGATAGGATAGGGGGTGTCTTTTTATAAGTGAGGTGAGTGCTACACTTGTAATTTTGGAAAAGAAAAATCTTTGCCCACGTTTTTCCATGCCAAATAGGCTAACAAATTTACCATTTTAGAAAATAGAATTGATACAGTTGATATATGGAGAGATTGTTTTTTTAATATTTTTTTATCAATTTAACACATAAATGTTTTGTTTTACCCATGTTAAATTCAGTTTTACCTTAACTACTATCAATATTTTTCTACTAATTTTACTTTTAATTATGGTAATAATTTAATTTCACTTTATTAGTTAATATAAATTATGATGACCCAAACATGAAATTAATTTTTACAAATTCCATCCATATATGTGGGAAAATTATATATATAATTTATTTGGCTAGTGTGACGAGAAATCCGGATTTTAATGAAAAAATGATCAAAATTTTATAATGTTTTTATATTAAAACTAAAAAACATATTTATTACAATTTAATAAATTAAATTAATATATATATAATTGAAAAATTTATTATAAATTTATCTTAATATAATTTTTTATGTTTTTAAAAACTATATAAGAAATTGAAACTCTTAATAAAATCCTCTATTTTCCACTATTCATAAAAAATTATCTTCAATGAAAATATAAAAAAGTCACACTAGAGTAATTTTTAAATTTTTATTTTAAAATTTTATTTAATTTTTCAATGAAATTATCTAAAATCGGAGGACATTAATTTTATGATAAGTAATCAAAAGGCATCATATCAACTTTTTGAATAAATAGCGTTTTTCAATGAAAAATTAGATTTATTATAATATCTAGTCTATAAAAAATATGATCAATTTTAGAAATTAGATTTAATATAAATTTAATAAATTTCTTTAAAATCATTCAGAAAAAGTTATTTAAATAATTTTTTTATATAAATATCTTTTTATGTATAAAAAATAGTTTTTTAAAAATAGATTCCATTTGGTTTTAAATGGGTTTTATTTTCATTTATAATTATATTTTCACCAAGGAAGCTTATATATACATGTGTAAAGAATATATTTTTATAATTTAGTTAATCCTATTAATACACATCATTCAAATGGCTAGGTGATATCCATCTTATTAAATTATAAAATTTAAATAGTATGTAATGTTTGCATTAATGTCATGGTTTCATGTAAAATATAATAAAAAAGGTGATGCATGTAATGAAAAATATAAATAATATTAAATTTATTAAAAAAATCGGAAAATCTCATGAATTAGGTTTTACCTCCCTTAAGTAAATTTCTTCCTCACAAATTGAAATTTTTTGTTAACAAAGGGTTTAATATTTTAAAAGCCTGTTGTGGGAATCCAAATCGTAACATAAGATAATCATGAATATTAATTAAAAGCATGAAATGTATGTTTGATGTCATTTGTAATAAGACTAAATGGGTTTCCAAATAAGAGAAAATATGTGTGAAGTGAAAACATGGATGCAGAAGATAAAACTAACAAAAAAGTACTAACGGTGATAGACATATAACATGGTCAAGATTAATTTTAATGAGTAAAAAGCCATAAAACCAAGAGGTGTGAAAATGTTAATTTATATTATTAAAAATGATGATGATAGTTTCAAATTTTCTATAAATATCCTTTTTCTTATTATTGTGATTTTCTAATTGTAAGATATACATAGATTATTTTATTCTATTTAATAATCATAATTCATTCCTTTGGTTATGCCTTGATCAATTTATTCATCATCTCTTAATTTAAGAGATGTTTTTTCATGTCTGAAGCACTAAATATTATCTTTAAAATAATTATAAGTCATCCCTTATACCTCTTGTTATTATCCAAAATAAAATGTTTAGCCTAAGATAGACATTAATATTTATACGAGGAAATGATATATTTGTATCAAAAATATCTTCCAAAATTAAACTAAAACCATTCAATAAATAGTTAACCTGATAACCCTTCCATAATAAAAAATTTATAAATATGTTCCATAATTTTTTGAAAATCAACATAACAATAATACCCTAAATTTTATAAATAATATTTTTATTTTCACATTCAAAATATGTGAATAACTTATTCATATAATTTCATGAATCCTGGTAATGACCAAAATTACCATAAAATCACAATTAAAACATACAAACTCCCTCAATCCTTGAATAATACAATAATTTATTTAATATAATCCATAAATACAATAATTTTTTAAATTCTATCACTTATAACATACAGCACTTTTTCCACAAATCATTAACCTGTTCCAAGGACCTCAATATTATCCTATTTACTTCATTCATCTCAATCATCTATTTATTAAAACTAAACAACACTTTCTGAACAATTGAAAAGTATTAAGGGTTATCTTGATATACTAAAAATATAACATTTCTATTTAATCACTTTTCAAGGTCAACAACACCATTCAATATATTTTTTTCAAATTCTTATCGATAACTGTATACTGAGAAATAATTATATATCATCCCACCTAGGAATCTAATAACTGGTGCCTTGAGAATGATGGCCACATGAACTCAAGTGCACCTCCCCAAATGTGAGAGGCTTCCGACAATGAGAAGGGGCCTAGGTTGAATACATTGGGGGATTATAACCTCGCTATTGAGAGTATGGCATAAATGGTAAGTTATGTAGATAATGATAGGAACTAAAAATAAATATCCAACAATGAAATAACAATAAATCATCCATATAAATAACCAGGAAGAAGATGAATCATAAGAGTATACAAAAATGACAATGATCATGTCACATATCTACAAAAAAAATGAGGTAAACGAGATAATGGGGAAAAAGAATAGACCATATGGGAAAAAAAATTAAAAACTAACAAAAGGATCATCTACTAGCATCCTGGCCATAAGCTGAGTCCTCTACTTCATTAATCAACACTGTAACCAAAGAGTAAACATCAAAAGATGTGCAATTCCCTTTTTAAAAACATATAATCATGAATAATTCTCAAGTAAGAAAGTAAGACTGAGAAGGGTGTGATATATACACTGTAGGACACCACCAATGATGTATAGGAAAATCTAGTCTTTTGATATAAAATGTACAGTGTGATGGTACATCATAAATTATATGTTATAACTAAATAAAACATATCAGTTGAGGTTCCTCATTGATACCTGACATAAAATGCCTACTTTTCCCTATTCCATATATATATGAATGAAATTAAACATATATGGATTTTATATTTGTGTAATAATGGGTCATCATAAATTTGGCATAAGCAATAGACCAAGAAAAAACATGTTATTTTTCTTATTTCCTTAGGAGTTCAATTATTTATTCATAGTTTTTAACATAAAATTCATCCTTAGAATTTAATAAGAGGAACCATGATCGCATACAAGGAAATTCACTATATTAATCCAAATCATTGATCCAAGTGCACTATAAATAACCATAAAATACGAGTCTATCAAAGGTGATCAATAAATGGAATCCCATGTATTACTCTCGGGAGGGAGTAATCATTACCCTTTGAGCCCATATCAGATATCTGATGTGTGGGACTGAGTATCGCTCATGTCGAGGTAAACCGTCTTCCCACCACGAATATTTATGTTGAAGCCCCTCAGGAATTTGTTTCACTTATGGTTTGGTATGAAATCCACCCTAGTAGGGAATATCAAAGGAATTCTATAATGAATCAATGTTTTTATTCCATCATATTTTCAATCTATAAAAGTAAAAATTATAAAGCTTCAGAATCCCATCCAAGGGTCCCTTAAATAGGTACCCTTGTATCAATGTTGGATTTATATGAAGGTATGGTTTAGGTATTAAGGACTCATACCATTTAACTATGAAATATATTTAAAATACTTTATAAAATCAAGACAATTCATTTAATTCAAGAAATGCATGATATAAAAAAATTAAAAAGTCCTATCACATGACCAATAATTTTCTTTAGATAAATTCACATTCTCAATAATGTATTACAAGGAAGAACATACACCTAAAATGGTGGATAAAAATTTAAGTAAAAGATTATTTTATTCCTTTATGAAAGGTATCACCCATGGTGGTTAATCAGGTTGAGGAGATCAACCTATGATATTGATTCACAGTTACCTAGAACCGTATTAAACATGAAAAGAAAATTAATTCAATTAAATATAATATAAAGATATGAAACCAATTGAGTCTGGTGTGTACCACAATGGTTCATGATAAAATATATTGAGATGTTATGGAATAAAAACTATAAAACCTTCCTTAATCCTATAGATCTATATTCATCCAGTGTTGGCCCTTGAATAAAGATAGAAAGGGATAAATCCTAAGAATAGACAAAAAAATTATAATTGATTATATTAGTTTAGACTAAAATAGAAAAAAAATATAATGATATAATCGATGGAAGGATGGATACACAGTGAGAAGCAAATAGTTTTGGATACAATGTGTCCAATGATGAAGAAAACGATGCTTATAAAAAGATGAAACCAAAAATACTAGGATAGGTGTAGGGGGAGATCTTTTCACATCATAAATCCTATAAAAGAAGAGAGGGATTCTATCAAACAAGCGATCCCCTGCTCGTTTTCAAAAAAAATCACTATAGTTTTTACAAGGCCTTTAAAGTTTACAATACATGTAAATCTCGAGTTTAACCCTCCCATGGAAAACCCAATTTATGATGTTCATGGTGTCTATCCACACCATTACACATCATGTATTATAAATACAAACCATGTATATATAATAAGCATATGGTATTTGGATTACATCCATCATCTTTCCTTTTCACATCTCTCATTATATGAACAACTAACCAACCTAAGGGCCTTGTAACTATAGTCTAAGATGACAGAAGAACTAAATAGTGGTTTTGAAATAACAAGGGGAAAACATACCTCATAAAAAATAGGATGTTACAGCCTCCCCTTATTGGAACAAACCTTCCCAATGATTCCCTTCCATGTTTGGTAAAAAAAATTCTGAGAGAAGTTATGGCCATTGAGCATGTACATTGACCTCTCTCACCCAGATACTGTCCAAAACATGGTGGTGCTGCCATATCACCCTGAATAGTGGAACATACCAACCTATAAGAGACTTTTTGATCTGATCAATGATATTTATTGAAGTATCCTCAAAATATGCATCTACATTGAGTACAATATACACATGGTCAAATGAATGAGATGTTTCAAGTTGATAATGATGATGTTATGATACCTGGAATACATCGTGTATCCTACCATATATCTAAGGGAACTATGACCGATATGCTACCGACCTGGATCTCTCAATGATCTGAAAGGCCCGGTATAATAAAGTGATAGCTTGCCCTATCTCTGAATCCATCTAAGACCAAGTCTAGGTTAAACTCACTGAAGGACACAATGTCCTACCTCAAACTCTTGAGGTTAACGACAATGACCAGTAGAAGAAATTTTCCAATAATGAGGTATATACATTTTTTTAATCAATTTTACCTTCATTAATGTATTATGAACAAGAATATGACCTAATCATGATACCTCACCTATCTCTTACTAGTATAGTTGTAAACAATATGACCTACCATAAAGGGACTCATATGATTCCATCTAAATTGTTTCATAAAAATTATTGTTGTAGAAAAACACAAAGAGATGTATATGTTTTCCCATGATCCAATGAAATGACAGAAATATGCTCAAGGAATATCCTCTTACACCGATATTTTCTACTTGAACTGTCCATTGGTCTCAGGGTGATATGGTGTACTCAATACCATTTGTGAACCTAGTAATTTTTGTAACATCGATCAGAACTATAATATAAAAAGAGAAGCCTAACCTAATATTATTGAATTAGGAACACCATGATGGAATAATATCTCTTAAAGATAAATTATCCCAATCTCATTATTGGAGAAGTAATTTTCAGTAGATATAATGTATCAGACCTAGTTCAACCTATCAAAAAATAACATATACTTAATCACAATGTCAAAGAGATATCAAAAAAATTATCATAAAATAAATAGGTGTTTCATCCCATTTCTACTCATGAAGAGACACAATATGTAAAACTATAGCAGGCTGATGGTGCCCAACCATTTCATACTGATATGTGGAGCATCGAGTGACAAAACATGTGATATTTTTCATCATACTTGACCACCAATACTGATGACATATGTCTCAATAAAACATGGTAAGATGTTGGTGAACTGAAAAAAATAATCATGATATTATCACATAAACTCTTCCCATATTTCTGATGAAATCCAAACATGCATGTGAAAGTATACAATCTCATCATCATCGATAACCCGACCATGTTGTGGATCCTCACCTATGATACATTCCCATAGGACTAATCCTTCACAATCCTAAATCCATCTCAGTTATACCCATTTTTAAAGGAAGGATGACACTACTAATGCTTCTGAATCAATTTTACCCTGACACTCCTAAACATGAAGGTGTCTCTCATAAAATAAATGCATCAATTAGCTCATTGTACTTCCTGCGTAGAAGGCCTATGTATAAGAATTTGGGTTTAGTGCATCAGCTAATTCATTGCCCTTTCCTTGTGTATAGGAAAGATCAAAGTCAAATGAATATATATATTATACCCATTTTCATTACCTGGTATTCATATCACACTTTGTGGAATTATATATGAGACATATATGATCCATTTTAATTATAAACCAATATCCTAGTAAATAATGTCTCCAACTACATAACATAATAACTATAACATCTAGATTGATTTCATGTCTAGGTTAATTCCACTAATGATGTCTCGACTAGAAAGACCCATACATTGAATCATGGTCTTCATGTATCATAATTTATCCTAGGCTGAATGAAAAGGCATCACTATGATAAATATAGGTTCTTCTTAGCCATATAATAATCCTGATCAGTGCTGAATTATGTCTCAATTTTAAATCATGAAAGGGTGTCTAAATGTATTCAGACCTCAAGAACATTAGAAAATTCTTTTTCAACCCATTAATAGGTTTTTCTATGTGAGATAAGTTCTATAAAATCACCCATAATATCCATCAATCCCATGAAACTATGTATCTAAAATACATTATTTTTTTACTCCTAGGAAACTAAAGAACTCTAATTTTTTGGGAAAATAGACACAATAACATCCTACCCCTCCCCACTTTCTTGAGAAAGCATAAAGAGATTACCTTTCCTTAAGCGATAACCCCACGGAGAGAACGTCTGGTAATAAATTCCAAGGGATTCATTACCACCGGGGGGAGGACTATCCCTTTGAAAATAAAACAATGAAACCAAACATGTCATTATAAAAGACCAGTACATGATACATGAAAAAAATGTAAAATAACTCAATGTAATACAATGGATTAAAAACCCAAACTACCCCAATACCACTAAATAATACAAAACCAACATTACTAAATTCCACCAAACATAACTCCAATGATCCAAAGATGATTGTTTCTCCATGTACAAAAAACGAACCAAGTATCACGATGCACCACTAACGAAGTGTGAAACTTTACCATTTCATGTGTCATGATGAAAAATATCTACCAAAGCCCCAAAGTTACAATATAGGGGTGAGTAATGAAACTCAGTAGGATTTCCCTGAATGACTTTTCTACTCACTCTACTAGGATATAACCTCTTATCACATTTATATAAAACATTTTATATAAATATTTGAAAACATTTTATATCAAATCAAAAAAGATTAATACCAAATAATTTACCATAATGAAATTTTTTCATACAGAACAAAAAATAATATTTTTAAACGGTTTCATAAATTCCGTTTTGGCATAATCTAATCCATCCCACATATCGCCACATCCAACAATTCATGCAACCACAAACCTCCCGATAAGAATGATTATAGAGTCATCCTTTCACTAATATATCAAATAATGATAAATTTTTATGGGGAAAAGTAAATACCCTTATCCATCGGGGAATCATCATACCCTTATCCATACTGAATGCACATGAACACACACCAACCCTGTATTCCAAAAGCCAACGCCAAAAAAACCAATTCTACAATTTCAAAAGGATCATTATTTTATTATAAACCATTAAAAACATATTTTATTTAAACCAATATTTTATTGAAAACATTTTTCCATGCATCAAAACCAAATAATAGCTTTAAAACCAACATTTTA
Source organism: Viscum album (assembly GCA_963277665.1). NCBI lineage: Eukaryota > Viridiplantae > Streptophyta > Magnoliopsida > Santalales > Viscaceae > Viscum > Viscum album. Next base: position 729,729,346 of record OY728143.1, on the reverse strand, counting down.
AATCATGTTACCAAAATCACATTCCACCAAAACACCAAATTATCCAAAATTCCACAAATTAACAAACCATAACTATAAAAGTTTTATACCATGCATTTCACAACAATTGAAAAATTAAATTAAATAAATTTATACAATTTAAAACTAAGACTTCATGTTCAATTATGATAAGTTGAGATTGAAGCCCCCTACCTCAATATTTATAGAAAAAAAAAGAACAAAACTAAAATTATAACGAAATTTAGTTGAATCATTAAAAACCCACCTGATATCACACCCCCAACAACAATAAGAAAAAATATAACAATTATTGTCATTAAATACCTTAGATCTACCCAGAGTGGAATAGATCTAACAAATATAGAGAGAGCGGGATGTATATCAATGGAAAACCAAAACAACCAACAAATATGAACACTAAATATAGGAATTGGGCTTCATCACACAATGAAAAGAATATGGATTTCATGAATTTTGATGGGGAGAGGTACCAAAGACATTGGGAGGAAGAAATATTGAGTTGGGGGTGAACATAGTGAAAATGATGGCTAAAAGTTGAAAATGACTGTGATTTATAATTATAAGATCTCACATTTTAACCATGCATAGTTAGTCACATGGTTTCAAAAAACGCGAGCTTACTATGCTTCAACCTCTTACTCAAGGGGGACTTTATCAAGTTAATCTGCATGGTTAGAAAAACCACATGCGGACTATGAAAATATCAATGTACCACATTGCACAAAAATATTGGTTTCCCACATAGTTTGGCCAAAATATGAACCATAACTATGAAACCACCCAGAATCCCCTGTTTCACATTTCATGATTTATTATAAGAGTTTTATTTTTTCACTAACTGTGAAAAAAACAACAAACATATAGAAATTACCAAAAAATTACAAAAAGTATTCCAAACTGTCCCGAAAATAACTCAAAAATTGTACATACATAAAAAAGCATAAATAAATGGTTACATGAAAATTGTGGTGCTAAATTCTCTCTACAATTGGCCCTTCCTTCCCCCAAAAGTAAAAAAATGATCATTTTTCTAAAAGTGTTTTGTCCATTGATTGACCATTTCATTCCATTGTTCCCTTGTCTCTTCCTAAATCTGGCACAATTTCCAAAAACCCACACAAGACATATTCATTTCCCATGTGAAATATTCTCTTTCCTATATATAATTTGCACTGGAACGTTCACTAATGAAACATCTAACTCCAGATGAAAGTGATTCCATTAAATCACATGGCCAGTATCAAGACGATACATTTTAAACATTGATACTTGAAACACATTATGAAAAGAACTAACCCATGGTTGAAATTACAACTGATATGCCACCTATCCAACCCATTCAAATCTTTAAAAATGGCATATGGATCATGGAGATAATTTTTTCTTCTTCAGAAAAAGGAAACGCCCAATCCCTTGAGTGATTCTCAAGAACACATGATCACACACCTCAAACAAAAATGGTCATTGATGAGGAATTTCACACAATATCTAATGACTTTATGCCATATCTATTCTCTTCCTAATCAAATTAATCTTATCAATTGTTTCATGATCAAGGATCATCCCAAAAAGTAAAGTCTCACCTATTTCTACACAGAAAATGGAGAACGACATGAACACCCATATAATGATTCAAAAGGATCCATATGTATCAGGGATTGATAACCGTGGATACATAAGAAATCTGTTAACGGTATGTTCCCCTCTCATGAGCCTCCAAAATCTATTACACAAGCTCGGAACATGCCTTCCAATTTTTTTATTTTCCTTTTAGATTTCCCATCAGTATAAAGATGATACGTTGTACTCATAGTCAACTAGGACCCAAGGTTTTTTTCTAATGATTTATAGAAACAAGAAGAAAACCTTCGATCTCTATCTGACATGATCCAAACTAATATTCCATTCCTCTTTACCTATTCTCATATGTTGATTTTTTACTAGTCTTCCATACTATGAAATTCACAAATATGGATTAAATGTACTAAATTTGTGAGTTGATCCATTATCAACCTTGTGGAATTTTTTTCAAACCATTACTTGGAGGGATATTACAAAATAAATATATTTACATAATCCCATTTCCGTACAAAATAGTTAAATACAACATCATACCTTATGGTAATTGATGTTTTTCCATAACCTAATAACAAGTTAAGAATCTTCAAAAAACAGAGCCACCATCCTCTCATGATGACCCAACAAAACTATGCTTTCAATGGCATATAAATATACGGTATTCTATTATGAACAACCCACATTAAATAGTTCTAAGTATGAATAATTTATTCCAAAAAATTCATTGGTGCGACCATCTGATATCAAAACCACAATGATGAACTCTCATCCTGCTTACATCCCTCAATGGTCTCCCCATCATTTCATTTTCCTTATAACAGTGCATTATGAATCTGATGCATGTTCCAGTCAATCAATATCATCTTAATTAATATCATATGAAATTAGAAAGAAATTTTAAACATTAAATTGGCCTTCACATTCTATGTTCATACTGGCTATGAACATCATCAACTCCTACTCATATATAGCTTATTTTATCAACTGATTATATGAATTTCATCTTAATTAATCTAACAACAGTTTTTATTTACCTTTTGTGTGAATTAAGTCAAGTTAAAACAATTTATGATACTTCATCCATATTCAGTGTATTAGATTCAAGTCCATTTGTGAGAAAATATGAATTAACCTCTTATAATCCCTAAAACGCTATGAATATCTCATGAAAGAGGTACTGCAAATATGTGTTTAAAGAAAAGAATACGAAAGATAACTTCAAATCATGGTTTAGGGTAGTAGTTCTCATGAAACCATAACAATAATAATCCCTAAGAAAATATAAGATATCCTTTCATAAGAAAACATCCCAACCCCAATCCCGAAGCATCACAATACACCACATACCCATGTCCTGATTTCAAAAATATATCAAAACCGGTTCAGATATAAGGAGAACATTACTTTCTTAAAAAGGCATCTAAGATTCCTCACTCTATTGTAAGGGATGATTTTTCCATCTTTAGTCTATATTAAGTGAAGATAATCATTATAAGTTAGGAAAACATCATCGATAATAACCATCTAGATGAGGGAAAATGTGTATCTAAATAGAATTCTTTGGTACATTCAAAGACATAATAATGTATATATTTTCCAGATCCAAAGAAACACATCTTTCTATGATTACATGGAAAATGAAACACACCTCCTATATTAAAAAATAATACGTTTATAGTTTTTAATACAACTAATGATCCCTCATGATTCCCAATACTATGGACAAGTGTTGCTCATGATTATCCATTTTCCTCGAATACACAAATATGTTCTCCCTAAACACAACCTAAAAAGTAACAAGATACCTCTGAAATATCTGATTCATAAATAACATAAACACCAATGGTTAATTCATATAACCAAAAGGAATTCACACATATTTATAATGGTCATATCAAATTTTGAATGTTTTTTCAAAATACCCTCCTTACAAACCCGCAATTGGTGGTATCCTGTTCTCAAGTCAATTTTAGGGAACCACTAAGATTCCATAAACTCATTGAACATATAATCAATTCATGGAAGTTCATACTTATTACATATCATAACATGGTTTTGATTATGATAATCCACACACAATCAGTGAGTCCCATCAGCCTTTTTCAAAAACAAGACTTGTGTTGCCCATGAAGACATGCTCAGTTGAATAAGAATTTCTCCTTTATAGCTCCTACAAAAACATATTAATATATCATAATTATATTGGATCTATTCACTAAGACTAATGGTAGAGAGGACTAATAACTTTATGGAGATCAATCATAATTTCCACTTCTATTGTGGGTGGAAACCATGACAATCGTTTATGAAAAAACACATAGAAACCATTCTAAAACTATTGGAAAACATCTATTTTTTATCTCTTCCATCGATGCTAAATTCCGATATTACAACTGTATGAGATCACTCTGAATACTTGTGCTAACAATCCCATTTCACATGCATTTACATCCAAGTCTATTATATAGAGATTCAAAACCCCATTGTAATTCATAAAAAGTGACCCTTCTGGCATAAAATTCGATGTGAGCCATGAATGTTTTCTACCAATACATACCCAGGATTATATCATAGACACGAATCTAAATAATAGATAAATATAATATAAACTAAGCTCCATCAATAGTTATTGAACATTCATTACAAAATATGGCTTGAAATTCTCTATGACCCACAAAATTTTTATGTATTGTCATAGAATGAATCATCTCGACATTTAAACCTAGAAAATAGACATCATGAGAAGAAATGAAGAGATTGGATGTATCTATATAATCAAATATGACATTTTCTTATAATTAAAAATAATTATACCTCAAACTATTGATGGTATATATTGATTATCTTTAATAACTTTGTCTTCTCCATAAAATTGATTACTTGTTGCACATTGTTCTTTATTGTCGCATTGAGATTTCCCTTGTTGGAGAGTCATGGTATTATTGGAATCCCCATGGATTTATTTATTATACTGATTATTATTATTTTGTTTCACTCATCCCATGAAATCATATTGTGAATGTGTCACATGACAAGTGTCCTGAGCACCAGACCTCAGATCCCTATGACATTAGCACTAATTATGTCCCATATGATTGAAATTACATAATTCTCCAGGTCATTAAATACATTATAACATTCTATAGTCAAATAAACTACATTGAAAACATTACAACTAGCTCTTTGGTTTTAGATGGCGAGTCAACAATCTATCCATTTGATTATAAGCCATCCATGTACCGTGGAAATATGTTTCCCTCTTATATTTGTTCCAAGTATTAGTGTTCTCTCTGTTTCCCATATTTATCAAATTACTTCCTCCACCCAGAGATCCTAGGATGTACCTTTCTTATACCATAGATATATTATCCATATTCGTGTAATACATTATGCAGAACCCAATAATCATTGATTGAATATCCAATCTTATCACTGATTCAATGATTCATGCCATCAAGGATACGATAGATAGAACATTGGGTACCAAGAGACTAAATTCATGAATTTATCTACTTACTCCATCATTTTTAGGATTTATCATTCAATCTAAAGAAGTCCATTTTTCGTGTAATTCTTAATTTGTGAGGAAATAATTTTTTATTGAACAAATCATCAAAATACATCATTGTAAGGCCATGTCTAATTTATCCCGAAAATCTAAATCCCACCATTTCATTGCTAAATACATAATAATATATATTTTAATCTTGAAATTAATCTTAGCTAGTGTGTCATAAAAATTGAAGATTCAAATTATTCTATTCAGCCACACCTCTTCCTTTTATGGTTCTGAGTCACCCCAAACATGGGTGTATTATGCTTCTATAACAAAATGGGATAATTCACATGACATGGTTCTTAATGAATGTTCCCTTTATCCATATATTGTCTATACTCTAAGGAATACGTTGGTTCACATGTGGATCATGTAAAACCACATTTTAGCAGGTTACTCTGATTGGTTTTTATGAAACCTAATGGGTTCCAATTTATGTAAACAAAAAAAAATTCTTAAGCCTCGCTCTCTATAAATTTATGGAATAACAATTTCAAATTATTCCACACCATAAATTATAATAAGGCTTTCTAATATTCAATATTTTCTACATTCAACCATTTCTAAAAAATATTACCAATATTTTTTAAATCAGAAAATATTCAAAATACTATAACTATTATGTTCATCAAAATGTCACATTTGAAAGTAATTTAAACAATTATAAAAAATAAAAACATTTTAACTAATTCATACAAAATTACTCAAAATATATTTTATCTTCTAGTGATAATTCATTTATATAATTCATTTTATTATATTTTCATTTGATAAACCAATGAAAATGAGATTCTAATTCCTACAAGTGTCTCTAAAGCACTTATGAACCCAACTCCCTGTTAACATGAAAATCAACATAAATATTTTAGATATGACTTCTTATGATATGAATTTTATGTCCAAACTATCCAACTTCTTTCCACCAACAAAACACAAGGAATTTAATAGATATAATTTCAACTCTAGGACTGATTGAATAATGGAAACATGTTAGTCAAGGATTGAATAGGTAAATAACACTTGTAACATCCCACTCCTACTCATTGTCTTGAGAAGGTGTAAGGAAATCATGTAGCCTTAAGATATATCCTCATGGTGCTAATGGCATTTAAAAAATGAAAGCACTTCATTAATAAGTCGGGTGATGATCATCCCTTTGAAAATAAAAAAACCAAAAAAAACCTTTCATAACAAAATACCACTACATTATGCATTATAAAAATTTAAAATAACTCAATTAAATAGAATATCTTTAATATAACCTGGTCCAATCAGTGATAATCCACTCAAAACCTGGTGGCACCATCATCCATCCTGGTGAAAAGGATGTTTGAATGCCCTAGATATGTACTGGGTCTTACAAAACCCTTTGACATCAAATTCTTCCAAATTATTTTTCATTTCATGGAGCTCTATTGATACTATCATATAGAGAGTAAGGGACAATATGGTTTCACCTAGAACTAGATTAATGGTTAACCCCACCTCCCACATAGGTGGTATGATAATAAAATCATTATTGAATTAATCATTAAAACTATCCACCATAAGTGGCAAGTCAATATGATGCAATCTATGATAACACATAAAGAGACTTGCCATCTAGGAAATCACTCCACCCAACCCATGACTTTAGGGTCTAGCTCAACACAACTGTATATCACATTATTCATTATTAAAATAGCTACTATGTTCCGGTAATGTGAAAGAAACCCTCCGTCAATAGAAATCAGCATGGTCATGGTAAGGTACTTTCCAATCCATTCCATTAATGAATTTGAAGTCAATCATTTGATGAAAAGGAAATTCCATAAGAAAAATTTTATAACTATTGCAAGGGTCACTTCTTTAACTAGTTTTCACTCTTTAATAGAATCCATAATGGTGTTTCCAGTGTCATCATGCCACCGATGTTCTCTTTATCTATGCCATGACCAAACAAGATATTCGTAGATATAAAAGTGTCTGATTTACCTATATGAAATAGATTTAAAATAAATTATTGGATAAAATTATAGTACCTCATACTATAGAAGGATTTGTAATCTTTTCCTTAGGGGTAGTATATACTTTATAAAAATTGCTAGATTTACATCCCTCAGATGCAGCCGGACTACCATGGGCAGGTCAAATTTTTCAGCACTGAACCTATGAAGTCGGGCCAATTCATCCATGACTACCTCCATGGCCCAACTAACTATTTATAGACTAAATTTATACCTTATATGTATCTAAAAATATTTTTCCTGAATGTGTTGTCATTACAGATCCCTTTTTACTTGGTAATAGAGGGTAATTTCAGTAAAAATTCTATAGGAGACGAATCCTGTAGTAGGATTGACTCTTGACCGGGTTCTTTATACGCTATTTTTTATTATTAAAAGTCCTAACACAGTGGTGGAAAACCATATTTCTCTTTGTTTTTGTCATATAACATATTCAACAACAATAAGAAGGCCAGAATTGATGTTCCCTTCAGGTAGACAAACCACTTCTGGGTCTGGATATTGAACTTCCCTAACTCGCACTACCAACACCCCTTTGGATCTGCTCAGTGATGAGGGATTGGATTAATATATTCAAAATGATGGTCAAATAAAATATTTTTACCTATTTTAGGATAATAAATAAACTCTAATCCTCAAATCATCTCAATGTTTTCAACTCTTCATTGTTAAAAGTTGATGAAAAATGATGATTCACGATGAAATGATTTGATGAATCTATCACAAACATAGTTCTCTTATGTATTCATATAAACTCTCTTCCACATCCCTCTCTCAAGGTATGCATAAATAAGTAATAATATAAGGCCATATAGATTCAATCCCAGAATATATCATGATGATGATCATCCTGAGAGATAAAATCCCATAATGTCGTGGTGGAGTCATGGAGTATATAGTTGGATGCATGACCCTTGATTTTGAATGAATCTATATATGTTCAAATATTTATATCAGGGACTACTACTAGAATTATCAAATCAACTCTACCATTGTAAGGGTAGATCATGGAACTCCCAATATTGTCTTCAACAAGAGTATAATGTTATCTCAAAACTGTGTATCATATCCATGTGAAAGATTAATAGGAGGATCCATTGGTTGAACTACAAGAGGCAATGTTTGTGGCTAAATTCCTACCATATTCAAATCTTGGACATCACCACCCTCCTCGTTCATGGCTCAAGGAAATCATGTGGGAATACCTCTATAATTTCTAAAAGAACTCCTCAGATAAATTTTAACATAAGTTAGGAAAAAATATAAAAGAAAAATAAATAATATAACCTTTTGATAATTTTTTAGAAATCTCATCATACTTCAAAATATAGGTCTAGGTGATAATACTGATTATAGAAGCCTCAGTGTACACATCCTAATGGACTAATATTAATTTTGGATAAGGGTCTAGGCCTCATATCATATAACAAAGGTTCATGAATATGGACTGTCAATTGAAAGGTATAAAGGAAAAAATGTTTAAATTTTAAATTTAAATGCCCATTTATTGGTAATAAATTTCATTTATACTTCAACGTTATTTAATATTATTTTTATTTATATACATATAGATATCACAGTCCAGTTATTTGTATCATCTTTCAAAATATATAAAGGCACACACTCTATATTAATTAAAATTTGCACATAATGTAACTATGAACTAAACATTACATCCAAAATCATGATGTAATAAGTCATATTTATTTTATGATTAAATTATAATACCCTCCCATTTTATATAAGTACATGCTTTTTAAATTTTACTTTGATCTCATGATCTCAAATAATCGAGTGTTTTAGTCCATAAAACTAGTGGGTCATGGATGCAACATAGAATTATTGGTTAATTAAAGATTTTTCATTATTATATATTGGAAAATACTATTTATATTGATTTATAAAAATTAACTTATCCACTTATTTTGTCCCTATAAGAAACATTACCACATTTCCAAATATAACACCCTAGAAACTAATTATGTATAGTAATACATGCACTGGGAAAGTAAATGGGTCATAGAAAAATTCATGGAATATAAGTCCTGACGCACATATAATGATGCTTGAGATTATACAATGATACCTAAATAGGCTATAAAAAAATGAAATACATAATAATAATATCAGAAATAACTATGTCATAATAAATGTACCTCACCCGATGGTGAAAATAGTAAAATTGTAACCAACAACATCTAATAATATTAAAAACCAAACCGAGGTGATTCAGGTTCCCACTGTACATGGGTTAGAAAATCCAACATACATGATCATTTATAATACTAATATATCCTAATCTCTTATTTAAGACCCTACCACAATGAAAAAAAAACACATGATACCACTTTTTAGTATCTAACTCAAAAATCCACTAACAAGAAACCAGAGATGGTTGACCACATATCCTCAATCATGACTCCCCATATGCCATAGACTGATGACTAGAAAGAGGGACCAGGGTGTATCAGTGGGGAGTCTATTCCCTCAAGATTCAGAGTATTGAATAGAGGTATTTAATGATGATAAAAAGAATAAATAGAAATAAATAAAAAAATATAATAATAATAAATCATATATAAAAAAATATAAGAATAAGTTGAATCATAAACAGATAAAAAATGATTATGAGCATGTCATGAAGCTATACCAAAGTGAGCTACATGAGATAGAGAGGAATCATGAATATACCACATGAAAAAATATATAAGACTTAAAGTTTCCTCTACTAGTATCATGTGCATATGATCAGTCATCTGCTCCAATAATCCATCCTAGCACCATAAATAAAACATCAGAAGTTGTGTTCTTCCATTTTCCGACAGATGCATTAATGATGTCTTCTTAGGTATCAATGGAAGCCCAGGAATGGTGTAAGATATACACACTTGGCCACCACCAATGGGGTCTGGATCAATATAGTCTTTTCATAAAAAAGGAGGATTGTGCTGGTACATAATAAATGTAATGTAATATCTATATAGAACATATATTCCTTGGTACTTCATGGATACTTGAATGACACTACTAGCTTCAGCCTAAAGTGAATATCTATGAATGAAAGAAAATCTATAAAAATATGATATGGGTTTAGTAATTTATCATTATAAATCATAATCTTGAAAGAACAGATCCCAAATTAGTTATTTTTATCAGTATATGCGTCCTTATGATATCAATTATGCAATTTTTTTTATTAGTTTAAAAATAATTCTTATAATTTAATAAGAGGAAACATGAGCCTCTCTAAGGTGACAATTAAAAAAACACCTGGTATTGGTATGTGTTCACTATAAATACCCAACACCATAAGTGTCTATCCAGGGAGATCCATAAAAGTAATCTCGTGTATCAATCTCAGCATGGTGTAAGCATGAACCTCAAAGCCCATCATTTAAAAAACATTTTTGGGACTAAGAATCTCTCATGGAAAGTTATAACTAAATTTGCATCGATAACATACATGATGAATCCACTAGGGAACATGTACCATCACATGTAGGAATTAAATCTACCTAGTGTGACCATCTAAATAATATATAAATAATCCATGTATCTCACCCAGTGTATTTTCAATCCATAACAAGACCTAATTATAATGTATGAAGAGTCTATCTAAGGAATCTAAAAATTGGGACCCTTGTATCACCCACAACATCATATGGATGTATGGTTTAACTATCATAAATAAAACCATTTAAAAATGAATTATATCCATTATACATTAAAAAACATAGACAATTCATTTAATTTATACAATTAAAGCTATGAAATATATTAAAATCCATACCAGAAGGCCAATAATTTTCTTGAGATTAATAAATATTTTTTGGAATTTATTACATGGTCAAACACACACCTCAAATAGCAATTTATCAATTTAAGGTTAAGGGGTATTTTGGCCATTAAGGAAGGGAACACCCATGGGGGTGGATCACATCAAATATATTAACCAAACATATTGATTCTCCATGACCTAGGAGTGTATGAATCCTATACACAATTTAATTTAATTAATTAGACATTATTAATGTGACACCAGAGGAGTCTGACATGTGGTACAATTGTTCATGATAATATAAAATGAGACATTAGAGAATATGAACTAGACCCACTACCATAGGCTTGTAGCAGTCTTTTCATCCAATTTTGACCATTCAATCAACTTAGAATAGGATAAATCATAGGAATAGATGAAAACCTTGAAAATATTGTATATTTGATCCCAAAAAAGTAGATTAAAGGATCAAAATATAACTGATGGAAGGAAGGGGGGTGATGGTCTTATTATTGTAGATCTAAAACATGTGGAGGTGAATAGGACAAATCTTGGATTGAAATTATACCATAAAATCTAGATTTGGTGTCAGGGAAGCTCCACATGTGTCCAAACTCTTTTGTGGGAATAGATGGGATTTGATAAAAAAAATGATCCCCATTAATTTTTTATAAAAATATTAGTTATTTTCATAGAATGTAAATTTTACACACTGTGAAAAGCTCTAGTTTATCCCTCCATGGAAAAACCCAATGCTCGATGTTTAAGGGGCCTGGATAGGATATTACACATAGTTTATTGTAAATAAAAACCATGTATCTATAATATATGTCATGTATTTGGCCTACAACAAGCCTCCACCCATTACACCACTTCCTTTACAAGAACAACTGATGGGCCTAAGGGCCTGGTCAACAGGTTCAAAGCCAATAGATGAATTAAAAAAATGTTTAACAGAAACTAAATAAATGTACCTCTATGAAAACAAGAAAATTACTTATTATATATTTAATGATTGATATAAAATAATTTTTTAATTATAATAAATGAACAATTAAAGCATTCCATTTCCTTTTAAAACTATTAACTAGACATTATCATCTTATTCCTTAGTACACATTTCCTACAATACGAAATAAGAATCGTGTATTAAAATTAGTCAACTTAAATTTAATCATGCTACTCAAATTTAATTTAAAAATACTATTTTAACAACCCATATCTTTCTTATTTAATTTCAATTCACCACATTATCAGAAGTTTAACAATTACCCATATTACCATACTAATTATTTTCATGATCACTCCCCTTAGAATATCAATGTTCATAATGACCATAATTTACACATTTGAAACATTAAAATTTTGATGATAACATATGGAGAACATAATTATAATCAAATTTATTAATTGAAATTATCATTTTTTCAGTAAAATCACAAGATTTGTGTCCTTATTTTCCACCTCAAAACATCTTCTTTTTCCTCTAAGACAAAAATTTGGGTTCTTCTTTCAACATCCTTAACACATAGGAAAATAAATCTTCTTTCCTTTATAGCCTCCACCACTAGATCTCTCAATTAAATCCTTCCTTTTCTTATTTTTTTATTCTTTGAGTTGGTTAAATTAATGTTGTTAATCATATATCATGATAACCAATTAGGAATAATATTAATATCCTTCAATCCATCTGTCATCCCATTTAGTTTCTCATCAACACATTAACTATCACATTCAATGTCGATCCAATTCCATCTAGCAACCTCCATTGACTTATATAATAAATAATAGCATGAGTAATATTATTCATAGTGAGAAACCAAATATTCATGAAAAATCACATATATTATGTCTCAATCCTAACACCTTCTTTTTATTTTATTACACCATAGGATTAACATAGGTAATTCATGGTCAATATTTAAATCCTACATACAGATTCGTAACGATTTTATAAACTTCCAATGCATGTCCCCCAAGATTATAAAACTCTATGTGTAGTATGTCATGTTTTCATGCACCAAGTGATGGTCAAGTCCAACTAAATATTATCTATTCAATGTTATTATTCCTAGGTACCATTGTGCTAGAGCCACATCCACTTATAGTATCTAGACATGGATGTAATTTATTGGAATCCACTCACTATATCTGTTACCAAAATTCTAATATATTTTCCCATACATTGGAACATCCTTATACTTATCCATATATGTATCTCTAGATATATCCTTAGAAATATCCCTTGGTATCTCACTAATATTTTCCCAAACTATATTTCAAATGTTAACTAAATAATTTCTCTAATACCAACTACCATGAACAAGTTATTCTATACAATGATATTACATCTTTCATGTTGAATATTCAATACATTACCAAAACATATATTTGGGTACGTGAAATATTTTATTGTATTTTAACACTAGGTACACAATATTCAAATTTTGTAAGAGATCCCAGAAATATACCATAATGGTCACCCCCTTTATTACTCTTTACAAACATACCCTACTTAAAACATTTTCACATAACCTAGGTAAAGGAAACATAAAAAATAGTGATATTAGATTCCCAATAAGGGTAAAATGGGGTGATACAAAATTATAACATGAAAATAAGGGTTTGTGAACATGATGAAACCATTAAAATACCATACCATGTATATCAAGGATTATAATATTGATTAATAAAAAAATATTTTCTATTAAAAGGACATAAATCATAATTTAATTGAAGAACATGATCTATGGGAGATATCATTGGTAAAAGACATATAATTTAAGTCGTTACATAATAATAGAAAATCTTATATCACTGATACACTCCAATACATTCATAACATGTTAGACATGGGATAATCATTCGTGTAACTAATTTTGGATTGTGATAACCTCTCATGTTTCCTCTATTGGGCGTTAGATAACCTCATGTTTACCCTCTTTTGGGCTTGGGATAACCTCATATGTATTTTTTAGAGATCAAATAATATTAATCAATACAGAATACATTAGAAGGAGATATAATTCACACCAATCACATGATGAAAATCCTATATACATGTTCCACAAGAAAATAAAAAATATATCCTATCAGAATACATTTATGGGAATGGGATTCATAATAATTTTATAATTTACTACAATAAAAACAAATGGAAAAGATGCACTTTTTTAAAAAAATTTATCATTTTATAACTTGTGAAATATAAAAATGTTTTATAATCATGTTTTAATCATAAAAACAATCCATCCATATATAGAATAATAATGGTATCCTTAGATAATATCCCCAATAAAGCATAATTAACCTCAATGGATGCCATCTTAGATAGAAAATGAGTTTGAGAAATCACTTGGAATATTCTACATGGAAAGGGTCATTTCGTTGAAAATAATTTTTTGAAACTAAAAATTATAAAATATTTAGTAATTTGATTTTATTGAATAAAAACTAATAATACTTAAAAAGGAATATTTAAAATACATTTTAAACATTTTTTAGGGAAAATTTATTTTTTTCATTGATTTTCTAAAATCATAAATCATTTTTAAATTCTATTTCAAGGAAAATGACCTTAAAAACATATAAAGAATGATTTAAAAATAATTTAAAACATTTATTAAGTAAGATACACTTAAAATTTTGACAAAAACTCATTCAGAAAAAATTATTTTTTTAAAATTTACTTGAAAATTTATAAATGAATTTTCAATGAAAATAATAGCCTTGATGGTGAGAAATTACACTAATTTTATACATGTTAAAATAAATATTCCAATCACATTTTTGGTAAAATCCAGATGATATTTTTATTTGAAAATTATATAACGACTAATTAAAATATTTTTAAAATTTAAAAAAATGGTAAAATGTTCTTCAATAAATATTTTGATTAATGTTTTTTTAAATGAATTATTTTTAGAAATAAGGTTTTTGGAGGAAAAATTGGTTTTGACCGAAGATTGAAATAAATGATATATTTCTTAAAAAACATTTTTGAAATATAGAGAACATTAAGAGCAGAAAAAGAAGGGAAACAATTTATTATCATGAAACAGATAGGGCGTAAAAAATTGATGAGATTATTTAGAGATAGATCATAATATTTATTCATTAGAATCAAAAACAAAAACTATCATGATAAAATGTGATATTGTAAAATAAATATCTTTCAACATTAGATACATTGAATCCTTAATCCATGAAGGAAAAATATTAAAATAAACTTGGTCTGTCATTAAAAAATATTTATTCGAAATATAACATGTCAACGGTGTAATATATACTCCATATTGAAGAATATAGGTGAATAATGTTAATCAGGTCCTAAAGAAGGAAATTTGAAACAAAAACCCCTTACCACATTTGTAACTTTTGAATTATAAAACCCATAAAAGAGAGGTACCCAAATGGATGTTTAAATATAAATGAATTTAATGATAATAATTGTAATATACATTAATTTGTTATAACACATCATGAATTTTATGAAATAGTTTCTTTAATAATTTAATTTCTTTTATGTCTGGTGGTACATGCAACACTGATATAGGTTTCATTACAAGAAAAACTGAATTTCTAAAAATATCATTTTATGGCTATAATTTTTTAAACAAGAAAAATATAATCTATCTATCAAAATGTTGGGTATGAAATATATTAATAGAATTAAGAAAATAAGGTTACCAACAATAAAACTCATATGAAATTAAAAGGAAGTATATTTATAATTTTTTTTCATGAACATAAGTGTCTTTTATACAAATAAAATAACAAAAAAATTGGATTATATATATATATATATATATATATATTAAATCATATTTTTATCACTCATCATATGTGTAACGATATAAAAACAAATCCATTTTTATGTATAAAAACTATTTTCCTTCTAAAAACCATTTTATCTCCTTTTAAAGCCGTTCTTATTTTAAAACTAAAATTTTACATTATTAATTTTTTTTTGAAATAATAAACTTATTATTTGAAATATGGGTATAAATATTTAAATTGTTAGAGATTCTAGTATTTTTTGAATAGGTTTCATATTTTAACGAATAATAAAAAAACATAATTTTAATTGAAAAAATATTTTTCATCGATATAATTTTTAGAATTAAATTATAGTTTTCATTGGATATGAAGTATAAGTAGGAATATTTTTATCTTTTAATCCAAATAATTTCATTAGAATATATTTTACATTTAATCTGGATATAAAAACATTTCTATATTTTGAACATTTTCCCATTAAAACCACTTTTCTCACCTAGAATATGAGATTTGATTGGTATTAATTTTAGCTAAATATCTATTTGGAATTTTGACAAATGGATTCCATATTTTTAATCATAAGCTCAAATTTTTTAAAATAAGTCCCTTTGATTTTTTGACAATATGAATAATAGACTTTGTAATGTTTATTACTAGTGTTAAGGAAAATCAGGTATTTAAGGGAAAAAATATTATAAATATTTTTAAATTCCATAAAACATAAAAAAACTATATTTAATAAATTTTATTGGTTCCATAACAAATTATTTCCAAAAATTAATTGTTTAATGGACACTAGTCCATGAAAAATGACATAGACATTATTAAAATCAGAAGTAGTGGCTAAATTTCACACTCTTAATTATAATATGTATAATATTATTAATATGAGAATAAATAAAATATATTATTGACATTATAAATTTTTAAAAAATATAAAAGGATTATCTACATCATGGTATTTTATTTATAAATTTTATTGAACAATAAATCTTCCTAAATAATTACACATTGACAACGTAATAATTATTACAGTAAGGAAAAAATCGATTAAATGAAATTATATTTATTAAAAGAAATATTATTTATGTAATTTGGATTCACGAAGATTTTTTAGGTACATATGAAATTTTAGGAATGTATTAAATTAATTATTTTTAAGGTATATTTGTATTTTAATTTTCTTGAAGTCGATTTAATGAATATTATCAAAATTGACACCAATAATATTTTATGAAAATAATATATTAATTAATTATTAAAAAATTAAAAAATTATAAATAAGGATAAATGGGATAAAATATCTTCTAAAATAGCATAATTGTTCTATTTATGGTCCAATTTACACCTTCATAGTATAAATATCAACCTTTTAATATCAAAAGAGTTGTCACTATAGTTAAAATTAAAATAGGTTAAATAAGTGTAAATCAAAATTATATGGTTTAATATTACACCAAGACCTATATAAAATATATTATTTGACAATATTATCAATATATTATAATTTATATTATAATAACATTCCATATTAAGGTATTTTAATTGATATTTAATTTATTAGAAAAAAATATTTTGAGAACCTTTTAAAAGTAAAACATCCATCTCTTATAAAAGGGAACCTCTGGTTGTATTTTATTTATGATTTAGAACATATTTTCTTCAGCAAAAATCTTTCCAACTATCCACAAACATTTCCTCCCTTCACCCTAGAACCCTTAAATTTGGTATAAAGAAAACTAAACAAGTCCTTTTGTGTAAATCAAAATTAGATACCCAAAGAAGTGGTAATGATCATCAATGAATGTTTTTCTTTTATTTCATACATAAAAAAATTTAGTTATTTTTTTAATTTTTATATATTGACCAACGTGTCATTAATATATTTATATGTTTTATATCATTTTTTTGACTTACACTCACACACATATCTATCAAATGGTAACACAATCATCGTTCGTGTGTATGACGAACTACTACCTCACGAACCGATGTCATTTGTTCTTACATTTTCACATTTAATGGTTGTTAATAATTATTAAATTTATATTTTATGAAATATATATGATATATATGATGACTTTATGCATTTAAAATTATTATATAACACATAACTTTATGATTTAAATTTTTGGAAAATATGATGACTACGTTTGTGGACGTGCGGACTACCGCCTCCTCAAAGCGATGTGATTCATTCACACATTACATTGAATATATTAAGGATTAGTTTAGTGATTGTATATGATATAAATTAAATAATAATTATACGTTAATGATATTATATATAATTATTTTACTATACTTCTATCAATATGATAATAAAATGGAAACAACGTGTATGCATATGTACAACTAACAGTCTCTATGAACAATGTGTTTCATTTTGTAATTTTATATTTTATAGGTTATTATAATAAATTATACTGAATATATATGATATTAATATCATGTTTATCATTATAGATATAATTAAATCATGATATATGAATGATGTCTTAAAATATTACAAATAAAAAAATACACGAAGAACAAAGAAGATATTACCCAAAGCATGATAATAACATGGAATTGTTAATAAACGAGTAATATATTGTGATAATAAAATAATATATAGTAATAAATATTAGAATAATATTCATTAATATATTTATAAAAAATATATACATATTATACCAGAATTTCGTATAAGTATGATGATATTAAAGAAATAAGGTTGAAGATTTTTTTCTCACTTTTATTTCTGTGGGACACATGCATTATACACTAATTTTTGTTTTTTGTGGGGTAAATAATTTCCATGAATTTATTTTATGAGTATTATAATTACGATTATGGTATTTTTATATGCATATAATTTAAATTATTTTATTTTTGATATGATTTTACTAATTATAATGTGACTAGTGATTATTTCACTATCTCGTCAGTAATTTCGATTGTTTCGTATTAACTCACCATTGTGGAATATTTATCTCCAACATCCATGTTATCTAAAAATGTATTGAATTAAGTTTTAAATATTTCTGTATTAATATTTAATGTTATTTTTAGCCATGATTAACTTTTTACAAAATGATAGGACAAGAATATTTATATTATTTTCTAATTAAGGATCTTTTTGACATTATCGGCCAAAAATACAAATGGAGTGTTTTTTATCTTATACAACATGAATGGAATATTCATCCATAATGTCACTTTAAATATTTTCATATTACTTGACAATCTAAAAAAATCATTTTCAATGAATTTTTTTTCTTTTAGAACTATGAGGAATTTTAGGAAAAGAAAATGTTTTCAAAGAAGAAAGGATATTTTCCTTCAAAATTATATTCAAGTGATCTCTCAAAATTATTTTCCATATATGATAAATATTTTTGATGTTACATATGTTTTCATGGAAATATTATTTCTGGGATACAATACCAATTATTCTTGTTTCTATTTTATATTTATTATGAAATAATATGTATGAATCCCATTTCATTCCATTTGTTCTTATAGGATGAATTATTTATGTTCTTATGGAACACATATGCATGGTTTCCATTATTTTACAGTTTGAAACTATATCTCCATTCAATGCATTGGGTGATTATTTATATCTCATGATACATACATGGCTTAATTGGGGAGTGAACAGAGTTCAGTAAAGGAATTTTTCTACATTGATGGTATTGGCAGTGGAAATTTACTACAACAATGGACATGAATGTGATCCATTACTACCAAGATTCTATGGTATGTGAAACCATACTTCTTATATTTCCTTGGAAGTGATTCCTTAACTACTATGGATATAAATCTATATACCTATGTTTCTGCCACAGTTTCATGTCTTATTTATATGTCATGGTTTCATGGTTTTTTCTTTTGATTCCCTTACAATTAATGTCTTATCAAATTCCAATATTTAAATCTTGAATCATCTATATGTTCCTTGATTTGTAGGGTATGCTCTTATAATGTTATGTTCACATGCCATTTTATCCATGCTTATGCTTATGTATCTCCATTTTTTTCCCTTAGAGAGCATCTGATCTCAACCTTTTCTTGTGTTTTATTTTCCCCAGGTTAAAACGAATGGTTTTATATAGGTGAACTAAAGGGGAAAATGTTTGTGGAAAACATTGAAGCCCTTTTACCATACTATATGTTTTTATTCCATCTTTCCAAAGGAACTAAACTAATGTGGTATTTGAGTGTGTGCTTGGTATTTCAAAAAAATATTATTATATACACGTATGAAAATCCTAGGTTGTTATTGTTGGAATCAATGAAAATTGTTAGTCAACCTATTTAAAATGGGATGAGAATACTATAGTGATATTCCTAGAGATATTTATATGTATATATAGGGATATATCTAAGGATATATCAAAGTACAGGTTACAATCCTAGAGTCTTTATAATAATTATGACTAAACTAAGAATAAACCTTATTTTTTGTAGATTGAAATATTATAGGTAATTTACATTTATTATACGGTTCAAACACAGTGATTAATATTTCTCACACTATTTTTTATGGGGGTAGTCAATGGATAGGACTGAAAGAAACAACATTAATGAGGAATGAAATAATAAATTTAATGATTCACCTCCTGTAAAACCAAATGTTTTTGGAGATGGAATGAAAAATATTATCACAATACTTACACAATATATATATCATAATGGACATCCATTTGATAAGAGTAGGGAAAATATTTCTATTTATTCCATCACGAGACAACACCTTACTTCTTTTAGTAGGTATTCTGATCCACTTATTACTGAAAAATGGATCAATACCACTAGAAAGATATTTTCCATCCTTCAATGCATGAAATATGAAAAAATTCAATTTGTCTATTTGTCATTTAGAAGGAAAGGTGGCCCAGTGGTGGGATTTAATCAATAATACTAGGAAGAAATATTAAATTGAATCCATGAAATGGGATGAGTTCTAGAACCTATTTTTCAATAAGTACTTTTCTTAGATTCATCATATGGAAATTGAAAATGAGTTCCTTGAGTTTAATAAAAAGGATAATGTATTTGGTGGTACCAATGATGAAATTTTTACAATACATTCCACGTATTCTGATATAATTATTATCCAAATTGAACACAAGGTTTATAGATTCTTCAATGGCTAAAAACCTTGTATTCTAATGACTTTAACCATAAGATATATTTTTAGCTATAAAGTGATTGTGTGTTGTTCTATAAACGTGGAAATCGACATTGGAGTTATATATAAATCACGTGGTTTTGAAATGAAATATAATATTGATTTTAAAGGAAAATATAGGTGAAAAGTAAATGATCTTTTATGTATTCTCAATGTGTGGAAAGAAGCATGGAGAAAATTGTCTTAAGGGAATTTCTAGATGATTTATGTGTGGGAAAGAAGGTCATTATGAATTTGAATGCTGAAGACATGGAAAAACATTGTCTAATGATTCTAATAGAGAGAAGGCATCATAGTATGATCCCCCTATAATTCAATAATTCATGTGTACGGAAAATGGTCATTTTGGTAATTAGTGAACAAATAAAAGGTTTAAGGATGTTTTTCAATATTAGAAACCTCTTAAAAGGAAAAAAAGGGAAAACTATTATGTAACTATTGAATATATGGATTATATAAATAAAGTTGTGTAATGAATAATTTTTTAAGTAATGTAATTCCTAAATATTGATTTATAATTACTTTTATGGCATTAAAAAGTAACGAGTCATCTTATAATAGGTCATCTATTTTTTACATAAATATTCGAATTTCTATGTTGAATGGAAGAAGAAAACATGAAAATCGATTGAGGGGTAAGGTGATATTTTTGGAGAACACATGATTAATGGAGTAACAACCCTTAATATATACCTGATGATTGGATAATAATGGGATAATTTTAATGACATTAAGACTGATATAATATAATGGATTGTGTTTATATAATATTTTTATTTATGGTGTGAGAAATGAGTAACATTTTGATATAATTCTTGTTTTGATTAAGGTTTTAGGGTTGTAACATCTATATCTTTATTTTAAAGTATTTTTCTCTCATATTCTTGGGAACCATTTACCATAAGCTCCCCCCTAGGACCCCTCTAAAATTAGAGGAAATTGGATCTATTTTGGGTGGCTGGACCAGACTGCAAGGTTTGTGTGCATTGTGACCCAAAATGTGTTAGAAAACTATTCATCCAAGTACTACTCACTAAATTGTGGTAATGGTAATTTTTCCCATCCAAAATAAACCATAATGCACCACTTTCTCCCCCATTTCGTGCCTAGAATCCATGGAAAACATCCAATCTCTCTCAATCCTCTTGGGAACCCAATTTTGAAGTGGTATTTTATGGAGAAACATCAAACTTTTACAGTTATGTGAGTTTAATTTTTAGTTCAATCATTTATTTAGAGTTTCCCCATATTTTTTTGAATCTAAAAATTTCTAGAAGCTAGTGATTTCTACCAAGTATTTTTTTAATTTTCATGTTATAATATTCTGGTATTAGGTTTCTTTTCACTCGCGTGTAGTGTAGCGGTGGTGCGGTTGAAGTATCACAGAAATATTTCATGGTTCTGAAACATTTTAAAGGTGATTCCACATGTGTGAATTTTTGAACGAGTTAGTTTTTCTAGATTTATATTTTATTCTTCTTCACCATTCATTTTTTTGAAAAAAACTATTTTATGTAGAATTTGTTATGAAATTTTTTTATGTTCCATTTATATGTAAAAATGGGAGTTTTTCATGTGAAATCTTTGTTATACCTATTGGGGTTGTTTTATAATTCATGGAATGGTTTTTTAAAAAAGTTTTTGTGTAAAAAATTCTATTTTGGTGGAGTATGGGTATGAATTTTGTTTTAAAATTGGGGTTTGAAATTTATTTTATTTTAAAACATTAGTTATACTTTATGAAATTGTTTTCTTGAAATTATTTGAGATTTATTGAGTTATATGAATTCTAAAAAGCATGTTTGGATTTTGTTATGACTGTGTATAACTAGAACTAGTGTTTTATATTTAAATTGAATTTGAAGTCATGTGGAACATGTTTTATCACATAGAAGGAAACCTGGGTATCATGGTGGGCGGATATGTACTAGTATGATAGTGATCGGGAGTTGGTTTGTCACTATTTCACATCTAAAGATTGACATTGAAAACACTAAAATAATTATAATAATGATTATTGGGGACCACTATAATATGTGTATATTCCCTAATAGTGGCTCATGCATGAGAACATATATCCTTTTTGGTTACTTTCAAACCAGTATACGAGGTACCTAGGGCCCAAACCTAGCTAGTTCCAAGGGGTGTTCCCCTGACTGGTTCTCAATGACAATTTTCTACTATAAATTTTCATATGGTGTATTTGGATAGAAAATTCAGTTTCATAAATGTTTTTTAATGTTTTAATTCTTTATTTTTAACCATTTGAATCTATTTTATTTTAAAAGTTTGACATTTGAAATTGATACAACCATTTATTGTTTATATGAAACATAAAAGACTTCTACTTTATAATGCTTGTCATGTGGAATATTTAGGTGGTATCCTATTGGGATTAGGCTCATATCCTACATACCACTTTGGGTGTATGTATACTTTATCATGTTTGACACAAGAAATGGAATCATCCTTGGAGACGACGGTTAGGGTTGTTAGTTTCCTTCAGTGGTGCTATTGTGTGGATAGAGCTCATGAGTGATGACCGCTTGTCATGTGGTGGTCCATTGGCTATTTATCCAAAAAATTTTGTAGTTTTGGATATTTTTGGTCATGATTAGAACCTTTTATTCAGTTCAATATTTTATTTAAGGACGGTATTGTTGGTAATTTTCATATTTCGTTTATTTATTGTTTTTGGTTGTTTAATGCTTCTAAAGTCATGTAAAATGATCCCAACCCATTTTTTTTATAATACTAAGTAACTTGTCCCAAACCATGGGGATGTGTAATTCCCTTCAATAATTTCCATGGATTGGGTCAGGTGTCAGTTTTAATGGTGACAGAATCTTGGTTGTGACAAAATGTTATTATTGGAGGGTTCAAATTTTTTGGGGGTTTTTAATTATTTTTGTTTGAGTTTTGTTAGATTGGAGCTCTGAATTTTGGGCCACAGTGTTTTTGTTTTGAGTAGGGTTCATGCCCAGAACATATCATGATAAACCTAAAGTTTCCATGGGATGTTGGGGTTTTATGTTTGACTTCTATTTTTGGTGGGACGTGCGAGCTTCATACTGGATGTAGACATTGGCTGTGTGCGAAGTGGTCATTTATTTCATTATTGTGTTGTGTTTGACCTATTTTTATTTGATGCAATTTCTGAAATTTTTCATAATTATTTTACTGATTATCTATTTCATGATTGTTGCCTTGTGTTGAAACATACCTCCTCAGAAAGCTCCCATAAACCAACAAGAGGATGCCAGAGTGAGTTCTCCCTCACTTATTGATCAAGTGATGGTGCAAGTTGTGGTCCGGGATATTCAGGCCCAAGTACAGGGAGTAGCTAATACTCCTACTCTAGATAGAGGATAGGATTATGTTCCTGGGAAGGAAAAATCCAAGGAGTTTCTAAATAACTAGACTCCTACGTTTTAAGGTAGCACAGAACCACGGGAAGAAGAGGTGTGGCTCGAAACGATCAAGCACATGTTCATGTTAATTGACATACTTATGGAGGTCAAAGTGAAGTGTGACTATTTTTTATCAGAGGGTCCCATCCGTTGGTGGTTTGAATGAGTGTTGCATGCAAGTAATTATGAACTGATGAGTTGGAATGACATCGATGTTACCTTGAACAACCAATACTGCCTAGATTTCCTGGCGTATGCTAGATTCTGTGAGTTAATGTAACCTGTTCTAGGGGATCTTTTAGTGATGGAGTTTTCTAACTATTTTTCTGAGATGGTCCAATATGATTTGGATATGGTCTCTAATGAGTAGATTTAGGCTCTTGTGTTAGAGATGGGTTTTCATTCAGAGGCACATTCCCTGGTCTTCTTGATCATGATAAATACTTACACTGAGGTGGTTTATCGGGATTTTATGTTAGATATTGACGAAAAGGGGAGGTCTAGTCTCTCTAGTTTATGGTTAGTGATGGGAGATAGAAGTTCTTTAGAGAATATAAATAATATATAGGAGTTTTAGAAGAAGGGTGGTCGTATTTCAAGACATCCTTCAAGGAAGTTTACTTTAGTGGATTTTTACGCAAGTTTCATTGCATGCCACCAGTGTGGGATGCCAGGGCACACATGACCATCCTTCACGTATTCTATAAATCTCTGTTATTAATGATAATGTATAGGACACTGGTTGTACTTCTACTGGGAGGCATGTCAAATTCTAGATAGGGGATGGGTCTCTGGATTCTAGGGGAGTGCCAGTTCAGTAAGAGTCATCAAGGATGGGGGGAACTCGATTTGGTGGCCATGGTGGTAGGGACAGATCATCTTCTAGGTATAGTAAAATCAGGGTATATCTATAGGCAAGAGGCTATTCTCATGAAGAGAGTAGACATACTTATTTTCTCGAGAAGGAACAGGAGGGATCAAATGTGGGGCCAACGATAGGTCAAGGTATCTTATTGATTGTATATTCTATAGCTGTTACTCATTTCGATACTGGTGCTTATATTTCATATATTTCTGCCCTTTTCGTGATCATTATTAATTTTCCAATTAACTTATTTCAATTGTGATAGAGTTAGTGACACTGATGGGTAAAAATAATGAAAATGTTCTCAGGTTCCCGTTGTGTGAACTTACTATATCTCTGGAAGAGATATAGTTGGACCTCTTATCATGGATGTGGATCTTTTTTATGTAATCCTTCACAAGGATTGGTTAGTGCACTACCATGTGAACATCAATTGTTATAGGCAGAAGTTGAGTTTTATGTAACATGATGATAGTCATCTTGTTTTTCATAGAAAATGAGATCCTTGGCTGGGTCGTGTAGGACCTCCACTCATAGAGTTAGGAAATAATGTCATATAGCTGTCGTTTTTCGCACCAGAGGATGATTTTCATGCTCTTGAGAGTGGGTTACCTCTTTTAGTGGATATTTTCTAGGAAGTATTCTCATGTGATTTTTGAGGCTTTCCCCTAGTGTGGGATGTGGGGGTATCGAACGAGTTGGAATGAGAAAGATAGTCGATATCTCTTCCCATATATCATATTCCCCCCACCGAGATGAGGGAATTAAAGATACAACTGGATGATTTGGAATCCAAAGGATTCATTTTCCTGAGCATCTCTCTTTGTGTAGCTTCATTCCTTTTTGTGATGAATTCCCATGGATCCCTTTGGCTATGTATTGACTAGAAGAATCTGAACATGGTAACCATAATGAATAAATATCCTTTTACCAAAATAGATGACTTGTTTGATTAGTTTAAGGGTGTGATGTTGTTTTCAAAGATAGGCATGAGTTCGGTGTACCACAAACTAAGGTTGAAGGTGGAAGATACCCCGAAGATGGCTTTCCAAAGTAGGTATGACAACTTTATGTGTTTGGTCATGCCTTTTGGATTGACCAACGCTCCTATAGTACTTATATAAATCATTAATATGGTGTGTCCCCAGTATCTAGATTTATTCATCAAGTTATTCCTAGATGAAATCCATCTTTACTCTGAATCTTGGAAGTGTGATGAGAGTCATTGGAAGATCATTTTTGGCACTTTGCGTGATCATCACATTTATGGAAAGTTGTTCAAGTGCATTTTATGGATCAAGAAAGTGTTGTTTCTGGGTCATGTGATCTTGGTGTAGTGGGTTTTGGTGGATCCAAAGTAGATCATCACAATGAGTTTTTGGGAGAAGATGAAAAAACATGTTTAACATCAAGAGTTTCCTTGGATTTTCATGTTACTAGAGTAAGTTTGTTCGAGACATATCTATGCTTTCTTCACCCATGACAACACTCACCTTGAAAGGGGTGAATTTTTCATAGGCCCCAAAATGGTTTGAATCCTTTGAGTAGATGAAGAAATGGTTGACTACCAACCACATGTTGATCCTTCCAAAATCTGGAAAGGGATATGTGGTGTACTGTGATGCTTTAGTATGGGTATCAGGTGTGTGCTTATACGGGGTGACCACATGGTGGCATATGGCTCTTGACAACTCCAACCACATGAAAAGAATTACCCAACACACAACTTAGAGTTGGAATTCGGGATGCATGATTTTATGACATAGCATTACTACCACTTTGGGGTGAAGTTTGTGGTCTACTCTCATCATAAGGTCATAGAATACATTTTTTCATAGAAGGATATTAATCTAAGGCATCTCCATTGAATCGAGTACTTGCAGGGATTACAATTAAATGTCATGTTTACCCCAGGAAAGGGTAATGATGTGGCTGATTCCTTGATCATGAGAGTATTAGTACAAGCTTTGTGGAATTCTAGTGATGAGTGGAATTTGATAGATATATTTTCTCATATGCACGTGGAGACCAAAGAGAAAATTGGAGATGTGTTCTTGTTGAGCGTTTAATTGACACCTACTATTTTAGATTTGATTTAGTATATGAATCAAAGTGACGAGATATGTCAGTGTTTGAGGTTTTTTCTTCATGGTGGGTAGATTTCTTCTTATTATTCTTTGTCTCCCGAGGGAAACTTGTGATTTAAGGGTCGTTCAGTGGTGCCTTTATCACTGAGGAAGGAGGTGATGCAAGGTACCCACCAATCCTAATGGACTATCCATCTTGGAGACACTATGATGTATTATGATTTCTATTAGTAGTTTTGTGGCTATGTTTGAGATGAGACATAGTGGACATCATGTCGAGGTGCTACAAACGGTTGTAGGTGAAATCAGGTCATCAAAAACCATCTGGTTTTCTCCAGACTCTACTCATTCCTACCAGGATGTAGGGAGAGGACTGCATGGATTTCATTGTGGGATTTCCTAGTACACCATGGGGTAATAATTCCATTTGAATAGTGATCGATCATCTGTCCAAATAATCCAACTTCAATCCAATAAGAGATACAACTAAATTTGATGAGTTGGGTCATTTGTATCTTCATGAGGTGGAAAGTATTCATGGTATTCCATCAAAATATTTCATAGACCGAGACCCATATTTTACTTCTCGGTTTCAGGAAGGCCTTCAAAATGACTTTTGGTATGAGATTATAATGATCATGGCATACCATCCTCAAACAGATGATTAGGCTACGTGGGAAAATCAGATTTTGGAGGATATTCTTTGTGGATGTGTTTTGGACTTTGGAGGTTTTTAGGATATCCATTTGGGATATGTTATGTTCTCTTTTAATAAAAGATACCAAATCATAGATTCTAATGGCTCCATTTGATGTGCTCTATGGCCAGCCTTGTTAGTCCCCACTATATTGGGATGAGGTGGGTGAAACCTCACTGTTAGGGCTGAGCCATGTGCAAGAGACGTCTAAAAATGTCAAGTTGATCAGGAAGTGGTTATTGATAACTCAGATATTACACAAATCATATGATGATTAAAAGAATTGAGATCAATAGTTTTCAGTGGGAGATTGGGTATTATTGAATGTAGCCCCTCATCTTGGTCATCCTCGTTTGGGAAAGCAATGCAAGATCACAATGAGGTATGTAAGAACTTTTGAGGTAATAGTAATTATTAGAAAGGATGAATTAATGTATTCTTTGTCTTTTCAGTTGACATCTATCAATGGAGTCTTCCATGTCTCACCACTAATGAAATACAACCCGAATCTATCCCATGTGATGCATTGGGAGGAGTTGGATATAGAGCCCGATTTTTCTGTTTTTGAGCTGACGGTGTGAATAGTTGATTCCAAAGAGAACTTCTGTTGGGGAAAGTCTATTACACTTCTATGAGTCCTTTGGTTACATATAAATGATTTCTATGAAACATGGGAGGCGATGTAATGGGATGAGAATTAGTACCCATTATTGTTTTCCAATCAAGCGTTGGGTTAACATTACAGGGCAGAAAGTATTTCATGGTGGGGTTAATTTTCACATCCATGACTTTTTTTCAGGTATTTTTCTCTCATTTTATTTTTCATCACTTCCCCCTTTGATTACCCTTTGTACCACCTGAAATTGAATTGAAGTGTCACATTTTTGGGTGTTAAGACCAGGCTGCACGGTTTGTGTGCATGGTTTACCAAACCATGGTAGAAAACTGTGAAGCCCTATCAAGCTAATTAGTTTTTTATGAAAATTGTTTTCTTCTAGAAAAAAATCTAATGGTCCCCTTTCTCTCGCATTGTATGCCTAGAATCGATAGAAATTATCCATTCCCTCTCAATAGTCCTTTGAACTCAATTCTGAAGGTAGATTTGGGGGGAGAAACTTCAATAATTGTAAAGTAATTGTGTCTCTTTCTTACATCATTGAATTTCCATTTGGTTTTTCCTGATTTTCATGAAGCTCTGAATGTCTAGAATCTAGGTATTATTACATAGGGTTTGTTTTGATTTTATTATTCCAATATTTGGTTTTTAGTTTCATTTTCACTCCCTTGTGGTGTGGCGATGGTGTGATTGAAGTATTACACAATGATTTGAGGTTTTTGAAACATTTTTTAGGTGATTCCATGTTTATGAATTATTGGATGACTTATTTTTTCATGATTTATATTTTTAGCATGTTTCTCTTTCATTGATTTTGGTGTGAACTCTATTTTTTGTAGCATTTGTTATGCGATTTATTTTTAAAATCCATTTTTTGGAAAATGAGGGGGTTTTATGTGCCATACATGTTATACCAATTGAGGTTTTTTTATAATTAATGTAATGGTTTTATTATAATATTTTTGTGATGAAAATTATTTTTTGGTTTTTTATTGGTTTGAATTTAGTTTTAAAATATGGGTTTTAAATAGATTTTATGTGAAATGTTTTTTTTACTTTGTGAAATTATTTTAGGGAATTATTAGTGCATTATTGTTTTATATGAATGGTGAAAATAATTTATATATACTATTATGAGTATTAGAACATAAATGATGTTTTTATCCATAAATAGAATTTTATAACTTTTGGAACATGTTTGATCACATAGAGCGAAACCCGAGTATCTAGTTGTGTGTATGTGTACTAGTATACTAGTGATTCAGAGTGGTTTTGTCCCTGTTTCACCTAGAATGATTGACATTGAAAACACTAAAATAATTATAATGATGATGATTGTGGAAAATTAGGTTAATCTTATTTTCCAAAAATGCAGCTCGTTCTTGACAGAAAATATTTTTATGGTTACTTTCACACCGAGATACAACATTTCAGGGGCCCACAGATAGCTACTGCCTAGAGGTTTTCACATGACTAGTGCCCTTTGAATATTAGTTGTTTACCATTAGATTATGGTCTGTTTTAATAGAAAATTATGTATCTTACATGTTTTTTAAATGCAATCATTCTTCAATGATATCTCTTGAATTTTGTTTTCATTTAATTTTTTACATTAGAAATTGTTGCTACCGTTTCTTGTTTATAAAAACGTGAAATCTTTTTAACATATTATTATTTTCACATGGGATATTTGGGTGTATACTATTGGTTATAGTATTAAACCCTACATAAGAATTTATGTGTAAGTATACTTGATATTTTTGGACACGGATAAGGAAAATGTCCTTAGATATGATGGTTGAGGTTGTTAGTTTCCTTCTATAGTGTGGTGTTGTGGAGACAACTCGTGGGTGATGACACCTTTTCTTGTTGTGTTCCATGGGTTGTTATTCTAAAACATTTTTAGTTTTGGATCTCTTGAATCATGACTAAAACCTTTTATTTTGTTCTGAATTTCATTTAATGATTTTTTGAGTAATAATTTTAATATTCAATTTATTTAATGTTTTTTGTAGTTTAATGATTCTAAACTGAGGTAAGACATTCTAAAACTATTTTTTATCTTACTCGGGAACCTTTTCCTACCTGTGGGGATGGGGAAATCTAATTGGGCATTGTTATAATCTAGGTCATGTGGAGGTTTTAATTTTGACTTGATCTAGTTTGTGATAAGGGTAATTCAGGTTGTTACCATTTTTATGAGATTACATGATAATGGAATTCACATGTTGATTATGAAATGATTAAGATGTGAATAATGTTTTTGATGGATAAATTATATCTTTAGGGACATTATTTCAAAAAAATTTGGATTTTATTATTTTGTAAGGATCATAAAGGAAACCAATTATTAAAATGATTATATTGAAATATTTATGAGGTATTAGATATTAAAGTATTATATCACTTTATTTAGAGTCATGAAAATTATATAAACTATGTTAATTATTTTATTGTGATGTTAATACATATGGAATAAAATATCATTATTTGGATTTCATGATCTATTAATGGTTTATGAATGATAAATTCAACCTCATTTCTTGGAATAAGAGATGAAGTATAAATTGATCAAAGTACAGTGAAAGGATGATATTATGCCTATGAAATGTGTTGAAATCAGGTATGTTTTTATTCTATTAATAAATATACAACAATATGGAATGGATCTTGAATCCAAAAAAAATCAAATAGTTTATATATTTCCAATGAATGAAACAGTCCCTTAGATCATCATTGATTTTTGGATTTTTGATTTTTAACATTGTCTTGACAATGATATCTTTTAGTCTCCATCAAAAAATTATAGTAATATTTCTATTTCATGTCTATATATTTACTTTAAACCTATGTTCTCATATTTGGAAACCATATTTTTCTGTTAATTTGGGTAACCATTATATTTTCAACTATCCTTTTTTAGAGGGAGTTTTGGTATTCATTTTTACGATGTGAGTTTCTAGGAATGATATTTTGAAGAATAAAAACAGATATAACACAAAATAATTTATAGAGTGAAATTAATTTAATGGGGGGGGGGAGAATGTAGCTTCCCAATATTTTTATGAATTTTTTTTGTTGAATATAAATTTTATTTCTTTAATGTCATTAATTTCATGAAATTCTATGTTAATTTTGGTTATACACAATAATGATTTTAAAAGAAATATCATTTTATCATTGTAGTTATTTAACTAATAAAATTAATACCAAGACACTAAAATGGAAAGTACGAACATGATTAATATAATTATGATATTATTTTTTACACAAGTAAAATCCCATTAAATTTAAAAGGAAATATTTTTCTAAAAAACTATATAACTGTGCATAAGTTTGTTTTGTACCAGTAAAATAAAGTAATCATTCTTATAAGATTCTATTAATTATATATATATAATATTAAATATATTTTTTAAAAATAATCCTATTTGTTTTATAGAAATGATATTAAATTATATCTAGTTCTGTCTTTAAAAATAAATATTCTCTAAAATCAGTTTTATCACCCTTTAATGAAGCACATGTTTTAATAATAAAGTTTGAAAATTTTATAAATTATAATAGAAAAAATAATATTCTTATTTTTAAATATGGATATCAGTTTTTT
Source organism: Viscum album (assembly GCA_963277665.1). Taxonomy (NCBI): domain Eukaryota; kingdom Viridiplantae; phylum Streptophyta; class Magnoliopsida; order Santalales; family Viscaceae; genus Viscum; species Viscum album. Next base: position 729,697,164 of record OY728143.1, on the reverse strand, counting down.
TTTATTTTTGGTAATTTTTTGATATGATTCATGTTTTAATGAACTGTAAAAAATACTGAATTTTAATTGAAAACATATTTTTCATCAAATTTATTAATAGTGTTAAATTATAGTTTTTTATTGTTTTTAAAGTATAATTAGATAAATTATAATAATTTAATCCAATATTGGTTATTTGAATTGATTTCACTTTGAATATAGATTTAATAACATTTCATTATTTTGAATGTTTTCACTTTTAAAACCTATTTTATAATAGCATCTACAAGATCAATTTTAAATTAATTTGAGGAAGTTATATGATTTGAATTTTAAAAAATGGATTAAATTTTTGTAATCATAATTTCATAATTTATTAAATATGTCTATTTTATTTTTACAGAATATGAATATTAACATTAGTAATTTTTATTACCACGATTAAGGGTAAATCATTTTATTAAGGTTAAAAAGAATATTATAAATATTTGAAAACAACAATAATACAATAAAAAATTGTATGGGATGAATATAATTCGACCCTTACCATCCATGGTTCAAAATTTTATTCATTAATGGACACTTTTTTATGAAAATTAATTAGATATTATAAAAATCAAAGGGAGTGACAAAGTGTCACACTCATAGTTTTAATATGTATAACATTTTTAATTCATGATTAATTAGAAGATATGATTGAAAATATATATTTTATGATATAAAAATGGTTTATATATATCATGGTATTTTATTTTTAAATTTTAGTGAACTAATAAGTATCGTTAATAGTTACACAATGATGATATAGTAATTATTCAATTAATGAAACAATATATTAATTGATATTATAAACATTAATATAAATATAAATCGAATTAATTAAGGTGATAAAATATTTTTTTGGTTGAAATGAAATTTTATTGGTGTATTAAATGAATTAGTAATAATATATATTTTTGTCTTGATTTTCCTAAATTCAATGTTATGAATAGTGTCATAATTGACACTAATGTTTTTTTTATGAAACTGGTATTTTATTAAATGAATTTAAAAAATAAAATACATAAAAATGAAATAGACGATATATTATATTCTAAAATATCATAAATTATAAATTTTTATTTAAATTTAAACATTAAATTTATAATTATAAAACTTTTAATATCAAAAAGGTTTTTACTATAGTTACAATTAAAATAGGTTAAATAAGGGTTAATAAAAAAATATATGGATTAAAATTATACCAAAAACTATATAAAATCTATTGGTTGATGATATTATCACTATATACCAATTTATATTTGAATAAATGTCGATTAGTATGTATTTAAAAAATTTATTTAATTTATTATAAATTAATCTTTTGAAAAAATCAAAATGTACCCCCTCAATTATAAAAGGGAACCTTTATTCAAATTTAATCACCCTTTATAATTTTTTTTGAGATAACATATATCAAAATATAATACCAAATTATCTCCCCTCATCACAGAATAGATACACTGGGTAGAAATCCAACCAATGAAGTCCTTTTGTGAAAATCAAATGGGGATACCCAAATAATAGGTAACACTATTCAACGAATTGTTTTTGTATTATTTATTCCATTAAACCATTTAATTATTATTTTTTCATGTATATATAATAAAATAAGTATCCTAATTTAATTTTATGTTGTTTTATAATGGGTTATACCTATGATAACACCCATTTATATCAAATGTGATACACAAAAAGCATTCGTTTATACAACGAACCGCCACCTTTCAAACTGATGTCATTTTTTCTTCCATTTCTACTACTCAGGGTTAATAATATTGATTTAAAATAAATTTTAACATTATATATATATATATGAAATATATGATGTATTTAATATTTTTAAATTATTTTTTGTCACATACATTTATGGTTCCCATCTTATGTAAATACGATAACTTTGTTTGTGGACATGTGGACTACCACCTCCTCAAAAAAATATGATTCAGTGAAACTTTACATGGAATGTATTAGTTATGCATATTGTTTAATATATATTATTTATATGGCATATTAATTTTACTATAATTAAATTCTATATTTTTAATTTAACATATTTTATTAAATACGATAAGAATATGGAAACATTGTTCATTCAAACGTAAGACCTACCTCTCCATGAACAATGTATTTCATTTTATAATTCTATATTTAATTGATTATAATAAATACATATATACTGAATATATATGAAATTTATATCATTTTTTTATTTTGGAAGATAATTAAATTGTGAAATAAGTATGAGGAAAAAATATAACATATCAAAACACATGCGAAAAAAAGAGTATATTACTCAAAGTGTAACATTAACATGGAATTGTTAATAAAAAGGTAATATAATGTCATAATAAAATCATATATGGTATTAGATATAACAATATGGTTATTCTGTATATTTATAAAAAACATATATTTATTATACCGAAATTTTGTATGTGTATGACGGGTGTCACAATGTAAGGTACGACATTATTGTCTCACATTTATTTCTATGGGAGACACGCCATATACACAACTTGTTTCTTTTCTGTAGTATGAATACTACTCATTAATTTATTTTAGGAGTATTATTATGAATATTATGGTATTTTAATATCCATATAATTTTATATCATTCATTGGGAATGTCATTCTACGTGATCAATGATTATACCACAATCTCATCAATAATCGAGATATTGTTGTTTTAACTAACAGTTTTGGAATATATATCTTCCAAGAACATGTTTTATATAATTATTTTCAAGAATTTTTTTACTATTATCCTATGAATAGATAAATTTATTTTTATCTTGATTTAAGTTTTTACAAAATAGTTTGAGTAGAATATTTTTGTTGTTTTATAAATAAGGATTTGTTACATGGCTAACAAAAATATACAGAATGATATTTTTTTAACTTTTAAAAAATGAATGAAATGTTATTAAATCATAATACTTTAATTATTTTAATATTAATTTACAATGTGAAAATATTTTTTTCAAGGATAATTATTTTTGTAAATATTTCATTTCATTTTAATAAAAGAAAACATTTTCAAAGAAGAATTGATATCTTACATAAGAATTATTTTCAAGTAATCTCTCATAATTATTTATCACCTATAATTACATTATTAGATGTTACTTATTTTTTATTTTAGATATTTTTTCTAGGATTATATCCAAATTAATCCTATTTTTTAATTTTAATGAAGGAATGATATTTAAGAAACCCATTTCATTCCATGGATCCAAATATGATGAATGATTTATTTTCTGGAGCCACAAAAATGTATGTTTTACATTATTTGATGGGAGGGAACTATAAATAACTACATTTTATTGGGTAATGATTTATATATAATGAGATATACATGGATAAAATGGGGAGTGAACTTAGTTTACTAGAGAACCGTTTCCTATAATATGGTATTGGGATTAAACCATGACTACTAAGATGGTTATGGGAGTATACTTTGACTACCATGATGGTATGGGATGTGAACCCATACTAGTAATATATATTTGGAAGTGATTCCCTATATAATATGGAAATAATTATATATGATTATGTGTCTACTACAATTTCATGTCTTATTCCTATGTCATGTTTTCATGGATTATGCCCCTGATTCCCTTGTGATTAATTTCTTATGAAATGCCAATATTTATGACATGAATAATGAATATGATCTTTGATATGTAGGGTATGATATTATAATATTAGTTTCACATTCCCTTGTATTCATGATTATTCTTATGTATCTCCCTTTGTTAACATTACTAATAATTTTATGTCACCCTTTATTTATGTTTCCTTTTCTATGGGGTATAAGTTATGTTTTTAGGTATGGGTACTAAAGGGGGAGATCTTCATGGGAAAAATTGAAATTATTTTACCTGATTATAAGTTTATGATCCATGTTTAAAAAGGAACTAAACTAATACAATAATTGGTTGTGTGTTTTTGTATTAAGAAAACAGATTTAGTATCAGTGCATGAAATTTTTTTGTCATTATATGGGTGGTATATGCACCATATAAATTTAACATGTGTTTAATATGTATTGTGTCTCCTAAAATTTAAAATTGAGATGGAAATATCATACCGTATGTATGAAAATTCCTTCATACACATTCTATCCTCCTATATAAAAAATATAATGTTTTTTATAAATTAATTTCATAACCATAAATATATTTATATCATATAATAAATTATTTACTTATGACATTTTATTACCCTTTCCTTAACAATTACACGTCAAAGTCTCATTTTGGGTAATAAATGCTCTGTTTTTTCATAAATGTTTGGATTTTTTTAACCCTATTAATTTGATCATGGATCCATCATATCCATAATTTTAAAAATAATTTATATATATTTTAAATTATTTATATATGTGTTTTTATAGTGATCCATAAAATCTATAGATATAAAATGAAATACTCTATTATTAGAGATGGTAAGTCGTTCGTATGCATGGATGTTGTTTCTATTTTTTGATGGGAAGAAATAAATAAAGATAAAAATGTTTTTATTAATTTTTATGTTATATATTTATATATATGAAATATTCTCATTAAATTAATACATATTACCTTCCACGTAAATCATGAAAAAATCACCTCTCTTAGCGATGTTGTAGTCCTCTATACACATGGGCTACATTATCGCATATCCATAGATGGGAAGGTAAGAAGGTATATGTGAAATAATAATTTATTAAGTGTATAAATATTATATATATTATATATAAAAAATTAATTCATCATAATACCCATCCATGATAGGGGGAAACGTAGAAACAAATGACATTGGTTTCTGAGGTGGTAGTTCGCCGTACACATGAATGATGATTTCATAACAAATTTGATAGAAGAGGATACACTTATAGGTCATTCACAGAACAAAAAAATTATAATTATATCATTGAAACTAAGGATATTATATCATAATTTCTTAATTACAATTTAAGGAGGTGGTGGAAGATATAAAATAAAATTTCTCATTGAAGAATGATACCTCTTCTTCATGTAACCTCCTCAAATTGGCACCAAATGATTTCTTAAGATAGATTTTTTCAAATAAAAATTCTTATTGGATGATATAATGGAATTAAGAACATTTTTTGGTTAGGTATTATATGATTAAATTATTTTTTAATTAGTGATGTGAAGAGGAGAGGGCCTTTTATAAGTGAGGTGAGTGGAACAATTGTAATGCTTGAAAAGAAAAAGGTGTGCCCACGTGTTTAACACACTAAAAAGTAAAAAATGATACATACAATAATATATAATAAATATGGTTTAAATATGGCCATGAAATGGGTTTTTTAGATGTTTTATGTTATTTTAACCCTTATCATTTTAGTTTGACACCCTAGAAATCTCATTTTACCTTACCCATGTTAATTTTTTTATTTTTTACTATTAATTAATGTGGAAAATTAAGTTGGAATTATTATATACTTTAAAATATTATAATTAAAATTATGAAATTCAATTTTCCAATTTCTATATGACAATGTTGAGTTTTTTAACATTAATCCCACAAAAGTTATGAGAAAGTCGGTTTTGAAAGAAAAAATTTCCATCTAGTAAAATGTTTTTATGTCATCATTCAATATGTAAGTGAGTAAAATGAAATAAATTTGTATAATAGATATTTAATAAGTATAATTTTTCATTCAAAAGAATCTTAAAACATATTGGTTATTTATAAATTCATTAATCGAAATGAAAATTTTAAATAAAAACCAGAAATTTACATTAATTATCCCAAAAAAATATTCAAAGAAAATTCTTAAAAAAATTACCCGAAGATAATTTTTACCTAATTATTTAAAAAATAAATTTAATTTCTCCATATATATTTTCCAGTAATTTAAAAAATTAATTTTAAACTAATTGTTCAAAATGTGACGAAACTGATTTTTCGAAAGAAACAATTTTAAGCTTGAAATTTGATGTATTTTGATCTATTTTTGTGAAGGCACAGAAGATAAATTTGAAATATATGATTGAATATATAATTTAAAAATTTCTTTAAAAGTATTCACTAAAATTTATTTACTTAATTTATTGATATAAAACATGTGGGTGTGCAAAAAACTAGTTTTTCAGAAATGATTCCCTTTATTTTCAAATGGGTTTTATATTCATTTTTAATTAATTGGTGACAAAGTAATTTAATATACAAAGATGTGGAAGGCATATATTCTCATAACTTTTCTAATCCTATTCATACTCGTAATTACAATATATAGATGATAAGAAGCATATTAAATTATAATATTTTAATAGTATGTCATGTTTCGTTTAAACACGATGTTACGTATAGAAAAAGATAAAATCAACGCATTTTACACAAGCGAAACTCTGTTTTTAGTGTAATGGAAAATATCAAAAATAATAAATTTGTCTTCAATAACTATTTGAAAACAACACAGGGTGTTATATCATAGTGCATCTCTGAAAATTTTTCAGTCAAATTCCACCCACTATTATTCCCATGTACTTCTTGTGTTTATGTACTCATGCACGAATCATATACTACATCCTTTCCCTTACCCTGACTGAAAATAATCATTTTTATTAATTTTGGAGAAGAAAAGAACAACAGTATCATGGGGGTCTGAAAAAGTGCCGGCCAAGAGCATCATTGACCACATGTTTGAGTCCATCCTGAGGCAAGGACCCTAAACTAGTGCGAAAGGACATTCATTAATTTAGTGAAGCCATGGACGCCAAGAATTCTGCAACCCTGTTCCCCTCCTTCCTTTTGTGAGTGACCTCGATGTGATTTCCCATGAGTTGTTTGCACTTCCTGATCATGTACTCTATTTTCCATGTAGAGGGTCCTGAACCAAATAATGCTTTATATAGGATGAGAGAATCTGTGTCCACAGTGTTGAGAAAAATTTGTCTCTGATTATACATCTCCAAACTGGTATCCATCGCCTACACATCCGCCTGAAGTGCATCGCCCCTGCCGTAGAAAGCCGAAATGGCTGCAATGACAGCCCCTTCATGGTTCCTGATTGCACCTCCTCCCTGCAACTCCCCACACAAAAAAGGACCCATACGTGTTATGTTTTAGTCCACTATGTAGAGGATTTTACTGAACTCAGTTCCCCTACCCCGATCCATTGCACTTATTGATAAAGGAATAGGTTAAAGCTCGGGCACTTACCGACGTTGCGCCATGACATGCTGTGCATAGCTGAACCAGGTCTTATAGAAATTTCCGCATTTTGAATATGATCTAGGTGTGAGAACTGCATAGTTCATTAGTCCTTGACTCGTTCCTGGCCATCCAGAGGGTCCAACACCCCGCTAGAAGAAAGATGACCCAAGCATTTCTCTCAGCACCATTTTCCTCGGTTCTGTTAAACCATCCCCTGAGAAAAACCTCATGCGACCCTCTGTTCCTTCTTCATCCCACACATGCCTCTAAGGCCTGCCACACCCAAGAAGCCCATTCACTATTGGAAAATAGATGCCCCACAGATTATAGCTTAGGATTACTGAAACACCAAAACGTGGAGGTGATACTCACTCCCATGCGCTGAATATTTTCCTTAGTGGGAAAATCTTGATTCCTCACTCTCCACAACATGAGGATTTTTTAGATCATATAAAACATAAAATTTCTTCATAATAAATAATGCCTCCAATAACGCATGGTAGAAACAAAAAATTATAACATGTGATCAAGCATTTGTTAATTACTATTGTGTACTAATAACGAATCAGACACAGACACCATGAATCTATATCTCTACATTAGAATTTTCCATATTCCAATTCTTAATGATTTACAGTAAAATGAGTACCTTCTTTACACACCTTGAATAATCGGGATTAATGTCGGAGGAATTAAGCCTTTAGGATCCTAAAATAATTTCTCAAACCCCTCATACATGGTAAACATGACACGACTCAAGGTAAATCCCACGAATGGTTATACATGATTTGAGATTTCATAAATTTGGAACCAATAATACCCATCTAGACCAGATAAACTATGTATTTCAATAAAATTTTTATGGTTCTCCCAAGAAACAATGGAAGTCAACTTATATGGGTCAGCAAAATATCCATCTTATAAAATAATATAACCCAGAAAGTGAAAAATTTCAATCAAAAAGTGAAATTTCCTAAGTATCACATATATTGTGTGCTATATTAGTGTATTCACTATGATATTAGACTATTTAACATTATCATGTCGAGTATAATAATTCATTAAGTTATCTTACATGAATACCACCATAAATAAATCCTGATATTGGTGGAAATTTTGATTCGTCGCAGCCGTAAAAATGGAAAGCACATTCATGAGACCAAATTACGTAGCCAAATACTCATATAGGCCATATCATATTTAGAAGACTATATGTGGTATTTTGGAAGCTCAAACACATACCTGATGATATCATGACCCCATGTTAATCTTATAGAAAACCCATTATCCTTGGATTTAGTAAAAGATGCCATTTACACAATGTAATGGATTTTAGTTATTCACTAAATGTTGGTTCAATGTTGTATAATCATTAAAATCTTGAGGGATCAATCTACCCTCTTGGAAAAATAATTGGTGAACCCCAAGGTGAAGATTTGGGTTGTATGAAACCATCAGCTTAAATATCCTCTAATTGCCTCTTGATCTCCAACAACTCAGTTATGGCCATAATGTAATGAGTAATGGACACTAGATATTCTCTGGACCAAGCCCAATAGAAAACACCACATCTTTGTTAGAACAAATCTATAATTTTTTTGGAATAAATTCATAAAATTATCTTCTGTAATGAGAAATAAACATGAAAAATTTCTTGATCAGCCATTTAAAGGATGGAAATCTATGCTATGATTCTACCCAATACATGAGCCACTGGTCCAGATCAACATTCATAGACAACCCATTAACCCTTTTTAATATAACAATCACACTTAAGTGATGTGAAATATAGTTTCTTATGATAGCTTTCAAAATAAGTGTTTTTAAGTAACTAACCATTAATTTTTGATTATGATGTTATATCCGATCATATATAGGTTTCAAAATCCCCATAAGAGACAATAACTACATAGATTTTGAGAGAATTCCTTACACTGGCATACACACTTGAAATGTATTCCCAATAGAGTTTTTAGTGTCATCACACCATAGAAATACTGATTGTAAAACATAAAAATTTCCATAATATCTTCTTATGTAATGTAGAGATATACACCTATATCAAAAAAAAATTAATTCCTTGGTAGATGCTACTAAAATCATAACTAAATCTTTAGAAGGCTCATGACTCTATTACTCTAGTACAATACACACAACATAAATTAGGCCTAATACCTATCTATAATGTACAACTCGACTACAGTTAGTAGGACTTATATTTATGTACTATATCATGGGTGTATAGATCCCATGACCATGGATACCCCCTTGACATTTTGGACTAGTTTAACACTATCTCAAATCTTGACAAGGAGATAATGATCCTTCTTTAGCACCCATAGTTTTTAAAACTCTTCTCTCACTTGATGTGGAAGAGAAGATTCTACATAGACACTAAAAGGATTGCACCAAGATATAAGTATGGAACAAAACTAGATGCCTTCTACATTGAGGCTTCATGTGTCCATTCTTTTCACACTGGTGAAAAAATTCAAAAAATCTAACACATGTACTCAAACTACTACATCCCTTTAAAGAAGTCTCAATATGATTATTACTACCACTAGATACTACACCACCGAGGATTGAAGCTTTTCCACATTGATCCATACCATTACCTTATATTAGGTTATGTTTACTAATAGGATCCTGGTCAACTATTTGAAACATTCTAATCAACAAAAATAATTTCATCGGATATCGAATATGATTCATGTGCATATCCTCAAAGCATCTCACTATGAAAGGATTATCAGTATTACTTATAGAAGAAAAGAATGAAATATATGTTACATGAGTTGGATTATACATCATGGACATAGTTTCCTTCTCTAGATGTATATACTCCTTGTGTCAATCAACCCTCAATTTAATATGGAAAAAGAAGTTATAGAAGCTATATTGTATTTCCCTCTAAATCATATCACAATGTTGATCTTCATGTTTCTATATGTCCCACTAATGATTTTAATATCCATGAACCATATATGTTTTGAGATTTAACCTCCCTTATAGAGGAGTCTCTATATGCTTGATGATAGTTAAAATGTGTTTATGATCTAACTCAGAAGATCGGGGCCACCATCCCAAAACAAATGTAGGAAGATGTTTCAGATTGAAATATCTTGTATAATACTCCATAGAAGATATAGGTCATGGAGATCCATACAAAGTCTTCATAAGTCACAAAAATCACTCTAGAAACATGGCCTCATCACAAAAACTGGGAACCAAATTAGGTTCCTATGGTGAAACTATTAGAGGTTACACTGGTGGCTCAGGGCCCACCAGCTTTGTATCATTTTTATCAATACCCTCTTGGTGAATCATTGGAGGACGTTATAGTAGAATCTCACTAAAAATTATTATAAAATTCTTTATAAAGTATTTGATAACAACAGACCACAAATACAAGAGTAGGATAGTAACAAACCTTTTTTATATATGCCAAACCCTTAGGTCTTCTCCTAAAAATTGTTCTGGGTGACATATTAGTCCATAATTAATAACTATAGATCCTGACTATCTCCCTCTACCAAGGTTAAGATCCGGTCATGTTCTTAGATTTATATAGGGGTCCCAGTATATGGAGTGTGAATTTCATATTATTGAGTAAAATAACCTATAAATTGTAATTGGAATCCCCATTCAATGAAGGCCTTATTTGAATTTGGATTTTAAAAATATCAAATTTATACCATATATTAGTAAAAAAAATTACCTTTCCAAATTTATAAAATTACATGCTTTATAAATTACAATTTTTCTTTATGTTACTGATTTACACATTCACGTCTAATAATATAATGTAACAGGAAAAATAAGATACTTTTAATATATGAATTTTCACTCTAAATTTATATGGGTATATTCATTCTTGATATTAATATTGGCATTTGTGTATTAAATTCAAATTATTTTTTAGTTTATATTACCATTTATTGGAAACTCAAACATGTAAAAATTGGATAATTAAACTTCAAAATAAAACTATATAATAAAAAATTTATTTATATTGATGCATAAAATTTAATACAATTTATTTAATACACTTTTCCTATAAAAAGATTAGTTGAATAACAATTATATCACTCAATGAATTCCCAAAAATTATGATTTAATCAAATAATACAACCTATATTGAATAACATATGCATAGAATGTGAAATCATTAAGGTTCTTATAATGATGCACGAATGGAATTTCTTTTCCATATGAGAACAATGATAAGTAAATACAATAATAAGAAAAAATAAACACTACACCTCATTTGCATCAACCAACTATGGAATCTGTGAAACCATAATAGGTAATATTTTGAACAATATCTCCCATATTAGATACTATACACAAGTCATCTACTCCCATGAATAGACTCATTAAAAAATCAAATTTATTATATTTTGTTATCTACCAACCCAAATCAGTACGACAATGAAAAAGAATATTCTATGGTACCAGTTTGTAGTGTCCCAGACTTGGTTCACTCATAAGTAACAAAACCCAATTGGTTAGATGACCCCTAGATGGATTCCCCAAATGGTAGAGGTTTCCAACCAGTATCAATGATCCTAGGTGGTACAATGGGGAGAATATTCCATCATGATTAGAGTTTCATTATGGAGTAATAAATGAAAAAATCAATGAATTGATTAAGTATTATAATTTCTAATAGAGTTGCATAAGTAAATCGTCGAGAAAGTTATAACAATCAATCCCTAATGACATAATAAAAGAAATTATGAGTATTTCATTGAGATGTAAAAATGAAATAGAAATAAATGGAAAACTAATCAAATACTATATGGCCCCAACCTTAAACCTTACTTAAAATTGAATTAAATGAATAATTCACATTGAGGATCTTTTCAGGTTTAGAGTTTTAGATAATTAGAACATAACTATTACATCTCAAAAGATTACAAGGTAGACACTTCTACTATGTTTCCATAATAAAAAAAACTCTTAAAAAGAAACATGTCTAGTTCCATGTTTTATATAGCATGACATTCCCATGATCCCATCATTGACCTTATTCCACATTAAGTCCTATGAAAAACATTTCAAAAAAACTTGGGGTGAGCATAAAAATCTCAGTAAGGGATACACAAGGAATGAAAACTGTTAGTTTTTCAAACATCAAGTAAACCATGTTTACTCTATCAAAGTAATACCTTCACCTTCAAGAAGTAGTAAAAACTCTTCACTGAATAAAGTATCATTAAATACATTTTTGTAACCAAAGTATTACCATAAATCCCATATAAAGAACACATAACATATATAAAGGTAAATTAGGACATAAACATACTTATGTGGAATAACCATATGGTCGACTTCCACACATATCACTTAATGGAATAGCCATACGGCCAATTTCCATACATACTTAATGGAATATCCATACGACCGACTTCCATACCCAATGCATTGGAGGTTATAACATAACCACCCATCCTGGTATTCACGGCACCACCCGTCATATGGTTTATCACGTAACCACTCGTCAAATGTCCATGTACCAGTATAAAATCATAAAACATAAAACCCATAAAGGAATGATAACATTTCCACATTTCAATCACAATATATCATAATAGAATCCTTTATCAAAACCATTTTTAATACCAAAATACATAAAAGAGTATATGGTATTTATTTTATTTTAAAAACATTACGGCTTGTTGAGGAAGCCAAAGACCAAATAATACTCGCGGCGGCGGAAAAGGTCGTTGTCACCGCGTACGTTAAAAAAACTTTCCATTTTGTCGTTTTGTAAAATGATTCATAGAAAAGGATTCCTTTTCTATAAAAGTAAAAGTCAAAGGGTTTTATACACTGTATAAAAGAAGGTTGTGTATAAAAAAAATATGCCTCAATGAAAGGAGATTGAGACGAAGTCCCATACCTCGGGTCCGACTTGACTCAATCATTCTTTAAAGTCCTGAATAATAAACATGAGTAAATTTCTACTTTCATAAGAACCTTTTTCAAGTTCATTATTCCTTTTATATCACTTATTGCCATGTTATAAATATTATGTAACCATTTAAGTTAATAATGTTTGTTTTGTCGATATTTGGTTCTTAAGTCGAAAGTGGACTTCTTACAATTACATGTTGTTCGTGTGGTCAAATGTTCTTTATATCCAGAATTCCATTCCTTATTTGGATAACATATATATCATACATTTCCAGTATATACATGTATTCATAATATTACATAATCATTTAGAGGTAAGAAATGAAATGCACCGTTCATGGAGACGGTAAGCCGTACGTACGCATGAACGCTACTTTCATTTCTATTTCTTATTTTATAGAATGGAATTATAATGATATAAATGTATATTATAATTCTAGTATAATATCATATATAATATCATAGTTCCATCCTTTATATGTCCCACATATGGTATTTAACGAATCAACTCCCATTAAGGGGGCGGTAGTCCGCACTTCCTTAAATGAAGATATCGTGTTTACCCATAATGGTAACCATAAAGGTATGACCAAAAAGAAAAATACAGAAGCTTAAGGAAAACATAAACATATTATATATCATATATAAATATAGTTACATCTTAATGGCCACCATTGAAGGTGTTAAAATAATGTTGAACAATCATCGTTTCGGGAGGCATAAATTCACCATCCACGGAAACAGTATGTTCGTTAACCATTAGATGTAGGTGTGTGTAAGTGTAGCTCGAATCCTTCTTATAAAAACATCCTTGTATATTTAGGATACTGGAGTTGTTACAATAGAAAATAATAAAAAGAGTTTTGGGGGTTGGAGAAGAAAAATAAAACAAAAGGACTCAAAAGAAGATATTACCTTAAAATCGGGTAACTCCCCTTAGTTTGAGCTAAAAGGAATCCTTGGGAATACTTCTGCCCAAAGTGAGGCTTCAATGAGTAATAGAGGGATGTGGAGAGCCAAAATGGGCAGGGGATGGCCGAGCCAAATGCTTTGGGAGTGTGGGAAAAGAGGTAGAGGTGGGGGCCTTTTATAAGAGGAGAGGAGGGGCACTCTTGGAAAGTAAAGATAAGTTACTTTATTTTAAAAAGATTTTCGGATTAAAAAGGTCCCACATTGATATAATTCTAGTATAAGGTGATAAGGGCTCTAAATCCCCTCATCCAATAGGTTTTTGCCAAGTGTAGGTTTTAGATTTTACATTATCTTTCCATTTTATTTAAATCGTTAAATAATGAGGTCATCACTTCATCATCATGATGTCATAAATAATTTAATTTATTTAATGTCTAAAAATTATAAAAAAATACTATGATGTAGGAAATCTTTTTATCTTTCCAATGAATATTTATATTGAAAAACCCGATCTTTATAACACCATGTAAAAATTGTTTTAGTATCATAACTCATGTTTGTGTCATTTTTACTTTAACATTAAATAAAAAGTTATTTATGTCATTTCCCAACAAATGTGGCTCCATGGGGTCCCCAAGTTTACCCATGGCTTTTATTGGTCGACCATGACACATCCAATAAGGTTTGGAAATTTTTCAAGCACATCTCAGACTATTAAAACATTATTTTTACCTTAAACTACACTAATTACCACTAATCGCGATTAAAAACTTAATAAGTTACTATTCATTAAAAAATTATTTTAATCCCATTGAACCACATTTTACTTCTTAATGAAAAACATGTATGTCATATTTTTTAAATTAAAAACACAATTATGGAAAAATTTCATTTAAACGGAAAATCAGTTTTTATAAGTTTCACTTAGTGGTTTCACTATTCATCAAAAATTGAAGTTTTTTAGAAAATTACCAAAAATTCACCCTAAGCTATATTTGATATTCCGAATTCAAAAATGAAGTCCATTTTAAAAAATTCACAACATATAAGTTGCTTTAATTAATTTAAAAATTAATTCCCGCTGTCAGAGCAAATAGCGTATTTTTATGAAACAAGAAGTATCAAAAGTTTGACACTAGTTTAAGTCTGATTTCAAAGTGAAATTAATTCCAACGACCACTATTGGATTTAATGGTAAAAATATTTTCTAATTTCACTTTAAAACCAATTCAAATTATAATATAATAATATAAATAAATTAGATTAAAAAGAGGTTTTGAATTAAAATAAAACATTTTACACTATTCATTAAAAAATGAACTTTATCGGAAATATACCAAAATTTTACACAAAGTAAATTTTGATGTCCCGATTCTAAAGAAGACTTATTTTTTGTCTAATGGAATTTATAAGATTGATCAAAACTATATTTAATGACGGTTCTTCGTCAAAAGGTGATAAGTGAACCCTTAGTGAAAATTAGGGTATAAATGCCTAAAATTGAAGTCTTTCCATATTTTAAGCCTTTATCTTTTATTGGGTAAATGTAAAAACATTTAAAAACATATATTATCATATTTTAGTTATTTATATCCATTCCCGCCAGTAAAACGAAAACTTGTTAACTAACATTTAAAATAATATTATTTTATTACTTGTGTGCAACGTAAGTTTTCAAAAAAACTCATCGTTGCGTATCGAGTATGCTATCGAACTTAGAAACCCCTTTTAATTAAAATTAATATTTAATTTGTAAATATTAATAAATATGAAAATTCTTTCTTCTACAATTACCTAGGATGTTACAAATACAATAAATTGTTAAAAAAATTACAAAACTAAGAAAAAGTCTATCTCTATGAATCATGAGAAAAGTATCGATCTCATTGTCCCTAACACCCATGAATTAAGTCATCCAGACAACCATGATCAGGAACTTAACCTTGACCCTACCCGCATCAATGAAGTATGTCCTTGTAAAAATCAATAGCCTAAACATGTTTTTAGAAATACATATTAGGTTACCACTAATAGTGTATATAACAAATCCCACCAGTGTATAAAAAATACATCAATGTGCAGGCAGAACATATAAAGTTGAAATAGGGATGACATAAAAAACAATCAATCAGAAGGGATTTAACTATGATAAGGGAATAAATTATGAATATCAATACATATAGGGAATTTGTTAATGTAACAACTGTATTTGGAATTATCCATATATATAAAATGTATCAGACCTACATGGACATGTCACAAGTATATTGACCACGGAGACCTCTTAGAGTCTAAGGAACATTTCCAACGTATAGTCAACATATTGTAGACCTACAAGGGATTAAAACATAGGACCCATGGTTAAAGAATCATGGTATATTTAGAAATGAATTTATACTAGGGCCATAGGTTCCATAACATTATCCCTTCATTAGTTCCATATTGTAGTAAATTTTGGGGGAATATCACAATAATGATCAGGGGAATACTATCAACAATCATCACTACTATACCGTAATGTTAATGAAAATTTTATTAATACAAATTTCATGTCAATGTAAGAGTTCATTAATAGGTATAATCATCTATTCAATTACCATAACCTCATTTTAACCACTCATTAACTCATTTGATATTACTTAAGGCTTCCAAAGTGGACGACAAGCTCACTTACCCGAAAGAGTGGATTTATCTTATCTAAGTTGAATAAACCAACCTTGGCGGTGGATTGTGTATAGGATGATTACCTCTAAGGAAGTCAAGGTTCTATGAGTGCATTGCATATAAGGTTAAAAAATTAATTTAAGACATTTCTTAATTTTATGAGAAATGCCTGAAATGTCTATCATTTGACACAACATCAAAAAATTAAAAAGAACAAATACCATAGGTAACTTCTATAGATGACTTACCTTATGGTTATAGAAGAGAACAACTCGTTTATCAATCCGTTTTTTGTCCTGAATTAGAATAAAATATATGAAATGAAAAAAATACTGATAAATATGGTTGAAGAGACTTCATTATAATCTGACAACATATGGTGAGAGAAAGGAAGAATTGAATGTAACAAGTTTAATATCATAATAGTTCTTATCCTAAAGGATACATGCCACATTATATGGATGTCAGGTGGAGAAAATATATCAAATTAAAGATTGAAACATGGGAAAATATCCTCTTATGGGAGGAACATTTGTAATATGGAGTAAAATAATGATTGTTTATGTTTTAAAAGGATGGAGGGAAAGATTCACTTTTTATCCCTCACTATGGGGTAGCATGATTTGGACATGTGGTTGGAAAAAACCTACACCAACCATGTGAAAATTACAATCTAAGGCACCCATTAAATGACCATTCATCATGGTATAATAAATCCAGGTTCTAACTATGAGGGGTCACTTCCAATGTGGCACTAAGTGTGTGGGATAGTAGTATTTTTTCGAAACCATACGTATCCCTTGTGGGTTCCTTCGATAAAAGGTCATTATATTTCCTAAGGTTCATGCAGCCTCTCCCACATGGTTTTCAAAATGAGATCCCTTATATATTTAGGCCATATAGTTGATCTATAAAATTAATTCTAACCACGTGCTTATCATGTGCCTCATATAGATTCTCCAAAACTCAAAAGACTAGGATCCAAATAAGACTCATGTGCTCTTGAATCCATCATCCCACTCTGAGTCACATATGATAAAATAAAACTTATGATTATCAGTGAAATTTATAGTTTTTTTTAAATTAGATATAAAATGGGGTGATACATATCATTTCAGTAGATATATTTAAATAAATTAAAAATTTAACCTGAAAATATCTCATCTTGGTTCTAGAATATTTCAATGCCTTTATTATTTGGAAAATTTTCATTACTCATGATGTTCACGTCATGTACAATTTATAAATGATCCATCAAATTTGGATTTTTTTTATGTTAGAATCAACCCAGAAAAGTGTTTTTGTGGTACCATGTTACCATAATGTGGAAATAGAAGTATCACTTTCAATTTTATAATTATTTACATTATTTTTGATCAAAGTGCATTTAAAAGATAAAATTAATTTAATGTTTAAATTTTTTTTTTGATCCACTGTGAAATTATCTACTTCCCATTCATCATTTCATCCTTAAATTTCCATGATCAGTTAATAATTAATGAATATCATAACTCTATAACCTATTTAGAGTTGTCAATAATTATTTTTTGATAATACGAGACAATTTAGAATTTACTCATTATTTATACACCACGTATCCCTATTCATTTCACAAGCATTCTAGTGTTGATTTTGGGTCATCATGTAATTTGTACAAACCATGTTCATTAAATGATCCATTAGTTGGCTATCCATGGGGGACATTACTTTTTCAATTTATAGACCATGTATATTGACTATATGTCATGTAGTACAAGTATTTTTAAAGAAGAAAATACGGGGTTAAACAATGTTGTATAATTAACACACTGTACATATTTAATACACATCATAAACAGATTGGAAGCTATGTAACAAAAATTACACCCCATTTATTATTTATTCACACCGTTTACTTCATTAATGTTCATGATATGTACAAAAAAAGTCACGTGGAATATACTATAGATATGAATTTATGATAAGTACACTCTGTGTGGTTGGTTGTCACTCACTGTGAAATTTAATTATTTATGCGGAATTACTGAATTTAATTAATTACTTCATTACACATCATCAACCCATGTTTTGTGGGTCATTTTGTTGATATTAAAAGTCTATCATTAGGGTTTATATTATATTTAACTCTCAATTAAATAAATTTAATATTCAAAATAATAGATCATGTATGATTAATGTATAATGAACTCAAGAAATTATATTATATAAGATATATAATTCTCCTTTGTTCTATTTTTCATTAAATTGTAAGTACATGGTGGATAATTATGACATAATATATGTAAAAAATATGTCATGTGAGAGAATTGTTTACTATTAAAACCATATTGAGAAGTTAATATATGAAATCATCGAGTTTCCTCTACCTAAAAAAGCTATGTACAACATTATTTGGTTTTAAATAAAATATATTTTTATTATTATTTAATATTACAGTAGAGGTGAATTTTATAATGAATTGATGAAATAAGATATCTAGAATTTATTGATTAAGATGGAAATTTTTTATAATAATTCAACCCGGTGTTATTGTAACATGATGATATTTTCTACGAACACGATGTTTGATAGAGGATAAAACACACCACACTAAGATTAAATAAAAAGTGACATATTATTAGAATATTATTATTTAAAAATGATCATTATAAACCACCAGTTAAATTTTCACAAATTAATAGTATTAATTAATTTATTATATATATATATTCTAATTAATATATATGTATTTATAAATCATTAGGAAATAACTAGTCATTTTTTAATCAAAAAATTTATTTTAAAAATGATTTCTATTACATTTTTGAGAATATTTTATAATTATTTTGGGATATTTTATATGATTTATTTTACAAAATGTATAAATTTTTTAAAAATTGTTATATCAATATAAAATTACCGTGAAATCGTGGTTTTCTATTGAGAAAATATTTATTTTTTATTGAATTGTGAAATATTTCAATTTTTTAATGGTATCATTTCTTTTATTCAATTATGTTATATACATATTAATTTATTTGATTTTTTTAAGAAATTAACATATGTATTATTTATTTATTTATAATCTAATTGTTTACAATTCTATCAGCTTTATGTTTCATTTTAGAATTAATGTTTTAATATACTAAAAAATGCATGTTTATAAATATTGTATTAATGTGAATAATGTATCTCCACTTTAAAAAATTTAAATAAACCATTATGAAAAATTATTTAGTTGAAATTTATATATTTTACATATAAACTAATGAATTTTATTTAATATAATGAATAACCCTTGTCATAGAGTCAATGTAAAATAATTTTTTCCTTCAAAAATGCATTTTTTCAGAAAACAAAATTTTTGTCTTGTCTGTGTGTTTTATTTTAAATTAAATTAAAAAAATTATGTGAATTGATTCGATAAAATTCATTAAATATTTTATTTTTTCATTATTTATAATATATAATAATTTTCGCTTAATTTTTTCATATAATAAATAGCTGCAATAAAAAAAATACAAATTTCCATGTTAATAAAATAAAATAGTAAAATTGAGTACATAGGGGTTATAAGATTAAGATGTTTAATGTTTTTTATTTTTAATGTTGGGCGTTTTAAAGACCCTATAACTTATTAATCAACTATTTATTTGTTTTTAGGTAATTTTATTGAGAATAACTTTCCATTGTCGTATAGATTATGGTATAAAAAAACATTCCACTCCTCAACTATAAATGAGCCCCTATCCTTTCAGTTAATCACAAATCTCAATACATTTTTCAAGAAAAAATCATAACAAAATGTTTCTCCAACACCATTATCAACATTATAGAGCATTCATTCTTCCCAAAAGATCAATATTAGGGTCATTAATAAGTGATCTTAAAGAATTTCTTCTAAGAGAATGTAATCATATACATCGTGTTATTTAATTTTACTTATTCTATTTCAACCATTAATTATTTATTTGAAATTATAATAAAATAATACTATTTTATACTATAAAATGTGATTTTATTATGTTAATTTCATAATATATATCCATATTATCTTCTACCAAATGGGAAACACATCCACCATTCAAGTGTATAGCGGACTACCACCTAGTGAACCGATGTAATTCGTTTTCTATCTGCACCTATAATGGATGTTCATTGTAACATCCTGACCAGGGTTCCATACATTGGGGCCTAGATCTGGTTGGTTACATGACCTCATAAGCACCTCCCAACACACTAGAGTCTTCCGACTAGTTGGTAGAGTTCAGTAAGTCGATCATTGGGTGACTATACCCTATTTTATCAGATTAATATAATAACCAAAATAAATAAACAATATTTCATGGTTATATAATCATAAAAAGACCAATATCTCAAGATAATAAAACCAGGAAATAAAATATCCAATTGAAGAAGAAAACATCCCATGAAGAAATTTGTGTCAAGTGACTAAAAAGAAAATAAAAAATAATGATATTGATAGAGGTCTCGAACCATGTCCAGTTCCCTCATCCAAGATCCATTACAATATTATCAATCTAACCCAATTTCGTTTCCCTTAACATGTACTATAACAATAAAGTATATTCAGGTACTATTCAGGCAACCTGAGTTGGGTGTGAGTACAACTTTGTAGACCACAACCAATGATGTCAATAATATATCCAATATAAAACAATTTATGTTGTAATATAAAGAAATTAGTACAATGATTAATTAAATAGTTATAACATTATCAAATATTCATTATTTAACCACATAAACCATTGGGTTTCGGAGGTACCCATACCTCAATACCATATTCGGTCCACACCAGAGTCTGAATCATTTTACTTTATAAAATCAAAATTCAATAAATTAATTTTCATTCCATATATATTTCATTTTAAATTACAAAAAAGGATATTTAAAACCATAATAAAATTAAAATAATACGGTATAGTTTATTAAACCATAGACTTCATGGGATTAGGAAATGACAGACCATGTCCCACACAAATTTATCACCTCATGATTAAAAAATAATTGACCATGTCCTACTCACATGGTATATGGAAACAATTGGACATGTGGAAAACACATTCATCAAACAATTGTTAATATGGGCTTCATAATCCATTTATAATGTCGACGTCATGTTGGTTTTTAAAAAAGAAAACATGTACCACACAAATTTATCAATCAATAATTACTTTGGTCTTCGTAATTAGAAGACCAAGTCCCTCTCACATGATCTTTTAGAATAGAAGACAATTTCGTACACATGTTTATCAAAAATTCATATATATATATATATAACATATATATATATATATATCACCAATATAACAAAAAACCATTATATCACATCATTCAAGATTATTTAACATTAATCTTCTTATCAAAATAATTCTCATTAAATAATCTGATAATTAATTAATCAGACTCATTACATAAAATAATTCTCAAATTACATAGAAAAAATCATTATATTAATTAATTGATAAATTAATTAAATCCATTTCCACAAATACAACATCTCATTATTAATTCAATAATTAATTAAACAATTCATTACATCATTATATCATAATTAATTCTACAATTAATTATCTGAAATATCATGGAATAGCCCGAAGTCTTCCCAAATTTTAATTTTAAGATAATAACCCCTTTAAAGGGATGAAGGGGGTGGAAACCCAAGAATATAATGGACATGGGACAATCTCAATCGAAGGAAGAATGGGTAATAATCAGGATTAAATCATGGAAATGCTCATCCTCGGCATTTGAATATGAAGATGCTCTCCAGCATTAAAGGTAATTTGGAAACAAAGTATCCTGAATCAAATCTGTAGCCCGATCCAATGGTTAGCGCCATAACCGATCAAACAACCAAATATAAAAACACTACAATGATTATCCTATGACATTGAATTATCCTCTAGAGTATGTTCATGATGTTGAGTCTCGTATCACAAACTTCCCACCATAAAAAAACCCATTCAGGAAAACATCTACCATCATTCCAAATAAACCAATGAAAGCCATGAGGATCAACCCACTAAGAAACCTTCTTAAAAACCCTATATACATCATGAAAACATCCCATTTCCGCCCTTAATCCAGCACGTGTAGACCACAATAGTCCAACCAAGTAACCTCATATCATAGCACAACATAGAAGACGATACCCAACCCATTCAACAAGGTACAGAATTGTGGCTCTAGCAAAGGAAGACCATAACATGATCCACACCTGAAAAGAAATATTGGAATCCTTGGCCATGGAAGTGGATTCTCACATCCCGAAAGGGCAGCCATAACACAACCCCAGTACTGTGGAAGGGCAGCCAAGATCCCCGCCTCTAGAGAATGACCCCATTTTGCACTAAAATGTGACCCCAAGCAAGATCAGAGCATGCCCCCAATACCACAGAACAAATAAATTTCCACCCCAGTGCACCAGATTAAAAACCCATTCACTGCAAAGGCAAGTCCCCAATGCACCAGATCAAGACCTTGCATCCAAAGATAATTGAAACACAACCCCGACACACTAGATTGGGAACCCCCTTGCCAAAATGAAGGTTTGTGACCGTGACATCACATTGGATCTCAGCCCCATGATGTCGAAGAGCTAGAGGACCAACCCAAATCCATAGAAAACTCAAACACACTCTCTGCTAATAATTGAACACTAATCCTCCAAATTGAGGCCACCCTTCACTGTGGAAGCAGCCACCTCACCATAAGCATTCTAGGAAGACCATGGAGGAACCGTGGTTGTCTGAGAAAAACTATGGAGAAGGTGGTGAAGAGATGGAGAGTTTAACTACTATGACCTTTACGGGCTCATCCAAGCCTTGGTCAAATTAATTATCTCAAATATAAATCTCTATATCACATAATTAATTTCACAATTAATTAGAACCATTTCAAAAAAATTTAAAATTATGTCATTAATTAACCCACCCAAATTAATTATTTAATTCAAGTATATCAATTGATTAAAACCCTATAAATTCAAAAACAAATTCATAGATTTAATCAAAATCATGGAAATAGGATCTAAATATTAGACCATGTACCTCAATTATTAATGTAATATTTCCTAATATAAATCCTTATATTTGTGTGGAACAACATTGTAGAATGGGATATAGATCCATAACACTAAATTATAGTTAAGAAAGTCATGATTTATAGGATATAGATAAAGATACATAATCTTAAATCTATATTCACCAATCATATATCTAGCTCTAAAAATATAGAGGATAACATCCCACCAAAATAATGAGAGAATGAATGTTGATGAACATGATAGAAATGGGATAAGATCCACTTACTATAGGGGATGATGATATTTAATATAGGCTTCAATTTGAGAATAATGTAGGAAGTATGGCCTTAGAATTTGTCTAAATAGTTCTAGATTAATGAAATACCTCCTACAGTTGAATGGGGGTTGAAATAGTTGAGTTCCCATGGATTGGGGAATTATAAAGAAATATAAATAGACTATTATTCCCCCACAAGTTTTTCAGAACAATGGAACTAGTTTTTCCATATATGTGTGCATGATAGTTCATTGATACACTATTTCACCTTTTAGGGTGCATGGTTTGACATACCATGTGCCAAATGTGAAACTCCAAACTGTCCAGGGTTGCATGGTTAGCTAGGTCAAGGCACACCATTTTATCTAATCATGTTTCTATAGGGCACAATGCGGTTTTCATCCATTCTCTTCATAATTCACCAAAAAACCCAAAGTAGAACTAAATTAATATTAATAAAACCCAAGCCAATGAGTACCTATAATCATGTTTGAGTCAAATTGAGAAAAGTTCAGGATATGAAAATCACCCTACATTATAATAGATCATCCTTAAACTGCACTCCCATGCTTCTCAATGATTCTGAGCCAAAAATATCAGGTCATTGTGCCCCCATATATACTTGTCTCTTCCAATTTTCCCCTTGTATACATCTATATTTTCATAACACGTGGATTATCGGTATTGTCCTTTCCTACTACACATTCTCATTTTGATCCAACACACAAATAAGATGTTTTTCCAAAATATACTTGTACCTAAACATCCACATAATCCACATAGATCTCATGAAAATGGTAAGGGTGATATTTTCATTGTTTTGAGACATTAAAAAATCATGTATAATTTGTTTTTCTATGGAATTTCCAATCAGTATGCTCCCTATATGATTTGATCCACTACCTCAAACAACCCCAAGAACCTGGGTGCTGGCTGGTCCTATCTCCATATCCTGTGGTAATGCAACCATGGGGACACCTAAAGGAATACACAATCCCTCTTGTTCACTATAGGGTTCATATCTTTCTATAAACATAAAACTTCTACCCAATCTAATCTGTTTCCATATGTTTTCAAATCAACTACACATAATCTGACGTCTCCCACATAAGAATCAGTCCCAATAACTTTAACTCACTAACCTCCATCCAAAATATTGGTGATCTGTAAGGACTACCATAAAGAGTATCATATATATATATATAGTTTTCTAATAGCTATTGTTCTAGAAAAACTCCACTAATTCCATGTTCTTCTCCCAATACCCACCGATGTCAACCATATATTCCCACAACATATCCTCAGTAACTAGTATAGTATACCCCAAATTCCCATTTTTTGTAAGTATAATTATATACACAACAATACCAACATATCAAGAACCTTTTTCTGCTCATTCTAGAAATATGAAATCAAACATGGGTCATGTTTTGAGACTAATGTACATGGAACCCCATGTAGAGAGAATATCTCATAGAAATATAGCTCTCCTAACTACTCTAATGAAAATTTTTCCTATATTGGTAAAACATTCTGCTACTATTTTTTGTCAATCCACAATAAAATATATAGTTTTATTATTTCAAGGTTTCATTTGGGTGACCCACAAGGAATTATATAGTTTTGTATATAACTTCCATTCAAGAATGGGAAATGGTTTTTGAAAACATCCAAGTAATCGATGCTTATCCTTCACTTGTTCTCACATGTAGCATCTTGTCCCAAACCATTCAATATTAAATCTCATGCCAAAAAAACCTATTTTCCTAGGACATGATACATTTATTTTACACTTTGATGTAACATCCACTTTTAGGCATGAAATTTCCACATCATCTCATCTCACAATACCAAAGGAACAACAATCCTATTTCTGACATTGATGAACTCATCATCATCTATGCTCCAATACAAAGGTATCTCTCCAACATCACGAATTTCCCTCAAGGTAAAACATTATACATAATCATATAATCTATCAATGATCTCCCTCAAAATAGTAGAATCCACTATGAATAAAACTAGTTTCATATGCTCCTAACTCCCCTAAACCACAACATGCTTCTCCACTAGTAATGTCATCAGCTTCAAATCAGTACTAGACCCTTTAACCTCATGAGTCAAATTTTCATGCTCAAAGCATCAACTAGACTATTTCCTTTCCCATATGTATATTCTATCTCAAAGTCGAACGACTAAAAATTCCCTACCCATATGCTCTTCTATATATTCAAGACTCATTGTGAAAGTATGTATCTTAAGAAATTGTGATCTATATAAACATTGAAACTCTCACCCAATAAATAATTTCACCAACACTTAAATGTATAAACCACTATATCCAACATGATGTCATTCAATCTACAGTTACATTCATGAGGCCTTAACTACCTAGACCCACACACCATAAATTGATCTCCATGAATCAAAATAGATCTGATTTCTATCCCAGAAGTGTCACAATACTCACTATACTCCTCCCTCGTTCAGGTAGTATGAATACTGGGGAATATTTAAAACCCTTATTTAACACCTAGAAGGTATTTTTCTATTCTTTGGACCATTCAAGAATTATCCCATTTTTTGTCATGACTGAAATCAGTACTACCAAATGAAAAACATTCCTCTGTGAATCTCGTATAATATTTTACTAAACCCAAATAAACTACAGATATCAAATATTTTATAAGCATTCTCCCCAGAAAACATTGCTTGAACCATCTCTCGGTCCACTAACACACCTTCCTCAATGATGATATGTCCCATGAAGTGTACCTAATTAATCTATAACTGACACGTAGATATCTTAGCCTAAAGATGATACTCTCTTACTGTACTCCGAATAAGGTCATGATGTGGGGAGCGATCATCATTAGTCTTGGTTTACACCATTATATCATCTAAAAACACCACCACAAACTAATCCATGTATGGATGGACGATTATTTTCATCAAGGACATTAATTTTACTTTTCATTCATCATCCCAAATGGCCTTACAATGAACTCATAATGGATATTCCTTCTTATGAATGTATTCCAAGGTATATTAAAAGTTGTAACTCTCAACTGATGATACTACAATCACAAGTTGTTCTTTTAGAATAAATAAGCTCTCCTAAACATTCCATGTAAATCATTGATACGAGGATGAAAATATATGTTCTTTGTTGTTATCATGTTTAATTATTTTTAATCGACACACAAGCACAAAATCCAATCTTTCTTTTTTGGAAATCACACTACTTAACCCTATGGTGATGTACTCATATGGATAAATCATGTATCCTCTAATGCTTCCAATTGAGTCTTGTGATCTTAATGCCCTATTGGTGAAAATGTTTAGGTTAGAATATATATTAGATTATCCCATGGAGAGATCTAAATAAGGAATTTCATATATCTATTAGGTTGATGTCTTGATAAATATTCAGGGAAGAAATCATAAAATAGATCCACTAGTGGTGGAATGATATATTTCATAACACCACCATCATTAAGAAAAAGACTAGAAACCTGGCCTAATTGCACTCCCAGTAGCTCAGTAATAGGACCTACTCAGCTCGCCTTGAAATTTCACTATGAATATAGAATATAGTTTTCACCCTTAGTAGAAAAGCAATAAAATATCTTCTAGTGACTATCAATATGGTCTCGGTATGAAACTAGCTGGTCAATTCTACTGATTAGGTTGAATCCTGACATGTCAAGAATATAGAGATCCCAGAGAAAAGGATACTCCCTGATTTCAAGAGAACACCCCTTTCATATAAATATGATTCTAGGACACTCTACCAATAGTTTATCTATATTCATAACCCCACTCACAAACTAAACCTCCATGCTCAAACCATTAAAAAGTTTTATAGATATAATGGAATGAGAGGAACTAGTATCAAATAAGGAACTATAAAATGTAAAAGCTACAAGAATTTTACCTATCACAGTTGATGTTCCATCCCCACTATCCAAAAGTGCAGGTTGCAATACATATAGTTTTTCTACCCATCTTCTTTGGCATGCAGCCTGACTCCCCTGAGTTTTACCACTATGCTGGTATGGATGCTATTTCCCAAAAGATTCACATCGGATGCCCCTACCACCTCGGTCAGTTGAACTCTAGCTACCAGACTGATATTTTGTCGAATATCCCCATCTTGTACACTAATTATATATATCTCCTCTATCACTAACTTCCTGTTGAGTGTTCCTCTATATCCTCAATGTATGTTCCATCTTGTTAGAGCCTCGACATTCTTCTGTGATTCAAGGACAATGTTTCTAAAAGTTTTACATCCTACACACTGATAGAAAAATACAACAGTAAGATCATGTGAAACTGGTCCCTCTGTCCGTACAATTTTCATCAAACTGCTTTGGTTAACATTTTCATAGCTTAACATCCTTCACTCAAAATTCATAATCTGTGTCCTTGTGGTAGAAACCGACTATAATATATAGTAAGACTCCATCCGGTTAACCTCAGCTAGGAGAGCATGGAATAAAACATCAAAAAATTATTTAAATAAAAAATGTTCACTTGGGACACAATACCTCAATTATGTTCATCCAAAAACCATATCCGCATAGCCATATCATCTCTTTTTATTGATGGATAAAATATTTTCAAATTGGTGAAGCGTTTTTATACATATCATCATAGACTAGCTCCCCGAACTCAATCTCATGAAATCACCTGTTCACTTCAATTTCAATGTCTCTAGGTACAAGTTCCCCAATAAAATTTCCAACAAGTCCTTATGTATCATTCCTCCATCATATCCATTCCTTAGATGAATGTCCCACATGCGCATTGATAATATTATTAGCATATAATTGTACAACATGAACCTCTTCTCAACATGAGTCTCTACGAGGTCAAGTATTATTATGATGGAATCAAACCTTTAATTATCTCTCTCTCAAGTCCATCCTCTCCAGTAAACGCAAGAGGGATCTGCAACTAAAACTCCTACATTGGTAAAGGTATGATCTTATTAACCCATACTCTTCCTATTTCCATGAATTTAATGAATAAATTGAGGTTCTATTAGAATTGATCCCATGCTCCCTCACTCAAAACAATCATTGCCTCAGGTTCCCCTACTTGAAGATCATCCGCATCTTGGTCCTCCAGTTGTCCTCTCAAAAAAAATCATTGTGGAGGAATAATAATACAGTGTGAAACACACGAATTAGGAACCAATTTACAACATTAACACATTTTAGTGAATGTAAAATCACTACATGTCACATAAAGTCTTTTCCCCAAGCCTATCCACACAGTCAAAGGTATGGTATTATCACTACCATTAACCATCCTACACCAAGGTCTTAGTTAATAAGGGTAAACATGTTCTCATTTTTCAAATTTAATTATAAACCCATTTATTCACATTTTTCAACATTATACCATTCTGAACATCGTATTAAGAATCATTTTCCATTTAATTTCACAATAAAGGAAAAAAGGTGATGTTTAACAACTTACACATATCCCATTTTCAATATCTGCGTAAAATCATGAATTTCATAAAAAAAATTAGGTCCTTAGAATGATGCATGTAGACTCAACTCTCATGAAATTCTGGGACACAATTCAATTCTAAACAAATAAATTAAACAAGAATCACTTAACTCCAAAAGTGCATCACCCAAGGTGAAATAATATTCAACTATAACAACATATATTAACTAAAAAAATACCACCCTTGGTACTAGGGTTCTCCCATGTATATATGTTAACAACACCCATGCATGAGTTCTTAAACAATGTCCATATTTCCATAGTATCTTATCTAGCATTCTCAAATAGAAATAAAAAGAAAAATAAATGAAAATGGGAATCTAATAACACATAGTAAATTCCTGACCTGGGTGTGACACACTAATTCCCCAAGATGAATGGTCTCTTGAACACAAGAAGTCTTATCCATATGTTAAACGCTTCCGACGAGTATTGAGTGATAGATAAGTCAGTCATGGAGAAACTATACCCTCCATTGTCATTGTAATACGCTAGTGGAAATAAATAAACAATATTAAAAGCTTGTATAATCATAACAGTACATTTATCACAAGATTATATATCCTGGAAATATAATATTGAACTAAATTAGAGAACATTCCATGCTGGAGTAAGTGTCAAGTCTATGAAATTCAAATAGAAAATAAATACACTTATGACTCCCATGTGGGTCCCAAACCACATTTGATTCATTCACCAAAGCTCCATTCCCAAAAAAACAATCTTACCTAGGGCCTTCGGCCATATAAAATCCTATAATAATAATGTCTATTCAGGTACTGATCAGGAAACTCAAGTAATGTATGAGTAAAACTCAGCAGGCCACCACCAACAGTGTCAAAAACAAATCTTGACCAAAATAGTGCATGAGGTTATATAAATAAATAACTAAAATTATTAATTAAAAAAATAATCACATTATTGAATGACATTTAATTAACCACATAAAACCCTGGGTTTCTGAAAACACCCGTACCTCAATACTTAATTCATCCCTCGTAGGAGTCTGAAACATTTCACATTATCAATGAAAAATTCAATAAATTAATGGTATTTCAATATACATTTTATTTCTATTTTTTAAAATGTTTTTTTGAAACCATATTCCAATAACAAAAGGTTGGGTATATATTGTCAAGACATGGACCCTGTGGCAATTAGAAATAGTAAACAATGTCCCATATAGATTTATCACTTTGGGAATCTTAATAATCACGCCATGTCCTATCCTCATGGAATATTGAAACAACAGACCATATCCCACACACATTTATAAAACTATTATTACTACAAGCTTCAGAATCAGTAGACCATGTCCCACTCATGTGTGCTATGGAAATATTAGACCATAAGCTATATGCATTGATCAATCAATTATAACTATGGGCTATATAATTAATATACCATGTCCCCCTCATGTGTGATTTAGAAACATCAGACCATGTCCCACAAGAGATTATCAATCATTAATATATATACCACATGAATATATATCACCAATATCACAAAAAATATATTATATCACATAAATCAAGACTAATCAACATTAATTTTCTTATCATAATAATTACCATTAATTAAGCCAACAATTAATTAGTCACACTCATAACATTAATTATTTTTTCAATTAATTAACTCCATAAATTCAATTAATTAGTTCAATAAGTAATTAAATATATTTCAGAAATTACACGATCTCATAATTAATTAACTGATTGATTATATAGTTCTTATCATCATTATCATGTAATTAATTCTACAGTTAATTATCTCAAATAATAATATCAATATCACAATACTAATTTCAAAATTAATTAGTCCCAAATACCGCAATTTCACAATTAAATCATTAATTAATCCACACAAATTAATTAATTTAATCAATAACATTAATATCTAAACAAACCTAGAAATTATACAATTTCAATATACATAATCAAAATCATGAATATGAGATTTGAATATTAGGCCACCAACCTCAATTATTAATGATAGATCTCCCAAAAAAATCACCAAAATTGAGAGGCACAACAGTGTATAAAAAGATCCATATCTACAACCATAAATCAATATTAAACAATTAATGATCTCTTAGATCTAGATATAGATTCATAAGCCTATATATAATAATCAATCCAAGATATGGATCTAGAAAAATAAAAGATAACATCCCACCAAAAGGAGAAGATAAAAAAAGCGGATGAGTGTGAAATTAATGTTGTAAGATATACTTATTAGTATGGATTATGTTCTTTGTTCCGGGCTTCGATTCAAGAATAAATGAGGTCAGATGACCTAGTAATTCTTTTGTAGGAATTCAAAATCATGAAATACAACCTAGGGTCGAATGGAGGTCGAAATAGGTGAGTTATAGGGGTTAAAGGTATTTTAAAATAAATATTAGGGAGAATTTAATTCCCATACATATTTTCCTTCATCGAGGTACAAATTTTTCCTTAACCAGGTTCCAACCATGAACCTATTATTTTTTTAATGCATAGTTTCTTGTTTTTGGGTGAACAGTTTGAAAAACCATGAAACAACCATGAAATTACCCACAATAAATGGTTGGACAGTCTACTGAAATGGGTCTATAGTTTCCCTTACCATTATATAACTATGGACAACCAACTTTTATTCTATTTTTTTCAAAATTTACCAATAATCACCCCAATTTACAATCCATCAGAAAAGTACAAAAATTTAATGAAAGGAGTACATGGGAAAATGTTAAAGACAACTCCTAAAAATGTTTGGATATTATATTCATTATTTTTTATTGAATTTTTATATATTATATTAAATACTTATTAATAATTTTATAAATATAACATATCACATACCTTCTTACATTACAATCAATGGATGTAATGATAATATCATTTAATGTGTATGATGAACTCCCGTCTATCAAAGTGTTGTGATCCATTTTTTATTATTGTATCACAAGTATTGTTTATGTAACTGTATTTAAAAAAATTATAATATGTTTACAATATTATTATCATTATATGAATATAAAATAACACTTACCTTCATTCAATCATGATTTTTGAAATATTGAAATGTTACACATAAAAGTTATAAACTTCTGTCTCCATGATTCTAACATACTTCATTTCACATAACACTAATTCTTGTAAATTTATTACCTTATATTTTATGTATAAATAAGATAATTATTTCATGGTTGTTATTCTATAAATTATTGAACAATGGTGAATTTTTCCACTTTCAATGCACAAATTACATTTTCAAATTATGAACCATGCTTCCTCAAAACACTTGGTGTGTAGATAACTTGTTATGTAACGTATAACAAAATTAAAATAAAAAAATAATTAATTTAGTATATGGTATTAATGATATAAAATATTATTATGAAAATAATAATCTTTATAATTTTATTATACTTGAGATATAATATTAATTTGACAAATTTTAGACTCGAGGTAAGGGTTTTAACTCATAACATCATTCATTGAGGTACATGTTATTTTATGACCCTAAATTATTTTAAATTGTTTATATACATCAAATTTATATATTATATCTTTTATTTTTTATAATTAATGATACTTTATTCTTTAATTAATTTACTTCAATCATGGGTTTTATCAATCAAATGTTTTCAATGTGCCCAGGGTTTATGTTTTAATATAATTTTTATCCAGATTATTTATTCTTAAATTTCCATTGTAGGAAATTATTTTATCATTTTTTAATAAAACCATTTATTTTTTTATAATATGGTAATTAATTAAATAATCAGGTAATAATACTAGTATCCGCTCCTTGGAACTTATAATTTTTGAGAAAATGTTTTTAAGAAAAAATGAATGCATTTCTCTCTTTAGTTGAAAATCAATTTTCTTCTATGGCTATATTTTCTTAAAGTATTTTCATGAATATTTAAAAAAAATTAACAATGAATTATTAATGATATTTTCTCCAATTTTTTATTTTTATAAAATTTTTTAAATGGGATATTTTTCTTATTTTCTAAATGATGGACTATTTAACCTTTTTACAATAGTGTGAATAGAATAGTGGTTTTAATGGATACCACATGTGTGAAATTAAATACTATGATGACCAATTAAATCCTTTAAGTTTCATTTATATGTTTCCATGTTTAGTTTTAAATAATATTTATTATATAAATCTTGTTAAATTTTATGATTTTTAGGAGGTGATTTCAAAATCAAAATGGAATTTTTTCCAGAAGCATTCTATACCACCTTTTAAAGAAATTTTCATCTAAAACAACAACCTTTGAAATTATGGATTTCTTACATATTATATATATATGTTTCTCACATATATTTTTAGATTTTTCTCCAATAATTTAAGCTTTTAATACTTTTCGTATGATTATCTCTCAAATCCATCTTGATGAAATTTATTTTTTATTATGATAATAGACAGGATTTTGAATCCAATTTCCTTCCAAGGGTAATTATTATGTTTATGCATTATAATTGAATTTAATTTTTTATAACACATAATCATAAACATGTCATTATGGGTTCACCAATATATAACTGCAATTCATTAGGTAATGTATTTTTTCTCTAGATATGTCATGTATAGGTTTAGGGATTAATCAATTATATGAATTTCTCATCTATGTGATATTGTATTGGTAGTTTTTATTGACTCATGATTATGTAATGGTATATATTTCTACCACATTTCTCAGGTTACCAGGATCATATGAAATAATTTTCATTATATTAAATTTTCATGGGATTACTCACTACCCTTAACTTTTATGATATCATTTTATATCTTCAATTTGTATATTATGTTTCTTTATAATTTTTATTCCATTAATATGAATTTTATCTCATTAAAACTTTTTTATGTATTACCTAGGTTTTCTAATATATGTTTTAAGATATCATATTTATTTTGGAACTCATTATGGAGAAAGAAATTAAGATTTCATTTTTTCATTTTTTTTATATTATGAACCTTGCCTTCGAAATGTATTATCCCTCATGATCTTTGGGAAGTACTTATATGGTGTTCATGTTAAAAATTATGTTATAATTTGTGCAAAAGGATTCTGATAAAATATTTTGTTTCATAGAATTTTTTAGGAATTAATAATATAATAATTTAGTGGGAACCCTAGGAATAAATATAAGGATAAGACTATGTATATAGAAAAATATCCCCAAATCTTGGTGAAGTATAGAGTGAGTGTGTTGAAAGAAATTATATCAATTTTTAGATACTTAAATTCATTGGGGATCTTTTATATTTGTACTTATGTGGAATTAATTTTAAAAGGGAATATTATGATATTATTTATCATTACCTGGTTCATGAAAATGATCCTGGTTACACACATTGTTTATTACTCTTGGTTGATATTCAATAGAAATTCAAAAAACTATTCATTAACCATTACGATGGAATTTAAAAAGTTGTTACGTTAGAAAATGTTTTTAGAACACTTAACATGGATAAAAAAAATATACTCCTAGAGACTCATAAGCTAGGCTATACTTATGATTTTTATGTTATTGCATTAATGTTTATTAGTTTCCCCTTATTATGCTAACATTTTCTAATCTTGTTTCTTTACTTCATTCAAGTTAATTGAGATAAATAGGAGAAAGTATTACAATAACCAATGGGATGGGAATTGTAATTATTTCCCAAAAGATATTCCTAAACTAATTTGACCATAAGTAAGCATGTTGTGATCATGAAAAATATGCTATCTATAATTATTATTAAGAACTAAAAAATAGTTGAATTTATAAAGACATCAAATAAGGGAAGGATTATATCTCATTGATGTTCAACTATTAATGATGTTAATTAAATAATGATTCAATTTATTAATTTTCAAAAATAATGGAAGATACACCACATTAAATAATATAAACGAACTAAAATATGTCGTATGTGTGGGGAAGGGGATACATAGTAGCTAATTGCAGAAGAAAAATGTAGAGTTTGGTAAAATGATGCATTGAAATAAAGTTCAACCCATGGAACTAAGAATATTTCAATTCTATAGATGTGGGGAACTTGGTCATTATACATATGGATGCTCTAATCCAACAATTAATGCCAAAGGGACCATGTATTGAAAATAATTGAAGTGGAATTATTTAAAAGTCTACCTATATAAACATGAGAATCATTTTGTTGAATTCTTATTATCAATGATATGATGGTTATATGAATCAATAATCTTAAGTGGATTATTTGTTTGTTGTTTTATTTTTGGATTTAGAATAATATACAAATTTGTACTAAAGACATAGAAACGTGATTTTATGGTAGGGTTATACTTTGTTTAAAAAGATATTATTTAGGAAAATATAATATTAGATGTTATATTGATGCAGTGGTAATTTTAGTTTATTGTCATTATATTATTTTGTGAAAAAAGATGTTGTATAGAACAGTTTAGTGTTTAAAAAATTATTATAAAATTAATGTTATATTGTGTATTTTCATTGTATTTTGATATGATTTCAAGAAATATTTTATTATTGTTTTTGAAAAAGGACACCCCTCATATCTATTGAAAACTCATCATCTCTGATAAGGCCATAAGGCATGAAATCGCAATCTAAGAGAAATAAGGGTGCAATGCCTTTCACTATCTTATATGATGTACTACATAGTATGACACACATTTTACATAAACTTATGTAGAGGATTAATATCAATTTTATAAGAACACATAGTTTACATACATTGATATTACTTCAAAAATGAATAATATTCATTAATAAATATAACAAATCATTGAAACGGCTGAATAGGTATACAGTATTTAGAAACTAGGAATCATAAACAACTAGTTAATAATACATCTTAATTTTATCCCACTTATTTAATCATAACTAGAAACCTTTTGGACATATCATACTAAATACACGTATTTATGACATGAAGAAAAGGAAAATACAAAAGGTCAAGCTCAGATGCTCAATAAGGGATAATAAGTGTGATATAAATCATATCATAATGATAATACATAAGAACATAAGATTTGAAAATCATATACTACATATGAATGATCATAAAATCATGACATGTGAAAAATCATAACAGTTCATAAGAATCAGTGAACATAATCCCAAAAGTCTAAACATAAGAAATGATGTTTTGTGGAATACACATAACAATATAAAATCCTTTCATATTAGTAATGGATAATTTCGACGACCATCATAGCTGGCAATTTCTGCTACTGAACCGAGTTCACACCTCGTTCCAGCCATGTATTACTGATCTAAGATCGTTTCCATTTAAATCTATGTCAATCTAATGATATATAAATCAATACCCAACTCATTGGAGGAAGATATATGTTTCTCCCATCACATAGTTATATCATTCATAGATGTTATATAAAAACATAAATCATTCATCATAGCATAAGCCACGAAAAATGGGTTTCTTAAACCTCTTTCCATCACAATATAATACATGTAAAACAAATTTATTTCATGAATATCATTCCATAAAAAACATAATAAAACCATAATAATAGTATGGATAATAGAGTTGAAATATAACCCTTTAAAACAATTCCATCTTAAATAGAAAATAATTTTTATCGAATATATGAAATTGATTCTTGAGGAAAATATCATTTCTTCTTCCAAAAAATTACCTTTTCTCAAAATGATTTTTTTTTTAAAATAAAATAATTTATTTTAAATTAAAATTGATTCATATAAAATAATATTAATGAAAAAAAGATGGTATAAAAATTTAAAAATTCTTTCAATCCAAATAAGTTAAAAAACATTGTAATCATACTTTGGCCAGAAAAGAAAAAAAAGTACCAAATATCGAATAATGTCAAAATTTTCCTGTCATAATGTTTAATAAAAATTAACCAGTTAGTAAAATTTATTTTTAATGTTTTTTAAGAATAAAAATAATTTTAAATATTTATGAAACATGTACGGGGATGGTAAATATACCCCAGAAGCCGCTTACCTATAAATAATATCAGATAATAATGAGAATGAAAAATTATCCCTTACATTAGATCAAATTTACATTGTACGTATATGAAACTCATGTATACTGATTTAAATAATATCATTTATTTATTTAATAATAATATAAATTATTATGATATCATATGTGATTATATTATCATCTTTTTATTAATAACATATAATTATTTCTGGTTATTCGGGCATTAACTACTTCATTTTCTTAAGCATGTTTTGTAGAATAAGGTGAGATTATAATTAGTAGGTTATATTTATATAATTAAAAAATTGTATGAACATAATATATACCATATTTATTATTTATTTATTCTTTAATACTATATCTTTGAGGAAGATCAGGTCGAATGAATCACCTCACATCGTGGAGATGGTAGGTCGTACGTACGAACAAGCGGTGATATCATTCTAATATTTAATGAATTGTATTGACTTTGGTGGTTTGTAATATTTAGTTATTAAAATCATGTAATAATAATAATAATAATATATATTTATTATTTCCATCACTATACCCATTTTGTTACGGAGGTGGTGAAAAACAGTTTACACCACAGTGGAGAGATGGTAAGCCGTACGTATGCACACGTGGTGATTTTTTCAAAGGATGGGATAGATGGTGTAATATTGTTGTTTAATTATTATAATAACATCCTAGAATATAATTGATATAGTATTTATTACTTTATTATAAAAAAATCATGAAGAAGAAGTTTATGAACAAATAAGTGTGAAAAAATCAAAGTAGGAGATTGCATCTTCTTTGACAGACTTCCTCAAAATCTACTCTTAGAGCACTAGAGTTTGTATTTGACGAAGGCCAGAATCTATAGTGTAAATATAGGGAAGATTATAGGGAAAAAGGGTAGGGTATGAATGATATTGAAGGATCATTGTGAAGAGAAGAGGTGTGGGAGGGGGTTCCATTTTATTATTGAGGTGAGGCAATCTTTTGAGAACCCTAGAAATATTATTTTATAATAAAAATAAAATCGATCAAAAAAAATCTAAAATGAACCAAATCTTGAGACGATATTAGATAAGGAATCAATATAATCAAAACACAAATTTTTGACAAGTATTTATGTCAATTTCAACCATATCATTATAATAAACTCTTAGTTATTCATTTTACTTTTTAAATAGGGTAAAAAATAATTCAATATTAAACAAGGTGAAATGTTTAATTATATGATATAAATTATACCATAAATAAATAATATAGAAAATTTTATACCATATCGAAATTTTTAGATAATATTTTAGAAAAATTATCATTTTTAAATAATTTAGTAAATAAATATTTTGATAAATAATAAACAGTGTAAATTTTGACACTATTCAATTCATTGATTTTTCATAAAATATTTTTATAATGTAATATTATGTTTTATTATATTTGTAAAATAATTTAATGAGACATTATGTAATTTTTCAATGGGTCATAAAATTGATCATTACATTAAAATTAGAATTTTTCAATAAACAATGGTTTTAAAAAATTAAATGTCTTGTATATTTTAAATTATTTTAATGAAATAGATTTAATATTTGAAATATACACATCAAAAACTGGTGGACAGGATTGAGAAGACAATTCAAGGCTGGACCCCAAAAAGAATTTAAAAAGTTGGAAATGAGACCCTCATTAAAGTTGTCATCAATTATATCCCCAGCTATTTCATGTCCCTGTTTAAGGACCCAGTGACCGTTGTCAACCAGATCCACACACATACGACCATATTCTGGTGGGGGAAAATGATGGAAGGAATATACCCTATTGGATTTCCTCAGAGAAAATTTTCATACCCAATTCGGAGGGTGGGATGAGATTCCGAAATCATTTTCTCTTCAATGACGCACTATTGGCCAAGCAAGGATGGCGCCTCATTAAACGCCCGTCATCTCTCTCTGTGTGGGTTCTACGAGCGAAGTACATTCCCCAAACGGACTTCCATGCTCCCTCTCTTGGACCTCGTCCAAGGTTCCTTTAGAGAAGCATTTGTGGGGCCTGAAAGCTCCTGGAAAAAGTAATGGGATGGAGGATTGTGGATGGCTC
The DNA here is from genome assembly GCA_963277665.1 of Viscum album. NCBI lineage: Eukaryota > Viridiplantae > Streptophyta > Magnoliopsida > Santalales > Viscaceae > Viscum > Viscum album. The sequence continues at coordinate 729,657,583 of OY728143.1, read as the reverse complement.
ATCTGTCAATAACTAGACTGATCCCTGGCTGATCGATTCGGAAGGTATGTGGGCTATTTCCCACACACAACCAGGCATTGAAAACGCCACTTTCAGATGCCACCTTTATGACCAAGGGATGGGGTGGTGTTTGGATAAGATTCATGAATGGTTTAACGAAAGAGACCAAAGACTTATCCTATGCATCCCATGGATCCTAAAGGCAGGACCCGACTATCTCTTCTAGAGCAATGATATATCGGGCAATTACACGGTGAGATCTAGATATAGACTTTCTCTTGGCATCCACCTAGTCGACCAGAATGAGGGACTATGGAAATCACTCTGGAAGCTCAATGTCCCCCCAAAAAATACGCCACTTTTTGGTGGCAGGGGTGCACGGACACCCTCCCAACCATGAGCCTTCTCGTCTACCGACATAAGTCCAGTGCCGTTTCCTTCCATTTCTTCCTGACTATCCTAGAGAACCCTTTTCATGACATCATTAAATGCCCTAGAGCTAAGTAAATTTGAAAAAAAATGGGGACTGGCTCCAGATGCATATCTAGCCATGGGTTCTAACCTTCTCGCACGCCTGATGCGCTGGTGCTCCTCTCTCTCACCAGATAATGCAGGCTCACTCTGCACCCTTTCCTAGATCATCTAGGTCTAGCGTAACGATGTTGTTTTCATTTACGTGCATAAACCTCCTGAATTCTAGATTGAATGGGAAACATCATGGATTGAGGGCTGGAAACACAACAATGGACATCACATGCCAGTTATTCCTCCCTCTTGTCCTCCTCGTTGGAACCCCCCAACAACAGGAACTCTTATGATCAATGTGGAAGTGTCTCTCCCAAAGGATTTACTTCTCTCCCTCAGTATCTTGGCGCGAAATCATCATTGGAAAATCATTGCTACAAAATAAGAATCACATCAAGTCTTTTGGGAACCTGTCGTAGCTAAGGCTAACGCTATCCTGGTAGGTATGATGCTGGATATGGAACATGGATGGATTGATATCAATATGGAGTCTGACTGCCTCACCATGATCAATTCCATTAACCACAATGATGGTGGACTCCAGTCATCTAGCCTCATCATCAGGAGAATTCTCTCGCTCCACCAATGCTTTTCATTCTGCACCTTTTCCTTTACCAAAAGGAAAGGAAAAAATGATGCCCATCAGTTGGCGGCATCATGCCCCTTCGATGCCAAGTAGCTCTGGCTGGACAATTTTCCTTCATGGCTTTGCATATGTTTGTCTGATGATCTTCTTCATTAATGATATCTGTCTTTTCTCAAAAACAAAACACACACTAATGATTATTATATTCAAAATCAACTATATCCTCCCCATATAAATAACATCCCTCACCATCCCTTACCCTCACATCATCTATGTCCTAGATCATTCAAAATTTATACCAAAATATTTCCTAAAATCTCACCCATGACCCAATAAAACTTTTTCTTCTAAAAAATACAATATCAATGTTACTTAAGGATTATTTCAAGATACGACATTCAAGAGGTAATATTATCCAACATTCTCTTATAAATTATATTATTATTACAGATTCTCCTCCCATATATCCCTCATTGTGGAATAATTACAGCAATATTATTAATATTATATAGTTTCTTTTATTAATTATATATCCATATTCTACCCTCCCTTCATTTTATTCATAATTGAAAACAATATTTTCAATAGGGCTCGATCCCCACCACCTTAAGCAATACATATAATTTTTCTCCAATACCATCAAGGTTGGTCATAAAAATTTTGTAATGGAAAACTATAATAATAATAAGTATAATATAAAATATTTAATTTTAAATAAAATTTTTATAATCATTTAATTATATAAAATAATAATATATTGTGTCAATCAGCAAATACACAAATATTAACTAACAACATAATGTTAATGTTTATTCTAAAAGAATAATCTATATCTTAGAAAACATTTCAATATCTTATACCATTACAACATCTATAATTAAATTAATATTATTTTAATTCACTACTGAATTTTTAGACTCTTTTTATATGAATTAAATAATATTATACACTTGATCTTACCGAGGAACCATGAAACAAACACCCATAGAATAATGAAATTAAATTTTATATCCCATTGAAATGGATGTAAATGAACAAAATTAAATTATAGTAAATAAATTTTATATTGATATTTTTTGAATTATGTAATTAATAAATATAATTATATTTCCATGAATTTCATGTACAACTATAGAATGATTATATACAAAAGGTAAAGGATCTCTCCGAAGCACCCTATATTCATTGGGTTTTTAGTTAACTCTCATTTACCCAATTCCTCTATCAATTCATATTATATAATTCATCTATATTATATATTCTTCCCCTAAAAATATATACCATGTTTAATTCACTTTTATATAATGGGTAAATATATTTTTTAAATATTCCCTTCCTAATTTCATTTGATATAAAACCATCATTAGAAAGAACATCTCTGTTTCTAAACACTTTTTTTGTACCACTCGATAAAAAAATTAAACCATACACATTTTTTAAAATATTCAATTTAAAATTTAAAACAATTTTTAGATTATTTTTTTAGGGATATTATTATTTACCTTCCCATATTTAATGACTCGAAACCCTTTCCCCAAAAACCCCACTTAACTAGTACGTTTCAATATTTACGTATCCAAAAATTATAACAACATCACATAATTTGGATATATTTTTTCATGAATTATTATTATTATCACCTATCAATATACCAGAATTTTTAATACATCATTTTATAGATATCATTATGAGACACTACCAAGTAATGTTATAGGACATGATTATGAATCCCATTTCCTTTCATATAGTACTTTTATGTCTATGACATATTATTGATTTCCAATCATGGAAAATATAATAATGAACACATTATGATGGATGTGCATAGATAATTTTACAATGAAATGGTTAATGATTATAATTCATGAGAAGTTATTTATAGAATGTTGGAGTAAACCAAATCTATTATGGGACTCTATCCTCCATATGATTTTTCTTGGTAGTTAACCTTAACATAGGATTATGTAATTTTTTATAATTATTACACATTCATATGATTTTATTCAATTATGATTACGTGTTCTTTATGTCATTCTATAATATTATTATCAATGATATTTTCCTTTTATGATATTATGTTTTTCCTTTTGACTCATATGTTTTTATTCGTCAATATGTTTATCCCCAAATAGAGATCTATAGGTTACCATTTATATTAGGTATTCCCCATACTGTCCTATAGTGTTTTAAGAGCTCAGTGGGATTTAGAAGATCATTGTAGTAATTAAAATTAATATTTTTATTATAGTTTATTTTGGATGGTTTATGTATCTAGTCTTCCAAATATTATAGGGCTTTCGATTAGAAGGGTTATATTTACTAGATAATTATATTAAAACTTATGTAATAATATGTGTAAAATGATTGGGATTCTATAGATGGTATCAGATAATTATCAAGATAATTTTTTGGATAAGGAGATAATACTTTAGTAACAACCATATGGATAAATCTATGTATAGTAACATATATTTTAATTTTGGTGAAGTATAAAGAATCTGGATTCGAAGAAATTACATCCATGTCAATGAACTACTAGTTTATTTGGTTATACCATAGTTTTACATATTGGTAATAATCCTGAAAACTGTGGATTGGGTATTAAATTGATTATCAGCCAATGTATATCCAATTGGTACTTCTAAACACCAGGTTTGACACTCCCAATGTATATACTTTTTAATATTCCAAAACACATTACATACCATTATGAAGAACTTGAATAGATTGTCATTTTATAAAACATAATAGGTATATAAAGATGGATAACATAGATTGATTCCTAGGGACTCCTGAGTTAGCATTTATAATACTTTTAAATTTATTACTCCTATGTTTATTTTTTTCCTATTTATATATTGATTTGTATATGTATACTCATCCTTATGTATATTTTTGATACAGGAAATGGCTAGAACTAGAATAAAATATTGAAATATTTTGTCAATAATTATTCATGAACATTATGTTTCCCATAATATTTTAGCATTACACATTCATTCATATATTTCATTTTTATTAGAATTTAAAACACCACCTACACTCATGGTTGTTAAAATATCTGTGAGAAATTAAAATGTTTTAATTATTTAACTAAATGTATATAAATCCTTCCCATTAAATATTTATTCATTGAATCCCCTAGTGAATCTTTTTATACTCCCTTTAGTGAATTTATATGTCATATTGGGCATGTATTGTCTACCCTTATATAAATATGACATTAACATTAATGATAGAGAGACCACTCTTCACATCTCGAGACATCCTCTCATTTTCTTTCATGTTTAAGGAGGGCAATGAATCTTTTGGTAAATTTTTTTAAGAATTGATATTATTTCCTTTGGGAGAAGTACATGTAACTCAAATTATTGGTAATAAATTGATAATAATTCTTGAATACATGGCCATTGTGAGGGACTATACTACTGTATTCCTTGAAGAATTTCCCCATCTCCCACTAGAGTAAGATGTTGATTTATCAATTAATATTTTTCTTGGATGATTTACCGTGTAAATGAATCCTTATAAAATATATAATATTGACTAGTATTAAATGAATAAGTAGTTATAAGAGAATCATTAAAATGTTTTTATATGCCTAAGTGATTCAATGTGGGGTCCCATATCCCACTTTATCAAGGGGAATAATGGGTCCATGCACCTCTTAAAATATTTTCATAAACTAATAAAAATCATAATAAATAAAAATATTCCAATTATACTAACTAGTTACATGTTTGATCAACAATATGGGGCCCAATAGTTATATAATTTGAATCTTTTATCTGGATTTATCTAGTTTAATGAGAAGAGGGATTCTATTCCCATGTCTTCCATAATAACAAGGTAAAAAAACTACAAGATAATAGTGATTACCTTCATACTCACTAATGTTCCATTAATATTCATAGAGATAATTGATAGTGAATTTAGAGATTACAATGATAAATTTGTAGAAATATTTTTAAATGAAATTCTAATATACTCCAAAAATAATGGATATGCAAGAAGGGAATTTTAGTATTGTGCTAAATATTTTTTGAAAGGTGAATCCAATTAAAAGTATTTTAAAAGTGATTTTTGGATGGAGGAATTATCATTAATGTGGAATATTATCACGAGAAAATTTATTTTTCTAGATGCTTCTATGATAAATGTGATTAAGGGATTGAATAAACCATCATCTGTAATGACAATCCATAGTATCCATGGATTAACTGGGTATTAATGATAATTTTTGAGAAACATATCAAACCAATTAACTATGAAACATGGAGAGGAGTAATGTTATTTTTACAACATAATATTAAGGTCACATTTGGGAATTAAAAAATAGTCTAATAACTGACCCAATACTTATAATACCTTTAAGTGGGGAAATTTTCATTGTATACAGTGACACTTCAAGGAAGGGATATGGTTGTGTATTGGTAAAATATAATATTGCAATCACCTATGAAACAAGGAAATTGAATTTTCATGAGATGGACTACCCAAAATACGATCTATAGTTAGATGTAGTGATCATCCCATTAAATATTTGTTGGTAGTCTCTTTATGGGTAGATGTGTGAAATACATATAGATCATAAGAGATCACAATATATATTCCCATTTAAATAGATTAATATGTTCTTGTGAATATTTTTAAAGTTGATAAAATATTATGACTACACATTCCATTATCATCACGAAAAATAAAATATTGTGGCTGGCGGTCTGTGTAAAAAAATATCTAACAACCTTATGAATGATGAGAATTAAGGATTATCATATTTTAAAAGTCATGAAATTTATTGAAATGGAAATAATAAGGGATATAACATCATTATTCCTTTCTCAAAATTAATTTACAACTATCACTGATAAAGAAGATACATGATACTCAAAGGGATGATATAGAAATTTGAAAGAATCTGGAAGCTATAAGAAAACAAAAATACTTGGAGTTCAATATTTATGAAGGTTTCATAAGATGTGGGTCATGTCTATTTGTACTAATAAATCTGTATATACATAAGGATATGTATAATGATACACATAACCCAACATTCTTCACCCACCAAGGGACCAAGATTATATAATAAGATCTCTAGAAGCACTATTAGTGGGAAAATGTAAAGAATGATATCATAGAATATACATAAAAAATTATGATATTTCAGCAAGTGCAGGATGGAAGGAAAATGTACAATATGATGTTGAAAACTATACCCACACCCAAATGGAAATTAAAAAACATCACTGTAGATTTTATCATTTGCCTTCTGAAGACATATAGAGGTAATAATCTTATATGGTCTATAGGGGATCATCATATAAAGAATGAATTTTTTAATGATATTCAGGAGGACTTCTCACTCGATAAACATGAAAAGATATAAATCAAATAATTGTTAAGGTGTCTTGAAACGTCATTACAAATTATATTTTATCAAGATCAAGATGCACTTCCATGTTTTGGGAGAAATTTTGAGATTCAGTAAAATATTATTTGGAAATTAGTAGGAATATTGATCCCCAAACTTATAGTCAACCTCAGTGGAATATCCATACACAAGAATACATGTTAATATCATCATGGATGCACTTAAATGGATTATGGGATATGTATCTTCCTATGGTCGAGTTCTAATACCATAATACCTTCCACTTAAGAATCAAATTGGGATTGTATGCAGATTATTATGGGTAGAGATACATAAGAACAACATGTTGAAATGAGTTGGGTGAAAGTAGCATTTTATAACCACAAATGGTCAAATAAATGGTAGAAAGGGTCAAGACAATTCATCAGTACATCAAAGATCCATAAAGATGGCATAATATCTACACTGGAAATCTTTGATGAGACCAATAGTTTTAATTTAGTGACACTTTCTTCCACTAAAATCTCCATGAAAGTGATTCATGAGATTTGAGAAGAACGTAAATCTGTATCCCATGTACATTCTCCCACATGAGAATCTTGGTTACATTGGAGTTGTGAAAACATGACTAGAAATACAGCTAACAATATATCAAATACTTAAAATGCTCTAATTGTCCGTATTTAGGAATTAAATACTAGATCCCTCACTTATACTAGAATATGAGGGGGTAAAATATAAAATGATATCTTTTATAGGGATTAAGTGATGAAGATCCTGGACTGTAGAGACAATTTTATATGAAAAAATATGACTCACGTTGATAAGGACTTATGGTTGAACCATAAGTTTGCAGAGACGACATTGGAACCAGAGGAAGAATTGATGTAGATGTACCCCCACCTATTATCACCTTATTATTGGAAAAATAATTTATAGAATTATATTTACTATGGTGGAAAAAATGAAACTACCCACAATGTTTTTACATGTAATTTCCTTTATTATTAGAATGTGTAATATTTAGTAATGTAATATTATACATATAATTTGAAGCACATAATAAAAATAAAAAATCAATATATTTACATGAACATGAAATATAAAGAATTAACGTGTGAATAAAAATTTAAGACATTATAATATGATAAATAATATTTAACATGATAAAAAATATTTAACATGGTAACTGAAATATGTAAAAAAATTATCTGCTTAATGCACAAGAATACCTACACTCACAAGAAATTATAGAAATGTGGTAGAATATTATTAATGATATATTAATATTAAATTTAAAATATATAAAATCTAGAGAACCCATATAACTATTAATAATTAATGGTTGGAATAGTAATCTTACCATTGTAATAATAATATGACCATTAAGAATAGTGACATGGATATTAGAATAGTATCCTCACCTATGAAAGAGTAAAATATTATTTATGAATTATTGAAAATGAATTTTTGACATATCTTTATAATCGTAAAAGTGAATAAATATTTTAAAATTATAATATCAGTATTTGAATATTTATAAACATATCTTTTTTATTTTATTTTTATAAAAATATAAGTATTTAAAATAATTTTTATTTTAAAAACTTCGGTTAATAAATTTATATTATGTTTCATAAAAATTAAAATATGAATTTATTACACCATAGTTCATTTTTCAATGGGTTGTTAAATTGGTTATAATATTAAATTTGGTTTTTTTAAATTAGATAATGATATTATTTAGATATTAAAATTCTTAATTTTTGAATATTATTTTAACAAAATTGATTACATATTTTGGATTCTCCATGTTAAAAAATGGTTATGGTGAATCTTTTTTCATTTTCTAAAGTATATTTTCCTGTGAATAGTGAAATATGGTAAAATATCGTATTTGGAATTATATGATAAATACATGAATTTCATAAGAGGTGATGTAAAAACACATTATTTTGAACTCTCATGCACCATTTTCAGTATATATTCATAAAATTCATCAATATTGGTAGTCATGAAAAAACTAATAAACTATTGAATATAATATTAAAAAACACCCATGTCTGCATCTATTAAATACCAACCCTAACCACACCTTCTTCTCACATTTTTTAAGTCTTGGAGAATTCCAAATTTATTCCCAAATATCTACTCACCTCTCTCCACATATCCATATAATCATGTTTCTTCTAAAAAACAAGTAAAAAGTTTCATAAGGAAGTATTTTAGGAGGCAACATTCAAGAGTTATTATTTTCTGATAGTCTATTTTAAATTATATTCTTATTCTAAATTTTCCTCGGCTCCCTCATACATCTTGAAAAAACATATCTAATATTATAAATTTTGTATAATTACAATTTTTTATAGAAATAAATAATTTTGTATCTTCCTGTCCATATGAATAGTTTTGCCTTGGTTTAATTATTTTTAAAAGCTTTTAAAATGGACAATTACAGGTTTCCTCAAGGTACGATAAGTAATGGGAGCGTTCTAGGAGATAGGTGTAACAAACCAAGATTTTATCAATATAATTTCATTTAATATGATTAATTCATATAAAGAACAAACATCACATAGAGAAACAAACATAAGAATTATTATCATAAACAAATAATGATACATTAATCAACAACAAAAATAATAAGAATGTAAAGAAAGTTACAGTGCGACAATAAAAAATCAAATAATACGAATAAGAACATTTGTATCTTCTCAATCCACTAGAAGAACTTCACTTATAAACAAATTTTTAGAGATAAAAAATAATTTAAATAAAATATTATTTATTTTTAAGATTAATTTATACATATCATTGAGAGAAAATATATGTGAGTGAATAATAAATGAAATTTGAGGTATTTATAGAAATTAAGGTACCTATACTGCTTAAATAGTAAGTTGACCAATGGAATAATTATATGACCATTAGGAATAAAAATATGTCTATTAGAGTAGTAACGTCACATTTGAAATTATAAATAAATTTTAGGTATATTATAACTAGAAATATTATATATTTATCTGTTGGTATAAGTAAATTAGTGTTTTCAAAATGATAACTTGAGTATTGGTATTTTTTTTATTCAAAAATGTTTATTTACAATTTTATAGTTAATAAAATAATTTAAAATAAAATTTATTTTTATAAAATAGATTCGAAAATTTATATTTTGTTTTCTTATAATTATATGACAGATTTATGCAACCTTAATTAATTTTTGAAAGGGTCATAAAATTGATTATAACAGTAAAATATGTATTTGTTGAATAAATGATGTTTTTATTTAATATTAAATTTATCATATTTAAAAAATTATTTTCTTAAAATCGAGTCCATTTCTGAAATAAAAAATGAAAAATGATTCCATTAAATTTTTGGGATTTTTATAAAATAGTTCATTTTTATTGTGAATGATGAAATGCGGTAATTTATAGTATATATCATTTTAAATCAAATACATGATTCTTTGTGTCAGGCATAATGTATGCACCCATTATTTTGAACAATCCTCACCCATTTAACTTATTTAGTTATTGGAATCAACACTATTGGTTGTCTTGAGCCAAAATTATAAACTAATGTATAATCTAATAAAAAACCCCTCCCCCTAATAAATACCACCCCTTCTCCATATACCTTATATATCTTGTATTTTATCTAAATTCTTCCTAATTACCTTTCCAATCATCTTCCCCAATTATTTGTTATTTTGTTCTCAAAAATGTACCTACTCCATGTTTTTTAAGGAGAATGTCAAGGAAACGACATTCAAGAGTAAAAATACTCCTCTGTCATTTAATATCTTTTATTTTCTAATCATCTCCTCACCTACCCTATCCAAAGAGTAATAATAACTCTAGTAGAATATATACACTAGTTTGATATTGTTTTAATGGAACATCCATCATCAAATATACTATCTTTTCCTTTTATTCTTAAAACAAAAGCATGGTCTCGAATATGATGATTCACTACCTTCATATAAGATATGTTATTATTTTACATTACCACCATCAAGGATGGTCATAAACCCATTAAAATGGTTATGTAATATTTCAATATTTATATATATTATAACTTTTTTCATGTTCTGGAATTAATTTATAAAAATTATATCAAATAAAATGAAATTAGTTCGTGATGATCGGAAAACCGAAAAAAATAATCTAAATATTTATAATTAACATTTTATCAAAAGATCATCCACCTAATAGAAAAAATGACATGTTAGAGACTTTATATGCCTTTATGTGCATTAATAAGACTTTATTTAACATCTGGAAAATTATTCACATTTTACATGAATATACATGAATATTTATAAGTGAACTGATCTTGATAACCAAGAAAACGAATGCTACCAAAATGACGAAATTAAATTTTATAATTCATAAAAATATCCATAAATGAATACAATAAAATATAATAAATAAAATTCATGTATAATAGGTTATTAATTTAGTAATTAATTAATCTAAACTGATTATCCAAGATATCAAGTGTAATTAAAAAGGTATTCATAGAATAGGTAAGGGGTTTCTCAAAACCTAGTTCTTTTTTGGGTTATTACACTTTCATGTCATCTTCGGTATGAATAATAAACTAATTTTCTCTAAATATAATAGATTTTTTCAGAACATTTATTTTTATAGATACACAAATCTCAAAACATTATTTAATGGAAAATATAATTTTTTTCTCGAAAATGACTCTTCTTTCCAAAACACATCTTTATTCCCTTTTATTTGAATATTCATCACTCATGAATAATGATTCTTATACAAAATATGTCCTCCCATTCTTATTTGGGAACCACATGTTAATTCATGAAATAATAATTTATAAAATAACTAATAAACACATTTCGTGGGTTAATTCATCACTATGATCGTGATATATTCTATGTGGCATGCATGATGATGTAAATATAATTATGTGATAGGTTGGACTAAAATTACATATCCATCCAATGAATTCAGTATTGTGATGTATTTACTGATATAATATGTATTATGCATGTACATTATGGTAAATATTTTCACAAATAGGATTATATGATTGTTCATATATGTTATGTGTGATCATGATGCTAGATTTGTTTATAAATATGTGTGGTTTTCTCCCCCTATAACATAATGTTTCATTTTATGCATTGACACATTATAATCCTTTATTTTAATTTTCCTTCCATGTTTATTATGATAATTCTATGATTATCTTGTGAGGATTATGATTATCTTCACCCATGTTATATTGATTGATATCCCTTATTCACCCTCAAACTGGGAATTTAACTCACCCCATTCTTTTATTTATATCCTCATGTTATTACATATACTAATTAAAAAAAATTCATTTGAAGGAAAAAAACATGGATTTTATTAAATGTTTTTTATTAACATATGTGATGTATGGTCCTATGTTTCCAAAAATACAAATCTTCACAATCCTGTTTTATAATGATTTTATGTTTTTTCATTTAAAAATGATGTAATAGTCATTTAAGAAAAGTAGGGACACTATAGTTTGTATAAGATCATATTTTAGTTAATTTATGAAATAATATTTTATAATGTAGGTGAAAACCCTTTGGATAATATTATTTATATCTAAGAATCATTATTTTAGAAAAATTATAATCATAGTGATACCATAAGACATACCTTTAAAGATAATTTCAAAAAATAATTAAATATTAATTCATCATTTTTTGACTTATGATTTGTTTAATCCTTTTCCTTTTTAAAAAATGGTGTTAATTAGGAGAAACAAAGCGAAAAAATCATGTGAAGAAATATGCAATGTTTTCCTAAATGACATCCCATTGCCTTAGGATCTGGAGTTCAAAAGGTCTTGTCAATGCTTACCCAGTTGTCTCAAGATATAAATAATAACCTTTACCATACAAAACATCTGCCTTCACCCTTGTAGTAGAAACCATCCATTGAGTCCTTCATGTGAAAAAACTACCAATGATTAATGGATATTCTGATCCATTAGTGTTTGAAATGTAGGTTTACTAAGTTGATAAGATCCTTTCAATGTTTCAATATTATATGATGGAGAAGGATACTTTGGCCTTTTATCATTTTGATAGAGAGGCCGAAAAATTGTGATCATTAATTAAGAACACCATGTTCGTGGATATAATATTAGATATGATTTGGTAAGAAATTATAAAAACATTTCATAACAAGAATTTCCCAAGAACTCTTTAAAAAAAGGTGGAGGTAAAATTCATAGTGCTGATGAAAAAGGAAGGTGAATCTGTCACTGTTTATAAGATAAACCTTAAAATAATTTAATTATACACTTCTTGTTTTTTATCAATAATGATAAATAATATATATATTTTATCGTTTTTTGAAACTACATTATTTAATAAAACTAGCTATCTGAGACTTCATAAGTCGTGATAAAGTGGTTTAATGTGATCTTAAAGGGGGATTTAGAGATCAATGAACTGTCTCATGGATTTGATGATAAGAAAAAAATATGGGGTTTCAAGATGGAAGATCTAATGAATAATATGGAAATAAATATCAACCACCTTAATGTCAAAAATGTGGGATAAAGAATTAGGGGAACTACATCAAATTAAAAGGGAAATTATATATGTTTGGGAGAGAAGGCCTCTGAGGACATGAATTAATAGGAGACATGAAGAAGCTATCCAGTGTGATAGAGAATAAGTGGGAACAACCCATGGTTCGATGCATCAACTATAGTGATAGGCGAACAAAGAAAGATAGTTTACTAGACCATGGTATATTGAGGGTAATAAACATCAACAACCACCACATCCAATGATAAAGGGAAATCTTATTCCATCACTACTACTGAAGTGGAGTAAGAAAATGAAGTCATACATGGTACTCATACTATTCACTAAAGAATAGAGAAAATATTATTTGATTCTAGTTCAAATCTTTCCCTTATATTATGCTTGTTTTTTAAAACTATTGAATCAAATCATTGCTACATTGATGTAAAAATATTTATAAAAACACTTAGTGGTGTGATCAATGAAACCCAAGTGTTGGACTCTTTTGTTGTGGGTGTATGTAGGAATATTATTCTTTCCAATCATGATATTTGTTCTATGGTGTAATTCGATGCTATATTAGGCATGAATTAGATCTCATTATAGAGGAAACATGTCAAATATTAGAAAAAATAAATCTCTTATCATATTCGTAACAATCTCATGTTCCCCTATAAATGAATAGATGATTATGAATCTTTATGAAAAATCCCTCAAATGTGTGGGTGTTGATATCCTATGAAGCAACATTCTAGACCCAAGTAGTTTTATTGATGTAAAGAATCAAATTTGGGGAAATTTAAATTTTTATGGATTACACTAATTGATTTATTGAAAACTTACGTAGAAAAACCCATGATCATGTGGTAGTGTTACCAATAGATATCATATCCTGATCCAATCCTATCTTAGAATTCCCTTATAGGATAGACCCGATTAAATTTCCAACGTTGAAGAAGGAGATGCAAGGTCAAAGGTATAGAGGTTTAATATTCCCTAGTATAAACTAGTATTATTAATATATTTCTTATAATCCTTCTATGAATGATATCCAATATGAAGATATAACTTTGAGAAGCAGACCAGGCTCACATCTAACTGCTAGAATCTTCTTTTTGTAGGTCTTGTTTGACCGAGAGATGTCATACAGTGCCGGAACATCTACGAGCCCCCGAACCTCCATCCATTCTCCGAATCGAATACCATTGATTTCATTGGAACCGTAGCGGTAATCTCTTCCTTCTTATAGAGCATCATTTTCCAATTCCTCCTTTTTTCCACGTTATCACATGTTTATCATTTTTCAAATTTTCATAGATCTACAATGTTCTAAGGAGATTCATGCCTCGTGGTTAAATTATTTTGATCTCTAAACCCTAAGGTAGGTGGTTTGTGCCATTAAGTTAACATTCCTTGAGTATTATGTGAAAATTCCACAAATACCCTGGAACAGGGTATTGCGGGTTTACTATTTTTCCCCTATTTTCATCCTGCCTTGATTTTATGTTTGTTTAGAGGTAATTTGGCTATGAATAAGGATAATTGCTATGCTTAAATGTTTTTACCATTCCTTGTTTGGTTTAAGAACTTCTTCTCTTGTTCAGCCTTTGGCTGTTATACCTTTTTTCCATACCTTGTGATCGTAGGATGGAGTGCTATTCCCTGACATGGTTGTTATGTTGTAGACGGGATAGCCAAGTAGCTCTGTAGGTTTACATTGGCCTTATATCATTATTATTTACTAACTGGCACGGGGCCATGAGAACCTGGTGTTATAGACTATAAGGGGATAGACTGCGTGAGTTTCCTCAAAGATTCTTGGATAATAGACACTATAAGGGATAAAACGAGTGAGCTTCCGAGAGAGTCTTGGATAATATAGAATACTGGATGATAGACCGAGTGAGCTTCCTCAGATATTCCTTAGCTTTATAGACTATATGGGGATAGAACGAGTGAGCTTCCTCATAGAGTCTTTGTTTTGTGTGAATTTCATTAAACAATTCCAGGCTATATAAAGAATTGACCGAGTGAGCTTCCTCAGAGAGGTTGTGATCAACCAGAGGATATTAGAGTAATTGACTGAATGAGATTTCTTAGAGAGTCTCTAGACACGGGGCTATTAGGAGAATTGACAGCATGATCTTCCTCATAGAGTCCCTGACTACCTTAGATTATAAGGGGAATTTACTGAGCATGCTTCTTGAGAGAGTCTTATAATTTTGTATGACAAAACCAAAGGGGTTTGTGTGAGTGTACATCCAATAGGGTTGTCGGTACTTCATGGATAGAACTAGAGGGGGTGTCTATGATTACTTATCAAAGGGATTCCAGTTTGTGGTTAGGTATTTGGTTTAGTGCTGGTTGTTAATCTGTGGATTGTTTACTACAGTGTATCATCCTGGTTATTGGTTACTGTTTACTGGTTATTGTAGTATTAACTACCATATACTCACCGACAGTTAGAGACAGATCTTCGAGTGGTTGATTACTGGGATTTAGTCTCATACCCTATTTGGGTCTTGCTTTTGGGCACAAAAAAATTATATTGTTGCAGGTATAGAGAAGGGAAAGCACACATCTACTTTAGGTACTTGACTTGCATTGGAGCAGGAGAGCATGGGACCAAGTTGAGGATTGTCATGCTGAGGATTTTCTTATCTGTTATTCTTATGTACTTCGGTGTAGTATTGTATTCATCATTGTGACATGTTTTGCTTCTTTCTGAGACTTATATGTACAATGCATCATTTACATATATTTTTCTCCAGTTGTTTCTCTATCACTCTTATATTGTTTACTTTCGGTTGATAGTTACTGCTTCTGCTATTGTATTAGTTTTTTTGCTTTTGATGTGTACTCTGCCAATGAGGGAATAGTTTCCCCAATATCATACGTAAGGACCTCTCTGCTAGTTAGCAGCCTATGGCGTTTGGGAAAATGCACTTGAGGCCAATTGACCAACTGGGTACGTGGTGCCCCTGGGTGGCTTCCGGAACCGAGGCATTACAAAGTGGTATTAAAGGAATTATTTTCTCTTGACTTATTGTTTGGATCCTACAGTCAGGGATATGATGGAATAGGTACTTGGTAATAAGATGTACTCAGGAGTAGCTAACCCTTGTACAGGGAAAAGCCAATCTACCTTGTTTATTTAAATTTCTACCGGTTTTGAAAATTTTATAGTTGATATGATTTCACCTTGAGTGACTGACATGATTTGTGTAATAATTATTGATATTTTTGGGGTTCTATTTCTGCTTTAACCTGATGAGATGAGGGAATGAAATCTCATGCATCATATAGGCACATTCTAGAAATCACATGTCATGAATTTTTTCCATGCCATATAGGAAACATTAGGCACTTCATGTTGTTGTGACAGATGATGTGAAAAATATGCATGCTATTGTGATAGATGTTTAATAGAATACCTTTTTGTCATAGGATTCCTATATGTAATGTCTTGTTTGGATGAATGCCATCTTTAGATTCTTGAGGTGTTATAGACCAACATGAATCAGAACATGGTGGGTCATTAACTTGTTTCCATTGTATATGATGTGTATAAGATTCCAAGAATTGATTCGAGAGGAGTATGGGCCCTCACAGATCAGAATTTGACACCTTAACTCATGTTTTCTGTGTTTTCGGTGCTTCAGAGTAGTTTATGAGATACTGCCTAGAAAAACCCAGAATACATGGAGTTTACTTTATTTATACACACCGTGTAGTTTTTAAACCATTTCACTGACTGTGTGGGAAGAAACATGGAGTTCTAAAAAATCTTCAGGAACACACCATGTACGGTAAGTACACGCCATGTTGTAGTGACTATGTGTCTACCCATGTGACTAACAACATGGATGGATAAAACATCGACTATGAACACCATTTCCTGTTATCACACATTGTTCCATGTACCCTAAGTTGCTGACCATGTCATGAACAACACAGGTCGGGGAAAGCCATCAAGTTCACGCCGTATTCTCATGGAGAACACATTGTAGAGTGTACCGTGTAGTCGGCTGTGTATCTAACAACACGAGTCATTGAAACCTTTCCTAGTACACGATCTGTCCCTCATGAACATTCCATGTAGTATAGGATTATGGGGACAATGTGGGTTAGCCATGTAAAGAGACTCAGGCAGGGTAATAGAGTTCAAGTACACGCTATGTGTGGGGAAAACACGTCATGTGGTTGGGGCATTACACGACCTGTTGTGGCAGAAGTACATTCCCATGTGAATTTCTTAAAAGAACATGCAGTGTAATTTTTATACATGTCGTGTAGTCATGTTTTTTAAAACATGAATTTTTATTTCTCCTATTCCCCTCTTGTACTCATGTGTTATCAGTATTTGATAATCCTGATCTAAGGTGTATGTAGACCTTTCAAATTTATGCCACCGAGACATACTGTAGTTGTACATCTGCTGCCAGACGGTGATCAAACAATAGATATGGCCGATCTGGGACCCCCTGTAGATCCTACTGCTGTTCTAGAATTGGAACCATCAGTTATACCAATTGTAGGCACCGATGCACAGTTTAGGGAAGATTTTCTTAAGGATGATGCAGACCTTAAGGGAGCGTCGCTTCCTGCCCCATTGATGGAAGAGTTGACATGGGTTTTCCAGCAGCATCATCCTCCTACTTCCTAAGGGGATGGAGGACCTCAGGCTGTTGAGTCATGGCTAGAGGCCACATTGACAATTTAGAAGCATCTAGAGATACCTCTAGAGAAGAGGGTGAATCTTGCAACCTATATTCTCTAAGACACCTCCAATTGGTGGTGAGAGGTGATCTCACTATCAGGACTCCAGATGAGTATGACATGGGATGATTTTCGGTTCATAGTATACAATTACTTCTACCCAGAGACCTTGTGGGCCAATAGAGCCCAGGAGTATATGAGTCTGGAGTAGGGTACTCTTTCTGTTATGGAGTACTCGACTTGCTTTATTGATCTGAAGCGTTTCATGCCTATTCGAGGAGGCGATGAGTTGTTCCATGCACAAAAATTCGAGGATGGTCTGAGGCACGACATCTGCTCGCAGGTGAACATCTTCAGTTTGAGTTCAATATCATCTATTGTTAATGAGGCACTGATCACTGAGCACAATCTGAGGGATTCTGAAGTAGTGATCCATGGAAATTCGATATCAATGGTAAGTGTTCCTCTTACTGATAGTAGGAAGAACCACAGGGAGTCTGTTCAAGGAGAGCATGGTAGGCGGAATGTATCTTCGGGTAGCCAAGTAGTATGATACCAATGCGGGAGGAGCAGTCATACTAGGCCTCAGTCCCAGAGAGATCCAATGGAGTGTCGATATTGTGACAATATGGGCCATCTCCAGCGTTTCTATCAGTTCTTCTCACCAATAACTGGAGGTAGGGGTTCTTCTATGACCCTGCGTACAAGAGATGAATCTCTATATCCTCAAAAGTCTGGGAACTGGAGTTATTCTGGATATTCGGGCCGAGGTGGAAGTCGCGGCTATGGTGGTCGTTCACCAGGATACCAGCGACTGTAGAGTGGATCAGCTCAGAGTGGTCAGGCAGGGTCACCGGGCTGCGGTACAGGCCAAACTATTGCATTGGAGGTGACCCATCATGAGCAGGATCCCAACCCTTCTACAGTTTGAGGTATGATCAGAGTGGCCTTAGATTTATTTGTAGATCTTTTAATTAATTGTGATACACATAGATTTATCTCTATTTCTGTTGTGGAGGGCCTTGGGCTCTGTATCTTTTCCTCTGCCGATACTTTGCCTCTAGACAAAACGTTGGGGATGAGAGCGAGTTGTGTACGTCAGTGCAAAGAGTGCCCTATTGAGGTTGTAGGGTGTCACTTATTAATGGACCTCTATGTCCTAAATATGATGAGCTATGATGTCATTCTCATAATGGATTGGCTAGTTCCCTTCCAGGCAGTCACTGACTATTATCGACGTAGGATTAGTTTTGTATCACTGTAGGGTGGATCCTTTCTTGATAGAGGTGAGTGGGATGTCCAGGCGAGCAGAGTGGGTCCAGAGCATCATGGGTTGGGAGGAGTTACAACCCTCATCTCTAGGCATTATCTGGATGACTAGGGAACTTCACAGTAAGACTTTCCTCTAGTGGTTGAACATTTCAGAGATGTCTTTCCAGAGGACTTTTCAGGTTTGTCTTCAGAATTTAAGGTAGAAATCTCGATTGATCTCGTGCCAGGAGCAACACCGATGTCCATTCCTCCTTATAAGATGGATACACCTATGTTCATAGAGCATAAGAAGCAGTTGGAGGAGATGCAGACAAAGGGTTTCATCTGACCAATCACTTTTCCTTGGGGTTTTCTTCTCCTGTTTGCGAAGAAGGAAGAAGATACCCTAAGGATTTGTGTGGACTATCAGATGTTGAACCAATTGACGGTCAAGAACCGATATCCCTTTCCAAGGATCGATGATATCTTCGACCAGCTTCGAGGATCCAGGGTGTTCTCAAAGATTTATTTGAGATCCAGTTATGATCAGTTGCGTGTTAGAGCATCTGATATAGCTTTTGCGACCTTCAAGATTAGGTATGGTCTATACGAGTATATGGCTATGCCGTTCGGTCTCACGAACGCTTCTATAGTTTTCATGGCACTGATGAACCGAGTGTCCCATCCATACTTAGATTCCTTCATTGTGGTTTTCTTGGACGACATCTTTGTGTACTCTTACACTGGTCACGACCATGCTACCCATATTGAGATCGTCTTGAGTACACTGATGGAGAATCAGTTATATGATAAGCTCTAAGAATACCACTTTTGGTCGGACGAGATTCACTTCTTGGGTCCTGTTATCTCAGAGGCAGGAGTATCAGTAGACCCAGTGAAAGTGAGGGAAATAGTTTCCAGGGACCAACCGAAGAAATTCTTTCAGGTGCAGAGTTTTCTAGGGATGGATGGATATAACATACATTTTATACATGACTTTTCACGCTTATCATCACCGTTTATGGGTTTGACCAAGAAGCATGTGAAGTTCTTATGGTCAGATTCTTGTGAGTCAGTCTTTCAGGAGCTCAAAGGGAGGTTGACTTCAGCACTGATACTAGTCTTTCTAGAGACGGCACAGATCTATAGTTTTTACTACAATGCATTAGGTATCGGGATAGGAGTTGTGCTTATTCAGGGAGATGGAGTCGTTGCTTATGGGTCTCGACAACTGAGGGCACATGAGAGGTATTACCCGACACATGATCTGGAGTGGGCGGTTGTTGTTCATGCCCTACGGTGTTGGAGACATTATCTTCTGGGATATCACTTTGTGGTGTTCACCGACCACAAGAGTCTCATGTACATATTCACTCATCATAATCTGAATTTGAGACAGAGAAGAGTGGATGAGTACCTTCAGTCTTTTGACATTGAGCTTGCCTACATGACCGGGAAGGGCAATGCTGCAGCTGATACACTGAGAAGGAGGACTCAGATACAGGCAGTTCCGGAGGCCAGTAGTGAGTGAAAGCTTATGGCTTTATTCTATGAGATGCATTTGGAGGTGCACGACAGTAAGTGATAGACGTTTCCTTCTTCTGTACATGTTATATCTACTCTTCTTGATCGGGTACAAAGGAGGAAACTATCAGACTCAGAAGGCATCGTCTTATGGGAAAGCATGTCAGTAGAGGACCCTATTCCTTGGTGGACCATAGGCAAGGATGATATATTGCATTTACAGGGACGCGTATGGGTACCAGTAGATATACACATGGATCTGATGTAGGACTTTCATTCCTTAGTATGGGTAGTTCATCCTGGCGTCACCAAGATGTATTGTGATTTAAAACATTAGTATTGGTGGCCATGTATGAAAAGGGACGTTTATAGTTTCGTCATGAGTTGTTCCACTTGTCAGCTAGTGATGGAAGAGCATCAACGACAAGCATGGATTTTATAGTAGTTACCAATTCCCAAGTGGAAGTGGAATAATGCCGTGATGGATTTCGTGATCAGGTTTCCGAGGTATCCTCGAGGGAATGACGTAGTATGAGTTGACATTGACAGACTCACAACGGTTTCTCACTTCTTGTTGATCAAGGATACCATAAGTGTTGATGATTTGGGGTGTTTGTACATCCGAGAGATTATATGTCTTCAGGGAGTTCTTCACTCCATTGATTTAGAAAGGGATGCCCATTTTACTTCACGGTTCTGGCAGGGATTCACAAGGCATTGGGTACACAGGTACTTTTGAGTACACCAAACAATCCTCCGACAGGTGTCCAGTCCGAGTGTACGATTCAGGTGCCTGAGGATATGCTCCAAGCATGCATCTTGGATTTTGGAGGTTTTTGGGAGAAACATATACATATTGTGGAGATTTCATACAACAATAGTTTTCGAGAAACGATTCATATGGCACCTTACGATGCTTTATACGGCAGACCATGTGGATAACCTTTATGCTGGTTGGAGGAAAGAGAGGCACCTTTGCTGGGACCTCGTCTTGTTTAGGAGACCTCAGAGCAGATAGAGTTGATTCAGTAGAGAATGGTTATGGAACAGTCTCGCAAAAGTCTTATGTTGATCAGTGGAGACGACCTCTGGAGTTCATGGATAGAGATTGGGTTTTCCTGCATGTCGCAACAAGGTTTGGACACAAGAGGATTCAGAGACAGGGTAAGCTTTCACCGAGGTACATCGGGTCAAATGAGGTGTTGGAGAGAGTTCAGCCGGTAGCCTACCAGTTGTAGTTACGTCAGAGGTACCAGGATTTTCATGACGTCCTCCATGTTTTTCAGCTCCAACGTTACTTTTCAAACATGTCTCAGGTCTTTGAACCTGAGAAGGGTGAGCTCAAAGTGGATGCTTTGTTTGAGGAAAATCCTATCTGGATTGTCGATCGTAGTAAAGAGGCTCTCTGTGGCTGGTATGTTCCTTTGGTATGAGTGCTATGGGAGCACAGGCGATTACAAGATGAGACTTGGGAGAGGGAGGACGATTTACGATCGCAGTGTACGAAGCTGTTTGGGGTTTCTTCTTTTACATCTCGCAAGGAAAATTCAGGGAAAAATTTATTTTATGGGAGATTTTTGTACGAACTGGGACCTTATTTTAAGGTATGTTTTTGCTTTTTCTAGATTTTTTGAGAAAATATGAGTTTCTGGAAATTTTTTAAGTACAATCTGTGTACATTATAAGTACACGCTGTGTACTTCGATGTCGCATGAGGTCGTGTGCTATCCATGTTTGGGCCACACACATGGTTGTGTGTGGTTATGTGGAGGCCAATAAAGCGGAGTATGGAAAAGCCTAGTACACGCCGTGTACTCCAAAAGTACACGTCATGTACTTTATTTTTTTCATTAAATAGACCGGGCTTGCATCTGACCATCAGGATCATCTTCTTCTTGGTCTCGTTCAACCGAGAGAAGCCCTATGACACTGGAACAACTCTAATCCCTCGAGCCTCCATATGATCTCTGAAACGACCGTCTTCGATTGCGTTCGAACTGTATCAGTATGCTCTTCCTTCTTCTAGAGCATCGTTTTCCAATTCCTCATAATTTCAATGTTATCATGGGTTTAACGTTTTGTGCATTTTTGTAGATCTACGATGTTATAAAAATATTCATGACTTGTGGTTCACGTATCTTTTTCTCCTAACCCTAAGGTATGGTTTTTGTGCCTTTCTGATCAAATTTGTTGATTATTATGTGCAAATTCCACAAATACCCTTGAACACGGTATTGTGTGTTTGCTGTTTTGCCCCTGTTTTTTTCCTGCCATGATCGTATAATTGTGTAAGGGTAATTTGGCTATGTATAAGGATAATTTCTATGATTGGATGTTTTTACCATGCCTTTTTTGGTTTACGACCTTTTGGTCTTGTTCATCCTTTGGCTGTTATACCTGTTTTCCATGCCTTGTGACCGTAGGATAGAGTGTTGTTTTCCAACATGCTTGTTATGCTATAGACTAGTTAGCCAAGTAGCTATACAGGTTTAATTTGGTTTTATAGCAATATTATGCATTGACTGGAACCTGGCCGTGAGAACCTGGTGCTATAGATTATGAGGCGATGGACCAAGTGAGCATTAGAAGAGAGTCTTATACACTATATGCTATAGGGGCCAGACCGAGTGAGCTTCTCAGAGAGTATTGGATATTATAGACTATAGTAGGATAAACTGAGTGAGCTTCCTTAGAGAGCCTTGCGCTTTATAGACTATATGGGGATAGACTGAGTGAGCTTCCTCGGAGAGTCTTTGTTTAGTTTGAATTTCCTTAAAACATTTCAGGCTATAGGAGGAATTGACTGAGTAAGCTTTCTTAGAGAGTATGTGATCAACCTGAGGCTATAAGAGGAATTTACCAGGTGAGATTCCTCAAAGAGTCTATATAACTTAGGAATATAAGGGGAATGACCGCGTGATCATCCTCAAAGAGTCCCTGACTACCTTAGACTATAAGTGGAATTGACAAAGCGTTCTTCCTCAGAGAGTCTTATAATTTCATATGACCAAACCAGAGGGGTTAGGCTGAGTGTACTACCCAGAGGGTTGTTGGTACATCGTGGATAGGACCAGAGGGGATGGTTGTGAGTACTTCCTAGAGGGATTCTTGTTTGTGGTTAGTTTTTTTGCTTCACTGCTGCTTGTTGATCTATGGATTGTTTACTGTACTGCATCATCATGTTTACTGCTTACTATTTACTACTTACTTTACTATTACATACCATATACTCACTGACTTTTAGGCACAGATCTTCGAGTGGTTTCTTTCTATGATTTAGTCTCACACCCTATTAGGGTCATAATTTTGGGTCCATACTGATTATATTGTTGTGGGTATAGATAAGGGAATGTTCTCTTCTACTTCAGGTACATGACATCAATTAGAGAAGGAGAGCATGGGACAAGCTGAGGCTTGCGATGCTGAGGAGTTTCTTATCTTTTTTTCTTTTTTACTTTTTTGTAGTACTTTATTCTGCATTATGACTTGTCTGGATGCATTCCTAGACATGTATGTACCATGCATCATTTACATATATTTTTCTCCAGTTGTTTCTCTATCAGTATTCTACTATTTACTTTTTTTGTGTAGTTACTTCTTCCGCTATTGTATGTGTCGTTTACTTCCACTATGTACTCTGCCAATGAGGGCATAATTTCCCCACTATCAAACCCAAGGCACTCGCTACTAGTCGGCAGCCTCTAGCATTTGCGGAAATGCATTTGAGGCCATGTGACCAACCGGGTATGGGGCGCCTCTAGGTGGCTTCCGGAACCAGGGCATTACAGGAAGCAACATTACCTATACATCAATGAGAATGGTGTCATCTGATTTGGAACTAGGATTTTTGTTCCTTCATCAACTGAGATAATAACAGAGCTACTAGATAATTCACATATATGATATTTCACTAACCATACATGACTTTCCAAGATGTATCATGATATTCGAGATAACTTATTTTGCAACAACATGAAAATGATTTTTTAGAGTATATATCAAGATGTTTAGTATGTCAGAAATTAATATAAGAGAAATAGTAGTCTAATGAGTTGATGCAACTATTTCTTATACCCACATTGAATTGAGATAATATCACTAGGACTTCTTCACTAGTCTCCCAAGGACAAGCATAGGAAATAATGTGATATGGGTTGTAGTGGATCAACTCATCCAGACAACCTATTTCTTTTCTATTTCCGAAAATTTATCACTTCAAGTACATTATAAGTTATTTATGAAGTATGAGGTGAGGATGTATACAGTTTAACGTTTTATCACATCTGATCATGATCCATGTATCACTTCTAAATTCTAGATAAGTAATTTTCAATCCTGGGGTACTAAATTAAATTTATTCATGACCTATCACCCCTAACTAATGGCCAATATGGAAGGAATATTTATACACACGAGGACATGATTATAGCCTCATTAATGGAATTAAATGATGAATGTGAACTACATCTCCAATTAGTTGAGTTCTCATGAAATCAATTTTGTCACTTGAATATTCAGATAGTTCCATATGAAGCTCTATATGGGAAGTGATGTAGAACTCCATCTTGTTGGGATGAAGTTTGGGAACAAAATAAACATGGTCGAAATCTTGAGAAAGAGATGACATTAAATGTTCTAGAAATCCAACAGCACTTAAAATATGCTTAGTGTAGGAATAATAGATATGTTGACAACCGTATTAGGGATTTCGATTTTGATGTGTCAGAAAATGATTTCCTTATAATATCATCATGTAGGATATTCATGGGGCTTACAAATAATGGAATGCATGTCCATCTGTACAATTTCCCCTTTAAGATCCTTGTTCTCATAGAAGTATTTTCCAATCACCCTTCACTTCCACCATATATGGATCATATTCATGACATGTTCAATATATCTCTCTTGAGTAAATACGTACATGACCCCTCCAATGTATTGAATTCAGACGTGGTACAACTAAACAAAAACCTCTGAAATTAGGAGAAACCATTAAATTAATTTTACTATATAGATAGGGTCATACGCATTGATGACAAATCACCTTGGCACAGTATTGTAGAGGATCCATAAGCACAAAAGGGCGACTTGGGAAAAAGTATAATAAATGAAAGAGAAATACCCGAAATTTTTAGACATTAGTTTGTAAAATAAAATTTCAAGGGAGAAATTTTATAAGGGGGTAAGAAGGTAATGACCCAGATATTATCAATAGAATTTACCTTCATATAATTATGTCATATAATGATAAAAAATCACCTAAAAATCCAAAAAATGCATTATTCTCTTAAATGAATAATGATAAATGAATCATAATAAAATAATAATTCTGAATCATACAGTGGAATAATAAATAAAAAATAGGATAATAATAAGAGGAAAATTTTGATTTTCTTGAGCCATTAGAACGACTGCCCTCACAAATAGCACTGTATAAATAAATAAATAACGTTAATAATATAATATCCATTTTTAATATTAAAGTATATATAAATTCTATATAATGTTTAAGTGAATGAATAATGAATGAAATAAGATGTATTTATAGAAATTATGGAACATATACCTCTTAAATAGTAAGTTGACTATTGGAATAATAAAATGATATTAGGAATAGAAATCATGCCATTAGAATAGTAACCTATCCTATAAATGAATATGTTAAATTTATGTATCTTATAAATTAAAATATGATACATTTATATCATGGTATAATAAAATAAATGTTTTAAAAATTCTAAATTAAGTATTTGTATTTTTTTTATCCATAAATGTTTCATCACAATTTAGTACACAATTAAATAATATAGAAGAAAATTTATTTTAATAAAGAAGATTTATATATGAATAATTTTTTATTATAATAATAAAATTATTTTATGAGACATTAATTATTTTTGCATAGGATACTACAATTGATTTTAATAGTAAAAATGGTATTTTTTAAATACCTGATGATTTTATTTTAAAATTAAATTTCTAAAAATTAAAAAAATTATTTTCCTCAAATGTATATCATTTTCGAAATCTATATCTCAAAAAAATTGTAGTGATTTTTTTTGTATTTTTCTAACATATTTAAATTTACGTGTGTAGTGAAATACGTCAGTTTACGGTATTTGATATTTTAAGCCAAATACATCAATCTTTGTGTCATGAATGATGTAATTACCAATTGGTTCTAAACAAATTGATAAAATTTATAGTATTTATTCATATTAATGAATAATATTTCTAGTCTTGAGAAAAAATAATACAAAATGAATAAAATAATCAAAGCACACCTCTCCTCTCTATATAAATATCACCCACCACCACCCCTTATCCTCACACCCTATAAGACATTTATATAGTATAAATTCATCGAAATTAACTTCCCAAGCCTCTTCTTTATGTTTGAGAGCTACTTTTTGCAACAAATGACCAAACCCAAGTTCGTTAAGGTGGTTCTCAAGGAAACTCTATCCAAGAAGTAAAATCCTCCATTCTCAATAAATTAAATTTCATTTCTTGTCCTCTCCTAATATCTCATATACAATGATAATGATAAATATATTATCATATATGTGTTATAATGATATTTTTTTAATCGAATATCCATCAAAAAATCTATTCTCTTAACCATTTATTCTAATAACAAAAACCTCATTCGTAATATGATGATTCACCGCAGCCGTGGACAATGAGTGTCTATATTCTACTACCACCTTCAACTATGGTCATAAAAACATTATTATGGTTAAATATTTTTGTCGAATACATATTATATCATGTTTTTGGTTATGTAATTAATAGATTATCATAATATATAATACTATGAAACTATTTCTTGATGATCCAAAACTACAAAAAATAAACGAAACATTTATTGTAAATGATTTATCAAAATTATTATCATCATATCACAAAAAAATTATATGGGTCCATTTATAATCCTTTAATTGAATTAATAACAATTCACTTTAGTTCTGGATAACTATTCTATTTTTACAGTAATATCCAAAATTATATTGAAGTGAATCGATCATGAAGACCTTGAAAAGAAACGCTTATAGAACCAAAATTATGAATTATTTAAATCATTGAAATGGGTATAAATGAACTCAATAAAATTATAACAAATTAAATACATGTAAAATAGGATCTTAAAATATTATTTAATTAATTAAATTAGATTATCTAGGATATTATGTGAATGTCTAGAGTGTTTTTAGACATGAGGTATGGGGATTCTCGAACCCAACTTGTTTTCTTTAGGTTATTCCACATTCACAACATATTTTGTATAAATACTCATATAATTTTCCGTAAATATCATTTATATACTATTACAATTTATTTTCATGGATATACATTTTTCAAAACAAGATTATATTTCAAATATAAATTTTTCCAAAAAGAACTCTACTTTCAAAAAAACATCTTGATTCCTCTAAAGATATTTTTTATTTTCTCATGAATGATGATTCTTATACCAAATATTATTTCAATTTTTCATTTGTGATTACTAATATTATTCATGAAATCATTATTGATGAAATACTAATAAAATGAATTCCATTCCATGTTCTAATTCAAGATAATGATTTTTATATGTTCTATTTGGCATGCATTAATTTTTAAATATTATGATGAAAATTGTAGTCCTAGAATTATATATACCAACAATACATTGTGTAATGTGATCTATGATATGAGATACTTTGTATTATGTGTGAACTTGCTTATAGTTCTGTTCAAAAAATATGACTTAATTATTATTCACATATGTTATGAATGAATATGATACTATATTTTTTCAAAATTATCGGTGGTTTTTGACCACTATAACATAATGTTTCAGTTTTAGGAATATCCACATTCCATTCCATTATCTAATTTATCCCCCCACCCTAATATTATGATTATGATTGTAAAATTATGTTTTTACGATTATTTTTATGATCATCCATGTTACATCAACTCATTTCCCTTATTCATTACCTTACTATACTTTTAGCTCACCCAAATGATTGATGCATATCCTTAGGTGATTAAATGTATGAAGATGAACAAATACATTAGAATGAAAAAAGAACAATGTATTTAATAAATGATTATGTTTTATTATCCATAAGGGATTTTTATTGCTAAATTTCCAAGTATATTTACCCATTGATCCTTGATTGAAATGCTTTTACGTTTTTTGTCATAAATATAATGTAATAGTTATGTAAGGAAAAGAAGGATCTATATAGTTGGGAGGTGAAAATGAGAAATATTGGGCACAATGTTCATGGAATATAGTTGAAGCATTATTATTACTAACCCTCTGTTATCTTTGTGCAACATTGAGGAGAAGGGTTGGTTGTAATTAAATCATTAAATGGGGATGGAGAAACTATATACGCTTCGAAATATCCATACCCAAATCATTTTCACGTTTCTCTAAACCAAGAAACATTATATAGTGGAGGGTTTAGGGATAGAAAATTGTTATAAAAACATTGTGGCATGACCATGTTCCTTATTGATTGTGGTGGATTTACAATTCTCCCTCTTTGGACTAATGTTTTATCCCGCAATTTTCAACCCAATTCAGCCCCCCTCAACTAATGCTTTGAACCAAGAGGTCTCTACTCTTCAATGTATGTTTCTCCATCAATTCATTGGAATTTGGATTTCTATTTATTGTGGATTGAAGCATTGGTTACGTTAATGAATATGTTTCCTTAGATTTTTTGGAAAAGGATTTTTGTAGTGGATCATTTCTTTCAAAATATGAGGAACCCTATTTTCTATTTGTTTTTTAGATTAAGAATTTGGATTCATTTAACTCATGTTAAGGATTATTGTTTGATGACCGGTTATCTCTTAGAATGGGGTATTTGATCTATATTGTTTTTCCCATAATCATAATGTTATTAATGGGTATGTGGTTTTCCAATAAACTTCATTGAATAACTTTAATTTTTTAGGACAAGGAATGTAATATTGATCCATAAATAGATGTGTCGGAACCGTTGAGAACCATGTTTGTCCATTTATTGATTTCTTATCGAACCTTGTGATACCCATTGGGTACTAGAATAGATTGAAAATGGTGAAATTGATTGTTAAATATTAATATAAGGAAATTAGCAGGATGAATGGGTTATAGTTGTTATATGGATAATTGACACTCATAAAATGAAATATTTATATGATGATTTTGGTAATGGCCATGAGGCTTTTGAATTGGGTTAAATGATTTGTTTTGGCTGCTGATCAGATCATGATTTTCAATGAAAGAAAATGATGTTTTTGAATTAGATAGTCATAAAAAGGAGGTTTTTAACTCATTGTATTTTATAAAATGGTTTCTAATTAGATTTAAAATGATGTTTTGAATTGCCTTTGTGATTTACCCCTTAGGGAAATGCCTTTGGGGATCATCAAAATGAATTAAATGGAATGAAAGTCCATTGAACTTGTTTTTATATTCAAAGACAAATACCATTATTTATGGGTATTTTTTAAATTATATTATGTAGTGAGTTGTATTAAAAACCTCTAAAAATTTATTAAGTGACTTTTTATGATATTATGAAAATAGTTTTGAGCCTTATTGAGAAATTTTTGGTTTTAATGGTTCCTTCGGACCACGGTAAATGAAAATAGATCAAGGGTATTTAATTTGTGATTACTCGTGTGATAAATATTGAAATGATTGATAATTAAATATTTTTGGAAGGTTGGATTGAATCTACTCATTAATGATTTTGAAATGTTGGATAGACATTCGACTAGTATGTTTTGAGAGGGCTAGACTGATACTCCAGGAGAAGAGAGGCACCATAGATTTAGGGGACAGACTAATTCTCTTGACTCCAAAGGTATAGACATGGAATTACATATGTGGTTTGGAATAATGGAAAAGGAGTTCCACATCATGGGTTTAGATGATTGGACATGTTGTTCCAAATCCCAGTTTGATACATGGAATTTTTCTCTACATATGTCAACTAGTTACCCGTATATTTTGTTGGGATTGTGAAACATGTAATTCTGAATCCCAATTGGATAAATGGAGTGATTCCCTATGTATGTCAATTTGTGACCCCTTTTGTATATTTTCAAACTTTTGGCATGGCTAAATCATATTTGGTTGGTCTTATGACATGACCAAACCCAAGATTTTAAATTTATAAATAATAACTAATTTTCTATGAAACATGATTGTATTAATTTCATGTTTATTTAATCATTTAGTAATTAGAATAAATTGTTTTTTAAAATATTTATTGTTTAGACACTATTGTTGGTGACCTATAGGAATGTACTCACACCTTTATTGCACATCCATGACAAAAGGTTACTAGAGTAGTTGCTATGTGTTTATAGATAACTATTTATGAAAAAGGCCTAAATGTATTTTATGCATGGATGATTAGGTTGGAGAATAGGAAGTTATGTATGGGTTGGGAATTAGAACATGTTTGTGATTTTTCATAGTTTTGGTGTTATTGGTTTTTATTTTATAACTATATTACAGGTAGTGTAAGTATTGTTTTGTTATATCATGTTTCCCTTGGTTATTGATTCTACTTGCCTATGGTTTTCCAATTTTGAATTCTTTGTTATTATTATAATTTTTTATATTATTTAAAATAATTTTATAAATTGGAACAGTATCCCCATCGTATC
The DNA here is from genome assembly GCA_963277665.1 of Viscum album. Classification (NCBI taxonomy): domain Eukaryota; kingdom Viridiplantae; phylum Streptophyta; class Magnoliopsida; order Santalales; family Viscaceae; genus Viscum; species Viscum album. The sequence goes on along the minus strand of OY728143.1, from coordinate 729,626,395 downwards.
TACATAGATCCACACTACTAGTTGGCAGACTCTGGAATACGGGGATACATACCTGAGGTCATGTGAGACACTAGATCGGGAACCAATTTTCTGGAATTCGATTTGGGATGTTAAAAAGTGGTGTTAGAGGTGGTGGATTTTTTTTAATCTTTAGGAATAATAGAGAATAGATTATTATCATGTCAGGTCATGGTAATGAGAATGTTCCTGGGTGCATGCAGCATTACTGTACATGTGAAACCCTAATTTCTAGGGGTGGGAATTGATGATATATTTCGTGATTTTATCATTGATTGATATTTCAACCATGAGTGTTTTTCTTAGATAGGATGTTATTGAGTTGTTTTGTTATATCTCTTGTATTGATATGGTAATAGAGAGTATGTGGGTTCATGTATCATGCTAGGAACATAGGATTGATATGACATCAGTATGTTTCATGTGACTAGATTATGAATGAAATTATGTTTAATCAAAAGAATGATTTTTGAAATTGAATTAAGAAAATAATTTTTTAAATTTCACCTTAAAATATGTTTTTTAAAATGGAAATCTATATGTTTAAAAATGATAATGTATAATTAAAATTGAAACTTTAAATGATGTGACCTTAATTTATTGAAGTGAGTATCTGTTGTTTATTTTGATTGACCACACATATTGGTGGATGGGGCTACGAGAGTTCCCTTATTTTGTACCTATAGTTATGAGATGTGATTCTTTGATGGATATAAATGTGATGGTTAGTGAGATTTGTTTTCCATCAGTTAGTTTATGAGATTGAGGTTGATAAATATCATCTGATAACCGGAATGTGTTGAATCGTGAGTGTTTTATGTTGGGCCTTATAATGGGTTTCATAGTTTGTGGTGTCATTGGTATGTTAAGTGGTAACCATGGTGCATAAGATAACATTAGTTTTGGAATGGTGGTAGGAGTTCCTTCATTGAGAGGAAAAATATATGATGTTCAATGTGTATGGATTATAGGGGGATCCGGTGGAATTTTTTAGACGTGAATCCAGTTTAGGGAGTTGGTGTCACTTGACCATTGAGGGTGACCAATGAGAGAATTTATTCTGGTTGAATATTCCTTTGGGTGCATAACTAACTAGTTTATATTTAGGATTTTGGTAGTAGTTCACTGATATTAAGGCCTAAAGATGGATTTTTCTAGTGAGCTGGGTCGGAAGACCAGGGGTTTTGGGAATGTGACTCAATTCTTGGTTTTTAGTCAATGGCTTTGGGAAATTGAGGGATACCATGAGTGACGTTAGATTAGTGTTGTGGGTTATTTATAATATTATGTATAGTAAGATACTTCATATATGGAATCCATTCACATTACATCACATTGTGTTTTATAAAAAGGCATCGTTATTCCTTGGTTTTACTTCTATAGGAAGCACATTGAGTGACTTCGGTCGACCTTAAGGACAGTTTTAGGGGGAATGATCATTTGGATTCTTTACCATGTTGTGATGAAGTTTTTAATGCCTGAATTGATTATGATTTTGGATATATGTGGTAAGTGTAAAACATTGGGCATAATAACCCTTTATCTAGTAATTATGCCCAAGATGATGGGTGGTCATGTTGTTGGACCCCTATTGTTTGTAAGGTTGTGTTTTTTATGGAATCTTCTAGGATTTCATGAGTTAATGGAGTCCAATGATCTAGGGGGAATTTTTAGTTGATTAGTAGACATTAGATCCATGTTTTTGTGATGTACAACCCATATGAGTTTTATTTGGGATCGGTGAATAGTAATAGGAAAGCACATGACCATAGAGTTTTTGGTCTTGTTGGGATTGTAGGAATATACTTGAGAGACACAATGGTTTTTTCAGATATGTGGACAAGTGGTTAATGATAAATAACATATCAACTTGGTGAAATAAATGCGAAGCACACCAGGAAATCATTAGATAAGATAATTTTGGAACAATGTGTTAGATTGTGTGTGTTTCTGTTGAGAATTTTTTGGGAAGTGGTGGATGAAATCATGTGGTGTGGTTGTGGTAGCATTCCTGTGAATGTTAATTTCAAGAATTATTGGAATATATTGATGAGGAGGTGTTGTGTATTGGTTGTAAATTCATGTTGAATTTTTCAAGATAGGTGTTGCTGAGACACTTGAGGGAAACAAGACCCAAGGGCATTGTTTTGGTTTGACATGTCCCCACATTTAGAGGTGAAATGTTTAATGGATATGGTCATTGTGGTATTAGTTGTCAAAAACCTTGGGTAATCCCTCTATATAGATGAAAATTCCCAATATATTAACATCATCAGGAGTATGTTGAGAGAGAATCAACAATGCACAATGCTATTTGAATGACTTTTATAGTCTGACAAGGGGCCACTTTGGAGGCTTCACTCAAGGAGTTGTGAAAGTGAGTCTGTATGGTGGGAGGTACACCATTGTTTACTTGTGATTATGTACATTGTAGTGTACTAGATGTTCCAAACTTCCATGGGTTCTATTCTCGTAAACAAAAGGTGGGTGGTTGTTTGTGTTTCATTTTTTTTGAAGAAAAAAATATTTCGTCACAACTACTTCTAGAATTCAACTATGGTTCAATCATGGGCTTTGGTAGTTGGAGTTTCTCGGTTGAGGTGGTGAAAATGAAACTATTATGGTGGGGAGTTATGTGTTGATCATGGTGGTATAACCCTTATGCTAGAACGATCTTGAGAATGTGGAGTAGACCATGGATCAGTAGTGGTGGCATCAGAACGATAAGGGGGAACCTATGAGGTACATATTTATATTCATCAATGTAATCCAAGTGGGTTTGGAAGTGATATCTATCGAGACGGTCATGGATCTAGGATTAGGGTAGTTCTAAAAGAATTATGGGATTTCTTATAGTGTGAGAAAATCTTGTCTATGTAATGTGATAATGTGTTGATTATGGGAGTTGTTTTTTTTACCAGTTCGGTGGGAATGAAATAATAAGGAATGGAAACTTGAATGGATCTGGTGAGTTATAATCCACAAACAATTTAATGTTTCTAAAATTAAAAGCGACTTTTAGGAATGAAATAAGGTTATTAAAGGAAAAATAGGTAGTTCTCGGCTTGTGGATGGACCACTTTTCATGCGTTCATTTCAATCACATTTCGATGTTAAGAATGTATGTTGATGTTGGATGGGGTTATCATGGATGATTGGGAATAATGATTTGGTAAATGCACTAGGTTCATTATGGATGTTTGATTTTGAGGTTCTATTAGTCCTTCTATGAGTTTGGAGGTGGTAGTCTTCTAATATGGGTGGTTTTGATATAAAGATTATGGTGGGGAGTACCATAGTGATCTAGTGTTTAGTAGATGAGGTGATATTAGTTTTGGGATGGATGGTATCAGAAAACCACCATCATAGTGTTTAGGTTTTTAAAAAGAGTGTGAGATGGAGTTTTGACCCATTGAGTACATTGAGATGTCAGTTGTGTTTAGGTTTTTTATGAGTGTTCATATATGGAAAGAGGCCACTAGGCCTTGATTTGGGAACTAATATAGTTCAGACAATGTGGTTGGGAAATCATATATTTCATTAGGTGACTCTTGGTATGTCAATCCATTAATAATGTAGAGAGGATCAAGCTATTTGGGTACCATTATTCTCTTCTATAGTACAATAATTCGATGAAATAACTTTTTATATCATGTTTTCGTGGTATCACCTTGAAATTTTCATGTCGATGATGTTGGAGAGGTCATGTTATGGTTTGATGGATCCTTTAGGGTGAATCCCATTCATGTTTTGGAAGTCATTGGAAAATTTATTTAGGGAATAAAATTCCATTGATCTGAATGTTGTGACGTCATGTCCATTTTATGGAGGAATACATGGGATGCGGTATTTGATAGGTGGTTTATGGAAACCTTGATCATTTATTACACAATTAAACATAATTTATTACATAAACATCACTTGATACAATATAGAATATCGACAAGTCTTGTGTATTTGGGGCTTAGTATATTTACATAACTACATAAATCATAAAATACAACTTCTTTATTGGAAACGTCCTTAACATTACCACTACATTCCCTCAAACATAGAATTGCATGGGATAACCTAAGGATATCCATAAGAAAAATGAGAGCTATAAAGCCCAGTAAGGGAATAATCAAGGAATAACATGGGGAATACAAAAAATGTTAGACAATATGCATATAAATAGATCACAAGAGCAGCATAAACATAAAGGCATGATAAATCATGATAATCAAAACATGGAAATGTGGCAACAAGACTTAACATGGAATTAGCGTGATCCAAGTCTCATTGCACGTGGAACATGAGTAAATCCTCATCACATTTGAAGCATGATTAAAACCTAGCTACAATTGAATTAGAATGAGTAAACACCCATTTCACATTACATATAATGATACCATACTTTACCCAAGGCATTGGTGCTCTAGAAGGGCACACCTTTCTTAAACATTTCATTTTATGGACAAGTGTGCCACATGGATCATATAACATGGATTCATAAAAAATAATCATTTATTATACGATAATGGAATGTTTAATTAATACATGAAACTTTATAATAATTAATAAAATGTTCATAATTGTGAATACCCTTGATATATAAATGGGCATGGTATTCACTACATAATGACAATGGATTTGAAAATCAGTGCAATTTCGGCAGCGTAATGGTGTGTTGTAAGAATCAATAAAAATGTTTGATGAGAGATAATGGGGTGCCTCATCATATGTACATGAAATGGATAGTAAGGGGGTCATATAGATTCATTTCCCGTAAATTTTAATGTAATTTAGATTCATGATAGAAAATAATTTTTTCAAAGTAATTGAGGAGAGCGAAATTCTTTTCAAAATTTTGGCATGGTAACAGGTGTACATGGGAGGCATTTAATGGGAGATAAAGGGGTAGCTGATCATTAAAATATAAATAGGGAATTATGGTGGAGGTGTGAAACCACACCCCAAATTTTATAATTGAAATTAAAAGGTCATAACAAATTAATGAAAATTGGACAAAAACGAGAAAGGAAGAAAACACTAAATTGGGTGTGTGCTTCCAAAGGCTTGAGAGAAGATTAAGAGAGGATTATTGCGGGATTGGGGCTCCTTGGGAGGATTCTAGAGAGTGTAGGGAAGATGTTGAACTAACCCCAAAAACTCTGAGTAAGGAGGAAGTGTGAGCATGGTTGGATTATATAGGAAATGTGAGGGAATTCATTATTATTTATGTTTGGGACACCTCACATTAAACTAATCCAAACCACATACCAGCCAATGGTTTTCCCTTGATTTTTGGAAAATAGAAGTGTAAAAAAATATTTGATAAGGCCAAAGTTCGAAATTCTTAAAATTATGTGGTTGCTTATGTGGAGGTGAGTCACACTCCCAAGGAAAAACATTTAAGAAGACAAGATGTTTAATAAGCATTGAAGGGTCCATTAATACTTTGAAAAATAAGTAAAACAAACCCAAAATAACATTATTTTAATGGTAAAACATATATTGGCAGAAAATAAGGCATATAGTATTTTATTACAACACTATTTTGTCATTATCACTTTGTAAGACACAAAATATATTTAAAAGGAATTTAATTTTTAACCAAAATTTTGACTACCTCAGAAAATTATAAAAATTCACCAATGGATAATTTCGACATCCAGATTCAAAAAATAATATTCATTTTATCTAAATAATTTGTTAATTATATTTATTTTCACATTCAAAATAAAATCTAACCTTTATCAAAAAATTCTTTGGTTTTGACAAAAATAGCATTCAAACCATAATAAAAATTACAGTTGCATTCATAAAATTATACAATCATTTATATTTAATAAAAATAAATTTAATAATAATAATAGTATTTTATGAAAATATTATTTAATTCAAAAATCCATAAATTCATCAAAATATATTTTTTTAGTTGAATATTAAATAAAAATACTATTTGTTCTTTAGAAACTATTTAGAAGGTAACACTAATAGAATGAAAGTAGATTCATTATTATGTTCAAAAATAATGTACATAACCATAGTAATAAAGAATTGTTACATAACCCCTTATAACACACATATAAGACCGAAGTGTAAGGTGTGTGATGGTGACAGGCTCTTAGGGTAGCATAGATAACATTGCTCGAGTGGTAGTCTCTATCAACATCCACTTCTCTCATAGGCGGTTCAGCTCGAGCATAACATATTCAACCCCAGCATGGACTTGGTCAAGAAAGAATCCCAATGATGCCACCTCCATTCCAAGCCCTGGAAAATGGGCTTCGTATGGTGCACGTCTACTGGATGAGGCCATCGCTTCCTCTATCTGAGTAAATTAGATTTTTTAAAGCCCTATATTTATACTAATCATGTGATCACTGTTAAAAGAATATATTAGCAATGGTTACCTTTTGTAATAGTATTTTGAAATCCAAAAACATAAAACCATAGAAGTTTAAATTTTATATAATAATTTTATGTAAATATAAATTAAATTACATTAATAGGGATTTCCATTCATGAATGTTTTGGGTCGTTACAATATCCCCCCCTTAAGAAATTTCACCCTTGAAATTTCCTTTTCCAAAACTGAAACAAATGTGTGTAACTATACATCATCACTTCCTCTGATTTCCATGTCACTTTCTCAAACTTTTGGTTTTTCCACTACAACTTGATGAGGGCAAATGTATTATTTCATAGAATGTTTTCTCTACGGTCTAAGATCTTCACTGGTTGCTCCTCATAAGAAATATCATCCTCTAACTGTACCACCTATGAAGAGAGTAAATGTGAAGGGTCTGGTATGTACTTCCTTTAGAGGGATACATGAAATACATCATGTACTTTGTCCTTGGTAGGTAGAAGTTCTAGTTGATAGACCACAACCATGACACAATTAATAACATCAAAGGGGCCGATGTACCTTCGACTTAACTTCCCTTTATTTCCAAACCTCATAAACTTATTCCATGGGGATATGTATAGAAAAACCATGTCTCCATCTTTAAAATCAAGGTGTCATCGACGGTTATCTGCATAACTCTTCTATCGACTCTAGGATACCTTGATATGCTGCTGAATGGTTTTAACCTTCTCCTCCATTTCATCGACTATTTCTGGTCCAAGCAGCTTACGCTCACCAACCTCATCCCAACATGCCAGTGTTCTTCACATTTTCCCATCATGGGCTTCATATGGTACCATTTAGATTCTTGGGTGTAAACTTTTATTATAAGATAACCCAACCGGAGGATTATGTTTATTGCATCCTCCTTTAACTTCCATTGAGCACGCTCTCAACATGTCCTCAAGCGATTGGATAGTACACTCATATTGGCCATTAGTTTGAGGATGATAACCCGTACTGAAGTTCAGTTCAGTATTTAGAGCATGTTTAAGACACTTCTAAAGCATAGAGGTGATTCTTAGATCTCAATCGGACACAAAAGATAGTGGTACTCCAACTAGACTTACCACTTCATGATATATATCTGTGCCAGTTGATCCAATGAGAAATCCTCCCGAAAATCAAGGAAGTGTGAACCCTTTGTAAGATGATCCACAACAACCCAGATTGCATTGTTGCCTTTGGATGTCTTCAGATGTATGGTGAAAAAATAGATAGTGATGTTATCTTATTTCGATTCTTATATGGGAAATGGTTTCATCATCCCCTTAGACTTCAGCCTCTCTACATTCAGTTGCTGACATACCAGGTACCTTGATGTATATTCAGGGATCTCCTTCTTCACATTATCCCACAAATAATTCTCTCAGAGATCACGATACATATTTGTGTATCCTAGGTGGATAGAAAAATTTGGACTATGTGCATCATCCAAAATTTCCTTCTTCAGCAACAGACATGATGGAACACATAGTATTTTCCCAAATCTCATAATTCCTTCTTCAATAACATTAAACTATGAGGATTTTCTTTTTCTGATAGCTTCAACTTTTTCATGAATTCCTACATCATATTTTTGAGCAACTTTTAATCTTTTCAAAAGTGAGGGTTGAGCAATCATATGTGAAAGGATTGATGTCATTCCCTTTCTTTACGATTCCCATTTCCATCATCATCAAATCATATAATATTGCATCCTTTTCAAATCTCATTAGTGATAGAATCACCGGGTCCTTTATACATATGGAATCTATCACCTTATTCACCTTTTCCAGGGTGGTAATGGATTGATCAGTCATAGTATTTGATTAGATCTAACCAAATTCGTTGGTGCATGTTCAACTATTTCTGTGTGAATATATACGTGAGGATTTTGTGGTCATTATATGTTTCAAACTTCTCCCAAAGAGATAATGCCACCAAATTTTCAAAGAGAAGATAACTATAGCCAACTCAAGTTCATGTGTCAGATAGTTCTATTAATGAAAATTCAATTTCCTTGAATCATAGTAAATGACTTGGTCATTTTTCAATAACACACATCCCAGACCCTTCTTCAAAGAATAACTAAATACCACAACAATTTCTCCACTTCTGGGTAATGTGAGCACGAGCGCCGTGATAAGCCTCCTTCACAACTCCATGAAGTTTTTTTTCACATTTATCACTCCAAGAATACTTTACTTCCTTTCAAGTTATCTTTGTAAGATGGTTAGACAATCGTTATGAATTTCTCACAAATTGTCAATAATATATAGTTGACCCCATGTAGCAATGCATATCTGTTACCGATGTTGGCCTCAGCCATCCCTCAATTGCATCTGTGTTGGAGGGATCCACAGATATTCCATTGCTTGGGATGATATGGCCAATGAATGAGACCCCATTCTACTAGAATTCACACTTGTTGTAATTTTCATAGATCTTATTCTTCTGCATGGTCTCTATTACAGTTCATATATGCTCATCATGATCCTCCTTCGTTTTGGAGTATATCAAAATATCATCTATAAATACATCCACAAATTTGTTGAGGTAATCTCTAAAGTCTTTATCCATCAATTACATGAAGATTTCTGGAGTATTAGTGAGTCCTAAAGGCATTACTATGAATTCATAGTGCCCGTATCTTGTATGAAAATCCGTCTTGGGGATATCTTCCTTCTTCACCCTTACATGATAATATTATGACTGCAAATCAACCTTAGAGAAGTTTTGTGCTCCACGAAGCTGACCAAACAAGTCATCTATTTATGGGAGGGGATACCGGTTATTAATAATGATTTTGTGAAGCTCACGATAATCGATGAAAAGGCACATTGACACATCTTTCCTCTGGATGAAGAGGACTGGGGCAGCCCATGGTGAAGCACTTGGGCGTATAAACCCTTTATACTGATTCTCCTGAAATTGTTTTTTCAGCACCTCAAGCTCCACAACAGCCATTCTATATGGATTATTTTATACTGTAAATGCCCAAAGTAGTAGATTATTTAATAATTCAACATCTCTTCTTGGAGGAAGACCAAGAAATTCATCGATAAAAACTTCAGCGAATTCCCTCACAATATGAATGTCTTATAGGATGGTTATCTCCTTAGACTCAATAATCTGAGCCAAATACACATGCTCAAATGGCAGTAATATCCATTCTTTAGATGATGGAGCTAAATAATATTAATCTTCCTCCTTTCACTTGTAAATAATCAGGGATCGATTCTCCATAGGGTGAGTGATTTCCCTCTCACGACAATTTTGTTGGCTCAATATAAGGAAATCCAATCCATTCCATGAATTGAACCAAATTCCACTAGAGGGAGTATGATGTGGTTCGTCGGTAAGTTCAATCCACAGATTATGATAGGGGAGGAGTTATATTCATGGGATGTAATGATTGCCCCATTTTCTGTACTCACCGACATTTTCACTTCCATGATTTGTGGTGGAGCTGGGATTGTTCTAATAAAATTTCGAGATATAATAGAATGCGTAGAAACTAAATTAATAGGTATGTTCACCATTATTGAATGAATAACTACTGTACATTTCACCACATTATTTTCGGGGTTCACTTCGGCAGTTGTGATGACAACATCTCACCCTTACTGCCTTGGAGGTTGTTGGTTGCCTTTGAAAACACTTACTTAGGGAACTAATTTTCAAGATGCCCTGGTTCTTTGCAGTTGTAGAAATGAATAACGCATTGAGGTTCCAAAGGAGTGTTCCTCACCTCTATCGTAGCTGTGGGTCTTTCTTGCCCACAGCTAACAGCTATGTGACCTTCACTTCCACACACAATGCATTTCCTCATCCCCTTCAAGAAATTTCCATGGTGGTTCTTTTATCACCTTTGGAAAGTGGGGTGCTGGATATTTTTAGCACAGTTGGATTTATCCAATGGACCGCCAAAATTGAATTCCACCTTACGCTTCTTATCCCCATGACACCCCTGATATTCTTCAATATCCATTTTGACCATGAGGGAACATTTGAAAAATTATGTATAGCTGTCAAAGTCGTGGATCGCCAGTTCTTTCTACAAGCTAGGCTTCAGCCCACTAATGAAGAGGTCAACCTTGCATTCGGGGATAATGACAAAGCCAGAGGTGTATCGTTCAAGCCTTGTGAATTTTGTCTCGTACACTCTAACAAACTCATTGTCTTTTTTCATGAGGTCATGCAAGTCCCTTTCCACCATAAGCTAGTGGGTGCACGGAAAATAATTATTGAAAAACATATTTTAGAAATCTTTTCATTCCAACGCATCAATCTCCTCCTCAGGCTTCATATTTTTGATCAATTCCCACCATTGATCATCTTCACCCTCCAAAACATATGCAGCTAGGAGAACCTTCTCTTGTTCAGAACATTGATGCATGGAGAAGATCTTTTCCATGGAGTTGATCCATTGTTCAACGATTGAGGGATCAGATGATCCATTAAAAGTAGGAGTCCTTTGTCTCATAAAGCTCTCGATAGTGACTTTTTATTTCTTAGGGGGAGTTGAACATTCTTCTGGACCGATGTTTCTATTAAATTCTTCAGTTAGCTGAAAGAGAATCATAAAGAAGTTCACGATTCCTGCTCCCATTAGATTGGGAATCTCATTAGTACAGTCATCACATTGATCGTCACATCGGTTATTAGCTCGATTCCTCCTATTAACGGCCATTGGCTGGAATAAAAGGAAAGTTAGGGGTAACACATAAAGGGTAATCCAAGGACAAAACTAACGACTTATAAATAAATTTTTTTTCCTTGACATATGAATCGATTGGGTTCAGTCTATGTTATCCATGACCTACTTTATAACATATATTCTTAGGTCATTTTTTCCCTTCATAATGGCTCATAATAAGCTTGTGAATTTACCAAAACATATCCCATGGAAGTGTCATAACAAAGAGTGAATAAAGGCACGTTGTCATGCACTATTCCCCATTCGATTCTAGCTCAAAGTGGTGTTTTTGGGTTTTACCCCTAGGATATATCTGTTCTAGAGCCGCCTCTACCTACTCGTAACCAGACAGAGATTTATTTTCTTGATAAACCACTTACTCAATACTCACCAAAACATAGGGATGATTTTTATACATTGTCTTGTCTCTAAAGCATCACTAGGTTTTTCTAATCCTAATCCAAAATATAACTAAACCTATCCTTTGATACCAACTATGACAACCCTGATCTTTTATTACACAATTAAATATAACTCATTACATAAAATTCACTTGATACAATACAGAATATCATGAGGTCTAGTGTCTTTGGGGATTAGGATATTCACATAATAACTTAAAACATGAAATACAACATCATTATTGAAAACATCCTTTTCATTACCTCTATATTCCCTCTTACTTTTCATTGCATGGGATAACCTGAGGACATGCATAAGAAAATGGTGAGCTATAAAGCCAGGTAAAGGAATTATCAGGGAATAAAATGAGGAATACAATACATGTTAGAAAATAGTCATATTAATAAATCACAAGATAAGCATAAACATAATGGCATGGTAAATAATGATAATCATAACATGGAAATGTGGAAACAACACTTAACATTGAATTAGAATGATCCAAGGCTCATTGCACATAGAGCATGAGTAAATCCTCATTTCCCATTAACCACGAGTTAAACCTTGATGCATTTGAATTATCATGAGAAAACAACCATTGCACATGACTTATCATGATTCAATACTATACCCAATGCATTGGAACTCTATAAGGGCGTACCCTTTTTAAACATTTCATTTTAGGCATAAGTATGCCACATGGATCATATAAAATTTATTCAAAAATAACCGTAATTTATTACATGATAAATGAATGTGGAATTAATATATGATACTTTATAATCAATAAGAAAATTTATATAAAGGTGAATACCTTTGATAGAGAAATGGGCATGGTATTCACTACACGATGACATTGTCTTTGAAAATCGGTGCAATTTCACAGTGTAACAGCGTGACGTTTGAAATCATAAAAATGGTTGATGAGAGATAAAGGGGTTTATCATATTATGTACATGAAATGGACTGTTTGGGGGTCATATAGATACTTGTCCCAACAATTTTAATGGAATTTACATTCATGATAAAAAATAATTTCTTTAATGTAAATGAGGAGAGGGAAATTCGTTTTGGAATTTCGGCATAGTAACGAGTGTACATGGGAGGAATTTAATGAGAGAGAAATGGGTATCCCATCATTAAAAAAATAAATAGGGATGAATGGTGGAGGTTCAAAACCATACCCCAAAATTGATAATTGAAATTAAAAGGGCATAATAGCTTAATGAAAATTTGACAAAAATGAGAAAGGAAGAAAAACCCTTACTTGGAAGTGTGCTTCCAATGGCATGCGAGAGGTTTGAGAGAGGATTTTTGGAAGCTTTGGTCACCTTGGGAGGATTTTAGAGAGAGTAGGGAAGAGGTTGGATGAACATCAATGTATTTTAGTGAGGAGGAAGTGGGAGCTTGGGTGGGTTTATATAGGAAAGGTGAGGGAATTCATTATTATTTAGGTTTGGGACAACTGACATTAAACTAATCCAAACCACAAATCAGCCCATCGTTTTTTCCCATTGTTTTTGGAAAATGGAAGTGGAAAAAAATATTTTATAACGAAAAAGTCCTAAATTATTAAAATAATGGTGTTTCTTATGTGGAGGTGAGTAACACTCCCAAGGAAGACAATTCAAAAAGACTGGATGTTTAATAAGCATTGAAGGGTCCATTAATGCTTTGAAAAATAAGTCAAACAAACCCAAAATCATATTATTTTAATGGTAAAAAATATATTGTCCCATCATAAGGCTTATAGTATATTATTACATCACTATTGGGTCATTATGTTGTTATAAAACACATAATATATTTAAACGATATTTAATTTTTACCCAAAATTTTAACTATCTCAGAAAATTATGAAAAATTCACCATTATATAATTCTATCATCCTAATTCCAAAAATAATGTTGATTTTATGTAATAATTTTAAAAATATGTTAATTTTTACTTATAAAATAAAAACCGACATTTATTAAAAATTCATGGGTTTTGACAAAAAAATGGATTTCACAATAAAATAAAAATTACAATTGCATTCATAAAATTATAAAATAATTTATATTAAATAAAAATGAATTTAATAATAATAATATATTAAAATATTATTTAATTCAAAAATCCATTAATTTATAAAAATAGATTTATTAGTTGACCATTAACTAAATATAATATTGGTGCTTTATAAACTATTTATGAGGTAACAATAATAAAATGAAAGTACATTCATTATTATATAAAAAAATAATGTATATAATAATAGTGCTATGGTCTTGTTAAATAACCCCTTATAACACCCGCTAACCTGAAGATCATGGTGTGCGACGGTGACAACCTCTTAGGGTTGATCGGATAACATTGCTCGGGTGATAATCTCTATCAACTTCCACTTCTCTCGTTGGTGGTTCTGCTCAATCTTAAAATATTCATGCTCAGCTAGTGCTTGTTCAAGAGAGAATCCCAAGGATTCCACCTCCTTTCCATGCTCCATGAAATGGGATTCATATGTGGCACACATACTGGATGAGTCCATCGCTTCCTCTGTCTGAGTATATTAGATTTGTTAAAGCCCTATATTTATACTAATCATGTGATCACTGTTCAATGGATATATTTACAACGGTCACAATTATTAATATTATTTTAAAAACCAAAAATATAAAACCATAAAAGTTGAAATTTTATATAAAAATATTACATAAAGTGACATTTAATTAGATTAAGAGGGATTTCCGTTAATGAATGTTTTTGGACTTTACATGGTCCTAGTGGTACGAAACAATTACCATAAGAATTAATTATTTTTTGGATTGCATCTCAAGGATGAGCTATTATATGGTGGGGAGGTTTTAAGATACCAATACAATGATAATGTAGATATTGGTTTAATTTTTTCTTAAAGTCCCTTTAAAATGGATTATAATATTTTTACCAAGAGTATAAGAAGTCATGGGGTGTTATGGGGATTTGTGAATTGAAAACGATGTAAAAAATGATACATTGTTCATTTTGTATCATTGGAACACTGTTTGTTCCAACCATGCGCCATGGCCATATGATATGAAAAAGAAAGTCTCACAATTGGTAATCCATGTAAACGAGGAAGGAGAAAATGTGTAGGATTGTATAGCTCCAAACACATGGACACCACATGGCCCTCTAAACCACATGGGATCCTTGATAAAAAAACTCAAGATAGTAAAGGTCGAATGGTTGGTGCATGGTTTGGTAAACCATATGTCCTAAACGTGCGCGTCATTAAAATATAGTGATTTATCATTCTTTTCATCCCAGTATTAAATTTTCCTCCCTAGATTATAATCAATATTCAGTCCCCAAAATCATATGGTGAAAAAAGTGCCCTCCCCTCCGTCATGTGCATTTCACCATCAATTATTAGGAGCTTGGATAACTATTTTGTAAAAATTGATGCTTTGGGTAACTGTTCAACTCCATTTCCTTATATTTTTTGGAACATTATTTTTTGGGGTTGTTCATATATTTTTGAATGTAAGGTACCCTATTTAATTAGAGGATATTTTCATTGGATTTTTCTACAATTTCATCTTGAATCGCGTGTTTTGTTGCATGAGTGTTTTCTTACATGTATATGGTAGGTGTTCATTTCATGTTTTACCATAATGTTAATGTTTCTCATGTGTATGTTGTGTTACAATATAATTTCTTATTTTGTTATTATGTGTTGGTCCAAGGAAATCAATTTTAATCCATGAATGTATTTGGGAGAGCCTTCAAGGGGCCCATTGGGAATGTTTATGATTTTATATTGGATTTAGGGGTACCCATGTTTTATGTCATACTATTGAAAATGGTGAAATGAATTGGTAAATATCGAGATAAGGTAATTATGAAAGTGAATCAGTTATAGTAGTTAGTTTTAAAATGTTTATGGTTAAATTTTTTTATTGAAATATTTATCTTCTAGATTTTGGATAATTCCTAGGAGGATTTTGAAATTTTTTAAATGGATTGTTTTCGATTATGATTCGATTGAGGTTATAAATGAAGGAAAATAATGTATTGGATTTTGAAAATGTTTTAAAATGAGGTTTTGACCTGAAATTTATGGGTAAAGGGGTTTATTATTTAATTTAAAACTATGTGTTGAGTTGTGTGTGTGGTTTAACCCTTGTGGAAATTCTATACTAGCCCTTCTAAAGGAATTAATGGGAATGGATGACCATTGGACATATTTTCATGTAATAATAGAAAGAACCTCATTTAAGGGTAGTTTTGAAACGTTTTAACATAGTGACTAGTTGTACTCCACTAAAAAGGTTTTATCTTTTATTTGAAAACACCTTTTAAAAAAGTGGATTTCCTTTTTTTATGTGTATGTTTTTAATGGTCTGTAGTGACCTTGGTAAACATTGAAGGGTTAAGGGTATCAATTTTTTGTAAATGTTTTCATATATATGTAAGTGATATATAATTAATTGGTTTTACAATTTTGGATTTCAATTACATGGTGTTTTAATTTTGGACCATTTCTCATAATTTCGGGTTCTAAGATTGTGTATTGAAGATCCACTCCATAGTTTTTGGTGGGCCAAAATGATTCCCTAGGTGCCCTAGTGCACCATAGTTTCAGATGAAAGATTGAAGCCATTGACACCAGTGTTATGTACATGTAATTCAATTCCATAATTTTTGATTATGGACACGGAGTTCCCCATCTTGGGCTGGGATCATTGGACCTAGAGTTCTAAATACCGATTGGATACATAGACTAATGCTCATTCATTATCTTTATATGACCCACAACATTAGTTTGGATGTTTAGACATGGAGTTATTAATCTTAATTGGATACATACACTCATGATCATTTTATGTTAAAAGTGAACCCTTTTGTATATTTTTTATACTTCTAGCATGGATGAAGCAGGGTTTATTGGTCTGATTACACGATATAACCCAATATATTAAATGCATAAATAATAAATGTTTAATTTGGAAACTTGATTCTTTTTTTTCATTTAGTTATCATTATACACAAATAAAAATACTGGTTATTATTATACCCACCATTGTTGGTGGCCTACTTAGTTGTACTCACACCCTTCTTAGGTCACCATGTATCTAGGGTAACCAAGAATTTGCAACATTTTTTCTACTACTGGTTAAGGTTATGGGCGTGAATTTTGGTTATGAATTGGAGATTTATTTGAAGCATGAGATTTGAGTTTTTTTAGGACTCAAGACCATGATTTGGATTATTCATCGTTATGGTATGTTTCTTTATTGAGTATCTTTCTATCAATTACTGTAAGAATCACATTATTATAAATTTTTGACTTGTTTATTATTTTCACTTGCCTTCAGTTGTTGAGTTTACTATTATTACTTATTTTTTTATCTATTTAAAATATTCTCATTGTTTATTTAATAAATTAATTGGGTATAGTCTTCCCATATTTTCTCATTATACTCATGCTTACCATTAGAAGACTTTGTCACATGGTTTGCCAAACCTTAGATCAAGTGTTGAATCAAATTAATATTTTTTTAGATTTTTTTTTCTAGGACATTAAACATCATCCAACCTTTAATTATATTTTTAATAAAACATTTTGTCAATAATATTGTTGGTTCACTACCTCTATGAACAACTCACTTATTTTTCCTCCACCTCCTACAAGGAATATCCAAAAAAATTGTGTTCAAATATGAAGATAATAATTATAAATTAACATATTTAGCGATCAATAAAGTTTAAATAATCATTTAATTAATTAAAAATAATATTGTTCATGATAGTATGTAAATTTTCCAAATGGATCTAATATTATAACTTTATCATTTTTACCAAATTAATCAATTCTATTCCAAATAACATATGGATATTCAGGACCATTTCATCTATTGTAAGGAAATGAATATGATTTCATCTCACTTATGGAGTTTTATTCTCATTTTACAGAAAAATTATTAATTTTCTATAGGTGATTTGTTCTTGGAATCATGAAACAAATACTATCAGAATAATGAAATTAAAATTTCAATCTTATTAAAATAGTTATATATAAACATAATAAAATTATTATAAATAAAATATTGATTTAATATTAATGCATTAATTAATTAAATAATCTGTTTTTATTGCATTGGACGTTAACTAAATGTGAATATTTATTCCAGAAATAATTTAATGGATCTCTCCGAATCTTATAATTTTCATTGGGATATTCTTTTTCTCACTTTTCCCCACATTCTCTCTCAATCGTTCTTATATAATTATCCTTACTATATAGTTTTTTCCTAAACTTATATACTTAGTTTAATTCATGTTTAATTTATGGGGATATATATTTTTAAGGGACCCCTTTTTAATTTCTTTAAATATGAAAAATCATTTAACTAGAACTTCTCAATTTCTTACCCATTTTCAAGTACCACTCGATAAGGTATGATTGTGTAACACCTTTCCTTCCATGAGTAATTTTTATATTTATTCTAAATTCTTGAATTCCATTTCTTGAAAACACAACATTATAAATGGTATGTTGGGTGTTCTAAGATAATTCTCCAATGCAGTGAGTAATATTTATGCCACATGGGATAATCCGTATGGGATTAGGGTGTAAACCCAAACCATTATGGGACTCTGTCGACCATGTTATATCATCTTAAAAATTATCCGTGAATTATGTTTGTGCCATGTTTTATAATATTTCCACATTTATATAAATCCTTGATCTTATGATTCCATGTTCATTATGTCATGCTACCATATGATTATCCACAAGACTAGTGTTTTATGATATATTGATTGCATTTTGACTCATGCATTATGGTTATTCTTCATGTTTATTCCATTACTGGTCATTATAGATCACTCATTTTAGTTATACATTCCCCAAGTTATCACATGTAGTTTTAGGACCTCTAAGGGATAATGTAGCTCATTATGTAGATTAAAATAAAGATGTTTTTTCAGTTTATCCATAATGTTTTCCTTACCATGTCTTCTACTGATATTTGGACTCCCATTCTTTGGGACGAGTTTAAAGAATATTTTTGTCAAATATTATGTAATAATATATGTAAAAGGTCTGAATTTCTATAAAAACTACCTATATTTTTGGGGTTTTATTTTTATATAGGTAAATGATATCAATGATTTTATAACACACCTTGTTAAAGGCAGTAACAACATCATAAACCAATAGGTAAGCATTATTTAATTCTATATTAGATGATACCCCATTAATGCTTTTATTAAACTATAAAACAATGTGTGAATAATTTTATAGTTATTTAATAATCATTATATAGTCATGTGGAATGTCGATTAAATTTATTGGAGCCTATTGAGGTATGAATTTATTTATAATTTCACTTTTTTATTGGATATTATTTGGATTTATTATTTTCATTGAATAAACTAATATATTTATTTTTATAAATTAAAAAGGTTTCATTTGGTACTGTAAAAATGTATTTTATGAGTGATTTTTTAATAATTATAATCTGTATATTAAAAAATTAAAATCCTCCATGATAATTAATTTTTATTAGTTATTTTATTTTAATTTGTAAAAAATTCTATAGTTGTTAAAAAAATTTATATTACTATAAAATGTAATTTTTTTACATGAACGTGTATTATATCATTCATGGTGATAAAATTTTATTATTTTTTGGTAATGGTTTTTTTATTTTCATAGGATAGAAAAACCACATTAATTTAAATTAAAATTTTCAAATAAAGATAACTGGTGTTAAATATTTCATTGGTTTTAGTTAATGAAAAAAACCACAATAATAGAACTCAATAGAGATGTTCTAGGGTGGTAGGTCCAAATATATATTAGGTTATTATGAAATTTTACAAAAATAAGTATTCATGGATGATAATTTAGGTCTTGTTTAGTGTATCCTATCTTTATAAGTAATTTTTTGATGATTTATCCATTATGGTTCACATTATTCATTTATCTGATCCCTTGATTTGGTTATTGATTCTCCCCTCACACAATATATATATATATGTGTGTGTGTGTGTGTGTATAATGTGAATCATAAATTTGATTTTTTAAAATAGTGTTATATGGTGATAAAATTTTTTCCATCCAACCATAGGAATGAGTGGGTTGTATAAAATTTTCATAATGTTTATTATTTTTATGATTTGGATTTTTAATGTGATTTTTTTATAACTTAGTAAACTTGTGAAATGGAATTATAGGGAATCTATTATTTAATATATATTGTGTATATATATACTCTTATCCTATTAATTTATAATATATTATTGATGGTGTTTCTTATTTAATTTGAGTTGATGATTTAGAGATGAATAGATATTATATCATTGGTCATTGGTTGGGATATAACCCTATATAAAGTTCAATGAGTTTATTGGGTGATTAGCTTCCATTGGTTATGCTATAAAATTATCAGATTTTTATTTTATATGTATCATTGGTGCATGCATTGTACCATTTTTAATATTATTAGTAAAAGAATCTCTAATTTTTACATGTTTTATTTTCATCTCATTTGAGAATATCATTTAAATAATTATATATATTTTTTATCAATAATTTCATTTTATTTTTTGAATTAAATCATTCACATATTGAATTTATTTTACCCTCAACCCTTGATATAAGCCTCTCAAGGTAATGAACTGACCCAAAAAATTGAATGACCTTGTGATGGATTTATATAACACTGAAGGAGGGCCCACATTCACTAGAGTATGGGATAAACATATGTGGATGGTGATACATTGGTGGGTGATGAATTAACATCTTTAATAATGATTAAAGTAACCAATAAATATATACGATTTCAAGAAAACAAATTCCACAAACAATGGTGTCATTGGATACATGAGACCGAAAAAATTAACCACGTGTGGAGGAACTACTCATCATGTTACCCAGTTATCAATAAATTTCAAACGGCATGCACAAGCATTCACATCAAACCAAGGTCAAAAGACATTGAAAATATAAATATAGAGTAAAACAAGAGACTGATAAATTATGAAAAATGTTTTTCAAACAAACACACTATAATGGTAAAAAATTGGGAATCCCAAGGTTGAATCCTCTATGTGAAAAACTATAAATATATCTAATACTCCCACTCCACATATAGACTAACAATGTTTATACATTCCCAACCTTAACATTTCCCCCTAGTTCATCAACCACCCATGAACTAATATCATCAACCCTTATGTGAAGGCACATTCACATTATAATGATCATAAAAAATGAAGATATATAAATGTTTCCTGGTAACATGAGTTGAGTATGAGTCTCAAGTACCACATGGATGTCACTTCATGACCATAACTATTCTTTAATAAAATAATTCAAACAAAAAATGAATAAAATGTTGGTGGGTAATGAACAACCAATATGTAGTCTATAAATTTGAAGATAATGGAATAAAATTTATACATTTTACACTATTTTTTATTTAAATGCATTATCATGTTATAAGATAAATTAATATTTCAACACATCATCCAAACCATCATCGAGTCATGATTCAATATCAATGTGAATACTTTTCTATATGACGAGACCTATCCATCAAGGATGTATAGTGGAACCCATCCTCTCTACGAGAATGTTCACAAACACAATCAGAAACATAAACACGTAGACAAACAAACACATAAACAGAAAAACACACAAAAACAAAAACAATCAAATACAAAAACACAGAAACAAACACAAAAACCCAAAAACGCACAAACAAATTAACACATAAATACACACACACATACTTATGTGTGTTTGTGTGTGTGTGTCTACAACCATCTTACTTATTATAAATCCATATTTAGAGGGAATAACATATCAATCCCATCAACATCATCCATGCATAGAAGGCCTTACATTCTCATAGAATGGAAAATGTATCTCTTTATATCCCATATTCATATAAATTTACATAATCACTCCCCTATATAAGGGTTCTATCTTCTTAGAGGAAAACATTCAGTATATATATATACATTTTTGTAGAATCAATGACCCTAATATCAACCACACACATTTAAATCATGGTTAACAATCTTAAAAATGAAATACCAAGATATGAAAATGCAACAACCAAAAAAAGATACTAAAAATCTTGATAAAGTAACTATTATATCAGGAATACATGGATATATTTCCACCTCAAGAAAATTATGTCCAACATTCAACACATTATCAACTATAAAAATTTATAGATATAGTGTAAAATTTATTTTATGAACTGATAAATATTTTATATATTTATTAAATACAATAAAAAATGGAATATAACACATTAATTTTTTTTAATTAAATGAAAATTATATTTCAAGAATGGTTGATAGGGAATCCCCTGATTATTATTTTTATAATATAATCTCTTTTATTAATCATAATATGCTCTTATATCTAACAAAAAAAGAGACGGGTCTTGGGAACATTATTGAGTGTAATAACCCATGATCATACTCATTTAATGTCATAAACATTGAATTATAATAAGAAATGAATCTAACATGTTAAGGAATTAAAAATATCATGTAAGAAAACTCATTACATGGGTTACATAAAACTAGTATACATGGAAATTAAAAACAAACAACATTAAAGAAACAATGATTTAAAAATTAGGAAGAGATAAAAAGTTTCAATTATATTCAATTGAGGTCCTTTTAACAGTGTTTTTAGTTGATAATTTTAAATTCAAACCTTACTAATCCCCATGACCCTTATATATTTTTATAAAATTGAATGATTGAATTTAAAGATATCACCCACCCTAGACTATGAAGAAGTTAACATATAATATACAAATCCTGATATGTCACCATGAAAAGTCTTGGAGAAATGTTAAATATAATAAAAATAAAATTTAAATTATTTACAACTGAGGTAATGATATATAACATCTCAATTAATTAAAAATAACTCTTATTTACTCAAATAGAACTCCCATTTTAGCTAAGAAAGAAGGAAACTAAAGATATTAATTGTTTCATAATCCCAGATCCAATATAAAGATGATTTCTAATGATCATCCATATACAAGACTAATCCTTGTATAATAGAAAATCACATGAGAGTGAAGACGGAATTGGGGGAAACGGAATATATGACTACAAGTATGTATAGTTTTGGAATAATATTTCAGGATTTTTCCATCAGAGAATTCTTTCATTGTGGGATTAAATCCTTAGAGTAGTTGTGATCTAATGGACCCAATTACCGACACTAAAAATGTGGGAGCCATTCATCACCATGGTCTATATTGTCATATATGTCCTCAGATTGAGATAATTTGACATAATAAATTCCTTCTTTGGATTCATCCTTGTATTTAGTTACCAAGTTCGAGTCTCCCTTATAAATCTAAGACATTTTCATTAATCTTTATCCTATATCAATTTTATAGTTGACATCAATTAATTATGTTGCATTCTGTTGTGGAAGTGTAGCAAGCTATGTATGGAGTTGTTATTTGAATTTAGTGTGATGGGATCCCATAAATAAGATTCTCATCTGATATTTTGGGGTAATTTTATTCTTCTTACATAATGTGTCTCAGCTATAAAACAAAATGTATCCCTTTATTTTCATGAGACATATTACAATCAATGTATAATAAATCCCACACTTTTCACATTTGGAATCGTATGACCATCAAAAAATGTGGCCCATATTTGTTATGTGAGGCTTACTAAACTCATAAAAATAGAATATTTTTCCTCATTATGAAGGTTTCATATCCTAATCACATTGGGAATCCTATGCTCATCACATGGGGTAATAATATTAGGATCATCACTTATGTGGAAAATGGAGAAATCCCATGCCTCTCACATACACTTCTTATACTTCTCGTGTATGTATTCTCATTCTAATCACAAAAGATAACATTTTAATATCGTTAATTAGGTATAGAGAGAATATATCAAATACACATCACATAGGGTTTTTAGTCACATCACCTAGGTTTTCATAGTCCCATCACCAAGGGACATATTTTTGATGAAAAAAGTGGTACACTCTTAAAAGATGAGTGTTGGAGGTCCCACATACTCTAACAAAATTTTAGTTGGGCACATTTATTGAGCATTTTTGTTAAATTATATATATTTTAATCTGGTATGTGTTGGTTCATTATTTGAGTCTAGTGTGGATGGTTTCACAAACACTTATCTCATATGGTTCGGAAAATATTTAGAGACCTTTGTATATGTATAATTATATTATTAACACATATGGGTACAAAAATATTTCAATTAAAGTTTGGATGATCCCTTATATGATTAAACATTATTTTTCAATCCACATGTTTAATGTATAATGGGGGAATTTCCCATATATGCACATCAAGTATGTGTCAATTGAAAAGACTAATGTCTGGTGGGGGTTCTTCCAAAATATCCTCATCACACAGTTGTCTAGTAATAGGATATCATCCTTTTGAGGATCCAATGACTTTTAGTCGATTAAAATTTTTGTGGAGGGAGGTTTGGTATACTCTACAAAGATATTCAAGCCATAGAGAAAAATACTCTAGAGAATGGGATGGAATTTTGGTAATGTCAGGATTGAACCTTAGAGTGGCATATTATATATCCTACATTATACAAAATTAAAAATACACATAGACCAATTATAAACCTTAAATTCATGTGATAGGAAAATACCATTAATTTTAACATCATATAGTAATGATTCATGCACAATGGAAGTAGTGGTAATAGAGGATGTTTTAATTTTTAAAATATTAAATCTTCTTAGGAAATGTGGGGGAATAATATAATGATTCTCACATGTGGTATATCTTTCACAGAACATGGGGTATCCTAGTAATTTCACAGTGGTCATCCTATTATCATCTCATATGGGAGAGATATAGTTTAATATGTTTTAATGGGATATTTTTCATGTGGTTTATCATTTTGAGTCTATACGGTTTATTATATAATTTAAGGTATAAAATCTAGGACAGAGTGTGTAACTATTTTGTGTTAAACTACCTAGTTCTACTTAATATATTAGGAGTTATGGAAAAGGAGAACATATAAATTCTAATCAAGTGGAAGATTAATGGTCACCCTCAATAATGTTTTCATTGGGTTTTAGAGATCAACTATATAGATGCCTTTAGAATGAAAAATGTGTAGAGATTTCCTATTTACAGAAGCATGAAGGATGTCTGGAATGAGAGTACCTAGGCTTAAGAGATGAATTTAGTGTGACTACCCTTCTAATTTTTAGTGTATAAGTAATTTTCCTTGGTGTCCATGGTACTAGTTGTGCATATGATGTTTTAAAAGTAAGGTGTGATCAAATGGATGTTGGGATAAAGAGCAATAAAAATTTTCACAAATAAGTTTTTTGGAAGGATGAATAAAATGGTCTACTTGATTCCTAGTTCACACAATATTATATTTTCATTAACATTTTCAAAATCATGTTCCATGGATTGTAATTTTAAGGTTTCATGCAATATTCAGGTATTTTTTTGGATCATTGAGTTTCATGAACTACATGATACTTTTGAAAACAATATTCATAATTGATTTATGTCACAGAATGTTATCTCAAACATAGGATAACGTAATTAATTTAACATGGTATGTTTTTAAAATACGATACTCATGTGAAATAGTAAATGGGAGTCTCTCATTGTGAGAATTCATTGAACAATGAGTTGTACGAGATGAGAGAGTTCCTATTTGAATTATAGATGTTGATATTAGAAAATGGGTAGAGTGATTATCTATTTAAATGAATTATAACATTCAATACATGATTCCTTAAAAAACTATGGCCTCGCTAGACAAATATTTCTATGTATTGCAACAAAAAACTATTTTGAATAACATTGAGTTGTTTGATAGATCACATATTCTTAATAGAGGACCACTCAAGTGTGAATCAAGAATCATTCATTTATCGTATCATTTCTCAAAAAACATATTGTTTCACGAAATTTTTAATATTTTAATGTAATGATATAAATTTGTAAATAATCCTCCCTTTTTCCTCAAAATAATTTCTTGAAGCATTTTATACTTTATTTTGAAACATGATCATTTTTTGAAGTTTTTTATGAATTATTCATTGCAAATTTACCATCATACTAGGAGATGATAGGGAATAATAGGTTTATGTTATGAATAAAACACAAAATTCTAGTGATTTTATCCCAGTTCCTTGTAACTAAAGTATTTGTGACAGAACTCAGTTCTATTTTTAACATAAATTGGGATGATTACTCTCAATAAATAGGGTTCGGGGTCCAATTTTAGAACATGAATTTTTGTGAAATACACTAACATTCTCTTTTCAAAAAACTCAACTCACACATTAACCACCAGATCATCCATGATTTGAAATTCACATGAAACTTTCCAACCATGACCAAATTTTAGTGAAGATACATATTAAAACCAATCTCAATTCTTCTATAAATGGGATAGCACATGAAGTAACGTTATGATGTACATGTTAATAGGATTTGTGTAAAATATTACCAATCTATACAATAGAGAATTTGTTTAATGTGATAACATAAATTATTTTATTTCAAGGGAAAATGGACGGTTTCAAGAGGAGACAATGAAAATTGTGCTATAGAGGATGAATGTAACAGTGCCCATGGATATCCCCTTTAATAAAATAAATACGTTCCAATGGAAAAGATTTTTTGTATGAAGAAAGAACTGCCCCTCCATTAGTTGTATTAAATGCAACATAAGAAGGGACGTCAATAGCTTTTCCCCTCTCAAGATATGATGGATTAATATTTGGATTGAAATAAGATACATCCATCTTCAAATAAGGTAGATTATAGACCATGGGGTGGTCCTATAACTATAAATAGCACTATGGATTATGGTGGAGTCAGTTTACACCACCGCAAGAACTATAATTCTCTGGTTACAGAGGTGTAGACATCCATACATAGCTTATTCTTCAACCTATAGAGAGTCCCTAATAATAAAATATTCTATGAATTAAACGATGAAAGATCATTTAGGATCTCGAACAAGCCCACCACCCTGCATAATAACCATAATACAAGACCCACTCATATTAAGTTTGATCCCAACACTATGGGGGACCCGAAAAACCTAGTGGATGTAATATATATTCTGGTCCATGGACAGGAGATCAATGCCATGTTTTTGTATTCTATGATATAGACCATCTACCCAGATTGTGATTGGGAATATCAAGACTTCAATCAACCCTCTTTTCCTGAAGATATTTCTTTAGTCGGAGGAGATCACCCCTTTATAAATTTTTTTAGCATTCTATAAACACCAAAATCCAGTTGCATGAATGACCGTTATGGATTTCAATTTAATACCATAGTCAATGAAACCTTGGAACTAGAATGGGAAAAAAGGATAATGTGGAGAAATTATTAGTCTTAACTCCTATAAAACTACCAATAGAACTCCAAAACAGACAATCCAAATCCGCATAGAAAGACAGATGATCCAACGATTCGCCATGGTGGCCTTTTGAATATGCACATTTGGATATAATAAAGATAATTGTGCACCTCACTTTGTCATCATTGGGTAATGCACCCCTCTTATCCTACCATAAGAGAAAATTATGCTTTAAATGAACCACTTTAGACCGTAGTATTAGACCCATTCAGTCATATAGGTAGTGTCCATCTTCATTCCTTATTATTCGTTAGTAGAGAATCTCTTTGTAATGATAATGTAAAAACACAACAGTACTGCTTGGAATTCTGGGTAATATGATCTAAGACATCATACTGGCTACAATATAGAATTTTAAATCCCCTGAAAAATAATAATTTGGAAATAAAATCATTGAATCTACATTCACTATAATTCCACAAGATTATATATTATACTTATCTTTAAATAAATATGATTTTTAGATAGATCTTTTTCCACGCAAAACTAACATTACCAAATCATAAGTACTATTAAAATATAATTATTAATATATATCATAGACATAAAATTGGTTGGTATTAATCATATTAATCACATTATGAAATATATAAAACATTATTACTCATTAATAATCTATCGATTAATTTTTTGGAATAAAGTAATCTATTTTTAGTAAAGTCACTTAATTAATCCAAAATATATTTTCTAAAAATTGATTTTTTTTCTTTTGGGGTCTAAATATTATAATTATTTGTAGAACATTTATAATAATTATTTTATAAAATGATATTCATTTTTTAAATAATCATACTTAAATTAACACACAGTGAACTTTTGTGTTATCTATGAAAAGAGTGATTGTCTAGTGAATTGTGGAAAATACAGATTATTATCAAAAATTCTATTTTTTAAAGTATGTAAAAATTATAATTTTATTTTATAATGGTATAAATATTACATTGGATATAATATATTTCAATTAAATATATTGGGATCTATTTTATTATCTAATTTTTTATCAATTGTTTTTATACTTAAAAGACATTTTTCGAAAAAAAAATTTAACTTATAACTTTAAATGAATTACTATTGGTGAATTATTATAATTAAGTTTTTATGTTTTATGGTCAATATATTGTTTTAATAACTATATAATGTATTTATGGAATGATATATAAATAAATATATATTTGAAAAATGTATTTTTTGAAAAGGGGGTTATCGTCACACTTTGATCATATATTATAAAATTAATTAATTCCACATTATATATAAAATTTGATAAAATTGGATTTTATACATGGAATCATCATGTTCAATATTTTTAAATAGTACCTTCTTATTTTTAGATATTATTAATATTAATAATGGTAAAATGTATCATATCAGTAAAGGTAAATCAAGTCAATTAAAATTAGGAGTTAAAGTCCCCATTTATTTGAAAATTCATAATTAATGATCTTTATTCAACAAAACTTATACTTAATAGATGTTTGATTAAGGTACACTCTACCTTTAAAATGACCAATATAATATTTAATTCAATAAAAAATATAAAATGTAACTCTCTTACTTACAAATATTTCTTATGCGTTCACATAGGTTAAAAACAAAGTGGTGAATGAATATAAATTTTTATTTTGAGAATAATAAAATTATATTCATGATGTTAATTTATTTATATTTTCTATGGATTATAAAATCACATTAAATTCTTATGAAACAATGAAATAACATTTATTATATTAGTGGAAAATTAAAATAAATGATTTTAAAAATATTAAAAGTAACACAATATTGATGAGCTATTGTGATTAATGGATTTTTTAGATTGATATAGAATATTATGGATATTTGAATGGGTTATATTCAAATTAAAGAATTTTATTGATGTATTTGACATCAAATTAAATGAATAGTTTCAATGATGAGAATAATGTTTTTTTTTGAAAAAATTCTTTTACCAAATTAGATAAAAATAAATAAAGTAAATAAATTTCATAAGCCTAATAATATATGGACTAAAATGTCATCTGTTTTCCATTTTGGGACATTTTTCAACTTATATGTAAAATAATAACCTCATAATAGTGAAAATGATGATACCACGATTATGGTTAAATGATTTATCTAAGGGGTCATACCAAAATATATTGTACAAGAAACTACATAATCTTGGAAAAAAAAATTTGTTAAATAAATTTCAACCATATACAAGACTATTATTTATTATATATCCATTTTGAAGAATTATTCTTGAGAATTACTTAGTTATATGGTTTTTCATTCCATGTGTGTTGTTTCTCTCCGTTATAAAGGGAAACTCATTATTTCCCTTATTCACACCACATTTAAAAACCTATATTGAACATGACCTATAATTTTCTTTAAGAAACATCATTATCTATGATCTTGTGGTATTGGTATCCTTAAAACATCCACCCTGGGTTCCACACGATAGGATACAAAGGAGGTCTCCTAAATAAGAGGTAATCATTTGACCAAAACTCGTTGAATTTATTTTTAATTTTCCCTCATCTAAATATGAGTTATTTAAAATAAAATAAAAATAGTATCCTCATTATACTAATTTGTAATTATTTCAAAACAATATTTATCCACCCTATTTTCCATTAAATGTAAATTTAAAGTATCACTCAGGAATATTTATAGGTTATCTGATGAATTTAATGTCTATATTTGGTATTTATGGAATAATTATTATTTATGAATTATTGTATATTATCAACCTTCATAACTTCTAAACCATTAGAAAATGATAATGTCACTCTTGCGTAAGTGTGGACTACCATATCCATGAAGTGATTTTATTTTTTATTCCTTTATATTTTAAATGGAATGGAATAAGGATAGATTTATTGAATATATATGATTTATATTCAATAATAATGATTATTTAAAGATGAATTCATATCAAAAGTAATTTATTTCCATCTATTGAAAACTGATATCAATGATAATGTGTATATACAGAATACGATCTCCATGAATGGGGTAATTCATTCTTACACATTAATATTTTAGTAATTAATATAATAATTATAAAAAAAAAATATGATATTTACATAATGTACTAAATTTTAGAGCTCAAGGAACCACTAAAAATAAAAAAATAATGAAACTAACAATCCAAATCATACAGGAAAAAATGATGTTGTTATTATATGTCCATTATTTCATTAAATTGATTCAAATAATTTTTCTTAATATTTTCAAATTATTTACGAAATAAATTATTACTCAGGTTTGAATTTTTACAAAATATTTTAAAGGTAATCATATTTTTATTTTTTAAATAATGTAATTTAAAAAAAATCAAATGTATTAAAAGAATTGTTAAATTATATCGCGTGAAAAAAATTCCTACTATCATCACCACATAATTCATTGAAGCATACATGAATGTTCTACATGTTTCATTTTCAAAAAATATATATACTAACACTATATAATTTTTTAGTTTATATAATTTGTTTGATATTTAAAAGGTTATTTTAATCTAGAATGTTTTTAATGAACACTTTATTGTAATTTTATCCATAAATAACATCAAACCTTTATACTATATATAATAAAATAGATATATTTTGTAATTTTTCCATCCTTATCCATTATATAAATGGTTTATAATATGTTTTATTTGTGAATTTATTGATATTACTTATTATGTTTTTTCATTACGCAATGTTATTGATTTTATGGCATGTTGATTTAGTTATGTTGTTTATTCATATAATGAATAATTTGAAACTATTTTGTGATTGGTGTAGTCCATAATTACATATCACCTCAATGAATTTGTAGGTCTTATGATACAGAATAAATTGGATATCTGACTATGTAATTACCCATTTATGTAGATGTATTGGCATGAGGCCTTCACAACATTTATAGATGTCTTGGCGCAAGGCCTCGATATTATGTTCAACTATCTCACATGATTAATTCCCTCATTATGAAATTAGATATAAATTGATATGATATTATTTGAACAAATTATTTATACAAGGATATGTTTCAGACTCATTTTAATATTTATATTGAATTATTTTATCATCTTTTATTAATAGCATATTATTCATTATTTGTACCACATCCAATGTATGTATTCCATGGCTGAGCATCTGAATTCAGCCCATTGTTATGATTCTTTTACACATAATTCCATGATTTTTTATGATTAATATATAGGGAAATTCAAGAGGAAATAATTTCAATCCCAATTAAAATAATACGTTTGATAATATGCATTCATGTTAAATTTTTGGATTCAAGTATGTATTTGGTTCTCCATGATTAGAAAAATATCCAGTCATTTGCGATACGATTCATTGTATATTATGACAATTTAATAATTTAATCACTAAATCACGGATAATATGATCATGTTACTCTCAAACTCCTCAACCACCACTTCCAATATAGGTTCCCATATCATCAAAATATCAACTGTAGTTTCTATAAGAAATGTTCTAATGGATGAATCTCGAAGAAGAGGTAATCAGCTTACCATACCATTTTTTATTTATTTATAATATTAACTCCTCTTAATATATAGAATTTATAATAATTTTATAATTTTATAATACTATATATTAAGAAATTTTATTATGATTATGATAAAAAAATTTCTACCCTACCCTCTATCAAATGTTATGTCAAATTATTGCTCGTGTATAAGCATGAATTACCAATTCCACATTGACATAAAATTTATTTTTCATCATCATTTTTTATAGATGGGTATTATGATGAGTTTAATGTTTATATATGATATTAAGGACAATATAATTATTCTATAATTATAATATCATGTATACCTTCATAATTTCCAATCCGTTGGAAAATTAAATTGTCGCTCATTTGTATGTGTGGACTAATGATGCCATGAAGAGATGTGATCTGTTTTTCATTTTCATTTTATATAGACGGTAATTAGGATAGATTTTTTTAATGTATACTATTTATATGTAACATTAATTTTAAATTAGGGTATAATTATTATTTACCTTTATTTAATTTTATTCATCAAAAAGTGAAATCATAGTTCTTGTGCACATATGACTGAACATCTCCTTGAATAGTATAATTCATTTTACTTTCTATATATTTATTATATTACTGTAAAGACCCATAAAATTCAAGGAAATTTTTTTCTTAATTTTCTTTGGGATTTTACAAGAACGCAGTTTCAGACGACATTTGGTTCTGAGACCCGGTGTGCCCGGAATTTCTATCCGAAGTTTAGCTCGGGTACGTTTAGTGAACGAACGAGCGGGAATTCCTATCTTTTGAACCGGTGCTCGGAATCGAATTCCGAGGGCACCGATGGAACCGTAGCACCGATAATTGCTTAGTAACACTTAATCTAGAGTTGCGTTTACATGAGAGAATTTGATAAAAATTGTGGAAGTGAAAAATAAAAATTTAACAACAATTTTTATTTTTACTCTAAGTGTACAATCCTTGGATGGATGTTGGGTAACTACACAACCTCCCTTGGGAGGTTATGAGGGTGGTTGGGCCCAAACGAACCCCACCCCTTCATATCCTCTAACCTCCTCAACTCCCATTATTTTTGTTAACATAAGTTTATTAACTTATGGAATTAATGAGGTGAGTTATGTGGAATTAAAACACTTGAATTTCAAAAGCCTTAATGTGTTAATAAAATAAGTTAAGAACTTATTTTATTAGGTTGGTGTTTAGTTGTTTGAGAGCCTTTGGAGAAAAAGCTAAGGAAGTCTTGAGTTCTTCATTCTCTTTGACGAAAAACGTGAAGAACGAACGATCTTCGACGTGGAGCACCGAGCCCTCGGAGACCGTCTTCCGCGACACCGACCCGCGACGCGATGTCTTCTTCCACGACGTTTTTCTTCCGCGACGTCTCTTTTCGCGACGGTTTTCCGCGACGAAATCTCCATCAACATCTTCGAATCCTCGCATTGTGACGTCGACGTTCGTCATCTCTTTTATCAAGGTAGGGGTTGTTTATTTAATTTGTTCTTGTTTATCACCTTGTCGTTCTTCTTGAAAATACGACCAAACGATATCGATTAATGAGAGGGGGCCGGACTGCACAAACACGGCCGACCCTCCTCCTTTATCCGTGTTTGATACTTTGTTTTGGACGGAATGGTGTGGTTCCGTCGCACCATGCGGGAACTGAACGGAAAGTAATGCGCGGCGCCATCGCACCGCGCCGTGAAGTTGACCAAGGACGCGAAGCCTCGAAGGAAACTGAAGACACCGCGGCCAGAGCGGGGCTGCGGCGGAGCTGGGTGACCGGCGGCCAGTTTCGGGCCGCCGGTGTCGGCGAAGGAGAAAGGACCGGTCGTCCCCAGTCCTTGTCGGCAGAACCGGCCGGCCGGACAAAGGGGAGCCGGGGGAATTAATTCCCCTGACCGGCCTAAAAAAACGGCCCCCTTAATTGGGGGGTCGCGGTTACACCAGGGGGCTGCCCCCCCACCCTTTTCCAACGGCTCGGCCGTTGGCCGAGCTGGGCCATCCCGGACCCGGGGCAGGTCGACCCGGTTCGGGCCGACCGGGGGGTCTCGGGCCGAGTCGGTCCAGGCCCGAAACCCCCATTTTCGGACCATCTTTGTTCCTTTCCCCATAACTTGGGCTAGGGACCTCTGATCGATGCACTGTCTGTTGCGATGAGATCCTTGGATCGAGACAATTGTTTTGGTATATTTCCCTCAAGGTTTCGGATTACTTTGAGTTCAGCCAGGTAGGTTTGTACACGAAACCAACCGGGCCCTCGGAGCGGAAACGCTCATATCTTGAGCTTCGGACGTCCGATTGACGTGCCATTAACTTTGCTGGATTCTTCTTAGCGAGAAAGATCTTTTGAATTATTCCGCCTGAGGTTTGGACGCAGGTGGAGTACGGTCGGGTTGGTTTTTCCTTAAAAACCAACCGGGTCCTGGGACGAAAAAGCCAATAACTCTCAGACCGGGCGTCCGATTGACGCGCCGTCTGCGATATTGTGTTCATGTTGACGATACGGAACTTTTGGATACATAAACTCTGGACTATGTGTCAGTTGATGTATCAGCCTCTCAGCTCATGGAGCGGACCCTCCCGAACAAGCTTGCTGTGTGCGGGAACCCTAGAGCTGGCTGCGACTGCTACTGTGACAACGACGACAACTGTGCCGAGATTCTCAGTGGATTCGATGACGACGACTACAACAGTCATAAATCCTGTGTGGATCGGTGCTACCGATCCTGTGTGGGTCCGATCCTGTGTGGGTCAGCGCTCAGTGGTTCTGTGTGTACCAGCGCCTACAGATCCTGTGTGGGTCTGATCCTTTGTGGGTCATTGCGGGGGTTAGTACCTATCGATCCTTTTTGGGTCCGACGACTTAGATGGATTAGTGATCATCACTATCGTCTTTTGAAAAATTATACCTGTGTGAGATGAATCTTGTTTGCTTTCCTATGTGGATTGTGTTGTGTTATCCTGTGTGGATTACGTTTTGCTTTCCTATGTGGAATTCGTATGCTTTCCTATGTGGACTGGGTTGTACTTGGGCTCGGAGGTTGGAGCGTTTTGGAATTGATGACTTAGGTATATTTATGGCCATATACCTAAGCAGTGTCGATTGTTACTTCGTGATTGTATCTTTCCTTTTTGGTTTATACTTTGTGGATTTTGGGAGACCTTTAGGGGTCTCGGGGTCCCTACTGAGTATCTTATACTCACCCCTTCATGGGCTATGCCCGCACTACATTGTGTTGGCTTCAGACGATGGACAACGTTGATCGTGGTGGAGGCTTGCGGAGCAGGACAGTACATGGAGGTGGACCACTGGGCGGGACGTACTCAGAGCTGTAGGCTGGACCCGAGGAGCAGTGGAGGCTTTCTGTACCCACCCTTCAGGTGGGACTCCCAGTGGATGGCTCGACGTTGCGGCTTTACTTTTCAGTTGCTGTTTTCCATTTCGAGTTGTACTTTACTTCCAGTTTGGGTTTGTATTCTGGACAACTTACTTTTACAGACATACTGTTGTACCAGCTTTTACATAGTGTTTTCTTTTTCTGCTTACTTGCTCTATGGTGTTTGTTTACGTTACAAAGGCAATGCATTCCCTTTTTTCTGGGATTTACGCCTTGGTGCTAGTCGCCAGCCCCTGGCCTATGGAAGGTGGGATTGGGGTAGTCACGACATGGGCCCTGAGGATGGGTCGTGACAAATTGGTATCAGAGGAGTTCGGTTCTACCGCAGAACTTGGGACTCTAATCTTTTTCTATGTGAGTAATAGTGTTAAGAGTATTGGGTGTGGTTATCAGTCCAGGGAGTCCAGTGTCGGTGCGGCGGCCGACGTATCCGTACACCAGGACCCTGACTTCTGATTTCCGACTTAATGCACGAAAACAAGGACTGCATGTGTGTTTCATGTTTTCTTTGCGATTACTTGTATCAGCACACCAGGTATACTGTTTGACCGTGGCACACCTGTTTCTTTTCAGGATGGCCCCACGACGGCAGCCAGCTAGGGTTCCGAGAGTTGAGCATGACGACAGCCCACCAAGCAATGAGGCCTCGATGCAGGCCCCTTTGACAGCTGAGGCACCGGCGGTACCTTTACCCGCCGAGCCACCGATGCTTCCAGCCCCAGTCGCTGACGATGCACGTCGCCTTAGTGCACTGCATGAGTTCCAGTGCCAGCGACCGCCCAGGTTCCATGGGGAGATGGACCCCCAGGCAGCCGAGGACTGGCTGGAGGCAGTGGCGAGAGTTTTCAGGTTAGTGAGGATACCAGCAGGCCTCTTGGTGATCCTCGCAGCGAGCCTACTGCACACAGCAGTAGGAAGATGGTGGAGCTTGATACTCCAGGTGCACGATGAGGCTTCTCTCGTCTGGACGGATTTTGAGAGCCTCTTCCGCTCGGAGTTTGTCCCAGCCACCCTCCGTGCGGTGCGCATCTAGGAGCTTCTTCAGCTGTGGTAGGGCAGTTTGATAGTCGCCCAGTACTCGGTGAGATTTACCGATCTATCGCGCTACTCTACCGACATGGTACAGGACCCATTCTTCCGGGCCCGGACCTTTGAGAAGGGATTGAGGCATGTGATCAGGGCATCCCCGATCTCCCTCAGCATTCCGACTCAGGAAGGAGTACTGGAGCGATCTCTTCTCATTGAGAGTTTTCTTGCTGAGTCTACACCAACGGAAAGACCTACCGCAGGGCGACACGTGGCAGAGTCTTCTGCAGCCGGCAGTAGATGGATGTCACAGAGGTCCAAGCGGGCCAGGCCAATGGGCGGACAACCACAGGTTAATGGTTCGGAGGTGTGGGGCACACGCAGCAGAACTAGTCTTACGAGTGGAAGACATTTCTCTGCATGCGGCGGGCATAGACACATGGCTCGTGACTGCCCGACCCGCCATGCAGAGGAGAAGCAGATGGTTGAGGAACCACCTAGGCAGAGGCAGAGGTTCGACCGTGGCAGTCCGCAGGGAGAAGGTGGATGAGGCTGAGGAACTCGTCGAGCGGCAGGTGCTGGATGACGTTTTGAGGCTCTACCACCACCACCACCAGGAGTTCCACCCCATCCTCAGGGGAGAGCACAACTTCAGGCTGCTGAAGCTTATGATCATGGAGCTCCAGAAGCGGGTGGACTAGTGCGGGACTAGCTCCAGGCATAGAGGCCTTTTCCCATAATGCCTCTAGCTTCGTAGTTTGTGTTGCCTTGTGTCCTTGTGCTTTGAGTTGAAGTAATAAAAGACACTTGCAATAGTGACGTTTGCTTTCTTGTCTTTTATTTGTTATTACTAAGAGGTGACGGTTAAAAACTGTTGACTTGACCCTCAATTGCGAGATTCTTACTGGAAGAGACCTAGTGACCACACACTGATTCCGACAGTGTGAGTCAACCCTTGGAGGCGGGAGTAACGGTTGGATTTGTTTGTAGCATCGTCGAGGCCTTACAACGTCATCCATGCCATGAATTAACTAATCACGATGGGATTGACTGTATTAGGCAAGGAACGTGGTTCATCCAGGGGATGAGACTAGATTTCCCTTTTTGGAAAAGAAGAAATATTTGCAGCTTTGATAAACGTTAAGGAGGAAGGGGAAACCCTTCGTGTGGTTAGACAGATGTTAGCAGAGCTTCCAGGAGGTGAGATAGAGATAGACCAGCGCACCTATCTTGAGAGGGAGTAGGGTACGTAGTCTACTGCGATGCATCAGGGACCAGACTCGGATGTGTCCTGATGCAGGAGCGGGCCGTGACCGCCTTTGGATCACATCAGTTAAGGCCGCATGAGCAGAACTACGCTACCCATGACCTGGAGTTAGAAACAGTGGTCTTCGCTCTAAAGACAAGGCGACACTACCTGACGGGCGAGCACTTTATAGTCTATTCTGACCATCAGAGTCTCAGATGCATATTCTCTCAGAAGGATCTGAATCTGAGACAGCGGTGATGGCTCGATTTCCTCTAAGACTATGACTTGAGATAGTCTATACTCCTGGGAAGGGGAACGTGGTAGCCGATGCCCTCAGCAGGAGGACGGGCATTCAGCTACTCGGGGAGGCGATAGAGAAGCTAGACTCTTTGCAGATATCCTTCATGGATAGAGATGGAGCAGCCTTCCTTCAGTCTCTCACATTCACCCCTCCACTACTGCAGCGGATCAGAGAGGCACATCGCTGACTGTGAGATGCGGCGTGCACAGATATCCTCAGGATAGGCACCTGATGGTTTCTCCTTAGGAGGAGAGCACGACATCCTTTTCAGAGGACGTACCTTGGTTCCAGTTGCTTTACAGGAGGAGGTGCTGAGAGAGTTTCACACTTCTCCTTTGGCGGTACATCCTGGAGTGGCGAAGATGTACTAGGATCTCAGACGATAGCACTGGTGGACGGGCATGAAGAAGGTTGTGGCATAGTTCGCTTCTGGATGCCTCACCTGCCTGTAGGTGAAGGCTGAGCACTAGGTACCAGCAGGCTTGGTACAACCCTTAGTGGTTCCGGAGTGGAAGTGGGACGTAATATCTATGGACTTCATGACTGGACTTCCATGCACTTCTGGAGGTCACGACTCCATCTGGGTGATTGTCGACCGACTCACCAAGTCGGTTCACTTTCAACCCATCAAAGAGTAGGGCTCAGTGGAGAGCTTGGGACGTCTTTACGTTCAGGAGATTGTGCGGCTTCACGGTGTGCCATCATCTATCTTCTCTGATCGAGATGCTCTCTTTACTTCCCAGCTACGGGAGGGGTTACAGAAGGCGTTCGGGACGCAACTACATCTGAGCACAACCTTTCACCCTCAGACGGATGGTCAGACAAAGATGACCATTTAGACTCTCGAGGACATGCTATGTGCATGTGTCCTTGACGTTGGTCGTAGTTGGGAGGACCACCTACCCTTGGTGGAGTTTGCGTACAACAACAGATACCACTCCACCATCAGGATGGCACCGTATGAGGAGTTGTACGACCGACCTTGTAGATATCCTTTGTGCTGGAATGACCCTGGGGAGTCATCACTTGTGGGATAGGAGATGGTTCAGGCCATGACAGAGAAGGTCCAGGTCATCCAAGAGCAGATGAGGACAGCTCAGAGCCGGCAGAAGTCATATGCTGATAGGAGGCAGAGGCCAATAGAGTTCGAGGATGGCGACCACGTCTTCTTTCATGTCTCACCTCGACGTGGATTACAAAGATTTGGCCGAGGTGGAAAGTTGTCTCCATGCTTCATCGGACCATTCCAGGTCCTCATCAAGATTGGAAAGGAGGATTATCGCCTGGCTCTACCACCTCAGTTGCATAGGGTGCACGACGTCTTCCACGTATCTTAGCTGAGGAGATACGTGCACGACCCGACGCATATCATCGACCATGGGGAGCTCGACATTGATGATCGGGCGACTTTTGCGGAGGTCCTAGTGGAGATCGAGGATCGACATGAGCGGGTCCTACGTGGATCGTCGATTCCTCTAGTGTGCATCAGATGGCAGCACGGGAACCTCCAGGAGATCACTTGGGAGCGGGAGGCTCAGATGCATGCTCAGTACCCACATTTGTTTCCCTAGTTTTCGATGTATCATTACGGGGACGTAAAGCCCTAAGGTGGAAGTAATGTAAAGACCCGTAAAATACAAGCAGGAATTCCTATCATTTGAACCGGTGCTTGGAATCATATTCTGAGGGCACCGATGGAACCGCAATGCCGGTAATTTCATAGGAACACTTAATCCGGAGTTGCGTTTACACGAGAGAAGTTGATAAAAATTGTGGAATTTAAAATAAAAATTTAACAACAATTTTTATTTTTACACTAAGTGTTCAATCCTTGGATGGAAGTTGGGTAACTACCCAACCTCCCTTGGGAGGTTATTGGGGTGGTGGGGCCCACACGAACACCACCCCTTCATATCCTCTAACCTCCTCAACTCCCATTAATTTTTTTAACTTAATCTTGTTACCTTATGGAATTAATGAGGTGAGTTATGCGGAATTCAAACACTTGAATTTCAAAATCCTTGATGTGTTAATTAAATAAGTTAAGAACTTATTTTATTGGGTTGTTGATTAGTTTTTTGAGAGCCTTTGGAGAAAAATCTACGGAAGTCTTGAGTTCTTCATTCTCTTTGATGAAGAATGCGAAGAACGAATGATCTCTGACGTGGAGCGTCGAGCCCTCGAAGACCGTCTTACGCAACATCGACCCGCGACACGACGTCTTCTTCCACGATGTTTTTCTTCCGTGACATCTCTTTTCACGACGGTTTTCCGCGACGAAATCTCCGTCAACGTCTTTGAATCCTCGCTTTGCGACACCGACATCCATCATCTCTATTATCAAGGTATGGGTTGTTTATTTAATTTGATCATGTTTATCACCTTGTCGTTCTTCGTGAAAATACGACCAAATGATATCGATTAACGAGAGGGGGCCGAACCGCACATACACGGCCGAACCTCCTCCTTTATCCTTGTTTGATATTTTGTTTTGAATGGAATGGCGTGGTGCTGTCGCACCACGCGGGAATTGCATGGAAAGTAATGCATGGAGCCGTCGCGCCGCACCGTGAAGTTGAACAAGGACGCGATGCTGTCGTGCCGCGTCGAAGGAAACCGAAGACACCACGCCTGTCCTTGTCTGTAGAACCGGCCGGCCGATGTGGGCCGGCCGGAAAAAGGGGAGCCGGGGGTATTAATTCCCCCAGTCGGCCTACAAAAATGGCCCCCTTAATTGGGGGGCCGCGGTTACACAAGGGGGGCAGCCCCCCCCCCCCCCCCCCCCTTTGCCAACAGCTCGGCTGTTGGCCGAGCTGGCCAGCACGCTGGGCGCGCTGTGCCCAGGCCGGGCCGGCCGCCTGACCGGTCCGCCTGGCCGGGCCGCGCCGGACCGGGCCGACCAGGGGGTCTCGGGCCGAGTCGGTCCGGGCCCGAAACCCCCGTTTTCAGACCGTCTTCGGTCTTTTTCCCATAACATGGGCTACGGACTTCTGATCGACGCACTGTCTATTTCCATGCGGTCCTTGGATCAATACAGTTGTTTCGGTATATCACACTCAAGGTTTCAGATTACTTTGAGTTCGGCTGGGTTGGTTTGTACACAAAACCAACCGGGCCCTCGGAGCGGAAACACTCATATCTTGAGCTTCGGACGTCCGATTGACGTTCCGTCGACTTTGTTGGATTCCTCTTAGTGAGACGGATCT
Organism: Viscum album; assembly: GCA_963277665.1. Classification (NCBI taxonomy): domain Eukaryota; kingdom Viridiplantae; phylum Streptophyta; class Magnoliopsida; order Santalales; family Viscaceae; genus Viscum; species Viscum album. The sequence goes on along the minus strand of OY728143.1, from coordinate 729,585,770 downwards.
TTTGGCTCACTCTCTTGAGGTTTGGACGTAGGTGGAGTACGGTCGGGTTGGTTTTTCCTTAAAAACCAACTGGGCCCCTAGGACAAAAAAGCCAATAACTCTCAGACCGAACGTCTGATTGATGCGCCGTCTGCGACGTTGAGTTCCTGTTGACGATACGTAACTTTTGGATACATCAACTCTGGACTATGTGTCATTTGATGTATCATCCTCTTGGCTCGTGGAGCGGACCCTCCCGAATGAGCTTACTGTGTGCGGGAACCCTAGAGCTGGCTGCGACTGCTACTGTGACAACGATGATGACTGTGCCGAGATCCTCAGTGGATTCGACGACAACGACTACAACACTCAGCGATCCGGTGTGGATCAGTGCTACCGATCTTGTTTGGGTCTGATCCTGTGTGGGTCAGCGCTCAGCAGTTCTGTGTGAGCCAATGCCTACAGATCCTGTGTGGGTCCGATCTTGTGTGGGTCATTGTGGGGGTTAGTACCTATCGATCCTTTGTGGGTCCCACGACTTAGATGGATCAGTGATCAACTCTATCATCTTTCAAAGAAGTATACCTGTGTGAGCTGAATCCTATTTGATTTCCTATGTGGATTGTGTTGTTCTATCCTGTGTGGATTACATTTTGCATTCCTGTGTGGAATTCGTATGCTTTCCTGTGTGGACTGGGTTGTACTTGGGCACGGAGGTTGAAGTATTTTGTAATTGATGACTTATGTATATGTATTGGCATATACCTAAGCAGTGTCGGTTGTTACTTCGTGATTGTATCTTTCCTTTGTGTTTTATCCTTTGTGGATTTTGGGAGACCTTCGGGGGTCTCGGGGTCCATACTGAGTAGCATATACTCACCCCTACATAGGCTATGCCCGCACTACGTTGTGTAGGTTGCAGATGACGGACAACGCTGATCGTGGTGGAGGCTTGCGAAGCAGGACGGTACCTGGAGGTGGACCACTGGGCGGGACGTACTTGGAGCAGTAGGATGGACCTGAGGAGAAGTGGAGGCTCTCTGTACCCACCCTTCATGTGGGACTCCGAGTGGACGGCTCAACGTTGTGGCTTTACTTTTCAGTTGTTGTTTTCCCTTTCGAGTTGTACTTTACTTTCAGTTTGGGTTTGTATTCTGGACCACATTCTTTTAAGCACATACTGTTGTACTAGCTTTTACTTAGTGTTTTCTTCTTTTGCTTACTTGCTCTACGGTGTTTGTTTACTTTAAAAGGCAATGCCTTCCCTTTTTATCCGGATTTACGCCTTGGTGCTAGTCACCATCCCCTGGCCTATGGAAGGCGGGTTTGGGGTAGTCACGGCATGGGCCCCGAGGACGGGTCATGACAATTACTAAAAAACATAAATAATGAATATATATGATATTTAAATCATGGTTAAAATTTAGGATATGATTTAATCATTAAAAATTTACAGGGTCCAAAATAATCCAATCAAATCATACATGAAAAAACAAAGCAGTTATTTCTCAAAATAATTGATTTTAACAAAGAATTATGAATAAACAGCTGATAAATTTTTTTAGTAAATAATATATGGTACTATATATTTTAGGGTGGTTAAATAATATTTTTATTATAAATATATTTTTATTATATAGTAGGTTTTTGAAAATACAACAGAAGTAAAATTATATGTAAGTATTTGTTAAAAAATCTCATCATTATTCAGGATTATTTATGTTCATGTCTATATTGGGTTAATTATTTTAAATTTATATTGTAAAACTTATATATTATATTATCCTATAGTAATTTTTGGAAAATAAATTTTTCCATTCTTTTTAATCTATTTATGTACTCAATATACCGAACTAATTTCTTTTTGGGAAAATTTATTTATTTTTACTTAGTCAAGAATAGTTTTAATATTTGTACATGTTTTTATTTATATAATTTTAGGAATATTTTTTAATATTATCCAATTATTTAATAAATAATTTTTTCACATGTTTTAATTTTTATGTATTAGTTTAAAATAATTTATTTTCTAATTTTTTGAATGATGTACTTTTTAAATGTTTTTATTCAATGTGAAAATGGCATTTTCATAAAGAATGTTTTTAATGACTTTTTATGAAATTTCTATTCATCATTGACATAAAAACATAATTTTTCTAATTTTCAATTATGTATATGTTCTAATAATTTGATCCTTGCCATTTATAAGGATGGATAATGACTAGTTTTATTAGGGTTGTATTTATATTCAGTATTCTAGTTCATCCATTACAGGAATTTATAAATTATTTAAAAATTAATGTTATATTATATTGTTTATTCATATAATGATCATAAGGGAACAATTAAGTGATTTTTTAGACCAAAACCTTCCAAGACCATTGATGCGTTGATTTTTTCTATGAAGAAAAATAGAATGGGTATTTGGTTGAGGTTGTACACATTTATGTAGATGATTTGGCACGATGACTTATTGGTGTATTTAGATATCTTGGCACTGGGAATCGATGTTAATTTTAAACTCTCAAAATTATATCCCTAATTTAGTTTGATGTAATTTGATATCCATGGATAAGTTCCAAACAGATGTCAATATTTAAATGGAATTATTTGCTCATCATTTATTCTTTCCTGTTATTCATTATTTATTTATCTTCGGTCATATACACTCTCTTATTGAGAATATGACAACACCCCATTATTATGTTTCAGTTTTTCATATTGAAAATATATATTTTACTATTCAAATTGAAGGGCTTTATAGTGGAAGTTATTTTTATCCCAAATAAACACCTATATTGTATTTTATTCATTCACATGTAATTTTGGGATTCATGTATATATATAGTTTTCCAAGACAACTAAACTCATTCATTCATCAATATGTGATCCTTTATATATAGTGCTAGTGTAATAATGTTACCACTAAATCTTAACTAATCAGCTTAGGGATTTTATAACCACTTCCACGACTACTTCCACCAGGATAAAGCAAAATAACTAAAAACCTAGATATTTATTAGGTGAAGAGAGTTCAAACAAAAAATCATACACTTTTAGATCTTTTTTATGGAGGAAAAAATGGAATAGTTTCTATGTAAGTTTTGGTTTCTTACTAATTTTATACTTATTAACTACGTTTATCTAGTAGATTTAGATTTTAATACTCTAGGGATAGGATTGTGATGTTATAATGGGCATTTCCGTTGGTACATAACAACTTCTATCTATATAGTGATAGATTGAAACTTGAAAATTATTTAAATACTAAAATATTTCAAATGAAATATCACTTGATTATTAACTACAATCAAGGTATTATCACACCACCGATCTAGTATCATGCTAGTGATCATTTAATATAACCAAATGTGCTGGTGTAGAGAATATGATACGTTATTAAGGGGAAAACATCATAGTTGTGTTGATTTAGGTGTACATACTATTCTATAATATTTCAAATAATAGAGATTAGATTCATTATATATGATTTTATAAGGTATTCTTGATGTCCCAATTTCAGATCTACAATAACTCTTATATATTTTTCATGTAGTTGTGATAGTGTCCAATGGATACTAGTACATTTTATATTCATCCAAGTGATGTGGGGATTATCCTACTGAATTATTACACATATGGTTGTATCAAATAAATGTTCTACCATAATTTTCCACTTCTAATAAAAACATGGGGACATATAGATCAGATTCTATTGGGAGAAAACATATTTCATGACACAGTAAGGAATTTTTTGTGACATTTCTCCTCTATCTATCATGGAATCCAGTATAAGATATGGCTTGGTCTTTTTATAAAAATGTATGAGGTTTAGTTGATAGGAATAGTGAAGCAATGTCCAAGTTCTCATATGAACTAGAAATTAGTGTGATAATGGATCATTATCTAGAATGAAATTACAATAAAGTGTGTTACACCGTAAAATTTAGTCTCCTAGATATTTGATCTGTGGATTCCCTGTATGAATTCATGAGTGGATAGTCACCACCTATTAGTAATGGACACATTGGAGTATGGATGGGAACCTTGGTAATGGCATAGATATTGGAATTCAATAGCCAAATCAGTATCAATGACCTAAAATATCAAATTTTTTAATAAGGCGGGGAACATAATTAGATGATATTTTCCAAGGTTAATTAATAAACCTTTCTTATTCTTATACAGATAGGTCACAATTCACCATTAGGGGGTATGATCTCTGAATTCTATCACAACAGTAAGAATAAATTTTAAGATTTTTCTTCCCATCATCACTGAGATATTACCAACATCGATCAATAATGAATGGATTGGGACCTATATCATCAAAACCATAAATTTTAACATTCAACGATTACCTATTCCAATAGGGAAATGAAATATGATTTTAAGGGAACCGTTGTATAGTTGTTGCACTTAAAAAACTTTTGAGGTGGGGTCCTCTATTCATGGATTGATGGTAGAACATTATTTTAAATAGACACATTAGAATATTTTACTTATCAATTTGGTTATGTTCAATTTTCATTACCAGTGGTGTATGCAGGGGTCCACATAGAAGGGAACCCTTTTTCCATTTAAATTTTCTAGAAAATTATCACCTTTGGGGATTCTAGAGAATTGATCATTTTCCACTAGTATTTGTTAAAATAAATCTCATCGTTAATTTTTTTAAAAATTAGGTATTAGTTTACCCTAAGGAGGTATAATGATAGATGGATAAGAGAGTATTAGTGGTGGAGAGAGCCGTGTGACAACATGGTTGAAGATGAGAAACTATAAGGGGAAATCACTAGGAATATTCAAGACTAGTCCGGAGGGATGGCGCTATGGTTAGGGGACCATTAATATCCCAAAACCTCCAACTAGGTGGGGATATTGAATTTCGGGAACCAAGAGGAGCTGGGCACCCATATAAATGGATGGAAGGGAAAGTGAAGAGATGCAATAGAGGTACAATTTGATCTAGTGAGACTTTGGAGAAGGGTTTGTGATACCCATTGAATTTGTTGATGAAGTAATATTTCCTATTCTATGAGAGGAGTGTGATCAGTTTAAGATATCAATGAAAATAGAAAAGATTTTTCAGAATATCAATTGAGTCGAAATTGAGATTTAGATAATTATAATAATCCAAATATACATCAAGGATGTCTAAAAGGGGATATTCACATACCTCCATAACATAGAGGGCGTGGAAAATTCATACAGGGTGGGTGAATACTATAGAGGTTGAGTGACCTTGATGTTTAGTTAAATATACGATAAAGGAAAAACCATGTAGGGTTATTTGTTAGAGTATCCTATTTCGAAAAAACCATCTCATGATATAGAGTTGGGGTATTGGATGAGGAAGAGTATTTATAATGTGATATAAGGGGTGAGTTTTATAACTTAATGTATGGAGATAACACTATATGAAATCTTGACTGAGCTCACACTAAGTGATGCAATTCTCAGACATGTATTCCTAGTGATATAATTGAATTATGAGTAGTACTAACTCACTTTTTTTTATTAATGAAACACTTCTTTTTATGAGATAATAACATCCTGAACTGAAAAGTATGTGTTGAGGAAAAGGAATCACCTAAGACCCCTTGGGAGTAATTGAAGTTGGGATATGAATTTTTGTGAAATTAACCTATTTTATTCATATTATAATGTAATTTAAGGGGATGTGGAGAACACCGTAAAATTCAAGAGGTGAAAAAATGTATTTGTAAGGGATTAAATACATAGTTTCTGATTATTAAGATTTCCCTTAATCCCAATCACAAACATTACACCCAATTTTTATTATTTCTACTTTTACTGAGTATTTTATGTTCAATCATTTGTTTTAAATTATGAATAATAATAACACCAGAAGCAATAGAATATTGAAGACCACGTTATGGTGGTAATATAAAAAGATGGATATTTTGGGTACAAAATCCTATCTAAAACTCTAGAACATATCCACCTAGATGATATTTCCAATTCAAAATATGAAATACATGGGAGAGTAACACCTTCGATTGAATGTGACATGTTATGGTATTTATGGTAAAAAAAATTTGGATCCATATAATTTATTATTTGTTTTGAAATAGTCATAAGTTAAAATGACTTTTGATATCATATTATAGTAGTTTAGATGTTTTAATTGCCAGATAAATGGTATTAAAGAATGTTAATGTTCATCGAAGATCCTGTTGAATCCTTGATGTTTCACAGGATAAAATCTTCACTTGGAGTGAAAACTACTGGTGATAATTCCCCTTCGATCCCATTGGTGGTAAAGTAATGATTGAGGGTGATGAATGATGAATTGGAGTAATTATTAAACTCATAGGAGTGATTCACTATGTTGAAGGATTGAAATAAGGGAACCGGATATATATTCCTCATAGAAGAGGAAACATTGGAGATGGTGGCCACTATACATGTATTTAGAAATCCAATCCTCCCAACATAGATCCCATCACCATAGAATGAATTCTAGAAGAGGATTTTACTTGAAAAGTGATATTTTTGTTTTCTTTGTACAAGACACCCCTTAAGAGATGATAAAATATTAGTTATATGTTCTTCATGTGAACCTATTATGCTGACACATAATAGATATGAGAATCTAAAACATCATATCCTACAGTTTGTGTGATTATTTGATGGATCTTGTGCTATAACAATTCCATTGGATGGTAAACATGGAGATCATCGGGGTAGATTACATGGAATTCGACACATTATATCATGATTTTATTGATGATGTGGTCCACATAGAGTGGCATCTATTTTACACTACTCTGTATGAGGACACCGACTAGGATATCCAATATCATTAGGTTGTGAGTAATAGGTTTCATAGTTGGAAGGGGAAGCATGCTAACAAGAGTTAGTCATCACTTCCAAAAAGCTAATCATTTTCCAACTTAAGGTATAGTTTGTGGTGGATTAAGGATATGTATTTGAGGTAGTATCAAAGGTTGTAGGATATAGAAGTGAATCGGTTTGGGTTAATATCTTGGTATATAAGGTGTAATATCTTGTGGATTTAGTGAGGAAGAGGATATATAGTGAATATAGAGCCCTCAAGAAAACTTTAATATATTTTGGATTCATTGAGGGTGTTTATTCCCCAAGTCAATCCATAATGTTATTCTATCAATGTCGAAGGTGAGCCTCTAATATTTGGATGACCCTCATCATATTAATTTACACGTAATAAAATATTACCTCTAAAATTCTGTTACGTATAATGCACATATTTATCATATTAATAAAAAAATCATCTAAAAATACACTGAGACCATATGATTCAGGCTTTAACTGAAATAAATTGATTAATAGAAAACTGTTTAATTATACTAGAGCTTTGTTTCCTAATAATTTTAAAAAATACATTTCCATATAAAAATATCATTATTATTGGATGTTCTTATACAGAATAACAAAATAAAATGAAAAAAACTATACATATGAAAAATATAATTGATAAATTTGAATGATATATTATGGAATTTGAATTTGTGTGAATCAATATAAGTAACCACCTTATGAGAAATATGTAAAATATTATATTAATATAACTATCATTTAATTAATTTATATTTGTTTTCAACATCTATGTTTTTATATTATAATTAATTTCGATTAATTTTAAAATTTTAATATGATATAATTAACATAATTTTTTTATTCAAAAAGAAAACAAATATTTGTTTTATCTTTAAAAAAATAATTGATTTTTCATATTTACTGTCAAAAACATTATTTTTACCGAAATGATGACTTTTATTAAATTTTTAGTCTATAAGGAAGAAATTTTTTAATAAATAAAATATGTATTAACTGAATAAATATATTTATTTTAAAGATATTTTTTTGACAATTATAATACCAATGTCTATCCTCATAAATTAACAATTATATTTTAATTCTAATAGAAATTTTTTGAGATATTTTCATTCAATTAATTATTTTAATGGTAGAATTTAGTTTATTTTTAGTATGAATGATATATAATTTTTTTTTATTTTATATTAATATAATTTATATAATGAAAATTTATAAGTTTTAAATATATGGTTTACACATAAGTTTTATGCTTTAAAACACACTTATCATTACAATAGTTTTTACAATGTATGTCCTATTATTTAAAATATTATGGATTTTAATATTTTAAAATTAAATGATAAAATTATTCTAAAATAAGAAATTATGATATTAATTTTTTTTTAAAAAATTCAATTTTAATTTGTTATTTGAAATGAATTATTATGGATGAAAATTAATTACCTCATCAATAGTAAATAAAATTGTAGAAAATAATTTACTAAGAATAATTGATCCAAAATATGTTATGCAACAATTTTCAATTTCTTGGTTGAGGTGTTTCTTATATAAACCTCACCTACCAAAATATATTTTTTAAATTATTATCCTTTTATCCTTGAGGAGAAGCACTACATTGTTGAAAATTTACAGTTTTCATCCAAAATTCCCCTCCTCTTAACATAGAAAAATGAATCATACCCTCCACTTATATGTTCACCATTAATTTCGAATTTATTCTAAAAAATGAAATTCTTTCATTATATAACCATATCCAACATCACTATTCCATTGGTCACCATTATTAAACTTATTTACTACACATTCAAGGAAATTTCAATGTGAAAAATAATTCTCTCTGAGTAAGTGGTACCCCCTTCTTAATCATTTTTTCTAAATATTTGAATGAAAAAAATTTATAATCGTGTAAATATAATAAAGTTTGTATATTTAATATTACAAATGATATAATATAAATTGTACAAACCTTATCTATTAATTCCTATACACTTATAAAAGTTATAGAATATCATTCATGCATTATGCGACATGCCTTCATGAAGAAGGGAGGTATTACATTTTTATCCCCACATATCAAGGATGGTGTTATTGATGGAAATGATGAAAATATGTGATATATATAATATAATTATTTTTTTTCTAGTGTAATTTATTATGTACATTTATCCCCACTCAATTTTTTGGGAAATTATACCATCAAACATGTGTATATGTGGACTATCGTCTCCGAAATGTAACATTTTAGGTTTTTCATTTAATATATTTTTCACTATAAAAATCATTGAAAATATTAATAAAATAATTAAATTAATCTAAATAATTTCATTATACATCCATAATAAGTGTTTTATAACCAAATAACCCAATTATAATTATTATCAATTAAATTATTTTATGTTCTTATTGGGTCAGTTTATCCATCATCTTGATGAATGCTATAAAATAATTTCATGTATTACCATGAGAACATTATAGAATCCCATCTTTTTATAACATAACTTTTATTCCATTACACGGAACTGAGGATCTTTAAGGTTTAGTGTCTTGGAAACAAGGAACATAAAACATGAAACAAAAAAAACATTCTTCTTAAACACTTGAAAGGCTTCTCCTCATGTTCACCCTAGGCTCATTACTGCATCTCATAACCTGGGGATATACATCAAAAGAAAGGGTGAGCAGAAGGCCCAGAAAGGGAAACAAGTGAAACATTTTACATATAAACTTGAGATACATCAATAAAGTCATAAAAAGAACTTTAAGGCATGAAAATGAAATCATGAGGCATATCATAATAAAACATTTTCATAAATTGAAGATGTGGCTGCAACATTTAATATTGACAATCATGAACATATCACCATGGTCCATCCCCAAGGTGTCATTTGAAAATTACCAAGGTTATTCACCAAGGTATCGTGAAAATTGTAATCTCTAGTGGTTACATCATTACCAAATGCATTGGAGCGCTATCAGGGAACACCCTTAAATTTTCCTTTATTATCATCTGAGCCACATATATCATCATCAAACATTTCATAAATAACCCATATAGCATAAAATAAATGGGTTTCATTTCATAATCATAACGATTTAAAAACTGCTTTAAAGACATGATCTTTACGTCACTTTAAACCCACGGAAGGGGAGAGCGGGTTTTATGTATGTAAATCCCAGAATTTAAAATAGAACATTTTTGTATATATGTGAATAACCCTATAGAAATAATAGTTTTGAGTATTCACTTAATAACATGAAGTGATTTTTAGAAAAAGAGAGAGACATTTTGAGACGAAAATTCTACAGCACAACGGCTACGTTACAGGGTTTTAGAAAACGTTGAAAAGAGAGGAGACATGGGTCAAACAATCATAAATTACCCATAAAATAGTAGAGGGACAGAATATAAGGGATTTAAGAACATGGTAATGAAATTTGAAAATATACCATATGAAATGAAGAACATAAAAGGAAGAAAAAAATAATATTTCTCTTATGAAAATTCGGCAGCCTAAAAGCGTTACATAAAATTCAACCAAAAATGAATTGATGATGTCAAATAGGGTCTCTCATCATATGAACATAAAAGATAAGTATGATAGATATAGAGATCATACCCCAACATAATAAAAAGGAACATTCAAGACTTTACATGGAATTAGAACTTTGAAAAGGAGAAGGGTGAAAGAATCCCTTAAATATTCGGCAGCATAACGACGCCACATAAAACTTCAAAATACTAATTTGAAGAGATAAAATGGGGTCTCTCATCATATTAACATAAGAGTCCATTATTATAGATATATATATCATACCCCAACATAACAAAAAGTAACTTTAAAGAATTTACATGAAAGTAGAACTTCAAAACGAGAAGGGTGAAGAACCACTTAAAAATTCGGCTGCCTAACGACGCCACTTAAAACATAAAAATACTGAATTGAAGAGATCAAATAGGGTCTCTAATCATATGAACATAAGATTCCAGTATGATAGATATATATATAATACCCCAACATAACAAAAAGGAACAAGAATGATTTGACATGAAAGTAGAACTTCAAAACGAGAAGGGTGAAGAACCACTTAAAAATTCGGCAGCCTAACGATGCCACTTAAAACTTCAAAATACTGAATTGAAGAGATCAAATGGGGTCTCTAATAATTTGATCATAAAATATCAGTATTATAAATTTAGAGATCATACCCCAACATTAAAGAATGAACTTGAAATACTTTACATGAAAATAGATCTTAAAAAATGAGAAGGGAGAAAGAATCCGTTGCAAAAATTTCGGCAGCCTAACGGCGCCACTCAAAACATCAAAAAACGAAATAATGAGAGTAAGAGGGGATCTCTCATTATGTTAAAATGAAAAGGGAAGTAATAGGAGTATAAAAGAACACCCTTTAACATAATAACATGGAGCATAAAAGAGATTACATAAAAGAGATTTCTTGAAAAGAAAGAGAGAGATCGGATCCCTTACCTTAAAACGTAACTCTTAAAACTCAAAGGTATGGACCTTGAGGGCTTGGGGGCACCTTGGGAGGACTCCTTGGGAGGTACGGAGACCTGAAACTCATTGGGGGAGAGTGGGGGGTCGAATGGATGAGAGGATGTCTTGATATTTATAGGGAAAGTGAGGGGACAAGGCATTAATGGCCAAGGGACACCTCATTAGTGGTTTTGGCAAAACCATGGGCTTGCCCATGGTATTTTCCCATGGTATTGGCCACTTAGGACACCTCATACCTTATCTTACTATTCATAAGTCGAACATATTGATTACATACTTAATACATCATTTAATGATGACATTAAACACCCGTAACTTAAAAACTATATTTTCACTATTCATCGAAAATTCAACTTTCTCAGAATAATCCCAAAATTTCACCTTAACCAAATATAAATGCTCTAATTTCAAAAATGAAATCCATTTTATAAAAATAATTTTCTAAATATTTTTAATTAAATATTTAATTAAAAACACTATTCATCGAAAATTTATTTTTTTTTCCGAAAAATCCCCAAAAATTACCTTCACATAATATCGATGGTCTGAGTTAAAAAATGAAGTCCATTTTATAAAAATTATTTTCTAAATATTTTTAATTAAAATTTTAATTAAAAAAACAATATTCATCCGAAAAAACTAAAACTTGAATAATAATTTATGAAACCCTTATTTAACAATTTTATTGAATCACATTACTTAATCAAAGTGCCTAGCTTATTTTAATACTTTCTTTAAGTGAGATTACTAATATATTTGGACAAATTATTAATCCTAATCATAAAATCAATATACATAATTTACTATTCATCAAAAATCAAGTTGATCTTATTAGACTCTAAATTTCGTACTGAACATAATTGTAGAAGACCATTTTTTGAAAGTCATTACACATTTTTAATTATTTATGGTTTACATAAACATTTTTAAAATATTCTTTTTCTAAAATTCATCAAAAATATGCATACTATATTTATCCGGTCATTTTAAAATTCGTAAAAAGAATCAAAATTTTTATTTAAAACCAAGGATTACACAAGACAGTTACGGTCTCCTTACATAACCCCTTATCACACCAGCATAGTACCTAAGTGTAAGGTGTGCTAAGGTGAGATAATCCGAGGGAGGCTCGGCCAACATCGCACGAGTAGTAATTTCTATCAGTTTGAACTTCTCACGAAGGCGATCTCGTTCTAGCTTTATATGATGAAGTCCAGCTTGGGTTTGGTCCAGAGCAAAGCCCAGTGGTGCTACCTCCTTACCAAGTTCTGTTAGATGGGCTTCGATCGGTCCAAGACTACTGGGAGAGGCCATTGAATCTTCTTTCTATATTAATTAACAAAGATTACTTGTATTTAGAGACAATATTCAAAACGTTTAGTTTCCAGCGGTCATATTGACCAATGCTCAAATAACAGTCAAAACCCAACAGTCTCATTTTAATTATACTCATGTTATCAAATGAAACATTTTTGTTCAGTATAAAAATAAAATAAAATAACACATAAAATTAGGAAACAATATTTATTTAAAATTTCGGGTCTTTACAATCTTCCCCCCTTAAGAAATTGCTTCCTCGCAATTTTTTAAAATTGGGTTTTGGAATTTCATTGAAAGTCCCACATCGGAAAAGGAGTCAGTAAAACTATTACTTTAAAAGAAAGAAAGGGAAGTACAAAGGTCACCCGAGTTCACCCACTCTAGGATTCCATGTATGAAAATATGGAATGGAGGAGAAAACAAAGGGCCAAGTTCTTTGGGAGAGTGATAGAGAACATGATTAGGAGAAAGTTAACCATAAGAAAATCCCAAACTTATGATGTGTGTAAACGGTCTTTGATTACCTAGTAGGAAACATAAACCAACAACATTTTTTGTTTTACGTTTCTTTTCATTCCATTACACGGAACTGAGGATCTTTAAGGTTTAGTGTCTTGGAAATAAGGAACATAAAACATGAAACAAAAAAAAACATTCTTCATAAACACTTGAAAGGCTTCTCCTCATGTTCACCTTAGGCTCATTACTGCATCTCATAACTTGGGGATATACATCAAAAGAAAGTGTGAGCAGAAGGCCCAGCAAGGGAAACAAGTGAAACATTTTACATATAAACTTGAGATACATCAATAAAGTCATAAAAACAACTTTAAGGAATGAAAATGAAATCATGAGGCATATCATAATAAAACTTTTTTATAACTTGATGTTGTGGCTGCAACATTTAATATTGAAAATCATGAACATATCACCAAGGTCCATCCCCAAGGTGTCATTTGAAAATTACCAAGGTTATTCAGCAAGGTATCTTGAAAATTGTAATCTCTAGTGGTTACATCATTACCCAATGCATTGGAGCGCTATCAGGGAACACCCTTAAATTTGCCTTTATTATCATGTGAGCCACATATATCATCATCAAATATTTCATAAATAACCCATATAGCATAAAATAAATGGGTTTCATTTCATAATCATTACGATTTAAAAACTGCTTTAAAGACATGATCTTTACGTCACTTTAAACCCACGGAAGGGGAGAGCGGGTTTTATGTATGTAAATCCCTGAATTTAAAATAGAACATTTTTGTATATATGTGAATAATCCTGTAGAAATAATAGCTTTGATTATTCACTTAATAACATGATGTAATTTTTGGAAAAAGAGAGAGACATTTTGAGACGAAAATTCTGCAGCACAACGGCTACGTTACGGGGTTTTAGAAATCGTTGAAAAGAGAGGGGAAATGGGTAAAACAATCATAAATGACCCATAAAATAGTATAGAGACAGAATATAAGGAATTTAAGAACATGGTAATGAAATTTGAAAATATACCATCTGAAATGAAGAACATTAAAGGAAGAAAACAAATGAGATTTCTCTTATGAAAATTCGGAAGCCTAAAAGCGTTACATAAATTTCAACCAAAAATGAATTGATGATTTCAAATAGGGTCTCTCATCATATGAACATAAAAGATCAGTATGATAGATATAGATATCATACCCCAACATAATAAAAAGGAACTTTCAAGACTTGACATGGAATTAGAAGTTTGAAAAGGAGAAGGGTGAAAGAATCCCTTAAAAATTCGGCAGCCTAACGACGCCACTTAAAACTTAAAAATACTAATTTGAAGAGATAAAATGGGGTCTCTCATCATATTTACATAAGAGTCCAGTATGATAGATATATAGATAATACCCCAACATAACAAAAAGGAACTTTAAAGAATTGACATGAAAGTAGAACTTCAAAACGAGAAGGGTGAAGAACCACTTAAAAATTCAGCAGCCTAACGGCACCACTTAAAACATCAAAATACTGAATTGAAGAGATAAAATGGGGTCTCTAATCATATGAAAATAAGAGTCCAGTATGATATATATAGAGATCATACCCCAACATAACAAAAAGGAACTTGAATGAATTGACATGAAAGTAGAACTTCAAAACGAGAAGGGTGAAGAACCACTTAAAAATTCGGCAGCCTAACGACGCCACTTAAAACTTCAAAATACTGAATTGAAGTGATAAAATGGGGTCTCTCATCAAATGATCATAAAATATCAGTATGATAAATTTAGAGATCATACCCCAACATAAAAAATGAACTTGAAATACTTTACATGAAAATAGATCTTAAAAAATGAGAAGGGAGAAGGAATCCGTTTTAAAAATTTCGGCAGCCTAACAGCGCCACTTAAAACTTCATAAAACGAAATAATGAGAGTAAGAGGGGATCTCTCCTTATGTGAACATGAAAAGGGCAGTAAGAGGAGTATAAAAGAACACCCTTTAACATAAGAACATGGAGCATAAAAGAGATTACATAAAAGAGATTTCTTGAAAAGAAAGAGAGAGATCGGATCCCTTACCTTAAAACGTAAATCTTAAAACTCAAAGGTTTGGACCTTGAGGGCTTGGGGTCCCCTAGGGGGGACTCCTTGGGAGGTAAGGACACCTGAACATCGTTGGGGGAGAGTGGGGAGTCGAATGGATGAGAGGATGGCTTGATATTTATAGGGAAAGTGAGGGGACAAGGCATTAATGGCCAAGGGACACCTCATTAGTGGTTTTGGAAAAACCATGGGCTTGCCCATGGTATTTGCCCATGTTATTGGCCACTTGGGACACCTCATACCTTATCTTACTATTAATAAGTCGAACAGATTGATTACATACTTAATACATCATTTAATGATGACATTAAACACCCGTAACTTAAAAACTGTATTTTCACTATTCATCGAAAATTCAACTTTCTCAGAATAATCCAAAAGATCGCCTTAACCAAATATCAATGCTCTGATTTCAAAAATGAAATCCATTTTATAAAAATAATTTTCTAAAAATTTTTAATTAAATTTTTAATTAAAACACTATTCATCGAAAATTTATTTTTTTCAAAAAAATCCCCAAAAATTACCTTAACATAATATCGATGCTCTGAGTTCAAAAATGAAGTCCGTTTTATAAAAATAATTTTATAAATATTTTTATTTAAAATTTTAATTAAAAAAACACTATTCATCCGAAAAAACTAATACTTGAATAATAATTTATGAAACCCTTTTTTAACCATTTTATTGAATCACATTACTTAATCAAAGTGCCTAGCTTATTTTAATACTTTCTTTAAGTGAGATTACTAATCTATTTGGACACATTATTAATCCTAATCATAAAATCACTATTCAGAATTTACTATTCATTAAAAATCAAGTTGATCTTATTAGACTCTAAATTTCGTACTGAACATAATTGTAGAAGACCATTTTTTGAAAGTCATTACACATTTTTAATTATTTAAGGTTTACATAAACATTTTTAAAATATTCTTTTTCTAAAATTCATCAAAAATATGCATACTATATTTATCTGGTCATTTGAAAATTCGTAAAAGGAATCGAAATTTTTATTTAAAACCAAGGATTACACAAGACAGTTACAGTCTCCTTACATAGCCCCTTATCACACCAGCATAGGACCTAAGTGTAAGGTGTGCTAAGGTGAGAGAATCCGAGGGAGGCTCGGCCAACATCGCACGAGTAGTAATTTCTATCAGTTTGAACTTCTCGCGAATGCGATCCCATTCTAGCTTTATACGATGATGTTCATCTTGGGTTTGGTCCATAGCAAAGCCTAGTGGTGCTACCTCCTTCCCAAGTTCTGTTAGATGGGCTTCGATCGGTCCAAGACTACTGGGAGAGGCCATCGAATCTTCTTTCTATATTAATTAACCATGATTTCTTGTATTTAGAGACAATAGTCAAAACGTTTAGTTTCCAACGGTCATATTGACCAATGGTCAAATAACAGTCAAAACCCAACAGTCTCATTTTAATTATACTCATGTTATCAAATGAAACATTTTTGTTGAGTATAAAAATAAAATAAAATAACACATAAAATTAGGAAACAATATTTATATAAAATTTCGGGTCTTTACAAACATAATTATAGAAATTATATGATATATGTAAGAAAGAATGTTTTTTTGGCAATAATAAAAAATTTATTTAAAAAAATCTATCAATACATATTCCATAAAAATCATTGAAACATGGTCATAGATGATTTCATATTTAAGGATCCTAACTAAAACAATAATAGAATGAATTAAAAAAATTAAAAATAATCATTGATAGTAACTGTGATTATTTTATATTGAAGAAATTTGGTATAATAATTAATAAAAAGACCATGATTATGAATCATGTGAAAAATTAAAAATATTTCCCACACCCAAATTAAAAACAGATATAAACCAATATATTTACATGTGGAGACTAATTAAATATTATGTTTATAATAGGGTTTGGATATAAAATATTTCCAAAAATATGATTTTAATATAGTTATTTTTGTTATGAATGTGGTGAAATCAATTGTGTAAAAATCTAGAGAAAAGGTAAAGGATTTGGTAACATAATTTTCTTCCCTTAAGTTATATGCCTTCATCATGAATTTAGTGCCCTATTTGTTTTAAATTAATAATAATTTTTTTCTGTTATATATAAAAAATAAAAATTCTTAAATCAATTACACTTCCATTAGGTATTTTCCTTCCACATTTTATTATGAAATTAATGAATACTTTTAAAAAAAATTCTCTTGTATATAACTACTAAATTGATGGTTAAACAATGAATTTCCAAAAAACAAAATTTTGTTTTTGTTTTAATTTTCCTCTATATATTCAAAAAGATAAATCTATAATAGTGGAATGATTTATGTTTCACCATCTAAATTCCTTTTTTTATGTGATTAATTTTTGGTGATCATGTTTCAAATGATAATTGATTATATCGTATTACTAAGATATTTGAAAATGTTATAAATTAAAATTTATTCCCATGGGTTATTTATGATTTCAATGATGAATGATTTTCAATTGAAATTTTTAGGAAAAAAATTATTATTTTACTACACTCTTCATGAAAATTGATTTATTTACTTTAAAAATATTAATATATATTTTTGCACGGGTTCTTTATTACGGGATAGCTGAATGATTTCAAGTGGAAATCAAGAGGGAGGATGATGGAGGGTGGGTTCATATACCACCCAATAATTCATTGGTTAAAAGTATAAATATCATTAAATATGTATTCGCAGACATAAATTAGCAATTGAAAAGGATGAGTGAATGTGTACTACTCATGTAGTTGGTTTATATGTAGGTCAAATTAATATTTCACACACTAAAGTTCAAAAGATTGAAACAAATAAATTTAATTTTCTATATTCAAAACTTTTTTCAACAATAAAAATATGTTATACATTCTAATAGTAGGACCACGTGATTCAAGGCTTATTATAAATGATTTCTAGAGATTTTATGACAAATATGTTACCTTTTTTATCTTTATATGGTTTATGTTCTTTTTTCATATCCTTTTAAGCTCAATTATGTTTTATGAGTATCAATCATGATGATATAACATTTATCTTACGATTATTATTTTTATGCATAAGATATTATATTTTATTAAATTAATATTATTCCCTTACTAAGAATTTTATATCACCCATTTTCTTATGTTTTAATTCTCCTATTTTTGTGGATGATTCTTAATAATGTGACTTTTATATGATAGTCATGTATGATGAAATTATGAAGATATAGTTAAAATAATTATTAAATTAATTAATTATATAGCTAGTATAAGATGACACATAACATATTGATCCATATAATATTTTTATTGTCATTTATAAAATTTAATTCTTATATCATTTAGAAATATTTAAAAAAAAATTATTTTAATCTTTTTTTATAAGAGAGCGATATAAGGGTGGATATATTGGGATTATTGTGTTTTGATCATGTTCTCTAGAAAAAAATGAGTATATGGAAAATTGGATGGCATTGTTCCTAGCGTTTTGTTGTCCCAAAAATATTAAATTTGTATGAGGGTTTATCATCAATGGTATGTTAATTCAACTTGGTAATGCGGAATTTATAGAGATGAAATTTATGACCTTAATAGTCTATATTAATGGACAATGATTTCTTAAATGCAAAGGATAACTACTGACCATATATGGGGCACAAATTATTCTACCATACTATTTATTTTTTTTTCCTTGAGGGTGTGTGCCCTAGATGGTATATATCATTGTTTGGGATTGTTTAATCACAAAAGGGATGTTCTTTTAGAATAAAAGATGGTTTCATTATGGTGTGAGCTCTGAATTTTAGTTGGGTCTATTTGGAATTATTTCATCACCATATGGGATGTCATTTAGATGATATATGGATGTATAACCCAATCAAGGGGACAAATATTCCTCCAATGATGTAGCAACAACTCATAGAAGTGATCAAGAACTCCTATATTTATTTCCATATGAATCGATCATATTAATGAGGCATACCAATCACATTGAAGGCTTGTGATCCATTGAGGGTGAATGAGGCTTACAACTAGAAGAGTGAAATGAGAAAAACATTAGACTATCCTCTTGTAAGAAGATTGATGATATATGATGATTCTTAGTCTAGGGGGTTTATAACATTAAATAAAATGGGGTAAATGATTTATGATCATATAAAATATTCAATATAATGTGCCTTTTAAGGCCTTATGGGGTAAACTGTGTAACTCGCAGACCCTAGAAGCATAGAGATAGTGAATTAATTTATTACATTGGCATAGATACATGATTTAAACCCCATGATACTCAATAGTTTAGTAGTTCTAGGAAAACAAATTATAAACAGGATACCTATATTACATTCGGAAAAGAAATAAATAATTATATAACTAAAAATATCAACATCATTGAATGTCATTCAGAGGATTCCTCTTTATAGGATGGGAAAAAGAAACCTTAGAAGTGAGAGATAAAATTCTCAATAAAATTATGTAAAGCAGAAGAGATAATGAATCAATAATAATAAATCAAAATGGAGAGTTGAATAAAAGAGAACAGATACCATTTAAATAACCAGATAATGCATAAGGAATAAGGAAACCAGTATAACTAATACATATTCCATGTAGTCAATATAATCATAATGAAATTTATCCTTTGATTTTATCACACTAAAACCTCATGGATAATAAAAACTATAACTGGAATAAATATTATGTAAATTCTTAATTTTTTGATTTCATGTCCTAGGAACATGAAAACATCTACCATCACGACCTTTCACAAGATGATTTAAAATGATGGGTTGAATCCCATTTAATTTTGCCAATTTAGTTTTAATATGAGAACCCATTAATGAATTGAGGAGATATATAATGTATAGGTCTCACCAATCAATACCTTTCAAAATCATTCCTCATATTTTGTAATATTTTTAATTGATAATCCATATTCCTTATCAAATATCCATATTGTGTAATGAATAAAAAATTATCAATATTTTCATAGATATTAATTAATTATTAAATTAAACACAATATATAAAAATTTTATAATGTTTAGTAAATAATAATATCCATTAACAAAGAATATATAGATTTAATGAAATTTCCAATGTAAAATGATTATAATAAAGTGATTATTTCAAGATAAAGTTAAAAATTAAAAAAGAAAGTGATATTATGAATATAACTTTTACCACTTTGTAATTATCAAGAAAATCCCCTTAGGTGACATAATACGAAGTGAAATTAATGTACCATAAATTTTGAGATAATTATGATATTAAAAATAACAACCTGTCGTATATACAATACATTAAAGTGAATTGATGAACAACAATAAATAAATTTTAATGGAATGTAAATTGAGTTGAAATCCCTTACCATAAATTTCCTTTTTGGGTGAACATCCATAAAACTCTTGTATAATGAGTTTAATAATGTTATTAAATTATACCAGAACCATAATTATATTTATAATACCATATATTATCTTCTTACAGTATCTTATTATCTATTTGTTAATAATCATTCATTAGTTTCACTATTTCGTGTGTCAATTGCTTAGTTTTTTTAGTATGTTTTCTACTGTTACTTGTTGTTACTATTAATTTTATCCTTACTTAATCATCATCAAAATTAAAACCATGATGTAAATATAATATATTTATTTCTAATAATCCTAATATTTAGATATATGACACAAAATGTTCTATTCAAGGAGAAGGTCATATGTACGTACACATGAATGCTACATTATTTTCATTGACGTGTTAAATGAATGAACAATGAATGATATATATATATATATATATTGAATTATAGTGTAATATTTATGTCATATATTTATCATTTTCTTATTAAAACTATCTCTAATACATTCTATATATATTTTTAATGAATCACATACCTTTGAGGGTATAGTAGTCCACACGTCCACTCATGATATCATCATATTTACAGAAAATGGAACACATAAAGGTAAGTTTTATATAACAATAACGAGTATTAATTACATAATATATATTATATATATAATATAGAAACAATTTGGCCATCATAATTCCCAACAATAAATTTTGGTAAAGGAAAAACAAACGATATCGTTTCGTATGGCGGTAGATCGTTGTACATGATTTGTATGTTTGATACCAATTTGATTGAAGTCTGTGTATGTGTAAGTTTAAACCATAAAATAAAAAATATCATGCTATTTATGATACATATTTTATTATATAATAATTGAATAATATGAAATTAAGTGGTGGAGAAATAAATAATACATAATATTCACAGTGAAGAATGTTACCTCTTTTTCATGTAACAACTTTTTATTTGCAGCAAACCGATTACTTTTTTTTGATTTATACCAATGATTAGGATTCCCGGAATAGGGAAGGCCTGTTGGTATATTAATTTGGTAGATTTATGGGGATAAAAAGTTTCTGAGAGGTTGGAATAAATGGTAGGGATGGAAACCTTTTTTTAGTGGACGATGAGTTCCATTAATGTAAATACAAAAAGGTAAACACTATTTTGAGGTCTACCTTACATCATAATTCTCCAATAATAATACAAAATATATAAAAGGTAGTATATGGTCGATATATTTCCATAAAATGGATTTGGGAGGAGTTTCTATGTCATTTTTTCCCACATGATGATGGTTTTGTCCTTTGTTAAGCATATTATTTTCTTAATTACTGTAATTAATTTCAATTACATTCATTAAAATTTTTTGTCAAAAACTAAGTTTAAAATATTATAAATTATATGTTAATATAATTCAAAATAATAATAAATTTTCCCAAATTCATATCACTTAATTAGAATATTTAAATTAAAATGTTATCCTAGAGATGGGACAACAAAGTGCGTTTTTAAAGTAAAAATATTCTAATATTTGCAATGGTTTTATATCAAATATCAAAGTTTTATTCATTTAAACAAACTAAATTTGATTAATATATATATAATTTATATAATTAATATTTTATATCAGTAAAAATTGTAATTTTATTATATAAATAAAATTGAAAAAAAAACAGTTTTGAAATAAAAGTCAGTATTTTACACTGTTCATCCAAAAATGAAACATCACAGAAAAATAAAAAAATTAACCCGCACCTAATTTTAATATTTCCAATTAGAAAATAAAGTATATTTTTTATTATTAAATTAATTAAAGTGTTATAATTGGTATTTAATATAGGTAATCTATTAAAATATGTTAAAAGTGCCTCTTTAGGGAAATAAAATTTTTATTTCTTAAACTGAAATTATTCTTATCTTGTACCAATAAATGTATTGGATTAATATAATAATTAATTTATAGAATATAGAGTATATAAATTTCATTAATACATTTCAATAATATTATTTAATTTAATTTTTTACGATAAAAAACCTTTGGAGAATTTTTTTTTAAATAAAATCATTCTGTTTACATCCATTTGTATAATATATATTCATTTTTAATTAATTGGTAACATATGAATTAAACTATATATTTTCCTATGTAAGTAAATCATATTCATATGTTAAATTTAATTATTATGAGATTATTAAAATTTCAATTGTATTTTTTAACACTCAGTCTTCTGTGTAACGCAATCCGCCGAAGAGACAGATTCCGTGCAACGCAAAATAAAGTCAATGTTTCATGCACTAGAATATACAAATTAGATTGAATCAATTTGAAATATAAAATATATTACAAATACATGGGATATTATATTCTATTATATTCTTGTTGTCTTTTTATGTACACACTATCAAATATGATGTCCTTATTATATTATTTTATGGTGTTACATTTTCGCCATATTAAATAATTTACCACCACACAATTTCAACATGATCTTGGTAATTGACAGATAGATATATGAACATAAAATTCTAGAAAAAACCAAATTGTAAATAGTGTTAACAACAAATATTCATAATTATAAGGAAAATGAAATAAAAATTACATAATAAAATGTGGATTTCAAATAAGAGAACCGTAGTGAAAAACTAGACATGAAATAAAAACGAAGTATCAAGTTCTGATGGAGAGTGATGGAGAGAATGTGTAACACCCTGAGATTCTATGAGATATATTATTTTTAATATCTTTGATGTATTCTATTATACACTACACCAGGATTATCTTGTACTATACACAACACTGTGTTATCTTGTAGTATACGCAACACTATTCTTGGCTCGTGTTACACACAATTTCAAGTTTGTTTTGTGGAAATTATTTTACACAACATTATGTTTAGATTTGGTTTAATAAGTTTTGATTATGTTATACACAACACCAAACAGAGCTTTCACTACATGCAACCCTGACTTGGCTTGCATTACATGCAATCAAGTCTTTCTTCGATAGCGTGTGTAGTACACAATACCATGTTTCACGAAATGAGATATTATTATAATATTATTATGAATTAGATGTTATGAATAGTAATAACCAATTTTTGAAATTTTTGAAATTTTATTTTTCAAAATGGACTTCGTTTTTGGTTTTTGAATATCGAAATTATCCTAGGGTGAATTTTTGGTATTTTTCTGAAAACATTCAATTTTTTGATGAATAGTGAAAACACTAGGTTACTATTTAAAAACCGACTTTTTATTTAAATAATTATTTATTTTATTTTAATTTATTTTAATTCAAATTTGATACATAATACCTATATAAGTTCAATTTAATTCATTTGAGTCATTTTATAATAATTTTTGATATATAAAAGTTTTATTAAACTTTTCACCGTCTTTTACCCACCTCCTAGAAGAATTTTAAAATCTACATAAAACTGTATTTTACCGCTTCAGTGAGTGGAATTTCAAAAATCCAAGACACATGACTAATATCATGGAGTGAAATGTGGTTCAAAAAGATAAAAATATTTTTGTTGAATAGTAACTTTTTACTTTTATTTCCCTTGGTTAAAAGTATATAGGGAAATTAAGGGTAAAAATGATATTATCATTACCCAAACACATGTCCTAATTCTATTGGATTAGTATAATTCGACCAAAAACAACCTTAGGAATGAAATATAACCCTTTAGGTACACTTGGATTAGATTAGGACACTTTTTATTATTTTATATAAAGAAGAGTAAAAATTGTTAAAATCAATGTTCAATAACTAAAACATTTTTAATATAGGGTTATACAAAAGATAAATTCGACTATAAATATTCCTTATAAAGATAAAAATATTTCCTACATAATTGTATTTTATTTATAATTTTTAGACAATATATAATATATTTTATTTATGACACAATGATTATGCAATAATTACCTTATTAATCAAATATTAACATAATTGATGTTATAAATACCAAATAAAGGTAATTTGAGACTTTTTATGAATTAAACTAATTTTAATAGGTTATTATGACATGTTAGTATTTATTTAATTAACTTTTTCCAAACTAATCATGTTGTTATGAGTTTCAAAAAAATCAATTACCAAATAGTGTCAAAATAGACATAAAATAGTTTTTAAAACAAATATTATATTATTAATTGTTATTATATTTTTTAAAATATAAGGTTCGGCCTAATGACTTAGATAAAGTTATATATAATAATAATTAACCACTTGGGGTTCTTTTTTCTTGTTATAGTAAGTTTATTAGCCATATAATGTATGAAAACAAGAAGAAATGGTAAAGGTTACATTATTTAACTTAGAGTTAAATCTAAATGATTAAGTTAAAATAGTAACCTAAACATGTTTAAAACCTATTGGTTGTGATGATTTCGACCCATCCCCACATTATGTTTTAAATATATCAATTTTGTGCTATTATAAACTGCATATGACTTTATTGTAAAATAATATTTTATGTTTTCCAAAGGTGCCCCTCTCCTCCCTTATCAAAAGGGCACCCCTTACATCTTCTCTTCACATCCTTTTGATCCTTGAATCACGGCCAACCCATGACCATTTACCATTCACTTCTTCCCTATAATCATTATAGTGGTTCTGGTCTACTCAAAACACCAACCCTAGTGCCTTAATAAGAGTTTAAGAAGAGGCGTGTCAAAGAAAAGGTAATATCCTTTACCGATTCTTTAGATTTTTTTCATCTTCTAATTCTTAGTATTTATTTTTTTCATCATAAATTAATAACATTAGTATCACTAATAAACTGATATGTTATTATAAATATGAAATAACCCAATTTCATCTTCTATCCATCCTACGGAAAACGAAATCACCGCGCGTGCGTACGTACGAAATAACGTCTCCACACTATGGTGTAATCTATTTTCCACAACCACCACACTTGGATTGGTATCATGTTGTAAAGAATAAATATATATACGTATTATAAAATCATACTGATTATAAGATATTATATCATCCACTACAATTCCAATCAATAAATAGGAGAATGATTTCATCGCTCGTGCGTACGTACGGATTACCATCTCCATGACGCGATGACATTAATTTTCCATGTTAACAATTCAAGAATGATTATAAAGTATATATAATAAGTAATCATTAAATATATGAAATAATAATTCTACTAGATTTATTTATTTATATATATATTTCATCTAATTAATTCCATTCAATTCAATAAGAAAACGAAAAACAGCATTCATACGTACGTACGGCCTACCGTCTCCATGAACGGTGTATTTCTTTCCATTTATCGATCTAATATATATATATGTATATTACAAATATATATTATATATAAATTATGTTTTATATTCTATAATTAATTAATCATGATCTATGTAGTCATATTAATAATTACAAGTCAAAACAAGGACAATAAATGAAATGATTTTACACAAAACACTGCTTTAACAAGGAATTGACAAATGAACGGATAATATAAAGTCGCAAGTGAATCATATATGATATCATACATATTATTATGGTTCTGTTAAAAGTTAATAATATTTTTAAACCCACTATACAGGATTCTCAGAAACATATTGAAAAAATTGGACATAAGGTAAATGATAATTATTCCAATCTCATTCTTATCTGAGATTGTTTATTCATAAGTATTTACTAGGGTTATGTTTATTATCCAAGTCCATATGTTCTCAAAATGTCTTCATAAAATGTTTAATTTTATTCCATTAATGTTTAAAGTCATTTATACCCTTTTTTTACCACATCGTATTGAAGTAATCTTTTTTTACCATACGAGGTACTTTTTGACTTTTCTTTCAAAAGTACGAGAAGAATGTTTTTTTAACTTATACAGAATGAATAGATTTTTACGGTTTCATAACACCTTATTTTTATGAAGCTTATTCTACAAGATTTAATGACTATTTTCAACAAAATCCTTTTCTTTTAAAATTTAATGGCATTTTGTGAAAATAAAATGATTTTGAAGAAGAAATGATATTTTCCTCAGGAATTCTTTTCAAGTGTTTTATCAAAACCATTTTCCATCTAAGATGACATTATTTCATATATGTATGTTTCAAGTATAATATTTCTATGATTAACATGGTTTCACGTTTCTTATGATGAAATGATATTCATTTGTTTTATATGGAATATGTTATGATTGGATGATGTTAATGAAACCCATTTTTATTCTTTGGTTTATGATGAATGATTTATGTTTATGTTGTGGCACAAGTAATAATGATATCATTATAATATGGGTGGGAACTATATCTCCCTCCAATGCATTCGTTAACGATTTATATCTCATGAGATAGACATGGCTAGAACGGTATATTAATCCGGTTCAGTGTTACAGGACTGAAATGAGTAGTGAACTCGATTCAGAAAGGGACTTTGTCCACTAAGATGGTCTTGGAAGAAATGCATTGGATACTATGGAAATCAAATCATGTGATTAATGGTTTTCCACAATTAAATGTTTTATTCCCATGCTATATTATCATGATTAATGTTCCTTTATAGCCTATGCCTTACCTACTTCCATGGTTTATTTCACAACTCTTGATTTTGATGTGTAAACATTATATTCATGTTTTGATGTTAAAATGTATATGGTTGTCTTTTTTTCCTCGATGCTTACCCTTACTAAGAATTTGAGCTCACCCTTATATGTTTTCTTTTCCCCAGGATATAAAGAAAGGTTTTAGGTAAGAAAACAAAAGGGGAAGATATTTTTGGGAGATGTTGAAGATTTTTCACCATGATTAGAAGATTATGTTCTTAGTTTCCAAAGACACTAAATTATTACGGTCATTGTGTGTTTGTTTTTGTTATGTATTATGTATTTCTCAAATGTAATTTAATTTCCATGTACGTCATGTACGGGACTCTACCGTTGGTATCATAGAAATGGTTTAGTCAACCTTTGGAAACTAGGATGTGAGAACTTTAGTGAGATCCATAGAGATATTTATAAGGTATGTCTAGGGATGTCCCTATGGTTAAGTATATGTATAGGTTAAATTCCTAGAATTACGGTAACGATCTTAGAATTAAATCTATGTTGTTATATATTGAAGGTACTCCCACTTTATTATGTTGTTTTCCTAGCATTATTTTTGCCTCTCATACTATTCTTTTTGGGTTTTAAAAAATGGCTGGAAATAGGAAGATTCATTATAATGGAGGATATGATGGACAATGGAATGATATTATTCCTAAGAAACCAAAGGAAACGGGATTTGGAAGTCAAAAAGTCATTATTATGCCTAATCAAAAATCTCACAATATGATTAATAATCTCAACCTTGGTAAGTATACCGACTCATATAATAAGAGAATGATTGGGTTTCATGATGATCATCGAGGAAAGAAAGTTCAATTTACCTCAGGTAAATCATGTGGGAAGAGGAATCTAGGAGAATTTTTCAAAGGAATAGAAAGATACTTTGGGTGCGAAAAAGAAGGTCCCAAATCTAGTAAGTGCAAAGGAAAAGGTTCAGTTAACACCATGGAGAAGGATAATGGTACTACTACGACATCAAAAATGATTAGATGTTTTAGATGGTGAATGTATGGGCATTATTAAAACCAATGCCCTAAGGGAAAATCTCATGAAGTGAATTAGAATGGTCATATGGGAAGTATTTATGTGGATGATGAAGATGAGACAACAAATGATATATGAGATGAAAGAAATGATGAAGCTCAGTCAGTGGTTTAAGAAGATAGTGTAATGATTGTATGTTTATCAAAAATAATGTATGGTACTATGGAAAAAATAAAAATCTAAGGATTTTTACACTATTTCTATTCTTGGATTTTTTGAAAGTATATGATGAATGCTACCGGTAACCATGAAAGATTATTGAAATATTCATGGAAAGAATATGATATGCAGATAATGAAGGGAGATATAGATAATGATATGAGCTCATGACTGATATATAGACAAAGTTATATCATGGGTTGAGTATATTGAAATTTTTGGATTTTGTTGTGTGGAAAGAGTTAACTTTTGACAGCATTCATTTTTTCACTAATATTCAATGGGTATTCATTTTTAAAGAGAATACATGATTAATGAATTCACATGTTTGGAATGTGATCAACAATATATATATATCTTATGATATATGGTCGATAAATGATTGTATTCAATGCTTGGTAGATAACCTTTCTAGTAATCGTTTTATTTAGACTATGAGATTGGATAGAATTATTTTGGATAATCCTAAAGATTGGAATAGATTAAGTTAAACATCC
The DNA here is from genome assembly GCA_963277665.1 of Viscum album. Classification (NCBI taxonomy): domain Eukaryota; kingdom Viridiplantae; phylum Streptophyta; class Magnoliopsida; order Santalales; family Viscaceae; genus Viscum; species Viscum album. The sequence continues at coordinate 729,556,872 of OY728143.1, read as the reverse complement.
GATATTATTGTTTAAGGCTATAATTTTTTGTTATGATATAATAGTATAGTTTTATAAAAAGGACAACCCGTAGGAAGGGCGAAAACCCGTCGCGTCGGACAAGGCTGTGGGAATCAAACACACTACTGAAGTGCGACAGGCCTTTATTACCTACCACTAGCCTATAGAATGACCCTGGTTAGTAGGAACCAGTTTTATATTTTTAAACGGTGTGATAGATGAAGTATAAGTCCATTTATGGAATCATATATGATTAATCTCACTATAGATGGACTTATGTATATTTAATAACTTATGCTTACCTTTTTGTGATAGAAACAGATGGGATGACTTATCAGTATATCACATGATCTGTTAACACTTCCTGAATGAAAAATTCAGCTTCATTTCCAAAAATAGAGATGAAGTGGAAATTTTTCATGAAATGACCAACGATGATATTACACTGAAATCAAGTAAGTATTTCTCCTTATGTAAATGTTCATCCTTGTTAGGGAAATGATCTTGGAAACGAAAAATGTTGTCATAGTACTATAATATCTGATGAATCAGATGGTACCTTAGATCATCACAAATTTATGGCTTTGCGATTGTTGTCATTTTCATAGCCATGTTCTCTGCCATTTCCATCATAACTTGACTGTTATATTTCTCTTCCATATCAATATTTTCACCTATATACACCTATTTGGGAACCCATGTGATGAGTTAATTTGGGTATCCATTTTGTTTCTAACTATCATTTCTAAAATGAAGATTTAGTATTCATTTTTACGATGTGGTTTTCTATGAATGAAACATTCAAGAAGTAAATGATTTATAACCTCGACGAATTTCGAGGGTGATATTCATTTTAAGGGGGGTAGAATGTAACACCCCAATATTTTATGAGATATATTATTTTTAATTTCTATGATGTCTTCTATTATACACTACAACAGGATTATCTTGTACTATACGCAACACTGTATTAGCTTGCAGTATACACAACACTATTCTTGGCTCGTGTTACACACAATTTCAAGTTCGTTTTGTGGAAATTATTTTACACAACATTAAGTATAAATTTTGTTTAATAAGTTTTGATTATGTTATACGCAACACCAAACGGAGCTTTGACTACACACAACCCATACTTGGATTGAATTACATGCAATCAAGACCTTTTTCGATAGCATGTGTAGTACGTAATTCCAAGTATCACTGAAGGATATATTATTATAATATTATTATGAAGTAGCCGTTTTAAATAGTAATACCTATTTTTTCAATATTTATAAATTTTATTTTTCAAAATGGACTTCATTTTTTGATTCGGAATATCGAAATTAGCCAAAGGTGAATTTTTGGTATTTTTCTGAAAACATTCAATTTTGATGAATAGTGAAAACACTAGGTTACTATTTAAAAACCGACTTTTTATTTAAATTTTTATTTGTTTTATTTAAATTTATTTTAGTTCAAAATTGATACATAATTCCTATATAAGTTCAATGTAATTCATTTGAGTCATTTTATAATAATTTTAGATATATAAAAAGTTTATTGATCTTTTCACCGTCTATTACACACCTCCTAGAAGAAATTGAAAATCAACATAAAACATAATTTTACCACTTATGTGAGTGGAATTTAAAAAATTAGATAGACACGGTAAATATGAAGGAGTAAAATGTGGTTCAATAAGATAAAAATAATTTTTGGTGAATAGTAACTTTTTACTTTTATTTACCACGGTTTAAAGTAAATAGGGTAATTAAGGGTAAAATTCATATTATTATTACCCTAACACATGTCCTAATTCTATTGGATATGTATAATTCAACCATAAACAACCTTATGAATAAAATATTACACTTTAGGTCTACTAGGATTTGATTAGGACACTTATTATTATTTTAAATAAAGAAGAGTTAAAATTGTTAAAATCAACGTTTAATAAATAAAATATTTTTAATATAGGGTAATATACAAGATAAATTCGACTATAAATATTAATTATAAATCTAAAAATATTTCCTACATAATGGTATTTTGTTTATTATTTTTAGACATTAAATAATTTTGAATTTTTATGACACAATGATGATGCAGTAATTACTTTATTAATGAAATATTAACATAATTGATGTTATAAATAAACATATAAATGTCAGTTTAGACTTTATATGAATTAATATAATTTTATTGTTTAATATGACATGTTAATATTTATTAAATATTATTTATTTTGAACTAATAATGCTGTTATCAGTTTCACAAAAGTCAATTACCAAATTGTGTCAAAATTGACAAAAAATAGTTTTTAAAACAAATATTATGTTATTAATTGTTATTAAATTACTAAATATCTAAGATTCGGCCAAATGAATTATATAAGGTTATATATATTAATAATGAACCACTTGGGGTTCGTTTTTCTTGTTATAGTATGTTTATTCACCATATATTCTATGAAAACAAGAAGACACGATAAAGGTTAAATTATTTAACATAGAGTTAAATCTAAATGATAAGGTTAAAATAGAAACCTAAAATAGTCTAAAACCTATTTTTTGAAAGTTTTTCGACCCATACCCACATTATCACTGAAATAAATCAATTTTTGGCTATTATAAACCGAATATGACTTTATTATAAAATAATATTTTAAGTTTCTCCAAAGGTGCCCCTCTCCTCCCTTATAAAAATGGCACCCATTCCCTCTTCTATTCCCACCCTTTTGAGCCTTGAAGCTCGTCCAACCCCTGACCATTTACCTTCAAAAATTCCCTAGAAACATTATATAGTTTCTGGTCTCCTCAAAAGACAGACCCTAGTGCCTTAATAAGAGTTTAAGAAGAGGCGCGTCAAAGAAGAGGTAATATCCATTACCGATTCATTCCAATTTATTTCTTCTTACACATTTCTTATTTATTTGTTTCATAATAAATTAATAAAATTAGTATCACTAATATACTTATATGTTATTATTAATATGAATCAACCCAATTTTATCTTCTATCCATCCTACGGAAAATGAAATCACTACACGTGCGTACGTACGGAATATCGTCTCTACGTCTTGGTGTAATCTGTTTTCCACCACCACCTTACTTGGATGGGTATAATGGTGTAAAGAATAACTATATATGATTATTATAACATCATAGTGATTCTAAGATATTATATCATCCTCTAAAATTACATTCAATAAATATGGGAATGATATCATCGCTCGTTCATATGTTCAGATTACCGTCTCCACGACGTGATGAGATTCATTTTCTGTGCTAACAATTCAAGAATGGTTATAAAGTATATATAATAAGTAATCATGAAATATATTAGATAATAATGCTACTGGATTTATTTATATATATATGTATGTCATCTACTTAATTCCATTCAATTCAATAATAAAACGCAAAACAGTGTTCATGCATACATACGGCCTACTGTCTCCATGAACGGTGTATTTATTTCCATTTATCGAACTATTATATATATGTATATTATGATTATATATTATTTATAAATCATGTTTTATATTTTGTAATTAAGTAATCATGATCTATGTAATCATATTAATAATTACAAGTCAAAACACGGACGATAAATGAAACGATTTTACCCAAAATGCTACTTTAACAAGGAATTGACAAATGAATGGATAATATAATGTCGTAAGTGAATCATATATGATATCATAAATATTATTATTCTTATGTTACAAGTTAATAATATGTTTAAACCCACTATACAGTATTCTTGGACACATACGGAAAAAAATGGACATAAGCTAAGGGATAATTATTCCAATCTCATTCTTATCCGAGATTGTTAATTCGTGAGTGTTTACTAGGGTTATGTTTATTACCCAAGTCCATATGTTCTCAAAATGTTTTCATAAAATGATTACTTTTCTTCCATGTATTTTTAAACTCATTTTTGCCTTTTTATTGCCTTTTACCACATCGTATAGAAGGAATCTTTCTTTTGTTTACCATATGAGATACTTTTTGACTTTTCCAGAAAAAAGTACGAGAAGAATGTTTTTCTAACTTATACGACATGAACATATTTTTACTGTTTCATAATGACTTGTTTTAATAATGATTACTCTACAATATTTAATAAATATTTTCAAAAAAATCCTATTCTTTTAAAATTTCATGGAATTTTGTGAAAAGAAAACGATTTTGAAGAAGAAAGGATATTATCCCCAAGAATTGTTTTCAAGTTTTTTATCAAAACCATTTTCCAACTAAGATAACATTATTTCATATGTGTATGTTTCAAGTATAATAACTATATGATTTACAAGGTTTCACTATTCTTATGATGAAATAATATACATTTGTTTTATATGGATTATGTTATGATGGGATGACATTAATGAAACCCATTTTTATTCTTTGGGTTATGATGAATGATTTATGTTTATGTTGTGGCACAAGTAAAAATGATTTCATTATGAGATGGGTGGGACCTATATATTCCTAAAATGCATTGTGTATAGATTTATATATCATGTGATAGACATGGCTGGAATGGTAAGTTAAACCGGTTCAGTGTTACAGGACTGAAATGAGGAGTGAACTCGATTCAGAAAGGGACTTTTCCCACTAAGATGGTCTTGGAAGCAATTCCTTGGCTACTATGGAAATCATATCATGTGATTAATGGTTTTAAACAATTAAAAGTTTTATTTCCATGCTATTTTATCATGTTTAATGTTCCTTTATGACCTATTCCTTACTTACTGCAATGATTTATTTCACAACTCAAGATTTTGATGTGTAAACTTAATGTTCGTGTTTTGGAGTTCAAATGTATATGGTTGTTTTTTTTTCTCGATGCTTACCCTTATTGAGAATTTGAGCTCATCCTTTATATTTTTTCTTTTTCCCAGGATATAAAGATTGTTTTTAGGTAATAAAAAATGGGGAAGATCATTATGGGAGATGTTTAAGATCTTTCACCACGATTAGAAGATTATGTTTCGAGTTTCCAAAGACCCTAAACTATTACAGTCCTTGTGTGTTTGTTTTTTTATGTATTAAGTATTCCGCAAAAGTAATGTAATTTCCAAGTACGTCACGTATGGGTCTCTACTGAATGTCCAAGTGAATGTTGTTTACCACAACTCCATAAACCAAATGTTTCAATAAATGTTGTTGACATCATAAAAATGATGATAATATTACCACAATTATGATTAAAGACCTTTTACCTATAGTGGAGGATTTATTTCATTTTATAGGGATTTAATGAAATATAATTTCTTGATAGGTTTCTATTTAACAGGAACATAATTAACATTTGGTTCTTCCATGAACTATTTATATTTCATTTTATATAAGAGGTTGTATCCTACAGTTATTTAATACATTAACCTCTAATACCTCCTCCAAATATCAATATAAATAGTTTGATAAACGGTTAACTTTTACAGAATAGTATGATCCAACACATTGTAATGAAGGTCAATGAATTTCAAAAACTGAACTTATTTTTAACCTTAAAACAACATGAAATATGGTTATAAATTTAATTACCATAAAACATTATTGTAATAATTCATTACTATTTTTTCATAATTTAAAACACATGTTATTGTATATATTCCATAAATACAAAAGTGTCGTAAACGTTTTCAATGATAGAATAAACCACTTTGCAGAAAGAAAAGAAATTAGTTCAATGGTTATAATAAAATATCCAAATCAATATTCTCATTATAAAAAAATATTTTCTAAATATTAGTAACATATTAAGGCTTATATTTTCCTAAACCATGTATTTTTGAAAAAGATAAACTTGTTACTAAATAAATTTTCTTGGCAGCATTCAATATATGATCTCAAATCTTGAAGGAAAAAATATTTAAGTATAATCCTCATATATTTCATAATTCTTATGATAACATCATCAATGAAATAATTTTACTACATATATCTTATATCCAAATACAAAAGTATATTAATAATTTCACTTTACATGAGTTAATAACGGATGTTTGTCCTTGACCCCTTAACATCATTAGAGTTATATTCCCATGACTATTGGGGAATTAGTTTGTATAGTTCCTCATTTTTTGAAATTTTAGAACTGATTACCTGTATTTTTATTTCTTCACTTTTCATTATTTTTCTCAGTGATCCTTTTTTACAAATATAATGTAAACTCCTAATCCTTTGTTGTATTTACCCAAGATATTCATTCCCTAGTTATCATATGTGGGAAAATTATTAATTTTGTTTTCCCATTATTTTTCTATTTATTTTCCTTTCTCTTCCCCTCTTGATTTACTATGAATCCATAAGACATTGATAGGTATTTCTCATTCACAATTGTACATAGATCTTTTTTTCATATGAAGATAATTTTTGAGACTTGAGTGCCCGTCAGATACATGGCTTAAGGCCCTCAATGAAATGGTCAATCTTACACTCCATGTTGCCTATGAAATCAATAGCGTACCTTATTATGCTACAAAAGGTAGATTTATACTCCAAAACACTTTTTATCCTTTTTAAATAAACTAATTATGTTTATCTTCATCTCATTTTTTGGATTGTGAGTGAATTATTAATCATAGATTTCCTCCGTAAAAGTTATAAATTCTATAAAAGATATTTCCTATTTCACTAAAATATTATATACAAATGTCCACCATTGAACAAGATGAAATTTGATAAAATAGACCAAAAGTTTAACCTTATCCTATTCACCACATCCTAATTCCATAAATATATTATCTAGAGACATAATTCATTTATAAATCTATAAATACCCTAACATTCATTAATGAAAATACGTTTTGATCTAATTAAATTTATTATTATCAAAAATAGTTATATAAAATATGCACATTATTGGTTTTATGTTTTTGGATTTCAAACTACCATTATGAATTGTTACCATTGCAAATATAGTCGTTGAATAGTGATCACACGATTAGTGTAAATATATGGCTTTAACAATTCCAATTTACTTAGAGAAAGGAAGTGTTGGGCTCATCTAGTAGAATTGCTCGATACGAAGCCCATTTTCGGGATACTAGAAAGGAGATGGAATCATTGGGATTCTCTCTTGACCAAGACCCAGATGAGCATGAACACAATAATCTTGAGAAGAACCGCCTACTTGAGAAGTAGAAGTTGATAGAAATTACCACCTGAGCGATGATATCTAAGAAACACTAGGAGGTGGTCAACATCTCACACCTCACCCTTAGGTATTATGTGGATTTTATAGGGGGTTATGTAACAAGCCCTTAGAAATATGATTTTTTGCATTAGTTTTCTACATAATAAAGAATATACATTCATTTTATTATAGTTTCTTTGTAAATAATTATTAAAGAACAAATAATATATCTTACTTAATATTTAATTAAGAAATATATTTTTATAAATTAATGGAATTTGGAATTAAATAACATTTTAGATAAATATTATTAACAAATTACATTTTAAATGTAAATTATCGTATACATTTTATGAATACAAATGAAATTTTTATTACGTTTTGAAAGCTATATTTTCCAACATCCATGGATTTTCGATAAATTCCAATTTTTATTTTAAATTAAAAAATTGACATATTTAGAAAACTATTTAGATAAAATAAATATTATTTTTGGAATCATAATGTCAAAATTATCCAACCGTGATTTTGTCTTAATTTTCAAAGACACCAAATTTTTGTGTAAAAACCAAAAATCATTTAAATATATAGTGTGTTTTAGGACATCATAATGACCAAATAGTGATTTAATAAAATACTATAAACATTATTTTCGGGAAATATATGTTTTAACATTAAAATTATGTGATTATAGAATTGTTTATTTGTTTAAAAATGTTTTAGTGGACCTCCGAGACTTATAAAATATTTTAACTTTTTAAATTGATTTCCTTGGGAGTGTGACTCACCTCCATATTAACAAGCCTAATATTTTAAGATGTTTGGACATTGGCCTTATAAAATGTTTTTTTTCATATATACGATGGATAAAACCATGGGTAAAACCCATAGGATGGTTTGTGGTTTTGATTAGTGTAATGTGTCGGGTCTAAAACCTAAATAATAACGAATTCCCTATTTTTCATATATTAACCCAGCCATGAAACCAATTACTATACACTCAATGACTTTGGATTTGAACCGTCCTCTAACCTCCATTCCCTGGACTCCTCCCAACAAACCTCAAGATCCCAGGAATCCTCTCTCAAGCCCCTCCCATGCATTTGGAATCACACATCCAGGTAAGGGATTCCTTCATTTCTCATTTTCTCTATGTTTATTAATATTATAATTCCTTTTATTTTTAATTGTAAATGTTGGGGTATGGTTCTGAACCTCCACCAAAAAATCCTTTTTACAGTTGAATGATGAGAGAACCCTTTCTCTCTCATTAATTCCACCCATGTACACCTATTACCATGATGGAATTCTAGTATTTCTCTCTCCTCAATTACATTTATGAAATTATTTTATTTTATGAATCTGAACTCCATTACATATGTTGGGACATATATCCATATTAACCCATTACTATCCAATTCATTTACATATTATGAGACACCCACTCCACTTAAATCTGCAATTTTTACGAATTCTTATGTCATGTTGTTATGCTACAGAAATTGCACCACAATTTTCCAAGGAAATGACTTTTTATAGTGAATATCGTGCCCATTTCATTATCAAGGGTATTAAAAATTATGAACATTTACTTATTGATTTTATAGTTTAGTGTATGTATTACACATTCCTTTATCATGGAATAAATGATGATGTTTAATAAATCCTCGTTATATGATCCTTGTGGCACACTTATGCATGAAATGAAATGATTAAGAAGGGTGCACCCTGATAGCCCTTTAATGCATTGGTTAAATATTATTATCCTAATATGTCTATTACAATGATTTTATACAAATTCTAATTCATGTTCAATTATGGTTTACTCATGCTCCATCTGCAATGATCATTGGCTCATGCTAATACCATGTCATGTGTTGTTTCCACATTTCCATGTTATGATAATCATGCTATATCATGCCTTTATGTTCATGTTTATATTATGATCCATTGATATTACTATTTCCTAACATGTACTTTATTCTTTATGTTATGTATTTACTTCTCCCTTACTAGGCTTTATAGCTTAACCTTTTCTTATGCATGTCCTCAGGTTATCCCATGAAAATCTAACTATGAATGAATGTAGTGGTTAAGTAAAGGATGGTTTCAACAAAGATTTTCTATTTTTCTTTCCTAAGTTGTTATATAATGTTCCTAATTTCCCAAGACACGAGACCTCTCTATCCTCAGTGTTTTATTTAGTGCATGTTTATGTAATAAATCAATGATTATGTCAGAAATCAATAGTAGGGTTGTTATAGTGGGTATCAAAGGATAGGTTTATTATTTTTTGGATTAGTATTGGAAAACCTTAGTGATAGCCATGGATATAAGAATTAGTTTAATAAAAACAATGCTCAATTATATTGATTATTGAGTAACTCGTTTATAAAGTATATACATCCATTTCTGGATATGAGCAGGTAGAGGCGGCTCTCGCACAGAAGTGCCAAGGAGTAAAACTGCAACAAGGTGTTTTGGGCATGAAAAAGGGTATCCTTGTAAATGGAAATGGGCCTTACTTCACCTTTGATATGAAATTCTCATGGGATATCCTTTGATAAATTCATAATCTTAGTATGAACCGTTTAAAGGGAAAAAAATGCCCCTAAAAAAATTTTGGGTAGTAGATCATGGATAAAATATAATTAGGTCTATAGATTCTTAAGTTAAGGAAGTAAAATATATTCACAAGTCATCTATTTTTGTCCTTGGTTTACCTTTTATGTCTTACCCCTAGAATTAATTTTATTCTAGTCAATGGCCAGTAATAGATGGAGTTGAGCTAATAACTATTGTTAATATCAATGTGATTACCATTTTAATGAGTTTCCCAATCCAATGGGAGTGAGAATTATGTAACATTGTCATGATACTCTCTTAGTTAACTATAGATTGGTATAAAAACATGGGTCAAGAGTGTAACAACCCGTCCCCTGAGGCTCATGCCATTACTGCCCCAAGCCAGCCTTCCATATGCCAGGGGTTGCTGACTAGCTCCAGAATGGCATATCCCAGAAACCGGGAAGGTACTGCCTTTATAACCTGTACAATCACACAACCATGCACATGGAAAGATACGAGAACACAGAAAACTATATAATAAAAATGGTGTGTACAATATATAAAGGGGTCCAGAATACAAGCCCCACTAGAAAGTACTAGTAAAACTTAAAACAACTCCTGTGAACACCCAAAAATGATCCTACCTGAAGTGTAGGTACATCTCTCGAATGAATGTCTCTATGGATCGTCTCGTATAATCTCGACCTCCGAGCAACCTCCAGTCGTATTACCCTCAACCTCAATCAGTTTTATCCATCGTCTGCACATGACACAACAATGTTCAGGCATAGCCCGTGCAGGGGTGAGCATAACAATAATCAGTAGGGACCCCATGACCCACGAATTTTTCTCAGAATCCAAAAAGTATAAACCACAAAACAACATCACAATTATAAATCACAAAGCAATAATCCACCCCACATAGGTATATGCCCATACATATACCTATGTTACCAAGTATACCCATCTCCTTCAGGAGGAAACACAAGGACCAACTCTTTAGCCAAAAGCACAACTGTTCCATGAAAGAAAGAATACCACAAAGTTATAACCACAAATATAAGTACAACAATGGTAACATTGCAAAGAATAATACCCCAAAGGTATCACCACACAAAAGTGTACCAAAATGGTATGTACCACAAAGGTAACACCCCACAGTAGAATACCACGATGGTATCACTACACATTATTATACCATAAAGGTAAGTACCACAAAGGTAACACCACACTATAGAATACCACAAATGTAAGGAATCAGCTCGCACCGGGTATACCTTAAGTACGAATGTATAGACGATTAGTTGTCACGATAGATCATCTTACTTCATCAAGAATCATTTTTGTCGACCCACAAAGGATTGATGATAACCCACAATGGAACTGAAGATGACCCATACATGATCTGGAGATGACCCACAGTGGATCTAAAGACGACCAACTTAGGATATGATGTGTACTCAAGCATAGTCAGCCACAGGGTTCCCACACTAATAATTCTTGATTCGGGGAGGTTCTGATCTTCCAGCCATCGTTCGATACTTAATCTACCACGAAGTCCTATGAAGAAGTACCAAGAAGTTCGGTCACGTCATATGGGACCCAACTCAATAGATGGCACGTCAATCAGATACCCAGTCTGTATGTTATTAGTGTTTCCGTTCAGAGGGCCCGATTAGATTCAGGTTCGATCCAACCCATCCATACTCTACCATTATCGAAAATTCAAGAGGAGAGTTCCAAAAGGACTTTATCGACCTAAGGATTCAAAAACCATGGACAATTTGCCCAACGGGTGCTCGGTTATCAATATTTGGCCAAATAGGCGTATCTGGGTCTTGACGGGCCTTGGTCCGGTTCGACCCAGCCCAACCCGGCCAGCGCCGACCGCAACCAGTTCGAGTTGCCCGACCCGGTCCAAGTCCGACATGGTTGGCCTCGGCCGCAGCGGGCCTCGCTAGCTGGGCCATGGTCTGGTCGGGCTCGTGAAGGGGGCGGCCTGGCTCGGCCCATAGGGTGTGGTGCGGCCCACGGATGGGGTGGAACCTTATGGTGGGGTCCGCCCTAGCCGCCACCCGAGAGGGGAGGCGCACCCCATGGTCAGCCGAACATATCTTCTTCCATTCAGTTTTGGAGAACCAGGCGGCACCACATGGCCCCACCAGCTGGCATGTGGGTCCCACCAAAGGGGTCTCGCTTGGCGTGATGTTGCCTACCATATTTCTTACCAGTCCACCTCATAGTGGTACGATGACGCCACTGTCCTCTGTGGCCAGCCAAATGTCATCCGCCCTCCGACCTCCACCGCATCATCCTACTCCAGCAGTGCGGACGTGCACCGCTTCTTCGCTATTCGGCTGAACGGTGTGTCGTACTCCACCCTGCTCCGCCGTAGCGGACGGTCCGCAGTCTCCTGGTCAACCGGTGGTGCGGACGCATGCCTCCCGACCTCCACATTAATGGCTGGCGTATTGGCTGTCGTCCTCCTCTTCCACGGTCGACGACCTCTACAAAACCCATAGATCTGCCCTCCGGGTATAACACGCAAACAATAACGATGCGAAGGGATGGTGACATGTTTGTTCAACCCGCAAAGTCCACATTAAGTTAGTAGAAGGTAGTTCAATAATTAAAACAATGATTTATCATGAATAAAAACATAAACACACCCCTACCTCGACCGTACTTTAGAGTTGTTGTGAGGAATAAGATGATGACGATGAAGACGTCGACGCCCATTGCTCTGGCAACTCTCTCTAAGGTCGCTTCCACATTCTTGATCTAGAATATGATCTTCATTAGAGAGGTTCATCATTTGGAGGATATTTCTCCAAAGCTCTCCTTTTCCAACAATTTTCCTGAAGCTCATGAATGGCGAGGATACAACATAGAATGTTATGTTTATTAATTAAAAAATTAATGGTAGCTCATTAAATTTGGGGAAAACCAAGAGCTTCCCCCCCATTAAAAGAGGGGTTCAGATGGTCCCCACCACCGAGATTAAAGAAGAAGGTTTCAAATAAAAATAAGTGTTAATTTTTTTTAATTTTTTTCTTTTTAACTCTCCCACTAAAATACGAAAAACTATCTTCAACCGTCAACCAAATACAGTCGAGTTTAATGTCCCCTCAAGTAAATATCGGCACTGCGAGTTCGACGGTGTCCTCAAATTTCAATTCTGAGAACCAGTTAAAAATTTACAAAATTCTGCTCATGCGTTTACTAAACATATATAAAAAATGTTCAGAAATTCATTTCAGAAACACCGTGCCTTTGAATTTCATCCTGTCATTTTTTTTCGGACTCGTAATATTTTCATATAATCAGAAAAATTTATGGAAAATTACGGGTCATTACATTATCCACATGTCATGGATTTGTGTCCCGGAATGACACATCATAACTAGGGAATCAAGTGGGAGGTATTTTGCATGAATCTGAGCCTCATAGCAAGTATAAATAAGGAATAATTGCTTGCATACATCTTTAAAATTTATCAAGTAAAGAGGACTAAATAAGGTAAAGAGAAGAACCTACCTTTTGAAGAAGGAAAAATACTGTCTCCATAGGAAGTATAAAGAACTATCTCGAGGATCCCAATTGGACTAGGCGATCCCCAGTCTAGGGAAGAGGATTGTTTCCCTCCCCCCTCTAATGTGTAAGGACTCACACTAGCTAGATGATTTCTTTCCCAGCCACTCCAATGTAATATCATATCACATCATAGTGGAAAATCCATCCACTTATCATATCAATGCATAGAAAGGACGTAGCTACTAATATTGAGTGGTGAACCTTGTGAAAATATCATGTTCATATAGATACTGCTTTATATTATTGCATGAGATAGGGAAAATAGAATAACCGAATCAATATCTTTATCGGTCAAGAGGTATAGGAATAAAAGATGGAATTGGGGTAAAATATCCCCAATACTGATTCACCCCCTCTCAGTGTTATGTATATACCAAATTGGTTCTCTCGTAAGTGTCATATTAATTTATTATATTCAATTTTTAAATCATTCATATAATTAAGTTATGAAAAAATAATTATACAACTTCAAAGAGATGGTTCTTTGTACTTTTACAAAATTGATGTTTTCATTTCCCAATGAAATGAATGAATTAAAGGTAAAATATATATATCATTTATGAATATTAATAATATCTTAAATATAATATAATCAAAATAAATCTATCTTTATTAGTAACTATGTGGATTAGAAATTTAAAAATAATCGCATCTCTTTGGGGATGCGGTAGTCCACATTTACACACAAGTGAAGTTATAATTTGTCAATTCATGGGATGGTAATAAGGTAAATTATATTTTATTTTCAAATAATCATAATTATTTTATAATAATTATTTATATACCATAAATCCATCATAAATACAGTTCATGAAATGTGGTGAGGGAAAATTTAATAAATTTCATCCGAGTGACGGTAGTTAGTACATATGCACTAGCTAAGAATTTATTTTTTATTGAAAAAATGGTTATGGAAAAGGATTAAAAATTAATCATAATAAAATTTCTGAGTAGGGTATATTTATATCATGGAATATCTATATTGGTATAAAATAATTGTAGGATGACGAAGAAATAAAAATATAGATTCTTACATATTTTTAAAAAAATGTCCTCTAGGTATCATCCTAAGGACTATTTGTTTTTTCTTTTATGATACATATATCATTTATATTGTGTCTAAATAATTTAAAAGATTATTTAGTAGATGTTGGCATAAATATCATTTATATTTATTTATTAAAAGAATGGTGAATAATATGAAGAAACATGGTCCAAAAAAGGCGTTCGAAAGTGGTTATGAATAGTATTAACTGAATTTTGAGCTTTATATAATCCTTATAATTTTAGAATCTATATTATGAGTTTCTTAGAAATAATGTCAGAACAAATACATTTTTCAGATAAAAGAAGTATTTTCCAAAAAATGTAATTTAACTTCCTTTTAATGGAAAAGCCTTCTTAGATACAATATTTGAAACATTTATATATTCCATTCGACAAAATAAAATTCTTCTTTATAATCGGGACATAAGACTATAGTTTCAATAATGTTTTGGTTTTTTTCTGATAACTTTCATATTTGGGTGAATAGTGAAAAATAGTATATTTTAACTGAAAAGAACTTTTTAAATCAAAATAATTTATATTTTTTAATTTTAAATTTTAATGGGTTGGAAGTATAAATAGATTATATTTTTACCATTTAATCCAATTATGGTCATTTTAAGTAATTTCACTTTGAAATTGGACATAAACAAGTATCAAAATTTTGGTAGTTATTATTTCTTAAAAATACGTCCTTTTGTTTTGACAGTGGGAATTAATTTTAAATTAATAAATGAAACTTATATGTTATTAATTTTGTAAAATAGACTTCATTATTGAATTCTGAATATCAAAATTATCTTAGGGTAAATTTTTGGTATTTATCTGAAAACTTGTAATTTTTGATGATTAGTGAAAAACACTAAGTTATAGTTTAAAACCGAATTTTTATTTAAATAATTATTAATTTTAGTTAAATTTTTTTATGTAAAAATAGATACATAATACCTATATAAGTTAAATGTAATTAATTGGAGTTAGGTTATAATAATTTTAGATATATAAAAATTTTATTGATCTTTTCACCATCTTTTACCCACCTCCTAGGAGAATTTGAAAATTCACATAAAACGTAATTTTACCACTTTTGTGAGTGGAATTTAAAAAATCCAAGAGACATGGTTAATATAAAGGTATAATATGTGGTTCAATAAGATAAAAATAATTTGTGGTTAATAGTTACTTTTTACTTTTATATATCATGGTAAAAAGTAAATTGGGTAATTAAGGGTAAAAATGAAAATATTATTACCCTAAAACATTTCTTGATTCTATTGGATTAGTATAATTCTACCAAATAAAACCTTAGTAATTAAATATGAAACTATTTGGTCCACTTCGATTAGATTAGGACATTTATTATTATTTAATTCAAAGAAGAGTTAAAAGAGTTAAAATCAAAGTTTAATAACTAAAACATTTTTAATATTTGGTTATCCATGAGATATATTTTATTATAAATATTAATTAGAAAGTTAAAAATATTTCCTACATAATGGTATTTATTTTATAATATTTAGAGATTAAATAATTTAATTTATTTATGACACAATGGAGATGGATTAATTACCTAATTAATGAAATATTAAAATAATTGATATTATAAATATCCAGATAAATATCATTTGAGACTTTTTATGAATTCCAATAATTTTATAGGTTAATATGACATATTATTATTGTTTATATGAATTTTATTTGAAGTAATAATGTTGTTATAAATTTATCAAAAACAAAATTCCCAATAGTGTCAAAAATGACATAAAAGTGTTTTTAAAACAAATATTATATTATTAACTGATATTACATTTTTAAAAATAAATGGTTCGGAAAAAGGACTTATATAATGATATTTGTATCATTAATGTACTACTTGGGGGACTCTTGGAAGTATATAGTATGTTAATTAATTATATAGTATAAAAATAAAAATAGACATGGTAAATGTCAAACTATTTAACTATGAGTAAAATATAAAAGATAAGGTTACTATAGTGACCCAAACCTATCTACAATCTATTGGTTGAGTGCTGTTCAACCCATAAACACCTTAGACTTTGAATAATACACTTTGGAGCCATTATATATTGAATATAAATTTATTATAAATTAATACTTTAAGTCTTTCCTAAAGAGCCCCTCCTCCCCCTTATAAAAATACACCACTTATAACAAATTCCTTACACCTCTAAAGCCTTTTGGCTCATCCCAAATCAGCCCAATTAATCGTCCTAAATCCCTATATTCCTCTTAAAAGCTTTACAATAAAAATAATGAACTCCAATAGTCCTTTTTGGTTCAAACCAAATAGAGTACCAAAATGAAAGGTAACGATTTGTCTTAGCTTCTTTTCTTTTATTTTACTTATCGAACCCCTAAACTCATTTAATTATTTTATTTCGTTAAAAAATAGTATCTTAAATATACTATGATGTTGTTATGAGAATTATTATAACTACACTTACACACACCACCATCTAATGGGTGAAGAACAAAATGTTTTTGTGGATGGAATCCAAACGCCTCATGAAACGATGATTGGTCAATTATCTCCCACCACCTCTCATGGTGGCCATTATGATGGAACTATAATAAAATATGATATTAATGATATTTATTTTATATAAAATCTTCTTTAATTCCAATTTATATCATACCATAACTCGTTTCATGTAGTATGCATATACGATAATTTCATTTGAGGAAGTGCGGACTACTACCCCCTCAAAGTGATATGACTCCTTCATACCATACATGGAACATATAAGGGATGGTGTTAATGAACACAAGTAACACATATAAGATATTATATTATAATAGAATAATAATATACCTATGTATCATTTGGTTTTTATTCATTTTAAAATGAGAAATGAAATGGAAGTAGCATTCGTGCGTACATAAGGATTACCGTCTCCACTAACGTGATGAGATTCGTTTCCCATCATATCCATTCAAGAATAATTCTCATTTACTGATTAAAAGTAATGTTTAAGGATTTGATATCATTCTGGATTTGAATAAGATACATAATTTCCATAACAAACACAACTTTTGTAACAAAACATATAAAAGAAAAAAAGTTTGTTAACACCCGAAACGACGATAATACTAAAATATTATTAACAAAGCATTATTAGAAGATCATATATGATATAATAATTATGTATATGGTTCTTGTATAATTTAATAACAACGTTTTAACATTTATACAAGAGTTTAACATACCATCGACTAAGTAAAAGTTCAAGGTAAGGGTTTATTTCACAATCTCTTCATTATCCGAGGTTGTTTATACGTAATTATCTACTGGGACCTCTTTATCATCCACAACAATGATTCTTAAAAAGGTATTTCAAATCATTATTAATATTTTAAAGACTATGGGTTAATGTCATTTATACCCTTGTTGACTTTTTATAAGATTTTTATAATTGAATCTTTCTGTCATTTTCCAAACAATGTCATGTTTAACCTTTTCTACAGAATTGAGGTAAGAATGTCTTTTTTTAACTTATACAGTGGGTGAGGATATTTTCCGCCATTATAAAATTGTCAAAGCTTCCCTTAAAATATTATTATAATATTTTCATATTAAATTTTTTATTTTATAATAATGTGACTTTTAAATGATTTAAAAAAAATATTCCTCTCAAATAGTTTTTGATTTCATCTATATCAACATATTTTGATTGATTTTAAGATTATTTTAATGTGATTTATTACGATACAAAACATCCATATTGTATTGATGGTTTTGTGATATGCTTGACTGTGGATGTTTTATTTTTATACCATTCATGGTTTATGGATACTGTATTGACATTTCATATGCTAGTTTTTATACGAATGTTAATGTTATGTTTAAACATGTTCATATAAGGAATGAATTGGACTTAATAAGTGACGGGTGGAGCCTGGTATAGCTCCTCGATGCATCTTCATGTATCTTGAGACAAACTAGTGTCTTGGAACATGGCCATGAGAAAATATTATATTTAGTCTTGGCACAAGGCATTGACTATGTGGTTATGATATTATGGCATTATGCATTCCATCATTATGAAACTGGTTATTGATATTGGATGTGATTATTCGACTAGTAGAATATACATGTGAACTAGTGAAATGGATTATTTCATTTTATCTTTTTCATATTATGCTAAGTTCAAGTTTAAAAGGATTCTTATTTAGTTATACTTTTCATTAAATGTTTATTCTTATTTGTGAATGTTTCGGCTATATTGTTATCCTTACTGAGCATCTAAGCTCACCACTTTCAATGTTTTATTTTTCCTGGGAAGTGAAGAAGTATTTTATGAATGAATTACAAGGATTTTATAAGGGGATAGGACTGTGGAGACAAGATGTTGTTGTAGTTTTCACTTTACGATGTAATGTAAACTTTATGAATGTATCTAGTGATTCCAAGGCTACTAAACTAATCAGTCATTCGAGAATTGATCTTTTGTGATCATGCCAATGTTATATAATAATATATCGACTCTGGGTAACTGGGGTCGGGGAATTATAGTTGGTATCATATTAAGTTTAGTACAAACCTTTGAAGCTATATTTAGATAAACTCTTATTAGAGCACATATACCTAAGATGGACTTTGAGGATTAGTATCGAAGAACATCCTAGAATTTTGGTTTTGTAGATATTTTGTGAGTTTTTAGAGAAATACATCCCTATATGGATAAGAGAAAGTAGTGGCAGCTCTGGCACATATATACCTAGGGGTAAAACCTGAAAACACCGCTTTGATCAAGACTCGAACGTGAACTGGTGCACGACAACAGTCCTTGCTAGACTCTTGGTTACGACACTACCGGGGGATATACTTAGGATAATTCTCATTTTCTTTACAAATGATATTGAAGGGTTTATGAGTATATATTTCCTCAATGAAAAAATTATTATGATTATTGATTATATCCATAAACCATTGAATTTACATTAGGTATTTTACATGATTGGAATTATTCATTGCAATTCATAAACTGACCTAGATTAAGCTATTGTATAGAAATGGCACCCACTAGAAGGAATGTGAACTCCAGCAATAAATATGATCAAAAGAGTAAGAAGGATAATATCTTTCATAGTACTAAGCCAACATTTATAAGGGAAATAGACTCCCATGTATTCTCAACATATGATCAAATAGTATCATGTGTTAATAAGATAAGAAAAGAATTCTATGAGTCCTATGGATTTTAAGGGAAGCAAGAGAAGAAAATGATGGAAGAGAGAAAGATGGATAATGGGAAGAGGGAAAATAAGAATTTTCACATATGTGATTACTATGGGAAGAAACACCCTGGAACTTGCTTGAAGGGAATGAGAGTTTGTTATAAGTGTGGAGAAAAAGGACACCATGAATGTGACTGCAAGGGTAAGAAAAAGGATTCAAATGTACAATGCTTCATCTTCACGGAGTTGGGACACTATGCGAATCAATGTCCCATTCATAAGATTATACTTCAAATGATGTTATTGGATAATAATCAAGTTATGATACTACCACAGATGATGAGGAATGATTAGAGTTCTTATGTTGTTATTAGGGAATTATGTCATTTGAGTGTTGTATCAACAGTGTACCTGTTATAATAATTATAGAGTATATAAGGATTTTACTGCAGTATTATTTCATTAAGGACATGAGATTGTGTGAACCATGAAAAGTGACTCAATAGCAGGTCAAATTTTTGGAAAATATATGGTTGAGATAAAGATAAACAATAATATAGTTCTGACACTGAGGTAGTGATTTTGGAATAATACATTATTGATTTGGATAAATTATATTGGATATTCATGATTACCATGAAACTAATTAATGATGTTTATATTCCATCATTGTTGGAGTTTACAAACTTTTGTATAGAAGGAGTATATCTTGTATTTTATGAGGAATAAGGGATCATGAATGTAATCAATGATGTTTTATGGTAATTCAGGATGTTGCAGTGTTTTAAAAGAATACATGATGAAGGTGTTCAGATGTTATTACGCGGCAAAAAGGATCTTCATTGTGTTTACCTTCCTTATAAATTTTGGACAGTGAGTTTGGAAAAACGTATTTTCGATAATTCTAGTTTGAGATTATTTTTGGATTACCATAAAAGGACACCCCGTAGGTCAGGCGGGAACCCTTCATACCCGGCAAGGCCGCGAGACTTGAACCCGCAACCGAAGGGCGACAAGGGTGTATCACCTACACTGGCCCACATGATATCCTGGATTGAATAATGTAGTCTTTTTAAAAAAAATCTAGTAGATGAATTATAAATTCATTTTTTCAACCCTATACGAAAAGGATAAATAGAATATTATTATTAACTTCTATTATCTTTCAGAATGAAAGATGAGTTTGTGGTAGAAATTAGTTAAAGGATGGGACTCTACTTGTCAAGTATAAATTTTTCTTCCTCCTTTATTCTATGATGAAATTAATTCTTATACATTAGTGAATGGATCTTAAAAAAATGTGTTATCCTAATACCATATTTTTTGTCGAACCGATGGTATTTTAAATCATCATAGATTGATGAATTTAAGCCCCTCAATTTTAAACTTGTTTGTGATTGATGACCTCAATCACTACCTATAAATATTTACATTTTTCCTCCAATTATATGTCTCTAATTTCCACCAATGTTCTTATAATTTAGATCATAATTTGTTGGTGACCCTTTCATTTCCCTTTTCCGCTTATTAAGACAAAATTTTATTATCCTAATTTCTGATGTGGGTTTTCCAGAAGGAATTTTCTATTTTCAACCTTTTATTTTAGAAAAATAATTTCATGTTGCGAGGATGCAATTTATTGAATGAGGGATGAATGTAACACCCCAAGATTTCATAGTACATTAATTCTTCAAAGTAATTCAATAATTTTCACTACATGCAACACCGAGTTCTAACGTACCATGACTTACCAAACAAGTCGTTCAAAAGTGGTTATGAATAGTTTTAACTGAATTTTGAACATTATATAAACCTTATAATTTTAGAATCCATATTATGAGTTTCTTAGACATAATTTAAGAACAAATACATTTTTTCAGATAAAAGAAGTATTTTTCAAAATATGCAATTTTACCGCCTTTTAATGGAGAAGCATTTTTAAATCGAATATTTGAAACTTTTATATATTCAATTTGAAAAAATAAACTTCTTCTTTATAAATGGGACATAAGACTATAGTTTAAATAATGTTTTGGTGTTTTTATGATAACTTTCATATTTGGGTTAATAGTGAAAAATGGTATATTTTAACTGAAAACAACTTTTTAAATCAAAATAACTTATATTGATAAATTTTAAATTTTAAATATTTAGAAGTATAAATAGATTATATTTTTACCATTTAATCCAATTATAGTCATTGTATGTAATTTCACTTTGAAATTCGACATAAACAAGTTTCAAAATTGTGGTGGTTATTATTTCATAACAATACGTCTTTTGGTTTTGACAGCGGGAATTAATTTTAAATTAATAAATGAAACTTCTGTGTTTTGAATATGGTAAAATAGACTTCATTATTGAATTTATAATATCAAAATTATCTTTGGGTAAATTTTTGGTATTTTTCTGAAAACTTTTAATTTTTTATGATTAGTGAAAAACACTGAGTTGTAGTTTAAAACCAAATTTTTATTTATATAATTATTTATTTTATTTAATTTTTTTGTCAAAATAGATACATAATACCTATATAAGTTCCATGTAATTAATTTGATTATGTTTATATTAATTTTAGATATATAAAAATTTTATTGAAGTTCTCACCGTCTTTTACCCACCTCCTAGGAGAATTTGCAAATTCACATATAACATAATTTTTCCTCTTCTGTGAGTTGAATTTCGAAAATACTTGAGAAAAAATAAATATAAAGGATTAAAATTTGGGTCAATAAGATAAAAATAATCTTTGGTGATTCGTAAGGTTTTTTATTATATTTACCACTGTAAAAAGTAAATAGGTTAATTAATGGTAAAAATGAAATTATTATTTCCATAACACATGTCCTAATTCTATTGGATAAGTATAATTCGACCAGAAACAACCTTATGAATAAAATATGAACCTCTTTGGTCCACATGGATTATATTATGACATTTATTATAATTTAATTCAAAGAAGAGTTAAAAGACTTAAAATCAAAGTTTAATAACTCGAACATATTTAATATAGGGTTAAACAAAAGATAAATTCAATTATAAATATTCATTAGAAAGATAAACAGATTTACTATATAATGGTTTTCTATTTATAATTTTTATTCCTTAAATAATATAATTTATTTATGATACAATGGTGATGCAGTAATTACCTAATTAATGAAATATTAAAATAATTGATGTTATAAATATCCAAATAAATGAAATTTTATACTTTTTATGATTTACAATAATATTATAGGTTAATATGTCATATTATTATTGGTTATATAAATTTTATTTGAATTAATAATGCTGTTATTAATTTATCAAAAACAAAATACACAATAGTGTCAAAATTGACATAAAAGAGTTTTTAAAACAAATATTACATTATTAATTAAAATTATATTTATAAAAATATATGGTTTCGAAAAAGTACTTATATAATGATAGGTGTATAATTAACGGACCACTTGGGGGGTCTCTTGGATGTATATATTATGTTTATTAACTATATAATATAAAAATACAAAGAGACGTGGTAAATGTCAAACTATTTAACTTATTGTTAAATATAAAAGATAAGGTTACTATAGTGATCCAACCCTGTATAAAATATATTGGTTTAGGGGTTTTCGACCCATATATACCTTATAATTTTAATAATCCAATTTGGATCCATTAGAAAACTAATATTAATTTGTTATTAAATAATACGTTATGTTTTTTCTAAAGAGCAGCTCCTCCGCCTTATAAAAGGACACCACTTCTATCCAATTCCTCACACCTCTCAAGCCTTTTTTATCTTCCAAACTCTACCCAATTAATCTTTCTACATCAATATACTCCTCTTATAAGGCTTAACTTAGGCAGAAGGCACTTCAAGAGTACTTTTCTGTTCAAACCAAAGAGAGTTATACAAATTAAAGGTAACGATTTCTCTTAGCTTCTTATCTTTTATTTTTCTTCTCTATCCCCTAAACTCTTCTTATTATTTTATTTTGTAACAAAACCAGTATCATAAATATATTAGGATATTTTTATGATATGTATTCTAACTACACTTACACACACCTCCATCTAAAGGGTGAAGAACATAATGTTTCCGTGGTTGGAAGCCAAACGCCTCAGGAAACGATGATTGTTCAATTATCTCCTACCATCTTTCATGGTGGAAATTATGATGGCACTATAATTAATAATGATATTAATGTTATTTATTTTATATATAAGCTTATGGAATTCCATATTATTGAATACCATTATTCTTTTCATGTTGTATATATGTACATGATATTTTCATTTGAGGAAGTGAGGACTACCGCCCCCTCAAAGTGATATGACTCGTTCATATCATACATGTAACATATAAAGGATGGTGTTGATGAAAATAAGTAACACATATATGATATTATATTATACTATAATAATAATATACCTATTTATCATTTGGTTTTGATTCCTTTTAAAATGAAAAATGAAATAGAAGTAGCGTTCTTACGTACGTATGGATTACCGTCTCCGTGAACGCGATGAGATTCATTTCCTCATCATATCCATTCAAGAATAATTCTTATTTGATGATTAAAAGTAATTTATAAGGACTTTATATCATTCTGGATATGAATAAGATACAACCTATCCATAAAAAACATGTCTTATGTAACAAAACATATAAAAGAAAATGAGTAAGTTCACACCTGAAACGACTATAACACTAAAATATTATTAACAAAGCAATGTTAAAAGATCATATATGATATAATATTAATGTATATGGATATTGAATAATTTAATAACTATTTTTTAACTATTATACAGGATGTTAAGATACCATCGACTAAGGAAAAGTACAAGGTAAGGGTTTATTTCAGAATCTCTTCATTATCCGAGGTTGTTTATACATAATTATCTACAGGGACCTTTTTATCATCCACATCCATGTTTCTTAAAAATGTATTTCAAATCAATTTTACTATTTTACAGACTATGGGTTAAAGTAATTTATACACTTTTTGACTTTTTATAAGAAGTTAATAATGTAATCTTTCAGTCATTTTCAAACAATGTCCTTTTTAACCTTTTCGACAGAATTAAGGTAAGAATGTATTTTTTAACTTATACGGTGGGTGCGGCTATTTTTTGTCGTTATAAAATCTTATAAGCTTCTCTTACAAGCTTATAAGAATATTTTCAAAGTAAATGTTTTATATTATAAATACGTGACTTTTAAATGATTGAAAAAAGATATTTCTTTCAAATAGTTTGGATTTCATCTATGTCAACATCCTTTGATGGATTTTAAGATTATTTGAATGTGATTTATTATGATACAAAACATCCATGTTGTATTGAAGGTTTTGTAATATGTTTGACTATGGATGTGTTATTTTTATACCATTCATGGTTTATGGATAAAGTATTGGCATCTCGCATGCTAGTTTTAATACAAATGTTTATGTTATATTTAAACCTTTTCATATGAGGAATGAATTTGACTTAATAAGTGACAGGTGGAGCCTACTATTGCTCCTCGATGCATCGGCAGGTCTCCTAAGACTAACTAGTGTCTTGGCACAAGGGCTTTCCGAAATCTTATTTGTAGTATTGGCACAAGTCCTTGACTATGTGGTTATGATAATCTGGCATTATGAATTCCATCATTATGAAAGTGGTTATTGATATTGCATGTTATTATTCCACTAGTATAATATCCATGTGAATATGTAAATGTCATTATTTCATTTTATCTTTTCCATGTTATGCTGAAGTTCATGTTTAAAAGGCTTTTGTTTTAGTCAAACATTACCTTAAATTTTTATGCTTATTTATGAATGTTTCGGCTATATTGTTATCCTTAATGAATATATGAGCTCACCAATTTTAATGTTTTATTTTTCCCGGGATGTGAAGAAGTATTTTATGAATGACCTATAAGGATAGTATAAGGGGATATGACTGTGGAGACAAGATGTTGTTGTAGTTTTCACTTTATGATGTAATATAAACTTT
This sequence comes from Viscum album, assembly GCA_963277665.1. NCBI lineage: Eukaryota > Viridiplantae > Streptophyta > Magnoliopsida > Santalales > Viscaceae > Viscum > Viscum album. The sequence continues at coordinate 729,531,336 of OY728143.1, read as the reverse complement.
TTGAATGTATCTATTGATTCCAAGGCTACTAAACAAATACGTCTTTCGAGACATGATATTTTGTGATCATGCAAATGTTATGTAATAATTCACCAACTCTAGGAAACTGGGGTCGGGGCGTTACACTCTGCTTGGAGAGAGGAACCGCTGCATAGGGGAGTTGATTAATTGTAATTATTATAAACATTAAAATAATATAAAGCAATTTTCAATGAAAAGAGGATCCAAATTGGATTAGTTTTTTATTTGGGATAGTATAGATTCAAAATTCATTATTTTTTATTATTTTTTATAGTTTAGTTAGAAATATCTTTCTAGTTTGACTCATTTTTAAACCATTTAAGCATTAATATTGTAATGGGTTTTAATCTAGAAAAATATTTATTAGAATAAGAAATTAAACTGTTGTATTTAAAAAAATTAATTATTTTTAAAAATTTTGTTTTCTTATTAAAATAATTTTCTTTAAGGGGAATAGATTAACTTTAGAATTAAATCATATAACATTGTAAAACATTGTTTTACAAAAAATCAGTTCTCAAGAAAAAAATGAACATACTCAAATTATTTTCATTGTAATAATAATTATGTGAATGTACATGTATTTAATTGAATATATAATCAAAATATTTATTTAAAAAAGCTTCCTAAAATGTAAAAAATATAGTTTTTTAGGATCAAAACACATTACATACATAATATAATAAATTTCTGAAAAATATACAATTTCACATTTAAATGATATTATATTAATTTTTAATTATTTGTTATTAAATGTATAATAAATAAATAAATTTTAATCATGTATATAAAATTCTTTTACATTCTATAGAAACTCAAACATATATAAATTATTTATTAATTAAAAAAATATACAAATAAGATAATTGTTTTAAATGAAATTCATTTAACCAAGAATGGTAAGATGACTATTCATTACTATAAATTCAATATTTTATTAATGTAATTAATTGTTAATTTTTAATTATTACTAAGATATATCGTATATTTTAAATATATATTTATTCAAAACTATTATATTTTAAAAAAATTCATATTTTAATATATTCATAAAATAATATATTCGTAAAGAATTAAGGTAATTTCTATACATGGATTTGAACAATTTTATAACCAATTAATTTATTTAATCAATTTAAATATAATATAAAATTATATATTTCATTTTTATTTTCAATTAATCAGTATTCAATTATTTTTTATGTTTTGTTCATCATAAGCTATCGAACAATTCAAAATTATTAAAAAGAAAATAACCTAATGTCTCGTGTTGTTACATTTTACACCAATATCCATCCTTGAAAATTCGATTTTTTATTTCAAATAGAGGGGAAAACAAACCACAAACTAAGGGGGCCTAATATAGTGCAGGATGAGGTCATACTCTTTGAACATGTTTACACCATATGGTTTCAGATAGTTAATGGAGATGATACGAGTACAAATGTAACTATGGTCTGACAAAGAGGCCAAATGATCCGAGACCATGTTCCCCTATTTCCATGTATGGGTGACTCATATGTTGTTGATAAGAAGATCACTGCATTTACGAACTGTATAGGTTCTGGATCAAGGAGATGAACCTTTCCCGCTTGGGGAATCATTAAGGAACATAGAATCTTATTCAATCTGGGAGATGTCTAGGTTCTCTTGCATGAAAATGGTGAGCCTGGTGAGCATTGATTTTTCATCGACCTAAAGTGAGGGACCATTTATGTTGATTGAAGAATAGTCCATAACAAAAAATTCCCTAGGACCTCGAACCACACCTCCACCTCTCATAGCACCTATAACAGATGAGCTATCCAAATTCAATTTTAAACCTACAAAAGGGGGTGTGCCAACATACCCAATTACCATTTGGCTTGTCAAAGAATGGAACTGGAGCATGGGTTCTAACATGAAGAATATAAAAATATAGAGCATCGTGAAAATCAGAGATGATCAGAACCGTAACAATCAGAAGTAAATGAGTCCTCATAATGATGGACCTCTCCCAATGGATTTGGCCATTGAATATGGCTTGGTTCCTCACTCTCCAGAGACTCCAAGACCCATGACTATATGTCACCTGTAGATCCATCCATTCATTTACCAACATAGATTATACATTGAAACATATGTACAAAAACATAGCATCCTTGAGATCCTAAGAAGAGAGGGCTATTAGGCCTCTGAAGACGGACCACACTTCCTATGCCCATTCCCCATTTAGTTAATATATTAAAAGTAATTCATTGATAGATGACTGATATTTCCAATCTAATACTTAATAGGATTATATTCCTATTTTTGGAGTTGAGGAACACTTTTAGCAGTGATATATTTAATATGAGAAAATATACACACTATATTTTATTCCACTTTATAAGTCGAATTTCATCCTTAATTTTTTATTTTGTTCATTTTATACTTCTATTTCATCTCTTACTCTATGAAAATATTATTCAAGATTCTTTTTTCATAAATAAATTAGTTTTATTTATATCTTTTTTTTCACATGATCTGGAAAGGAAATTTTTTTATTTCATCTACTAATATACATTAACTAAAACTAAAATCATTAGTATAAGTTATGATAATATCCAAAATTAATAAACATTGACATTATCCCTCAAACATAAAAAATAAATCCCATTGTTGAACATAAATAATTCCTTCAATATCATAAATGAAAACACATCAAAATATAGATGACCAAAATTAATATATATTCATAAATATTCAAATATTTTCTATCAATAATCTGAATAATCAAAAAATCCACAATACATTTTTATATTATTCTACATATGATCTCAATAATTATCCGCCAAATATAATCCCATCATAGAAAATATAATTCCATTTTATGTAACCATATATTGTTGAAAATATTGTGATCTTCCGCAAAGATAAAATAAATATCATAGTCACTAAATAAATATTTAATATCATATATTTCTATAATATGATAACCCCTTTATTTCCATTTCTTATAAATAAATTATCATCAAATAACATGATAACATTAACGGTCATTTATTTATTTAAACTTATGTCCTTGATTACATTCTTCCTATATAACATCACATGGATAATTATTTTAAACCTAATTGTTATGTATACATAAATTATATTACTTAACCCAATCATCATGATGAAAAGTTCCCTCAAACATGAAAAAATACCAAAATAGAAACCATCAAATGTATATATAGATGCCTTTAAACACATGGTCATCAAAAAAATTTATAAATAAGGTCCAAATCCTTATTTAATTGAAAAGTAAATATTTTAAAAGGTTATAATTTTTTTATTCTCAATGTTCTTTTTTGTTTTAGTGCAATAGATAATTTTCCAGTAACCCTTTTATAACAAACCCAAACATTGCAAAGTGGACACATCTAATCAATATCCATTTTCTCACTTTAAAGAACATTTAAAATTCATCATTTGTAATTTTCATAAATAATCTTCCTGATTTTTAAATTTAATTAATTATTATTAATAATTGTGCTTATACCCTTTGAAAAGAAATCAAAACTTTGGTATGAAGACAAAAATATCTATATGGGACATAAAAAAAGAATATAAGAAATTCCTTTTTGTATTTAAAAACAATGATATCAAACATGAGTTGAAACACCCCAAGGTTTTTAAAACAAATTAAAATGAATGATATAATGAAACACTATATAATAAAAAAATTAAGGATATATTTATAAAATAAATTATTTTCATAATTTTTCATCTTCTGTGATTTGAATTTCAAAAAACAGAAATCTACTGTTGTGATAATTAAGTTACTTGGTGTCTTAAAGAACAAACCAATTTTTTTATTAGTAAAATACCATCATGAATAGTAATAGGAATATTAATATGAACCTTATGAATATTAAATATTAAATTTTATTTTTGTTTCTTAAGGATATAAGATAATGAGATCTTGATTAAATTTTCATTGTGATATAAAATCAGTTATAGTTTAAAATTTTTCAATTTTTGCATAAATTAATATTTTACTGAAAAAATAGATAAATTATATTGATAAAATTATTTTCAACAAATGGAGTTCAATTTTGAATTTACCTGTTGAAAAAAGGGTTACAGTGAGTTTTTGGGGTATTTATATGATTGTTGAATTTTTGGTGAATATTAAAAATATATTTTTATGTTATTGGTGTGTTTGATGACATCATAATGATTTAATCATTGTGGTTGACTCTTTAGGATAAAAATATGATATGATATTTCCCAATTGGCCAATACCATGTGAAAATCCATGGTAAATACCATGGTTTTTTAAAATAACATTAATGATGTGTCCTTTGAAAAATAATTAAAGAAGTCCCTCTCATTCACTATAAATACAACCCTCGGCCCCTCTTACTATATGACCTCTCAAGATTTGATAGTTTTCTAAATTAGGACCAGTACCCTTATAAAAAATGTTTTCTACATCCATGATAAACAAGTCTAAACAAAAATCCAAAACTAAAGGCCTTAAAGAGAATCTCAAGGTGAAGAGATCATGAGGTAATAATCTTCTTCCATTTTCTTGTCATTTGTTTTCAGTTCATTTAATTTTCATATACTCCCTTACCCACCCCTTATAATAGGGGCATGAATTCTCTAAAATATAATATATTCTATATTTTATAATGTTTAAGGAAAATATTTAATCATCATTCTTCCTATCCTCTTCGACTTATTCTAATAAAACAACATATGTGATATGCCGACTTACCAAAATCTTGGACGATGTGTTTTAAATTTCAATCGCATCATTCAAAAATTGATCTAAAATCTTTTTAATGGTGAATGAATAATTTAATGTGTATTAAATATCATCTTTAATGTTACTGAGTTATCATATATACATAATACAATGTTATATAATGAAACAACATCATGATTTTTAGTGAACAACAAAAATGATCTAAACATATATCACTAATGATTTATCTTAATATTTATCCTCATACCATATATCAAAAATAATTTATAGAATATTTTACTATTAATTAAACATAAAAATACCATTTCATTCCACTACTGGAGTTTTTCATCCATTCGACAAGGAAATCCATTACTAACCGGCCTTGAAAATTATGTAAAGAACCCACCTGAAACAATCGAATGAACAAACTATTATTTGTGAATGAGTTGAATGATTTAATAAATTTTCCATATATGGTCTTATAAACATCAATACCTTTATTTAAAATATAAATAACTCTTTTTAAACCCTTATACATGAGTTTTAAGTAAGTTTCTAGTAAGAGAAACCTGAGGTAAGTGAATTCTTACACCAATTTCCATGCTTTGGGTCAAATTTCTACTTCCTTAATTATGTGATACTGAGATTATTTGCGTAATTAATATCTAATATATTATGATTTATTATACTTATTTAATGTATATACAAATCATCCTTTAATTATATTAATTTTCACTTTAATTATGTGATTTTTGTAAGGAACATTCCATAAAAAATCCTATTTTAAAATTCTATTTTAAAAGATTTGACATGATTGTTTTTAAAAATTATTACTATTTGGTGAATATGTTATGGTTATTACGAATTTTTAATGATTATGGGTAGGACCTATATCTCCCTTTAATGCATTCGGTGTGTGTATGTTGGCAGTAGTCTATATAGTTACTATATATATATGTGACGATTACACCATAAGGTAGCTATGAGTGTTGCAAATCATATGGTTTTTCTGAGGGTTAAAAAATTATGTAATTAATGAAACTAGATATAATTATTCTCTATTTATTTTTTCTATGATTTAAGGAAGTCTCATGTTTCATAATGTATGTATATAATTCTTTATGGGTGAGAAGAATGTATTTGTGAAAATTATTTTATATGTTTATAAGTATTCATGGACTAATGGTTTATTTCCTTCTTTTTATATACCTTAATGATATTTTTTATTCTCATATCATGATTTGAAATTATTTCCACATGTTATGGGGACTTTTATGAGAAAGAAGGAATTCCTATTAAATGTGATGAATATTTTCAAAAGTTATCATCTTGTTGTTTGGTGGGTATAATTGTATGTTTTGGAAGAAATGAATATTATATTAATGTTACCATTTTTTATGATTTTGGGTTGATATGTATGTATTATGTCCTACCATAATAAAAATATAAAAAAAAACGTTCTTCAAGAATGTACTGATGTGAAATCTAGTTGAAATAACTAGAATTTGTAATGTTTATCTCTAGGGTCGTATAGTCGGTATCAGTGCATGGTTTAGATAAAATTAAGGGTTATGAAGAAGTTAATAGAATATAATAAATGATTACTACCCTATTTTAATGATTAAATGATAGAGAATTTAATGATTATCATTTTGCTGCATCATAGATTTTTCTATTCAGAATTTTTTTTTTCAAATGAAACAGGGAAGTTAACGTTGGAAGGAACTGAGATGTTGATATCTTTCTGAATCCACAACCAGGAATGTTGGAAATTGGAACTGAGAAGTTTGTGATAATAATAGATCAATAGGAAAAATAAATAATTTGTGTTGGTATCCATTTTTCATAAATGTTTGGGGTCGAAGTCTCATTTTATTATTAAAGAAAATCAAAGACCTCTTTCTACTGGGTAGTGGGAGACCCATTACATAGCCTAAAGGCCCAGTGGGCTTGTAGCCCATTATATAGCCCGTAGGACAATTTTTTTGGCCCAATTGAAATTTTTTAAATAGTAACCCGGCTGCTACAGGACTACACAGTACCACCACTGCTACAGTGCCCTGCCACCGCAACAGTACCGCCAATATACAGTACCACCACTGCTACAATACCGCTACAGTACTGCTATAGTCCCTGTACTCAATGGGGTTTGATCCCCTATTTGTGTTGGTATCCATTCAAGTAAACAAATAGAGTAGGAAAATATGAACATAATGATAGTGGAATATTATATTAAGGTATATCGTCCTCCTTTTATTATATATTTTTACCTAATATCGGTTGAAGTATATATTAAAGCACATGAAAATATATTTGATTTTATGATTTTTTTCATATTAGAAAAAGGTATGTCTTTCCATTTGTGATTTTAGAGGTAAATATGAGTAGTTAGGGTTACTCTTCATCAATTTTAGAGATAAATAAGAGATTTAGTGTTTAGAGTGGGATGAATTTAAAAGTATTTTGGTCACGAACCGACCCTACCCAGGCTCGAACCACAAATACCCCAAGACCGCCTCCATAGGCCATGGGCTGGCGACCAGCACCGAAGGCACAACAACTCAGGGAGGGATTTTTCTAAGTACCTGTACACACACACACGTAGCACACTCAATGTAGCAGTGAAAAGTAAAGGAGAAAAGACAAGTAAAGTAAAAGGGAAACTGCTATATATATAAAGAACAAAAGTGCATCGACCTCTAACAATACAATGAAAGATAAAGGTAAACGAAAAAGGAAGAAAGGGAAAAACATGCACCCAAACATAAAAGTACCACAACAAGGAAATAGGTGAACAAAAAGTAAACAGATGGAAGGGTCCCCCAACTGGAACCCAACTCTTACAACCGCATGTGGTCCATGCTCCTAAACTCCTAAGATCTATTTAAGTCATGACCATCTTGTCCGTCGTCTGCAAGGGCATACCAAGTGTAGGCAAAGCCCAAGCAGGGGTGAGTATAAAAATAATCAGTAGGATACCCTGAAGGATCGAGGGAACAACAAAGGAGGTACTGAAAGGTGAGCAGTAGATCAAATGTGGAATAGAAAAGGGGTATAACCATATGGTCTTGTCCGATCTTCTTGATAGAGCATATGTATTTGTATATACCTTGTTCTGGTACCCACTTCTTGGGTTTTGTTACTCTCCATCCTGGAGAGGCGAAGACGTGTGGGTTATTCCACGTGCTTTCCTTGTCTATATTCTCATTTTTGAACGAGTTTACTCTCCTGCTATAGGTATTGAAAGCTTGACGGGAAGTTCATCTTCTCACCATTCCTAGATCATTGTGTTAGGATGAGTCTACTACCTTCCTCTTGTTGGGTTGAGCTATACTCTTTACTACACTCTCTGTTGTACTACTTTTCTATTCCCCATTCGATCTACAACTCACCCTTTGTTACCTCATTTGTTTCACCCTCGAGCCTTTAGGGTATCCTACTGAGTATTTTTGTACTCACCCATACTTGGGCTTTGCCCGCACTTGGTGTGCCCTGGCAGACGACAGATAGGTTGGTTGTGACGTCAGTGGATCTTAGGAGTTCAGGAGCATGGACCATGTGTGGTGGTTGGAGTCGGGTTCCAAGTGGGGGACCCTTCCAGCTGTTTACTTTTTGTTCACCTGTTGCCAGGTTGTGGCACTTTTCTGGTTGGGCACGTTTTTTTTTTCCTTTTTTCCTTTTTCATTTACCTTCAACTTACTTTATACTGTTAATGGTCGATGCACATTTGTGGTTTATATATATAGCATTTTCCCTTTTACTTTATTTTTCTTTTCTCATTTACTCTGCACTGTTGCATTGAGTGTGATGCGTGTGTGTGTGTACAGGTACTTTGGAAAATTCCTCCCCGAGTTGTTATGCCTTCGATGCTGGTATCCAGCCCCTGGCCAATGGAGGCGGGATTGGGGTAGTTGTGGTTCGACCCCGAGTAGGGTCGGGTCGTGACAATTTTCATTTAATTTTTTTGACAAAGGGTGTTCGATTTAGGATGGAGAATACATTCCTTGAATTGAAAGAGGAGGGTGATTCAGTGGATGTATAAGAAAACAAAATGACATGACTAGAGAGGTATGCTCCAAATCATATTCTGGATCTTGATAGATGAATTAATCATTTTACTGTGTATTGATGACATGATATTGATGGGATTGGGTACTATTGAGTTCAAATGTTATGAGAAACACGTTTGATATACATAGATTGTAAAAATGTTGTATTATGATAACCATTTGTACGTTGGGGAAAAAAATAAGAAGACATTTAGATGGTAAGAGATTGAAAGTAATAAAGTAACAAAATCTGATGGTTGGAATGTCCATTTAACCGTTTGTGAAAAGTGTAGTAAAAATATCCACAGGGAATACCTTACCAAAACTGGGAATCATTTTTGATGTGTTATGTTTAGACATATGGCCCTATATTTTATTGGAAATAATCCAATGACTAATCCTTATCAGAAAACCATAATGTTTCTTGAATGTAGTTAAATTGATGATATTCAAATACCCACACAAAGAAGGATCAGAAATATGCAAATAATACTGACTATAAGAAGAAAGGTGTAGTGAGATCTCTTGTGACTATATCTGCAGACGCCGTTCCATCCAATAAAGTTAAATTAGGTACCTTGTTTGTTTAGTTGTATTTTTCTAATATTTTTATTTATATGGGGTCTAAATATTTCCATATTTATGAGAATTGTTTTGGTGAAATGGAAATGCCACCACAACAAATAATAACTAAACTTATTGTTAAATCATTAGGGGTAAATATTAAAGAAAAGATGAATTATAAAAATCATTTTATTGTTATATATGGAAATACAGTACCCGACAACCTTGTTTTTTCCTTATTAGAGTTTGATGTCATTATGGTTATGGATTAGTTTTTTTATCATGCTATGATTGATTATAGTGCTAAAGAAGTTGTCTTTTCTAATAGAGTTTTAGTTTTTATACAACAATGAAACCATAAAAATGATAACATATTAGGAAGCTGAGAAACTATTGAAATATGGAAATGAATGTTATCTTGCTTATATTATAGTAAAAAAGGTATCATTTTAGATTAATGATGTCCTAGTGGTATTTAAATACTGTTATGTTTTCCCTAATGAGTTACTCAGTGTTATACATGATCTGGAAGTTGAATTCACAATTGACATAGTTCTTGATGCTAATAAAATTTCGAAACCCCCATATAGAATGTCTCAAATAGAACATGTTGAATTGAAAATTTAGCTTCATGAGATTCTTGATAATGTATTCATTCATATTAGCACTTCTCTATGGGGAGCTCTATTTTTTCAGTCAATAGGAAATATGTTCCAATTATACTTTGTGGAGATTATAGAACATTGCATAGAATCAATATTTAAAAAAACAATCTTTTGCCTCATATCGATGATTCATTTGATCATATCCAAGGAGAAATGTATTTTTTTTAAGGATGACCTAAGGTCAGGGTACCATCAGTTGAAAGTAATGTAAGGATAAATTACAAAGAATGTGTTTTTTACAAGATATGGGCATTATGAATTTATGTTATTTCCATTTGGGTTAACTAATTCAACAACTATATTCATGGATCTTATGAATAGAATATTTCTTGAGGTCCTGGATAAGTTTATGGTTATCGTTATAGTTGACATTTTTGAATATTCTAAATCTAAAGAGGAGTATGAAAAACATCTAAGGGATATTTTTCAAACCTTAAAAGAAAATAAAATTATAGACAATTCCAAAAGTTTGATTTTTGGTAGCAGAAAATTTCTTTTCATGGGAATATTGTAAATATTGTTAGAATAAAAATTGATCCTTCCAAAACAATGGTGGTTGATGAATTTCCAAGACCAACAAATGTAATATAGATTTTTAGTTTTCATAGATTAAAAGGTTCTAACTAATGGTTTGTTAAAAATATTACTTGGTTATCTAGCCCGCTTACTAAGTTAACACAAAAGGGGTTCAATTTGATTGGATAGAAGAATGTGATGTTTGGTTTTAGGAAATAACAAATACATTGGCGAATTATTCAATTTTTTCTTGGCTTTCTAAAATTGGTGATTTTGTTATCTACAATAATACTTCATTGTTGGGGCTTGGTTATGTTCTAATACAGAATGATCAGGTAATGGATTATGCTTCAAGACAACTAAAACCTCATGACATAAATAATCCCACACATGATTTGGAATTATTATCTATTGTTTTTTTGTTTGGGAATTTGAAGGAATAATTTATATGGAGAAAAATGTGAAATATATACCAAAAAATAACTATTTTAAGTATATATATACTCCAAAAAAACTAAACATGAGGCAGAGAAGATGGCTAAAATTAATAAAGGATTATTATTTCCCGATCAATTACCATCTAGGAAGAGCAAACAAAGTGGTGGATGTCTTATGTCAAAAAAATCATGAATCATTTACCTTGTTACTTTTGGAACATAACCCCTTGATTAATTATTTGATAAATTTTGGATTAGAAGTTGTTGGTACATGAAATTATAATGTTTATATTTTTCATTTAGTGAAATAATCATTTTCAAACAGAATGAAGCAAGAAAAGAAGGAAGACATGGTGGTATAGAAACAAGTAAAATTGGATAAAATGGTTATGTTTCTTGAATTTAACATTGATAAATATTTTTCCTTGATATTTGGAAAAAGATTGTGTGTGCCTTGTGATTATCACCTGAAGAAAGTGTTGTTGTGATAAGATCATAGTTCATTATTTTTAGTTCATCATGGAAGCACAACGATGTATAGATTCCTTTAGGAGTATTGTTATTGGGATGAAATGAAGTGAGATTTTATAGATTTTACCGTGAAATGATCGACATTTAAATAGGTTAATGCAGAGTAGTTGTTATTGAATGGGATGATTTAGCCTTTACAAGTTCTTGAGTAAAAATGGGAAAATATTTCCATGGAAATCATTATGAGTCTACTAATGAATTATTGAGTAAAACATGCAACCTAGGTTATTGTTGATTAACTGACTAAAATTTATCATTTTTTCACATTCGACATACAATATCTCGAGACCAACTTTCTCGAGTGTCCCTTAATAAGACTGTCAAGTTACATGGAGTTCCTATTTCTTTTGAATCAGACCATGTTCCTAGTCTCACTTATATATTTTGGAAAGGCCTTCATAATTCATTGGGAACAGAATTAAAATTATGTTAAACTTTTCGTTCTCAATTAGATGTGCAGTCAGAACGGACGATTCAGAAGTTGGAGGATATACTTCAAGCATTTTCAATAGATTACTAGTGAATTTTGGGTCATAATATTTCTCTAGTTGAATTTTCTTATAATAATATTTTTCATTGTAGTATAAATATGACACCTTTTGATGCATTATATGGGAATCAATGTCAAACTACAACATTTTGGGATGAATTTGGGAAATTAGAGTTGATTGAACATGATTTAGTGGTGGTAGTGGCTGCGAATGTGAATATGGTCTAGGAAAACATGAAGACATCTCATATTAGGTCGAAAATTTATATATATAAAACGATTAATTACTTTTCTGTCAATGTTGGTTATCATGTTTTTCTTAGTATATCACCATGGAAAAGTTTTATGAGTTTTGGTAATAAAGGAAAGCTATGTCCAGTGTTCATTGGAATAAATAAAATCCTGGTAAAAGTCCAACAGGTGACCTCCTGAGTATATTTATCTCCAATTCTATCTTAGGTACCAAATGTATTTCATGTTTTCATGTTGATAGTGTATGTTCTAGATTTATCTCATGTTTTGATCTTGGAAGTAGTTTAGCTGAAGGGAACCTTTTTTATCATTAGAAATTTGTTCAAATTCTTAATCAAAGATAACAAGTATCTTGGAATAAGGTAATCCACTTAGTAACGGTTTTTAAATAAACCACTTGGTTGAATAATAAACATGGGAATAAAAAAACTCCATGAGGGAAATGTAACCTCACTTCTTAAATAAGTAAAAAATAGTGATGATTCAATTTCCAAAAGTTGGGGAGAAAGTAACACCCCAGGATTTTAAAAATATATTGAAATAAATGAAAACCTCAATCAATACATAATGATTTTTATGGAGATAGTAATAAATACATATTAAAAATAATTTTTCTACATATATGATTGGAACTTTCAAAAATGTTCATCTACTTTTGAGATCAGTATGTTACCTGCTGTCTGATAGAACCAACCGTGTTTTTTTGGTTAATAATAGTATCCCATTGTGAATAATAATATGAATAGTAATATGACCCTTATGAATATTTAATCATATTATTATTTTTTTTAATAAATTTTATAATATAATGAGATATTGATTTAATTTTCAATGGGATATAAAAATAGTTATTTTTTTAAAGTTGATATGTAATGATTAAATTGTTATTTTTATTTAAAAATTAAATTAATCATGTTTAGAAAAATATTTTAAAAAAATGATGTGACAATTTTAATTTTAAATATCAAAAAATTGTTAGAGTGAATTTAAGGGATTTTTCAGAAATAGATGAAATTTAGGTGAATAATAAAAACCTGTTTGAAAATTTATGTATGCTTAATGACAACATATTGATATATTATGTTTGGTCAAATCTTTAGGATTAAAATATGATATGAGGTGTCACATGTGGCCAATACCGTGAAAAAAACATGGGTGAAGTCCTTGGTTTTTCATGTACTACTAATGTGGTGTCCTTTGAAAATTAATTGAAAACTCCCCCACATTCACTATAAATTCCATCCTCACATACATTTTCCTCTCACACATATAAGTAATTTAACAATGCCTAAATTCTGAATAATCACCTACCTAAGGATCTTCCACACATCCAAGACATACTAGTCTCAACTAAATCCCAAAACCAAAGGTTTTAAGGAGGATCTCCAAGAGAGGAGATCAAGAGGTAAGAATCCTATTCAATTTTAGTTTGTTTTCTTTTTAATTCGCTTCAATTTCATATAATCCTTTCACATACCCTTATAAACGAGGGAATAATGATATATAATCTTATATATTCTTGATTTAATCATGTTTATGGAAAATAATAATCATTATTCTTCCACTACTCATCCTTTTATTCTAAAAATAAAAAACCATCTGTGATGTGCCAATTTACCAAAATCGGGGATAATGTGTTTTAGTATTCCATTAAATCAATAAAAATATGTTATAAAACCATTTTAATGGTTGAAACAGACATTAAGGCGTATGATATATCCTTGTTAATGTTCTGGAGTAAATAGATATACATAATATTATGTTATATAATGAAACTAGATGGTGATTATCAAAGAACAACAAAAATTATCTAAAAAAATATCAGTACAGATTATTCTAATGGTTCATTATAATTCCATATTAAAAATAATTTATGGAATCATTTAATATTATTAAATCATATTAATACCATTTCATTACACTTCTAGAGTTTTTCTTCCATTCGACCATAAAATCCTTTAAGAACCGATGTTGGAAATTATGTAAAGAACAACAAATTATTAATTAATGGGTGGATGATGTTATAAAATGATCATATGAGGTGTTATGAACATAAATATGTTTCTTGTAAATATGAATAACATTCTTTTTAAAATTATACCTGAGTTTTAATCATTTTTAATGTAATATGAACATGAGGTAAAGGAATTCTGAACCCAATATCCATTCTTTGGGTAAACATTCTACTTCATTTTTCATGTTCAGAAAAAATTATTTGTGTACTTTAGTTCATTTAAATTATTATTTATTATATTTATTTATATTATATACACATAATCATTTGATTATAAAAATTTTCACCTCAAATAATTTGATATTTGTAAGGTAAAATCTTTTAAAAATCATCTTTTAAAATTCTAATTTACAAAATTCAAAATGAATGTTTTTATACAAGTATTATTGTTTGATGAGTATGTTATGGTTATTCAGAATTTTATATGATAAAGGGTTTGACCAATATCTCTCTCTAAGGAATTCGGTTTGTGTATGTTGGAGGAAATTTTTATTGTTATTTCAAGAGTTACTACGATGGTTAAACAATATGGTAACCACAAGGGTTACATTGTAAGTTAGTTGTGAGGGTTAAAAATCATAAGGTATCTATGAGGGTTAAAAAAATATGTAAGTAATTCCCCATGATACCCTTATTCTCTATTTATGTTTTCTATGATTTAGTTAAATCTCATGTTTTACAATTTAAGTACATTATTTTTTATGTGTAATAAATTTGTCTTTGTGAAAATGATTTCATATGTTTACACTTATTCATGGCCTAGTGGTTTATTTATTTAGCTTAATATATTTTAATGGGTCATTTATGCTCATAAAATGTTATTAAATACATTCCATAGGTTATAATGATTTTTAAGATATTGAAGAAAGTGAATTTAAATTTAATGAATATTTTTCAAGGAAATCAAGATTTGTTTTCTGTGTATAATTTTATGATTTTGGAGAACTCGATATTGTATTAATGGTACCCACTTTGTGTTCTTGTTGGTTGATATGTATGAGTTATGTCCAAAATTACTAAAACTATTAACTGAAAAGATCTTCAGGAATGTAATGAAGTGAAATATAGTGAAAATAACAATAATATGTAATTTTATGGGAATGACCTTAAAAGATTGTTTTCCTTAAACATAATTAAATTTGATATTAAGTCATCTTTTACATT
This sequence comes from Viscum album, assembly GCA_963277665.1. Classification (NCBI taxonomy): domain Eukaryota; kingdom Viridiplantae; phylum Streptophyta; class Magnoliopsida; order Santalales; family Viscaceae; genus Viscum; species Viscum album. Next base: position 729,515,931 of record OY728143.1, on the reverse strand, counting down.
TACATGAAATTAGATTTACTACCTGTTTTTCTCTTCAACTAAATTATATGAAATAATAACGATAAAATCCTTATTTTGATTGTTTCAGATAAAAAAAATATATCCCTAAAAAAATTTGTAAAAAACCAAAATTTTTACCCAAGAGGGAATAATCATTTCATAAAAATAATCCTTATTATACCATATATAATAAAAATATTTCGATGAAAAATCAATAAAATTAATAGAAACATCATGTAGGTTCTATGTGAGTTTTTCTCCATAAAGCCCATATAATAACCCAAAAAAATTAAATTACCAAATCAACTAATTCTAAAAAAATTCTTCAAAGGGATCAATCATTTTCCATTTATTTTGATAGATATATTAGTCTAATGAAATCATGATAAAAATGTACAAGGACTATAACGTACTGTAACATGTAAAATATTTCATTCCCCTTATAAAACTAATAAAGATACACTTTTGAACCCATTTGTAAATAACTTTTAGATATTTTTACATCTCGTTCCTTTAAATCATTAATTTCCAAAATAAAATACCCATAATCAAGGGAAAGAGAGTGTTTCTTTAATGAAAACATAATACCCTATTATATAATCCAAATAAGAAATATTAGTTGTGAAGGAGGAAATGTTTTTTTTCCAATTTTATATGATAAAATGGAACATTTTTTCCTTTTGTAAATAGAATAAAAATATTCTATATAAAATATGAAAAAATATTCCTTCTGAAAACCACTGAATTAGAGTAAAAATGGATAGAAAAATTCCTCCATAATTAATTTATGTACAAATAAATATATATAAAAATTAATTCAAATATTATGGATTTTAAAGAAAATGATTTAGAAAATATTTATTTAAAACATTTAAAACAAGGATATAAAATAAAGTCACCCTCACCTTTTGTCGGGCATATAACATACATCATTTTATTTCATGAATAATAAAATTATGTAAAATATTTAATAGAATAATAATTTTTTTTAATTTTTTTATTACTATTATTTAACTTATATACATGTTATACTAAATTACATAATAAATAATGCTTACATTTTAGGTTTTGAGAGCTTTTAACTTATATGGCCAAATGAAATTGGTGGGAATAATATGTTCAAATAAATCATGAATATATAATTTAAGAAAAAATTAATTGTGTTTTTATTAAATTTTTTATAAAATAAATACTGTATTATAAACAATACATTATGGTGGTTATGAAATATAAATTACATTACATCATAGTGATGACTATCCATATGTACACATGAGTAACGTTACCATATTTCAATGAACATGAGATAAAATAGGTATGTATCATATAATATTTTCAGAATATTATTATATAAAAAATACCACACCATAGATTTAAATACACTTATATACACAAGCTATGTCAGGTCGAGATGAAAAATAAAATACATTAGTTGTTATGACAGTAGTTCACATGTACAGACTAGAAACATTTTAATTTTTCATTTTATTGTAACAAAATATGTAAAATATTTATTTACTGATAAATAATGAAATTTACATCACATATGTCATATTATTTTTATTGGATATATCCTTATGACCAACCATATCAGTGGGTGATAAAAAATAAAATACATCATTTCACAAGGTGACAGTCTATATGTATACATGTGAGATGTTTTTATTTATTAATAGATATTTATTTAGTTTAAATGGGTTTACAACATAAACATATTACATTCTAATACTTCAATGATGCATATTTTATTATATAATCATTGTCGATGATTGTTTGAATGAGGCGTAAGAAAAGATAAAATGAAAACACTATGTTAGGAACTGTAACTATTTTTTGGAAACCCTCCTTAGTTTAATACAGGAATCCTTTTTATGATTTAATTGTTATAAAATAGACCTCTAGGTCATATGGAATGATTTTAGGATTAGATTTTTATAACATCCTCAGATTTTAGAAGAAGAGTATTTTTTTGATAGCGTAAAAAATAAAAACAATGTGAACTAAGATGAGAATGTAAATCCCCAATACATTATGGTATATTTTTATAAAAATTTAATCTTATAAATATCAATCAGTATACAAAACCTCAATAATTTTATGTTAAATAGCATATTCAACAGACTACACGAAGCTTAAACAACCACCGATATATATAACTGTAATAAAATTGCGATTCAATTGGGAGGGTATGAATAATATTGACCACATTTTGATATATATATATATATATATATATATATATATAACATACTTAAAAATTCTCAATTAATTATTTATTAAACAAGCACTCAATTTTTAGTAACGTAATTTTTTTCTTCAAAAATGTGTTTTCTTCAAAAATGATTATTAGAAATTTTTATTAAAAATTATTAAAATTAATTTTATGACATGTAGAATGGTTATATTATAAAAATAAAATAATTTTTGAAATTAGAATATCAAAATTTACTTTGGGTTAAAGTTTAATATTTTTGAAGAAAATATTGATTTTTTTACTAAATAGTGAAAATAATGATTTTTGAAAAATAATGATTTATTTTGAATAAACAAAGTAATTTGAAATTAAATATTCTTTAGATTTTATTTTATATATTATATGTTTTATTAATTTATATTTATTAAATTAAATTACTTTTTATTTGAATTTATAATGTAAATACTTATAATTTTGATTCTTATTTAAAGAATAGATTTATCTAAAAAACTATTCTAAAATTCATAATGTTTATATATTTTAATTAATTAATGTATTTCCTAAGGATTTAAGTTTTAAATTAAATATTTATAATATATGTCATTATAAATTTATTTATATAAATATTAATATTATAATTATTCATAGATTTAATATAAAATCATATTTTAAATGAAAAACACACTTCGTGAAAATCCGCTCTTTCGATGTGTCAAGAGATTTTATTGAAATTAAATTTCCACACTTCAATTAGTGGAATTATGTTTAATTAATTAAAATATTTAAATAATAATAACTTATATTATCTAATAAGTTCAACATAATTTTTACCAAAATAATTAGTGGAATGATTTGAAAATCAATGACGACGATTCGTGCTGAAACATGTGTTGTCACATTGCATGAGCTTGAGTTATTTTTTTCAAACATATATAACATTTATTTTATAAATTTTATATAATATTTAGGGCCAATAGGTTTAAATTATTTGAAATTGTAATTAATTTTTAGTTATAATGGGTAAAATACTGATAAAAATACAATAATACAAGTTATTGTGGTAAAAAAAGGATTAATTTTAGTAAACATAAATAATAAAGAATAACATGATGAATTTTTTTTTTGTGTGGTGTATATTCTTATCCACCAAATGAATCCTCCACACAAATAATATTCAAATTTTATGCCACATGATGTCAGATTTACCTCTCATTATTGGATACTTTAAAGTATTTTTAGAAATGCCACTCCTCCACTTTTATGAAAGGTCACCCACTCTCCTCTCTTATTGAAATGTCCAAACTTATTTCGTTCTAATAAGACCTAAAAAAATACATTTCCAACCAACCTCCTTTCATCCTATATTCCTCATTTTGTATAAAAATCATACCTTTCAATGATTTTGGGAAAAACCTAATGAGAAAATGTAAAGTAGGGGTGAAGATCATCCACATGAATTTTTGTTTTACTTCTACCTCTAACTCATTTGATTTTTACTATAACAATATAATACAGTAAAATCAAAATATTTCATAAAATTAGTTATTTCTATGTTAATTTAAATATTTAAAACCATATCTTCTTTTATAATATGTGTTTTGAAATTATCATTCTTGTGTTGGATAAACTACAACCTTGCAATGTGATGTGTTTTTTTTCACTAACACATTACACGGAAGGTAATAAGGCTAAATAAAATTTAAATTTGTGATATAAAATAAATTAAAACTATAGAAATGAAATATTTATCATTATTATGACACAATAAATAATTCTATTTCTTACCTTTTAACTGACTAAATTTGTGATAAAATCATTCGTGTACATGTGAACTAACACATTTACCAAGCATCATGACAGTATGTTAAACCCCACACCACATTAATGATATAATTAGGTATATTTAATGAAATAATATTTTATTTATTATTTTATGATCTTTTAAAAAGAAAAAAATATTACAAACCGCCTTTGCATAATTATCATCAAAAAATGAAATTACTTCTCATGCATACGTACGTTCTACCACCTTTATGATTGTAATGTGATTTATTTCTCAAACCCATATTTTATGATTGGTCTTAAAATTATAATTAAATTATAATTATAAAAATTATATAATTATAATTATTCTATATATTATTTTACCTTGATAAATATAATATGTCCCAAAATAATAAATCAAAACACTTACAAAAAAATTGCTTATTACTCCAAATGTGATTTAAACAAGGAAATGTTTATAAATAGGTAATGAATATTAATACATAAATCATATATTATATAAAATATGTTTTTGTGGTTCTATATCAGGTTTAAAGTAAACATAAATTTATTATATAGTGGTTTCCATGTTTTTTGATGAAATTTGATATCTAAGGTAAGGGATTTCTAGTATCTCTTTTATATCTGGGTTACATAGGTGAGGTCACCAATATTTTATTTTGGGTGATGTAAATATTGGCCATCTGAAATATAATTTCATTAATACCATTAATTTCAAGATATTTAATGATTAGTTATGTTTTATTCTTTATTTTGGATATGATTAAAAACATTCTACATCAGTATGGGATTTTGTCTCATTTTGACTTCATTGAAACATATATCATGTTATGAACTGATAATATTGTATGAGGTATATATATCCCCAATTATATATTATATCATAAATTTATTAATTATCTGGATATTATATAATTCATTTATTATTATCCTTTAATGGTTATTCTGATTTCAATGTCACCAATTGGTAAGATTTTTATTTTAAGATTTCACTTTTATCCTGATTATTTATGATTAAGCCTCAAATGTATACATATCATGATATATCTCTCAATATTTCTAATGATGTTTTATACCATATTTTTATTAATGACATTTTTAATTAATATCACTATTTTTCTTCTCACTAGTACCTAAATGTTTTGATATTTTTTTAAGAAAATTATTTTTTATTTCTCTCTTCAATCAAAAACCATTTTCTTTCAAAACCTTATATTCATAAAAATTACATTTATTTCAAAATGGAAAGTATATATTACAAAAACTTATTTAAAATTATTTTTAATGATTCCATTATATGTTTCCGATGTTGTTTGTAATGAAAAGTAATTTTCCAACATTTTTTAAATATTATGTTTTTTATAAATTAATTTTCAAAATAAAATTCCGTTTCCCTCAAAATTTCAGAAATGATAATTTAGTGGTATTTATAATCCTCAATGTAAGAAAAAAAAATTTAAAAATTTTATCCAATGGGGTTCTTTTTTGAGACCATCCTCATTATTTCTATGGATGAATAAACCTTATTTCAAAGAAATTGTAGTGGATATTGTTTTTTCCATAAGTTTTACATGTTTCTAAGAGATTATAATTGAACCGATTTATTTTCTCTATGTTAATCATGTATAAAATATATTTCAATGAATCTCCTATCTTTCCAATGGTTAAATCGTGTTATTAAAAAAATTATTAATTTTAGGAAGAAATTGAATCACTTTGTACTTATTTCATGCACTGGTTGTGCCTGTTATATCTTTTTTGATGGGGTTGACCAGATAACACAAAGTGAGCCCATTATAATTGATATAAATGGGAGGCCTATATTGTACTAGGAAATCTCATTTTAGCTTATTTGATGGGGTACCATAGAATTTTCTAGGAAATCCAATTATATATTATATTATGAGGTGGACAATATAGTTCTATATGAGACCATTAGAATATAAATTATGGGTTCAACTAGATAGAACCCCAATTTATTGTGTAATGATTATGTTATTTAGAGAAATATATATGGTGTTTTTCATATGGTTATTCCTATTGCAAGGGTTTTGTAAGAGTTATATGATGATTATGATGTTCAAAGTTATGGGAGAATTTTATCTCTTATTTCCATTGGCCTATAATGATTACCTTGATCAATTTTTATATAACCTGGCTCATGATTATTTATTTTTATGATTGATTCCTTCTAAAAGTATTAAGCCTTGTTTCATGATTATTGATTTTGGTGTTGATGGGTATAATTTATTTTTTGATTTACTCATGCACTCTTAATACTTATTCATAACATTATAAAAATTATATTGTCATTGATAAAATTCAATTGTTCATGATTATATTTAAACATACATAGAATTTATGTTAAAATTTAATATGTTTCTTATTCCATAGTATGTAAAGAATGAAGTTGAATGAATAATTTCAATAAGGGTTTATAATATGGATTATGTTGATGTATTAATATGAAATATGAAATGATTGATTTAATGGGATAAATCTTAATTTAATGAAATTGATAATATTTGGTAGCATATTTTCCAAATTCTCTACAAATATAATCCTAAATTTTCATTGAGAATTTAAGTAACCCATTTTTCTTATTTGATAATTTGTAGTTTTGATGAATTAAATTAGGTCAAAATAATTATTATCAATGATAGTAATGTAATGTTTATGATTTCATCATTGGATCCAGATGTTTGGGTACTAGTATACTAATGTTGGTATCATAGTTTGGGGTAGTTAACTTTTTATATTATAATATATTAATGTGAGGTTATATTAAGTTATTTGGATACTGTTATAGGTCAATAATCTTGAGGATGATCATATGATCGATGTAGCATACACCTCTTTGATGTTTTATGTGTTTATATCTTAAGGTGTTTAATTAAATTTTAGGAGATACTTTATTAATTTGATGTATATTTAATGACTTGGTTTAACCTGAAGTATTCACTTTTTCAGACATAATCTGTATAGTATTTATAAACTTTAACGTTTATAGGATATTGTATATTGAGGTAATTATGGTAATAAATGTTTTATTTTTCTAATAAAAATGGTATTTAAGAGTGATTTCGTGACATAGAGATTAATTATATTCCAAAAAGAGAATTAAGAATTTTTGAGCTTGTAATATAAAATTTATGAGATAATGTTTTACATTAAAATACTCTTTAATGTTTATCATTTTGAGATTATTTGGGATATGTGGTTATTCATTCATAGATTGATTTAGTTTCAACAATGAAATTACAATTTAATTTTGATTATAAATGTAGCATTTGAAGGTTTATCTATTTTGGGAAGAATAATACCATGTGACAATCATATAAGTTTGGTTAATGTATAAGGTTATTTGGAAGATCCTGATTATCCCTTTTATGTTTATGTTGTCTTTAATAGCTTCGTATTGTCCTTCAGGATAGAAATATTCTTCATGAATACTCATTTTTTGGAGAAAGAAGTTTATAGTGTGGTACAAATGGACAAAAGATGAAATTATACTTATAAAGTACGTATATATCCTTATTTACTCAATCTATATTTAAATGTAATTATCCCACATTGGGAGATGGTTCTGGGAATAAAAAGGATATCAAATTACATTCTTGTCTGATGAATCATATGGTCTTTTATATCATAAAAAATTATAGGATTTGAGGCCATTAAAATAATAGTTATAATTAAATAATTTTTTATAAATGAAATCAATAAATACCATTAAATTATTTACAATATTCTTCTATTTCCAAATCGTCACATCCCACATATATTCTCTTATCTTGAAACCTAATATGTGTTATTCCTGATGACTATAGTACATCCCTTTCACTTTTATCAATAAGATTTTATATTAAAAATGGTTATGATAATGGTGTACATAAAATGTTTTTTCAAAAATAAAAATTATTATTACCGATATAAATTTATTTTTTGAGTATTCAATTTATTAAGGGTGGTGTGTGAGGATTTAACACCATAAGATGTTAAAAGATGAAAATTATGTTCTATAGCATAAACATCACTCTAAAATGAACATAGTTTATAATGTAACACCTGGATAAATTATTATATATTTTCATTGAAATAATCATCACCCTAAAAAAATTTCAAAGTGTAGCTGATTTAGCCGACTTCGAGCTGGATGTTTCATAAGTTGTACACAATGATATTGAGGCCTTGGAGCTTTCTCAGAGATACTGCACTTTTTCTTGATGTGATTGCTTACTCGAAGGCACAATGAATCTTTTAATATTCTTTAATATATCTCTATATACCACTCTCACCTTTATGTTGGTGTAAACCCATTACAACTCAAAAATGAATTGTAATAATCTTGATATAATAAATTGTGTTGGGCCATGAATTGGTTGACCAATTCATGTATTCGTTTGTTGGAAAAAAGTGGGTTTCATTACTTTTCATGAAATATAATATAAATAATTTAGAGAAAATGAATAATATTTATTTGATAAAAATAAATTAACATTTTAAATTAGAATATAAAACATTACTTTGGAATTTTTTTTTGGATTTTTTCAAAAAAATATTGACTTTTTAGTGAATAGTAAAAAATATCGAATTTTTTTAAAAATTTTCTTCCCCATTAATAAATTAATTTAAAAGTTACATTATATTTTTAATATTATTTCATGTTTCATTAGTATTATTTAGTTATATTATTCTATAAAATTAATTTTTAATCAAAATTATATTGGATTCTTGTATAAGTTTCTAATTATTTTAAAAAACAATATTTTCGTAAAAAAATATTGAAAATGTATAAGGTTTTTGAATTTTAGGTAATTAAAATAAAACCCATAGATTAATTATTTAAATGAAAACATATATTATATATAAATATAAAAAATTTTATATTCATAAAATTATTATTAATAGTCATAGAGTTCATATAAAATCATCATTTTTATGAAAAATTCTTTTCATTGAAACCATATTTCTCACTAGGTCTGAGGGTTTGTTTTATTTTTAATTCTCCCAATTATGTTATTGGAATTTGTTAAAATATACATTATATATTGGAATATAATAATTTATATTATCTAATAATTTAAAATTAATTTTTGAAAATAATAATTATTAAAAAATATTAAAAATTAATTTACGTGATTAAAGATAAAATAGGGTTTTCTGTGTTACATGGGTTTGTGATAACATTAATTTTTGACACATAATGGATTTATTATTTAAAAAATTGGATTTATTATATTAGATAATTAGGTATTAATTATATAACAAGGGTTATTTAATTTTAGTCTTAAAGGATAAATTTACATGGTAAATAAAAAGATACAAGTTATCGTGGTAAAAACAAAAAAGATAAAATTGCATAAATTAAATGGAAAGGAATAAAATGAGTAAAAAGTGAATATTTTTTATTAGATGATACTATTGAAAATATAAACCCTATTCTTCATTATTAATAAATTTTAGATCGAAATTAAGTTACATTGACCTCCGATTATTTTATACAGTTCTGTTTTTACAAAAATACCTCTCCTCCTAAATTATAAAAGGCCTCCCCCTCTCCTATGTTCTTTACACTCTAAATCCTATTTGGATCAACCAACACCTACTCAAATACCATCCCAATATCCTCCCTCACAAAATATAAACCTTAATTCCAACTACAGTCTAGCATATAAAGGATTTGTGTTCATGCCTAAAGAGCATACATGAGGAAGACATAATGTTCATCAACAATCATTTATGTTTGATTTATTTCCTTATCTATTTTAATTATTATTATTCTATATCGATATATTAAAATAAGTATTTTAAAAATTAATATATTTAATTTATTCAATGTAAATGACCCAAAAAATCTCTATTTCCATCAAACACATTGCAAAATAATCATTCGTGTATACGGAAGATTACTGCCTTACGAACCGATGTCATTCATTTTTTCCTTTACCACCTCTCAATGATAGGAATTATTAGTGATATAAAGTATATATATTTTATTTTTAACAAAAATATTACAATTTAGTAATTATATCATGCATACCTTTTTGAGTTTTTATTTCATAGGGGATACGATAATGTCTCCCCTATTTATGATAAACCTCCGCCTCACTAAGTGATGTGATTCATTATTCACTGGTGCTTTACATGGAAGGTAATAAGGGAAAATATATTGAATATATGTTATATAAAATAAAGTATTATGATATTAATTAAATATTTATTATTCTAAAAACATAATATATCATTTTATTTCTTACTGTTTCACTCACATAAAAATTGATAAAGTTGTTCCGGTACGTGTGCACTACCACCATCATGATGAGGGGTGACATTATTTTTATCACCACAAAATGGATGATATATATAATTACATTTAATGAAATAATATTTTTTTATGATCATTATTTGATGATTAAATATAATGTACCTCTTTACCATAATTATCATTGAAAAAATGGAAATGATACTCATGTTTATGTACAAACTATTATCTCCATGACCATAACATACTTCATTTATTAGAACCATATTTCATTATTGGTATTATATTTTTAACTAATTTGAAAATATGATAATTATATAAATATTATTATTCAATAAATTTTTAAAAAATTATCAATGTAACATTAACATAAATAATAATTCAACACATATATGAAAAACAAAGCAGTTATTAATGAAATCATGATTTTAACAAGGAATTGTTTCTAACATGTTAATATATCATAACAATTATATAATATATGGTATGAAATATATAAAATTAGTTATTTAATAGGTGTATAATATTAATATATTTATTATAAAGTAGGCTCAGATGTGTATGAAAGGAGTCAATATAATGGGTTAGGAATTGCTGGGAGACATATGAAAATTCACTACTCATTTATTATTACTCATTTAAATGATAAAAATTTGAACTATTATACCATGAATCCATTTATTTTTATTATATTTAAATTTTAATTTGATTTTGTTATTTTTTATATTACAATTCAAAATATTACTAAATATGTATGATAATTTGTCAAAATATATCATCATTGAGACCCATGTCATGTTATGCACCTATAATATTATATGAGGTGTATATACATCCCCTTTGACATGTAATATCATGAATTTATTTATTATAATTATATTTTAAGTTTTATTTAATGGTATAATTTAATATAGATTATTATTTCAAATTCACCATTTGGTAAGAGTTTTATGTTACAATATCATTGTTTATCAATTTTGTTTTTGATTAAGTCTCCAATATAGATTGATTATAATCTATATCACATGAAATCTAATTAATTTTCTCCAAATATGAAAATTTATGATATTTTCAGGTAATAGTAAAATTTTGGAACCATTTTTATTTAGAATAATTAATAAAATTGTTTTGGAAAATTATTCATGAATTTTCCCTTCGATTGAAAAACCATTTCTTCCAAAAACCGCCATTTTTTTAAAATCATTTTATTTTAATATTGAAAGGATATTTTCCTCAAAAAAAATTTTTGAATTATTTTTCTATCTTACCTTTTATGTTTCTAAATTTGTTTTCAAATTTATTTATTTTCAAAATATCTTTTATGTTTTTTATTTCCAAAAAGTGATTTTATAAATAAAAAGACTATTTTCCTCAAAATTTCTTAAAAGATATTTTAAAGGTATTTATTTAAATAAACATCAAAAAACATAGTTTTTGTTAATTTTTATAAAATGATGTTATTTTTTGATAACATCCTGATTTTTTCCAATGATGGATTAAGATTGATTCAAAGAGATTGTAATGGTACCCAATTCTCTTCAATGGGTTTAACATGTTTCATATAGATTGTTATGAATCCAATTTATCTTTCATAGGTATACCATGATTCAATGATATTGGCATAAAACACATTTATTTTCCATTGGTAAATCATTTTTTAATGGAATAATTATTTTTTATAATGAAATTCAAGCCCTATTTTTAATCAATTTTTATTATGGTTTTTTGGACATTAGTAATATAATGGGGTGACATAGAAAATGTTGGGTGATCCCATTAAAAATTATAAGATAGGATGGAATAGGTTGAATACAGCATTCCCATTATTTCTAATAAAATAGCGTATCCCAAATAGTTCTAGGTGAGCCTATTATAAATTATACAATGGACAGATGAGATATAACTGTGTGAGTTTGTTATAACATATATGATGGGTCATACCCGAAAACATTGGGTGACCAATTATAGCATATATAATATCATTTCCCAGGTATCAACAAGTGATACACCTATAGTTTTATGTGATCCATGATGATGATGTTCTATGATATTATTACATTAAATATAAAATTTCCTTGAGTTTATATAGTTTCTCCTAATCCTTTTTCATATAACATGGCTAATAATTATTTATTTGTATTATTATCTCCTTTTAAAAGTATTATGGCTGGTTTCATTGTTGATGATTATTATTTTTATGTGCACGTGTTATTTTTTGATTCACTCATACACTATAATTATATCATCAAAAAAATTGCAAATATTATTCACTTTGAATAATTTCAAATTTAGATTCTTATGGTTATCTTTAATATGAATTTTATCCCACCCTTATTATTTTTTCTCTTCCCAAAGTAAAATTATTTAGGTTGAATGAATAATGTTGATAATGGTTTTTCATATGGATGATGATGCCGAATTAATTTGAAATAAGAAAATCTGGGATAAGTATGAAGAATTATTATTTTATAATATGATAATTATTTTGTATATGTTTTTAAAAAATTAAAAAATCTCTAAAACTAAAAGGTAATTGAGAATATAAGTGATTTGTTTTTCCTTTGGACATTGTACGGTTTGGATGAAAAAAACTGATTCATAATTATCATTATCATTGTTGGAAACTTTTAGCTTATGATTTTAGCACTATATCCAAGGGTTCTAGTTCTGGGATATTATAGTTTAGGTAGGGATTTGATAATATAATATTCACATTATGTTTGGTTATGGGATGATAGTGGGTGTCCTTTGAAAAATGATGGAGGTGGAAAACTTTGAATATTTGAAAGATTTCAAAATTCTAAAGTAATTTTAGTGGATAATTATCATATAAATAAATAATTTTTTACAATAATATTATACTGGTTGAAATAATGTTATATAATAATAATTAATATGATATTTTTATTCCTTATCAAATAGTCTTAAAATTGGTTAACCTGATATATAAATTTACTATGATGACACATTAGTTTAGCGAAATTACTATTCTTAGTGAACAAAAATAATATTCCCATAAATAATATATATGAATATTAGGATTAAAATATTTATTTAATTTTACCAAATTTAATTTCCATATATGTATGAAATTAAATTTAATTATGAATAAAAAGGTAAACTAAAATATGATTTTGGATAAATGCATTTTTAGTATAAATTTAATTTATATTCATTAATACCCTAGTAAAAATCATCATGTGAATGTAAAAATATTTTTTATAATAATTAAATTAGATGTTTAAATGAAATAATTAATAAATTTATATGAATATAATATATTGGGATAAAAACACATTTGTAAATAAAAATAGTTATTGGAAAAATCATTATGTATTTATGAAAAAAAAATTCACATATCAAAATCAAGAAAAATATTGATTAAATTATAACTAAATAGATTATTTCTAATTAATTGATACATATTTTACAATATGTTTAAATTTAAAAATATGACAGGACTTTTTAATTAATTGATTATTTGGGAAAATTAATTTGTGATAAAAATCTATATTTTTTACCATTCACATAAAATCAATTTTCTCAAAACAAATGTTAATAATAATCATAAGATAATTTTGATTGGAATATAAAAAATTTATATTCATTTTGTAAAATAAAAATTATATAAATGGTATAAATTAATTATAATTTTTACAAAAATTTAAACTAAAAACATTTATAAGGAAAAAATATTTTCACAGGTATAAAATTACATTACTAAAAAATATTTACATATTTTTATTTGATAAATTTAAAATAATTAATTATCTAATGAAATTATACACATTATTTCTTAACATATATATTTGAAATAATTACTTACAATTTAACATATATTTTCAAATGGTCATAATAGAATATTATTTTAGTATATCAAAAATCATATTAATATATGTGTTGAGTGTATAACATGTTAAAGAAATGTTATATAGATGAAATAAATTATAAAATATTTGGTTGTTATATTATACCACATTAAAGAATGTTATTCTATAATTTATTTATCATTTCTAATAAAACTGTTAAAAAAATTGTAGGGATTTTATGATAAACCAAAAGATTACTAAAGGAAATAATTTTTAATATTTAAAAATATGTTTTTTTGATGGATCATATCATAGAAAGGGTAGATTAAACAACATATTTAAAATATTTAAAGGAACATCTGAAGGACATTTATATTAACATATATATTTGTTTCCTTGTAATGAGAACATATATGAGAAGTTGAAATATGGCCTTAGAAAGATGATCTATTTTATAAATAATAATTTAAAATATTTAAGATGATAATAACCCATAAATTAATCAAAAGTGATTATAAAAGGATAGAAGTTTTATATGGAGATCATTTTACTAGGATTAGGTATTATTTTATCCACTAGATAGAGAACATAAAAAATAATTTACTGGAATTTTTTCCATTTTAAAAGAACAATTTCGTCCGTTGTTTTTGACTCTATCAATTTCCTCATCAATAAAATCAATTAATCCATGAGATGAATAATTAAGATGAATTATTCATGTGTTATGAACTAAAATAAAATTTTAAAGGAAAACATGATCCAAAAATGATTAAAAGTTATTCATCTACTCTATACACATTAACATGAACAAAAATTGTTAGTAAATGGTTAGATAAAATCAAATATAAATAAAAAGGAAATTAATTTTAAAATCATCAGTAATAACCCCCAGTGTTATTTTTTATATGATCCTTAAATAAATTACCTAAATTCTCTTCGAAATATTCCTGACTATGTTCAGATCCCATCAATCAGAGGGAATTAATCACATATTAATTCTAAATGAAATTAACATTTATCAACATACCATATTATTGACATATAATTAGATATTAAAATATATTTATATATCATAATCATGTAATCTACAAAATATGTTATTATATTACAAAATCAATTAGAACCACCATGAAGCCAAAATAAAATCATAGTACAGTCAAGATATAAATGAAACATTACTTCCCATATAAATTCACATCATAGCTAAAAGTGTTATCATTTATCATAGTATATAAATTTCCCAAAATATTGAACTTCATTAAAAATAAAGTAAATTACATAGTCACCCAATCAGTTTTTAATCCCTTGGTTATCTATATGATGAACCATATGTTCCATAAAATATAATAACAGTTTTATCCCAATTAACCATAATTACATCAATATAAAAGCTTATCTTAACTATTATGTTTATCAATAACATTCAACTTATGTCTAAAAAATACATAATAAATCTTCATCAGATGGCCTTTTTGAAAAAAAAATACTTTTTATAGTGTTACATATATCTCAAACATATTTAAAATCACAACAAGATTCTACAAGGTAATCTCATCATATAAAACATCATAAGTTTTCTAATTCATTTAATCATTTGACCATAATTAATTTGTCACCATATCATTACTCTTGAATAACATTATGTAGAATCTTCAATCATTCAATGTTTTTCATAATACATTAACCATTATTTGAAATTGTATTCCATTAAACATCCTATATATAATCAATAATATTAATCATGTCCTAATAACAATTAATAAGAAAATAAAAAAATATAATTCATACCATTTACATGTCATTCACAGTTCCCCTTATTTAACTATAATAGAATCAGACATTGATAATCCTTTATCTATATTGTCTTGCAGATCCTATTACTAGGATTTTACCCTAAGTCATTGAATTAAAAAATGACCTTACTCCATAAATTTATATTATTAAATTGATATCATTATAATAACATTATTCCCCTTTATGGTGTTATGTTATATATTATTTTTTCGATGGTGGTTTATTGTTTCATTAACTCCATTGCCACATAAAAAAACATATTCATGTTTCTTTATATCATTTTATTGGGTTATTCTCCCAACATCATTGACACATAGTAAATTTAATATATTTAACACTACAATATTTTTTAGATAATCATATATGGAACTCCATTTTTATTATATTTGGTGTTTTACTAAACTCACCATAATTAATGTTTTTAATCATAACATTGAATATATGATTAATACTAACAAAATAATTTAAAAAAAAACTAAAATTATCATTTCTTTCTAATTTATAAAACCACTCCATTTTCCATCACATCTATTACTAATATAGTTCTTATTGGTTATATCCATTTACTTAAATGAACACTCATAGTGTGATTATATCAAATTAAATCTTAAAATCCATATTTTATGTTGGATAAACCCAATGATATCCTTAACCATGTAATCTTATTTTCCAACTCATTCAACTCATCAAAAATAACTATAATTATTTACAATATACTAAACATTATGGTTACATAAGAGTTTTAACTTATTCTCAAATAACATCCTAACATCTATGTTAAAAAAAACCTTTCCTAAATACTATTTTATGGTCTCAATATTTATTCAACACAGAATTTAATTTTTAAGATGAATTAAACTTATTTCATTATTCAAAATAATTTTAGTATTAGAGTTTTACAGAATAATGTTTAAAAATTACATAGAAAATACATATATTAAATACTAGACACTTCAACTCAATTTCTGTTTTTTTTAAATAAATCATTTAAAATGAAATAGATTTTATTTTCAGGAAAATTATTTAGGAATTTTTATGATAATTCATCTTAATTTCTAATCATCCTTAATAATCATGAAATTTTTTTAAAATATAATATGAGGGAGAAACATAGTATTAGTCCTAAAATAAGAATAAAAGAAACCTATTTTCTTATTGTAAAACCATGAGATTATATAATATAGTTGTACTTTAAAAGAAGAAATGTTGAAATCACATATTCATTTACTTACACATAAAACAAGATGTACTACCTATTGATTTTCATAAATTTAATTATATGATAACATAAAGTGTAAATCATAATCAGGATGGTTTTTTAGAAAATATGAGATCCTTTGAAGAATATTATATAAAAAATATTCTTCTTCCTAAAATGGAATAATCATTATTTTTAACAAAAATGATTAGATTTAATTATTAAATAAATAAATTTCAATAAAAACTGAATAAAAATCATAAAATGTAATTAAGGTTCCTTAGGATATAATCATCATTGAACTGGTATAAGAACCCTTTCAAATGGAATAACCTACGTAGTTAATTCTATCATTATTATCTTAATGACATAACAATTACCAAATGTATTTATGAGGTATATCGACTAAACATTCATCATAAAAAAATTTACGAGACCATAAAATACATTATATATATAAAATAACTAATTCTCAGAATCAAAAATAAAATATTCTTTTTAATCCATAAGTAATACATTTTCATATATTGATATATATATATATATAAATATATTTCAAAAAACTATTTTCAAAAATAAAATACCTAGAATAGTGGGATGTATGGTATTTCATTGAAGAAAACATGGATTTTTCTATATGAATCCAAATATAAAGTAAGATTTTTTACCTTGGAAAATCCCATTGCTCATGTATAATTAAAAATAGATATTTCCTTTGGGTTTTTATAAATAATGTTAAAACATTATTTATAAAATACTTTAAGAAGATTCCTTTTGAAATTCTACAAAAAAAGTTTAAAGATATGTAAAATTTATTTTAATATTTATATAGTAATTTATAAATATACCAACATAATACATTTAATAATATTAAGATAGAAGAATCCTATTTAGAAAACTAAAATTCAAAATATTTATAATGAGGTTTTAAGGTGAACCGTCCCATACCTGCACCCAGTTTGGTCACAAATTTAATTTATCTTTATACTGATAAATCTTATGTAATTTATTTTATTTATAACTAATATTTCTCAGTTCCTTGTTTTACATAAATAATTAATCAATTACACTTACGTTGGATTTTTTTTTCTAGAATTCGACTTATATGTCTAAAATAACATCAGTGGGTTAACTAGTGTAAAAACTGATATTATATCATTTCATAAATTTAATTATTGTTATAATTATAATTTTTATACATTGATTATAAATTTATAACTAACCCGGATATGTGGTTATGAAAAATTATATTGGTTAGATACTAGAGATGGTATTCTATGCATACATATATGTAACATTTCAATCTTCCCAAGAATATATGGGAATGAATTTAAGTTTAATTTTACAATTATATAATTATGATAATAACATTACAATAATATTCATTATTTAAATATATATAAATATGAAATACAATGTGGTTTAGTTATAAAAAATAAAATACATTAGTACATAAGGAGTTATCATTCATATACACAAATGTAACATTTTTTATATTTGGTTGCATGGTAGTGAAAGAAGTATAATTTTTATTTACCAAAAAAATATAATTTATATCATATGTGTAATATCTTTTAATTATTATTCATATATATGACCAATCCAAATATTCAGTGTTGAAAAATGAATTAAATCATCTAGCGAGGTAGTAGTCCCCAATCATGTATGATTAATGATTTAATTTTTCTTTAGACTGTTAAGTAGATAAAAAATAGTTATACCATAAATAAAACTACATTATGGTTTATATAAGATAAAATATATATTATTTATTTATTTTTTATGTACATATTAATGATGTTAAATTATATTTGGCAGAGGTAGAATATGAACTAAAAAAACACTCATTTAAGAATTATACAAATTCTTCAGAAGACCTCCTCTGGTTTATTCTTAACGAAATTCGTGGATGATTTTGTGAACCAAAAATGACCAATAATATATGGATAGATTTTTTAGGAATGGATGTGGATAGGTATGGGATAATAATAAAGGATCATGATGTATAGAGAAGAGATTAGTGGGTGTGTTTTTTATAAGTTAGTGAGAGTAAACAAATTGAATTTTTAAAAATATTAAAATATTATTTAGTTATTTTTAGGGTCATGTGGCCAATAAATTATAATTTTAGAGCCAAAGGTGGTAATTCTCAAACTAAATTTAAAAAATAAAAATTATTATGTATTTTTTTTATCTTTATCACTTAGTTTTATCCAAAGATAACTTGATTTACCATTTTACCATGTTAACACATTTTTTTACCAAAATTACTATTGAAAATGATAAATAAGACAAAAATAATTAATAAAAGTGAAAATTATTATTAAATACATTGATTCAATTATATAAAATTAAATTTCCATAATTGTTTTAAAATACTTTTAAATAAGCTCACATAATTCAATGAAGACCTATTTTTTAAATAATGCAATTTCTTGTATAAAATAGAATTTACGTTCATTACATTCCCAGTAAACCCATAAAATGTATAGTATAAAATTTTATTAAAATATATAATATTATATTCTATTAATAAATTAAAAAACATGTTAATATATATTTTTTAGGTTGAAACTAAGTTCGAAAATAAATGTAATTTTTCTTAAAAATTGTTTAATGATGAAAAATGAACATTTTTAAAATTTAAGTGTACTTATAATTAATATATAATTGTTTATATTATTTATAGTTAAATGATAATTAAAATAATTTGATATTAAATTTAAAAAATATTTTTATTTTTAAATTAGTTTATTTAATGAAATAAAATAATATATTACAAAAATCAGTGATTTCACTATTCAATGAAGAAATGTCTTCTCAAAATAATGTAATATTTTTACCCTAGGAAATTTTGGAGATAAATACATAAAAAATAATATTTAATTTATAATTTGAAAATTCAAAAAAAAAATAATTATAATTTTTATTTACAAGATACAATAAAAGTACTTTTGATGAAAATTTATTTTTTGATGCAAAAAAATGATTATAATGATAATTGAGTTATTATTTTATTATGCATCAATCAGTTGATTTGATTAATTTAAAAACATAAATATATATTTTTTATAATGTTTTTATTACTAATCTGACTTTCTATTTTAATGGCTTGGTCATAAGTTTCACATAATAATATCTTTTATAGTATATCACAATTTTCTAAAGGCTCAATGTTGCATATACAACATGCTGAGAAATATATTAATTATAATAAATATATTCTAAAATATTAGGGATTAGAATTATTAATAATAGTATTATATCATAATATTTTAAAGTTCTATTATTATATAACATCCTCACATCTAATGTTCCCCACACCTTACCTAATAGAAATTTAAATATATGTAGACATGTACAACTGAGTCTAGTGCTTATTGTATCTTGTATATCATCCTTGATACTAATAGAATATTCCAAATTTTTTATATCCATTATTAAAACATAAATAAAATACATTCATTCACTAATATTCAAATCACCTTTTATGTATAGAGTTTTTTCAGATTTAGAAAAATCCATTAGGTAATATAATAATTCACATCATTGCGGAATTGAAACATGTGAATGGGTGGGCCCATATTCCCAGTAAGTTTAAATAAGGGTGAAATCAACCGATGATCATAAGTTACCATTAATGGGCATGGGGGTATGATAAAACAATCCTTACATAATAATTTACATCGTAATCAATCGGGGATCATTAATACATAGTTGTGGAATATGTTTTGATCATAACAAAATTAAAATATCATAAATGTTTAGAATCATCAATAATCAGTCATGGTCCATGTGAAAATATCAAAAGCATAATACAATTGTTTTTTAACACAAAATTAATTATAGAAAATAATTTCTTAATTCAAATATCAAATTCATGGAAATCGTAGTGGATAGAGTCCCATAGTGTATTAGGTTCACTCCCCATTCACATCATTTCATTGGCCAAGGATAAATACATTGAATATAACAGTAGAAAAATATCCTTATTGAAATAGGTTCACTCACCATTCGAATTAATATCTCCCATGAGATATCAATCATTACCAAATATATTATTTGGCTGTCTTAATTTATGACCACCTATAACATAATTAAATCACAAATAATTATTCCAAAATATCATATAAACATTTATCTTTTCATTATAGAATAACCCATAAAAAATAAATATATTTTCTAAAGATTTTATAATCACATAATTAGAAGATATCCAGATTATGGAATTCGTTGGTAATATAAAAATAGTCATTATTTTATCATAGATTAATAGACCGATGAAATGAAATTGGTTTTACAAAAACATTCATAAATCATCATCAGCAATATAAAAAGGGAGATAGAACATAGATGAAGCTAAAAAAATTTCCCCATTGTAGAATAAGAAATAGTATATGGTTGATGAAATAGATTAAAAATAATATTAAAAGTGGATTTGAACATTTCATTGAAAACATGATAAAATATAAATTTCCTTGGTATATTTTAAAAAAATTCTTATGTAATTATAAAAATATTATCTTTCAATGTAAAAAAATATTTAATATAATTTTCAAGGAAATGAAATTACATTATGGTGATAATGTCCATTAATTTAATAAATATTAAAAATATGATTAATTTCACACATTTTGTAGAAAAATAATAATTAGAATTTTCAAAAATATTGAAAAATTTATCTTTTAAACATTTTATAAGAATGTAAAATATGTTTGAAGATAATATTAAAAAAATAATTGGTGTATATAAAGTAACATTCATGAAATTATATTTAATGAATGTGGATAAAAAATATTTTTCACCAAAAAGAGAAATATGGTTGGTATAAAAAAATATTTGTTGATATTTTAATGTATGAAGGAGATTAAAAATGGAAAGTATAAATGGAAAACCACTAATTTACAATATGAGAATAAGATTAATGGGTTTTATAATATAATTATTATATGATTTTAATCATTGTAAATTTTACAATGGAAATGTTTAAAAGAAATGAGATTGTAACCTATCCCTTATCACTTTGGTAACTGTTGAATCATAACCCTGAAAGATATAACACCAAATAAATAATTATATTCCCTGAATTTTAAAATATTCATGATATAAAATATCATTGGTAAAATATATACACAATATAAACACAAATAATAATATAATATCAAACATGACACAACAAAACAATGTTGAGTTGAAGAACCCTTAATGTTTTGTTAATCTCTTAACCAAAGTCCCGTAAATGTGTTAACATTAAAATATTTAGTAAAAAATAAATTTGGATTAAAATATTCCAAAAAAATTTCATGGGAACTATATACACCAAAATAAATTAAAAGCATCTAATGCGTTATATGTCTCAAAAAAATAAATATGAGACAAGAAACCCTTACCTCATGTCCTAACTTTATTCATACATAGTCCTAAAAAATTTATAATAAATTATTATATATTTTTTATTTTTTATAGAACAATATTCATAATTATCATTCTCTATATGATTCAATTATACTTTTCGATTATTCAATTTTTAATAATTCATTCTTAAAATCATCGTTATGGGTGTTCATTGCTCTATTTTTCATATATATTTCAATTCACCAGTTCTAGAACAGGCACCTTGATCATGGTTTCATAAAATCTCAAATTTTATTTATGTTATAAGTATAATATTTACACATTATATATAATTTTATATGAATTTATGTATGGTGATAATGAATAATTAGTTTTATCACTTTATGGAAATATTAGTTTGTTCGCATACAGATGTCATGATTTTTTTCTAATGAATGAAAGGAAATATTAGAAAATACTAATATATATTTAAAAAACTATAAAAATAAAAATAACATCATATATATATATATATATAATATCATTATTTATGTCCATGTGAATTTCAAATGAGAAGTTAATCATGTCACTTCATAGATGGGGTTGTCTAAACATACGCACGAGAAAAATTATTATTTTATATGGATGGCATGGTAAGAAGGTTATAATATGATATATTCAATGAACATAATTTTATTATATATATATATATATTCAATTCATAATAATATCTAGTCATAAATGGCGGTGATGGAAAAAATATTTTTTTTGTGGAGATGATATCTTGTACGTACGACCATGGAAAGTGATCATTTCCTTTGGATGGAAAGGGAGATGGAAAATTATTATGTCAAAAACATAATAAAATTTAATTATATGGATAATAATGATGTAACTATTTTGTTATTTTTATAAAATATTTTAAGGAGGTGAAATAATAAGCCAGAAAAAACTCATTTAAGAGTTACACCTCTTATTCAAGAAATCTATTTTAGATAAGTTATTATGAACCCTTGGGTTTGTATTCTAAAAAGATGATAACCTATAGATTTTATTTTGGAGATCTGGGAAGTTTTTTTGGTATATTTTTATCATGTTAATTGGAAAAATCTAG
This sequence comes from Viscum album, assembly GCA_963277665.1. Lineage (NCBI taxonomy): Eukaryota > Viridiplantae > Streptophyta > Magnoliopsida > Santalales > Viscaceae > Viscum > Viscum album. The sequence continues at coordinate 729,492,441 of OY728143.1, read as the reverse complement.
TTTGATGAATGTTTGAAAGGGGGTTTCCTTTTATAAGCGAGGGCTGGAGAACACAAGCAATTATTCAAAACATTATAATAATATATAGTAAATTTCTAGAAATGATGGCTCAATATTAGATCAAAATTAATTTTTTATGATATATAATTGGAATAAATTCAAAAAATATTATTTATGAAATGTTTTAGTTTATTTTAATCCCTATCTCTTATGTTTAACCACTTGTTAACCCTTTTAACCATTACCATATTAATTATTTTTAACACAGTTTCAATTACTTAAGGCCAAAGGGGATTTTTAATATTTTAATAATTTTAACATTTTAATTTTAAATATTACAACCATTTTTTCATATTTTTATTATATAATTAAATGAAACAAATATTAAAATAAACACCTAGTATGCGATGAAAACATTTTAAAAAAACCATTTTTCATGCATAAAATTAATATTCTATATTTTTATTCACATTAATATTAATTTTATGAATTTCAATTGTATATCTAATATTTAATATTTATATTTCATTAAAATTATTTATCAAAAGTGAATAATTTAATTTAATAAATTTTAAAAAATTCTTTCATAAAAACATTATTTTGAAAAGTATCTGACTTCACAGACAAATGATTTTGTCTTATTTTAAAAAAAATCCATCATATGTATGATTTATTATTAATTTTTATTCAAATATTAAAAATTTAATTCCATATGATTAATTCAAAAAATAAGATAATATTATTATATAAAATAATTTATAAATAAAAAAAGTTTTTTAAAATATAACATTTTAATTTAACGAAAAATAATTAGAATTATATTCATCATTACTTATTAACTATTTCATCGATATCCATATTTTATTCTATTAGTTATGAATTATATCCATCAATTAATTTTATTGATATCATTTATCAAAAGTATTAAATTTTTCAAAAATGAATAATTTAACAATAATGTTAATAACATTCTCATTAATTAATGTCATTTCATTAATTGTGTTTGAATTGATTTTTTAACAATTATATTTAAATTTTCATATTCATTGAAAAATATATTAATATATTTAATTTAAAATTTTTATAAATTATTTTTAACTTCTTTTTTGAGTATTATTCATTATAAGATATTAATAACATTAAAATTAATTAGGGGAAAATATTATAAAATTTCTCGGTGTTACAATATGTTAATAAAGGAGAAATAAAATATGCTTTATCCCTGAAATCTTCACTATGTTCCATCAACAAGATAAAATTTATAGACAAATATACTTTCTTATTATTAGGGGAATCCTCCCTAATCGTACAACTCATATAATCACCTCCCAATGTAGAGGACATGAATTCCATGATTGTGAAAACTTGATTAGGAACTTCTGAAGGATATTGGTTATTATAACATTTTTCGCACTACATATTATTAGACATGATATTATTTGGTGATGAGGGGTGAGTATATTGTGTGATATTTATGTGAGAGTCACCAATTGATTTTACCACACTTAGATAACCACTTGGTAACATATGATTTTCTTCTTAACCCGCCTTTCATCGAACATCTATTCACCTCAATGAGAGATCTATTTTTCATCTCCATTAATCTTAGTTATCATTTTATATGATTGTAGATAAATATTCCCCATGTGTTGGTTGATTGTGGAGTTCTATTATTCAATGATCTACCTAGTCTTTGAGATAATACTTAAAGACATTTAATTCAATGATCGTGTGTCTAAAGAGTATGTGGTTGTGGTTGTAGTTGGCATGGTTTGTTCATCAATCCTATTTTGTTTTTTTAATTTTGGAAAACATTATTATATTATATTTTTGTATGTATAATAATGTTCATAGGTCATACTCAATTTTGATGAATTAGATGTAGTTATTCCATTCTATGAAAGTTATATTTGGCACTATGCGTTGAAGGAGGAATTGGGGAGTATTCTCATATAAAGGATGCACTAGACGAGTCCTATTTTAGGAGAAAAAATGATAAAAATGTTTTATTGGACATATTTAATGAGGAAACATCTTTTTCATCTCTAGAGAGCCACCAAACCTGAGTGGGAGTGGGTGATGGAAATGGGGGTGACCATTTCATGGTTATTGTATGGATTCCTCATGGAATTGAGGTCTCTAAAAAAACACATGAAATCTTTCTAAGTAAATTTGGGAGATTAGATTCAGACCCAATTAACCATAAATATTATCCACACACATTCCCATTAACAATTATTGTTGATGTTATACATCTATTGATTACGTTAGTCCCTTCCAACCAAGGATGATTTCTTCGACTTACTAATTTCCTTGAAACTATCACATGGAGAGGTTGGTGAAACTCATTCTATACAAGGTTGACCAGTAATATCATTGGAAAATTTAGAGGAAATCATCCCAATTTGTGGTATATAATTGTTTCTAACTGGATATATCATACAATGGTGTGTAATTTCTAGGATTTCACAAAATATTAAAGCCTTGAAACATCATACTGCTATAGAGTTCCCAGAATCAGACCATATCAAATATTCTACTAGGAAATTTGTTTTTTTAAATCACATATTCAATTTAAAGAGGTGAATAACATATTTTAGAAAAATGGGGTTGGAGGATCGGGATCCAACCATGTCAGATTTGGCTTGTTCTCATGTTGAGTCGATGCTGATGGCATCTCAACAGCTAACATGCAAGCAATTATAGAAATAATCACATTATCATGGAGGAGTATCATCATGATTATTCCCATTTTATAATTTTTCATTTCATTATGTGGATTAGTCATAATCAAATAGTGTGATCCATCATGGGTCTATTTTAGAAGGACCTTGTAAAACCCCAGAATGTGTCTCTAATGAGTGGATGGACCATCCTTATACCAAGAAGGATGGTATAAACCAACCACATCTACACTGGATGAGTAGAAAATGGGGATTGGATATTAGTTTTTCATAATGGAATAATGATTCCATCTCATCCAACATTCTAATGATAAAATTTTGAACAAAAGAGTATAGTTCTAATCCTATTACAACCTTGAAGTTCCTATAAAAAATATAAAATCATTGTATTATATTTGGTTCCCTATATGGTTTGATATAGAATTGTAGATTGAGTGATTTATTAGTAATTTTGAAAGTGACAAATAATTGAAATATTTCCTTATTATTACTTTCAAACACCATATCCTTTCACTATTGAAAGGTATTGACTCCCATCAGAAGGATTACTTTATGTTATAGATCATATACCTCATATGTTTCATCATAAAACACACATTATTGGTCATTAAAGGGGTTATACCTAATGAAATTAATTATAGTGATGGTTTTTGGTGGAGAACTTTAGAATTTTATGGGTGTATTATCATCAGTGAGATGCTATCATCATAAAATGATTCTAAAGTGATTGGAGATGTAATACCCCCAACTATTGATTTTCACATAGGGAAACATATTATTTGTAATACATGTAAGTATAGTAAGACACCCAATATTGTTCTACTAGAATATTTGGTGGTTCCTATATGAATCAGGTTACTGATCCACTAGTAGAACATTAATTTTGATCATTTGGAACTACTTATAGTGGATTAAGATTTTCATATATGATAGTGTGGGTGAGTTGAGGGTCCAATAGATATTTGAACATCTTCCATAAGTGATTATGAATACTAGAATCATTGTACTCTACATGTAGAACTGGTATGGGGATGTGTATAATTTCTGGGCGTGAAAAAACAACCAGTAAATGGTCGGTTGTCAAATATAAGATAATATTTCTTCCACAAGTTCATGATCAGGAGGGTATTCTTTCACTTAACTATTCCATGATATCATATGTTAAAAGAAAAATATTTTTGTGGAAGTGGGGTATATTTTTTCAATGAATATCACTCAGGAATAATGGGAATCACAAGGGCCAATCATCATTAGAATGATTTATTGTACTTTAGAGTTAGAAAAAACATCCCAATAATTCCCATATGGGATGGTGATTTAGAATATTATTGTTGGTGGGGGAGTTCATTGAGTTCTTCTAAATAAAAAATATATTCTTCCACATAAGTAGGAACCAATTTGGACCATGGTATCTCCTATATTTTTTTAGTATAGTTTTAGAGTGGATAATATGAATGTGGAAGGGGTGGACTCATATAAATTCCCTAAAAATAATTCAACATTTGATAAAAATGTAGATAATTATGGAGGTACATTAGGAATTCTTGATCTCATCCTCATGGATGGTCATCTTAATTTTAAGAACACAAACTCTTAGTGTTGATGATGGGTGATGGATCATCAAATCATAATAATCAATCTCCTCGTATTCTCAATGATCAAGGGACACACGATGTTAGTACCCTAATTCCTACCTCATGTGATGAAATGGTTTTGCCTTGTGTTTGAAATATTAGGATCCATGGTGAGTTATTACATGTGAATTAACGTTCACTCCATGAGTTGGTCCACCACGGTGGAAGAAAAACATTAACTAGAAGAGGAAATTTAATTTGTTGGAGTTATTTATCCCAAAGAGGAAATCTAAATTAGATAGAAATATAGGAAAAGGCTAGGATAGTAATCACATCTTTCCCATTGAGTGGATGGGGTATTGATACCATTCAAGAGAATACAAACCCCTTTTTAGTGAGGACAGTTCATAAAATGTCCCTCCCCATACCACTATCCTGAGAGGGCAATGAGACATTACATTTCATTAAGATACAACCCTAATATGTTAAAGGCTGTCAATGAATGTCGAAGGGCTTCAATACATGTGGGTGATGATATTCCATTTAAGGAAAAAAGCATTATCCTAACAAACCATAACCAAATAGCCAAAATATGATGCATGATAGCAATGAAATAAAACTCAAAATTTAATTTTTAAAAATCAAACTAAAATAAATTGACAAAGTGGAAAAATGGATAATCAAAGTAAATAGAGGATGACCAACTAATAAAACTCCCAGACAATGACAATACTCCAAGCACCACAAGATCCCAGCTCCGACATCATGAAACATACCATGTATCATGACGTAGTTCTAAATACATGTGATACAATAAAATTTCCCATGTAATGATAGATGACATCTACAAATTCCCAAAAGTTCCAAAGTAGTGGTGAGTCCTCCAAATCCTTAGGTTTTCCCAAAATACTTATCTAATCATTCCACTATGATAGAAAAGTTAAAAAAATTGATGGAAAACCTTTTATATGAGACAAATTTAAATAAAATAATATAACTATGTATAAACAAGTGCTATATCAACTAGTTTTCCGTGAAAATATATATTTCCATGAAAGAAATCAAACAATTATTTAAAACAATTTCACATTTTCTTTTTGAAAAAACGATTATATTTCTCATATCAGCATAATCTACCATGAATTCTTCAATATAAATGTTCCATACTCATGAGCGGTGTATCGTCGACCTATTTAGTCATCACATGGTAATTATATCCTAGTTCCCATTACAACATTAGAATCAAGCACAATTTTATATTTCTAACAAGCCCCATAAATGTAGTATGAAAACACACACACACCATGTATGCCCAAATACCATGCCAATCCTAACATAAAAAAACTAATTCAATAAACAAAATTATTACTGAAAACATTTTTCCATCAATACTTTTTAAATATGAATCAAATCTATATTTTACATGAAATAATTTAAAATAAAGAAGAAAAATAATTTTACACGACAATTTTCCACAATTCGAAAAGTTCACAAAAAACCATAAATTATCACTAAAGAGGATATATATCATGATTTTCACACCAATTTCACAGTTTATTTCATGTAATTAAATCATTGTAAAACTAATCCAATTAGTTCTAGAAAGATGAGTCAATATTTAATCCAACAACTTCAAGAGTATTGGTGAAAATGATAAAAACATGAAGACATCACAAAAATGGGTTAAATCTTTATGAAACCACTAGAAGTAACTTTCCTTATCATTAATTTTTACAAATCTAATCATATTTGGCATCCTTAACCATAGATCTACCAAAAATGAATGTAGATCTAAGAAACTGGGATAGGTGGTGAAGTAGATAGAAGAAAACATCAATAATAATCACATACTACAAGAATCGAGATTCTACACACCAAGGGATGTCTCCTGGTCACATATGATTTGATGGGGAGAGGTATATAACCTTTGAGAAACACACAGCCATAGACATGGCCATTTTGGGGAATAACGAGGCACTTATAGGTAAGAAAGAGTAGGATTCTCATTTTATGAATATAAAATTGTACATCACGATGTTTATTTGAACAGTTATATAAAACATGCGCTAACCATTCCTCAACCACTACCTGAAGGATGAACCTCACACAATTCCATTGTATGCTCTACAACCCATGTGTGAACTATTGCAAAGGTACTACCTAAAAAATCTATAACATCCATTTCAAAGTGCATGTTTCTGCATTGTGGATACATGGTTTGGTCAAAAAGTGCACTACCCATTTACCTTCCATATATATCTTATCTCACTCTACTTTGTTTCCTACAAGTGTTGCATGGTTTCCACAAACCGTTCACAAATTGTGCACCTAAAGAAAATATTAATAAACACTTAAAATGTTCTTCATAAAATCCCATGATTCCTCTATATAAATTTTATACATAAAAATCATTAAGAGAGGGTCACATACCCAAAATCAGGGGAACTATATTATCCCCATCATTTTTATTTTGTTCCATAAAATTTAGAAAATTATTTTTTTCCCTAAAAAATTAATGGCCAATGATCTTCAATTTCCTTCTCATGTTCCCATATCCCTTCCAAAATCATCCACATTTCCACAAGACCCACAAAAGACTATGGTCTTTCCATCAAATAATTGATTTTGATTATCCACAATCTATAATAGGATATCTACCAATGAATAATATTCCTCAATGTCAACATTATCCCATATGATCACATTGTCAAGGTTAGGATGCATCTTATTCAACTGAGATACATGGAATGCATTATACACTACACTGAATAATGGTGGTAATTCAAAATGGCATGCTTCATCTCCAACCTATTTTAGTATCTCAAAAGGGCCTACGTATCGTGGGTATAACATACCATGTTTTCTAAAATGATGATGCCCAAGACATACTGATATCCTCGAGAAAACATGTTTAGTCACTAGGAATGACCACAACCAGCATCGATTATCCACATAATATTTTCTATTTCTCTAGGTTGTCTCCATACTCTTCCTAATCAAATAAATCTTCCTTATTGTCCATGTACAAGTCCTAGACCAAAATATTGAAGTCCAACCTCTTTCTACTCAGAAATTTGGAGAACGACAAGGATGTATATGAAATTGTTTAAAAGGATCCATTTTATTGAGTCCGCATAACTGTTGTTATATGGGAACTACAGTAATAGAAATTTCTCTTCCATGAGACACTAAAATCCATTAAAAATGATCAATATATATATTCTAATGTTTTTATCAGCCTTTCATATTTCATTTCTATTTTAGGATGGTACTCTGTACTAATATTTAACTAAGTCCAAAAGGATTTTTGAATGGATTTCAAGAAACAAGACATCATCCTCAGAACTCTATCGAAAATTGTAAAATTTGGTATGTCGTGCCTCTTTACCACATCCCATATATAGATTTTGGAATGATCCTCCACCGAATGTGTTTCAAAATTAAGGATAAAATGATCCAACATGGTAAGGTAATCCACTATTACCAATATGTAATCTTTCTTCTGAACCAATCATGGAAGACCTATAACAAAATCCATATCTATGTGCTCCAATTTCCAAATATGTATAGGTAAATAATTCGACATACTCACTGGTTACTAATTCACTAACATAATATGATTCCAAGTTACGCATCATAGAAAAAACTCAACCACCTTCATTTGCATCACAATCCACAAAATCTATGCTTTAAATTCAGTATACATCTTTTTTATTAAAAGATGGACATGAAATTTCCAATAGCGGTAACCAAAATGATGTTTCTCAAGAAATTTCAAAGGTATTAACATCCAATTCTTGAACCCCAACATCGAACTCCCATCCAACATCAAATTCTCAATAGTCTCCCCATTATTGAGTCTTGAACTCATTACAACACATTTTGCATCATATTTCTATGCCTCCATTACCATCATTACCAAATCAGGAACTAGATAAAATGGAAATATAATCACAATATATCCCCAGTCATCACTTTACACATTCATGTTAGTAGGAACCGGTATCACTCATCTAAAATTATTTTTCCAATGGAGAATAGAAATTTCTGATTCATGTATCAACCATAATATTTTCATTCCGTAGTGTATAGATCAAGTAAACGTTATAATTTTTGGAGATATTCCATCCATAAGAATTTTCTTATATTAAAATCATGTAGTGAGAAAATATTTTTCAAACACTTATGATCAATGAACACAGTTAATATCTTACCAGATAGATAATAACACCAATTTTTTAATGCATATATTACTATAACTAACACCAAATCACGTGTTTGGCAGTTCCTCTCATGAAACCTTAACTAAATTGATCCATATTAAAAATGATGATGTCCAAGCAAGAGAACACACTGCAAACCATATCCTAAAGCATCACAATACACCATTTAACCTTTTTATTCATTTTATAGTATCAAGATAGGTGATTATTTATGTTAAAATTTCAACTCATAAAAAGACTTATGGTATTCGTCACTCCATTGGAGAGGAAAATTATTCTTTTTCAAATAAGTCATAGGTGAATCTAGTTGTGAGAAGTCATGAACAATGTGTTGAAAATAACCAACTAGACTGAGGAATACCCATTTTTTCAAAGGAATTATTTACCAGTTGCTAAGAGAGAATAGCTTATGTTTTATTAAGATCCACTAAAATGCCTATTTCAGAAATTACATGTCCATGAAAGCATACATATTTAATACCAAATCACACTTTGATAATTTGGATTAAAAATTATGGTCTCTCAAGATTTTAAACACTGTCACCAATTGTTTGTCATGAACAAAACGATTCCATGAATACACTAATATGTTGTCCATAAAAACCACAACAAAATAATTCAAATATCTCTGAAATATGTGACTCATCAATTCAATTACGACCATTGGTGAATTCATATTATCGAAATGAATTACTACAATATTATAATGGAATATCTTCTTATGAAGGTTTTTTATGTAATATCCCCTTTCCAAACTCACCATTAGTGATATCCAAATCACATGTCAACTTTGAAGAATCACTAAGATGCCCTAAATTTAATGAAGAAATCACCGTTGTTTGCAAGTGGATAAATGTTCTTTATCGTAACTTGTGTTGAGTTAATAAGGATTTCCTTATGATTTTTCCATTCCTTCTTGTTTTGAAAATAACAAATACCTTATACTTAAGAAAATCTATATTTTACTGCTATAAAGAAAATTTCCTTCCCAAAGTAATTTACCCATACTATGTTTTCATTGATCATAAAAATATTTTTTAAGTGTAAAAATAACATTCATATCTAAAACCTTGGAATCGCATAATACTTAGACATGAATCATTCTATTTTTAGGATATGAATTCTAGATACTAACTCTAATGAAGTTCAACTCTGAATCCTGAATAAGAACTCTCATGAAGTTCCACTCCGAATTCTGGATAAGAAATCTAATGAAGTTCAAATCTGAATTATGGATAAGAACTCTCATGAAGTTACACTCCGAATTCTAGATACAAACTCTCATGAAGTTCCACTCCTAATTCTGGACTCTGAAGTTCTATGAGTTTTACTATGAACATCTATGAGTTCGACTCCAAGCTTCTATGAGTTCTACTTCAAACATCTATTAGTTTGAATCTGAACTTCTATGAGTTCGACTCTGAACTTTAACTAGTTCGACTCTGAACTTCTATAAGTTCAAATCCGATCTCTGTAAGTTCATTTCCTGAATTCTAGTGAATTCAGAATCCGAATTTCCTTGAAATTTAGACTCTGGATTTCTACAAAATTCAGGTTTTGAATTCCTACAAAACAGAATCTGAATATCTCATTATTATAGACTCAAAATTCCATATTGGTTAAACTCCGAACTTTTATTTTCTAACATTTCGAACATTAGATTTACTAATTCTTACACATGTTTCATTACAAAATGATGAGGTGCTTTCAGTTATTAACTAAGCGTTGGTTGACTGACACGTGTACAGGTCCCTCCTAAAATCAAGGAGAAATAAGACTGTTAGAGGAGGGAGCCATCCGTTGGAGCTTTGCCTATAAATAGGAGCTCATTTTCAAAGAAGCTACAACGTTGACAAAACTTTGACAGAACTTTGACATCTATGCTTACATGTTCTTGAATTGGTTTCTAGAGAGAGAGGCTCTTATCAACTATCAAGATTTGTGTAGAATATCTGAATTGATTGTTCAAACTTTTCCTGGTGCAGACATGCATCATGCGACTCCAATTGTTTCTATGTAAAATTGAGGGCTTCCGGGGACAGAAAGATAAAGGTTCCAACACCTTGAATTTGAGGGCTTCCTTAATGAGAAAGACAGAGGTGCCAAATACTTAATAGTTTAGGTCTTTCAGGGATAGCAAGACAGAATATGATCTTCATATCGAGGCCTTACCCTGTTGGGGGTAAGAAATACTTTCGTGAATGTATAAATCAAGGGACCATTATCCATGGTTGTTGGATACCCTTCTTTTTGGGATAAAAAGTTATTATTTGTTACTTGTAGTGTTACTACATTGTTTTCCACTGTGCACTGTTTATTGTTATGGAATGTATAACATTATTTTACTTATTTAGATTTACTCTGATTTAGTTATATTCTACACGCTTCAAGGTAGAATCTTGATCATTGTAGTTTTTGTTATGTTTCATTTCCGGATTCACTTTTCTATAATTTATCAAATGATTAGAACTTATAGAGGTCTTGTGACTTATCTTCTTTAATATTGTTAAACGTAAACATCCATAAAATTTCCTTAGGGAATTTTTAAAAGGTACAATTAACCCCCCCCCCACTCTTGTATATGAGAATCTCATTTTAATTTATATCCTACGTTTGGTATTATAGAGTATATAATACTCAGTCACGTATCATCCTAACAATTGGAATCCTAGGATTGGTTCCATTTGAATTAATCTCACCATTAGATTCAGAAGTTTTTATTATATTTCTTGGAATTGAACATTTGGATTCATATTTTCGGATTCATCTTTTCAGAATCTACATTTCAGAATCATTGTTCGGATTCACTTTTTGCTTATAGATACAATTCATTTCATGCTTAGTACATTTTCTTTTGTTTACACAAATTTTTCTTCTAACAATTTTGTGGGCCAAATTTTTTCTTAAGGATGGAAGTATTAAATGTTTGTTCTATAGACAATCTAAATCCAACCATACCACTAATATTTGATGGTAATGATTATGGGTATTGGAGAGATCGCCTAAAGACTTTCATTATCAACACTAGGTTGGAAAATTTTGTTATGCTTACCGATGGATAGAAAATTCCTGGTAAAGAAGTAAGTGACTTTACAAATCAAGAAAAGAATGATTTCCAACTAAACTATAAGGTACACAATACATTACTATGTTCAATTACTAGAAATATATATAGAAAAATTTATTCTTGTGAAGCAACAAATTCAATATAGAAGAAACTAGAAGTTACACATTTTGGTACATCCAAAGTAATTGAGACTAGAAGAGCCATGCTTAGAGCTGAATATCATGGTTTTAGTTTTCCTTATAGTGAACCCATATGAAAAGTACAAAAGAGATTCATGACCATAGTGAATAGCCTACAATAAATGGTAGAGAAAGTTCTAGATGATTAAGCCCTTGTTTACAAGATCATCGACATCATGACAAATGAGTGGGAATCTAAAAGGACTACAATTGATGAAAATAGGAAGGTTACTTAGATTACCCTTGATGAGCTATTTGGAAGTCTTCTTCAGCATGAGACTAGAATGACGAGAGATGCTGATATCATGAATAAGACGAATGGAAATGACAGTGTAGCCTTTACTACTACTTCCAATCATATGAAAGCTAAGACTCTTGAGAGTTACTAGATCCAGATCTAAGAAGGTTATTATCCAATCCGTATCAGGTAAAAGTGAAGTCTCAAAAAAAATAGCAAATCATGCTCGAAGGATGAACAAGATAGATGGACATAGAAATTTCTATTTGAAAAACAAGAAGAAGGGAAGGAAAGACAAGAAGGATTCTAAAGTTACATGCTATGAATGAAAGAGAGATGGACACATAAGACCTAATTTCCCTATGCTAAAGAGAAAAGAATGTAAGGAAAGGAATTATGAGAAAAAAAATGTATTATGAATCCAAAGCTATGAATGTGTTGAAATCCAATGACACATGGAGTTCTAGTGGTGGAGACTCTTTAGATGAATCATCGGATAATGAATCTTTTCGACAGAAGAATATTGGTCTTTTAGCGAGGCAACCTATTGATAATCATTGCTTAATGGATAAGGTATAAAATGATGAATCAATGAAAAATGTTTCTTTAAATGCTAATGATAGTAAATATTATAACTCTTCGGATGAAGAATCATCTTCTGATGAAGATAATACTTTACCTACATATGAAGAAGTTTCTAGGTCTTCCAAACATCATGAAAATGAGAATTCAAAACTCATGAAGAAACATGATAAAGAATACTCTGGGAATATTATTCTTACTAAAGAAATATTAGATATTTCCAAAGATCTTGATAAGAAAACTGCTGATTTTGAAAGTATTTCAAAAAATCTTGAGGAAGTAAGTTCTGAGAAGAATAAACTTTCTAATGATCTAGAAAACGTAATTTCTAAGAAAAATGTTTTCGAGCCTAGCTCTAGCACAAAAACAGATTTTTTTGAAAACAAGACCATTTTTATAGAACTCAAATACGAAATATTTTCCTTGAGGAAGTGTTTGTCAAACTTTACCCTAGGTAAGGAATATTTTGAGAAAATGTATTCACAAATCCGACCTTGATGGAATACTTCTGGTTTTGGTTACACAATTTCTGAACAGATTTTTAGTAAAATCTACATTGTTCCTCAAAGTGCCCAATTATGCACTAAATGTCAGTGTGGTGGTCACTGGGAAATGAATCGTTTCCTAAAAAAAACCCAATCCTTATGATTTCATAAGGATTATTTTTCTAAGAAGATGTGGGTACCCAAAATTTTTCTTTCTGAAATTTCTAGATCCATGCAAGTCTAGATTCCAAAAACCAAACTTTTTAGTATTTTCAGGAAAATAGGGAATGTACCAATAGCAATAAATGGTACATGGATAGTGGTTGTTCCCAGTATATGATTGGTAACAAAAAATATTTCGAAAATATTATCATGACGAAAGTAGGAAAAGTAACTTTTGGAGAAAATGCTCAGACTGAAATTATTGGTCTAGGTAATATCGTTCTTCTTGGAAAAACATTGATTGAAAATGTTTTATTTGTTAAAGGTCTTAAGAACAACCTCATCAGTATAATTCAATTATGTGATGAAGGCTAACTTGTGAATTTTATGAATGATAAGTTCCTAGCACACAATTCCAATGATGATTTTATTCATTCTGCTAATAGGCAAGATAATGTTTACAAAATAAACTTAGAAGACCTTAGGAGCCAAGAAGTACCTTGCCTTAGTGCAATGGAAGATCATTCATGGTTGTGTCATAGAAGGTTAGGACACTGTATCCTTAGGAACCTATGAAAACTATGTATGAAATCTTTAGTTAAGGATCTAACAGATCTTATATTCGATTATTCAAAAGTTTTTGACCCTTGTCAATATGGAAAGAAACATAAATCATGTTATAAATCAATCGGTGAAGTATCAAAAACTAATGCACTACAATTGGTACATATGGATCTTTTTGTTCCAACACAAACTAGAAGCATTGGGGGAAAGTGCTATGTATTTTTTTGGTTGATGATTACACTATATTTACATGGGTCTATTTTTAAGCAAAGAAGTATGAAGTTTTTTCTTATTTTAAATGTTTTAGAGCCAATGTAAAAAATGTGAAAAACCTTCCCTTGAAAACTATTAATAGTGATCATGGAGGAGAATTTCAAAATTCTAATTTTGAAACATTTTATAGTAGAAAAGGTATTACTCACAACTTTTCAGCACCCAGAACACCTCAACAAAATGGTGTTGTTGAAAGAAGAAATATAATTTTTTACGAAATAACTAGAACCATGTTGAGTGAGTATTCTGTTGCCAATCATTTTTGGGCTGAAGCTGTAAGTACTTCTTGTTATAATATAAATCGAGTTTTTATTATTCCTTTTCTTAATAAAACAACTTATGAGTTATGAAGGGTAGAAAACCTAAAAATTATTACTTTAAGGTTATTGTATGTAAGGAATTCATTCTGAATACTAAAGATAACTTACACAAATTCGCACCAAAATATGATGAAGGAATTTTCTTAGTCTACTCCACAAATTCTAAGGCTTATAGTGTTTTTAACAAAAACCCTTGTACTGTTGAAGAGGCAGTACATGTAAAATTTGATGAAACTGATCCTTTTGTTTTGAAAAAACCCCAACCTACATCCTAAAATGTGTTTACAAAAACTAATTATCAACCTATGATAGATGATCCTTCTGATAAGGAAAATGTACAAGAAGGTACTTCTGAAACATTTACCACAGAAGACATTCTAACCTATGTTGATGAACGGGTTTTACAAAACCAAAACCAGTAATTTCATAATAATCATCCCAGTGATAGTATCATTGGTGATGTGAATCAACCTATAAGGACTAGATGTTCCTTAAGAAATTAAGTAAAACATCTAGCATTCATTTCCAAATTAGAACAAAAAATAACTGATGAATCTTTTGGTGATGATTATTGGATAAAAGTCATTAAAGATGAACTAAATGAATTCGAAAGGAATAAAGTCTGGACCTTGGTTGAAAGACCTAAGGAAACCTCTGTTATTGGAGTAAAATGGGTCTTCATAAATATGTGTGATGAAAATGGTGTCATCTTTAGGAATAAATCTAGATTGGTTGCTAAAGGCTATAATCAACAAGAAGGAATAGACTATGAAGAAACATATTCTCCAGTAGCTGAACTTGAATCTATTCGTATTCTACTTGATTTTACAGCTTTCTTCAATTTCAATCTTTTTCAAATGGATATAAAATGATCTTTCATTAATGGTTATGTTCAAGAGGATTTTTTTGTTGAACAACCTCCTGGATTTGAAGACACATAACATCCCGATCATGTTTTTAGACTTACCAAATCTTTATATGTCCTTAAACTAGCCCCTCGATCTTGGTATGATAGACTTACAAGATTTTTTCTTCAAAATAACAATGTTATGGGAAATTCAGATCCAACTCTTTTTATAAATAAAGATAAGAAAAATATTTTTATTGTTCAAATTTATGTTGATAACATTATATTTGGTTCAACTCAGCAATCTTTAACTAATTCCTTTGTGGATCGAAAGAAATTTGAGTATGAAATGAGTATGATGGGTGAGTTAACATTTATCCTTGGTTTTAAAATTTCTCAAAAACCAGAATGAATCTACATATCCCAACATAAGTATATTAAATATATTCTTAAAAAGTATGGATATAAAAATACTAATAGTATAAGTACTTCTATTGGTACCTCAAACACACTTGATCTTGATGAAGTTGGGAAACCAATAGATCAAACATCTTTTAGAGGCATGATAAGAAGTCTACTTTACTTGAAATCTATTCGACCAGACTCAATGTTTTCAGTATGCTTATGTGAAAGATATCAATCCAATCCTAAGGAATCTCATTTAGAGGTGGTGAAAATAATTTTTTGCAACTTAAAGGGAACCATGGATCTAGGACTATTTTATACTTCTGGAAATGATTTTATCTTAAAATTATTTTCAGATGCTGACTTTGGTGGATGTAGAATTGATAGGAATAATACATATAGAACTTGTAATTTCTTAGTATATTCATTAGTTTCTTGGTCTTTTAAGAAGAAACACTCAATAGAACTATCCACTCATGAAGCTGAATTTGTAGTAGCTTGAAGTTGTTGTTCTCAAGTGTTGTGGATTCAACACACACTCACATACTATGGCTTGAGTTTTACTAAGACTAAAATTTTCTGTGATAACACAAGTTCCATTTCCCTTTGTATAAACTATTCCCACCACTCTTGTAAAAAGAAGATAAATATTAGGCATTAATTTCTTAGGGATCACACACTTAAAAGAGATATCATTCTACAGTTTATCAAAACACAAGATCAACTTGCTGACATTATCCAGAAATCAGTACCTTCCTCTAGATTTTAATAAATTAAAAATTAATTAGGGATGATAACCATGATGTAATTTT
Organism: Viscum album; assembly: GCA_963277665.1. Taxonomy (NCBI): domain Eukaryota; kingdom Viridiplantae; phylum Streptophyta; class Magnoliopsida; order Santalales; family Viscaceae; genus Viscum; species Viscum album. The sequence goes on along the minus strand of OY728143.1, from coordinate 729,476,026 downwards.
CCTTCATTAACTTCTTACTGAACCATTCTCCTTACAGTAATAAACTTATTTTCATAGGGGGAGTACATCTGTTATGAAGTTTTTCAAATTTTTTGTAATGAAGTTTTTTTTTGTGTCTTTCGTAATAGAGTTTTTTAGGTTTCTTGTAATATAGTTTTGTTTCAATATTTTTTGTAATGAATATTTTTGGAATTTAAATTTTCTTAATGAATTTTTCGTACTAGAAATTTTCTTAATGAACTTTTCGTACTGGAAATTTTCGTAATGAATTTTTCTTACTAGAATTTTTTTGTAATAAAGTTTTCATACTGGAAATTTTTGTAATGAAGTTTTTGTATTGGAAATTTTCGTAATGATGTTTTCGTACTGGATATTTTCTTAATGAATTTTTCATATTGGAAATTTTCGTAATGAAATTTTCATAATGAGATTTTTCGTAATGGGAATATTCATAGTCATAATTTTTGTAATTGAGTTTTGGTACTCAAATATTTTGCAATAAATCTCTTTCATAATGTGTTTTTTGTAGACAAATTTTCTTCAATAAGAATATAACCTATTACGAATAATCTTTCTATCCAATCTGAAAGTTTGATTTTTGTACTTAAAGTGTTCTTAGTCACTTTTACTTGCTGGTAGTTTCCTTTATTTTTAAATTTTACGGATTCATTTCTTCTTAAATCTAAATGTTTTTAAAACCTCAAAAGATCAGATTAAAAAATTCCTTGTAGGCATGTTTTCAACCCTCATATTAGATCATATAGTTTTTCAACCGTTATATTGATTTTGGAAGATGAAATTCCACCTCCTCAACAAATAAAAATGGGAACCCTAATGCTGGCCCACATTGTTTTAATGCTCTCGAGTGTCGAAGCTCTACCTCAGTTCTTAATGCCCGCTCTGAATCATTCAGTGCTCCTCCATTCTGAATGTTTGTAGAAGCTACTTCTCAAGAACTTTCTACCATCAAACCAATCTCAAGCTGGATAGTCTACATGGAAAGGTCGGTCCATCTGAACTTTTTTATTATGTAGGATTCTCTTATTGCTACAAATATCAAGCTAAATGTCTGGGAAGATTTCTGTATATCAAAGACAAAGGATTAGATTATTATTTATACATATTTTCTTATAGAATTTTATGAGTCTATTTCCTTCTATGAAGAAGATGGAAAAGAAAAATTCTCCTTTAAGAGATATGGAAAGACTTACAAGCATTCTTACACCAAGGTTGGATGCTTGGTGGGCTTATCATACGATGTTGAAGCCGAATATTGTTCACATATGTTACTGGATGTGCAAGGAAGCTCCATCAAAGTGAAGGAAATCGAATACCTTGGACTCAAAGATGACAAAACATCAAAGATTTTCCTTTTCTTCGCGAACAACTGGATTCTACAGTTGTGGGTTCATGGGTTTTTCATTCCGAGAAGAGGTGATAAGGATAACCTAAAGAAAATTGATATTTACATCTTGGATTTCATGGTAAATCTAAGAAATTTCAATCTGATGATGCAATTTCTTAATATATATCAGAACATCAAGAATGGGACTTTATAATTTGAAATTTTTATGTATTCTTGATCTTCTCTCCATGGTTATTATTCGTTTTCTTGATTCATTCAAGTTTGATTTCACTTATAAGGTGAGGAATTTTTAGGTTATGCAGATTTGTGATTACACCTTAAAAAGGATGAATGTCAGTTTTCCAAAATAGTCAAGTGAGTTTTATGATCTACCAGAGGAGTAGGCAGAAGTTGTTTCGGAAAATATAGAGAAAGAAGAACCATCGAAGAAGGTATGGAAGAAGATGAATCTGAAGGAAGTGGTGTCTGAAGACAAGACCCCTAAATCTATGGAAACCCAATCCGCACATCCCAAGATAAAGAAATAGAAAGCATATCCAGATGAGGTGGTTGCTAAATGGAGGGAAGTTACGGAGAAAAGGAAAGAAGGGGAACATCAGTTCGGATTGGACCCTTCAGAAGCTAAATCCTTAAGAGAGAAGGCTACTGACTACTATGAGAAGGTTGAAAAAGAGAAGAATATGAAGAAGAAATTGTCTGAGGCTGAATTTGTACGATCTATTTTGAGAGCCTCATAGGTAGCTTCCGAGAATATTCCAGTACCGGAAACTTTCCTAGTCGGGCCATTACCGAAGACCCCTGGAAAGAACTATTTCAATTTGGAAAAACCTATAGATAAAGAAGTTGGTGAAAGAGTAGAAGAAGAGGAGGAAGTACAAGAAGAATGGGAAGTAGTAGAAGAAGAAGAAGAAGATAGTGGTGACATAGATGACTTGATTAAAATTTTTTAAGATTATCAAGAGAAGGAAAAACCATCATGAAATCTACCACTCCAAACATCTGAGGCCGAGTCCTCAAATCATGTCACACTGGGAACGGGAGATGAGAAATATGGTAAGGAAGATTAAGATAAATAATAATAGAAAGGGAATGAATTATCTGAGGAATGAAGCTATGAGAAGCACTTTATTGAATAAGGAGCAGAGAAAGAGAAACCTAATGAAAACATGATAGTTCAACTATCTGAATGTGAGGAAGAATCTCCTGACGAGGAACCCGTTCCGAATGTTGATAAGGGTAAGAAAGTTCTTATGGACACTCCAACAAAAGATATCATAATGATGAAGTATGTTGGTGGCTCTTCAAGAAGAATGTTAGTAAAAATTGAGGAAGAACAATCCACAATAATGGTGTCTGATTTCGAATCATCAGCAGTTGGACATGATTTTGTTGTTGAATCTTTGAAGAAATCGGTGGATAAAATTCCGATCTTTCACACCATAGACTCCAAATTACAGATGCTTCAACATAGCCTAAATTTGAAATCAGAATCATTGTCCATGTTGGTGGATAAATGTGTAATTATTGAGGCTGATCACAAAAATTTTCTTTTCAATTATGAGGTCCAGAGAAAGTCATGGACCAAATTGACTTTCTGGTCAAAGAAAATCGATGAGGATTTTTCAAAGCATGATCATTTTCAGAATGATGTTATAAGAGATTTTGACACTACGGATGCCAAAATGAAGAATCTTTAGGATATCCTAACCCTTGAGAAAAATTCTCAGAATCAACAGGTGAGTGATCTCTAGGGGAAGCTTAACTCAGTTCCTCAAAACTGGAAAGGGGAAAGAGATCTCTGGATTGAGGTCAAAGAGAAGCTTCTGAAACATGATAAAATTATTAAGGCACAGTCTGAGGCATTGCAGGCTCATGATGAGAGGATTAAAGCCTTAGAAAAACAAGCTGAGGAGGACCAGAAAGACATGAAGAAGTTTAAAACCCTGTTGAAGAAGTTAATCCCCATGGAAAAGGAAGACAAATAGATCAATCTGATTTTTTGTTGTAATTTCATTCCTTATAAAAATTAATTCAATTATAATGAAATCTCTGGTTGTTTGTATCTTGTGTTATTATGTACTAATGTTTCAGGTACTTTATTTATTTTCCATTCCCTTAATTTCATTTTGAATATCACAAAGGGGGAGAAGGAAAAAGAACTACTCGAAAGTGGGAGAAGGAAAAATCTAAAAGGGAGAAGAAAAATTTCTAAGTTAAGAACTATCCATATGGAAGGGGGAGTTTCTCATTACGAAGTTTTTCATTCCCATGATAATGAAAACTCCTTTCCAGAAATCCAGAATACAATCCTTAGAGTTCCTAAGCCTATGGTGGAGTTAGTTGTATTCACCATCATCTATGAACAAAGGGAGATAACTTTTAATTTCAATGTCTAAATAAAATCTTTCTAAGACCTTATATTCTTTTTCGAAAGGTTGTTTGTGCTTTCCAAAAGGGGGAGATTTTTGAGTCAATAAGGTTTTCCTTATGGCTTTTCCATTCCTTCTTGTTTTGAAAATCACAAACACCTTATAATTAATCAAATATATATTTTATATCTATAAGAAAAATTTCATTCCCAAAGGTATTTACCCCTACCATGTTTTCATTATTCTGTCAATATTTTTCTTGAGTGTAAAAATCGGATTCATATCCAAAACACTGTAATTGTATAATACTTAGACATGAAGCATTCCGTTTTTAGGATCTGAATTCTAGATACGAACTCTAATGAAGTTCAACTCCAAATTCTGGATATGAAATGTCATGATGTTCCACTTCGAATTCTGGATATAAACTCTAATGAAGTTCAACTCCGAATTCTGGATACGAACTCTCATGATGTTCCACTCCGAATTCCGGATACGAACTTTCATGAAGTTCCACTCCAAATTCTGGACTCTGAGCTTCTATGAGTTCGACTCCAAACATCTATGACTTCCACTCCGAACTACTATGTGTTCAACTCAGAACTTCTCTGAGTTTGACTCTGAACGTTTACTAGTTAGACTCTGAACTTCTATAAGTTCCTCTCCGAACTCTGTAAGTTCAGGTTCTGAATTTTAGTGAAATAAGACTCTAAATTTCTTCGAAATTCAGACTCCGGATTTCTACATAATTCAGGTTTTTAATTCCTACAAAAAAGAATCCAAATATATGTTTATTATAGACTCCGAATTCCATTATGGTTAAATTCCAATCTTTTATTTTCTTACATTCCGAACATCAGTTTTACATATGCTTACACTTTTTCCCATACAAAACAATGACGTGCTTTCAGTTATTTACTAACAGTTTGTGGAGTGACATGTGTACGGGTCCCTCCGAAATTCAGGGAGAAATATGACCGTTGGAAGAGGGATCCGACCGTTGGAGCTTCACATATTAATAAGAGCTCATTTGAATATAATCTAAAACTTTGAAAAAACATTAACAGAGCTCATAAATATGTGATTACATGCTTTTGAAGTGATTTCTAGAGAGAGAGGGTCTTATCAACTCTCACGATTTGTGCAGAAAGTTTGAATTTCTTGTTCAATCTTTGACTTGTGTAGACTTGCTTCCTGTGGCTCTGATTGTTGTTGTGTCCAATCGAGGGATTCCAGGGATAGGAAGATAGAGGTTCCAACACCTTCAAGTTGAGGGAATCCATGCTGAGAAAGATAGAGGTGTCGACTACCTGATTGTTGAGGGCTTGCAAGGATAGCAATACAGACTCTAATCTTCGTATTGAGGGCTTACCCTGGTGTGGGTAAGACAGACTTTCTTGAAAGTATACATCAAGGTACCTTTATCCATGGCTGTTGGATACCCATCTCTTTGGGTTAAAAGAGTTATTGTTTGTTACTTGTAGTGTTACTACTTTATTTTCCGCTGTTCATTTTTTATTTTTAAGGAAAGTATAACTTTCTTATACTTCCTGACTTTTACTCTGATTTAGTAAGATTCTATATTCTTTAAGGTAGAAACATAATCTTTGTAACTTTTGTTATGTTTCATTTCCAGATTCACTTTTCCAGAATTTTTCAAGTGATTAGAACTTATAGAGGTATTGTGAATTATCGTGTTTAACCTTGTTAAACATAACTATCCTAAAAATCCCGTTAGAGAATTTTTAAAGGGTACAATTCACCCCCCCCCCCCTCATGTATCTCAAAATCTCATTCTTATTTTGATCCTATATTTGGTATTATAGAGTATATCATACTCAGTCACATACCATCCTAACAAATTGGTTAATCATAAGACAATATACACACTTTCTTATAGTTCTATATGCTATCATAAAAAACAATTCCAACATTTCCCACATAAATGTGTTAGGAAAAGTGAAACGTTTTATTTCCATCTCTTCCAAATTCGCTTTTAGATACCTTAATTCTTTTGGTTCCATTTTAGAAGTTGGATGTGAGATAGAGAAAATTCTTTGAAAGAGATAAATCGTAAAATCCACTTCCCTTACCAATGGTAACCCGTAGAATAATTTTGGGAAACACATCTATAAATTGTAAAAAAACTAATAGAAAAATGTCATTATCAATATCTTCCATTGATGACCAAGAAAATAAAACCAACTCATACAAATTCATTCCAACTGCAGGTGCCAATAAGCCAGTTTCACCAACCTTTACAAACCAATTATGCTCTAAATATGTTCCTGTCACCATAACAAGTTTTAAAACTAATTGTACTTATATAATAGTTGATGTGATCCTTAAACATTTTCATCCAATCCATACCTACGATTTCAATATAGAAATCCAATATTATCACTGAGAAATCCCATTTTTTCTCAGATCAATCAATGATTATATAACACACTCTACAAACAAAGGGACAACATACTCTCTAACCAAGAGGATTTTGAATATTTATCAAAAAAGGAATCATCTCATGTTTAAAATTGGGCATATTAATAGTCTGATAAGAAATAAAATAATGTGATTCACCATTTCCAAATAATATTTGAATAAGGCTATAATTAAAAAAATCCTACCTCTCGCTGAAGATTGTTCATATTGATCATCCACAATCACATACGTAACTATGTATAATTTATTCATAACTAAAATTTTTATTTATTTCCATGTTGATAGAAGTTATGGAAGTACTATAATAAACATGGATAGCACTGTTCTACTAAAAAATCCGAATTTTCTATCCTCACAGGTTCAAAGAATACGATGCATGTGATACCAGAGAAGTTTCTCGAGCACCTGACCTATGAGCATGATAATATAATCACTAATGATGCCCCATATTTTTGCAATTATGGAGGGATTAAGGTGGTGTTTTTACTCCATCTTCACATGTTATAATGAACCATATTAGAAACATCCTTATATTATCATGGGACTTATAGGAAGATTCATTAATCCGACCATTTGATTCGGATTCACATTACCACATTGGACGTAGATATCCCTCTTCCACTTACCTCAAGCATTAGAGTTCCCACCATTTGCCATAGGTATCAACATACATCATCCTCACATTTCTCATGATATTTACCATTCATCCACCATCTCGCTATTGATGATATCTGTATAGTTTTAAGTATAGGTCATAACATTATTTGAGCGAATATCCTATCTCAACCATGATTCAAAGATGTGTGACATCAAGGAGGCACATGCATCGTCTTACAGTGAAACAAAACACTGAATTCATTAATTTATATGCACACTCAGTGATTTAGAGAATTTCTGGCTTTAGGCTAAATAATTCCAGTGTTCATTGAATCTTGAATATGTGAGGATAGAATTGTTTGTTGAACAGTTCCTTAAAATCCTCCCACCGAAGGACTTGATCAACTTTATACTACATAACTAGATCCCACCACCAACATGCCATATCCTTTAGTATATACACCTCCATATAGACTTTCAACACTACTAGTATTCCAATGATGTTGAAAATATTATCCATCATATTCAGCTAGACATCTTCCATTTATGGTTTACAATCAGATCTGGAATAGGTTCGACCACATTATATATATCTTCTTCTATTTGGTTCATGTGACATCTATCATGTTCCATTTTCTATAGGAATAACAAATTCCACAAGTCTAACTCACTAGAAATTAATGGATTAACATTTCGAATTATATCACATAAAATACCACAACATAGTTGTCAAAATCAACCATTATCCACATTTAACCATTTTATACAAATCATTACTTGCATTTGAAGACCAAACTATTTTCAAAATACCACTACAATAGTATTTTTGAAAATATTTCATTTGAAAAAAAAATCATTTTAAAAAATGAAAACATGGCATAAAATCAAGTATCATTACTCAAAATGAAATATGAAATCCTAGTGGGAAGTCATCCCACTAATTCATATCATGATCGTCTCATTGGAAAAAGCTATTACATAAGGATTCCAATTTTTTATGTGTCTGAAAAATACGTATGTACCCAACTCCATGGTAACTTGAATTTCTGTATAAAAAGGATAGATATATCTTTTTTGCTCTAAATTTCAAGTCCCAATAATCATATTCTATTTTAAAATCCCAACTAAAGGAATATACAAGAATGAGTTCAACTCCAATACCATGAAAACTTATTACCACTTCTTCCACAAGGAAATGAACATGCTGATACCATTTATCTCAAATAGGATTTTGGACCAAACAAAACTGATACCATTTGTAACATCCCACCCATTCTCATTGGATTGAGAGGGCGGTGAGATGTTAGTTTCCCTAAAGAAACATTCCTAATATGATGATGGCAGGAAATGAATGTCGAAGGGATTCAGAACATGTAGGTGTAATTTTTCATTTTATAATAAAACCATTATCCAAAAAAGAACAATAAACTAAATACTACTGTATGATGCATGATAATAATGAAATAAAACATAACATTTTATTTTATCAAAATCATACTAAAATCATCCACCACTGTTGAAGACTACAAAATCAACGTAAACAGTGGAAGAAAACCTATTCAAACTCCATGATAATGAAAAGACATCATGCTATACAACATCCATGATCCAAATTCATCAAAAAACCCTGCATCAAAAAGTAGGGCTAAAGACATGTGACACTTTACCTTTTAACATGTAATGCTGGATAAAATCTATGAATTCACCAATGTTCCAAAGCATGGGTGAGTACTAAAACTCAGTAGGTTTTCCCCAATGACAACCCTACTAATTCCACTAGGATATAAATTTTTGAAAAATTAATGAAAATATTTTGTATAATATAACATTTAAAATAGTTTATAACCAAATATAACGATTTTCTATATCAACCAGTTTTCAGAAAAACAAAATTATTTTTTCAAATAATGTAATCGAAGAATGATTTAGAAGCATTTGACATGTTCAATTTGACATATCCATTTTAGTTATCATATCACCACAACTAAAAATGAATTCATCATTATGGAAGTTCCATACATATGAGTTATCTCCCATAAATCTACCAAGTCATCGCAAGGTAATTAAATCCCATGTACCATTACATCATTGGCACCAAGCACAAATTAATATTTCAACAAATCCCTCTAAATGCAATATGAAAAGATACACCATGTATGCCCAAAGACAACACCATTCCAAAAATGAAAACCCCATTTCAATAAAACAACCTTTTTTATAGAATTTTATTCCAATAATGCATTTCAAAAATGTAAAAATTCATTATTTGTAAATAAAAATTTTAAAATCAACAATATTAGGTAAATTATAGAAAAGTTTTTCATTATTTCACTAAAAATAACATATTGTCACTAAAGATGATTTATATCAAGATATTCACAACAAATTCACAATATATTTCATGAAATTTAATCTATTTTAAACTAATCTAATCATATCTAGCAAGATTAGTCGAGAGTGAATACACCTACCTCAAGAGTTTTGGAGAAAAAGATAAACGTCATGGAAACACCATAAAACTGGATTGAATCTCTTCAAACACACCTTTGATCTCTTAAACTGTAATTAATAAAGGGAAATGTGATCATATTTGGCATCCCAAAAATTAGATATACCCACAATGGGAATGGATATTAGAAACCAAGAGAGGGGGTGATTTAGATCTAAGAATACATTGGAACAATCAACAATGGTCACATACCACATGAATTATTCCTCAATTAACCATGGGATGGATCTAGACCACTTCTGATTTGATGGGGTGAGTTTCTACAACCGTTTAGGGACCAAAATTCCAATTAAGGCCATTTTTTGGAAAAACAAGGCACATAGAGGTAAAAATAATTTATATCTACAATTTAAGGAAATAAACTTGCCCTAAACATTGTTTAGTTTCTTAGTAAGGAAACCCTTGTGTTAACCATGCTTCAACCACTACCTTAAGGATGCACATCACATGGTTTCCTCACTCAGTCTATAACCCATGTTCTAAACATGTAAAAGAATGTTACTCAAAATCCATAAAATCCTTTTAAAAGTGCACAGTTTCAACTTTGAGGATACACAATTTGGTCAAACCAAGCACCTCCACACACATTTATATCTCCTGACTTACTATACATGGTTTCATGAAAATGTTTCATGGTATCCCAAGACCATAAAAAACCTATGCACATAAATGGAATCCCCAAAAACTGTCAAAATGATCCCCAAAGTCATCCAAGATTATTCAATAAACATTATATAAATAAAATCATCAAGATGGGGTTATATAGTAGAATACATGGGTACCACAGTGCTAGTTGAGTCACAAGTATTATGATTCGGATAAGTTATTACAATAGAATTTATTCAATAATATTTGGGAACATTCCCCTCTTGTGGGTTCCATATAGTCTAGACTAGGTTAGGAGGTTCTGGGATTATAACAATATGTTCATCTATTGGTGGTTCCACCCTACATTTTTTTTCATCTCGAAGTGGGAATACTCTCTGTTGAGTCTCAAGTGGATGATGGGTCTATCACAACCTAAACATATAGTACCCTCATTGTGTTGTGGATAATATTATAAGAGAATTATTAGGAGAGACTCCCAAAATTGTTGGTATTTTAAATGGTGGGAAATACCCCCTATGTTCCCCCTCAGAAATATTATGACAATGTGGAATTGTGGACTCTATATATTGTTAAGAAATTTCCCTCATATGAATGTCTCTCTCCAACTCATATTAATCAACATCAATAGTATTGACCTTCCAATGGATGTGTTTTGATCCGGAATTTGGGTGAGGATTCCCATTAGACATTGGATAGGTTGATATTTCTACATATTCATTGGTCTAGAGGGTTATTGCTTGATTAGATATCCTACTTCCACACTGGTCATTAGTGTGTGTGGCAGCTCATAGAACATGTATAGTAGTTGATGATGGGATGTAACATATCGGTCCTACATTAATTACATGTATAGTTAATGTGATTAACAATATTCATCCACTCTTAGGCGATGAATAAGTGATTCATAAAAATGATTTCTAGAACTAGATATACAGAACACTTATCATACACTAAATTTTACTACAGAATATAATCAGGTATGGTTGACCATTATATTATTTCTTTTTTAGTAAACGTGTGGATTTTCATTGGGATCGAATCATTGGACTGGTTGAAAACGTATAGCCCCGTAATGCCACTTTTCGATGGTGGGATACATTCACCAGCATGTTTGATGATTCCATCTCAATGATAAGAATGAAATAATGGGATATTGGATCTTCCTTTAATGCATTCCACATTGTAGTTTTTATCCATGTTCAAGCCTCTATAATATATGTATGATATGTTTTTGAATATCAATCTTGGATCCATTTTCAGCTAGAAATCATTTAATCATAATACATACCACCACTATATAAAATTTATTAGTGATGGGATATAATTATTGTGTTTGTAATGTGGGGAACATATAAATAAATTCCTCATTTGATATTGTGAGGCATTATTATTCCCCTGACATAATGTTACCTATGAATAAACCATGAGGTATTTGGTGATTTTTCTAACGAAACATACTCTTAATGCATAATAAATACATGGAACATCACCTAGGGTATCCTATAATCACCACTCAAGGAAGACCACTATTATTATACAGGTATATGAAGTTAATAAAATAATGAAACATATTCATCTCACTTAATTCTAAATAGGATCATTATAAAAGTTATTATGTGTTGATCCCATATGGTTAGAATATTTGATTCATCAAATTAGTGGAGAATACAGAGATTCAATTCTCATCACATAAGCTTCTTATAAACATCATAAAACAAATATCATGTCCAATAAATTGGAAAATATATATAGATTGTAACCTATATAGATGTAGAATTGATTTTTTTCCTCTAACATATGATTCCTAGTATGATCACCTATGGAACCCTAGTCTAATCACCTTTGGATAGTATTATGAAGCATTATGATGGATCATTAGTTTAATTCCAAGTGATAGAAGTTCCATATATTCTCATCACATATGGGTTGTTCATACATTTAGTGGATAGTAGAGAGGGTCCCAAATATTCTCCTCATGTATGGGTACACATATATTTAGTGTACAGTGTATATTTTCACAAATATAATCATCACATATGGGTTGACACATATTTGGAGTCCAGTATGGATGGTCCCACGTATTCTCTTTATAAATTTTTCATAATGTATTTTGAAATCTGTGTGAATAGTCCCTCATAAACACAACCTGTATGGGTTAATTAAAATGTTTAATTTCCAGTGGGGAAAAAACATATATATTCCATCGACATATAGTTAGCTACATAGGTTTTAAGTCTAATGGGAATTCCTCTCATATATTATAATTAGGTACAAGATCTAGCATATGTTTCCATCTTGTATAGAATCAAAAGTCAAGTAAGGGTACTATATTTTTGAGATGACATGTTCTTTATAACATAGAAAATGATCTGTCTTTAGGGAAACATCCTACCAATAAAGAGAAGTAATTGTTTTAAAATTGTAGTAGAGCCTCAAAAAGGAATCCTTTGTATCATACATTATTTAGGAAGCAAAACCTATATAGTTTTTTTTCATTGTTTAATGTCATGTGATTGAAATGAAATTTTTTGTTTAAGACCATATGATATGAATATTTCATCATGAACGGTGTAATAATAATGAACTTTTTGGGGATTCTGCATTTAATATTCACAAGAAATATATTGAATCATCTCATACTCGTCACCATAGAAAATACATGATAATCAGGTTGGGGTATCCTTGTCTCTTAATACAGGGAATTCTATTCTCTTCACAAAGGGTACATACACTGTTTAACATCTCTTGTAGATCATAATGTTGATTAGTTTACTATCATGAAATTAAGAAATTATTTTATGTAGTTTAATAGCTTGAATATTATACATATTATAATGGGATTATGAATTCATATACCTATACACATATATATTATGAGGATAGAATGTTATATGGATACTATATTTGTTCATCCAGGTTGATGATGTATGGTTTCCCTTGTTGATTCACTAGTTGAGGTTTACATATCTATAAAATGGGTGACTTAGGAAGAACAAATAAATGGACATTAAACATATTAGGAATCAAACTGGATCCATTGAGTGACAGTTACATCTATTTAGAGAAAAGGCCAAGGATATTTCCATTCTTATTCTTCCAATAGAGGTATTTTTCAAAAGGGTCCATGATATCATTTGAACACATGGAATTTTCACGAGTAATACAAGATCAAATAGTTTTTTGGAATATTAGTGATTGGTTTCACATAATATTTGGCTATTGAAAGATGTTTTTTTGGCATGATGTTCCTAGAACATGTGTACAATAAGATTATTAATGATGAATGTTTCATAAAGACCAATCAAACATAATCCATTTGAATTAATGTTTAGTTTGGTGATTTTCACATAATTTTATATCATGTGGTAATACATGGGAGTCCCTTGTTACAAGAGCACATATAAGAATTAGTTTTGTGATTAAAGTGAATTCTTCACTTTCTTGTATGTATTTTTCTTGAATATATGGGGGGTTGATACTCTATATATGAGAATTTTAGCACATGGGGCGTGCTTCTAAATACAACTTTGACATAACTATACAACATTATATATGTCATGAAAGATAAAATGATTCATAGATAAATATGATTCAAAATGGATTTATTATTATTATCGGAGGTCCATTTGTAATGACTAGACCAAAAAATATATATAAATTAAATCATTAAAAATTGATTGACATAAACACATTTAAAGGATATTTTCGGACTATATTTTTTGAGAATTATGTCATAAGACTTACATAAGAACCCCATTTATTATGAACTAGAGACTTACAGTAAGTATAAATTGATTCAAAAATATAATACTTTTAAATAGATTTTTTTAAATTTTCTTGACAAATATTCTTGAATTATAACATGACATATAATTTTTCCAAATTCATCCTTAAACCTTGTAAATTGTTTTTAAAATATGTGATGATAATAAGAATCTCAGTAAGAGACATAAAATTAAGAAATCTATTAAACCAGTGAATGAAATGAAAACCCTTGAAATAAATTACCTTATTAGAATATTTATTGTAAATATCAAATAAATCATCAAAACATGATAGTATACTGTTTTTCCAAAATAAATCTATTAAATCCAATAAAAATAATATACAAATCCTTATAGAAAAAATACATAATTATATTCATTATTCATTTTTAGAATAAAAAAACATATTTAAATCCATACCAGAATCCTCTTTTACTACGTCCCTTATAATTTTACATGAATACTATGAAGTTTACCCCATTAATTTGAGAGATATATCAGGACCACCCATCATATAAGTTGTATTGGGATCACCTGTCATATAAGCTGTTTCAGGATCACACATTGTATTAGGTGCATTGATCTCACAAAGCATATAAGATCTATCTACCTCACCCTTAATCATCTATAACAGTCATGTACCAAATCATAAAAATATTTTAATCATTCAACATTTCAACATAAAACCCATGGAGAACTCTTTTGAACCAATAAAAAAATATTTTCCAATATCGAAATACCATTTCTTTTTTTAATAAATTTATTGATAACTAAAATTCACAGAACATAGGGAAGATGGTTTGTTCTTTAATAATTACATGGAACATTATAATGGATGAAAAAATATCAAATAAAAATTATCGTATTTGGAAAATCCATTTATGGTTTTTATATTAAAAATGATCCTTTATTTATTACTTTTGTAGTGGAAGTGGAAACATTTCATATAAAATAAGAAGAAGATTCATTTAAATAAAATTATTATATAAAAAAGAGACATAAAATTTCATCTATTATTAATTTAAGTCCTTATAAAAACATTTATTAGATATCATCTAGAATGTATAAATGTGAAAAAAATTATAAAATAAATCTTTATTATATTTTAAATATGGTTTTAAGTGAAATTTCCCCTTACCCCAAGTATGACACAACACATATATTATTTATATTATAGAATAATAAAATTATATTTATTATTTACAAGGTTAAGAACCTTATTCATTTTTATTTAATTATTTTTATACAGATTATTATATTTATTATCGTGTTATATACAATAACCTAATCAATTATGTTCACATCAGATATTTTGATGATATTCAACTCTTATGCCAAAAAATATAGGTAAATTGAAATTGAAAAAAGATGTAATTATTACATCATATTAAAAATTATAATAATTATATTTTTATAAAATTTTCAAAATAATTATACGTTAAAACTGCCCCAAAATAGTGAACTATATTACAGTCATGGAGATGGTAGGACGTATGTATGTATGAGTAACATTTCCATTATTTTACAAGAATTATGGAAATAAAGTATTTATTTATTTATTTTATAAAATTATAAATATATCATAAATATCCTAATATATATATTTAAATAAACTTATAAATATATTTCAAGTGATTTTTCTCATTAAAAATGAATCACATCGCTATGTGGAGGTCATAATCTACACACACATAGGAACAACTTTATCATTTTTCATATGATGAAACATAATGAAAATGATGATGAATTATATTTCAATAAATATATGTATCTCATAAATTTAATCTATATATATACATTAAAACTATCATTTTAACAACACACATGAGGATTTTATGGAAAACTAATTATATCTGGTTTCAAGGAGGTAGTCAACCATACACATGAACAATGGATTCATTTACATTTGATAGAAAAAAAGATATATTCATTTTATTAAATTTAAATAATAATGAAAACCTCAATATATTTAAAATATTGAATTTATTATTTTAGAATAGTTTCATATGATTTTAATTATATAGAAGATGAAAGAAAACTAAAACATTTGTTTAAAATCAATACAAATTCTTTGAACATCCTATATTTATTTATACATTTAGACCACACAGGACAAAATTAATCCCATAACAACACATCTAAATCTTAGGGATTAATTTTTTTAAGTTGGTTTTATAGTTATTGGATCATATATTGTACTCGAGAGTTATGAGGAAGAGTTGGTAGGAGTCTCCCTTTTGTATGTGAGGGGGGGTACTCATGGAATTACATAGAGTATTAAATTTATAAAAATTAATTCTCATTGAAAGGTGGAATAGAATTGATAGAATTATAATAGATGTTGTTAATGAGTCTAAAAAATAAAATAATACAAATTTTGGCCATGTTTCGATGATATTTTAACCATTATACCATTTTTTAATGGATATTTACCAATTTGATGATTACGCAACATCAATGTTTTTTACAGAATGGTAGTCATGATTGTTAATATAATAGTTTAAGTGGAACCTAAATAGAACACGAATGATATTATAAAATATATCCTATTTACATGACCGATTCAAATTTTTATGAGTTATATTTCAATTAATAAAATAATTATTATTATAAAATATAATTAATGTCATATTTTAGACGGTTCATTTTAATTAACAATAATGAAATAAATTTTTTATTAGAATTAGAATCTAAATCGTTAAAATATTCATAATATTTTATATTTATCTATAATATTCATCAAAAAGTATTAATAACATAAGAAAATATTATATATTTTTTAATATAATTTATATGGGTTTTGTACTAATTATACATACACTGTGATGTTGTTATATAATAATTTAGGTTTATTATTTTTTTATAAATAATTTCAAAAAATTAACTTGATAGAAAAATAATTTACCATTAATGTAACTTTTAAGAATCAAATATAACTTCTTCTTATCCCGAAAATAAAATATATCATGATATTATAATTATTAAAGAGACATTTTGTTTTAATTCATTATTTAAAATTATTTTACAATCATTATCAAAAGAAAGTTGTATAAAATTACTAAATTATCCAAACATTTATAATCAATGTCAAAATAATTATTGAATAAAATAAATAATGGTGTTAGCAATAATTATAGGCCTTATCAAATTATTTTTAACCGTAAATACCTAATTTACCCTTATTGATATGAAAATATTTAATACAGTTACTATTTATAAAATCTAAAAAAAATAATGGAATTTATTACCAAATTTGGAAAACTTGATTCTAAATGTTGAATCCATTTTTCAGGATTCAATTAATACTGATCCTAATGGACTTGAGTTATATTTTATTCAATAATGGTTTAATATGTGTGGGAAATTATATTAGGTGATGAAGTTGAGAATCCTGGGGAATTAATATTCTCTAAATATGATTGTTATTATTAGGGCATGATTCATGAATTCCATAACATGTAATAAAGGATCTTGGTGTCACCCATTTTTTCACAACATAATGAGGAATTTATGAGAATAATAGTTTTCTGTAGACTATGCTAGAGATTATTATTATTTTCTGATAACAAAAAGATGAAGAAGAATGGGAACTAAATAATACCATAAAAATATTACAATTTTTGATGATTATTTAAAGAGAAGATAAAATACATATTTTAAAATATCATGTCTCTTAAAATTATTTTTTAATTAATATTTATGTTTGCTAATATGAACAAATTTAGCCAACCCAAAAAACAAATGCAACCTTGATCTTCTTTATTATAGGAGCTTGATCAACCACCAAGGAGAGCCGACTTGAGTGGGTCACATGGAAAAATATGAGGTAAAATTTCACTCATAGGAAAATTATTTTTTACATCTTTCATTAAGTATTTGTTTGGGCACATGCAAGCGCATTGTAGAGGATTGGTGGATCCACCATGCAGGTCATCAAACTAGTGTGTATAGTGTTTTTGGTGTGGTTCTAGGAGCATAGCCCAAGCTAATCACATTTACTGACTATATAGAAAGTTGACATAAAATAAAAACAAATCAACTGAATATTAAATTTCTATGTGATATATACCACACATTATTTTTCACAGGTATATAAAAATAAAATAACATAAAAATGATTGTCTGATGGAATTAATTTGAGCCATTCGATCTATGATATTATTATTACTAGCCCTGAATCTCACCATAGGGTTTCACGAGCAGTAGATTTCATGAACAAACCACTGATGATTGAAAATTATTTATCCTTGTTTTCTATGAGGTAACTATTTCGTGGTTTTGATTATAATAACCTCCATAAATAAAATCTCTGTCTTGTGTAGTTTGATGAAAATGATATTGAATGTGGATTATATGAATATAAAGAGTGTTGTTCATATATTCATGGATGTGGTTCAGCATTAAAGAAGCATGTTTTTATCATTTCATGCACAATATTATATATCATTTAGGAGAATCCAATCACAGTGGAAGAGATGCCACATTTTCAACCTCTCAATATAATGAAACCCATAGTTGAATATTTTAATGACGGGGTCTTTTGAGATAATTAGATAATCATTTAATCTTAAAAGGTTTTGGGTT
Source organism: Viscum album (assembly GCA_963277665.1). NCBI lineage: Eukaryota > Viridiplantae > Streptophyta > Magnoliopsida > Santalales > Viscaceae > Viscum > Viscum album. Next base: position 729,457,786 of record OY728143.1, on the reverse strand, counting down.
TATAAATTATCTAATAAATTAATAATATTTGGTTATCCTCAACTAAAATTAAAATGTATGGGAAGATCCTTTATCCATGGATTCTTCCTAAGAGAGAATTCATTTTTTATGAAAATACAACACTGTGAATCTCATGTTTCTGAAGAAATTATCCCATAATGAATTTAAAATTAATTAAAATGAAAAATATATTACAACCTCTTAACTTATTAATATCATGCTCAATAATTTAATAAATAATTTTTTTTGTGTGAAAATATGAGAAAAATTGTGAACATGGAAAGAAAATTACATTTTTATATGTTTAATTTTTAGATGCACACATAATATGAGATCCAATACCTAGTCATACCTGTGTGAAGATTGAGTTTCACCATATCATGCATGATGTGAATAAGATTAATAGATCTAGTTGTTAATTTCCTCATATAAATGAAGATGACCATATGCATGATATTATATTGAATAAAATTCTGAAATGTTTTAAAGAATAAGAATAATCCATTTATATAAAAACATACCCAATGAATGTATTATAAGAGTTGATACATTAGATGAGAAATAATAATAATAATAATTGGAATCCATATGTTCGAGCCTTTATTCAATGCCTATTGATTATTTAAAAATATATTATAACAATCCAAGTTATATAATAATCATGAAATTAATTCTTGAAGGGCCTTTTCGAAATCACGAACAATAATTGAACACATAAAATTGATTATGGGAAATAATATTCATAATAATTAATTTCTCAAGAACTAGTTTTTTGAAGAAAAAGGTCATATATAGATAATGAGAAGTTATTCTAAAAATACTAGATACTATAATCCTTGAGTAGAAAAGGTTCTTAATGATCAAATAAGAAAGTGTAATCAATTTAAAAAATTTAAAAGGAACATCAAAAAAATTATCCGTGGATTAGATATTATATAGAGAATAAGTAAAATCATGTGGAAAGGAGTATAACAAGTTTCTAAAGAGGCTCAAGGATGGGGGTTATTACTAGTACATGAGAAGAACATGGTTGGGAGTTATATGTAATTGAGGGAGAATAAATGGATTGATGGGGTTTGTAAAGAGAATAATATAGAGGATTTACTACTATGGTGTATAAAAAATTTATACATAAAACATTATAATTAGTAATAATATAATAGTGAAGAATCCATGTTTTGGGTTGTAACTTACTTAGAACAGAGTTGATATTTGTACCAAAATATCTATTTCCTTTTATCTTATTATTTTAATATAAATAATTATTTAATTTTAGTGTATGAGAAATTAGAATAATAGATCATGGCTTTTACTAGCCAAGATGGTTGAATTTAAATTGGAAAATTTGTTAAGAGAAAATCAGACACCAATTCAACACATTCCCCTCTTAGTGATCTCATAATTATTTGAGGCCTCCATCTTTTTAAAATATTGGGATACCTATAAATATCCAAGATACCAATTCTATAGCACATAAAATTGAAAATTAATGAGGTGCCTCGTAAGTATAAAAATGATGTTTCTTCTAAGGATACTAAAATAGATATTTTTTTTAAAAAATGTGAATAAAATAATGAATATAATGGAAATGAATATGAAGAGGAATATCTTAAAAAAGGAAGTTACACCATAAATATAGGTTAATCAAAGTGTAATATGTTGCAATAATTTTTTTATTATGAATCATCTGATAGATCTTTCTTATTTTGTGATAATAATTAATTATTTATTGATATTCCTTTTTAATTACATATTTTTTAAGAATATTTCTTTAAATTGGTTTTAAATTGAATCATTAGAGGAATAAATGGTCTTCAATATTGAAAATTATAGCTGTTTGAAGATTCTAATGCTATGGTAGATACATTGGATAATAAGGCTTCCATATGCAACACTTTCAAAAAACATATAATAGAAAAGGATAAAAAATATCAGTTTTCATTGAATGATATTCCTATGTTTTTTAGGACATAAAAATTAATGTTTTGGAGAAATATTTCTTTATAATTATCTTTATTTAGCCTTTCTAGTCACATGAAATATTACAAAATGTATCTATATATGTCAAAACCACTCCCTTTGAGGATAAGGAGAAAATGAAAAATGATCTTCAAAATTATTAAGATAAATCCTTGAAAATATACTAACAACAAATATATTAGATTAATGTGTATTGGTAATATTAGTTTGGATCAATTGAGAATGATATGAACTCAAAAAACTTGTTGTGATTAGAGCAGGAGGTGTGATTAATGTTTTAGGAATCACCAAATGTTATAACATCACAAAATTATTGAAAAGTGATGCTTCCACAAAACATTGAGTTGAGGTTCTTGACTCTAAGAATAACCTGATATCATCCTAAGAAAATAGAAGCATCATTAATTAATAAGGTATCCAAAAAACTTGAAACTATCTTGGGTTCTAATATTTCATTAATTACAAGTAGAAGTGTTAAACAACATTCTGGGAACGTATGTACGGTGAAAATTATTGATAAACTCACCATAATGAGGGTGGACATGAGAAAATGTATTAAGATATGCTCCTCAATAATTGTTTAAAAATGTGGTTACTCTATTAATGAAATAAATCAGTAATAAATCTATTAAATGTGGACAATATACACAAAAAAAGAGTGGAAGGTTTATTACAAATATTTCTAGAAGTTCATGTATAAGGGATTAGAATGTTGTAATAAAATGAAAATTCATGAAAATAACAGAGGTAATACATTTAAGGGGAGCATAAATAATGTAATAAAAATGACTAATATAAGAGACGATTAATCCAAATAAAATGATTCTGTCTAAAAAGAATATACTTGAATTATTTGAATATTTATGTGAATATTTCAATAGATGTGGAAAATATTATGATGTGATTTGTAATGAAACATACATTAACATATCATCTAAAAATGTGAATTGAATACATGAACAAAAATAATGGATAGAAAATAATGTCAGAATTCAACTTTAAGGAGTGAGTAATGTAATAAAAGTTTAAACAAGCTCTTTCAAAAATGATAAATGAGACATCATGTAATAAAAAAAATTTGAAACAAATATTCCATGAAAATAACGACTATATTGAAAAAATAATGATTATTTTCAGTAACTATATAAACAAAAAATGTCTGTATAAAATAGGTATCAAATAAGGTGATTAATATTCCGAGATTTTTTCAATTGATATGAATGGTATCAACATAAATGATTCTCTTACTAGAATAACCTTTAATTTTTAACAAACATGGACTAATCAAGACAAAGTCATCTTGAATATGCAAAAACATGTTCTCAATGAAATAACGTTTTCATAAAAAATACATTCAAGATTTCAATTCAGAAGAAATTTGAATTTATAAAACATTTTAGTTTGTAGATTTAAATAGTATGGTCACACAGATTCGAAAAGCATGAAAACACATCTAGGATATATTTATATTTTTGGGAAAGGCAACATGTTACAATAGAAAAATAATGTTATGTTATGTAAATACTACGAGATGATTGATAATTTATGAATCAAATGATGATTTTTCATCCAAATCAATTGAAATTGATCATGAAACTGGAGGAAGTTGACAATCATGCAAAAGATAAAGGCAAGAAGGTGTCTACAATAACTGAGGTGGATAAAGGCACACAACATAATGAATTACTTAAAGGTATGAATAATCAAAATCCAACACATTAGACTCATTTATAAAATAAGTGTTTATATATATCATCCCATTTTGAGATTAAAATAATGTAATGGCCCAGTTTTAGGGGTATTTCATACCCTAAATATTACTCCATAGAATAAAAAATAACATCCTTACCCCTCCCACATAGACATAGAAACACACACACACAAACATACATGACTTTTTAATTGCACTTAGGGATTTTATATAGGTGGTTCAATCCATTTAGTGGGAGCGTCGATGAGATGAAGTTGTTAAATCTTCACCATATAGTAAATGATTGATTTATGAAAAAATTTATAAAATTCGATAATGTTGTATGATAATACAACCATCATCCATACTTTGAATATATATGATATTTATTATCAATGAGAAGTTTAAATTTAGTTAATAATGGGGATCCATGTCTAATTAACCTTATTTTTCTGATATGTTTGTTGATGTGTTGGAAGTATTTAATATTTTATTTAATTCAAGGCATCATTTTACATGAATAGTTTTTTATAAATCACATATAAAACCTTGGTTATATGTCTCTTATTTTCTACACCAAGTTATCCCATGTAGACTAGAGTTAGTGAACTAAGGGTTCTTTTTTAAGGTAAACATATGATATCATCACTATCCTAGAAGTGTTCAAAAACAATTAAATAAGGGATGAGAACATGTTTTTTGAAAATTAATGAGATGTTAATACCCCCACCTATATATTGAATTAATTAATAATATGGGGGAGAAAAAATGTAATATAATTGAAATATTAACATGTTTAATTAAGTCCAATTATAATAAATCCAAATATAGATATTTCCGAACCTAATTTACTTGAATTGTATTTCTTATTAATAATGTATCAACATTTCTTCGATATTATAATAGGAGATGGATTTGAGATTTTTGGAGAATTTAAAATCTTCATATCTTGTTTTTATTATTTTTACAATATCTTTATAGTTTAGACAACGTGATAATGGAGTTTTGTGTGTGCAGATTATTCTTGACATGTTTATGAATTTAGAAGAAGAATAATATAGAGAAGAAAAATCCAATTTTTTCATGAAGATGAAATGATGAAAAAGAAAAGTAACTTAAAGAGAGTATGGAAAAAATAACTATATTTCATGATGTTTTGTGGGATGATATAAGATAAATTTTAGAAATTATTAGTGAATATAATCAGTTTTTACTATAATTTTAGGTGGTCATTTAGTAAGAATATGTTCTAATACATATGTCACAAGGGCCGTCACAATCCACCTTATCATGGAAAAAAGATTAACCAAAATTGATATCCATCCTGAGGGAATCATATTGTGAAAAGAGTTGAATAATTATTCCCCAATTAGTAATTATGTGAGTGATTTAATAATACATATAATTGTGTATATAGATATTCTTTAAAGTATAATAATATCACCATAGTTAAAGGTAGAACAATAGCATAATCAATGAATGTGTTTTGTTTTTGAGAGAAGAACCTAGGATTCCCTCATCAGCATGATCTATAGAATATGAAGTCATAAATTAGTGTTATCCACTGATTGTAAAATTGATGTGGGAAAAATCCACATTATACTATTCAAAAATTCCTAAGAACATATGGACCTAAAACATATCCTCCAATATAATTAATCCATGACATCCGATCTACACCATTATCATCATCAAACATGTCCCTCAGTTGGGGGTTTGAACAGAACCATCATTTGTGGATAAATCTCAGATGATATAATTCATGGTCACCATGATTGTACTGAGGCTATTATTTTGTAGAAATGTGATTTTGAGTCTCTATTAATGCAATATAAATATTTCTTATAAGAATATATTGGATGAAAATTATACTAACCGAGGATGATATGAGGATACAACATGTTCTTCATAGAGAAATGAATGAGGCTGAGCTTTAAAAAATAATTATTTTTATCATTTTATTCAATTGATAATTTCACTATGAAAAGAATCTTATCATGAAGTAATAGGGCCCACCTTTTTGATGTCTCGTGATAAAGAAACATATGGTAGAATATATTAATTCTTAGATATTGGGTGATATTAAAATCATTATGGATATCAAATATTTTTTAGGTTTTAATGTAAGTTAATGAATGAAAGAGAAGTGGTGATACTAACCTATAAATACTAAGGGAGGGATTCACATTTGAACTTTGCTTCCAATTGAGATAGATATATCATTTAATTAGAAAAATAAAGCATCTGAAAAGTCATGTTTTATGAAGAAAATTTCCCTCAATGATTTATAGTTTCTGGGAAAGATAATGTTATCATGGCCTATTGACTTTTAAATCTCACACCCAAGAGTTTGATGAATAACTGGGATGTGATAATCTAATTGGATTAATATAAAAATGATAGATTATTATTCTTCTTATATACTGAGTATCTTAATGAACCCATAACATGAGATTACATGCTTTCTAATTATTATGTGATGCGTTAGTTTCATATAAACTTATGTGAAGAGTACCAGTTTCCAAATTCTAGTTGTACATACCCACATGTATGTGAATAAAACAACATGTGTGCTATTATTTTCAATAAAATATGTGAAATAGTTTAAAAAACAAAAGAGTACTCATATATACAATTATGAATGAGGAATAATGAATGAAAGTTGATGCAATTTTAAATCACATAAATCAATAAAAAACTGAATCTATATATACTAGGGTTTATTCAATTCTTATGCATTATGCATACATATGTCATAATAAACCAATTTGAGATCAATCGTGAAATTAATACATGAAGTTACATTATGAAATATTTTGAATTAATTTTTCACATGTAATTGAGGATGACAATTGAAAATAAGAAGAAATAATTTCATGGCATTATTTCACCAATCAAAACACTCATACCTTAGTGATGAGAAGTTATTTTAGAAAGAATATCAACTCTAATTAAACATTTGAATATGATCTTAATGTGTATTCGACCTTGTGTTGTCTTTCTTGATAATGGGGGAGGATCATTAAAACATATAAATACAGTGGATCAGAATTTATAGTGATATGAGTATAGAGCTTTTGACTATGTGGTATTACCTATTATTGAAGATCATATAGGAAGGGAGGTTATAACTAGTTTAGGACACGAATATGATATAGTGGAAAAATAATTATAGATGAAAACGCGAATTTTTTGGAAGTCTAACCATGGTCAACTATAGGTACGATTAAAGGGTTTTATAACAAGTTTCTTCCTAAACCATTGAAATTGATAATGATGTTATAGTAGAGAATATATGATTAGGGAAACAACCAACATTATAAGTAGTAGGTCTTTTTACTTAACCTTGTTAATCATTGTTTTCTATGAATTAGATACATAACATTATGTGAGGTGAGGCTGAGAGACAAAATAAGAGTGGATCAAGGTTTCAACTATCTATAGAAGATTAATTGAATGGTATAATTTTATAATGAGAAAATGGATCACTTATTCACACCCTCCCACTCATAGTGATGTCGCATTGATATGACATCTATAATTTGGTACTGATGAATGCTTCCTCTAAATATCTATGTTAGCTATTATGATGTGTAAAAATTAAAAAATTATTGATCTATATTAGATGTATAAAAAGTAACTTTCACATTATTATACAAATCTAGAAATTTAAACCATGAATCAGATGAACATAATGAAAAGAAAAACAATCATATTAAAGATGAATCTTACTTTTTTGGAAGAGACACCACTAACAAAATGTAACCCATTCAGAACATGTTGAAATACTTCTATTTTTTATAATTATTCTGATTTATCTTTCACATACATTAATAATTTTTTATAACCTAGTTATATTCTTTTTAAATTAATTGTACAGATGAATAATGTTACCAATGAAGTTGTATGCTGTATTATAAGAGGTATCAAGAGTCTTCAGGATGAAAAATTACTTCTAGAAAAAGAACATAATGCTACAAAATAATATTAGGAAGAAACTTTTGACATATGAAAGACTCTCAAAAATCATATGAAATAAAAGGATGTATAAATCTCTATTTGTAATAATATATACAATGTATATTTTGAATATATAAATAGTAATGTTTTGGAGAAATATTTCATTAATATTTTCTTTCTATAATCATTCCATGTAATTGAAAAATGTCACAATATATATATATCAAAATAAAAGTTACACATTTAGTGGATTAATAGAACAATGAAACTAATATATAAAACTCATAAAAATAATCAAGAACAATATAATATGGGAAAATAATGAATATTAAGGAGTATTGGGATGATAATATATGATCATTTGAGGTTGAAAATATTGACCTCAATATGACATGTTAAGATATTGATTTGAGATTATAGAATCTAGAATCACCCTAAGCTAGAACATATAATTTTTTTGGAAAAAGTGATTATACCACCCGTGTATGAATTTAAGACTATGACTCCTAGAAGTGTATGATATTAACCATTAACCAAATGAAAATATCATCCAAGAAAAAGGTACCCATTATTCTAAAAACTATCTTGTGTAATAATGATGTATCGATTTCTAAAACAAATGTCATTATAATTTCATTCAGTGTATGGATGGTTAATTATAATTATAATACCACTACATAAAAGTTTGATGAGATAATATGTATGAAGTAATCATCTATAAGAAGTATCCAAAAGTGTGGTGGTTCCACTAAATAATAGAATTTTTTACAATAAATGAAATATAGATAGTCTATACTAGAACTGAAGAGAATAAGATATATAGTTTATTTTTAGTCTTCATTTATGTTTAAGATCATGTAATTTGAATGTTGGGATAGAATTAAAATTCAATAATACAATAGGAGGCCTATATTTTTAGGGGATTAATGCTAAATAAAAAAAATAAGACCATCACTAGAGAAGAGAAATCCATTAAAGGTGAATATATCTACAAATAATAGATATGAATTCAATGAATATTTATATGATTATTATAGAACATGTTGTTACTATTAGGGTGATTTTTGGTATATAAAAATCATGAAAAAACATCTGATAATTTTCTATGAATTGAAAAAAATGGGAAGCCGGTAAGAAAATTTGATGACAGGTAAAACATGGGATGTGAGAAAAAGAATAGTATTATTAATAAAATATAACTATAAAGATAAACTAGAGAGCCTCAAATATATAAATGGGATTAATAAAAATGTCAAAAAATATCTCCCCATAGGGAGAAGAATTTACAGTTTAAATAAGTAAAAGAAAAATATGTTTCTAGATAGAACACGTAGCAAAGAATATGATTCATGTTATGGTGATTTTGTTAGTGTTTTGAAATATATTAGAAGAAATCCTAAACATTCAAAAATAACATGTAATTAGTAAGACAAAGGGATTATTAAAGGGATATTAATGATGAATATGTTAGAAAAAGTTTTCAATGATTGAATTTTTTATCATAAATCCATCTAATCTACCAATTTCGGAATAGATAAGAATGAATAGAAAAAGTATGTGGTAGAATTAAATTGTATAGTCGAACTACTCTGAAAATAATGTCAATTTTACAATTAAGTATTTTATATTATATAAAATGACGAGGGTAATCAAAAAATTAAATGGTAAATCATGTGATGATTTTGATAGGATAGTGATTTTCAGTAATAATTTCCTAGATGGTAGGAAACATCAATTGAAATTGGTTATGTAGTTATAGGAACATGAAAAACATGATATATTTAAAAGATAGAAAGTGGGTATATGAAATGATGTAAAAAATGTAATCTCTTAAAATAATAATATCAAGGAATGCAACATAATAATCAATAAAATGAGACTCAAAATAAAAATAATAGTGAAAATAAATCTTCTCATGATGAGATTGAATGAATGGAATGGTCCATGTTGAGAGGAACTTCATAGCCCAAAATATTCCTTAGAAGAAAAAGATGGTTCCTCTTTATTCACATGTGAATATATATATATATATTCCTTTTTTACATGCTTGTAGGAAATTGATGACGATAGAGGCATCCATTGAGGGAGAAGATTGATGAGATGATGCTGTTAAATCCTCGCTATAGAATAATTGTGTGAATTCTAAACGTCTATGTAATATTAGATAATGAGGTATGAAAATACCTACCATATCCATAATCTAATTGAATTTGATACTAATTATAAATAGGGAATATATATTGAGATATGAATTGGTATCTATAACATTATTATATTATTGTTGATGTGTGTGAATGATTTGGTAATTTATTCTCTCGGAGCATGAATTCACATGCATAGTAGTTTATGGACAACATAAGAAACATTTCCAATATCTATATTATTATATACACTTGGATTAAATATTCATACTAATGTTTTCATTATTAATGTATATTTTCAAATATCACCATGTCAAATCATCCTTATTTTAGAATTGTTCAAAAAAAATAATTCATACAAGGGATGAGAAAATGTTTTTGGAAAATTTAGGGGATTAGAATACCCACATATATTTTTTTATTTATTATCAATAATGTTGAAATTTAAATTCCCATAATTCATATATTACCATGGTTAATGGTTAAGTGAAATGATAAAAACTCTAAACAGGGATATTGTTGATCCATGTATAAATGAATTGTATTTGTTTCCAACAATGGTTCAACATGTGTTCGATATTTTTTGAGGAGATAATGTTATGATTCTTAAAGAATCACTATTATCTGTATCAATATGTTTTCATTTATGTCAATTTATTAATTTTCACGCCAATTGATAATATATTATCATGTGATCACATTTTGAATATCATTTTGTGGAATTTAGAAGAAGAATACATTAATGAATACCATGCCCAAAATAAGTTGTTTTTCCTATTATGATGAAATGATGATGAAGATGAGGAACTACAAGAGTCCTTGTAAAATATTCTTATTTATAATTTTGATTAATGAAGAAATAATATTATACTATTTATAATGGATTTATGATTATAAATAGTTTTTACTAACTAATTTAAGTAATTTTAATTAAAAATTTAGATATCTATACAAGACAGAAGGGACAGATTGGCTAAAAAAATTATTGGAAAATTCTCAACAACACGGGAGATATATCCCAAGTATCATTCATTGTAATAAATAAGGAATAATTGTGAAAAATTGTATCACTTGTGTGTGTTCATTCATAAGTTAGGATGGTGTGAACACATTGGTTTCTAGAGTAGGCAGGTGGCGCCACTAGGAGGGGTGGCAATACAACCCAAAAATTGTATATAGTGGGTGGTTTGGAGCTAATGATATTCTATGTGTAACATATATCTATATAGAACAGGGTTTAATAAATATATGTTCTCAACAGAGTGAAAAATAAATCTAAGATAGAATCATTGTGACATTTTCCACCCATTCTTAAGAACATACAAATATAATACAGTCCATATGATCAGAATAATTTGAGTAGCCTGATATGTATTTTGGAAATCATAAAATTTTGACCTCTCCCTGAGGTTTTCACCTGAATTAGAGTTTAGATATGAAACTCTGATGATTAAAATCATGCTCTCCATTGTGGTTCTGAATTTGATATTTTGAGTTTATGAGGTTATAATCCTCCATGAAGTCAATATCAATCTTTCATTCTTGAATCAATTTGAGGAAAACACTATTAATCATGGATGATTAGATGATATGGTTTATTTTTCATAAAGGGATAGATTAGTACAAGCTTTAAAGGTGCACATGTTTATCATTTCTTGAACATAAGAATCAAATCATGGGTAGAAGACGATCATGAAGGAAGATACACCAAATTTTTTATCTTTTCATGATAAAGAAACAATATATAAAATATTATAATTTTGGGATCATTACTGATAATAAAATGAATATTGTCATGATATATTCTGTAGGGTTCTATAAATTCAAATCATCAAATAATAGGGGGGATCCTCACTAATAAATACTATGGGTGGTACAACCATTGAATTTTGGTTTCTATGTAAGAGAGAGGAGTATTTTTTCTAATAAATAGTTCACCATTAAACAATTTTTTAATGAAGGTAATATTTGATAAATAATTTTTATTTCAGGAAGAAGAAAAAGATACCATAGACCCTTTACTTTCTAATCTTACACATAAGTGTTTCATAATGTTTCTAGTTGCATCAAACTCTATAGATAAATTCGTAAAATAGAATAACTACGAGTTCATATATGCTATGATTTAGGAAGAGATAATAAATTGATATTACCATATTTTTCATACTTGATTGGAGATTGAGTCAGACCCGATCTTATGTACTAACAACCAAATACATAGTTCCAATTTCTCAAGACCATACATATGTAAATAATACCACTTGTGTGTTGTTATTCAAAAACAAAAATGTGAAAAAATTTAAAGAATATATAGAAATTTCATTAAATAAAAATATATAGGAGAAATATAGAATAAGAGTTGAAACATTTGATATGTACGTAAAATAATAATAAATGGAATCCATATGTTCTAGTGTGTCACAATCCAAATCTGGTCGCTATCCAATCCGGCCCCTGACCTATTCTATTGAATGACCCTAAGGCCATTCATTATCCACAAGGGCTTTCACAAGTGCTCGAGTTTCATGAAAAAGTATTTGGTATTGATTTACCCTAGTTAGGATTCAAAAAAAAACCAATAATGATGAATAAACCAATTCTGTAAATTCATGCCAAACTATAGATGAATTTAATTAATAACATGATATAATATTTTAAACAGGAAAAAATATGTACAAAACTAAAAAATTAGAACACAAAATTTCCCATCTTTCACCACACAAAAAGGGGTCATCACCCACGAGCAGTCTCCTCAACACCGCACCGTGGAAGGAAACTGACAATCTGAACTGCCGCCTTAAAAGTCCTTTCCCTTGCCTGTGTCAAACATAATAAAGTCTAAATACACCAAAAGGTTTAATTATGGGGTGGGAATAATCCTAACAAAACTCCACCAAAATATTCCATGTGATGATATTTAGAAGAACAAAACATTTCATGTTTTTTTATGAACAAGAAATGGTTTCAACAATTTATTAAGTAAAAATATTAATGAAAAATAAATTTCAAAGGGGAAAACATAAAGAATGAATAAATTTAAATATAATATTTAAGATACTTAATTCTTAATCTACACACATATTTTTCCAATGGTAAATACTATATATTTAACAAGCACTAGTCACAAGAATACCCCTACGAACTGGCAAGATGTGGGCCCCAGGTATCTTTTATCTCAGTGTAAAAGTATCCATAACAAATATTCACTATCATGAATGATATACTACTAGGAGACATAACCATAACATAGTGGTCCTCAATCATCATCATTAAAGTTTTCTTTGTGTTGTCAATGTAAAACTTGCTATGTTAAATATGAACAAAACAACTCAGGATCACTAGATTACTAGTATAGGTCTACCCACCTAGACACTCAGGATTCCCACTGTGTTTTCAAACAAGTTATACGTTCTATAAAATTTCATTTAAACATAAAAACACCAGTTTTTTTCATAATCACTCTTTATAGTAGCTAAACATTCTTTTCACCATTCGTACAACTTAATAAAGGACATATAATTTCCAAAAAAGTAATTACACAATGTATAACACAACATTGCACATAAAATAATCATAAAAACCATATTTTAAAACGAAATTAATACACTTATTACATGATACCATGATTTTCAACTCAAAAATATTTTATTAAATCCCTTCCTTGAATTATAAACAACCCCAATTGGAACAACATGGAATTCAAATGAAAAAAACACCGATTTTCACACCAGAAAATAACACTTAAAATGCTATCTCTTATCAAATGCTACAAAATATAGTTTTCATACCGAACACAATGAAATGTGCAACATGGTAAAAATATAAATTCAATAAATATTACTAATCCAATAATTCATACACATAGAATCACTTTCCAAATGTGTCAAAAACCTCAAATATTTGTGTGATACTTCAACTGCACCACCGCCGCACCATAGGGGAGTGAAAATTAACCAAAAATTACAATATTGGACAAGAGACTAAAAATAATACCTAGGTAAGAATACATATCTTCTATAAATTTGTAGATTCACGAATAGTGGGAGAAACTCAATTAAAATGGAAGGATAAATCAAGGAAACTGTCTTACCTGAGAGATCTTGAGGATATTCCACCAAAACCCCTTAAAATTGAGTTACAAGTGAGGTTGAGAGAGAATAGAGGATATAAATGTATGATAGTAATAAAATGGGGATTAAATGGGCACAATGTGGTTTATTTTGGATGGAAAAGTCTTAATAAAAAAACAATTTTAAGGAGCTAGATAGGGATGCATAGTTTGGTTCCTCGGTTTAGTAAATCGTGGACCCAAATCCTGTGCCCATTTTTATCCACTAAAAACATGTCAAATATCTTCCTAATTTAATTGGATCTTATATAAAACCTATGTGGAAAGATATTCAATTAATATAATAGAAATAAACTACCATAAAATAAGGATATGGATGGGACAATTCTCCCCATCATGAATGAATTCCACCCTAGAAACTCAACTTGAAATTTTTTCGGAAAACAAGAAAGGATACCCTTGTTAGACAAACTTCTAAAACTCCCATGTTCTATGGACATCGTTCCCATGTCCCAAAATGACCGTGACCAGTGGAATAGACATTCCCCAAAAAACCTTTTCTTGGCAATCATATAGTCTCACTAGTTGAACAAAAAAAGAAAAATCCGACTCTATTTCCAACTCCCCCAAATTTAGCAAATGGAATGGAAATGGGATGTAAATATTCATATGGGAGAAATGAAACAAATCCTAGATAGATGTCAACTATGATAGAAAATCAAACATATATTTCAACATTACAATCTGTTGAGAAATCTAAAAAATTCCAATATATCTTGGTGTTAGTTTTCCCTACTTTCCCAAACGATGATGGCCTAGATGATGGGGGAATCTTCAAGAAACCCTGACCATCCATAGAAAACATTAAGACTCAAAGAATTTATTAATTATAAGATATGTGGCGATGCTGAGATTTCAATAAACACCGGTTGATAATCTTGACCTTCTCAGAAGTCCTTTGCACAAGGCTCGTCCCCAATAGTGAGATCTCATCCACCTCATCCCAATACAGGGGGACTGACAATGAAAAAATAGTTCACCTCAAAAGGATCCATTTGAGTTGATGATTGGTAAATGTTATTATAAGTGAACTCTACAAATCCCAAATGACTTTTCCAAGAACCTCTTATGTCAAAAACACATTCACATGCAATGTCCTCTAAAATTTGATTTTCCCTCCATGTCAATCCAACCATTTGAGGATTATATGACATACTCATCTTAAAATGCATCCCTAAATCCATCTGAAGGCCCTGTTCAAATCACAAGTTGAAGTGGGGTTCTCTATATGAAATAATTTCTAATAGAACACCATGAAGCCCTACCACCTCCTGAATATACAACTGGCCCATGTCACTCACTTTATCAATATATATGATCGAAATAAAGTGAGATGATTTGATTAGAGGATCGATCACCTATTAAATAGTGTTCATTCTCTGACGTGTGTGAGGTAAGAAAAACAATTAAGTGAATCGATACATCTCCCCACTTTCATGTAAGAATGGTTAATAGTTGAAATAAAATCGAGGGCATTTGATGCACTAAAATCAATCGTTGATATTTATAACAACTCGATAAGAAATTATCTGTATCCCACTTCATTCATAGACACCTAAACTGTGGAAAAACATCATATTAATTTTTTGTATCCCCAGGATGTACGGTCCACTAAGATTGGTGGATATCCTGCATCACCACCTTCATCATAGATAACAACCCCACTAAATATCCCTTGGAGAATAATATCCCCTCTAGAGATGAGAAACAATTATGAGATGACTCCCCACTAGGAAAAGTCTACATCAACAACTTGCGCAGCTCACCAAAAGGTTTCTCCCACTGAATCAACACTATAAGAGATGGATTCAACTAAACTTTCACCAAGAATGCTACTATTCTATGCTACTTGGTCTCCACGCGCATCTGAGAAAAAATCCCCATCAGAGTCCACTCATCACTGGACTTCCTCAAAGCATGAAATAATACTCTTCTACTCAATATATCAGCTACCACATTACACATTTTCAGGGTGTAGACGATATCGAAGTCAAACCCCTAAAGGTACTCAATCCAACGCCGCTACCTCAGATTAATATCTTTATATGTGAAGATTTAGGCCAGGCTATAATGATATGATTAGACCATCAAATTCTCCCCAAAGAGGTAGTGAGTCCATGTATTCAATGGTTTCATCAAAATTTCACAATCTATTTCATGGTTTATATAGTTCTTATAATGTGGTAAGAGTTAGCGAGGGCCATACAGAACCACGTGATCATCCATCATAAGAAAACACCCGAAACCCATACCAAAATCACCACAATATACAACATAGACCATTCCAGATTCTGTAACGATCAACATGGGGTAGGTAGGCAACCTCTTCTTCAGCTTCTCAAGGGTTTCCTGACATTATATCCCCCATAAAAACTTCACCCCTCTCTGGGTGAGTGTGGTCATGGCCGAGTCAAGCAGGGAGAAATTCCTAAAAAACTACTTGTAATAACATGAAAGACTAAGGATACTCTTGATCTCAAACATGTTCTTTAGCTACTTACATGACATCACTACACTAATCTTCTTGGGTTCCATTGAAACCCACTACCCCAAGATAAAATTACCCATAAACAACTCTTCCTTGATCCGGATAGTGCACTTGGTCAAAATCCCATAAAGGCAATGATCCCACAAGGTTCACAACCCAATCCACATGTGATTCTGATTATTATTCTTGGATCCAATGTAATCTATGATTTCATCAAAGAATATCAAGAAGAAGGCGTCAAGACACTAGGGGAACAACATATTCATGAGTTCCAAAACAACTTAAAGTGCATTGGTTAAGGAGAAAGGCATGACCATGTAATCAAAGTTGTCATACCTCTTCAAAAAGTTGTGATTATGATATTTTCCTCTTCCACGATGAGTTGGTGGTAAATATAATGCAATTATATCTTTAAAAAACCCACATCTAAACCTTTTACTGATAAATTACCTCATCTATTTAGAAAAAATGATATTTTTTCATTAGGGTTACATTGTTCAACATCATGTAATCGAGGAAAAACTGGGGGGACCTATCGGCCTTCTTCTCAAAAAAACAAGAGCGACCCTAGGAGAGAGGCCCAGTGAAATGGTTCCTTTTGGATTCCAAATCCTTAAGATGTATTATTTATTCCATCTGCTTGGTGGGTTCTATATGATACAATGTGGGTAATATCATCTTTGTTATTGGTGCCAAATCAATCGATAAATCCAAACCACACTCTAGGGGAAAGCCTGAATATCATCAAGAAATACCTCCAGGACGTCATCCACTATGTAAGGAAATCCACAGTTAGGAGCACAACCTTCATCCTATAGCATGAGTGAAGTTAACTGGAAGATATGATTTCACAATTCTGGGAGTGGAGTTCTTGTACGAACCAACCTACGATCCCATTCTACATGAAAAACCTAAGGGATGGAATCATGTACCATGAAAATCACCTATCACCTATAGATATCCATGTGCACCTAAATGTTTACCAGACACCATGTTAAGGATTACATCAGAAAGGTCTATAACTAGGACTAGTAGGTCACACTCCATCTCAAATCTAAGCCTGGTAATTGCAAACGATGGGCACCTGAGAGCTTGCTCCATTTTTTTAATCAAAATAATCATCAACTCTATCGCAAAAAAAATAAACTCATTTTAAAAATTCCCCATATTCACCAAAATAGAAAAGATAGATGAAATAGAAGAACTAGTATCAATAAGAGAAGAAACTAGATATGATTCAATCATGATGGTACCTTGAACTATTGAAGGCCCTATATCAATTCCTGATGGTGCCTACTTTACAACATGAAGATACCTACACAATGACCACGAATGTCCGCACACCTTTGGCTCTGCACTAAATTGTCTCTACCTAGTAGAAAAAACAGCCATGATGTCACAAGCACCGAACCAATATCCCACCATCTTGGATGCTCTGACTGAGGTGACACTCTCTTAAAAGCCACAAATCCTACCCTACTCTAGAGAGGACGTTCCACCTTGAAAAATTACTACATGTGTCCCATTATTCTAGGATGGTAATTTGGATTTACATTAGATGTTCATACTTGCCAAATGTGACTTAGCCTTCCACACTAGAGGCACACATGATTCGTTTCATCAGATTCCACAGATGAAAGCTACATGGAAGAGTGTCCTGAACTGCCTCCTCTATTTTTCCCATGCTCCTCCTCCTTACTCTTAATTTAAGATTATGTACCACTACCCATAAATGATATCATTCTAAAGAGATTAGATATACAATTATGGTCAATCTCTACCATACAGCATTGGTCAAACACCTCATCATAAGTCATTAGCTTGAGAATGAAATGCATGGAATAGATCCCTAGCCATAAACTCCTCTCAAACTTCTATGCTTTCATATGCATGTTATAGACCATTTCTGAAGCATACCATACCATCTCAGAAAAATGGTTGGCATACTCCTTCATTGAATGATTTTGTTGAACTAGCTTCATTAACACACGATATCTAGCATATAGCAAGATTTCCAGGAAGTACAGGTTGTTAAAGGTAACCTTAAAGTACTTCAAGCACATATATTCATGATTCCAAGATTGATTCACTTATTCTCACCACTTGTGGGTTAGACTCCATATAAAAATAAGTCACACTCTACACTGACCTCCTCATGTGTGATAAAAAACTCAAACATGCACTCAATCTTTTCAAGACACTCTACTGCTTCCTAGGGTTCCATGCTACCTCAAAATCTAGGAGGCTTATTCTTCAGGAACACTTTGAAATTGTACTTAATTGGAATATACTCCACATACATAATTGGAGAAGGAGAAATAGATACTCTATACCCTTGGTCTTGGACAACTCTATCCATAACTTCTACAATCCTTCGATTAATCGATGAGGGGTAACTCTCTACGGCATCCTCCTATGGGTGGATGGGAGGTTTCTGGGGAGCCATGTTCCTAATAAATGATATTGTCTCAAAATTAATCATCAATGTAGAATTTCTAAAAAAATAATCATTTACATCAAATATAAATAAGTCAAACACATCACAACATTGAAATAAAAAACCACTTCACTGCCGCCCGATTTCTATGTGTTGTCTGCATCCTGCACGTCCCCCCTGGAAGAGAAGTCAAATAAACAATGACAACATCCCATGGAGACTCGTGGTTAGTCAGGAGAGATACTGGTTGGTAACCCTACTAAAAACCAAAACATTGAGACCTAACCGTTCTATTGCCTGTCTAAACAGACTCATCAAAAAATAATAATATGATCCAAAAATATTAACCTCCTCTGATACCATTTTATCAAGAACTAGATCATGTCTCCATCCAAACTGGAACCTAACTCAGTCATTGGAAGGCATGAAAGGTGTTCCCCATCCCCATAGGCTATCATAAGTTTCTGAGTATCATAAATATTTATTTGGTAATGATTTATCCAAGTATGGATATATGAAACAACCAATAGGGAATAATGGTCCAAATCCTAAAATTCACGCCAAACAAGCCTTGAATAAAATTATTAACCTAATATAAGTTTTTGAAAACAAAACAAGAGGTCCAATACTAGAAAACTATCTGATAAAACAGACCATGGACCATCATGTGACAAGGGGTCATCACCGATGAGCCATCTCCACAACACACACACCGTGGAAGGAATCTAAAAACCCAAACAATCATTTCCAAAGGCAATACCCTTACATATGTCAATCATAATGATGTCTAATTTCACCAAAATGTGAAATTTTGGTTTCATTTTATTAAGAATCAAATACCACCCAAATATTCTATGTGATAATAATTAGATGAGAAAAACTACTGAAATAATTTTATAAAAAATAAATGGTTGCAATAATTTCTAAAGTGAAACTTTTAATGGAAAATAGTTTTCAATGGAGTAACCTTAAGGAAGGAATAAATTTAAATAAAACATTTAAGCTACTTAAGTTTCCATCCAAACACATTATAATCAAATGTTATGTACCGAATAGTAATCAAACAATCATCAAGAAAAAAACCCAGAGGCACTAGTTAGCTATGGGCCCCAATACCTCGTATCTCAGTGTACAAGTAAACACAAAAAATATTTATTCTCATACACAAGCCAGAAGTATAGAACATACCCAAAACCTACTAGTCCCCAATCATCATAATAATATTTTTTTGGTGTTTTCTGTGTGAAACATTCTATGTGTAACAGGGTCAAAACCACTCTGGTCAATAGAATACTATTACGCGTTCACCCACCACAATTCTTGGGTTTCCATTTTTGTGATCAAACAAGTTCCACATAATATAAATTTCAATTTACACATGAAAACACCAGTTATGGTCATACACTCACAAAACCGAATCTAAACATGATTTTCACCATTCCTATAACTAAACAAAGCACTGAGAATTTCCATAGAGCAATTTTAAAATGTATAACAAACCATGGAACATAAAATCCACTTAAGCCCCCTATTTTAAAACTAAATGGTAACCTATATTACACGAAACCAGAATTGGAAGAAATAATATATTTTAATAAAACCATTCCATTAATTATAAACAACCCCAATTAGTACAGCACGAAATGAACATGAAAAAAACACAAATTTTCACAAAAAAAGGCAATTAAAAATAAATCATTTAACAAATGATACAAAAAATAGTTTTTGTAGCAAACACAATGAAGGAGGGAAATGCTAAAAATATAAATAGAACAAAGATAACCACTATAATAATGGTTTCACAGGTAATCACCTACAAAAGTGTCAAAAACCTAAAATCATTGTACAATACTTCAACCGCACCACCGTTTCACAACAATGGAGTAAAAACGAACCTAAATGCACAAGATTACATCAAGAAACTGAATCAAACCCGAGGTATAAATCCCTATATTCTGGAAATAGAGAGATTCAAGAAATGTGGTAGAATCCCTATGCAAATGTATGGATAAAGGAGGAAAACTCACTTACTTGAGAGATATTGAAGATCCTCCACCATATCCACCTTCAAAATTGAATTCCAAGGGAGGTTAAGAGAGCTTGGAGGCTTCCCATGT
The DNA here is from genome assembly GCA_963277665.1 of Viscum album. Taxonomy (NCBI): domain Eukaryota; kingdom Viridiplantae; phylum Streptophyta; class Magnoliopsida; order Santalales; family Viscaceae; genus Viscum; species Viscum album. The sequence goes on along the minus strand of OY728143.1, from coordinate 729,436,844 downwards.
ATTCATGGAATGAAATGTTGTTAAAATGGGAATGTATGTGTTTTTAAAAAAAATAGAAAATGGGAATTAGAAAAAAAATAATGAGCCGAATAAGGCTACATGGTTTTAATGCACGGTTTAGTAAATTGTGCAGACAAACCATACACACTATTCTATCAACTCAAAACATGTCTAATTTCACCCAAATTATAGAGGGGATTAGAAGAAACCAAGGGGGAAATGTTATTCAAAGAATAAAAGAGAAAAATATTACATTAAAAAAATTATATGAATGTGACATAGGGTTTATTCAATTCTTAAGAACTATGCATGTGTGAATAATAATAAATGATGTTTTAAATGACCCAAGAAATTCATGTATGAAGTTCCATTGATATATTTTGTTAAATACTTTCGCCCATAAAATTGAGACTTAAACTTCAACGGTAGAAGAAAAAACATCCTGGTCATTGTCTCAAAATGGAAAATGATAGTGCATAAGTGATTGGAAGTTATTTAATAAATTAAAACAACTCAAATTCATTTTTTGAAAAATTATTGATGTGTATACAAGTTATTATGATTTAGTAATATCATGTAAAAGGATTATTAATTGATATTTCTACAGCGGATCATATCTTCTAAATATAATATCAAGGTTTTTATGGAAAAGGGTGGATTTAGTTTTTTATAGATTCATGGTTGGGGGTAAAACCAGTTAAGGATAAGATGATGTTTGGGGGGTATAATGAACGGTGGATGAAAATATGGAATTTTGGTATGTTTAAATAAGATCAACTGAAGGATCGACTACTAGGGTGTATAACCAATTTTTTCCTATACCATTATAATTGATATGAATATTATAATGAATGATAAATATTGGGGGGTACAACCAATATTTTATAGAGTATATCATTAAACAAATCCGTGTAAATAATTATAATTCATGCCTTTGATATATAACAATATTCATGTTGAGGATAAGTCACACAAGAACTATTGATCAAGGCTTTAATCAACCACTATGGTTGAATTGAAAATGAGATATCAGTAAAAATAAAAGGGGTTACTTATTCATCCCATCCCTCACTCTGTGTTGAAAATCTAATTTGGGATCAACAACATCTATAATTGGTAGATAATAATTTAATATTATAATTAAAAATATAACATAAAGCGTATTTTATAATAATTCATTTATGCCTAAAAATGAACTGACACAAAAATTATGTACAACAATGAATCAAATGTGAATAATTATATTATAAATAATTAAATACTACGTATGTTAATCTGTAATGAAAAAAATAATAAGTCATCTTTTTAAAGAATATTTAATTTCAAAAAAAAAATTGGTTTTCATTATTCACTGAAAAAAATAATTTCTAATATTAAAATTAAAAATTATTTACAAAATAATTGGATATGATGATTTTAAAAATTATATACTTTTAATCAAATAAAATTTCTAATATTTCCAATAATTAATTTTTATATTCCCCCTACAAAATGAAAAGTAAATAATTTCTGATGAAAATGTATTTTTGTAGCATATATAATATTACATAATATTAATTACTTATTTCATAAGAATTTTAGATTTTTATTATGTATAAACCATTTATATATATATAATAATTTTGACTCTTTTATTCATATCTTCATATTAAAAATATATGCTATATTAGTGAAATTTTAATAACAGTAAATCATTTTATTCATCTAGGTGTTCTGTGTTGTATACAGAATCGAACAGTGGGTTCTTTTAAAATATCATGGTGCTAAATTGAAAACCATATAAAAAATTGAATCATAAAATTATGATCATGATCTTGGTAAATAAGGGTTTTACATTTAAAAATATCTTTTTAAAAAAACTAAGATCATTAAAATGTTTATTAAAACATCCAATTGAAAAGAGGGAAAGAGGAATATGAAGGGTATCTGAAATAACAAATAACTAGGTTTCAAAATAGGTAAAAATTAGATTGATGTGAAATTATGAATATGGGATAAAAATTATTGTTCGAATACTGATTGAATGTCATAGTGTAAATTGATCTGATGAAACAGAATGAACCTTATAAATTTAATTCCCAAAATGAGATAAAACAAATAGATGTGTAGAGACCATTAATTCATCAGCAATAATTGTAATATGAAAAGATTTTTATTTCAAGATCTTTTTTATAGAGTTAAGTATTTCTTCTCTCATCCAAACTAATTAAATAAGGAAATGTACATATTTTAGAAGTATAATTTATTCCACTAATCAATTTCTAATATAATCTAATATTTTTATCAAAATGGTTATTATTCAAAATGACATTTTCATGTGTGTTGGACTAAAATCAACTTTAACAGATCATATTATTCCACAAATGTATAACATGATATTCCTCCCATATATAGAAATTATCTAAAACCAAAAATTTTATAAAAAGGTAAGATAATTTAAAAAATAAATAAAAATTCATATGAATTAATACAAAATCAATCCTCATATCCTCAATAATGTTTTTCTAAATAGATCATTTTATAAATAAGTAAACCATAAAAGTATTCAATATATTTATGAAGTAGTCCTAAAACCAAAAATAAGAATAATTTGATCACATATTATTCTGAGATTAATTTTTCATTTAAATTAGAAATAAACATTCAATAATAAATATATATAAACAAAAGTTTATATTATTTGATTATATAATCACCAAAATATGGTAATTGTTTCAATTAATAACATGAATCACCATAAAGAAACATTAATTTCATATATATTTTTGAAATATAACTCTACCATTATACCCAAAGTAAGATCCTTACTTATCAAAACATACTGATTTTACCTTAATCATACAATGAGCCATAAAAAATAGCGATCTTCATTAGAAATAAAATTATTCAATTATTCTGCAAATCAATTTTCCAACCCATAGTTATACATATAAAAAATATATGGTCGCAATTTGAAATAACATATATTTTCCTCAACAAGAATGGAAATATAAATCTAAAAGTTTATCAATACCATTAAACATATGTCTATAAAATGTTAATTCATTATTCCTCAATTAAAATATTCACATGTCAAACATAAGGGTTACATGTACCACAAACATCAATCAAAACTCAAAAAATTTCACCCAAGGTATTACCATATAAAAAATCCTCATAGGGGTACATATTCCATTAAAATTATAATTATATTTAAACTTATCAATCCATGAATCATTAGGGTTATTTCTTATCATTATGGATTATTGTAGGTTTCCATTATTTCAATCCTCCCATTCTGTATAATCATTTATAAATAAAATGTTAATTAACTAAATAATTACCCCATGTGTATCTGTATATGGGGGAAATCTAAGTCCCACTCATCATTCATCGGTGATGATTGTTTTAATACCCAATATCCACCTTTAATATTTTTAAACCCAAGTGCATCTGCTCCAAACCCGCATCCATTTGATTATATCTAGCTTGGTATTTCATTTGATGTAAATCACAAAATATATACATCACTAAAACATTAGGATGATTGACATATCATATAATTACCCAAAATATTATCATTAGTGTTTTATAATCATATTATCAAAAGTATTCTAAACCATTCCTCTAATACTATCTATAAGGACCTGACCATAAACAATCAATAAATTGAATCATTAGGGATGAATTAACATTCATTAATTTTTGGGGTAATTTTTATTTATAGATTTTGAGAATTAGTTCATAACTATTACATAAAAACCCATATATTATAATGTGGACACTATTACTTAGTAACCTTTTCTTCCACAGTTTAAAACTCAAAAAAAGAACATGATTTAATCTCATGAAAAATCACTATGACTTTAATGTTGACTTTTTAATTGTTATTTATCTACTATAAACCCTCGAAAAATTAAAATAAATCAAAAGAATATAAAAAAAGTCCAGTTAGGGACATAAGAGTATAAAATATGTATAAATAGTGAAAAACCTAAAAACCCATTAAATGTTTCCCTTTATAGTAATTTTCATTGAATATAAGTAATTATTCATAACAACAAGAAACATTTTACCTCATTAAAAACCATTAAAAACCATGTCAAGAAAATAATAACCCTTATAGGTGTTTGAAATTATTATATTCTTATCTGAAGTTAGAAAAAATTGGATCCTAGTTATATCCATAGAATAATCCTCTAGGGTTATGTCCCAAATTTTTTAATTTTAATATAATGAACAACACCCAATATATTGATGACATATATTAGGCATAACTATTATATAAGATATTTCAGGTTCACCCACTATATACAGAGTATCAGGAGAACCCATCATATAAGATGTATCGGGATCACCAATTATATATGTTGTATTCGAATTTTCAATCATCATATATAATTCAAAACATCAATATCATAAATAAAACATTTAATCTTTTACCATTTCTTCTTAAAACACTTTTAATATTTTTTGGAACCAATATGAAAAACACTTTTAGACATTGAAGTACCATTGCCTTTTTAAATAATAAAATAAAAAATAAAGTACCTAGAACAATGGGATGTTTGGTTTTTCTATATTGAAAATGGTGATTCATGAATTGGAAAGAAAAACATAAAATAAAAGTTTTGGGGGAAGGATAATTCTTTGATGTTGTATACATTAAATTAAAACATTAATTTTTTTCATTTTCTATATAAGGATAAAACGTTTCACTCAAAATACATGAAATGATTCATTTAGAGAAAATATATATGAAATTAAAAAAAATAAGAAATTTAAATTATAATTAGTCTATATATAGAAATAAATAAAAAATAATAATTTTAAAAATATGGTCATGGGGGAAAATTATTTATGAAATAAATATTTAAAACATTTAAAATGAGTTTTCATGATAATGTGTCCCTTACCTCAACTTTGACTAGTCAAAGAAGATCATTATTTTCTATAATAACAAACATAAATTAATTATTTAGAATATTATGAAATATTTTATTTTTCTTCTAATATTATTATCGTTATTATCCATTTTATGTCATTTATTTTCACATTATATATAGTGACCTAATCAATTATGTTTATGTGAGATGTTTTGATGATATTCACCTCATATATCCAAAATTAATTTGGTAAATTGACTATGTTAAAAGTAGAAACTATAATATCATATCTAGAATAATAATGAAGATATAAATTACTTTTTTAAAAATTTATTATATTTTTAAAACCATCCATGAAAAACTAACTACGTTCTAATAATGAAAACTATATGACGTATTTTCGCATGTACACCGATTCAATTTATCAACGAACATGATAGAAATAATATTAGTATTTTTCTCTTGAATGATTATAATATTTTTTAGTATCGTATTATTTATTTCAATACACCTATTATAATATCTTTGTGACGTGGTCTTGAAATATGAAATATATTTCTTCATAGAGGTAGTGATCTACATGTACACATGAACTTCATTATCATTATTAAACAGAAGGAAATGTAAAAATATAGATTAAATAATATATTTTGGGAATTAATTTTTAATAAAAATCATATATATAATACATAATTATAACCTTTTGTGATATGCATTGATGAAAAATTATTTACATCAATTTTCAAGTCGACACTTCACCATACATTGGAATAATTGTTTCATTTCTCATTTGATTAAAGAGGAGATGGATATAAGTTATACTGTGAACATTTTAAAATATAATTATATTTGAGATAATTATTTTATTATTCATTCATGGTTGATGATGAATTAAAGTGGATAAAAGAACAATTAAAACTAAAACATTTGTATAATAGTTATTCCAATTCATCGAAAAACCCCTATTTCATTATACATTATGATATGTAATATTGGAGTAAATTCATATATAAGAACTATATAATGTGGGGATGGTTTTTTTATATGTATTTTGGTTGTTATTGGCTAAAAATTATTTCCCAAAATGTGTTTATAAGATATGAGAGGTGGATCCCATTCATAAGTGAGTGGAGGGGTACCCTGTGAAATGATTAAATTATTAAATTAATATAAATTAATTTTCCTAAAAAAGATTAAAATTAAAATATTAAGAATATAGGATGAGTAGGATTTGATATAATATCACACATTAAAATATGGGCATGTTTAGGTGAGGTTTTGACGCTTTTCATTTTTTAACTCAGTTATGCCTTTGGATGATTAACACAACATCCATGATTTTTTCAATACGGGTGTGCTGAATGATATTGTAAAAGGAAAAGTGACCAATAATTATACCATGGTTGGTATTATCTACAATATCTAAATATAATTTCTAAATATATTATTTTTGATACATTTAAATCAACTAATAATATATTGTTCATTAGATGATATAATTAATTTAATTTTGGGATGTATTCATTTAATTTAACATTAATGAAATTAAATAAAAATGAAATTATAATATAAAAAATTTAAAAATTGTCTTATCTATTTTATTTATCTATAAAATATTTGATAAAGTATAAAAATCCATTAAAATATTACTTTTTAGGAATTTAAAATCAATGACTTGATTATTTCACTCATTATGAAAGAACTGTGTCAGTATTAAGTAGGCATTAAATATTACTATTACAACCAGAAATATTAAAATTGAATATAAAATTAAATTAAATTTCAAACAAACAATTTTAAATTAACATAACTTTTTTTCCTTATGAAAATATTTTAGATATATTAAAATAAATATAATAAATTTTTGTTTTCATTTAATATTTAAAATTATATGAATGTCTTTATCAAAGGAATGTGGTGAGATATCACCAAATTTTAAAACCAATTATCATATAAAGAAACTTATAAAAAAATTAAAACTATTAGGGAGTCAATTAGGATATAGAATGTTTTTTAGAGATATTTTCTTGATTTTTCTTTACCGATGTGAAAAATATTTAACACATTTACTCTTCACAACGATAAAAAATAAAAGGATAATAATTTAAAAAATTGTAAATACAATTTTCAAATATGGAATATATTTTTTATTAAGTAAATTTCTAGAATTTATATCGCTCAATTTAATATTAAAATTAAATTAAAAATCAATATAGTTTTTAAGAAAATCTGTTTTATGAAAAAAAAAACTTATCCCAAAATCTTGTATAATAATGATTAAAATAATATTATTTACATTATATCTAATTATGTAAGACTTATTTTTCAATGATTTAAAACATAAATAATAATATTGATTCTTATAAGAAAATTAATTTTTTTTAAAATCATTATTTTTAACTAATCAATGATAAATAAATCTTTTTAATGAAATCTAAAAAAGTAAACCCTATAATAATTTTGATATGATGATTTATAAAATGATATAATATTTATAAAATAAAATGTATAAATGTTTCATAAATTAATTATAATATATTCATACATAAATTAATAAAATTAATTTATGAAGAAATCATATTTTTGAAATGTAAAGTAGACATACTGAAAATAAACTAAGTATTTACTATGGACTAATAATTATTAATTCATTAGAATAATTATATATATATATATATATATATATATATTAATTTGGTTACTCCTATTCATATATTCCTACTCAATTACATGGGTATATAATTATTATTTATATAATCATGTTTTATCGTTCAATTATGTTCAGTGTTGTATATTGTACATGCTATCATACGTAGTGTTCTATTAAAATATTAGAATGTTACTCTGATCGATCATGAAAAAAATATCATAAAATTGAAATTTATTTTCTCAGATTACTATTAGTTAAATGACATTTCAATTAGATACGTTGAATATGATAATGTTGCATGTAATCCACCATATTTCTTCAATGTTGTTTCTGGAACTGTATTCCAATTCAGTATGACACATGCATGTATATCAAAGTTGTGGATTTATTCAGTGCCAAAAAACCCAAATTCATATATATTTTTCAGTTATAATCATGGAATTTAAAATACTAAGATAGTATTGTTTTATGTATATTTTCTCAAGAACTTATCAGGTACCCAATATATGGTTACTAGAAACCTAGTGTAATTTAACATATTTTATGCAAAAGACTTCCTCTTGGTACCTAAGCTATGCCTATTGGATACATAATCAACACAATAATTAATCTCTTTATTTCACTAATATATTTATACTCTAAACTAATCCATGTACCCTCAATATAAAACCACTCTTGTAAGATATTTATATTCTCATAGTGGGTGTGAATGAACCGCAGAAGATGAGGATCAAAATGAACACTAACCTCTCTTTCAACTCAAACTAGTAGTTTCATAATCCTAAACCATGATAACACAAAAAGAATAGAAACAACGGGAAAAATGTGGGTCATTAGGACCCTTTAACAATAAGTTCCTCATCCTTGTAAAGAATCTTGATAAATTTAGAATGACATATTCTAATAATAGTGTACATCATTAAAAACAAATCAATGGCTACCTATTATGATAAGAGACAATGGTTATTTGTCTCCATTAAAACCTCCTTGAATTAATTCATGAAATGATAATAGAAAAATTCCATAAGTAATATGGATAATAAAATAGTTAATAGAAAAGAAAACATCCAACATTGATATATTTTCCTTCCATTGTATCAATCCCATCCCCTATTGAAAAACTATAAGAGTAACATAAGGAGACTGATTTAAAAAAATATAATAGTATTAACCATCCATAATTTCACCGCTAATTCAACATTTATAATATGGGTAAATATATTTCAGTGATTCATGACACATTTAATCCTTAAAAATAGTAACCCTTACTTTTCATACACAAATACTACATCTTAATCATGGGAATTCCCATTAAAAATGAATATAATACATTCTAGATCCTAAATTTTTCGGTGCCTTTTGAAACATGGATCTGTAAAAAACATAAGAGATCATAATAATTACATGTTAATTTATTCACAATTAGAAAACTTCTTGAATATACCATACTAAAAAACCTTCTCTCTAATCTGGCGATGGAAAATATAATAATGGGCTTGAACTAATGATCAACAAGTGTATATATAAGTGATAGAAAAAAATGACCATAACCAGGAATAAGATAAGTATAAGGGCATGAGAATAATATATTAATATTTTAGAATCATACCCATAAATTCATTGATCCAAATAATTATGCATGTAATAAATTTAAATCAATCAAAATAAAAAAGAAAATAGAGTGTAGAATCATCAATAATCAATCTGTATCTATGAAAATATATCAAAATCATACACCATAGGTTTTTCCATCCAATTAAACATTGAAAATAATTTCATTAATCAAATATCACTTTCATTTCTATCATAGTGGACTGGGTTCACTACCCATTCTATAATTTCATTGATCATAGTTTAATAATAGTCTATTTTATTGGAAAAATTACCATATTGAACAAGGTTCACAGACCATTATAGTCATTCTTATGTCAATATCTTTATATAAAAACCATATTCATTTAAGGGATGTATATTTTTTGTCCCAACCATCACAAAATTTATATCATATATATTCAGGCCACAACAACATAAAAAAATCCTCATATCACTAAATCGTAACTCCTACTATGGATATGTGTTTCATAAAGATTTCATCAGTATAATCATAAACCATATAGATTATAATAAGTACAGAAAAAAATGATTTTGTCCTCAATAAAATATAATAAACCAAAATGAATATTATTATTGATAAAAATTTCTCTAAAATATCAATATAATATTTATTGAGGAATATATCAGTTTCATTTGAAATAAGTAATTTATAATCTAAAATTTTCCAAACATAAATAAGGGGAAAAATATTATTTAAATATTTAATGAAAATATTATAAATTAAATCTTGAATAAAATATTATTCATGCTGGTGGTAAATGTCATCCATGTTACATGGTAAACTAAAAAAATTATATTTTTCGTTAAATGTGAAAAGTACCTTATTTAGAAAATGATAAGAACATTATTTTTAATCCAAAGTAATTAAATTTTAAAATATATAAAAATTTATTTGAAAAATATTTTAATAATTGTAACTAATTTCTTGATATTATTTAACAAAAATATAGACATATAAAAAAATATTCCTTAATAAATAGGGAAATAATATATGTTTTTCATAAAGACCTGTATTTGGGTATCATGTGTAATTAAAGTGGTGAAAAAAAATCAAAACATCTAATATCTATAAATAAAAATAGGATAATAAAACATATATTTTTTTGGATAGATATATTACACTATTTTAACATTTGTAAATCATAAGCATAAACATTCTAAAAAAAATGAATGTATAACATAAAAACCACACAGATGTAGTAACTATTAAATCCTAACCCAACGAGTGAAATAAATTCCAAGGAAACATTATATACCATGAAAATAATAATATTTATGATTCAATATATCAATTATTAATTATATTAACCTCATATGAGAATATAGTCTTATAATATCAAACATGTTTCAATGAATCTGAATTTAGATAATGAAAATTTATAACATCAGTAAAGGTTGAAATGAACGTAATTTAAGGATTAAAAATAATATGGTTTAATAATTAAATGAAATTAAATCATGTAAAATTATCAAACATATTCATGGTAATTATATACAGCATGGAAACTAGTAAAATTTTCTTATCATTAAAACGTGACTCATGAGGAGATATTGAGGTGAAACCAATACCTCATCTCTATCATTAATTATATGAACTATAAAAACATCCAAAAAAATTTCCAATTTGGTATAGTAACATAAAATTACAATTATAATTGAAATAATTTAATATATAACCAACTTATATCATTTCAATACTCGTTTATTAACAATTATCTATGAATGTTATCAATTTGGGTGTCAGCTGCTTCATTTGTCATGTATGTTTTAGTTCGGCGGTTCTAATCCTTGAATTTTGATCACAATGATTCCACATCTAGAATTTTAATCTAGATATAAATTTGAAATATAATAATTATATACCTATTTATAGACATTCATATTTGGTGGTTATGAAATATGAATTACATCACATTGTGGAGATGGTAATCCATATGTACCCACACGTGATTATTAACATTTTGATGGACCAAATTAAATAAAATAAAATAAAAAATAATTTTCAAAAAATAATTATTATATATTAAATTTCACATATCTTCATTCAATCTATCATTTTTTTTATCCATATTAATTGTAAATGATAAATAAACCACACCGCATAATAGAGGGGGAAGTCCCAATATATTCCCATGTGATGTTAATGTTTTCTAATGGACTGGAAAGTAATAAGGTTGATATTATATTATAATTAATAAAATGTAATTATGTCCTTAGTATAGAATAAAAAAACATACCAATCATTATAAAATTCCATGAATTATCAGGATAGAATATGAATTTTATTCCTATGTGGAGGCAGCAATCCATACTTATAAAGAGTAAAACATTAAATCCATAGTTGAATGAGAATATGCTGTTGTTAAATAGTAATTATAACAATTTAATATATATATTATACAATAATGTGTAAATGCGGTCTATTAATAAGTAAAATTTAATGATATTGGTTTTCATTTGTACCTTTTTTATGAAGGTAAATCCAATGTATTACACCTTAAGCACTAAAAGATAAGTCTCAGGTGAAGAACTGAAGATATAGAATGAAGGGAAGGATTTTATGAAGGATTTTTAGATAGTACTGGTGGATATATAAGAATAAAATTTTATAAATATGGTATGGGTAAGGGTAACTTTTTATAAGTGGAGGAGAGACACACATTGAATTTTGTAATGTATTTCAATTATAGAAGGCCACTTTCTGGGAAATTTCTCTCTAAATGGTCATATATATAAATATTCGAAATTATAATTTTGAAATATATTCTAATAATATAAATTATATACATTTATTTTTTTAAAAATCCATTATCCAATGGTTTAACCCACCATAAACTAGTTTTAACCATAACCATGGTAGAAAAATGATATTTTTTAGTATTCACTATAAAAAAATTATGCTGAACTGATTAAATTATATTTATTACAATTATTAAAAATATATATTCAATTTCTCAGGATTCAATTTCTATAATTTGGAGAATAAAATTTCAGAAAGTCATAGAACCCCTATGAGAACACATTTTACAAACATAAACCATTAACCATAAAACATATTTATAAAAATCAAATTGTTTAATACAATAAAATGAATGTTAAAATATATGGTTAAATATAAAATATATAAATTTCATTAAAAAATTAAACAGAAGTTATTAATTTATATCATTTATAAAAACACATTGGCCACATAAAAATAGTTTTTTTGGTATATGTGATTTGAAGACAAAAAATAAAATTGTACCAAAATAATGTATAACGGTTATTCTAAGGTAATTTAGTATATTATTTAAAATTATAGGTTTCATAATTTAAATTAATATCAAATTTAAATTACTATGAGAATTTTAATATAAAATAGATGATATTTTTTACAATAAATTTATTATTATCCCTATTCACAAGAAATAAATCATTTTTGAAATATCTTATAAATTCGCCATTATAAAATATTGAAATGATGATTTCGAAAAGGATATTAATTAAAATATAAAAAATATCTAAAATGGTATAAATTAATATTAATTTCAATGAGATTGAAATTCCAAAATAAACATTTTTGATGAAAATGTTTTGAAGCATTAAGTGATTTTACATAAAATTGCTGACCTATTTTCTAAGAATTAACAAATACATATTCACTCTTAAAACACATATACATAATTTTTTCATTATTTTGAGATTATTATTCCTAACTATCAATTAAATTCCAAGATTATAATGGAATATTATAATTCATATTATTAAGACAAGACTATGCATTTAAAAATTGATACCAAACACTTACATTTCATTTATTGAGAAAATATATTCAAATAATGCACACTGTAACATTTCTCTCCCACAAATAAAGTCATCCCTCATAAATTTTATCTCAATTGTCAATAGATCAATATTCTAAAATATAATGTTTGTTACCCAACATTGTCAAATGGGATAATAAAACATCCTTTGAAATGAGGTAGTGATAATCATAATGGTTACCTGAAATATTTCATAAATGAGTTCATAGATAATCAGAAAATTTAAAAGATGTGAAAATATAGACATTGTGTAAAAAGATAATATCAATATAATAAAATCTAGTGATATCAATCATGATGTTGAAAAGGATAATTAAAAAAACCATAAAGTATTGAGTAGTGAAATTGGCCACAAATCCTAAAAAATATTGAAGAAATGAAAAAAACATATTTTCTAGATCATTTTCGAAGATTTGAATAATTGTTTTTCGACAGGACACCAGAAATTATACAAAAATATTTTTTTATATCAATAAATTCAATATCATTCTTTGTTATTTTATTTTAATTGATTTCAACTACATTTCATCTATATGAAGACAATATTAATTTTTCAATCTTGAAGCACTAAAATTAACTCTTAATGGTTTATAAGTTCCCTAAAAGAATGAAAATTCACTCCATTGGTCTATAAATATTTTATAAATAAATATAATAGGTTATCTGATAAAGATAACTATTTATATGTTGGAATACCATGTTAATATCTAAAACCACAATAGTAACACCCCACGTTCTTTATAAAGCATTCAATATATAGTGAACTTTATGAAGCGATTAGAATATATCTCGATAAATTAAAATCACAAAAATAGAAACATGTCAAAAAAATTCTAAATTAATGATAAATTTAGTACATAAGAAACATAAAGTTTCACTTAATATCACATAAAAAAGAATTAAATACCATGATCATACATTCTTCTAAAGCATTCTAATAAACTAAATCACCATCAAATGTCAATGAAATCATATGTACAAAAAAATATTAACTCTTTCTATATACCATAAATAAAATCACAGTTTATAAAATATATTATGCCAATAAAAACCCTCAGTAAACATCATCAAATAAAAAATTAATCACTATCTCATTGAATCATATATTACTTTTATGGAAAAAAATACAACATAATTTAAATTATCAAAATCCAATAACTTATTATCCCAATGTAACATTATTATAACAACCGTACACACATATTTTGTTTCATCTATCCCACAATCATGTGTTTTCCAAAAAAAATCACCTTACCACTGAATCACTATTCTAGGTTAATGAAACCATTCAATATATTTTTGAAAAACATTAATGAAAACTCACAATGGAATTCAGGATTATTATATCCTAATTATTAATATTAAAAAGCATATACAACATAATTTCAAATTAATTACATAAAAACATCTTTATTCCACTTTAATTATTGGAATAACATTTTTTTCTTTCCTTTGTATAAGTGTTTTCCCTTGTATTAGGGAATTTTCGTGGATAATTCCCATGTTATATAAACATATCAGATTGAAATATAAATGGTACCATGTGGTATACATTATTTACCTCTATTTGAATATTAATTTTTTCTCAGTAATAACTTTCTCTATGTCCATCTTTTCTACAAATAAAATATCATCATGTTCTATTGAGTCACTTATTCATGTGATTCTTCCCACATTGTCATCATATATGAAGTTGAATATTTTTTTCCTCCATCTTAATGAATATCAATTTTTCCTTTTCTTAATTTGGAAACTCACTTATTTTCAAGTTGTTAATCATGTAATAAGATAGTTGATTAGGCATAATCACAAGGTTTCACATTACATATCCAAACTCATATGGTTTCTCAAGAGTAAAATCATTTCACTATTCAACAAATTCATCATTAAAATGATTCATCATAGTATCAACCATTTATAGAATCAAAAGCATATTGTTATAAACAATAATGAGTAATCATATAACCATGAATCATTATTCATAAGAAAACTAAACCATAAAAACATATTTTATACATATGAAACTATTGGTTTGACATTGGTTATTCATGTTCATTTACTAAAAAAACCCATCATAATAATTCCTAAAAAATGAGATTTAACCTAATAAAATCCCACACTAGTGTTAAGAAAGGTTCATTGTAAGGTTAAATTAACGATACAGTATATTGATGGATGTGATCTACTCGATAAAATGTTTTCATGATTATTAGACCAAAACACATCTTTGAATAAAACGACACCCGCATAAAGTATCTAGATAGGGAATAATAGCATGTAGGAAAATAGTAATTTCATTACCATAAAATGGGATGATATTTTATTCATAAGATTATCATAGGGTTTCTCACAAAATATTTCTCATCTTCATTTACAAATACTACTAAAAATTTATTTGATACAAACAATATCAACACACACATTATATATATATATATACTATTTCTAATTATCAAAAATAACAATTTCATAGAAATAAGAGCTGAAAAATAAAAGAAATGTTTTAGTGTCCTTAGAAACATAAATGTATAATCTACTAGTACATAAATGATCTATATTTTTTCCAATTATGTTCTCCTTAAAAAGGACCCTTCTTAGACATAACATAATTGAATCCTTTCTTCATAACCTAAGGAAGGGAAACCTAAGATTGTGTGAGATCATATTTCAGTAAATTTAAACAATAGAGATATCAATCAATGATCTTAATGAGAATAAGATAGTAATTATTGTATGTGAACATGATATTAAAATTATAATATCAAACTCATTAATTCATATATCATAATAATTAAGCATGGAATAATGTTTTTCCAATCAAAAGAAAAAATACATAAGAGTTAATAATCCAAAACAATCAACCATGAGCAAAGAAAAGATATCATCAGCATATGATATATGTTTTTGGAATCCAATAATAATATAAAATCATTTCCAATGTTAGGGATGCCTTATTAGATATTTATAATGTATTGGATCCACCCATTATTAGATAATTTCCATAGTCGATGTTCACTCCAAAGGTGATCTTTATAGAAAAGGCCACATTTTATACTGAGTTCACACCCCATTCTAGTCTTTATTAGCTTATGAAATATCCAACATTACCAATTGCATTAGTAGTCTATATAATTAGGTCCCACGATTAAAAAACTATATATATGTGCAGAATATTATCATAAAAATTTCATCATCACTTTAAATAATAACTCATATAATAAATAATGGTTTCATGAACATTTTATCTTCACAATCATAAACCATAAACAGAAAAAACAAATTTGGATCATGCCCCAAGTAAATAAAATGAAATCTCAATGGATTTATTCTAGCTAAAAATTCCATAAAAATATAAATGGAACACTTTTTAGGAAAATTCTATTTTAATTTGAAATATCTTATTTAGAGTATAAAAATTTCCAAAAAAATATTAAGGAAAACATATTATCTGAAATTAAAAAAGAATCCTATAAGAGAATTTTATTGTTAAAGTGTTTTCATTCTGATTGGTAAATCCATTCAGTGATTCTATGTTAAACAAAAATCCTATTCAAATATTTGCTAAATGAAAAAATATGATATTTGGATATTGATAAAAAAATCTATTTATAACATGGAAAATATAGTTATATATTGTTAAAAAATCATTATATTATTACTTCTACTATAATAATATCATTATTCAAAACATTTGGTAGAAAATGAGGATGTGGAAGAAAAGATTCCAAAGTAAAGAGAAAAATAATGGATGTTTTACATGAAAACATTCCTTCAATCTCATGACCATATAATGTTCATAAAAATAAATGGAAAAAATTATTAACAAGAAACAACTAAATTTTACGAAATCCTATAATTTTTTAGAGTTATATATTATACAATTTTATCATTAGAAAACCTATGCATAAACAACCATCAAAAACAAAAATATATTGTGACATAAAACCCATATCATTGTTGTAAATTTTAAATAATAACCCCATAATGAAATAATATAAAATTAAACATTAAATAAAATTAACATATGTTTGTCAATGTTCCAATAAGTAAATGGGTAAAAAATATATACCTCATAAAATAATATTGGTGTATAATATAAAAAATTTCACAATAAAATAAAATTGAGCTGAAGAACCCTTATGAATTTTGTAACCATTAAATGGAAACTCATTAGAATATTGAATTAATAAAAATATAATACATTAAATCCTGTATTATAAAAAAAATATGTTATTAGTCTTTATATGAAGAATATGAATATAAAATTAGTGGATAATATTAAAATATGTCATAATGAAGAGAAATGTAGATGACACCATTGCCTTAAAACCATATTCCAATGTATGCTCTATAACCTCATTTATAAATTTTTTCTATTTATAATAATTATATAAATGAACCATATTAATACATATAATATCATATATATGATCCAATTATGTCATTTAAACACCATTTTATTAATAATTTTCTATTAAAGGCATCATTTCTGGTTTTAACTTCCTAATTTTTTATTAATATTTTAGTTTTCCAGTTACAATAATTGTAATTTTATATATTTTCATTCATATAATGAATTATAATAACCATATAATTATCATATATAATAATTATATATATATATATCAATTCATATTAATTTGTTTATGAAATATTAATTACATCACTTTACAGAGACACCAATCTATAGGTACACATGGTTCATGTTTCCACTTTTATATAGTCAAAAATAATGAAATTATAATGGTAATTCCCATTTAAAAATTATTATTATATCCTAAGTAATGTATATTTTCTTTAAACATATCCTTGTAACTATCTGAATAATGAGTTTGTGATAAACAAAATTACATCGCTTCATGGAGATGATAGTCCACACGTACGCTAAAACAATGATATCATTTAATAATTTATTGGAAGAAAGAAGGTATTTCATTAACCGTACTAGAGGGTCCATGCTATGACTACCCCATGGACACCTACAATAGGCCATTGGATGATTACTATCACTGAGTAGTCATATCCATCATATGGGAGTCATTTTCCTTTGTATCTCAACACATGCACAAACATATCCCAACCCAAAATTGAGATTTTTAAACTCTATGTAAATAATCAAGCATAAAACTAGGATACCAAAAATATATCATGATAGAATGAAACTTAATATAAATAGATGCCTAATAAAATCCCACTAAAAGTAAGAGTCTAAAAAATGGGAACACAGAAGTTCCTAAAACTCATCTGTAGAAAACCCTACCAAAAGTGTCGGTACATGAATAGTTGTCTGAAGGCACCGATGAACACCTCGAATGTATAGTTTATATAAGAACCACTTTTTGTTGGCCCACCCAGTACACAGACAAAGTCTCAATCATCTCTACAAGATAGGACATATGTAGGAAATGCCTGTGAAGGGGTGAGTAAAAAAATACTCAGTAGGACACCCTAAAACCACACTGGAATACCACTATGGAAATACAAAAAGTATAAAATAAATAAATACAAGAAGTTTACTATAATTAAATACAATTAGTATAACACAATGAATACCTTAATTATATCCCAATTAATAGTATAATTGGCACACACAGGTACAAGTCTATAGTCTGAATATTGGATTATCTGACATAATCCATAATACACCCAGTATCAATGAGGCATATAGTCCCAATGATACATTGAACCATGATGAGACACTTATTCATGATGAGACACTTATTACCAATGAGTAAATTAGTCCAAGTGATACACTTAATCATAAAGAGACAATTAGTCCCAATGAGACACATAGTCTAGATGAGACACTCAGTCTCATAGACACCGCCATACAAATGATTCCACTCATAATGTCCTCATTACAGGAGAATCTACTCCTCAATCCTTCTGGTTTTCTTCTATCTTCATTAAAACGCACTTAGAGTATCTCAAAGTAATTAACACATTTCAAGGTTCCCAATGATTTAAAAAACACATCAAACATACTAATGGTTTGGATGTTTTGACTATTTCCTAAAAAGTTCTGGCCCAGGTCTGAACACATTCTGATCTGACTGGAGTCCAGTCCTGGTCTGATCTGAGATGCTAGACACAACCTGGTCTAGTCCGAATGATCCAAACCAGTCTGGCTAACATGAACTAGTTATGCTAACCCGAATTGGTCTAGGAGACCCGAACCAGCCCGACACATTGGGTCTAGCCGGTTGGTTTGTTGGAGCGGCCTGGATCCCCGTGGTCATGGTCACAATATGGACTGAATTTTTTCACCACATGTCGTATTCCATGAACTCATTCCACCTACCTTGATGTGGTGTCACACCCCATTCACGCAGTCATCCCACCTTCACCTAGTCTCGTGGCCTTTCCACTACTGTAATATCCATGTTGTGCCTCTCTGTAATCATGGTCAACGTCGCGACTTCCTGCCACATCCTGTGCCATTGTTTCCGCTCAGCTTCTACCCTCTGGTGTGGTTTGTCCCTATAGGCCACCCTTATGGCTCACTGTTTTCCTAGACTGACCCCTAAGATTGTGCCACCTCTCTCTTTTACTGGTCACAGCTTCCACCTCAGGTAGTCTCCACTTACTGTCACCGCATACTACCGTATGGAACTATGCTAGCCAAATCACACCGCTCTATCCTCACCACACCTCTATTGTGGCTTCATGGGGTTGGTTATTTGATATAAAATCCTTGTTCCATGAATTAGGTTCACAAAAATTGATCGATCACATAGGGTTACAATGCATGGGATGGAGACAAAGAACACATGAAGAACAAAAGAGATTTTGGGGGGATAATAAATGTACATGAATTCCCAATGAATATATCCTAAGATTTTTTTTGTCCTTGATTCATTCTTTTTAGAATGTTGAAAAGGATAATAACAAATATTTTTTACCGGTGAGACCCAAAAATTTAACCATCACATAAGAGTGACCAAAACAAGGATCGTCTTGTTCATTGGCTTGTCCTAATTAATCTTTTAATCTTATGAGGGGAAAGGAAATCATAATGAGATCAAATTCCATACCTCATGTTGGACTGATCGTTGATGAATAGAAAATATGAACCATCATTATTTGACGCTTAATCTGTCAAAGCTGATGTCGTGTCGATACACCGTTGTTTCCCAATGTTTTCACTATAGTTTCCTCTCTTTAAATCAATGTAATTCCATGGTTATGATAACAACCCCATATTATATAACCAGGAGAATTTAAGAGAAATTTTTCTTTACGTCACCGTGTAACATTTAGAATAAAATGAACACAATCTATTTTATTTATTTAAACATATTAAAACTACTTTCCATAGTCAACCAACACTTGTTGATGTTAATCCCCTCTTAAGGGATGGTTGCTACTCTAAATGTAGTGGTGCCGTCATATTTATGATTCTGGCGCCCATTTAGAAATTACTCCACTTTTCTTAGGAAATTTACTTGCACAATATAATAAAAACGCAACATTTTCAATGATTATTTCCTAGTCCAAATTGCCTCAGTATCCCATGGCTTCTCAATGCCTAGTCTCGTAATAATACAATATAATATATAAAAATAATAAATGAATATTTCTGGAGATTACATTATCCCCTCCATAGAGCTTTATACCCCAAAAATCCAAAACAAAGGATATTAAAACAAATGGGGGTACTGAGCATGAATATGAGACTCCTTGTCCTAGGTTATCTAATGTAGATTCTAATTCACCCACAAAACAAACACAAGAGAAATCATCCACCCAAGAAGAAGCCTATCATATTGATCCTCAATCTCCACTAGGTACTCAGCAAAAGTTTCCCCATCGTCTAGGTCATGCATACCCCAGTCAATGACATGGGAATGATCATGCCCAAATCTTCACAGTTATTACATGTGGAAGAAGCCAGGCACCCTCTCTTACTATGTAGGTTGATCCAAGTTGTATGAAACCCCTCCTAATCTATATAGAATCATGAAGGAGACTATTAACCATTGATATATCCTTCCACCCTAGCCAAATCATCATATACCTCGTCGAGGAGAGAACCAATTGAACAAATTGTGTCCCTCCTCGAACTCCAAATGCCTCCATCACTAGTTGAATAAAACGTATAACGACTCTGTGCATTATTCATCTACTCCTAGATGACTTGAACCTACTCTATAATTTCCCTAACCATCTTCGGTCCAATGAGGGATTTACCTCATGTCTTAGTCCATCAATGTGGTTACCTTCAATGTCACTCATTCAAGGCCTCAAAAGGTGCCATACTGATGGTGTAATAGTAGTTGTTGTTGTACACATACTCTACTAGAGGTAGGAGATCATCCAAACTACATCCAAAATCTATGATGAAATAATGTTTCATATCCTCTATAACCTGAATGGTTCGCTCAGCCTAGTCGTTCATCTGTGGGTGAAAAGTTGTTCTCAATCGTAGATGAGTTCCAAAAACCTTCTAAAATCCCTTTGATGACTGGGATTCAATGTGAGAATCATGTTATAAGACAATTATTGATAGGAATCCAAGGATTTGGAATATCTACATCACAAAGAGGTATGAAATGCTCTCTACTGAACTCTTCTCCAAAATCACTAGGAAGTGGTCCGATATGGAGACTCATTCAACGATCACATAGATGAAATCATTCCCCCTAGACAGATGGGTTAAAAATGTGAAAAATTCCAACAATACCACATCCCACTTCCATTCTGATAACGAAATGGTTTGAGTCAAACCCGATGGAACCTAGTGTTTATCCTTCATTTGTAGACAAGTGAGGCATCTAGAAAAGAACTCTACCACATTCTTCTTTATCCCTAGACAATAGAAATAATTTTAGAGTTCCTAGTACATCTTATCCACACCTGGTTGTACCACCAAAGATGTTATATGGATCTACCTAAACACCTCTTCAAATAAAACTATATATACTACTATGCATCCTATGAAAAGAACAATTTTCTCTCCACCTTTATAATATCCCTTATAGGCATGCCCTGTGGACATCTGAGCATGTTATGTCTCACAATTAGAATCTATAATCCATGCCACCCTGAATTGTTGTTAGAGTGGAGGTATGAAAACCATTAAATGGATATAAGATGCTCTATCACCATCCTTGAGGGATATCTGTAACAAGGATAACTGATCTGATACCTCTATCATTAACTACAAACATGATCTCCTATATAGAGTATCTTCCACAACGTTTCCCTTCACAGGAGTACATACTATCTCGAAGACATAGTACTGGAGGAAATCTAGACATATTTTATTTCTTATGTTATGTTACTTTCAATTGAATATATAATTGAGAATCTTATGGACATAGTATAAGATAAGCTACTCTAACATAAGGTACTGTTACCCAATCATCAATGAATAAACTACCGATTCCATGTCAATATCATGGGGTGTGTAGTTCTAAACATGTTGTCTCAAATGTCATGAAACATAGGAAATAACCAATTTCCCAAACATCAGGACACAACCAAGCGTGGTTACTGATGCATCACAGAACGCTACGTACTTGACACTCCCTATAGAAATCTCAAGATATGATTGCTCATAAATATCTTCCTCAGCTATTGAAAACTATCATGTAACGTCTTTGTCCACATGAATGATTGTCACTTATGTGGAAAATATTTCAATGATTCTACCACTCTGGAAGAGTCAAGAAAAAACCTCTAATAGTACCCAGCCAATCCAAGAAAACTCCACACATTTTTAACACTATTGTCTTGCTCCCATGTAATCATCGTCTCAATCATCCTTGGATCCACTACTACTTCATCCACTCAAATGAAATTTACTAGATAGTGGAACTATTGCATCTAGAACTGACACATTGAGAGATTCTAGTAATGTTGGTTCACTCAGAGTAGGTCTAGGACCAGACTTAAGGGAACCACATGATCATCCTATGACACTGAATACAGTAGTACGTAATTAGTAATTAGTACCATGAACAAAAATAAGTAAGGCTATAAGATCATGTTCATTATTACCATGAAAAAATATTGGGTGTTCATCACACCGAACAACATCACTAATTACTCATATTTTCCATATCGACATCTGAAAGTCATCTTTAGGATGTCTTCATCCCATACTCAAAGATGGTGACGACCATTTCTGAGGTCAATATTTGAGTACCACCTCACCCATTTCAACTAATCTAAGAGTTCATAGATCATTTTAAGTGGATATTTATTCTTCACTATCACCTGTTTCAAGCTCTATAAGTCTACACATAACCTCAAACTCCCATATTCCTTCTAGGAAAATAATTTTTGGGTTGCCCCGGGTGAAAAACTGGGTGTCACGAAGCCCTTCCTCTTTAATTCCTACTCCTTCCTTCAACTCAAAATTATCTACGATATCCATCTAATATATAGGTTTAGTTATCGGTGATATATTGGGGTATTTATCAGTGAGAAATTCAACCTCTATATAGGGACGAAATCTTGGAACATCCTCAGGAAAGATGTCCTCATATTCTTTCACCACAGTAGGAAACTAAGGACTTTTCTCATCCACTATGTCGAGGGACATGCTAGAAAACTAATGTTTGATAGGATGCACACTCTTATGCATGTCTCCATAATATGATGATTGAGATTCAATTTTTCCAAAAAAGGAAAAACTAGTCCCATCACCCCTGACACACCACACTCTATACCAAAATCAGTTCAATATGATCATGAACTGCGGATAACCATTCCATAACAAGAATTATGTTGTAACGTCTCCAAGCTACCACCAATATATCCAAACCAAAAATATCACCCCCATGAGTAAGGGAAGACAATCTACACTAGTTTTTTATTATCTAATAGACACTCGTTGGAGTCACTAAGCATAGGTATTTAGTTAAGGGTTCAACTAGAATATCAGAGTCTTAAACAATAGTCATGGCAAGAAAAAAATGACGTGAATATTTTTCTATCAGAACATTATCTATGGTGGAAAAGGAACATATTTTACCTCTAATTATCCTTGGTTCCTTGGGGTAATAAGTATCCATCATCTAAAGATGTCCTCATCCCAGTCCACCAGCTCCCTAATCCCATGGTGGACTATCTGGGGGTGGTGGTGGTTGTAATTCATTGAACCTCTTCCCACCTCATGTTGGTCAACCTACATATCGGCCACCTTTGTCGCCCCACAGACCACATTTCTCCGACCTCCGCCCCTATCTCATTGGTCCCTGGATCATATTTTAATTGGTCATATGACGTGTTGGGAAATCTCATGAAAGATGTACCCAACCACAACAAATTTAAAACATCTTGTCCATATGCAGAATCGCTCTACCTTGGGAGCCCCACACCATAGATCCTATGTCCTGACATCATCCCAAGAGTGTCTAACCCACTTGGGTCCTTATGACTGATTTCAGATACCCATTGATGAAGTCTCTTCTACCTGGTGTTGGGTGGTAACTCTTACTACTATTGTCATATCTATACGAAAGCTCTTTACTAATAGTGATATCTCTAGTACCACATCTTATGTAGTAAATATAAGGGATATCATGGATGCCCTGATCTCCTGGTGTATGTCATGTTCGAAGGTTCTATCCTTGATGAATTGGTCTCTTACCTTATCAATGGTGTGGTGAAAATAATCAGAAAATATCACTGAGTACTCCCCCACAATATGACATCCCTGTTGTAGATGCATGAGCTACTTCATGAAAAATGGTCATGGTGTAGCTAGAAATAACTCCTATATGAAGATATACATGATGTCGTCCTAAGATTGAGTGGCCCAATCATGTGTCTAGGTCAATAAGATCCGACATCACCATGGTGTGCCCTGAAGAAGACTCAATTATAGGACTGTCATCTGGTTGGATGGATTCCCACAAGGTGGATGGCACATGTAATCACCTCAATCCAATAATCATCAACCTGGGGGGCTGTCTCACCATGAAACCTAAGAGGATTATTCCTACGGAACTCATGAAATGTACTAACACTGCATGAATCCTCTACTAGTATCCCTAATAGTAATTGCATCTCGACAGCTTGTAGTATCCATGGTTCTCCTCCAATAGGTGCTATCTTCAGTACAGTCCCTTGTACCAATTCCTCATTTCTAGAAAAATAATCCTTGTGATCAAGCAATGGAATCTAGTATGGATGTATGTATAGAGTAATATTGAAATAGAAAAAGATAAACCCAAATCAATAGAGTATACCTGGTGAGGTGACTTTGAATCAAGAAGGAAATGAGAATACACACAACTCTTACATAATAAATTTTCTATTATTTTACCCACAACTATTGTTTTCATGTACAATGTTAAAAGAAAATTAGGAATCAGACGTATGTATATGTTGGCCACCACACAAACTGTGGATTCCAAGGCCTGTAATTTAAACTCAAAACACTTAACACTATTTCCCCAAACCAACATCAGACACTCCTGGTCCTTATGTTTAACTGACCATCTCTGATAAAACACTGTCATGACATGTTTTATAGGGTCCCTTTCCATAACTACCCCAGGCCCACCTACAATAGTCTTGGGGATGGTGTCTAGCATTGAGTTGGAATATCCCAAAAATGGGAGGCATTTTCCTATGTACATGTACACAAGTACACATCTCAAATACCAAAATGATGAAATGTAAACCACTATGTAAAAAAAATAGATACCTCTATGATACCCAAAATAGATTATGACTGTAGGAAACTAAAAGAACACATGGCCTAAATCCAAGCCCACCAAAATTATGATTATGTAAAAATGGAATACACACGTTCCTAAAACTCATCCATAGAAAACCCTACCAAAAGTTTAAGTATAAGAAAATATGTTTGATCTCACATGAGAACACCTCAACTGTCTGGTCTCTCTATGAACTACTTTGTTCGTGTCTACCTAGGACACCATAAAACAATCCATAATCCGGACAAAAAACGACACATGTGAGCAAGGCCCGTTTAGGGGTGATTAAAAGAATACATAGTAGGACAAAAGAAACCAAAAAGGGATACCACTACAGAAATTCAAGAAGTATACATCAATGAAATACATGAAGTATACCACTACTCAATAAAAAAATAATTACATGAATAATTCTTGATGTATATCAAAATAAATAGTACAATCATCTCACACAAGTACATGTATATAGAACCTAAGTTGTATTTTTGGACATAATCCACAGAACACAATGTATTGATGTGCCACATTGTCCCGATTAGACACATAGTCCAAATGTGCCAGATAGTTATGATGATATTGTATGTCCTGATGAGAATCATAGTCCCCATTAGACACTTAATCCAGATTATATTCTTAATACCAATGAGACAATCAGTCTTGATGAGACAACTAATCTCGATGAGATAATTATCTCCAAGGTCACATCCCAATAAAAACTTCCACTCGTAACATTCTAGTGCTGGGAGAAAATACACCTTGATCCATTAGTCTCTATACCAACTTACACCAAAACTCACATAATGTAACTCAAAAGGCAAGTCACACCACATGAGTTCCAAATCCGTAAAGGACTCATTAAAGAGACAAGGTTTGAATGATATGTCTTTTTTCTTAAAAATGTCCATCCCATGTCCGGTCAGGCCGACACGATTCATCTGGTCCTGGTTCTGGCTGACCCGACCTGGTTTTACCTGAACTAGCATGGCCTGTGGACCGCTGGGCTTCTTGAACCCACTCATAATGTGGGTCGACTTTCTTCTCCATACACAGTCTGCCCCAACTTCATGCCTCCATGATCTACGCGATGCCGTACTTAGTCCACGTTGTCAGCCCACTTTCACCCTTCCCTTGTGGCTTTGTTGTCACTGTGGGATCCACATACCACATGATCACTACAATATTGAATCTACCCACCCCACCACATTTGTGGCCTCCTTACCACGTACTCATCCTCCTTATTGCGTCCATAGTCAATGTCGTGGCCACTTGTCACAGCCCTCATTACTACCACAAATCCAATGTGGCCTACACCACCAATGCAGCTACATGGGGGACCCTACCAGGTTCCATCTCAATTGGCCTCCACACTGGTGTACTCACACATTTGCCTTGCCTTCCTCCTTGACCACCCCCCTAGACTACACTACCACTCACATTGACCAGTTGGTGATGCCAACTTCGGCTATTGTCGTGCACTATCGTGCACTACTATCTGAAAAATCATAATGTGCCTTCACCATCACACCTCCATAATTCCATCATGATGTTAGATATTCGATCTCGTATCATTTCACAATAAATCTAGGCCACAATGATTGATCATTTGAGAAGGGGCTTCAATAAACAGGGTTAAGATGAAGAACCCTTGAAGAACGTGAGAGGTTGAGGGGGGAGAATAAATTCACATGAATTCCCAAAGAATATATATTGTACTTTGTTTTTGTTGGACACAATTTTTTCATGTTTTAATAATTAACTGAGAAGGATAATCAAAAATATGTATCACCCATCAAACCCCACAATTTAACCATCCTGAAAAAGTCACCAAACTGTCGATCAACATGATTATTGGTTGGTCCCCATTCATCATTGATTATTAAAAGGGAAATGAAATCACAAATTTAAAACACCATACCAAAATTTGGAATGATAATTGATGATGAACGAAGCAATGACATCATTCGTTGGCCATTGGTCTGCCGGATTCATGGTTGTGTCATTGTACAGTCGTTTTCCAACATTTTCTTCATAGGTTCTTATCTCCGCCAAAGAGGAATTCTAGCGTTATGATAGTAACAATGAGTTCTCTAAAATTGCATGTTAAAATGAGAAATATCTCTACATCATCATGTACGGTTAAAAATAAAATAAAAATAATTTATTATATTTCATTAAACCGTGGAAAATAAATTTCATCAGCCGACCCATGATGGTCGATGTGAAGCCTCATCAAAGGTAAATTCACTTCTCTAAAGGCAATGCTGCCCCCATATTTTCAGTCCGGGAAACTATTTAAAAGTTATTCTATTTTTGTAAAACTACTCATTTGTAATATTAAAAAAATTACATTTTCCATCAAATTTTTTTTCGGAACACAAATCCTTAAAATCACATGTTGTCTCAATTCATAGTCTCTTAATAAACCAATATAGTATATAAAAATAATACATAGAAATTCTGAGACATTAAAAGGTATTTATTATATTATTATTAAATATATATAATTACATCAAACTATAAAATATAAATAGTAAATCCATCATAATAACTACACATGAAGCATGGTGATAGAAAATGAATCTTATCACTGCGTGGAGGAAGTAGTCTACATGAATAAATGAGTGATAATTTTTTCTTTGATTATATGGACAAGAAGTGTTAAATGGGTTTTAAATCATAAAAATAGCATGCACTCACACACAGATATATATATATATTATCCAACATTGATCATTTTATGGATACATAGAATTTATAGAATATTTAAAAATAAATAAAATTGGTATATTTAGATTAATATTTACACCTCTTCGTTGAGAGACCTCATTTAGCTTATACCGTATGGAAGTAATGACTGGTCAAAATAGAATAATACATGAAATTAGATGATGGAAACGACGATATGAAGGTTTTTTAGTAGCTTTCAGGAGATATATAGGGATCATATTCTGGAACTATGCTCGGAAGAGATGATCACATTTTATAGCGAGGTGGTGGACACACATGGAATTTCATTAAATATTTCAATTATATATGGTCACATTCATCAGAATATGGCTCAAAATGGTAAAATATTTTGCATAATGACATTATAATTTTAAAAAAACTCTAAAAATAATAATCAAATAGGTTTGTGTAGAAATCCTTTCATTATATATTAGTTTAACCCCTTAGAAATCATGTTCGAACATTAACCATGGTAACAAAATTTTCTGTTTTTACTAATCATAATGAAAAAAATTTAATTGAAATAATTATATTTTATAAATACAAATAATTATGAATTTTTATTACATTTTACATGATTTATTTTCTATAATATTTATAATTAATATTGAATGGGAATAAAAGCCACACCAAAAATCCTATTTAGAAAAATCAATCATTATATATAAAATGACGTTTACATAAATTTAATTCCTTATAAAAATAGTAAAAATCAATATTAAAATATATTATTGATTTAAAAATATATAAATTAAATTAAAAATATTATTAAATATATATTAATTTAATTTATTATGAAAAATACACATTGAACACATAAAAACAATTTTCAGAAAAGTATGTTTTTAATCTAACAAAAAAATTATATCGAAATCGTGTTTAATGATTATAGTTACGTATCTAATTATATTAAATATAATTACTGGTGAAATATGTTACTTTTGATATCATTAATAACATATTAGTAATATTACATTAAACAAATGTCATTTTTTATATAAATTGATATTTTCACTTTTCCTCATTTTTTTGAAATATCATAAAATATCTCCCAAAATAGATATATAAATTACTATTAATTAAATGATATTTTTTATCAAAAAAAAATTATTATGAAAATATAAAATATTTTTAATATTTTTGGATGTAATATCAAATAAAATACATTTCTAATTGAAAAAATTAATTAATTCTAAAATGATTTTACTGAAATTTGAGTATTTATTTATTAACGATTAATGATTACATTTTCCCTTTTAAAACCTTTCTACATATTTATTCATAATGTGGTATTAGGGTTAATAGAATATCATTTAATATCTAGGATATAATCGTTTACTATATCATGGATAATATAGACTCAAAGATGCATTTAAAGAAAAAAAATATAGCATTTCATTTTTTTGATTGAAAAGATATATTCTAAAATCTTTAGGAGTTATAATATAGTATAAGGGAACTATTTAATAAAAACCTAGGATTAATACAAGATTATAAATTTTTCATTGAATTACATGTTTAAATATATTTTTCTTAAAATAATAATATTATTCTTCTCGGTGTAATAAGGTGAAATTTTAACTAGTAAAGTCATGCCTTATAAAAAATATTGTAGACTTTTTTTACAATCAGATAAATAAAGACCATTATTTCTATTATAATCATAATATTTTTTATAAATAAATATGATACGTAAACTATAGATTTTCAAATATAATTAAAAAATATAAATTATTTAAATGATTATGTTGTTTTTTCTGACAACATTTGAAGAATAAAGGCTCAATTTTTAAATTTAAAATTTCTTTCAAAAGAGAAAAAAAATCTACTAACATTCACTGATTATCAATATTCCAGAAGATGTCTTTGAATAAATTAATTATTTATAACCCAAATATAAAAAATACAATCAAAAGATAAAATATAATTACATCCATTATCAATATATAACCCATAGTTTATATTTTATTACATAAACTAATTCATGTAAAAATTAATTTATGCCCATTTAAATTTTTATTTTTCTAAATCTCAGTTAATTTCCCAAAATACTATGTGGAAAAATTATCAACCACACTCTATTAACTAAAAATAACTGTGAAATTGTTTTTATATTTAATTCATATGGTACATGAAGAATTATTTTTTCTAATGATTGTATATTCAACAATTAAATTCCATATGAAATGATCAAAAATGTCCCAGTCACCAACGATTATGTTTCTTTAAAAATTTCTAATAAAAAAATATATTCAAAATTCTGAAATAAATTATATTATTATCATTTCAAAAGAACATATGTATAATATACTGTTTGGAAATACTCATATATTCCACGCAGTAATATAATCAACCTTATAATATATTAAATAGATAATTACCAAATAAGATTACATAATTTTGTAATAAAAACCATACTCATGTTACTTTATCCCCTCAATATTAAATTAGAAAAAATAACAGTCTCACTAATTGAAAATTATCCAAAAACAAATTCATTTTTAAAATATATCATCTGAAATTATTACCAGCAATATCTTTTTCTCTAAGTCGAGTTTCCACTACAAATTAAAACATAATAGTTTTCTAATGAAAATTATATATACACCATTATATTTTTTTTTTCCAAAAAATCACCCCATAATAAATAATTTAGGCATCACGACATATGTATTGATGTAATCATTCATGGAAATTATCCAAAGTAACAAATAGAAATCATTAAATTAAATTATACAACATGATATGTTAGTTTAATTAATTAGTAAACAAAAAAACATTAAAATTATTAGACTAATGAAAAATAACGAAATAAAATACCAGATGACAATAATACTCATAAGGATATTTCATATCTACGAAATCCATATTATAATTTTCCAATTAATATAAAAAATAATTACAATAATTTTTACACACATAAAATGCATAGAACACGTAATAAAAAATGGAAAAAATCCATATCTATGTGTTGGTTACAAAATATCATGAAAAAAATCACTGAATATCTTAGACAAGATGAATGATATAAAAAACAATAACACAACAATAATTATATAACAAAACTAAATTACCATATAAATAATAATTTACAAAAATTATTGACCTATTGAGTTTGGGGTAGGTTGGAATAATGAGGAAAGAGGGATGCATATTTTTTCATTTTTAATCAATAGAGGATGAATGACATATTTGAATACAAAACTAAATGGGATCTATTGATAAAATGGAAAATTAAATGGATTTCCTTTCCATTTAAGTGAATAAGAAATTCTATACCATAAATATAATGGTCGATCTAGTGGAAAATCCTCACTAGTGTTTTTACTACGTACTATGTGATAAGAGTCCAGATACATGATGACCACTTAATACAAATACACACTATTTTTTTCCTAACTATAAAAACCGAAGACACCCATCCAATATACTAATACCCATATAAAAAATATCAAATTCACACTAAAAACATTCCTAAAATTCCATCTTGATAGTTGGAATTGGTTTTTTGAAAAAAAAATATCAATTAATCCATAATTATTTTATATAAAAAATTTCACCATAATGTTATAAAAATACATTAATTTTACGATGAAATAATAAGTAATAAATTGTAATTACATTTACATTGAGGACCCAATTCATTATAGAAACATGTTTTTCAAAAAAATAAATAAAAATTAAAAACCCATTTGAAAATAGTTTCCATGAATTTTTTCCTAAATAAATTTAACATGTAATAAATGATAATTTAATAAAAAAATAATCTTTTATTAAAATTTATGGAAACTATTAATCAATTATATGTAATTTTCCTATAATTTTTTTATTATATCCAGGAAAACCATATTCATTATTGAAATAAAAATTCTATTTTGAAATCATTTCACCAATAATAATTTTTAAACACTCAAATTAATTAATGATAGAAAACCCATGCATTTTTATGGAAGTAAAATTTATGGGTGATAACTATATAATAATTGTGAAGATTCAAATAAATTGGATATTCTATATAATTGTTGGTGTATAAATGGAAATGAATAGAACAATAAAATAATATAACTGTTTGTGAGACATACTTATTACCAACTACCACATATCTCAAGATTCAAGAGCTCTACCAAAAATGTATAATGATATTTGAAATAAATAACTTCCCCATGTAAGAATGGATATAAAAACCAAAATTGAAGTTGATTATTTCACCGCCCTAAATATTTTTATACATAACATAGTTTATATAGAAGCTTTACTCTTTTTTAAAACAAAAAAAAACTCTTAATAAATAAATTTTTGAAAACTTATTGTTGAATCATTTACTGTCAAATCAAAAACTAGAATAGAATAAAATTAAACAATAATCAAAACTCCTTTTTATTTTTTTAAAGGATAACCATAAATATAGTCATATTATTTATAAAAACCAAGGGAGTTAAAAAATAATTTTAATATTTAGTAGCACTCATGAATTATATAGTTATATTCATGACAAATAGTTTATGTAATTTTATTTTTTAAAAAATAAAAGTTCATTTATTAAAATATTCTCATTTAAAATTAATAATTAAAATATTAAAATATATAAAATTTAATTCTTATTATAGAAATTTATTATTACATTATAATTCATCATGTAAAAATAATCTTACATTTAGTTTTTTTGTATTTTTCTTAAAATATGGATTTTCGCTCCTGAGTGAAAATTTAATTTTTATTAGACTTTATTTTCATTTCATAGAGACATCCCAATGATATTTTTAATTTCATAATAATTTAATATAATCCTAATTTATTTAGAAACAATATAAATAAATATATTAGAACCAATATTATACATGATCTTGGTATGAAAATACACTTATATTTAAAAGTACATTTTTTCTTTAGAAAATCGATTATCATCATGCTTTACGGGATACTTATAAAATGAATTTATACACAATTTATAAATTGTATTGGGTAAAATTTATTCCATATTTGATGTCTATAAAATTCATATTATTGAACAACATCACCATATTTTTTGTCCTAATAAATATAAAAAATAGAAAAAAAAATCACTTTGGTAAAATGGTAAATTAGGTTAACTTATGTTATAGCTATGTGAAAATTATATAAATATTCCTCATAAATATTGTTGGATGAAGGTAGTTTTACCCTTATAAACATATGTTATTTATTTATTTATTTATGTAATCATATTCCACGAAAGCTTCTTATATAATATTTTATTTAAATTAAACAACAAAAGTCACCCTCATGCTTTTAAATATTTTTTATGTGTTTAAAGTGGAAAAAAATAATTCTATGAATGAATATTAATTTTTAATATTATGATAATTAATTTATCTGCATTATAGATTTTTTTTACTTTTTAGTACTAATATAATTTCTATTAATATTTATGCAACGCCGAAAACAGTATTTAGTCAATTAATAGAATAATTAACGAAACGATTTTAAAAATATTATTTATATTACAATTTTAGTAATTTTTATAATTCCATAAACTTTTTTTATATTTATAACATATTTTTCTTGAGAAAAAGGAAATATGAAAGTAAAATTTTTTTCATGGTGTTTTAAAATTCAAATTAAATGAATAGTTTCAAAATAAACATTAATGATAGTTTATAATAAATAAAATATTATTAAATTTTTAAATATTCCAAAAAATAAAATATTCACATAGTTAAATAGGATATGGTTTATAATATCCACCATTTTTCTTTTATGGTTTATTTTCATTTTATTATAATTTTCATAACCCCTAAATTTAAAAAACTTAAATACCACATAAATTTTGAAATTGGTTTATCAAAGGTTAAAATAAATAGATGTGGAGAATGAATCACTTAATATTTTCAAATTATTATCTAATGAGGGTATTTCAACAGAACCTAATGACACAACATCTCATCTTTTCTGCAAATTTTAAACAAATGCTTTTTCAATCAAACACTAACCTTTTTCTCTCCTTACAATCCTCCCAATATAAAAATGGCCTCTGTAAGGTTATAAAAACAACCAATGAATGAATTTTGTGTAAGTTATAATAGGTTTTCAAGGGAAGTGGTATTGTTCCTAATAAATAATTTTAATTATATTTCATATCCAACGAATTTTAAACATTTTCATGTCATGATTACATCCTAATATAATTATTTTATATATATTGGAATGTTATTATTTGGATGTCTTGACCCATATCCATATAATATTCTGTAAAATGGAAAAAACATTTATTCATGTGTTTGGTGAACTAACTAATCACCAAAAGATGTGGAACATTGAAAACATGACATACAACTCATATTCTGGTAATGTCCTCAGAAAAATTTTCAGGTGATCCTAATTGTAATTCTTATTACATGAGTATAAAAGAATATAATATAAAAATTACATGAGAATGGAATTGAGATACCTATGAGAGATATGATTCATCAGAGCCATGAGAAGTATTAGTGTGTTTTTCAGCATGAATGGTAAGATGATTCATTCGAATGACCATATTGACTCAAAAATAATTCATCAGAATGTCCTGTCATTTGAATCATAGTTGATGATATACTGAGCATATATGAACATTATAAAACTAATTAGATAAAACTAAATGATCAAAAAAATCATATATTCATGGAATATGATTCATATTTTTAATTATCAATTGATTCATCATATGATTATTAACCCGAATGGCCTGAAGGCCGTCTTTTTTTTTATAGATAATCCCCCTTTTAATGGATGAAGGGGAACCCGTACATGACCCGTAGCCCTAAGGAACAAGGCCCGACACGACGCGCAATACATGAACTGAAGGCCCAGAAGCATATTATGACCAATACAAGACCCGTAGGCCCAACTAACAAGAACCGGACCTCCCCTAGATTCTTCATTATTTATCACCTAGCTCCACACATTGCATTGATGACCGTCTAGCATTTCCCTATACAAATTTTCATGGTGCCGGTTCCCGATGGTGTTTTCCATACCCTCTCATTCTTCCAATCTGGTAGCTCTGTATCTGGTGACTACTAGTCTTGTTTCTCTGGTCCTCTTTCAAAGAATTCTCTGTGTGAACTAGGCTTCTACATGGTCTTTTGTGGCCCGAAGACCCTGAGGCCCAAAGACCTTTGATGACTCGAAGGCCTTGGAGATCCGAAGGCCAAAACCGGTGGCCCAAAGGCCCAAATCGGGTGAATAGTACTGGAAGCTACAGTACTGAACAGTTTCTTCTACAGTACTGCTACAGTAACTCAGAAATTCACCACCAAATGGTTTTGAACTTGGGTCTCTTGGATTCCAAGTAGGAGCCCTTACCACTCTGGTACGGGATCATTGGCTTCATCATATGATTATCAAATCATATAAAAAGAGTTATATATTGTTTATTTTTACATAATACTAGTTCAGACCATAGTGATGTACTATGTTTGATAATTTCATTACATTATTACCCATATATTTGGAATTTTAATTTACACATCCAAATCAGATCTTATCTGTAAGAAGGTTGTGAAATAAGGCATGTTTTTAGGAGTAGATAGATATTAAATTCATTTCCTATATATAAGTGGCATCCCAAATAAATTATTCAGAAAAACATCTAGGTATCAATACATAATTTTGGGAGGAGTAAATTTCCATATTTAATTAGTAGTGATTATGGTTATTAATGCCACATGATAGAAATAGTTCAACAAACTTCCTCTAGTCGTCCCACTCTACCATCATTTATATCCCAATACCCAATCAAATTGTGAAGGACTCCAACCGAGGATGTAAAAGTTACCATTCTAGTGTAACAAAGATAGAGGATATAAATCCCCCATATAGTGAATACATAAGATTAAATAAAAACAATCCATTTATAGGACTATAAATTCCAAGAGAAACCACACTTCATCTATGGTAATTTAACATTTAGGGAATTTTAATCATCTATACTACGGCTGTCCATGGTGATTTTTTAATATCCTGACAAGAGGAATCAATTCTTTGAAAAATCCATTTTTTTAACTATATATGAATCAATGATAAATTATATTCACTATTATCAATAAATAAATGAATTATAGTAGAGTTTAGAAGAATGGTACCTCACACTACAGAGGGACCTGGTTTCTTGCTCGCAATAGTTTGTTCTAATCCATATAACTACCACTCAACTATTATGGGATTACTCAAGCTTCCTAACTAAGGTGTTTATTGAATAATTAAAATTTTCATTGAAACACCAAGGCTAACTTGTGTTTGTGAAATAAAATTAATCAATTGATACTTTTTTTTCTAAGAATATGATATTTTATGCTGAGTAATGCTTTTTCTACCTGTT
Organism: Viscum album; assembly: GCA_963277665.1. NCBI lineage: Eukaryota > Viridiplantae > Streptophyta > Magnoliopsida > Santalales > Viscaceae > Viscum > Viscum album. Next base: position 729,400,173 of record OY728143.1, on the reverse strand, counting down.
GATATTATATGTTTTTGAAAATATATCATGATATTCCCTTTATTTTCTATAGTATTTTAATTCCTTTAGTTGTTGTATATTAATTCATTCTTTGCATTAAGGAACACCATTGTAAACTACTTTGTTTACCATTTGAACTTGTTGGGAAATTAAATAATCATATAGTCCATGTCAGAGGTTCATAACATCCATGAGTAGACATTCCTCTTTCTCTTATTCCTGGTACTATTGTTGAAACTTGTCCACATGGGATTAAATATAATAAATCATGAAGGATTCCCTACAAGGTACCTTTAGACTACCGTTTCCACATTCACCATCTTCATATAATCTGTAATATATAGAAAAACTATCTTGGATCAAATCTCATATAATAATCCCAACTCAATGACATGTTCTATTAAGGATTCAATATGGGGAAAATTGAACTAAATACATAAACATATCTATGAATAATTTCACATAGAGGTTTTACTTATTCAAACTAATGAGATATGTTATTATTACTTTTTTAAATTTGCACAGATAGAATTTATTATTAAAATTTTCCACACAATATTCATACATAAGTCCTTGGTTTGGGTTATCATGGATAGCTAAATCCCACCATTGGAATGAATGATATTCATCCATATAAGGTAACAACATAATATTCATATCTTCCTGTGTACTTAGAAAATAAAATATTCCAATCTTTTGGTTTAGCCCGACCTGTTATTTTTCATGTTCAATATACATTTGAAACATATGTGGATATGTATTATGAAACAATAACTATTGGTCTTCATTATTTGGTTCATAATGTTTTATTTCTTCTACCAATGGCTAAAAATTCATGTATAATAATTTTTACAGGTTGTTGGATTACCATTGGTTCAGGTGAAACCACATTATCATCTCTATCATATGGCACATTTCTATTGTGTCTTCCAGGTTCGATTTTCTTTAAAAAGAACAATAACCCTTCGGCCCATCTCTATAAAAGAAATAAATAATTAAATAAATTAAATAATAATATAAATTATTATAATCATAATATAAAAAATATATTAAACAACCATTTCATGAATAGCCAATTTTAAGCAATATTAAAATTCATTTGAACAATATTTGAAAAATGAAGTGAATGTGGGAAGACATTATTCTAAATAATTATATACAACACTCATAAGTTAAACACAAAAATGACCAGATAAAAGCACCTCTAGATGTGTTTTAAATATATCATATATTAGGACACCCTAGTAACATGAATATCATTGTAAAAATGATAAATAATTTTAATATATTAATTTCATGTCTCGAGAATCATATATCTTTTATACAAACCCAATCCATGGAATTAATAAAACTGATACCATTTGTAACAACCCATACCATATCCACTATCTTAGGAAAAGATGGAGGTTCTGCTATCCTTATCTGATATCCCAAGGACACCGAATAATGTAAATAAATTCCAAGGTCATAGTGAACTATGAGGGGATGATATTATCTTATGAACAAAAAACCTACTAAAAATAAGGAATCAATTAAAACCCATCTATATTATGCCTGAATTATCAACACATAAAATAATAAATAAAAAATAATAATATTATTAGATTAATTATAGGAATGAAATAAAGGGGATAGGATCTAATACTAAATAGGAAAAAAAATTCACCTAGGTAGAACCATACTAGAGAAATATTAAGACACTACATAGCTACAAATGATCCAAGAAAGCCATGATGTCGAGAAACAATATTAGATAAGTATTACACATGACCATTCCAGGTATCTCATTAGAATATATCAACAAATTCCCCAATGTGACCTATTAGGTTGTGAGTATATCACTCGGTTGGATTTCCACAAATGATTCCCCACACACATCAATATGATAAGAACATGTTAGTACAGTTTTTAAAAAAATAGAGTATGTGTAGTTAAATAGTTTATATCCAAAATAGAATATATTTTTCACATAAAATAATATATAAATATTTCACAAAAAATTTCTTAATATTTGGAGTAATAATTCCAATTCCAAACCCATTCACACACACAATTCATGAAACGACGAACCTATTTATACTCCGGAGTGGTGAGTCATCCTATCACCAAGTAATCACTTAGTGACCCAATTTGATGGTGGTAATACCAACCATGATCTTTCATATGTTTATCATTAATTAATGGTGGTACCTGAAAACATTACCCATGCCATGTGAACTTGAATACATAAAAATATATTGCAAATTTTCAATGAAACATTTATTCAACCATGATATAATCATTAAAAATCCTCATTTTGAAATTACATTTAACTCAACTGTTAGAAATCATTCCCAAAATATATCTTTAACAAGTATAAAGATAATTTTGAAATGATCAGGTAAAAGAGAAAAACGATTGTTGATTGGGAGATAAGATGACAACTAGTATTATGTTTTCACAAATAATCTTATTATTTTTGAAATCAACATCATCCTTCCATTCCTCTATCAAAACCCAAGAGTATATCATCACAAAATTCATAATCTGTATATCTTGACCTACACGCTGATATAGGGTTCCAATGAAAACTAAATAAATATATCCAACCTGAGGAATGGGTAGGATGCCATAATGTTTCATTTCAAAATGGTTTTATCAAATAATCCCTTCTAACAAATTTGAAATTTTTAATTTCACCAAAAATAACCTATGATAGATCTCGAAGTAGAAATGAAATAAGGAATTCTGTGTGACAAAAATTACTCCAGATGGATTAGTAAAAAAATATATTTATGTGAAATTAATGATGAATATTATGAAATCCCAACATTATTTCATCAAAAGACCACTTAAATAAATATTTACATAACATTAGAATATTACCAAGAGAAACTGATTTTTTGTGAAATTGTTTTAGGTCATGTATAGCCTCAACTAAACCATGAAACCCCATTCACCCTATAAAATAATCACATATAATATGTCATACATTATTAATTTTTTGAAACCAATTAACAAGATGAATATGTTTTGTATCTAGAATATAGCTTATCATCCCTTTAACAATCAGAACACTTCTAGGAAAATTAATTCCAATGGATAAGAAAATAATGGAAGTGGAAAAATTAATAGCACACCAAAAACTAGGGGTTCTATATTCAATGCTATTAACACCTTATTCCTCAAATAATAAATAATAAAATGATTATTTTCAATCAAATAAGATGTAAAAATGTTGATGTAATTTCCTTTTTCAATCTATTTTCTATAAAATGGGAAATAAAATCATCTTTTATGTGTTTGGATGTCTACCACCATGAAAACCATTTTAATTTTATACTATAATGTCCCCTCTTAGATATTTAAAATGAACAATTTAATTAATATATAAAATATTAATTACATATTAATAGTTTTGAAAATATAATATATCACGTATTTTCATAGCATTCCATTCACTAAAAAATAATAATTTCGTTCATTTGTAAGTGTGGAATTCCACCCCTACAAAGTTATGTGATTCATTATTCATCACCATATCACACGTATGATATATATATATATATAATTTTATAATATAAAAATAATTTTATATTGATCATTTTGTAATGATAAAATAATACTTACATTTTCTCTATCATGACCGCTTAAGATGTAATCATTTCTCATGCATATATACAACCTACCATATCAATGATTGTATTGTAGTTTATATTTTATATTAATATCACTATGTTTGTTTTAAAAGTATTATTGATGTATATAAATGATAATTATTTCTAGATTATATTTCACTATATGATGGAATAATAACCTCTTCGACCAGATTCAACCATCCAATGTCTTTTTTATATATGAGTTGAATATCCTCAAAACGTTTGAAAAGAACATATTTGATTAATTAATTATGACAAGGTAAAAGGACTAATAAACAAAAAAATTCCAAAAAATTGTAAAATATTACACTGTTTTATTATTCATGATGATATTTAATGTAAATTAAATGTCAAACACAAGTAAAGAGTCACGTTACTTTTAAAACCATGTTTAAAATGTTTTAATGATTTATATTTTGGATCATTATCTTCAATGTACATATTATTAAACTAATTTTATGTATTATATATATATATTAAATAATTATAATGTAAAATTTATATCCATTTATTATCTTCCCTTCATTTTTTTAAATGAATGTTTAGATATATTTTGCAGACAATGTTTGAATTTCATTGAAAAAGGATGAAGATTTTTTTTAATGTATATAGAAAAAAATGACTATTACTACCACCATAACCATTATTTGAGGTTTTTATTCCTTTATATTATTCCATGAATTATTCAAATAAAAAATAGTTTCTATATTTTTATTGTGGAATTTTAATTTTGGAAATATGGTTTTAAACAAATCAAATGATATTTTGATATCATAAAGTGTTCTACTTATGGGGAAAAAAGAGTTTTTCAATGGTTTTATAATGAAAATTTTAATGATTTAAATGTTTTATTATTGATGTAGTTAGTAATAATCATTAATTAGTATGGTTTATCTTGATATATCTGGTGATTATGGGTGATCCTAATTTAGCTTATACGATGGGTGTGCCCTGATAGTGCACCATGTTATTGGGAAATTAGTATGTTATATTGATAATTATATTGTATGTTGATCGTATGGTTATTCCAATTATAGTGGTTCTCATTAGGGTTATATTAATATGATGTCCTAAGTGACGAATATTAATTTAATATACTTGATAATGAGTTTTCATTGAATTTGTTTGATTTTAAAAGGTATCCTAATATCCTATTTAAAGATAGAATTATGCAATTTTAGGGTAAAATGATTTATTTTAATGGTTTTTTAATAAGTGTTCATGTTTTATAAGAAACCTTCATTGATATGATTTATTCCTAACGGTTTCTAATAATGTGTTTCATGAAACAAATCCAGTAATTCTGGTTTTTTTTGAGCATAATGTTTAATGGAAAATTATATTTTTTATATAACATTTTATAAATGTACTAATAAGTTACTTTCATTTTCTTTTATGTTCCTTACTCAGATGATGTTCTATTCCCATGCTTTAAAATATTGTTAAATTATTTTATCGATGGTTTTAAAAAATAAGAAGTCAATTTTAAAAATTGTACGATTTTCCCTAAAATGTAAACATGTTTCGTATAAAAAATCATGTATAGTTGATGAAATGTATACTTAGAGGAGTTTAACAACAAGTATTGTAAGGGTTTTTTTATGTAAAATAATTTATAATAATTTATTGGTGTGTATGTAAGTTAATTTTAGTATAACATTACTAGTGAATTTTATATTAATGGTTGGGTCATTATACTAATAGTTGTTGTCAATGTAGATGAAGAAATGATTTCCAAATATAGGAATCATTAGTGGTTCTATATTAACCAATAATTAAAAATAAATATTTAGCAAAAAATATTAATTTATTATTAATGATAATGTATAAAAAATAATCTTCAACGGTTAAATATGTGTTTTATATTTAATCATAAAAATGAATGAAACATGGAATGAAATCCTTCTTATGCCTATCTATAGTGAATTAGCATGATTAATGAGACTAAAATATCTAGAATAACACAAATAAAATTTATAAAGGTCTTAGACTACCCTAATTAACTCAATATCCCACCATTATTATACCAAGTATAAAAATATTTTGGTTACTTCTTTAGTCTTTATGGTCTTGATTCAATGATACAGTCAATTATAACACCCAAAAGCTTGATGTTTGTGCTGATATCATTTTGCAATTACATAACATGGATACTCAAAACATTATAAATGAATTTACAAAAACAGTTAAGGTGAACCACATGATCTCTAGAGGCTAGTGTGAATGTTTAGATATAATTTACGAGAGTGTGAGAACATTTACCCTATCTGAGAATGAGTCAACTAACCAATACATAATTAATAGGAACAGATAAAAACATTACATGAATCTTCTGGAAGTTTGTCTAGAGAGACCAATAACATTTTATGTAAAAACATACTCCTATTCATAATGTTACATTATCAATAATAAATTTTAAACTACATGAATATGAAAACATATCAAACCAGTGTCCAAAAAATTTCTAAAAAACTTTTAAATAATAAAACTAAAAAAAATAATATATACAAAAAGGGATCCAAACATAAAAAATGTAAGGGAATAAAATAATTATTACTAATGTAGGATCCTTAATGAGTAAAAATATGGAGATCCCTACTACATATACTTGATGTGTACACCAAAAACTCAAAAAAGAGAACATTATAACCGTTGACCCCAAGTATGTTAACCACCCTTGTGATTATACCCTCATCCTTCATGTTTAATTGATTTTACATTATCTAGATCAACTGAAAAGTGACCTATAAATGGTCTATAGGAGCACATATTAGGTCTTATTATGAAGTACCTAGTGGAAGTCACTACGAAAACTCAACACAGTAATCCTAAAACCATGTGCACAATGAAATAATAAAATGTAAGAAGATAATAAATTACTAAAAAGAAATATATTCATTTAATGATACATTAATTGAATCTAGAAATTTCATTATATTAGTTATTTTAAAATATACTCATGATATAATAAACATATTAAAATTTTAGGCACATAAACCATACTTACTTTGAGCCATGATTGAAATATAGAGAGGGTACAAGTAAATGATAAGGGACAAATTTGTTGTGTATATCAATCTATTAATATTTTCTATATGGTGAATATATATATATGAATATATAAATTTATATAAACATTACATGATTATATATATATATATATTAGGTGTAATTTTCACCCCAATCTAGAATTGGAACTTGAGAACTAAGATTCACACACCTCTTTATACAACATGTTGAAATACTAGGCTATACATTTTCTTCAACATCAATGATGTCACTAATTTTTTAATCATATTTTTTTTATATATTGAAAACATGGATATATCACTACCAAGTCAAAATCATATTTAGCATGAATTAACATATCAATCAAAGTAATAAAAATATCTTGTTCATTATTTATTGTTATGTGGGAACACAACCATTTAAATAAAATGATGAAAAATATAAATATGGTTATTTAGACAAGAATTTCACTTTAAAAGAAATATTAAATACTACATTATGAATTCTATATGTGGAGTAACTTCACAATGGTTTATTCACGATGAACATGTGTATCAATAAAAATATAATCGGATATCAAATGAAATAATCCTAAAAGACATTGTACTATGATTGCTTATAACAATGAAAATGTCATACTACTACAATGTGATAAACATGAACAAATAATAAGGTATCACACAATGATATTGTATTAAAAAGTATAAAATTTAAGGCAATTTATAAAATTGGTAAAAATAAACTAGTATAAGATGGAATACTCAGTGAATCATTAAATGAAACCATGATTCGAATATCATGAAGCATTAACCAATTTAAATGAAATCTAGTTAAAACCATTTTTATGAAGATGATTTCTTTTTGGTTGAAAAATATTTATTAGGTCATTCCTCTATCCTTCAAATTGAATATTTTTATTTTCAAGCATTTTTGTAATTTTTTTAGTCCAAACTATTTTAAAATAAACCTATCAAAAAAAGTGATTAGACCTTATATGAACTCCTAAGATCCCTCAAATTTCATTTAATAAAAATTCATCCTTAAATAAAGTGAGACATCCATTCCATTAAAATTTAAGTCATCCTGATATTATCATCTATGTTTTTCTCAAACCAATAGTCCATCTTTTTCGTGGTTATGATTAGTTCATCCAAGTTGACATTATATTCCTCAAATAAATGAGGAAAAATGTTCTCAAATTAATGGATCTATGTTTTTTACTATCATTTTTTTTAATTTTAGTTCATTTTAATAAATTTACTTGGAATCCTATACTGGGGAATTGATGGTCAAATCCTTTACAAATATATCTTCCTAAGAGTGTATTAATATTTCCCATTTATTTAACAGATCACTAATCAATCCATCTATGATATGGTCCTTATTTGTTAACACATTAAACCTTCCTTCTAGTTTGTTTCCATGATATATTCCAAAATAAATAGATCCTTGTTGGCCTTTTATTTAATGGGTTCTATATTATTCATATGAAGAATCAAATTCCTTTAATCAATTTCTAGCATGCCCGAGTCAATGATGTGTGAAGGATCATGTAAATATCTCATCAACTGGGATATGTGGAAAACACCATGCACCCAGTTCAACTGAGGTGGAAGAACTTAGATGTAATCCACCTATCCAACTCTGTTGAGGACCAGAAAGGGTCTGATGAACCTCGGAGAAAACATTCATCCCGGACCAAATCTCCACAAACCTTGTCGATGTGAGATTCGTAGAAAGACATGTTTTCCATCCTTGAACTTCGGAGGAATCTTTCTTTTGTCAGCAAAGGTTTTCTGCCTACTCTGTGCAGTCTTCATCCACTCTTGTATGATCTACACCTTCTCTGTGGTAGCCTGTACCATCTCTGGTCCCATGAGTGCTGACTCCCCTGGGTTTGTCTAGCACTGCGGTGATCGGAAAGGTCACTAATACAATGCCTAGAATGGTTCCATATCAATGCTGGAGTGTTAGTTTTTTTTTGTATACGAACTATAGCAAGGGAAAGTAATCCTCATAGTTGCAGCCAAAATAGAGGACACAATCACGTAGCAGGTCCTTGAGGTACTAAATTGTACGCTTTGTTTGACCATCCATCTGAGGATGGAAAGCGGTGCTCTACCAATGTTGTGTCCCGAACACCTCCTGCAAACCCTTCCATATGTGGGAAGTAAAACGTGAATACCAATTAGAGAAAATCATAGATGGAACTCCATGAAGCCATAAAATCTCATGTATGTAGAGGCATACCATGCTATCTACTGATCCAAGCTCTCTATTAGGTAAGAAGTTGGCCGACATGGTGATTCGGTCAACGATTAGCCACATAGAATCATTAATTTTGGATGTGCGTGGAAGTCTTGTCACAAAGACCATGGAAATTCCATCCCACTTCTACTCTAGTACCTCTGTTGGCTGAACTAATCTTGTTGGAACCTGTTTCTCTGCCTTCACTTGTGACAAGTGAGGCACTATGAGGCAAACTCTACCACTGCTTTCCTCATTCCCAGCCACCAGTGCTGACGATGATCGTCCTGGTACATATTTTCCACTTTTGGATGTACTTCTAGAGGGAACATATGTAACTCCCTCAGCACTCCCTCTCGTAGCACCACTGTTTCCATAGTACATCCTCTGAGGTTGATGATGTGCTCCCCACCTTCAAAAAATCTATCAGGTGCATGTCTTATGGACATTTGAGCACATCGAGCCCGGTAGTCAGTGTCCCTAAGCTACGCCATTGTGACTCGTTGAATGAGTGGGGAAGCGACTATCAGTGACTAAATATAATCTTCTTCATCTCAACCAACATAGGATATTCGCAAAGTGGCTAGATGCTTCATTGCATTACTCAGCAAATATATACCAGATCTCCTGCTGAGTGCATCTGCTACTGCGTTCCCCTACTAAGGAGTATAGACAATCTCTATGTCATAGTCCTAGAGGAACTAAAGCCAATGCCACTATCTCAGGTTGAGGTCCTTCTGAGATAAGTTATACTAGAGAATATTGTGATTGTAGATAACTATAACACGTTCTCTCATCAAGTAATTTCGCCACATCTTCAAGGCGAATACCACTGCTGCAATCTCCAGGTCATGGATAGCATTTTTCGTCTCTTGTTATCTCAATATTATAGAAACATACGCGATCACTGCTCTCTCCTATATTAGAACACATACAGGTCCATTAATTAATGTGTCGTAGTAGACTACATACAGAACTCCCTCCTACGGTAACCTCAAGATGGGGGCCCTCGTCCGTTTCTGCCTCAGCTCCTACAAACTCCATTGGAATATCTCCGACAACATAAAGGGTTTCCCATTCTTCTTAAATGTTGATAAGGGTTCCAAAACTCTAGAAATTCTTGACACAAACCTCCAGTGGTAACCGACCAAACCCATGAAACTCTTCACCTCTATCACACTCATGGGTGGCTCACATGCATTCATACACTCGATCTTTGCTTGATTCACCACAACTCTATCCTCTGAGATGACGTGTCCCAGAAAGTGGACCTCTCTTATCCAGAAATGACCCTTCGAGAGATTACCATAAATATTGTTCTCTATGAGTGTGTCTAGAACTATCTTCAAATGATAGGCATCCTCCTCCTCCATTGCTGAGTATATCAGGATGTCGTTGATGAATACTACCACAAAAATATCATGTTATGGAAGGTAGATCTTGTTCAAGAGAACCATGAACACAACTTAAGGGTTGGTCATGCTAAAATTCATAAAAAAACTTATAACGGCCATACCAACATCTGAAGGTCGTCTTCTTCACATCTTTATCTCGTAGTCTGAGCTGTTGATAGCCTAATATGAGGTTTATCTTCAAAAACCTTTGTGCTCCCTTAATATAATCAAAGAGGTCATCAATCCTAAATGGTGGGTATTTGTTCTTCACAGACACCTAGTTCAGGTAGTGATAGTCCACACATGGTATCAAACTACCATCCGACTTCATGGTGAACAATATCCGGGATGCCCAACGAGAAACACTAGGCCTAATCAATTCCTTGCTCAGCATGTCCTCCAGCTATACCTGCAGTTCTCGAAGCTCCACGGGATCCATTCAATATGCTGGTGTAGATATCTGTATTTTTCTGGGGTACAAGTCGATATAAAATTCCACCTCTCCATGAGGTGGTAGACCTAGAATAACATCAGGGAAAACATCAGAGTATTAGTCCACTACTACCAGATAGCTCAGACTCTCAACATCAACCGCTCCGAGATAAGGCTCGTCGAATGATGTGAGATCGGTTGTACCCTCTTCTCGGTTAGTCCCTCATATGCTAAAAAGGTTCCATTCTCACCTGTGAAGGAAAACTTGATCCAGTCCATGTGGACACACTGCACTTTATTCCTAATACAGTCAATCTAATCATGGACTATAGATAACCAATACATACCCAAGATGAAGTCATAAGGCCTCGACACTGCTACTAGAAGATCTATGTCGATGTTATCACCTCCTAGAATAATCCCACACTGTCAGAACCAGTGTTTAATCATCAAATATACTCTCATAGTGGTATCTATCCGTACGGATCCTGCCAACGGCTCCACCAGAATCGCCAGGCTCCGAACGAGGGTTGTGGTAATAAATGAGTGACCAACTCCTGTGTATATAAATACAAAATATAGTGTGGAGTAGACACAGATCGTACCATGTATCATCCATAGAGCACCATGGCCATAGGCCTCAACTGCATGGAGCTGTGCTCATCCCTGTCCACCTACTTCGTGTGTTCGGGGTGGACCACCTAGAGGTGGTGGTTGTAGAACCTTGAATCTCTGCCCAATGTATACTTCACAACCTACTCCTCTTCCATTTCTGCATCCTGCCTGCAAACTTCCCCTATAGAATCTTCTCCTCTTCCTAGGAGGTCCTTCAACCGTCACATGATCATCTGTATGGCGGGTCAGGCAGTCGCGATCCATGTGACCCTGCCCACCGCACATGTAATACTACCTAATACATGTATTTCCTCCTCTATCTCGAGAGCCCCACACCACCGAACCAGTATCCTATGGTCATCCACCAGTAGGCTAGGTCCTCATGGACCTCTGCATCATCGATCTGCTACCAGCTACCGATGACTCTGCTACGTGTTTTCCGGTTGTGGGTTTTACAGCCGGTGACAGTTTAGCAAGGAAACACTCCATAAGAGTGCTCTCACTAACACCCCCTCCCATGTAAGGATGCTAAGAGAATCTATAAAAGCTTTAATCTCCATTTTGAGCCCCTTCTCCAAGGTATGGGCCCTAAAGAATGGGTCCTGGACCATGTCAGTAGAGTAGCATGATAGGTTGGTGAACCTCGCTGAATACTCAGCCACAATCATGCTACCCTGCTGCAGGTTGATAAGCTCATGAATACACAATGATCATAGGGTCGATAGGACGAACTCTTCACTAAAAAGGCTCACAATAGTCCACCTAGTTTATCATCCCCTCATCATAAAAATGTATCATGATGATCCACTATCTACCCAGTACCTCCTGAAGAAGACTGACGACAACGATCAACATGATATCAGTTGGTGTCCCTACTAGTCGAAAAACTCTAACCATGGCCTCCATCCAGTCCCCATCCTCCCTATGATCTATCTCACCCCGGGACCTCAGTAGCCTATGGAACATGAACCCATGCAATGCGATCAAGTTGCGTGACCCCTCTACTACTGGGGATTGTGGAATTGGCTACCCAACGGGTAGTGGTGATGCTGGTACACCACCCGATGGTTCAACTACCATAAGGGGGCCCTGCACCGAAGCCTCATTGCTCGGTGGGCTGTCATAACATACTCTAACCAGAACCCTAGATGGTTGTCTTCATAGAGTCATCCTGAAAATAAACAGGTGTTCCACGGTCATTATGATTATACCTGGTGATCTTACTCAAAGAGAACAAAATGGTAACTCTTCCAAAACACATACACAATTAGTTTTTTATGCACTGAATCTGAAATCAGAATTTAGGGTCCTAGTGTATGGATACGTCGACTGTTGCACCAATACTGGACTCCCTAAAATGAAAAATAATAATAACACATAACACTATTGCTTCAAATAAAATATTATATCCCTATTTCATTAGTAGAACCAAACTCCTCTGATACTAATTTGTCATGACCCGACCCTTTGGGCCCATGCCGTGACTACCCCAAGCTCGTCATCCATAGGCCTGGGGTTGACAACTAACAAAAAAAAATAATATCCATAAAACTGGGAAGGAATTGTCTTTATAACCTATAAAATTACAAAAAAAACTCCTAGCATGATACAAGCACATTGTAAACAAAATAGTAAATAGAGTGAGTACAGTTAGTAAAGGGGGCCAGAATACAAGCCCAACTGGAAAGTACAATTAAAAATGGAATGTACTAGTAAAACAGAATTTAGCTCTTGTGAACACCAACCAAGGATCATACCTAAAGGGTAGGTATATCTCTCTATTATTTGTCGCTATGGTACACCTCGTCTAAGGTCCACCTTTGATCAGTCTCCATTCCGGGTCCCCTCGTCCTCAATCAGCGATGTCCATCATCTGCACAAGACACAACAAGGTGTGGGCGGAGCCCGTGTAGGGGTGAGTATAACAATACTTATTAGGGACCCTGAGTCCTCCGAAGGTCGATCAATTCAACAAGGTATAAACCAAAAATTATGGAAACAACATTCAACCATTATTAGGTATATGCCCATACATATACCTATGTTTTCAAGATATACTCCTTTCACACAGGAAAAATGAATACCACAATGGTAACACCACGAAGGTAGAAGTACCACACATGTAACACCACGAAGGTAGGAGTACAACACTGGTAACACCACTAATATATAGTACAACACTTGTACACCACAAAAATATAAGACTCAGCTTACACCAGGTTTTTCGGTGAAGTATAAAAGTAGTAATGATTAGTCGTGAAGTGTGATCATCTTATTCTGTTAAGAGGCACTACTGCTAACCATATGGAGTCTGACCCACACATGATCGATAGGTACTAACCCCCATGATGACCCACACCTGATCCAACCCACCCGAATTTGATAGGTAGTAACCCCCACAATGACCCACACCGGATCTGACCCATACAAGATCAGTATGCCCTGACCCACACAAGATCGCTGAGCACTAACCCACACATGATATTTCCCATGTATTATCGGTATGCACTGACCCCAAAAAGAAAGATGAGCACTGACCCAATAGAATCAGTGCTCACCCACAAATGATCACTTGGTACTAACCTTCATATGATTTGTCTCCAACCTCCAACTCACTTCCTGGCACTGGGTTCTTGCTAATAGAACATTTAGTAGAACCACTCATAAAGCTATCGTTCATACCTAAACTACCAAAAATATCCATGAACTAGTGTTCCAATGGCCTGTCATGTCATAAGGGACCCAACACAATAGACAACGCGTCAATCGGATGCCCGGTCTGTAAGTTATTAGTGTTTCTGCTGAGAGGACCTGGTTGGATTCAGGGTTCAATCCATCCTGGAAAAACATCAACATTATCCAAAACTCTTGTAAAATATTAATAAAACGACCATCTCTATCCTATGATTCCAGTGTCGTAGACGGTTCATCAAAAAGGATCATGGTTCTCATGATATGGAACCAATGGCACATCTGGGACTAATTGGAAAGGGGTTCAGTTCGACCCGACCCAACCAATCCTAGGCCGACCCGCCATGGTTCGAAACGAACCAACCCACTTCGGGTCTGGCCCGACCCGATTCGAGTCCACCCCATTTGGCCTGGGCTGCAACAGGCTCGGCCCCGGCTAGGTGTGGGCCACTGCGTGGCTCACCTAGCTAGGTTCGGGGTCCGTCCTAGCTTACACATAGAGAGGCGGTTCCCCCCCCCAGTTTCCTCGAATGGTCCTAAATACCGTTAAATCACATATTTGGCACGTGGTACTGCCATGTGGCCCTACTCGGTTTGACGTGGCAGGCCAGTTCTCCTCCCTGCAGCACGGTCCTGCACCGCTGCTCCACCCGCGGCAGGCTGGGTGTTGGTCTCCCTCTGGCCTCCACCACGACCTCATGCTCCTGCGGCGTGGACGGACGCCTCTGCTCCTCCAAATGGCCGGCCAGTTTCTGGTCTCCACCACATTCCGCCATGGCCAAAAGTCCATGACCTCCTACTCAATCGTCGGTGCGGTCACGTGCCACCAAATTTCCACGTGGTCGCACAGTGTTGTGGCCACCCTCCTCTTCCACTGGTCACCACAACTTCTTTCTAAGCCCAAAAATTATGACGACCACATATTCGCAATCCTTGGGGTGAGGGCTCCATGTCAATACATCACACTCAAAAAACATTGTGTTTCCATCATCAATAATTATTTGGCATCAAAGAACGCGTGAAGAATGTGCGAAGGATGAAATAAAAGGGTCAAGATATAAGTGGGTAATGATGGCCATGTTTGTTTGTCCATCATCATTGTAAACTATGAGTATGAAGAATCAACAAATAGATTTAATCATACTTTAAATTTAAATCCCCAACATTGTTGGTTGTTGGAGACGGTGCGAGGAAGGAGATGAAGATGATAAAGTCGCTGACATCCGTCACTCCAGCAACAAGCACCAAAGTCAGTTCCTCGTTCTTGATCTAGACAATATTCTTCATTGGGGAGGTTATTTGTTTGGAAGATGTCTCTCCAAAGGCCCTCGTTTTCCAATCCTTTTTACTGTGATGGGTGAGGTTCCAAATTAATATATTATGTTATTTAAACCAATTAATGTTTGCACATTTAATTGTGGGAATTCTTAGGGTCAACTCACATTAAAAAGGGAGTTCAAGGGTGAAGTGCTCCCCACAACTAAATTCAAATGAGTTGTTTCAGGCTCTGGTGAACCCCAACCCTAAATTTAAAAAGAAGGTTTCACAATGAAAAATAAAATGTTGTTGTATTATTTTATTTTAATTCTTTTAACTTTCCAATGAAAATTTGGAAAACTATCTTTCACCATCATCCTACCACGGTCAATGTGAAGGTATCATTAAGAGAATATCTACATTGCAAGTTGAACGGTGTCCTTATATTTCAATTTCGAGCATTAGTTCAAATGTTACAAAACACCACTCATGCGATTACTAAATGTACCCGAAAAAAAGTTCATAAATTCATCTAGGGAACACTGGGCCTCAGAATCACGCGCCATCAATTTTTGCAGACTCATAATATTCCCGTATATTTTTAAAAAAAATATACATGAAAAAATATAGGTCCTTAAAGATCATTTTACCAATATAGTTCACTAATATTTATATCTTTACATTTTAAATTAGTCTTATTCAAAAAATATATTCTTAGCATACCTCATACCATCAGAGTTTATGTCATGGAACAATCTAGCCACATTAACTTATCTCATATATATAGTATCATATAATAGGATTTGGGAAGTATTAAATGTGGATTTCCCCATATCTTTTATTAAGGTCTCAACATTTGATGACCTAAAAATGAGGTTCATTACACTAACAATTCTATGTAAAATGTTGGTAATTAATGTAAATCATTATTGGTTTTGAGGTAATTCGGTTTGGTTTATTACTCTTAATGTCAAGGTCATCACCTTTACCCAATATACCATGTTCAAATCTACTAAAATGACTTTTACACATCCTATTAATGTTACACATGGTGTAAACATCAATCAAAAATATCCATATAAAATATAATAATATCACAATAATAGAAAATAAATTGTATCATTGTACATTCTCTAAATCCTATTTATATATCAATTTTCAAAAATATTTTTTAATGTCCCTTTAATAATCATTTCAATTTTTTAAATGAAATTTCCTACTTTGAAATAAATAACATAAAACGCTATAGTAATTTCCAACAAATCGATAATTATTAAAAAAAATTCCTGAATATAATTGACATCATCAAATTATGATTTATCATCAATTCCATATTAAAAAAATATTTTATAAAATTAACCAATAATAAAATTAATAAAATAAACAAAACATATTGAAAAATAATATTCAAAAAATAGTACAATGTGTTTTTTTTAACTATCTAATGAATATGGAAGGAATAAAAAATATTTACTTAGTTAGCTTCCATTTATTTAATCACCAAGAATCCAATAAATATATTCATTCATTAATACATTATAAAGAACAAAATTCCTATAAAAAAATAACTTAAGGATTCAGATTGGTCCTCCCTATAGATCACCACTCACGATGTTTTACAAGGATAGTGAACTATATATTAAATTTTCTTTCCTTGAATTGGTATAATTGACAAACCCATTGTGAAATCCTTAATAAGATCATTAGATTCTATGTACCTTGTTGAATAATAAAATTCTGTAATACAAATAATTAGAAAATTATTGTACATGGAATGAGTAGAGAATGGTGAGGAGGGAGAAGAATTATGAGATTGAGGTAACGATTTTGATGAAGATAAATAGAAAATTATGGAGGAAACATTATAAACTAAATATTTTAGTATATATTTCATTTGAAATAAATTTGGTGTAATATATAGCTTATTATACAAGAAATAGTAAACTAAAAACCATTTTATATTAATGTGATAAAATCATAATTAATAAATGAGGCCAATATAACATAGTTGTAAAATTTGTTATATAAATTGATGTAATTAAATTATTAAATCTAAGTATGAAGGAGATAAAATAACCTCAAGAAGTATGATTATTCCTTTTTTGGGAAAAAAAATTTAATCTTGGAAATGGTTTATCATTATTATTGTTTCCCCTATACCAAGGAAAAAATTATTTTCAACAATAATGTATTGAGAAGAATCATCTACAAGGGAATTAAAAGATCATGAAAATCCATACC
Organism: Viscum album; assembly: GCA_963277665.1. Lineage (NCBI taxonomy): Eukaryota > Viridiplantae > Streptophyta > Magnoliopsida > Santalales > Viscaceae > Viscum > Viscum album. The sequence continues at coordinate 729,382,649 of OY728143.1, read as the reverse complement.
AAATTCATTCAATCTTAATAACCACATGATTTTTCCACTATTTTTTTATCTTAACATTAGATATTTAACAAAAGTATTGAGGGTTTTTTTTGTCGAAGTTAGAATGATATATGCATTTAATTATTAATTTATCTTTTCATTATTGAATCTGAGTTTTTATAATTTTTATAATAAATAAGTTTCAAAATTCATCGTTTAAAATTTTTTTGATGATTTATGTTTTGGATATAAGAAATCATTTCTTAAATTTTAGAATTATTTTTTTAACTCCAATTTTTTAAACAATTTATTTTTCTATATTTTATTATATATAATAATAAAACAAACAACCACTATTGAATAATGAATTTAATAAAATGTATTGATAATATATATATATAAATAATAAATGAACACTTATTTATTGAAATTATCTTATTAAGGACAAAGAAAAAAATCATGCTATGCTTAATAATTTTATGTATATTGTTTTTACCTATTCCGAATAAATATAGTAAATGTAAATTTTGTAGTCTTAGAAATTTATCCTTGAATATATTGATTTCATATTGGAAGTCTGATTTTCAAAATTAGATAATATGATAAATTTTATTTTCATTCGAAAAAATAATTTACACAAGGTATAAGATATTTATCATGATAAAAGTTACCTAAGGAAATTTGTTAAATTAAGCCAGAACTCACAAAATATTAATGAACAATATATTTAATTGAGGGGATGAAGGATTTTTTAAACAACAATTATATTATCTTCCTTAATTTTAAATTTTGGATCAACTTCTGTAATACCCTAATATTATATGAAATTTTTCTCCATAAATATAATTTATTTGTTTCATAGTTTTCATTACGTGCCACACCAAGACTAACCTGACCACTATATACAATTGATATATTATGATTTTAAAATTCACCATTATAACCAACACATTGAATTTCTATGTGTGAATATGGGTATAGAAATTATGAAATTTAAATATATTGGTCGTACTCAATTAAAATATATTTATAAAATATTTTGAAAAAATAAATCAATTTTTATTGAAATAATTTAATGATTCAAAAATATATTTACCTAAAAAAATATTTATTTTTTATTTTTTTATAAAATTTTATAATAAATATTTACAAACTTCATAAATTTTATTTTATATATAAGGTAATATTTTTGAAACCATAATATCAAAATTCTATTATGTTGACATTTTGGGAATTTATTGTAGAGACCCGAATCTTGACGTACATTGACATTACATTACATTTGCGGAAGACTTAGTACATAACAAAAACACACCAACAAGGATCGTAATAGTTTAGTGTCTTTGGAAACTTGGAATATAATCTTCTAATCCTGGTGAAAGATCTTCAACATCTCCCATAAAGATCTTCCTTTTTTTTACCTAAAACCTTTCTTTATATCCTGGGGAAAAGAAAACATAAAAGGGTGAGCTCAAATGCTCAGTAAGGGTAAACAAAAGAAACATCAATCAAATCATATACATAAGCACATAACTTTTGGAAATCCTAACCGGCAAAAGAGATCATAATTTCATAACATGGGGTAAATCATGGCAGTGAAATGTAATCACAATAATCATAACATAAAACATTAAACTTTGTGGCATACACACATAATCATAGAGAATCATATCTTATTAGTCAAGACTCATTTCCAAGACTATCTTAGTGGACAAATTCCATTTCTGAATCGAGTAATCCTCGTTTCAGTCCTGCTTCAATGAACCGGTATAACCTACCATTTCAGCCATGTCTATCTCATGAGATATAAAATCGTTACCCAATGCATTGGAGGGAGATATAGGTCCCACCCATCTCATAATGATACCATTCTTATGTGTGCCACAAAATCATAAACCATACCTCATAGCATAACCCATGTAATAAAAATGGAAATCTTAAACATCATGACATCATAAAACAATTCATATACGATAAAGGAATTCATAAAAATAATTCCATCACAACATAATCAAATCAATGTAATAATAGGGATAAAAACAGAACCATTTATTATATTAGATGGAAAATAATTTTGATAAAACACTTTAACTTCATTCTTGAGGAAAATATCCTTTCTACTTCAAAAACACTTTTCCTTTCTTAACATGTCGTAAAATTATAAACTAAAAGAAGTTGATTAAAAATAAACGTGAAAACTTCTAAAGGAAGATTCTTGGAAATAATGTTTTAAAAATCCATTCATGCCATATAAGTTAAAAAAACATTCTTCGTACTTTTGTCGGAAAAGTCAAAAAGTACCTCGTAAGAAAAACGACAAAAGATTCCTTTCTTATCTTTTACTAAAAACTCACCGATGGGTAAAATTGGATTTCAAAAATTTTGGGTGGATGGAAATAATATTACATATTGAGGAAACATGGATGTGGATGATAAAATACACCCCAGTAAATACCAAAGTATAAACAATCTTGCATAAAAATGAGATTGTGATATTTCCCTTACCTTAGGTCCGATTTGCTTCGTAAGTGTCCGAACCTCCTGTATAATGATTTAAATCATGTTAGTGACTTATTACAGAATCATATTCATTGTTATTATATCATATATTCTCCACTTATGACTTTATATTACCCGTTCTTTTGTAAATTCATGTTAAAGTAGCGTTTTGGGTAAAATCGTCTCATTTGTCGTTCGTGTTTTTAACTTGTAATTATTAATATGATTACTTGGATCATTATTACTTATATCCAGAATGTAAAACATGATTTATATATAATATATATATATTCAGAATATATATATATATATATATATAATATCAATAAATGGAATGAAAAACACCGTTCATGGAGACGGTAGTCCGTACGTACGCATGAACGCTTTTTTCATTTCCTTATTGAATTGAATGGAATTAAATAGATGACATACATATAAATATACATAAATCCAGTATCATTATTATGTCATATATTTCATTATTACTTATTATATATACTTTATAATCATTCATGAATGGTTAATCATTGAGAATGAATCTCATCGCGTCGTGGAGACGGTAGTCCGTACGTATGCACGAGCGATGATATCGTTCCCATGGTCTTGGAATTGTTTTGAAGTGTATGTATACTATTTCAGTATCAATATCACTTAATAATAATCATATATAGTTATTCATTACACCATTATACCCATCCAATTAAGGTGGTGGTGGAAAATAGATTACACCACGGCGTAGAGACGGTATTCCGTATGTACGCACGCGCGGTGATTTCCATTTTCCATAGGATGGATAGAAGGTTAATTAGAGTTGTTTCATATTTATAATAACATATCAGTATATAAGAAATACGGATTTTATTACTTTATCATGAAACAACTAAAGAAGAAGAAGTTGAAGAAGAAAGAAATTGAAAAAGATTGGTAATGGATATTACCTCTTTTTGACGCGCCATCACATAACCTCTACTTAAAGAACTATGGATGGTCTTTGAAGAAGACCAGGACCTCTAGGATGATACTAGGGAAGTGGAGAAGAGATTTTGTCAGGGTTTTGCTGAGCTTGAATGCTCAAATTGGTGTGAGGAGGAGAGGGGGGAGGTGCCCTTTTATAAGGGTGGAGAGGGGCACCTTAGGATTATCTCAATATATTATTTTATATTAAAGTCAAAATCGGTTTATAATGGTTCCAACGGGTCTTATTTCGAAGGTAAAGTGGGGATGGGTCTAAATCATATCAACCAATAGGATTTAGACAAGTTTAGGTTATTATTTTAACCATATCATTTAGATTTAACTCTATGTTAAATAATTTAACTTTTACCGTGTCTTTTTGTTTTCTTACACTATATGGTTAATACCCTTACTATAACATGACAAACGAACCCCAAGTTGTTTATTATTAATATATATATCCTTATCTAAGTCATTTGGCCGAACCTTAGATTTTTAGGAATAAAATAACAATTAATAATATAATATTTGATTTAAAAACTATTTTGTGTCAATTTTGTCACTATTTGATATATTATTTCTTTCAAAGTCATAATAGAATTATATGTTCGAACGAAGTTGATTAAATCAACACTAATATATAATAGTAACCTAGAAAATTATTGTAATTCATAAAAAGTCTCAAATTACATTTATTTGGGCATTTATAACATCAATTATGTTAACATTTCCTTAAAAGGGTAATTACTGTATCATCGTTGTGTCATATAAAAATTAATTTATTTAAAGTCTAAAAATTATAAATAAAATATCATTATGTAGGAAATCTTTTTATATTTCTAATTAATATTTATAATCGAATTTATCCTATGTATAAACCCATATTAAAAATGTTTTAGTTATTAAACTTTGATTTTAGCTATTTTAACTATTCATTAAATAAAATAATATTAAATGTCATAATCTAATCCAAGTGGACCTAAATGGTCATATTATATTCATAAGGTTGTTTTTGGTCTAATTACACTTATCCAATAGAATAGGACATGTGTTAGGGTAATAGTAATATCATATTTACCCTTAGTTACCCTATTTACTATTAACCGCAGTAAAAAAAAGAAAAAAGTTACTATTCACCAAAAATTATTTTCATCTCATTGAACCAGATTTTAGTCCTTGATATTAACTGTGTCTCTTGGATTTTCTAAATTCCATTCACAGAAGCGGTAAAATTACGTTTTATGCAAAATTCATTTTTTAACCTACCACTTAGTGGTTTCACTATTTATCAAAAATTGAATGTTTTCAGAAAAATACCAAAATTTCACCTTAGGATAATTTCGATATTCCAAATCCAAAAATGATTTCTATTTTACAAAATTCCCAACATATAAGTTGCATTAATTAATTTTATAATTAATTTCCACTATCACAACAAATAGCATTTTTTTAAGAGATAATAACTATCAAAAGATTAACACTTGTTTATGTCTGGTGTAACTGTGAAATTACATCCAATGACCAACAATGTATTGAATTGTAAAAATATATTCTAAATATAATTTAAAACCACTTAAATTAATAATTTATCACTATTAATTATTTCGATTAAAAAAGTTGTTTTTAATTAAAATTGAGTAATTTTCACTATTCATCATAATATGAAAGTTATCCGAAAAGTACCAAAATTTCACCTTAGGATAAATTCGATACTCCGAATCCAAAAATGAAGTCCATTTTGAAGGATAAAATTTCTAAAATTTTAAAAGGTGGTTATTACTATTCATAACAGCTAGTTTTAATAATATTTTAATAGCATATTATTGTTTAGTGAAACTCGGTATTGCGTACTACACACGCTATCGAGGAAGGTTGCGATTGTCTGTAATAAAAGGCAAGTAAAGGATGCGTGTTGTGCTAGCTCCTTTTGGTGTAGTGTACAACACAAGACATTAGTGAAATTAAAAAGAATATTTTTCATAAAATTTCGGGGTGTTACATTCTACCCCCCTTAAAATGAATTTCGCCCTCGAAATTCGTCGGGGTTACAAATGGTTTACTATTCAAAAGTTTCTTTAATAGAAACCCACATCTTAAAAAGGAATACCAAAACCAATCTTTAAAAACTAAAGTATGAAACGTAACGGTTACCCAAATAAACTAATCACTGGGTTTCCACATAGGTGAAAATATGGATATGGAAGAAAAATCTAACCATCATGTTCTGATGGAGAGTGGTAGAGAACATGGCTATGGAAAAGCCTAGAATCACAAATCCATAAATTTGTGACGATCTAAGGTACCATCTAATTAATCATATATAAGAGCACTAGGACAACATTTTTGGTTTTCAAGATCGTTTCCCTAAAGTTGAAGAATTTCAATTAGCATAAATACTTACTTTATTTTGGTACAATCTCACTGTTGTTCGTTCCTTGAACAATTTCCACTTCATCTCTTAAATAAATTAAGTTGAATTTGTTATTCATGAAGTGTTAGCATATCATGTGATAAAATGACGGGTCATTCCATCTGTCTCAAACAAAAGGTTAGCAAAAGTTATTAAATATAAATAAGTCATTCTATAGTGAGATTAATCATATATGGTTCCTAAAATGGACTTATACTTCATATATCATACTGCTTAATATAATAAAACTAGCTTCTACTAAACAGGGACTTCTTGTAGGCCAGTGGTAGGCGATAAAGGCCAGTCGAACTTCGGTTGTGGGTTCGATTTCCATAGCCTTGTCCGACACGATGGGTTGTCGCCCGTCCTGCAGGTTGTCCTTTTTCTAAAACTATATTGCTATAACATCCCATCAATTATATCGAAAAAACTTCTATCCTTAAACAATACTAACTTATGGGTAACATAATACATTCCAATCTTTAGGCTTATCTAAAATACTTCGGTCCAAGCTCATAGTATAAAGAAAACGATAACTTGAAATGCCGTCAACCAAGCACTTGAATACCATCATTTATCCCCCATATATCTTGTTGGTCACATTCCAATCATGTGAATACCTAAATAATGTATTCTCTTGAAGAATGAATACCCATTGAACCTTAGTGAAAACATTAATGCAGTTAAAAGTTAACACTTTCCATATACAAAAATCCTTAAAATTCTATATACTCAAACCATGATATCACTTAGTCCTTATATCAATCAAGAGCTCATGAATACTGTCAAACATTTCATTTTCTCCTTATCCCTTAATTATGCGCATATCATCTACTTTCCAAAATATTTGAATCACTTTTCATGGTTACCGGTACCTTAAAATTATTGAAATCCACAATAGACCAATACATAAATATTTCAGTACACCATAAAAGTACCTCAACAACATTATTCTTGAATACCAATACATAAACACTTTAGTCCATCCACTTCAATGATTTTCATGGAATACGTCCTTCCTTGATTTAGAAGTAACTTTTTAGGTCAGGGCATTGAGTTGGGTAATGCCCATGTTCTCCACAAATAAGACATTGAACTCCATAACAATCTATCACTCTATGACCCTTTTCTCCACACAGATAACATTGGTCCCTCCATTTGAGGTATTCCTCAAGGTTCTTCTTCCCTTATTTAGAAATCTCAATCTTCCTTTCTTTATTCTCCTCAACATGCGAACATGTATAACAGTTTATCTTCCTCTTCTTTGATGAATTAGGCATACCAATAAATTTCACCTTATTAATCATATATCGCGATGACTGATTTGGCATAATCACAAGATCTTTATCTCTAGGAATTACACAATTTTTTTGCTCAAAGTCACCAATTTTTCCATTGGATTCAATGTTAACCGAATTCCTTCTGGTTCCCTCCATTAACTCAAACACAAAAAGTATCTTGTGAGAGGCAAAAATCATGCTAGGGAAAACATCATAGTAAAGGGGGAATACCCTTAATATCTAACATCTTAGGATAAATTCTAAGATCGTTACCGTAGTTCTAGGACTGTATCTTATACGTATACTTATCCTTAGGGACATCCCTAGACATACCTTAGAAATATCTCTAGGGATCTCACTAACGCTTTCACATCCTAGTTTCCAAAGGTTGACTAAACCTTTCCTCTGATACCAACTGTAGAGACCCGAAGCTTGACGTACATTGACATTATATTACATTTGTGGAAGACTTAGTACATAACAAAAACACACCAACAAGGATCGTAATAGTTTAGTGTCTTTGGAAACTCGGAATATAATCTTCTAATCTGGGTGAAAGATCTTCAACATCTCCCATAAAGATCTTCCATTTTTTTTACCTAAAACATTTCTTTATATCCTGGGGAAATGAAAACATAAAAGGGTGAGCTCAAATGCTCAGTAAGGGTAAACAAAGAAACATCAATCACATCATATACAAAAGCACATAACTTTTGGAAATCTTAAACTGCAAAAGAAATCATAATTTCATAACATGGGGTAAATCATGGCAGTGAAATGTAATCACAATAATCATAACATAAAACATTAAACTTTTTGGCATACACACATAATCATAGAGAATCATATCTTATTAGTCAAGACTCATTTCCAAGACTATCTTAGTGGACAAAGTCCATTTCTGAATCGAGTAATCCTCGTTTTAGTCCTGTTTCACTAAACTGGTATAACCTGCCATTTCAGCCATGTCTATCTCATGAGATATAAAATCTTTACCCAATTCATTGGAGGGAGATATAGGCCCCACCCATCTCATAATTATACCATTCTTATGTGTGCCACAAAATCATAAACCATACCTCATAGAATAACCCATGTAATAAAAATGGAAATCTTAAACATCATGACATCATAAAACAATTCATATACGATAAAGGAATTCGTAAAAATAATTCCATCACAACATAACCAAATCAATGTAATAATAGGTATAAAAACAGAACCCTTTATTATCTTAGATGGAAAATAATTTCGATAAAACACTTTAACTTCATTCTTGAGGAAAATATCCTTTCTACTTCAAAAACACTTCTCCTTTCTTAACATGTCGTAAAATTATAAACTAAAAGAAGTTGATTAAAAATAAACATGAAAACTTGTAAAGGAAGATTCTTGGAAATAATTTTTTAAAAATGGATTCATTCCATATAAGTTAAAAAAACATTCTTCGTACTTTTGTCGGAAAAGTCAAAAAGTACCTCGTAAGAAAAACAACAAAAGATTCCTTTCTTATCTTTTACTAAAAACCCACCGATGGGTAAAATTGGATTTAAACAATTGTAGGTGGATGGAAATAATATTACATATTGAGGAAACATGGATGTGGATGATAAAATACACCCCAGTAAATACCAAAGTATAAACAATCTCGGATAAAAATGAGATTGTGATATTTCCCTTACCTTAGGTCCGATTTGCTTCGTAAGTGTCTGAACCTCCTGTATAATGATTTAAATCATGTTATTGACTTATTACAGAATCATATTCATTGTTATTATATCATATATGGTCCACTTATGACTTTATATTACCCGTTCTTTTGTAAATTCATGTTAAAGTAGCGTTTTGGGTAAAATCGTCTCATTTGTCGTTCGTGTTTTTAACTTGTAATTATTAATATGATTACTTCAATAATGATTACATATATCCAGAATGTAAAACATGATTTAAATATAATATATATATTCAGAATATATATATATATAATATATCGATAAATGGAATGAAAAACACCGTTCATGGAGACGGTAGTCCGTACGTACGCATGAATGCTGTTTTCGTTTCCTTATTGAATTGAATGGAATTAAGTAGATGACATAGATATAAATATACATAAATCCAGTATCGTTATTATGTCATATATTTCATTAGTACTTATTATATATACTTTATAATCATTCATGAATGGTTAATCATTGAGAATTAATCTCATCGCGTCGTGGAGACGGTAGTCCGTACGTACGCACGAGCAATGATATCATTCCCATGGTCGTGGAATTGTGTTGAAGTGTATGTATACTATTTCATTATCAATATCACTTTAAAATAATCATATATAGTTACTCATTACACCATTATACCCATCCAATTAAGGTGGTGGCAGAAAATAGATTACACCACGGCGTGGAGACGGTATTCTGTACGTACGCACGCGCGGTGATTTCCTTTTTCCCTAGGATGGATAGAAGGTTAATTAGAGTTGTTTAATATTTATAATAACATATCAGTATATAAAAAATACTGATGTTATTACTTTATCATGAAACAACTAAATAAGAAGAAGTTGAAGAAGAAAGAAATTGAAAAAGATTGGTAATGGATATTACCTCTTTTTGACTCGCCTTCACTTAACCTCCACTTAAAGAACTATGGATGGTCTTTGAAGAAGACCAGGACCTCTAGAATGATACTAGGGAAGTGGAGAAAAGATTTTGGCAGGGTTTGGCCGAGCTTGAATGCTCAAATTGGTGTGAGGATGAGAGGGAGGATGTGCCCTTTTATAAGGGAGGAGAGGGGCACCTTAGGAATATCTCAAAATATTATTTTATATTAAAGTCAAAATCGGTTTATAATGGTTCCAAAGGGTCTTATTTCGAAGGTAAAGCGGGGATGGGTATAAATCCTATAAACCAATAGGATTTATAAAAGTTTAGGTTATTATTTTAACCTTATCAATAATATTTAACTCTAAGTTAAATAATTTAACTTTTACCGTGTCTTTTTGTTTTCTTACACTATATGGTTAATACACTTAAAATATCATGCCAAACGAACCCCAAGTTGTTTATTATTAATATATATATCCTTATCTAAGTCATTTGGCGGAACCTTAGATTTTTAGGAATAAAATAACAATTAGTAATATAATATTTGATTTAAAAACTATTTTGTGTCAATTTTTTCACTATTTGATATATGATTTTTGTGAAAGTCATAACAGAATTATATGTTCGAAACAAGTTGATTAAATCAACACTAATATATAATAGTAACCTAGAAAATTATTTGAATTCATAAAAAGTCTCAAATTACATTTATTTGGGCATTTATAACATCAATTATGTTAACATTTCCTTAAAAGGGTTATTACTGTATCATCATTGTGTTATAAATAAATTAATTTATTTAAAGTCTAAAATTACAAATAAAATACCATTATGTAGGAAATCTATTTATATTTCTAATGAATATTTATAATCTAATTTATCTTATTTATAAACCCATATTAAAAATGTTTTAGTTATTAAACATTGATTTTAACTATTTTAACTATTCATTAAATAAAATAATATTAAATGTCATAATCTAATCCAAGTGGACCTAAATGGTCATATTATATTCATAAGGTTGTTTTTGGTCGAATTACACTTATCCAATAGAATTAGGACATGTGTTAGGGTAATAGTAATATCATAGTTACCCATAGTTACCCTATTTACTATTAACCGCGGTAAAAAAAATTAAAAAGTTACTATTAAACAAAAATTATTTTCATCTCATTAAACCACATTTTAGTCCTTGATACTAACCGTGTGTCTCAGATTTTCTAAATTCCATTCACAGAAGCGGTAAAATTATGTTTTATGCAAAATTCATTTTTTAACCTACCACTTAGTGGTTTCACTATTCATCAAAAATTGAAAGTTTTCAGAAAAATACCAAAATACCACCCTAGGATAATTTCGATATTCCGAATCCAAAAATGATTTCTATTTTACAAAATTCCCAACATATAAGTTGCATTAATTAATTTTATAATTAATTTCCACTGTCACAACAAATAGCGTGTTTTTAAGAGATAATAACTATCAAAAGATTAACACTTGTTTATATCTGGTGTAAATGTGAAATTACATCCAATGACCAACATTGTATTGAATTGTAAAAATATATTCTAAATATAATTTAAAACCACTTAAATTAATAATTTATCACTATTAATTATTTCGATTAAAAAAGTTGGTTTTAATTAAAATTTACTAATTTTCACTATTCATCAGAATATGAAAGTTATCCGAAAAGTACCAAAATTTCACCTTAGGCTAAATTCGATACTCCGAATCCAAAAATGAAGTCCATTTTGAGAGATAAAATTTCTAAAATTTTAAAAGGTGGTTATTACTATTCATAACGACTAGTTTTAATAATATTTTAATAGCATATCGTTGTTTAGTGAAACTCGGTATTGCGTACTACACACGCTATCGAGGAAGGTTGCGATTGCGTGTAATACAAGGCAAGTCAAGGATGCGTGTTGTGAAAGCTCATTTTGGTGTAGCGTACAACACAAGACATTAGTGAAATTAAAAAGAATATTTTTCATAAAATTTCGGGGTGTTACATTTATAGAAATGAGTAAATTTCCAATGAATAGAGAAATAAATACTAATTTTAGAGACATCTATTGTTTCACCGAAATATTCCATGGTATGTTTCGTTTTATAAAATTCAATAGCTTGTGGTGTAAACAACATTGAGTTCCAGTGCACCATGACCTATCAAACAAGCCATTTAAAAAGTGGTTCTTAATAGTATTAAGAAATTAAGAAATTTATACATTTTATATTTCAAAATATTCTTCAATTTTTATTTTAAAACACTAAAATTATAATATGGTCATTTTTCTGTATGTTTTTTGAAATGATACAATTTTTGATGAATATTGAAAAATACTACAATTTTGTTAAAACCCAACATTTTAATTTAACTAATTATAAAAAATTAAATTTATTTTAAAGTATAAATAGATAAATAATACATTTTTATCAACCAAATTTAGTTCATTGGAATCATTTTTCAATTAAAATTTTATATAAAAATGTATTGAACTATTGAACATCACTTTTACCTACCTTCTAACCAGATTATCATATTATCATTAAACATAATTTTACAACTTCTATGAATAATTTTTTTTAAAAACATACATTGTTTTAATACATATGAAATATGTGATCTATTAGGATCAGAAAAAGTTTTGGTGAATAGTAACTTTTGGATATATTTTACCACGATTAAAGACAAATATGGTAATTATAGGTAAAAAACATATTATAATGATATAACATTACCCCAAATCATTTCCTAATTTCATAGGATAATTTTTTGTCATCCCAATGAAACCTTAGGTCTAAAATATGATTCTTTTAATCTAATTTTTTTTCTTAGGACATTTGTTATATTTTATTTTAAACAAGAGACAAAAATGTCATACTCAAAATTTAATAACTATATCATTTTTAATATGAGGATATATAACTGATATGGTAGATTATAAATATTTTTTAAGAATCAAACATATTTATTTTCCTAAGGGAAATTTATTAATATTTTTAGAAAATAAAAAAAATAAATTAAATCATGACCTAATTATGATGCAGTAATTGAATTATTAAATGAAATATCAAATATAGTATTTTTAAAATATTAAATTAAAGATAATTTTACATTATTAATGAAATGTAAGAATTTAATTGATAACATAAAAATGTTATTGACTTATTGGAGTTATTCGTTTGAAGTTATCATTTTGTTTTTATTTTTAAAATGAAAATATTTAATAGTATCAAAATTGACAGAAATGATACATTAAAATAAATAATATTTTATTAATTTTTATAAAATAAAAAAAAATATTTGGGAAAAATAACCATTATAATGATAAATATTTTATAAATTAACCACTTTAGGTTCTTTTTTCATTATATAGTAATTATATTGAACCCATATTATAAAAATCGAAGTAAACACGGTAAGAGTTAAAATGTTTAAATAAGTGTTAAATCCAAAATATAAGGGTAGTTTTGCGACGTAAACTTGACTAAAAATTATTGTGTTGAAGGATTTATACTCATAATCATATTATTATATAAATAAGTCACTTTAAATTTTTTTGAAACCAAAAATAAATTTGTAATAATTTAATGTTTTTTTTGTTTTCTAGAAGTACCCCACCACTTTATTATCAAAGAGATCATATCATTCTATTTTTCACACATCTAAATGACTTTATATCCTTTAAAACATTACCAATTATCCAATAAAATCTCTAACTTCATCCTATATTCCATACTTTGTGCACTATGGCATCTTATAGAGTCCTTTTGTTAAAATAAAAAACCGATGATCGAAGAAATATTAATTGTTTTACCAATTACATTCAATTTATTATAATATTATTCTCATTATCTGATGTTTTTACATAATAATGTAATAAATAAAGTAACATATACCTCATGATATTTTATTATAATTATTAATAATTCATATTCATCCATTTATCCATCCTACAAATAAATATATCACAACATGTGCTTATGTATGGCTTACCATCACTACATCGTTGAGTAGTTTTTTATTCAAGACTACATTATTTGGATGGGTATAATGATGATTATAATGGATATAGATAATGAATATAACATTATAATTATTATATTAAATTAATATACCATCCAATTTCATACCATTTAACCATCGAGGGAATGATAAATTGGATTGTGCCTTCTTACAACCTATTGTCCCCACGAAGCAATGAGATTTATTCTCCATAATCTCAATTGAATAATGATTATAAAATTTATTTGATGTGTAAAAATACTACTTATGAACATTTTATCAATATTAATATGAATAAAATATATCATATTCATAAAAAAACAAGACTTACACAACAAAACATTCGTAGGAAAATAATGAAGTTAACACATGAAATAATTAAAACACTGAAATATTATTAAAAATTGATATAAAAGGAACATATATGAGTCCATAAATATTGATATGGTTCTAGTATAATTAAATTAAATACATTCACCATTATATAGGTTGTTATCACACCCTTTCCTGAAGGAAAGTACAATTTAAGGGTTAATTTCACAATCTCATTATTATCTGAGGTTGTTTATACGATGGTATCTACTAAGGAATATTTATCCTAAAATAAAATTTTTATTGAAAATTAACTTCAAAATATTATTTATATTACTTTAAATTTTTTTAAAGTAATTTATATGCATGTATTACTTATTATAAAGTGTTTTCAACAGAATCTTTCTGTCATTTTCCAGAGGTAATTTATGGCCTTTTTGACAAATTAAGGAATGATTTATTTTTACCTTATATGAAATGAGCATATATATTATACTATTATGATTCATTAACATTTAGAAGCTTCCCTTATAATAATACAAATGTATTTTTAGAAGAAATTTTTTCTTTTACAATTTCATGACTTTTAACAGATTTCAAAGTAAAAAACGGGTATTTCTCTAAACAAATTAAGTTTTTATTTGATTATTTTCACCTATCTCATGTCCTTTTTGTCATTTTATGCATAATTGTGGTTAATAATTTATGATACAGTCTTCCATATTGTATTTAATGGTTTATGATATGATTCATTATGAATGTTCTATTTAGATACCATTCATGGTTTATGGTTAATGCATTAACATTTCGTATCCATATTTTATTACAAATGTATATTTTTGTTATATTTTACCCTTTCATAAGTGTAATGAATTGGACTTAGTAAGTGAGATAATGGCCCTCCATATCCCCTTGATGCATTTGTAGGTCTCTTGAAACAAACTACTATATTTGAATGAGGCCTTGACGGTATAGTTACGTATTGTCTTAGCATGAGGCCATGAATGTCTGGTTATGATACTTGATATTATAGATTCCATCATTGTGAGATGTTTTGATGATATTGTATGTAATTTTAAACTACTTTAATATTAATTTTAATGTTTAAATGGAATTATTTGATTTAGGTTTACTATATTACGCTGAATATTATGTTCAAAAGGATTTTGTATCAGTTTTAAAACATTGCGTTAAAGTTTATGCTTATTTATGATAGCTTCGGATATACTGTTTATCATTACAAATCATCTGAGATCACCCCTTTTATATGTTTCATTTTTTCCCTAGATGTGAAAAAGTATATTATCAATAACCTATAAAGATAAACTACGTGATATTATTGTTGTAAAAGGATACAATATTATGTATTTCATTTCATGTTGTAAGGTAAATATTCTACTTATATATAGTTCTCACTGGTCTACTAAAATGATTGGTCCCTCAGGATTTCATTTCATATAATCAAAAAAGTGTATTAAAATAATTCACCACCTCCGGGCATCTGGGGTCAGGGCGTTATAGTTGGAATTATATGATGTTTCGTATATATGTTGAAAACTAGATTTATAACATATTTTAATTAAGGCACACTACCATAAGTAAGAAATTGAGGATAATTATATAAAACATCATAAAATTTTGGTAATGTAGATAGTATGTGGGTGTTCATAGAAAATAAAACCCTTTCTTGATACTACAAGTTGGTGTGGTTCTTGCACATATATACCTAAGTGTAAAAACTCTAACAAGGTGTTCCATGATTTTTTAGGGATAACCTGGTACTTGACAATTATCCTTATTGCACACCTAGTTTGAGACTAGAATGAGATATTTTTTGGATAGTACAAATTTTATTTATAAACCACCATGAATGATTTCTGTGTAAATATGTCCCCAATGAAAAAAATATGATTAGGGATTTGAAATTCATCAAATTTTCAATTTATGTTATCAATTTTAAGTGTCTCGAATTATTCATTTGAATTCATAACCTAATATTGTTTTTGACATTATTTATAAATGACGCATAGTGGAAGGAATGAAAAACATATCATCACCCACAATCCATATCGGTATTTCCCTCCTATGCAAGATAATGACAGTGGAAATGGTGATACAACTGGAACTAAAAAAATTATAACCATACCAGGACAACCGACTCAGGTTATGAATAAAAACCTTACCCATGAAGAGCAGCTTGATCCATAATGTAGAGGTTCAATATTAGAATTTTTCATGAGACAGCAGCCTCTTAAATTCAATGGGAGAACAAATCCATGTGTAGCTATGAAATGGATTAGTCTAATAGAGAAAATATTTCTTGTTTTTGGGAGTAACGAAAGGTAAAAAAGTTTTTATAGAAGTCTAGCATCTATCAACATAGGAAGATCAATGGAGATTGTTATTTCAAAACATTAATGGGGATGAAGGTGTAGAAAATATGGAATGGAGGGAAATAAAAAAACTATTCCTATAAAAATACCCTTCGAAAGATCTATAATTGCATATGGAGGGTCAATTTCTATGTCTAAGGTACAAATTGGATGATAATGTTGAAAATGTATGAAGCTAACATCACAAGGTTGGTAATGCATACTACAGACTAAATATGTAACCCAAGAAGTAAATTTGATCGATTCATTGATGGGTTAAAACCATTTCTCAAATGTTCATTCATCTCATAATCATTCTACTTTTACGAAGATATAGTCTAATGTGCTCTCACGAGAGAAAAAGGAATTCTCCATGTATAATGAATTTAAAGTAATTAATGAGAAGAACAGAGAATAGGAAGACATTTGGAATGGAAAAAAAGGGAATAATGGAAAAGTTGACTTTCCACCCTATAATAATTTTTGGAATAAAGACACCCATTGTTGCCAAAAGGGGATGGGAGATTATTACCGGTTTGGAGAAAAAGGCCTCAAAGATCATGATTTCAAGGGAAATAAATAAGATACCAATGTTCGATGATAAAATTTTAAATAGTTGGGGAGTTATGAAACTGATTATGTCAAGAATAAAGGAAAGATGACCTAGAAAAGTCATTAAGAGAATGAAAAAGATTTTATGATCACAAATAATAATGTTTAAGATCCTAATGATGTGGTGGTTTATACATTAATCATTCCCTTAGATTTAGAAAAATAATTATTTAATTCTAGATCCTATCATACCTTTATAACTTCCTAGTTTAAATTAAAAAATTGATATATCCAATTCACATTATTAAGATATTTTTTATTCAACACCCCTATGGGAAGTCCCATTGCAATAAAGATATGTTAGGAAGTTCCCATTATATAATATAAATGTTATTTATATGCTAAATTTTTCATCATCCCTACGGTCTACCTTTATGTAATCCTATGTATTAATTTAGCAATCTAAATATGTTGAGAAAATTTATTCGAAGAATAAGGAAGATACAATTTGTGATGAAGATGTATAATCCATTATCTTTTTATCAGAAACATTGTCACCAAATTCTTATAAACCCCCCAATAGATATTCTTAATGAGATTATTGGGGAGGAAGTGGAAATAAAATACATGGACGAAGAAAAATTATTAAAATTGAGGTTGTACATATTGTAATGGAATAAATATGTGGGTTTTTCAAAGATTTACCCAGACACCCCCTAGAGCATGATGTTGAGTTTTCTATTGATTTAATCCCATATGCAAGACCAGTATAAAAAACTACTAATGTTATGACTATCATTGAATTAGTATATATGTATAAATAACTAGATGATTTGAGTAATAAGGGAATAATTACCCCTATTTTTTATCCATGGGGTGCCAAATATCTTTTTGTTATGAAGAAATATTGATCAAGGAGGCTATACATTTACTATAGAGAAATCAATCTTATTAAAATAATGAAAATGAACACCCTGGCTCACATTGATGATTTTTATGATCAACTTCAAAGAGATAAATATTTTTCAAATATTTAATTTTTTTATCGATATCTTTAAATGTGTATAAAGAAGGAAGATTTTACGAACACATCATTCCAAACTAGGTATAAGCATCATGAGTTTACATTAATTTCATTCAAACTCACTAATGACCCCTCTATTTTCATGGATCTATTGAATAGAGTTTTTAATGAATATTAGGATGATTTTTTCATAGTATTTATTGATTATATCATAGTATTCATGAAATGATAAAATTACCACAAGAGAGACATGCAAATTGTTCTGGTGATTCTTAGAAAAATAAACTAAATGGGATGTTTAGAAACTGTGCATTATGGATTCATGAAATTTTTGTCGTGGCCATATTTTCTCAAATGATGGAATATACGTTCTTCATGCAAAGGAAATTTAAATCCAATAATAGATAACACTTATGACTATAACTAAGGTATAAATATTTATTGGTTTAGTAGTTTACTGTTAGCGCTTTATCCAGAATGTTTTTCGATTGATAATACCATTATCCATGCACACACATAAACAAGATAAATTCATTTGGACCAAATATTTTGAATAATTGTTTTGAATGATTTTATATAATATTAGTCAATTATAAAATCTTGAATTTACTATATAATAATTATGTATTTGTTATTTATTATGAAGCATCAATGATTAGACAGGGTTGAGTTCTTATGAGAAATGGTAGGACTATTGTATATGAATCAAGGTAGTTAAAAATTCATGAAAAAAAGTACCCAACTTAGGATATTAAGTTAGAAATATTAATATTTTCTCTGAATATATGGATAATCTATATCTATGGATAAATATTTGAGATATATACTAATCCCAAGAGTTTGAGATATATTTTTTCACAAAATGAACTCAACATGAGAAAAAGGGGATGTATTGATATTCTCAAGGATTATGATTGCACAATAAACTACCACAATGGGAAGGAAAATATGGTATAGTATTATTTATGTTATAAGTACCGTGGATTTCAGTATAGAATGATAGTTGAAAAGGATACTAGGATCATGGATCTAATAAAGATTGATATGGGGGTTATCATGCAAGGTGAAACATCACTAGTTTTTTATATGGTTTCCAAACCATATTAACAAGAATGGATAAAAAATATTCACACTAATGATGAGTAGTTTCTAAATAATATTAATTAGATGAATGGTGGGAGAGTTATTGAATTCTTATTTGAAAAAAATATTTTGATATTTAGGAAGAGGCTTCGTGTTCCCTCTATACCTGGGAAAATAGGGAATTTTTTTATAATTAGCATAACTCTGATATATCTATACAACCCTATTTCCCAATGATTGATATACATTTAAAGGAACCATTTATTGCGGACAACATGAAGAGGGATATTACTTATTATGTATCCAGATGTTTGGTTTTTCGAAAGGTGATGTCAGGAAAACAACATCATAGGGGAGTCATGCAACATATTCCTATACCTAGAATAAAATGAGATGATATTATGATGGAATTTTTCATGAGGATACCAAATACTCCTAGAATAAATTATATGATATATGTAATTTTATATAATTCTACCAAATCAGATCATTTTATTTCTATAAGATAATATTTAAGACTAGAATATTTGGAATGAGTTTACATTAATTTTTTTAAGACGTTATGATGTACCCCTATCAATTGTTTCTGATTTTAAAACTAATTTTACAAAAAGATTCTAAAAATGTCTTGAAGAGTCCCTAGATATTGAACTTCATTTGAGCACTTCCTACCACCCTTAAACTGATTGACATTAAGAAGATACAATTTAATATTTATAAAACATGTTGATATCTTCCTCACATAAATTTCAAGGAATACGAGATCAATATTTACCTATATTTTAATTTACATATAATAGTATCTTCAATTCATGTATTTATATGGATCCATATGAAGTATTATATGGAAAGAGATGTTTTACACTGACATGTTGTGAAGATGTTTCTAAAAGAAAACTCACAGGCAGAGAACATGTTGAGAAAATGACAGAAATGTTAAAGATAATCTACACCAATATCAAAACATCTCAAATTAGGAAAAAAACTATATAGTTATAACCGAAGGAAGTATTTAGAATTTATAGTGAGATATCATGTTTTCTTCATGTTATCTATGTGGAATGGGGTTGTATGATTCAATAAGAATTGTAAATTAAGTCCCAAGTACATCAGCCCCTTTGAAATTCAAGAATGAATTAGAGATGTAGCTTAACATTTTGAAAAGCACCCATGTCTCCTAAAAGTTCATGATATGTTCCACATACCACTGTTATGAAAATACATGTCAGACCCAATGCATGTACCCACATATGATGAAATAGAGATGGAACCCTATATGTTTTATTGTGATGAGAATATAAATATTCTTGATTCCGGGGAATAAGATTTGAGAAATCGGATGACTCATCTAGTCAAAGTTCATTGGATAACACATTAAATTAATGATGATATGTGGAACCTAAAGAAAATATTATGGAGAAACACCGGAGTCTTTCTATAAATTAAAATAATTGAAATTTCAGGAAGGAAATTATTTTAAGGAGGGAATAATATAACACCCCTATCTTACATGTTACTATTCATTTTAAATAATTCATTATCTTACATTGTTCCCAAAACGGAGTTTGAGCGCACCATGACCTATCAAGCTAGTCGTTTAAAAAGTGATTATGAATATTAGTTACCAATTTATAAAATAAATAAATATTATTTTTCAAAAATAGAAATGTTTTTAAATTAAAAACATTGATTTTATCTTAGGGTAAATTTTGTTTGTTTTTTTTAAATTTTACAATTTTGGATGAACAATGAAAAATATATCATTGTCTCCAAAAACCGAAATTTCCGTTTAAATAATTATATTACAATAAATTTTATTAATGTTACAATAGATAAGGAATAAATTTATCAACCCCATTTAGGTCATTGGAGTAATTTTCCTAATAGAATTAAATATACAAATTTATTTATCTTCGGTATGTCACTTTTACTGGCCCTCTAACCACATCATCGGATTCAAAATTAAACATAATTTTATAACTTTGGTGAGTTAAAAATCAAAAAATAGACATATATGGTTGTAATAAATATGAAAAATGTTGTTTAATAGGATCAAAATAACTTTCTGTTAATAGTAACATTCTGATTTTATTTACCACAATTAAAGGTAAATAGGGTAAGAAATGTTAAAAAATAATATTATAATTATATAATATTAACCTAAAAAATGTCATAATTTTTTTGCATAAGTTTTTTTCCACTAGAATCAGCCGTAGTTCTAAATTATTATCCTTTTTTGATTCACTGGTATAATATTATGACATTTATTTTATTTTATTTAAAGAAGAGATAAAAAATTTATATTCAAATATTTGTAACTATATCATTTTTATTATATTGTTATATAACTGATATGGCAGACTGTAAATAGTATCTAGAAATATAAATTGATTATATACATAATTTTAATATATATATATAATTTTCGTAAATAAATTATAAAATTAAATAATGACATAATAATGATGCGGTAATTGAATTATTAAAGGGAGAGTTAATTAAATGATTATAAAAATATTAAAAAAATTAAATTTAATTATTTACTGACATCCATGAATTTTAAAGATAACATACACATTTAACTGATATAGTTAAATTATTAGTGCTAAGTTATTGTTTGGGTTTGATATTTTCTTTAAGTAATGAAAAAATCTAATAAAATCAAAATTTACTAAAATAATACTTTAAAGTAAAAAATAGTTTAAATATTTTTTAAACTTAATAAACACACTCAAAATTAAATTTTTTATTATCAAACACTTTTTTTGGAAAAAAGTGAGAAAATAAGGTCAAGCACAGAAGGATATTATCGTACCATTGAAGTGAAATTGCACCCTTCCAGATTTAATCTCTCTATGTTGTTTCTATGATATGTTGCTTACCTGAGTGTCTGGAGCCTTAATCAAAATATCTTTGAACCATAATGCCATATTGTCCAAGGTCTTGATGTACTCCTATTAGTTGATCTTTCCATTGTTGAATCTCATTACTGGGATAAGGTTCTGCTTTTTTAGGTTGGCCAAAATAAATAGGATAATGTTAAATATATCATTAATGATATACATTTGGTTCTTTTGGAATTATTTAGTAATGATATTATGCTTATATTATAAAAATAAAAGTATACACGGTAAGAGTTAAACTTTTTAACTAAGTGTTAATTAAAATGATAAGGTTACTTTTGAAAACTAAACATGTCTAAAAATAAATTTTTTAGTGGGTTTAGACCCATTATCATATTAAACTATAAATAAATCAATTTAGATATATTTTAGTTTTAAAATTAATTTATAATAATATAGTTGTTTTAGAGATTCTAAAATACCCCTCCACTCTCTTATAAAAGTGCACATCTCCATTTATTTTATTCACACATCTAATATTTTTTGGATCAGCCAAAATCATCCCAATTATACTAAAAAATTCCCTAACTTTATGTTATCGGATATAACTTGAATATAAATCCATCAAAAGTAGTCCTTTTCTTCAAATTAGTAGGAGATTCTCAAATAATAGATAATTGTTTTACTAATCCCATTAAATTTACGTTATTCTTATACATCCTCATAATCTATTTTTTACATTATTATATAAAAAATCCAGTATGCTATACATTATAAGAGGTTATCATAATAATTCTCTAGCCATATTCTTCCATTTATCCATCCTATGAATAACAATATCACTATGCATGCGTACATACATCTTACCATCTCTACGATGTGGTGTAATTTATTATTCAACACTACATTATTTGGATTCATATAATTATGAGTTAATTGATTAAAATAATTAATATAACATGTTCATTATTATTTATAATTAATATTCCAACATATTTCATAACATTTAACCATCAGGGGATTGATCTGCCACTTGTGCAAACGTATAACCTACCGTCTCAATGATGCGGTGAGATTAATACTCCATGTTGACAATTAAATAAGGCTTATAAAATTTATATGATGAGAAAAAATAACAATTATTTACATTATAACATTCTATGTAAGAAAAAAATACATCTTATTCATAAAAAACATCACTAACAGAACAAAACATGCGTTAGATAGAAATGTAGTTAACACCAAAAATAATAGTAATACTGAAATATTATTAACAAAATGATATAAGAAGATCATATATGATATCATATATATAGATATTGTTTTGGTAAAATTTAATAACATACATTAAGAATTATACAAGAGGTTAACACACCCTCAGCCAAATTTAATTACAAGGTAAGGGTTAATATAACAATCTCATTATTATCTGGGCATTTTTATAAATAAGTATCTATTGTGGAATATTTATTATCTCTGCCCATGTTTCATAAAAATGTATTTCAAAATATCATTACTATTTATTAAAAAAAATTAATCAGATTTATTCTCATCTTTTAGTTTTTATAAAATGTTTTTAAATGAATCTTTATGTTTTTTTCAATCATGGTAATTTATTACTTTTTCAACAAATTAGATATTGAATGTTTATTTATCTTATATAGAGTGAGAAACTATTTTAAGCCATTTTAATGACTTGAAATTTTTATGCTCCCCTTACAATCATACACGTTTATTTATAAAAGAAATTTTTTATTTAATAATTGAGTGAAATTTAAATGATTTCAATTTAAAAGGGGATCTTTATATGAAATAGTTTTTAATATTTTATTATATTATTTTCCTCTATGTCAACATGATTTGATGGATTTTATGCTTTATTAAGACAAATTTATTATGATACAATCTTCCATGTTGTGTTGAATAGTTTAGGATATGTTTTAATATGGATGTGTTATTTAAATAACAATTATGATAAATGGTCAATGTATTAACATTTCATATGAATGTTTTAATAAGAATTATTATTTTAGTTATGTTTTACCACTTTCAACAGAATTATGAATTAGACATACTAAGTGAAGGGCAGGGCCCGCTATGGAACATTGATGCGTCAGCATGTCTCATGGGAAAAACTAGTTTATTGGCACTAGGCCATAAATGTATGGTAATATATTGGCTTGGCATAAGGCCTTGATGGTGTAGTTATGATGTCCTACATTATTCATTCGCTTATTATGAAATTTTTTTTGATATTGAATGTGACTATTCAACATGTATAATATCTATGTGAATATTTAAATGAAATTATTTGATTTATTATTCTATATTATTATGAATATTATTGGTAAAATCCTTATTATTCAGTTATATACCATTCCTCAAATGTTTATGCTTATTTATGATAGATTCTTCGATATTTTTTATCATTATTGAGCATCTGAGGTCACCTATTTTTTATGTTTCATTTCTTCCTAGGATCTGAAGGAGTATTTTATGACTGAGCTATAGAGTTAATATAAGAGATATGAGTGTTTTGAAAGGAGGTATTATGTTGTTTTTAATTTCAATATGTAATGTAAAACTTATTTTTTTTATATAGATTTTCCCAGGATACTAAACTTATTGGTCCATTTGGATTTGATTTCATGTAATCAAGGAAATGTACTAGAATAATGCACCACCATTAGACATATGTGGTCAGTGTGTTACTTATATCTAATCCAATATGGTATCTAAAATACCCATTTTTATTTTGAATTGATTTTAACATTTAAATAGTTCATATTTATTAAATATATTCCAATATACTTCATTGGAATAGATTTTTGTTTGATTTTGGAATGGAGATATTTTTAAAAATAAAATTGATTTTTTAGGAAATTTGGTTATAATCATGTTTTGTGGGATTATTTTTAATGTATGTTTTCCCCATAATGGATTTAAAAATTGAAAATGGATTCTTTATTTTCAATTTTAATAATTAAAATTATGTAATTAGGGTTTCTTTATTTTTATCATAATGAATTATAGTAGAGGAAAATAATAATTCTTACAGTAAATATTAAAAGGGGGTTAATGAGGGGCTAAACAAATAGGTAACAATTAAAATAAATTATACACATCGTTTAATCCAATTTTATATTTATATTATGACCATATATAATATTCTATTCAAATATTAGTCATTTTTTATGCATTTTTCTTGAGTATGACATTTATACATTAAGATATTTAAAAAAAATCCAAGTCTATCTTCTTCATCGGTTATAAAAAGAGGCCACATATCTTCTCTTCTCCAAACATACAAATTCAATTATATATGAAAATATATAGAAAATATTTTACAAACATCTAGCCTTTATTACAGAGTTTTTATTTATATTCTAATACAATCCTATAAAGAATTTATGTATATACCTAAGGGGTTGTCTAGAGAAGAGGTATATGTTTATACTAATCCTTTTCATATTTCATTATTAATATACAATATATAAATAATTTTATCCATCATTAAATAATTAATCAAATACCATTAATGTACTTATATGTTATTATGAATAGTTTACAACCATTTTCTTCCACCTTTCCATCAAATGGAACTGGAATGTTTCACTCATTTATACATGTGGACTACTCCAACCACATAATGATACGATTCATTTAACATTACCATCATTCTGGGTTGGTTATAATTATAGTTTTATAAATTTTAAATGATATTTAAGAAATTAATATTATTTTTAATTATAAGATTTTATTAGACTTTTAACTTCAGGTCTATTGAAAACCATCCATGTCACTTGTGTGTATGTACGGACTACCACCTTCTTAAATAGATGTGACTCTTTTTCTTTTTCACATTACATGTACTGTAACAAGGATATATTTAATGAATATATATGATATTTACCGTATAATAATAAATATTTATTGGTGAATTATAATTTTTCTTCCAATCGTTCCATCGATGGAAAAGTGGATACATCACTCGTGTATTTATTTAGACAATTATCTACAAAATGTGATGTAATATATTTTCAATCACCACTTCCGATGAGTTTTTATAAAATATTATTTAATTAATAAATATTATTATTTATTTTTATAGATAATTTATATATAATGAAACAATAACCAAGGTGAATGCACCCGATCCATCAAATTAAAACTTGCTTTAAAATATCATATTTTAAACAGAATTTTATTTTTATGATGAATTACTAATCATAGGATTAGTGAAAATTAAAAATGAATAAAATATTGTATGTTATGTATAAATATGATATCAATAATGATTTATAATAAATCTATATTTATTATACGTGATGTTTGAATATGTATGAAGAGGGATGATGCATGGACAATGATATTCACATTACACTCTCATTCACTTCAAAGAATTTTCTATGCTATATTTCCATAATATGGAATTTTAGAGAACAAATCATTCAAAACATATATATTTTAATATAATATGGTTATTACAACAATTTTAAATTAATAGTATCATTTTTCTCTCCTTGGTACTAAATATTTTTGATAAAATTTCTCTATGAAAATCAAAAGTTACTTCCCATTTGACTGAGAATCATTTTATTCAATATCTAAAATTTCTATAAAATATTTTTAGAAATTTTTTAACTATTCAATATGTTTTTATTATAATAATTTAACCTTTAATTTACTTTCTATTAAATGATTTAAATGGAATTATCATTAAATTTTTATAATGAGGTACTTTTTAACAATGGTGTGAACTCTGAAATGCATTTAACATATTCCACGTGAATGACTTTTTTTCTATAAAACACATTAACTTATACCATGCATTAAATGTTTCAATGATTACATTTAAATAAATTTTACCCTAAAATTATGTAATTATCATAAATTAAATAAGTTATTTTCAAATTAAGGGGTTCTTTTCTCAAGAAATGTTTCATAGATCTCTTAATCATATTTCCATAATTGAAAAAACCCTCCAATGTAACATATGGTTCTTTATGGAAATGATCCAATGAAAAATTCCTTATTATTCCTCTTTATTGTTGTTTATTGTGATGATGAAATATTGACCACAACCTTTTTATATTCCACAAGTTATTCTATGATGAGATTTTACATGTTTTCATCACCATGTAAAAAAATATGAATGGATTGAGATTATATGATTGTTAGATATTTTATAACCCTCCATTTAATTTGGAAACATGATATAGATATCTTATTAGGGTGTGATGAAAATGATGGACACAATTAAGGATATCAATTTCCTCATTTTTGATAATGGAGAGTCTTTTCATATTGTTATGCTTATATGAATATGAGAGAACATTATTGTTAATATCTATGAATGAATACTGACTTTTCAGTATGATTTCTTTGAGCTATTCTCACAAGAATATACACGTACATGATTAATAATATCATTGTTCACAAGATTATGGTTTCCTTTTAAAAAAATGTCATATTCTATTTTTATAAATATTGATACATGATTATGGAATTAACATCTTTATTTTTCATGCTTCATCATACTCCATTATTTTTGAGATTTTGATCTAATATTTCCATAAAATGAATATTTTATGTTTATAACAATCACATGATTAGGTGATCATATCCTCATAATTATTTTATTCTCTATTATGATTGATATCTTTCTTGTTTTCCATTAATGATAAATTTAGCCCACACTTTCTATTATTTTACTTCTGTATAGATTGATTAAAGATTTTATGTATGATATGGATAAAAGGGAACTAATATGAAGCTCTATATGGGATATGTCAAAGTTATATTAATAAATAATTTGATTGTGTATCTAGTCACTAAAGATACAAAACCAGTGTAGTCATTGATTATGTATAATTATTATTCTTTTTAAATATTCATACATAATGAAGTATTATTTATGAATGTTATACTTTAGTAGAATTACGTGGAATCGTACGATGGTTTAGTTCGTTTTGGAATGCGATTTATTAGAAATGTTATTATATAACTTGAGAAATATATGGAGAACCAAAAATGATTTGGGATAATCCTAATATTTCATAAGTTTATAAAACGATGTCATAAATTAGGACATCTCATTAATGGATTTATTATGATTTCATACATTATTGATTTTTTTCAATAATTATGTAATTTTTTTTTTTCATTTATTCAAATGATGGAGAAAAATTAAATCCAACTAATAATGAATTAAACATGCAATGAAATGAATTTACTCATGATAATCTAAATGGATTTCAAATTAGGATGCAATATATTTTATATATTCTCACCCATTTATCTCAATATATAAGCAATAACATGAACTATGTTCAGCATCCGAATTCATCGTGAATGAGAAAATGTGCCATTGAAAATTTTATAAGATAATTTCCACCCTCCATATTTGTGTATTTTGATCCATGTTGGACCATGGGACACCCTGAGAGGGGAGGGCTGAATCAGGGTGTCAATTTTTTTATCTTTTGAAAAAACAAGGATCTTATTCCCACATTGTAAGGTACTAGTTAAACTTGTATGATGGATATGATCAGCAATAAAACATTCACATGCAAACAGATGACACATCAATTTTTACTTGGTTCACTGCTAAGGGATATGTCCAAATAGCATAAGCCAACAAGTTTCCGGTCGTACCAAATTCAACTATTCATTACTAGTTGTGGATTACAAAGGTTTGGGAACAGTCACTCTATCTTAGGCTCACTACCATTATAACTGTTCAGGGATAGCCCACTGCGTCCCTCGGGTCACTACCATTGAATCTCTTTAGTTCAGTTCCTTTGGTGATGTCCCACTTAGTTTATAGACCTGAAATAATCTTCATCATCCTTAATGAATACATTATATATTGTTTGTAGATTCTCTGTTGAAGTCCAACATCCACATTTAGAATAAAGTCATTTTTTCACCAAAGGTATCGGGAGAACATCCAGCTTTCGCGGAGTCCCAAAAATACTAGAGTGCTTCAATCACACCTGGTGTGCTTCTCCAAGCAAGCGCGCAAGTTTTAAAATGGCATGAAAATTCACCTCTACCACTTTCATGACACTTTCTTTTTCAACCTCAAACTTGCACGACTCACACTCTTTTCCCCCCAAACCGGTTTTTGCGTTCAAAGGTCAACTATCGCGCTTCTTCAAATCCTAGCGCGCAAGTGTCACAAAACCACCTACGCGACACCTCCTTCACCAACTCCAAACAAGGGAGACTCACACCCTTTCTCGTCCAATCCCCCTTGGACGCGCAACAAACAACTGTCGCGCAACTTTTACTTGCGCGACCCAACTTCTACTTGCGCGACCCCTACACCTATGTGACAGGTGCTCTAAATTTCTTTTAAGTCTTGAACCTCATGATAGAAGAAGAGGGTTGGTCCTCTATTTATAGGCATTCTGGACATCCTGCACGATGGCGTGCAAGTCTAGTCCTAGCACGTAAGTCCAACCGCCCTAGTCTCTGTCGTGCTAGTCACTTGCGTGACCAAACCCAAAACATGGGCGCCCCTTATTCCTTTTCCCTATTTTGATGTTCTATTCTTGAAAATAATATCGCGCATAAGATTCCAAGACTCCAAGTAATCAGCATGCAAGTCCCTTTTCTAGGAACACATTTCTCTATTTGTCAATTTTGAGGTCCAAAAATTAGGCAAACACTACAAAATGGTGCCACCTTCAATACTATTATCTGCTTGAACTATAAGATCACTTTTCTGGCACATATTCTGAACATCCATTGAGTATTGACAACAAACAAAAAAACATACTCCAATTTACGAAAAGACATCCAAGGCTCCAACAATCTCCCCCTTTGGGTTTGCTGGAAATCGGTAAATAAATTCAAATAGAGTACCAACCACATACAAACCAAAAATGCATGAATCAACTCAGCCAACACTCTAAGTCTACGTGAGAAATTATCAGTGTAAAAAACAAGAGGGGAAGCGTGAATTGGGATCCCGTGTTTTAGAATTTTGCAATGACGCTCATGAATTTCACTTAAATTTTCCAGAACCATTTCATGTCCAAAGAATTCCTTCTTATCCTATCACTGAATTGTCATCACGATATCAAACATGTCCTGAATTTATTCATTCTCCCCCATTGAAAATAAACCCAAAGATCGGTATATGCTTATTGAACATCCCAAAACACCCCATGGATAGTATCTCCCCCATAAACCTGTTTCATATCCACAAAATGATTTAAAATAGTTAACAAAATTGGGGAGAGGGGTTTTTTGTAAACTCCTTATGCACTGGGAGATGGCAGAACACAGAGGTTCAACCAATGCTTCTCAAAAACATCCATTGATAGTGGTATGGTCAGGATATCAGCCACTTGCTCATCAATTCCCACATGACCCATTCTAATCGGACCTTATTAAACATTCTCTTTGATATACTGATACCAAATGTAAATATTTTTTTGTACGATAATGGTGAACTAGATTCTTCATAAGATCAATTGTGCTATTGTTATCATAGTAAATCATCATTGGTTGCATCACCTCATCACTAATATCTGTTAATTGTTGCTTCATCCATAGCAGTTGAGTGCATGCCTTTTTGGTGGATATATACTCAGCATCAACAGTACTAAGAGAAGTAAATTCTTGTTTCTTTCTCGACAAACAAACACATTTATTCCCAATATTGAATGCTCCACCACTGGTGGACTTTCTGTCCAGTACATCGCCAGGCCAATCAGTATCATAAAATGTTGATAATTCACTATCCCTACCTACTTCAAAGTAAAACCCAAAGTTAAGAGTGCCTTGAATGTACCTCATGAATGTTTTTACTGTCACCATATGTTCCTCATTTGGATTACTCTAAAAGCGGGATGCTAGGCATATTGCAAAGACAATATCTTGTCGTGTCGCTATCTGGTACAGTAGGGTCCCAATGATCCTATTGTACATGGTGGGATCTAGAGAGGTCTCATCCTCATGCTCTCAGCATATGGTTCCAACTGTAATCATATTTGACATTGTTTTGGATTCATGCATATTAAATTTATTCAGTAGATCTCTTGTGTACTTTTCCTGAGAGATGAAAGTATAATCATTCTTATGAGTCACCTAAAGCCCTATGAAATATGTGAAATCCCTAATCATTGACATTCCAAATTATGATTTTTTTTTATTGGAAAATTCATCCACTGATTTCTGCATACATCAACCAAATATATTGTCATCGACCTAAACTAGAACAATGAACTGATCTTTCAAATAATTCTTTACATAGAGATTGTGATCTACTCCTCCTCTTTTGAATTCCAACTTCTTAAGATAAGAATCCATCCATAAATACCACGCACGTGGTTCCTGCTTCAAACCATATAGATCTTTCTTGAGTTTTCAAACCATTGATTTATTCGTACCAAGAAGAAAACCCATTGGTTGTTCAATGTAGACTTCTTCTTTAAGTACACCATTCACGAATGCTATCTTGACATCCATTTGATATACTTTATACCCTCTTTGGAGTTCCATGGCAAGGAAAAGCCTGATTGACTCCAGTCGAGCCACTAGAGCAATGGTTTCTTCAATATCAACACCTTCAATATGGGAGTATCCTTTTAATACCAGTAGGGCCTTGTTTTTAAAAACACTTCCAATCTCATCAAACTTCTTTTTGAAGATCCATTTTTTACCAATAACATTGTGATATTCGGGTCTCTGGACAAGATCCCATGTCTAATTCTTGTCAATCTAATCTAACTCTTCATTCATGGTTTTCACCCATGATTCATCCACTGCAGCTTCTTCAAATGAAGATGGCTCCACAACTGATAGAAATGCAGAATGCGTGTTATTCCATATCCTCATTGTTTTAATGGGTTAACTCATTTCCCGAATTATGATAGATGGATCAATCTCAGCTCTATGATTTCTCCTCTACGGTTCAGTTGCATTCTCTCTAGCCACGGTTTCTTCTTCAGATTCTTCTTCTGAGTAAACCTAATGATGTGACTACTGAGTGTTTTGTACGACTTCCTCTATTTCTATATTTGTATTTTCTCCACATTCACTTTCTACCTCTGTTTCTATCACTTCATCATAGGACTTCCTTGAAGAATTTGTGGTTTTCTCTTCAATTACCATAACATCACTGCTTTCCACAATCCTTACAAATCACTTGTTCAAACACTTGTAGGATTTTCTATTCATTGAGTATCTATGGAAAATTCCTTTATCTTTATTGTCACCATACATCCCTTGATTTTATTCTTTGTTCCGGATGAAGAATTTATTTCCAAAAACATGACAGTAATTCAAATAGGGCTTCCTTCCATGACATAATTGATATATTGTCTTTGTCTCACCCATATAATGTCCTATTTGATTTTGAATATACATTGTAGGTTGAACAGCCTCTTTCCAGTAATTTCATGGAATACGACTCTCAGTCAACCTAGTTCGTGCCCGGTTGTTCACCTGTCGATTCTTACGTTCAACAAATCCATTTTGTTGTGGATTATCACAGAAGCTACCTCATGATGTATCCTATACTTCTCTAGGTAATTTTCAAATTCAATGGATGCGTATTCCCTATCTATTGTCAGATTTCAACACTTTTATTGTTCATCCGATATCATTCTCGGTGATTTGACGATAGATTTTCATGCAGTCAAGCACTTGTCGTTTCCCTTGAATGACCATTACACACACAATTCTACTAAAATAATCTATGAAAAGGAGAAATTACCTTTCTCTATGAGTTACAACATCATTTATCCGCCTGCATACATCTGTATGAATTAGATCAAGAAGATGAAATTCCCTTTTCTTCTTTGTCTGATATGAATTGCACACTATCTTCCCATGAATTCAAGAATCACAAGACTTTTCATGCTCAAGCTTCAGGTTGGGAATGTCCATGGAAATACTCAATTTTTATATTTTCTCCATGTCTGGTTGATTGATGTGTCTTAGTCTCTGAAGCCACAAATTTTTTTCTTCTTCAACAGTCATGTAACAAAAACTTTCTTTATGATCAAACTGATACAAGTTGTCTTCTGTTCTACATCCCTTCATAAGTGAATTTCATGTCTTTCCCTTGATAGTACAACCTTTATGATTAAAATTTCTATAATTCCTGAGTCATAGAGTTGACTCACACTGAGTAGATTATGAAATAGACCATCTACACAAAGGAATTAAGTCTCCTTTATCTCTCCATTAGCTAATTCAGTACTTCCACTACCTTTGATTTTCAGATCTCCATCATTCCCAAATCAACTGTACCATAAAACATTCTTTTGATATCTATTAATAGTCCAACATTACCTATCATATGAGATGAACAACCGCTATCCAGAATCTAGGTACTGTTTCTTTTTGTAGCTTTGAGGGCCACCTCTGTAAGGTTTCATTTCTTAATTTTCTTCGTTTCTTTCCTTGAGTTATTCGATCGAGTATATAGCACTGATGGCCTTTCAATTATCTCATCAGTGTACATTGGTTCATTATAGTCGATGTCTTCTTCAAGAGGAGAAATCATGTTTGAAAGAGCAACACAATCTTGTTGATGAGATCTCACTTGTCTCTAACTCTGGTATGAGGTGTCCATGTCCCTTATTTTCCTGCAATTAACAGCCTTATAACCAATGTTAGAACAATGATAAAAATATAAATAGAAATTTTTTCTTCTATAAGATGGAGGATATGAAGTCAGTCTCCTTTGTTGACGTCCCAGATCTTCCCTATTCAGGTAGCTCCTTGATTTTTCTCAATATGACATGGTATGGACGGGATAGCCACAAAACCGACACTTCATGAGAGGAAATGTCTTCTCACTTGAACTTCTCCTCATGCCTTCTTCCTTGGGAGAGTATTTGGACAGCCTGTCATTTATGAAAGTTTTAGGAAAATTTTAAGCTCTTATTTTATTTTGGATTGAGGGTTTATTTTTAGAACATCATCTAATGTTTCAACAAGTCCAAATTTCATCTTGTCTTTCATTTGAATTTCTTTAGTTCCAGTAGTTCATGTCTCAGCTTCACAGCCAATTCCACTATTTCCCATGCAATCTGATCATTGATCACTCAAATTTTTTCCAACCCCATCTGAACGACACTTGTCTCTTCCTAGTAATTTTGCATCTAAGAATTTTACAAAAGTAATTTTCTTCTTACCCTCATTTATAGTGGATTGAAATTCAATTTTACTCCTAAGAGTAACAAATTATTCTTCAAGACCCTAACAGTCTTGCACTTCTCTTCTAGTCTGGATAAAAGGTCATTTATGACATTTTCTTATTCTTAAATTCTATGCATTAGTTCCACAACGTCATCTGTGCTTTCATGGAATGAAGACTGAACTCTTACTAGTTATATAGTGGTTCAATTTCTGCTACAAGCTCATCAACATATTCCAATGATTCTTTCACCATTTCCTTCCACTTATTTCCTCTCTTACAATTATTATCAAGCATGGAAAACAAATCCTTAATTTGAATCTTTGGATCACAATTAAGAGTAATCTTATTATCTCTTCATTTACTAATCGGGGGTTAGGAGTTTTCAATGGTAGCCACCAGGGAAGCATGGTTTCTAGTTTTAAATTCTAGTTTTTATTTATCACAAAGTTCATTATCATTTTCTTCCTCTTCACAGAGAAATCTATTCTTTGGTAGTTTTCTTCTTGATTTAAAGTCTCCCTTTTTCAAAAAAATTTTCTGAGGCTTCTTAATATTTTCATAATCGCTATTCTCATCACAGAACATTCTTATGCATTGAGCAGCAATGTGACCAAATTTTCCACAACGAAAGCAAGCTATAGGTAACTGCCCATTTAATTTCCCTTTTCCCTTCTGGAACTTCTTTGCAATGAGAGGAAGCATTTATTTATCCTCATCATCTTCACCACTACTATCTTTTTAGATTTTCAGTTTCTCAATGGATTGGAACGTCATTTCCATGCTCAATCGAGTCATAGCATATTCTGGTTTGACACTCATTTCATATGCCACTAGGCTGCTCAGTAGATCATCCATAGAATGTTTGGAAAGATATATTTCCCCAATGGCTGACACCTTTTCATTGTACATGGGTGGAAGTATTCTCAGTATTTTCATCATAATTTCAACATCTTAAATTTCTTATCATAGGCCCCGAATTGCTTCAACCACTTCAGTAATTCGATTGAAGATGGAGTCTTCATTCTCATCAGGATGCATCTTCAGATCATCGAACCTATTGTGCATCACTTGTAGATTCAGCTCCATCACATTGTTATATCCTTCTTAAATATTTTCATGTTTATCCCACATGGACTTTGTTGAGGTGCAACTCATCAATTTTAGATAGATCTAATCCAAAAGGGATGTGGTGAGAGCATTCTGTGCTTTAACATCTTCATCGAGGATTTTACTATCTACATCAGTCATATCCAGTCCTATTGGATTAGAAAGGATTATACCTTACACAGTGGAAAACAGAACTTCCATTCCAAGGGATCTTAGATGAGATCTCATTCTGTTCTTCCAAATCTAAAAAATTATTCCATCAATGAGGGGGGCTCCCCTAACACTTTCTGAATTTTCCATGACTACAAAGGACATATCTAACATAAGTAACCTCCCTATGATACCACTTGTCGGACCTCGAGATACCCTAAAAGGGGAGGGGTGAATCAGGGTGTCAACATTTTATTTTTAAAAACAAGGATCTTTTTCCCACGTTGGTAGGAACAAGTTAAACCTGTATGATGAATATGATTAGCAATGAAACATTCACATGCAATGAGATGACACAATAATTTTTATGTGGTTCACTGCTAAGGGATACATCCAAAGAGAATACACTGAAAAGTTCCCGGTCATACCAAATTACAATATTCTTTACTAGATATGGATTATAAAGGTTCAAGAAAAGTCACTCTGTCCCAGGCTCACTACCTTTACAATTGTTCAGGGATATCCCACTGTGTCCCTTAGGTCACTACCATTGACTCCCCATAGCTCACTGCCTTTGGTGAAGTCCCACTCAGTTTATAGACATGAAAGTATCTTCATTAGTTCTAATGAATACATCATATGTTTTATGTAGAGGCTCTCTTGAAGTCTAACTTCCACCCGTAGAAGAAACTCACTTTGCACCAAATGTATCGGGAGAAATTCTAGCTTTCGCGCAGCCCCAAAAAGACTAGCCTGCTTCAACCACACCTGGCGCGTTTCTCCAAGCTGGTGTGCAATTTTTAAGATGGTGCACGATTTCACCTCTACCACTTCCACGAAACATGCTTTTTCAACCTAAAACTTGCGCGACTCACACTCTTTTCCTCCAAAACCAGTTTTGGAAAACAACTGTCAACTGTTGCGCTTCTTCAAATCCAGGCACGCAAGTGTCACCAAACCACCTGAGTGACACCTCCTTTTCCAACTCCAAATATTGGTGACTCACACCATTTCTTTCCCAAACCACCTTGTACGCACAACAAACACCTATCACACAACTTATACTTGTGCGTCCCAACTTATACTTGCGTTACCACTACACTTGCATGACGAGAGCTCTAAATTTCTTTATGTCTTGAACTTAGTTAGAGAAGAATAAGGGTGGTCCTCTATTTATAGTCATTATGGACACCCTACGCGATGGTGCAAAAGTCTCCTCTCGGCAATCAACTCTAGCCACCCTAGTCTCTGCCGCTATAGTCAGTTGCACAACCAAACCCATAACATGGGCCCCCTTATTCCCTTTCTATATTATGATGTTCTGATATTGAAAAACATATGGTGCGAATGTTTCTAATCCTCTAAGTAATCGGCGTGCAAGTCCCTTTTCCAAAAAACTTTTCTCCATTTTTCAATTTTGAGGTCCAGAAATTTGGCCAACACTGGAAAACGGTTCCACCTTCAATACTGTTATCTTCTTGAACTATACATTCACTTTGCTAACTCATATTCCGTACATCCACTGAGGATTGGAAACAGACACAAAACATACTCCAATTTATTCAAAGAAAACCATGGTTCCAACAATCCCAAAGTCTTCAAGAACAATATAAATGTTTTCGAAAATATTATATCACTATCAGTGCTCAAACCATAATAAATTTATCATAGTAGTTTATCATTTGGTAATTGAAGAATATCAATGGTGGATGACATTCCCGTAAGGCATCGTTAGTTCCATAGGATACATTGTAAAAAACAAATTTACAAAACCCAAATTATACCACTCGATTAATTTAATCATTGTATTAGGCATGTTCAGGATAAAACCCATTGAAATAGAGTGTATGTTTTAAATTAATTCAGAAAATAAAGGCTTAAATTGTTTGGATCTATTTGGGAAGAGAGAAATAATAGTACTATGGTTTAGGGGGTGAATCAAGATGATGAGGTATACCATGTTTAGTAAATTTTGGGTTTTTTACTATAGATTTCATTGATTATTGGTTTTTTTCATTATTGATGTCTGAATCGGTTCATCATAGATCCTTGGTCTAGGAATCCTACCCTAACAATGTGATTACACCTTTTAAATGGTCATCTACCTGGTTCAGTCAAAAAATTAGGTGACCAAAAACCATTTTAAAATATAACCTTCTGAAGTTTTATAGAGTACATACACAAACTAAGACAATTAATCAATGATGTAAAATAATACTCTTAAAATTACAAGAAATGGTTAATTGATTAAAATAAAAATTGATTTAGAATTAAATAAATACTATTGTAGAAATCAAAAATCATGAATAATAAATTTAAAATAATCCCTATTAACACATCCTCCTTCAATCATGTCACCTAACATTAATGGAGTACTCACTCATGATGAGAGTGAGCAGCACCGGTAATCGAAAAAAAGGTGGAGAATAAAGGCTCTGGATCATCATTCCTTCATCTTTTGGAGTCACAGTTGCATCATTTGTTCAAATAGTATATTGGAATGGTAGATATGGGTCTTATTTATTGGTTTTTCTCATCCAAATCCCAGGCATGTGTCACGTGTTTTTTCTCTACATGTTGATATTGTCAAGACATGTACTTGGGTTACACATCATGTAACCTATATCAGGTTTTTACTCCACTATGTCGAATTAGGGGATTCTCCATTGATTATTTGACATTCATCATGATGTGTACTAACAATACATGACGTGTAATTGTGTTTCGCATTGTGTATGACTATTATGACATGTCTCATGAAATTATGTTTTAATTGATATTGTCACGAGGTGTTCTCTTATTACATGATGTTTAGTCATTTTTTCTTAATATTCAAGATCCTCCTCTACTCAACAATCTGGAGTCACACGGCAATGCTTCGCTCACTGTGAAAAGGGTTGTTCGACTCATATTTCCATATATTTTTGTTAATTTTTCATGAATCCATCATTTCCTACCATAAAACATAAAACAGGTCAAATTATTCCAAAATTGGAATGATTAATCATTTAAATAAACAAGTCAATATTAAAAGAATACTCTCAAAAATATTAATTAAATAAATATATTAGTGGACTATAATTATCTAAATGATGAAATAAAAATATAAAAAATAATAGAAAAGGGATGAGTTTAAGAGGGTTTTTTTCAAAAAATACATTCTAAAAACCGATCATACTATTATATAAAAATTCTTTCAAAACATTAAATTGAAGGATTTAGAATCCATTGGTACTTAAAAATAATAATTAACACGAAATTAAAGGTACACTTCTATATTTATCATTGATCCTATGAAAAAAAACTGTTTATTTATTTAGAACCCTACACGATTTCTTCAAAATATATATTCACAAGATACTTTCAAAACATTGAATAAATTTTTCAATGTGTTATAAATATTGACACAATGAGTGGGAACTCAAATTTGTATTATCTTATTAGTAAAATGAAATAACAAATACTTCTTCATGGAATTTTGAATGGTAAACATCATGGAGGAAATGCATTAAATCAGCCAAGCTGGAAATAATGAGGTACATGGGACATAATAATTCGTCTAAAATAAGTAAAAATGATTAAATTTTTGAATTTCTAACCATAAATATTGTGATTTTGTAAAATACATGAAATTGTAAAAAAAATTCAAATTTGATGAAAAAATATTCTATAAATGAGGTTTGTAATTTTTTACATAAGGATATTGGGAATTATTTAAATAAATTCCCCAATCCATGATCAAATTAGCTATATAGTTCTCAAAAACACCCTTCCAAAAACGATAAGGGGAAAGCCATTATTCATACAATTTAAGTGGGTTGGGAGAATGAAATGGTGAAAGTTACACTTACCATATAATCTAAATCTTTAAATATATTATTTAATAATGTAATTATAAAATATTTTATATATGATGAACATTTATAAAATATCTTATCACCATCTAAATGATTAGATGCTGACATGGAATTAGAAAAACCTAATGGAACGATGATTACATATTAGGTCTAGAACTCCTCTCTGATAGAGGTTTATGGGGATAATCATCCTATAACTATATTTATACTCAATGATGTTGAATGTGATTTTATATTTAGAGTTAAATAAAATTCATTATATGTATTCTATATCAATTTCCAAGGAATCAAAGTAAAATGTGATATTCTAAATCATTATAGCAGTGTTTATCTGTTAGAGTATGGAAATTAAATTCCAGTGGGAGTTAATTACATTTTATTTTTCTTACTACCTATTCACGATGGATATTTATATCATCTTTCTTAGGAGAATGTAAATATTTATGAAATTCTTATTATTTAGTAATATACTAATTTATTTTCAATAGGATATCCAAGTAATAACATATGTTACCACCTTCCCATAATATAATGAAATGTTTTTGACCAAAGATATGGTTCTCGTTGATTCCTGGACAAAGATGAGTATATCATTAGTGTGTAGAAGATGTGATGGTGTGTAGACATCAATAAAAGCTTGGATTATATTTTAAATTAAAATGTGTGAGATATTGTCAATACATCTTATCAAATTGTCCTCAAAAATGGAAAACCAAAGATCGGAGAGTGGTTCACACAGTTTGACTCCTCTAGAAAATTAAATGAATTTCATTGGTGACCCTTTTATGTGAATGAATAGCCTTGATGAGGTGAGTATGATGGTAATGAATTTAGTAAGATCATCAGATAAAATATATTTCCTATGGAATGAATTTGATAATATCAACTTCAATATGTCAAATTCATTGGAGGTGTTAATAATTAGTGAAAATCTCTCTTACAATGTTTTCCTATTCATCATAATTAAACTATAAGAGGCTACGAATAAAATGTTCTAAATGATTCTACTGGGTAAAAAACCAAACTGATTTGGAGTGATACATTTTTTCATAATTTATCTCATCCTGAAAATGATGATCTTACTATTAAGCATAGGTACAGTGCCCCCACGACAAATTCTCCTAGAGCCTTTTATATAAATTTGACCATATTTTTTTTTGAATCAATTCAAAAACAGTGATATGATTCCATACAGAATAAATACATGATTAAATAAGTCCCTAATATCATTAGTCATATCATCCTACACAACATCCCAATATAATATAAAGAATTTATTTGTGAATCCAACCATACCACAAGTACTATACATGTTAAGAGAGAAGATATATGCTTTGGTATACACATTTGAGGGGGGATTTTGTGATATCTTGTTTGTGTGTCTCATCAAAACATATGGTTATGTTTTTAATCATTCTTGATGTGATATCAAATCCATCATCATAGTAAAATTTCTTAATGTATTACACTACTTCATTGGAATGGTAGTCCTCATAGGTGAGAATTCATCCATTAATACAAATGGAATTATTCCATATCCCTGTTATTTTCTCCATATATAGTCTATGAAAGAACATCGAGTTCTTATCCACATTATTAATCCATTTATCATTTTTGTTATGATGACACTACATTTCTTTGATAGTGAGAAGATTTTCTATCTTTGAGTGTGATCCTAATTCCTCTCTAGATGTATAGATCAGATTCTTGATCCTGAATTAGGATAATCAAAGTATTTCATCATCCCCTATGATGTCAATATCATGTTTAGAGAAGTATTTTCTACTCCATTCAATTAAAAATTCATTAGAATGTCTGAATTCCTTATAATTGATTTGTATATGACTTTCAATGGGTAGAAATTTCCATAAATCAAGAATTTCCTCCCTTCTTCCTTGAGGGACAAGCCATGCATTATTAATGAAAAATTGAAGAGGAATTTTCCTTTTCATATGGGTGGAAATTTCAAAAATAATTTTTCTATGATATGAATGATGCTTTAATGGGGTATACACTGAGACCCCATTTTCATCACTCATACCATATATCTATATAAAAAATAATACATGACTACTTATCTATCTCACATTAAAGGTATACTTATTTCATGTAAATTAATCTCAAAAACCTGGGATGTAAGAATGATTTCATTGATAAATGCTGGAAGAGAATTGCAATGTAGCAATTTTATTATTACTGGATCAAATTCATTCTTTAGATTTCCTATCAGTGTTGAATTCCCCCATTATCACCAATTTATTTCCTATATTTCCTATGATACCCTCAATATATTTTAATATCTCCTTTCTTGTAATATATGTTGTGGATATAAAAAAAGAGATAGATATCTTACCACATGTCATGTTGAAGGGGAATGAGACTACTAGAGTCAGCTTATTGCACGTTCAAATTGTAGATACTTTAATGTTTTAGTATAAAAAGATAATACATTTTGTATTCATGTGAATTTTGAGAGACAAAGTCAAAACCAAGATAATTCCACTTTAAGGGTCTCAAATTCTAAATAAATAATTTTTTGTTCACTGATACGAATCAGAATTGTTTTATTAAAAAATAATGTGTTTAAAGGCTCTATCAATTTAGTAATACCTTTTAGCTCAACAATTTAAATAATGAATCATTATTTTTATTGAGATTTGTCTCTAATTAGAGGCCCCTTTTGAGGAGTAACCTCAACTTGAGCTTTCACTTTTCTCCCTATCCCTATTTTCCTTACACCTTCTAGGACTTTTTTAATTATTGAATCTTTCACTACATCAGATACAATAATTTACTTATCATTAGTTTCCAAAACATTAGTGTCATCCAT
Organism: Viscum album; assembly: GCA_963277665.1. Lineage (NCBI taxonomy): Eukaryota > Viridiplantae > Streptophyta > Magnoliopsida > Santalales > Viscaceae > Viscum > Viscum album. The sequence continues at coordinate 729,340,613 of OY728143.1, read as the reverse complement.
AGTCTATTCATTAATCTCTATATCCTCAACCCTATCAAGCCAAAAAATCCAACTTAGTGGGGGTGAATTTGTTACATCCCTTTAATTGAAAAAGTGTTTTTTTAGACACAATAATTTTGGTAGCCTTAGTAAATATGATATTTAAGATCTTCCTATCCATTTTAGTTTCATTAGTGTTGAGTATATCTGGCCTAAGAAAATTGGTGAGCTGTTCAGCAAGGAGTTTTCAGTCATCTAGTACTGTTAGATATTCTCAGAATACCTAGTTTTTTGACATAGTGTTCTTTCATACTTCATAGTCAAAATCCTCCTACATCCTTATGTTTTTCCTGGGGATTATCCCATGTCCTCTATTTTAATGGATCATCATGCTATCCTCTATGGGCATCATGATATTATAAATGTTTCTATTTAAATCTTCCAGTATATTCACTTAGAAAATAGAATTGACTATCTCTATATATGCCCATTTTTCTTATTTTTCTGATCAAGTATCAAGAATTCATCATGAGTGTGACATTTATGGAAATACTTAGCAACTTCTTCATAATTAATAACATTAAAACAAGAATTAATGTTTTTTCATCGCATACACCTCATCATTTTGTTGTGTTGAGGCCTATCGAGAGGGGCATATATCCTAACCAAAACTGTTTTTTATTTTCTCATCACTAGACCTTCCCACTACATCTCCATTAGAGGGTCTTACAGCCAAGTTGAATTGTTAAACTAGGGGAAGAATATTTTCTTCCCATTCCTCAAGAGTAAAATATCATCAATGTGACCTCTTACCTTGGTGAATCCTCTGTTTCAATCATTAAAAATGTGACTGATGAATACAAAATTAATAAAAAAACATGAGATTCTTTTATTAGTGTATTTTTATATTGATGTAATCTTCATTTTTTAAGAACCTCCTCCTCCACCAGACTGTTAAATGTCAACCACTTCCCGTACTCTATCATAGTTCATAAACCACATTTTTTTTATTTCTATTCATCTAAAAAAGATTTCAAACAGATGATCTAAGTTACACTAGATTCATTAGTGAAAATTCAACAATTTCAGCCTGCACATATTAATCCAAATTTGAGAGGGGGAGGGTATAGGTCAAGGTTCCTTTCCTATTGACAGATTCCTAAGAATTGATGTTTCTAGAAGACTGACACAAGACTCCACACTCATCATTACATTCATTAGAGTGGAATACCATATGATAATAGACCAACTCAATTACATTCATTATCAATTCCTAAAACCACAATATCATCACATTATTTCAAGTATTATTATTAAATTTCAATAATTTTTCATCTTTTGGAATTATGACCCATGTGATTATAGGTTATCTTGAGAGGTTCAGTCATTCCTCAACCATTTCATAGTTTGCTGAGACATGGGTACTACTTCCCTTCTAGATGATACTTTCAGAAGTTGGTGGATCATAATATAATAATGATAGGGTTTATATATGTTTCACCACATTCATGAATAATAAGGTTCTTATGATGAATATGTTTCTCCCAAATATCACACACGAAGAACAATTTTTTTAGATCAATCTCAAACATCATCCTTCATTTTCATACATGAAGTAAATTATTTTATAGAGATCAAAAAGTGTTTTTATTGTTGGATAAATAAATTTTTTTTTGTTGATCTTATATCTCTATTCTTAGTTGGTTAGCAGGATAAGGATGACAGAAAAAGTCTTATATTATATTATAACTATTACCAATACAAGGATGAAAATGGGAAAATATTACAATATATTTTTTGGTGGGATTACCCAAAACATATAATGGAAACCAAGATATTTTGGTCATATTATATCACAAAAAATTCATCATATTTCTTTTTAATAATATAATTTTTCTCTCATTATTATATTATTGTGATATATATTATAAAAGTTGTAAGTATGTATGGGGTAATATATTCTATTGTATATTATTAGGATTCAAGGCATTCATTAATGTTCTAGAGATCTATTCATAATTCATTGATTACAGAGTTGAAAATTATCATTTCAAATCATCCATATATAGAGGGTTATTCTAATAGTACCATTCACACCAAAGATGATTTGCTAAAAAATGTGTCTATTTAATTTTTTTTGGAAAAACTAATTCCTATGTTGGAATTTGCTTAAAAAATATATATTTCACTCAAGAACTAAGATGGATCCTAATTAATTCATCCATTTTAGTAGGTAAAGAACTCCAATTTGATGGAATAGATTGTGATAAATAAATCTAGAAGGACCTAATCTAGTTGGGGAAATGGGAAGATAATGTTATAGAGATTTAATAGAACAACAAGGAAACATAGGCTAAATATAAATGTTATTTGGACAATTGATAGTGAGAACTAGAGTTTAATGTTAGTGGTATGTTATTCCTCTTAATATCACTATGGAATATGGTTATTATTTTTGAAATAGGGGAATATTGATCCCATGATATGTTGTTTCTTTTATATCCATGATCATGTATATAAAATTTGTTATATCTTAGGGCTTCCACATTGTCTATCCCATTTTAATGATCAATTCTATGTATCTCTATAGAGAAAGTACATACCTCATTTTTCACATTTTCTGAACTCATAATATCTACCACTGGAGCATGTTCTATCATATGATGAATAAGAAACATAGATTTTGGAATGAAGTGAGAATGTTTTGTGGGACAAGAAAACTCACCTGGTGAATGTTTTTTTTTGAAAACCCATTTATTTTATAAAGCTATGTGGAAACAAAAGTATGTGATGAGAAATAAATATCATCATTTATTTGTATACGAGTGAAATAACGTCATGTTAACAATTCATTTAAGTGGAGGAGAATGTAACATAATGATATTTTATGATATACTTATCCTTAAATATATTTTATTTGATTTATAGTATTATTTACAAGGAACAACATGTTTAAATGGACTACGATAAACTATTGTTTTTTATTTAAAATATAACTATTATAGTTTAGAAATATAGTTTTTAATAATATGTTCTATTTGGACTTATAATATCATTCAGGAGTTAGGTGAGATATTTTTTATATTACTCTCTATAGGGTTGCTTACAGGGAATAAGAAAGATGATAAATGTTTTCTTAGGGGTGGATACCCTCCTCAGTGGCATGGTTTTATTAGGTGGTTGGTTTTACCCACCATCCTTATATTATTCCCCCATATTCATGGGGATATGATTTTCATCCAAAGAAATAGATATTTCTATTTATTCCACAAAAACAAATGTGGATAAGTTCCTCTCATTTTATTTTAGATTGGGATAGGTATTCCCAATACATACTCATGGTTAGATTCCTTTTTCAGTGGATTTTGTATCCACCATTCTATGAGCACATTTAGGGTAGGAATTCTGCATGGGAGTCAATGTTTCCCCCAAATTCCCACGTTTGGGATTATGATTCCCTATAGCCATACACCTTAGTCTAGTGATAACAAAATATCCATTGCATAATTGTTTACATATCAACTCAAGCAACCTTAACTTGAAAATCCACAATTATAATATTGAATACAATTTTTTAGTTACTCAATACAAAAAAAGCATTGTTTTCAGAATTAGAGTGTTAATAAAATATTTTACATAAAAAAAACTTGTATCTTTCAAAATGAATTTTATTTTTTTCCACTATAGAAATAAATCTTTATTTTACATTAGGTCATCAATATATTTGAAAAAATTACATATGTGAGATATTAATAAATTCATATTGAACTTGATACACTTCTTTATAACCTGATGGAATTTAAATAAATATAAAGGGGCATGCTCAAACAATCCATAATGGGTTGCAATCCATTGAATCCAAAATGGAATAAATAAGACATTATAGTATATAATATTTATATAATAATCAAATAGTTTCATATAACTGATTACATTACCATGTAATGTATCAATGGAAGAAATAATAACTTAAATAATCACATGGAAAATAATAACTAATTTCATTATTATATAATACATAATATCAGTCTTCTTAATATTACTATTATGTCCTTATGAACATAAATCCCACATAAATAGGCAACACATACTCCAAATAGCCAATCTAGCCTCTCTCATGAGAAGTAATGATACATAGAGGGGCTATATATTTTTAGTCCCATCAGTCACTAATTATGTTCAATTAATTTATCACATGAAATAATGAATAAACAATTCATAACCAATATGTTTCCTTAATCAATTCGCATTCATATTGATCTAACTAGTATATAAATTATTAATATTTCCATAAAAAATAATTCCAATAACTTTCTTGGTAATAACCCTTCAAGTTGACATTGTATAGTGTAATGGGTATATAATTAACCCAATAATAGAGAACATAATATAGACATAGTTGCTGCGATAAAGAATATATCCATGATATTCAATTGATAAAACATAAAGAATAAAAATAAATACAATAGAGAGATAAATAGGGAAAGAGAACATAAAAATTCGAAACAAGGTGGAGTATGAAAAATAAATTCATAAGATCATTTAATGGAAAATACATGAGAAATTTCTCCATATGAGATATATCATTTATATTTTTAATGGAAAATTGATGGAAAGTTATTTAAATAATTTTCATAAATTTTTTAATACGTTTGAAAAAACAAATATATAATTCACCTAAAAAATAAATTTTCATTAGCATTAAAAAAACAATAAAAACATTGATTTTAAAATATTTCCCTATATTTATTTCTTGAAAATAAAGTTTATTAAAAAATATTAAATGTGGAGGGTATTATAAGTATATAAATTAAATTAAAAAATTTGTTTATTTATTCATCTAAAATATTATCATAAATTTCCAAATAGAGAAATATTTGGACGAACTTAGTAAGAAATTATTATAATGACCTTATAAATGGGGAAATTAATAGTATTAATGAACATTTTTTATGAAGTTTCATGATGTTTCACACATGGAATATGAAATGAAAACATTATTTTCCATGTTTATAGATGAAAGTCAAAAATTAAATTGGTAGATGTCCCTAAAAATATTCCATTTAAAAGAATTTCACAGAAGAAAAATTAAACATGAAATGACGTTAATAAATTTTTGAATTATGTTGAATAATATTCTATAAACAATATAAAAATTATTTAAATACAAAAAATTTATTCAAGACTATGAGGTAAAGATAACGTTGTGACCTAATAAAAGGTAACCATTTGATTGGGTTTTGAACCAAATTGGTGTGAATTGTCAGGATGAATTAAAAACTAGAGAAAATGAAGTGATACTATAATATACTACAATGGAATTTTGTAGACACCAAATATAAAATTATGTAGTTTAAGAATAAATATTATAAATTAATGAAAGTTAATTACCTAAAAACAAACCTTAAGACTTATGAAATGTATTTATCAAAGAACATGAAAAAAAGAGATATAAAATCAATGTGAAACATAGAATAATACAAAACTATAAAAGAGATAATACATTAATAGGGTATTATTTACCCAATATAAATTGAATAACTTTATATTAATAATAAATCATCAAGGAATATAAATTGAGACAAATAAATCTTACCTTACCCATCCAAAATATATTTTTTTATGACCCCACTTTAATAGAAAGTTGAAAACCTTATTTAAAAAAGTAGAATACCACTACTTTCTGAAGGAGCTCACAAATAGATTAATCACAAGACTATGATTTCTTGAGTCATCCACTCAAAATCTTTCCTAGTGTATATAACCAACCTCTGTGTCTTGATCCATGATGATAAGTTCATCGAGGTGAGTAACCTTTTTGTCCATTGTCTAAATGAATTCTTTCATGGTGATTTTTCATTGGTTGAATCCCTGAGCTATGATTCAATCTTGCTTGTATATCCATGCTTCTTGGTCCTCGGTGGAAGAAACTTGCAAATTACTATAATATATTTATAAAATCTCCCAATTTGATGTGATGGGATTAAGGACTATTTCATTCATTTATCCCTTGGAGTGGTGTAAGATTTTCAAGGACTCCCCTTCCTCTCCATCCATCCCACAAAGTTCACCGCATGGATCTCCATTGTCCCTATCTTGTAGGTCTATGTTTTTATTGATTCCACCCTTCTTGGCCGACCAGTTTTCCATTGGTTTAGGCAAATGATAATATTATTTTCTTCCCTTGGGTCTTTTCCTCTGGACCACAATGAATTTCCCAATGTCGCGCTTCCCTTTTTACCACTTCATTCTTCTTGGGTTGTAAAAGACCTTTCCCTTGGAAAAAGTCCAAGCTATCCACTGAGAATTGGCTGTGACTATCTTCTCCAAGATCCTCCTCCTCAAGATTCAATGGTTTCAATTCCTCCACCAAGACATTAATTTATTTTTTTAATTCAACCCATGATCCATCTTTGTGGGACCTCAATCTGCACAAAGAATCCACCCTACCTTCTATGGTCTCCAAACCCATACTCTTTCCCATACACCTAACCTTCTAAAGAGAATATGGAATTGGGATGGGAGTGTTTGGTTCCAAAGGCCCCCAGCCACTAACCCCATCCAGCCCCTATTATCCATGAAAATATTATATTGCAGCATGTAGAAAACTCTTCCGCTATAGTGACATTCTAGCTATCTAGACCATCGTGTTGACCATAGACGCATCACTAAATGGGGGTACTGACAAGGATGGACCTGTGGCTCACTCAAATACACAACCCATAAATTGAGGTGCCAAGATTTTATTCTCCCACATCCGGCCATGGGGGTCCCTAGATCCGTGGACATCAATCACTAGCGAGCTCGTTTCAGCTTCCTTTGAGCTGTCCAAATCTGGTCGTTGATCCTCCATGACCACCTCCACGAAATTGTCTTTATCTGTTCCATCCACCTACACTACTTCCACTCCACTCACCTTTACTTGTCTAATTCCCAAATCATTCCTTAGATAGGGAAGGACATCCACAACCAGTGGCTCTAGTGCCTTGGCCTTATCAACCTTCACTACTACAAGAGCTTCACCCATAGTCTGCCCATCCACAGCCATGCCTATAAACTCAGAAGACACCAGTGCATAGTTTTCCAACACTTGTTCACACAAACCCTCCAGACCCAAGACGTTTCCAGCCCTGACATCTACATCAACCCTTTATTGCTGACCTGAGGCTTTTCCAAGCCTCTCTGCTGGACAAGAGGGCCTCCTGTTTGTGACCTGGTAATGGAAGTTTGACGCTGAATAACCCAACCGACCGCAAATCAGGAAGAAATAAATCCATGTTTCATAAACCATAGCTTGATTCCATCAAAACATCTCCCCAAATGTAATACGCCTCCACTCATCTAGTGTTTGTGATACATCCACTTCATACAAACTTTCAGATTAAAAGGGTGACTCACATTAGCTATACGATCATCACAGAAGAGGAATCATCCTACCAGTTTACCTAGCATACAGATGATATATGGATTTTGTAAGGGCAAGGGAAGGTTCAAGATACTAGCCCTTGTTGTGACAGAGGGTGATTCCATGTTCATACAAAAATCAAAAGACCATCTGAGAAGAATGAACATGAAATTGTTGCATCTTTTGGGAGCCTGAGACCAATCACATATCAGATCTTCTTTCGATGAAAAATATATCATCAGGTGGAGTTTATCCATAAGACCCATAACAACGTTATCTTCCATGTCCCAATTTCCAAAAATGATGCGGTCAAACTCATCAACCAAGGACCTACGATGACTGAAACAAGCCACCATGGTCAGTTTTAGAAGACATGAGGCCTTGGAGAACTCTTACACCATGATTGAGAGCCAAGGATCTCGATAGTGAAGATCTAGAACCATTGGGATTAATTGAATCGTCGGGAATATAGGGAGAATTCAGAAGTTAGAGAAACAAAAGGAAAAGATAATAATCATCCAAATGTTATCTTGTTTATTACCCCTACGTATATGAGATACAGATTCTACATCTAGTTCTTTTTATATAGACATGATGGTCATTTCATGGAAGCCACATTCTCTTTTACATAACAAAATTTTAAAATGTTTTTTTGGATATTAAAATTATATAGAATTAAAAATGATTAAGATTTTAGTATAATGATAGGGATTGGAGATATATAATTTATAATATAATAATTAATTTAAAAAAATGGATCAAAATAACATTTCACTTAAAAAATAAAACGATGTGGACATACTAAAATAACAAAAGATATAATAGCTTCGGATCCCATACCTTTTAATGTAGTCTCTTAAATAATAATCGGAACGCCATAGAATATTTGAGACCCCATATATAGAATATTTTGAGAGTAAATTATAGTGAAATTGTGTAACACGACAATATTTTATGATATAATTATCTATAAATAAATTTTATCTCTCTGATAGATTTCTTTTCTTGTAACTACGAGTTTAGACATACAGCGACACACTACTGAAATATTATTAATTAATTTGAAGTTATTACATAACTATTGGATTGGTTGAAATGACTAGGAATATCTAAATTATTAACAATTCTTGTTTTAAAAATGAATTAAATAAATTCGTTGTTAATAAATTTTTAAAAATCTATAATAAAAAATCATTTCATTGTAAAAGAGATGTCTTCCTAAAAAACTGGTTTCCCTTAAAATGTCTTTTTATCTTCAAAAATTAAACTATTCCCTATTTAAAAATAAATTTAGTGAGTTTTATTTATTATAAATTAAATCAAATGTTCAATAATTTATCTAATATTATTTCTAGTTATATGATATGAATAAGCCTTGTCTATTGTATAAAACTATATTTCTTCTAATATATGATTTTACAATATTTGACAAAATAATATTAAAATTAATTATTGATATTTATATAGAATTAATCATACAAAATGGATACCATTTTTTGAATTAGGATATCAATTATTTTTATATATGGCAATTATTTTTTCCATTATAAACTATAACCTTGATAAATTATTGTCAACTCGATAAGTGTAAAATATGTAAAATAGGGTTAAAACATTACTATAAGGATTTAAAATTTTTATAACACAAGCCTTAATCATATTGGAATAGTGATGTTTAGACATTTACATAAATTCATTTAATATATATCTTATTGGTTCCATTTTCATGGGTTATGATATTTATATTATTTTAATAATATAAGAAACAAAACAACTCACTATATTAACATTAATATCTCTAAAAATTTTAAATAACAAAAAATAGGGGTTAAGATAAGTTATAAATTTATATTTAAAATATGAATTAAATTTCTTATCATCATATTTTTTTATTTATTAGTGATTGGAAAACTACTTTTAATTCTTGTGTAACATCGAAAAAATATTTATTCAGTTAACATATAATGAAAAAAAATGATTTGAAGAATATTAAAAAGAATATAATTTGAATGAATTGTTTTGACCCCAATTTTATTGAAAAATAAAATATATTACATATTTTTTAAAATAATGACTTCAAATTTATTTATTTTAATTATGTTTTAATTGTCAAAGTATTTAAATTGTTGAAAAATGTCTGTGGTTATATTTTAAAATTAATTTTTTTTATTAATTGATATGAAATTCATAAAAATACTATATTTAATCAAATAAATGAGATATAATTAAAAATAAAAAATATGTTTCCATTATTGGTGACATTTAATTTTATTGTATCGTTCTTGTACCTTAATAAATTATAAACACTGATATAATTATAATTCTCAAAATGGTTAACATGTGGGAGGGGGGAAACCAAATGATAATGTTGAAAAAATAACTAAATACAAATATTATTGGATGATATAATTTTGACACTTATTCATCTCATGTTCTTGTTATATATATTTTTATATATTTTCCTTGAAAATTTATTTATAGTAATATAATACATTAAGTAATTGTAGAAGTGAATGTACATACACTAATAAAAACGTACATCTTCTGGTCTATTTCTAATGACTTTTGAGCCTTCTATATCATCCACACCCTACCAAAATAAATTACTAACTTCTTTTTTGACATCATATTTTATGAATTATTCAAAAATACCATTCCTTCATGTCTTATGGTATGATCTAAAAGGGGATTTTTAGTGAAGAGTTATAACTCGTAACTAATAGTTTTCAAGATTATTTATTATTCCACCTCATATAAATTAATTGTATCCGATAAAAATACTTAATTATGTATCTTATATATGCTGAATAATTATTATAAGATTGTGACAATCATTTTCCACATTCCACCCATCTATTTGATAATGATAACATGAACCATGCATACATAGGGACTACCACCTCAATAAAGCAATGCAATCCATTTCTCATTTCTTTATTACATGGATGTTAATATCGATATGTTTATTAAATATATAATACCAATATTTGATAATAATTGTTATGAAAGGGTGAATATTTCCTTATAATTTTGTTCCATCCTTTGAAAAGTCAAAACAATACTAATATATACATATGACCTACCATCTCTAAGAATAGTGTAATTTAATTTCCAATCATTATATTTTATAAATGATGTTAAATATTTATATATATATATATATATAATTAATATGAAATTTTTATCATGATTAAATTTTTATTGATGATTTAATGATAATCGAAGTACAAGGGCTTGAACTATTGAACAAAAATCATAATGAAAAAGGAAACATTTTACCCAGAGAAATAAGTATTTTAATAATGAATTGTTAATAAATTGGTATTGAACTATAATAAGTGGATAATATATGATATTATAAGTGTGTTGATGAATTTATTATAGAATAATAATAAATTCAAATTTATTATAAAAGAGTATAATAATCATTCAAAGGATATTGAACTTGAGTTCATGGTTTTATGTCACTATCTCAGTATATATCACGACTATTTTTTATTAAGATTATAATGAAGAAAATCTGGATAGAAATCTCAATTATATCTTTAATTTACTTCTCTTATATTAATTTCTATAGATTATATGTTTTCCATTCATTTTCATCCCTTAAATAACTAAATATATTGAAATAATATTTTTAAATAAAATTAACTATATAATACTATTTAGTATAGAATATTTTTATATATAATTATGTTTAAAATAAAATCAGTAATTTATTTAAAATACACATATTATTTTTTAAATCAATTTTCACAATTGTTTTAATGTTTAAAAAGTGGTTTAAAATGAATCTATGGGTAGTTTTCTGAATAAGTAACTTTTAACTTTTTACTGAAAATGTTAATATAATATTTTTTTACCCACATGGAAAGAATTGAATTTCCCAACTTCATGATCAGAAAGTTCATGGAAGATTACATTACATGTTTCAAAGGTAATTTTGAAATGAAAAATTTCACTTAAATATATTAAATTTATTATTTTTCAATAAGTGATCTCAAATTAAAAAGGGTATTTTTCTCAAGAAATATTCCAAGTGATATTTTATTTGAATTTTCATCAACGATGAAATACAAATGCTTCTTTAGATCTATTACATGAACAGGCTCATATACCCTAGTACCTTGATTCATGATTTGGCAGTAATATATCCTAATGTGTGTTCCTAATCCCCATGGGTTTGTGTCTAGGACTTCACATCATTCTATATTGAGTGGGAATAGTTTTTCAGCATTAATATAGTATTACAAATAGGTAAATATCAGCATGATCAATAAAAACACATAAATAAGACAGCAACCTAAATTAAACAGGTAAAACATTCCCCAACTAGTACATGAACAAAGTACCCTAATGAAAAAACAGTAAACCCATGTCCCAACAAACATAGCACTAAATGTTCAAAATATCGATAACCACCACCTCTAAGTGGTTCATTCCACTTTCAAAAACATGGAAGAAGGAAATATATAAATACTATTAGGTAAAGATATGGTTTGAGCTAAAATACTTGTATGGTCTCACCAGGTGTTCCATAATAATGTTCCACAATAATTAACCCAATAATGCTTTATATTTTATATAAAATATCCCTGAAATTACAAATCCATAATTTAAAAAATGATTTTAATTTTCATTTATGGATATATTAAAAAACCATGGATTAATAATAATTTTATATAAAATATTTTATATAAATTCTTTAGGTATGTGTACTTATATTTAACATAAAGTGGAATATATAACAAACAATCACAAATGAGAAACTAGGCCATCTTTAAAAAGGTACGATAGTTCTAGCTTAGGGGATCCTCATATAATCAAATAAGTGATCATAAAAATATGTATAAATATGTCCCTTAGAAATTGGTCAAAGGGAAATAATCAAAATCCCTTTAGGGATAATATTTCTTAAACTATTTATTTCTATGTTTTTTAATGTTTCAAACCAATCATGATTTTCCCAAATAACACACAAACTAAATAGACTTGAATGTTCTCAAAAAAAAATAATAGGGAATTTATTTCAGAACATTTCAAAATAAAATTTCCCCATTTATTATTTATATATTCCAATTTGACATTAAAACCCAAAACATGGGGTTTTAATCAATTAATGCAACTTTAGTATAAAACCAATCAAATTTTCGTATCAAAACATGTTAATATATTCTCTAAAAATAAATTACAAATTTCAATTCCAAAAATCTTATTCCTCAATTTCCATCAAATCCAATTCATGGAACAATTTATTGGATTTAAATGTTTTTCCCAAAATCCATACCATTTAAATATAAATATCAATTCACATGAAATGAGGTTATCAAAAAATTGAAATAAATTTAACAAAAATCAAGAAATTCACGGTAAAAAAATTTGGAAAATATTAAATAGAACCACCCATCGAAACAAATAGATCATGTCTCATATTTCCCACACCATGAAAATCCAACAAAGAACATTTTTAAAAGAGATACAGGAATAACTACTAGATTCATTATCTAAATCAAAGGATCTTATATTTCTATAAAATAAGAATTTCAAACAAATCATAATAACTAGAGAAGAATATAGATGAAGATAAATAATATCAGAATAACTTTTAGTGAGGGGAGATCAAATGATTATCAACTAGCTTCAATATACATCATAAATGGATTAGTGGATCAAAAATGGATCGTTAAAAGCCCTTTCAACCAAGTAAATTTAGATATTATGAGTTCGGTGAATATTTGTGGAGAAATAGTTTTTCTAAAAATTATGAAACAATCATTGAAATAAAATATTCTTCCACATATGGTTTCCCTTTAAGGGCCACACGATTTGTTAAACCATGAACATAGACCATGTTCCCCTTTAATGTAGTGCATGATTTCTAATTTGTGGTTATATAATATTTTAAACCAAGATCCTACTATGAAAACCCTTACAACCTAGGTTTTCACGGGTTTCATAGGAAAGGCGCACAGTTTGGGAGAACCATGGGATTACCGTGAAAAACCCCAGAGCTTTCCAAAATTTCCCTATGTCTTCTAAAGAACCCCTAAATGTTACCCAAATAAAGTATTATAAAATTATTGGTTTAGGAGTACCTAAAAATATGAATAGGATGTTACAAACATCCCACCGTAGAAACATTCTGTCCCTCGAAAGCCTGCAATGTAGCCCCCATATCAAAATGGCGAGGTCCCTTATATCTCATCATTGTATCTATCTCTCTCTCCCATATCTAATGATTATTAGAGTTGATCTTACTTATATATTAATCCAATGGTATCATCCTCTCATTACATAGGTTTTTTTTAGAATAAAATATCCTAACAAGATGACAAATCATAGACAAATCAGACTCGACGTTGAGATCACTACAAATCATAACATGAAATGAATTTGAAAATACATTCATAGTTGTGATACAAGGACACATTATGTATCCACATGAAGTATGGAATAATTAATAAAAAGTAATATTATTTTTGTACCTTATCAAATACCTAAAATGGACCCAAAAAATAATAAGGATGTTTCCATGACCACTTAAGTCAATGATGACCTAAATGATGTGACAAATTCTTGAACAACTAATCACAAAAAAAAAAATTCAATGGTCTATGGGGATGATCCACATAATAATTATACCATATATAACAATATTCATTTTCAAATGAATTTACCATATATGTTATATTTTATATTATACAAATCTTGGTCCAATAAAATAATTCTCATTAATGTCCTACCAACAATATAGAGATTTTTATTTCATTCCATAGATGGCCTCAAAAGGATCCAATCTGATTATGGGATGGAAACTATTATTATAGGATATCTCAACTAATACCTAAGGGTTATCCCAAGATCCACCAAAATCGAGGAAACACGCTTGAATATTATCCTCTAGAATATGTATACATATATTTATATGCCCATATGTTTGATGATGGTACTATGTACTCAAACTACCTACGATCATAGTGCCTCCTAATGGACTCTAAAAAAGTATGATGTAAATTGCCGATCTCCATTGAAGAATATAGCAGATGATAATCTATGAAAATTGAAAATCCCTCCCATATATAGATTTCATAGCTCCTCAACACTGGTTAAATCATGAATTTGTAAGAACTGAGACAATTTAGTTATCCTATCAATCAAAAACCATGTTACATTTTCCTTTCTCTGGGCACATGGAAACCCAAACACAATGTTCATTGAGATATCATCACACTTAAAAATTATAACATGATGAAAGTGAATAAATCTTGAAGGTCTCTTTTACATGGCCTTGACCTTATGGCTTTTATAATAATGAATGAAAAATCTAAAATTCCATGTCTCATATAGGGCGACAAAAATCATTACATAATTCCATAGAACATCTTCATGGTTCATGGGTGAACATCCCATTAAGAATTATGAAAACCCCCCATCACAGATTTTCATACCCCCATTGAAAAAACAAAATGACTCCAAAAACATAGAATTCCTTCTATAAAGAGAGACCAATCAGCAACAGTATCCCCACAATAAAGAGAGTCTCTACTATTAAAGATCTCATCAATAAGCTACTTTTTATAAAAAATCATTTTGATAAAAGTTGAGATCAACTGAATACTCGATAATGCAACCACATTTCCTATTTTTTGAACTCCATTATGTTAATTTCAGAAAAAAATCATCATGTTCCACCCTTATGATGATTATTTCATGTATTAGGTTGGATGTTTCCTACTCAAAGTAGCTATAATGATATTTCCATTGCTCGGGGTATAATAAATGTCTATATAAAAGGTCATTAGTTTATCCACCCATAATCTCTCGGGATGATTGAAATCTTTTTTAGAGAGTATATAACTCAATATATTATGGTTGGAATACATGGTAAACCATTCTCCGATAATTTAATGACTTTATATATTAAGTGTGTTCATCAAAGATGTATGGTCAAGGTCATGGGTCAGAGAATTCATTTCATGTGACCTTTAGATGCCAAGGGAAATAGGTGATGACATGATAATCCTTTATGAGAGCACAACCCAAACATGAACCTAATTAATCATAAAAGACCACATACACCATCTCAGACCCTAGAAGTGTAAAATTGGTGGATTTGTCAAAATAAATTTAATCGTTACAAAATAACCCTGAAAATTTTCATCCCAATAAATCATTTCTTTCTTATCAGTTAGATCAGTCATTAGAGAAGCTACCATTTGAAATTCATTGGCAAACTGGGGTTAATATCGAACAAAAACCAATAATTTATTAATCTAGAAAGAATTATTGGGTTTTCCCTATGTAATAATATCCTTAACATTCTTACAATCAACTGATATACCATGTTTCAACATCATGTTTCCTAATATATTCACTTCCTAAATTCATACATCACATGTCAATATTTGGGATTAATTCATTTATTCCTTAAAAATTCTAGAACTAATCATATATAATGCATGTAATCCTCCTATAATTTATAGTGAACAATGATTTCATCCACAAATAGAAACACATACATATCAACATACTTGTGAAAGATCATATTCATCAAGTCTATTAATTATATTAGTGCATTAGTTAGACCAAATGACATAAAAAATACTCATAATTTACATACCCACTACGAAAAGATATTTTATGAATGTTTTATTCTTTTATTCTCAAATGATGATTACCATATTGAAGATAAATCTTATAAATTTACTTTTTATATTTCAATAGGTCAAACTGATCATCAGTCAGTGGAAACAAATACTTGTTCATTACTATAACTCAGTCGTGTTTTTTGTATTTAGAACATATAAAAACTAACCCATATGCCTTATTAACAAAGAGAAAAGGAACCTCACATGGTGATAAACTCATTTATTTGAGTCATTTCTAAAAAAAATTCATATATATGAGTCTAAAACTCTTTAATAGTAGATGATATTATGTGGTAAGAAGGGAGAGATAATTGATGAGTTTGAAAAAAAACAATTGGAAACTATACTGTCATTACGGGTGGAAAATAAGGTATGTTCAAAATAAATACATAGGGAAAATCTATTAAATATGAAGGGTGGTAAATGCTCAAAAATTCATTCTCAAGATCAAAATACGAAACTGATATTATATTCCCTAACTATTAATAAAAAGTTCTATATCTACTCAACCTTAGATCAAATTATCCATGAAAGATATGACACAACCCATAAAATACCTCATGGGTTAGCTGATTAAGATAATAATCAATTAAAGATTTATTATTAATGATCCAGTCACACATGAGTAAAAAATCATTTAGTTTCATATCGAGAACCATAATATCCCACGTATTATCACTCTCAAATAAATAGAACACACAATCCAAATAATGAAGACCCAACACTCTCTTTGTTCTGAGGGGTGTAGTGATATCCATGACATAATATAAAAGCTCCATATGAAGAATTGAAAGAATTAAAATATAAGTTGAATTGAAAAAATTTGATTAGCAGGTATCAAATAAAATCTTCACCAAAGATGAAGAAATTGTGATTGTACCTCTCACATGCACTGAAAACATATCTAATTCATCTAGAGACTCTTCTACAATGTAAAGACGATTTTATGAGTTCATGAGGATAGAAACCCATTCTTCACGAATAATCTAATTGCACCAAAGTAATATTTGGAAAATTTATCTAGATATAATACATGTAACAAAATAGTCATGAAACATCAACTTAGAGAAAATTTAACTCTTGGAAAACCTGACTTACGAGCCAGCTTATGATCATTCCCCAATAAATAATCGATCTACACAACATAAGAAGATAAGATCCTGATGAAAACCTGAGAATGAATTTGGGATCAAGGCCTCATCTCAAAACATCATGTCTATATATTTTCATTTGATATAACCTCATGATTGAGATATAAGATCCTAGAAAATTAGTTTTCATACTCAGTCACAGTCCTATCAGCCTACTAAATTTATCAAAACACTACAAACAGTTACAACACTGTAGACTCTATATATAACTAGTCGATGAAAAGAGATTTTATATACTTATAATATAATACCTAACAACATATTTTTTTCACCATAGTGTCCCATCATCTCTTGCTAGGTCCTTCTATATTGAAGGTGGAAAACATTTCCTTTATTAAACCAGTTGTTTATTAGAACTCAAAAAAAAATCAGTTAACCTCAACCATTCCTCATCCTCTTGAAGATTGTTTATGCCTTCCAATTTAGATGGATTATGGAAATGGAACTCTAAGTATTTTTCTAAAACTCATCTCTATAGGGTTTTGTAGGTATAGAATAAAAGAGAATGGTTATAGGTTCTTTTCTATAGAATAAACTACACACATAATTACTTAAAACAGATTCTGGTCTAGGGGATGATTTTCTCACTATGTTTCATTACCATCATCCTTATGAATCCAATTCTCATGTCTTATTTGAGTAATAATGCCAAAAAAATATAGAAAACATCATTATAGGTGTTAGAATGTTACATTGATCAACACTCAAATAAGAAAATCATGGAAATTATTCCTAAAAAATAGATAGATAAGATATGTATTTCATCTATTTGAGTTGAAAGAAGGTATTAGACTATAACAAATCCTGAAGACATCTTTTCCAAACTTCCTATGGTGATTTAAGGCACATTTCAGTTACCAATAGCTCAAAAATCACTCATAACTACCTACTAAGTACCAAAAAGATTACACAACTACATGTTAACATTAAATAAAGAAGCTCAACCTCAATATATAATACAAAGTTTTCGTGAGCCGACTCAGATACCCTGGTTACCTAATACATGAGATGACACTAAGATATCCCATAGGGTGTTCCTGATCCCCACAGATTTTTTACAATCACCTTGAATCATAAAAGACAGAGTGGGAATGATTTTTCAACATAAACATAGTAAAATAAACAAATGGAAATCAGCATGATCAATGAAAAAACTCCATGGACATAGTACAAAAAATAAAAAAGGATTAAAAAAATAAGCAATAAATCTAAAAGGTACCAAAAAGACAAAATAGTCAGCCCCTGTCCTAATGAACATAACACTTCAACCACAAAATATCAATAAAAATCTTCTCCTAGTGGTTCAATCACATTTCTGAAACATAGAATAATAATATATATAAACACCTGATGTCAAAGGTAGGGTGTGATCTAATAGCTGAGCAAGGTCTTAGATAGTGCTGCATAATAAGATTCCATAATAATTAACCAATAATGACATAAATTTAAAATAAAATAGCATGGAAGTACAATATAATATTTAAACTAAAACATTATTTTTATTTCAATAGATGTATCCATTAAAAAACAATGGCTAAATTATCATTTTATATAAAACTGTTTATATAAATTCACAGGGCCTATGTAAAGATGTTTTTCCAAAAATGGAATATATAAAAAACAATCACAAATTATAAACATGGTCCCCTTACAAGAATTACTACAGTTCTAAGTTATGATATCCTTATATAGTCATGTATGGGATCAAGACAATAGTTATACATACATCCCTCATAAACTACTCTGAGAGGACTTATCAACATCCCATTATGGATAAGATATTCTACACTATGCATTTTTTTGTGTTGTAATGAATCCAACCATGTATGTTTGTCCCAAATAACTCATTAAAAACCTCGGATTTCATGTTCTCAAACAACAATAAATAATGGGACGACTATTTTAAAACTATTTAAAATACAATTAACCCATTAACCATTTCAACATCCCATTTTCTGTTTAAAAACCTCAACATGGTTTTTAATCAATTCAATCCATTTTTGGGATAAAACCAAACAAAAATTATTATAGAAATCCATTTTATAAAAATCAAATTCTGATTCTATTTCACAAATAAAATCCCACAATTTACATCAAATCCAAATTACACCCCAATTCATTGAAATTAGATGTCTTCAAAAAAATACATACCATTTCAATTTAAATACAAATTACCATCAAATTACATTTTCAATATTAAATGAAATTTAATTTAATTAAATTCAATAAATTAAAGGTTAAATAACTGTTGAAAATCATGAAATTATCCTCTATTGAAAGAAAGAGATCTCATATCCCAGCACCCACAATGGGAAAATCCAACAAAGAATGTTGGTAATATAGAGTCAAAAATCATTCCTAAATTCAAGATATATAACAATGGATTTTATATCACTAATAAATATTATGATTAATCAAATTATTAGGGGATGATAATATTTTAGAATATAAACAATGAGATAAGAACTCTTTATAGGGAGTGATCAAACAATGATTGCATAGACTTGATCTGGTACTAAAAGGGTTTAGTAGAAACTAAATGGGTCCTAGAGATTTATTTAAAACATGTAAATCGAGATATGGTGTGTTTTAATTTAGCTGATGGAGAAATAGTGGTTTGGAAATTATTAATTTTTTTTGAATAAATGAATTCCACCAACATGGTCATTAGGGTAGTGTCCCATGGTTTTCCAAAACTTGTCCTGAACTGTTTCAATCCAATAAAGGGATGAACGTTTTATACTAGGTCGGGACATAGATTTTTAAACCATACAAGAATCATGAAAACCCTCACTACTTGGGTCTTTAGGGTTTTTAGTACCAGGGCCACCATTTGGGAAAACTATATGAAAACCATAACCCAAGATCATTACCAAAAAATCCAAAAAGTCCCCCTCAACACCCCAAAATGATCCCCAAACAAAGTGCGATCTTAAGTGTAGACTAGGAGTGCTTGAAAATAGTAATAGGATGTTTAAAATTACTGGGGATATTATCATGTGATACCAACCACTATCATTTTTCTTAATAGGTTGATGGTTAAGAACCCTTTACTAAACATTACAAATAAATCCTCATTTGAAAAATTGAAAAATAAAGAACCCATTATGTAAAATAGAAGCTTAAAAGCCTTAAATAAACATGTCTTGAAGGTCTAAAAAGTTTAATGAATTTATAATTTAAAGAAAAAATCAAATAAAGAAGTAGAAAATTCCCTATCAACCCATCTCTATATAACAGAACAGTGAAAGTAGTTCATCATGATATGTTACCAACTACCAAAAAAAATTTCTATAATAAACATGTTTATTTCTCTTAGGTTAATTATGATGAGGGAATAATTTTTACCACATGTTATACAATGATGAAATTATGAAATATATATGAAAACAATTTCTTTTTAATGATTTATGACATAATGAATGATTTCTGATCTTAGAACACATATATGAATGATTTTCATTATGTGATGTGTTGTCCAAAATGATATTTACCTATAATAAATTGGTTAAATATAAATATACCCTTAGATAATAAGGAACATAATGGGTATTAAAACCCAATTATGTGAGGGACTCTATCTGATATGAAGTCTTGGGTGTGAACCTTAAATAAGGATACAATGGAATGGACAGTGAACTCAATCCACCTCGGTAGCCCTAGCTATGATACCTTTATAAGGAATTGATTTTCTAAACTTATTTTTATACCCAAAAAATTTGTATTATTTGAATGTTATGTTATCATGGATCATGTTCATTGATTCCTTTAAAATTCATGTGTTACAACCTTCCATGTTTTATTACATTACTTAGTTTTGTAATCTGTTATTTAGAGACCTTTTTTTAAAAATGTTACACCCACGTTCTCATACCCTTATGATCATGTTATGATTATGTGATCATTTCTATCTACCTTGTTTAACATTACTATGAAATTTATATCACTATTTTCTTTGTTTCCATTCAATATGTTATGAATGAATTTTTGACATAAAATATGCTTATAAAATGTTCTTATTATAAAGGTCTTAGTTGTACATGATTTATATCAAATATGAACAAGTTATTTATGTATTTAATCATAATACCAAATTAAAATTACACAATAATGGAATATGTAATTATGTCATGTATGTTTTATTAATTTAATAAGAAATAATATTTATCTTTGAAATAAATAGTTTTATATAGTTTGTATCAGTGGACGGTATAGTTACCTATGGAAATGAAGATAAACAAATATTGTGATACAACTTAGGAAAAATTTATATGTGTTTGAATTTCATAATTATGGTAAATAAAAAATTATTATTCTTTTAGAAAAAATATCCTTTTCCTAATACTATAAATGTATTTAGTTTTGTAATAGATACAATTTGGGGTAATAATGTCAATAATTGTTGGTTACGAAAATCTAATCCATCATTTTGGTGCGTGGTGAGTGTTCCCTTCTTGCTCACCAAGTATGATACTCACATGGGATATGAATGGATTAATTAAAATTTATATATGAACCATTATGAATGATTTTATAAGATTATTATTATGGATGATCTAAGATAAAAATAAGCTTTCAATGATTGAATAGAATGTGTTATGATTTAGATAAACTATAATTTCATTCATGGTCATGTTGTTTCCACTTTGATTATTGTTAATCAAGAATTTTTTTTTTGTTTTATTCAATGAATTAAACGTAAAAATGTAATTTTAATTCTAAATGTGACGAATATTCCAAATATTTTAATTTAGATTAATCATGTGCTTTGGGAACTAGAATTAAACATTTTATTTTTTTTCTTATGAAACATTATCAAGCTATGAATAAAGATGAGCGTTCTATGTGAAGAGGGAAAAATATTTAATTAGCTCAATCATAAGGGATCATCCATGTTGTTTTAGATGATCAAATGATGCACCATTTCCTTGAGAAATTATTATATACAATTAAGAAGAAAATTTCTATTCTCTAGTGTTCAGAATCTTAAAATGTTATTTTCACAATTTATCATTTTAATGGTGATTCATATCAATGGAGTACTACTCTAAAGAACATGAGGAAACATGAATATATTTTCTCTAAGGAGTTATATTAGTTTCAGATATAATATTTCAATAGTTAATTTCCTAATTTTATTCCTAATAAATGGATATAGAATTCCTTCAGAAAATGCATAAGGATGACGAATTCATTGTTATTAAAGAGTAAAATTTACACAGAATTTGAGGTATACCTATGGTGTTATCATCCAACATTAATATAAGTTTTATTGATTCTTCAATTTTAAAAAAATATTCTATTGTGGGTTTTGGATGAAATAAAATTCATTAGATATTATTAAATACTTCAATATGTTATCATAGAGGAAATATAGATATTAGTTACCCTTAAATATTGCAGTTTTCAAATGAAAAGAATTCAAGAATTTAATAGAAATTATAAAAATCGTGGATAAATTAAAATGGGATTTCATTTCCCTCAATGTGTGTAATGAAACATAAGGGAAATTATTTCCATATAATTAGATATTTTTTTAATAGTGTAAAGGAGTGTCTTCGGGTTATAAAGTTTTGAAGTGATTGGAAGACGATGTTATATAATCATTCAAGTAAAAATATATAGAATGAAACACCCACGTTCTAATGTTTCAAATACATCTATTATGGGTATTATTCTATCTAATTATCAAAATTGGTAGTTATTGATGACTATCACTGTTAATAACCTATTAATCCCAGAGAAAAATGCAAATTTCATTTGATAACAATTGATGATGTGGTGTATAATACTATTGTGGTGAAAGGTACACTTACCATCAACAATATAACTAAAAATGTATAATTGGTTTATCGATCTATCCACACATTTCTATCTGAAAATCACTCTAAGTGCATCAAAATACAAAATTAATGATTAGATTCTGAATTTATAGTAAAACCCAAACAGTATGACGGTTACATCCAAAATATTTGATGATTTTGTGAATATTATTCTTGAATATTGTTTAATTCCTACTATAGTATAATTCGATGTGATCATAGGCCTATGCAAGATTAATTTATACATATCCCATATCAATAAGAAATTAAGGGAAGTCACATTTCATATTCTATACCACTATATAATTTTCAATCAATGTGAATATAAATATGAAGTTGTGAAAGAAATTATATATATTATATGTGACATCATTCCTTTTAAAAAGTGATATTTATCTCAAATGGATGGGAAGAAACTCATCATCGATGATATTCTCATTATATGAGAGTTTGTTGATATTTTTTCAAAGAGATTCCAAGATTTTTGTAGAATGAAGAAAAATATTTTTCCATAGTACTCTTACATAGTGCTATATGAATTTAAAAAATAATCCATTTAGAATAACCAATATTATGTGGTAGAAATTGAAGAAGTGACTCCTAGAAAATATTGAAAATGGATTCTTTGAACCATTTATATTACCATGGGGTTCAGCTATTCTTTTTTAAAATAATAAGATGTATCGGTTTGACTCCATATTTATTATTGTGAATTTTATAATCTCATAATCAAGAACTACTATCTTCTACCCGATATTGATGAATTTTTTATTCATCTATGAAAATTGTGATTCTTTTTAAATAATAACCTTCATTTAGATATCATAAATTAGGGGTTTTAGGGATTATATCCCCATGAAAAAAATTATATATGAAGTATATAAAATTTTACATTATAGTTATTCCATTTGATTTTTATAATTCCCAAACCATAATCATTGATTTCATTAATAGTGTAATTAGATAATACCTTGATCAGTTTATGGTTGTCTTTATAGATGATATTATTATATATTAAAAGATTAAGGAAGAGAATGAAAGTCCTTTAAATATTTCACTAATGAACGAACAAGTACATATTTTTTATCCATAATTTACCAAGTGTGAATTTTAAAAGTTTTATATTTCTCTTATTTTTCTTATAATCTAAAGTGAGGGTATATCTATAGATCCATCAAAGGTATATGTTATTAAAAATTTTTGAATTCCAACCATTGTGACTATGAATAGTATTTTTCTTAATTTGGAATGATGTTGTTGATTACTTTTGGATAATTTCTCAAAATTCTGTGACACACTGAATAAGTCGACTTAGTAGCAAGTCACGTTCCTTTGGAATGATAAGTGTGAATAATATTTGAAGTAATGTAAGATATGGTTGATTAGAACACATATAAATATACTACCCTTCATTGGAGAATGGTTTTTAATCTATAGTGATTCATCAAGTATGGGAATGGGATGTGTCCTCATAAAAAATGATATAGTAACAACTTATACCTCAAAAAAATTTATGGTTCTCAGAAAAATTAAGCAACTCATGATCTATAGTTACCAATAGTTATTTTATATATTAATGATATGGAGACCATATCTATATGGATAAATGTGTGATATATATATATATAATAAAAAATAAAACTATTTATTCAATCAGAAAGATTATAAAATACACAATAAAATATAGTTGTAGTTGATTAAATATTATAAATGCTCAATTCATTACCACCACAGGAATATTTACAATGTGCAATGTAACGTTAGTTGAAATTACAATGCTCAATTATTTATAAAAATTATTACAAATGATCTATTACATAAGGAATTTTAATGGATTTATCTTGAACTCTTAAAGTAAGGGGAGAAATATCCACTTTTAAAATTTAATATACAAAAATCTGTAATTTTGTGGATTAAAGTGGTCTAGAGGAAATATGTGGTTCTATAATATAATTTAAGAAATGTTCCTTGGTTAAGCATAGATTATGATGGAATGATAATTTTAAGGAACTTAGTATGTGTTAAATCATTTGAATCGTTCAATTATGAGATATTTTATGAAACTTCTAGGTCATAATTCTCAATTAATCCATGATCTATAATGTTGTATAGTGATCTAAAAGATTATTTATAGTAGGAATACATTAATAGATATATTAAGGTGTATGTATCAACATTATTATTATGATAACATGCTAAGGAATATAAATATAATTCTAAATGGATGTTACTACAATTAAACATATACTAGAATGAAAATTGGAAAAAATCACCACATATTTTGTCGTTGGACTCTCCAAACCCATTAATGAATGTTATTTTATTTGGGTAGTATTCGGTCACCATTAGAAGGAATCACACATAATTTATATTATAAAATATTTATCTTTGGATAAAATTTCTAGAATATAAATTAATCTACTAGTTATGATGACTGGAGTACCACATTTTACTTTATTTGATCAAGATATGAGGTTTAACTGAGTGTTCTACAGAACTACTCAATAGGCTCTAGAAACTGAGCTGAGATTCATTACTACTTATCATCCTCTGGAAGAAGTTCAGTTTGAGAGAAGCATTCAAACAATTTAGGAAATATAGAGATCTTGATCTATAAATTACAAAGGTGGTTGGGATCAAAACCATCCACTAGTTGAGTTTTCTTACATTAATATCTTTCACTTGATCATTCAAATACCACCCTATAAATACATTAATAAATTTAATTATAGAAATTAAATGTTTTGGGATCACATTGGAGAATGGAGAGATATTTGGATAAGATATGGATGATAATATAGCTGAGAATCATTTATCCACCAATGAAGTTTATATAGTGTTGAAAAAAATTTATGTTGACAATAGGTAATGAAATATAGAAGTAAATTGTGGTGAGAAGGTATTCCTATGAATTTATACATGGAAAAATTATATGAGATTAAATATAAGGGGATATTTGGGAACTATTTATATTGTCCCCATTATGATTTTTGGTCTAGTATGGATTGGTCATATCGATTGGAATGTCTACCAAACCTCTCTTGTGTTCATGATCTATTCTATTTGTCTCTCCTTATGAAGTATCCTCCTGATCCTTCACATGTACTGAATACAGTGGTCATACCACTGGATCGTAATTTGTACCAAAAAGAACAACTAGTATATATCATCAATCATTGAGATCACATACAATTTAATAAGATTGGTCACCAAATTTTTGTTCTCTAAATGAATAAGAAATTATATGAATTTACTTAGAAAAAAAGGATGTGATGAAATGCATATAGCCCTATTTTTATATCATAGTAATAGAATCTATAGGAAGATTTCATTTTAAGGGGTGGTGTTGAATGTTTTATACCATGATTATGTGATATATTTCCCTATAAATAAATTTTATTTCTTCAATTTTATTCAATAGATGAGGGCTCATATTTAAATGAACCACAATATAATGATGAGTAATTTTTATTTAATATGATAGTTATCACCTTGTAGTAGGATTTATGGGTATGCACATGACTATTTAAATAATGAAAAATTTAGGTTATAAATTTTGGGAATATGAATTCATTGATTATAAATTTCTTATAACTGAAACTAATAAAATCCACTTGAATGTAAAGGATTTTGTTTTCCTAAAAATTGGTTTTTATACACATAATTTGTTTCTATCTAAATAAATTAAATTCATCACTATTTGTGAAGTATTTTACTGATCTTAAATATTATATAATAAATAAAATTTATTATTACTACTCTAATGTTTCTTCTGGGATAATATAATAATAAATCCATTTTTATGTTTAAAATGTGTTTTTTTAGAATATGTTTTTGTCATGTTTTTTACACATATTTTAGAATGGATTATTCTATAATTATTGAAATTGAATCTTAAAATAGTCTTTATATTTTAAATTAGGATATTCTCATTGGGAAAATATATATAACTTATTTTTGGTCATTAAGATTAGTATTGGGGTATATTTTTGTCACCTCGATAAGGGTATAATGGGAAAAATTTGGTTAAAACATGGGAATAAGGCACACAAATATATATAGTGCTTTCCATTATCCTATTAGATGATTTGTGTTTGTCTATATACATTTATTCAATGAATATATCTCTATATGGTGACATTTTCCTTGCATTATTACTATAATATTATTTTAAGAGGGTAATAAATAAAAGTGTCACTCATTGAATTATTATTATTATTATTACGCTAATTATTTATTATTTTTAATGATTAAATATTTAGATTAAATTAGTAAGTAAAAAAGGACACCATATTTATGCAAATAATATCGAATTACAATAAATGATTTTTAAAATATTAAATGTATTATAAATTCACGTAATTCTTTTGATCGATTAATTTAACTGATATATATAAAAAATAAGATATTTTTAATGGTTTATGTTTGAAGGTATCTTCTATCATGATGTTTTAAAATTCATAGTAAATGATCATTTCTATAAAATAAATTAATGATATTTTATAATAAACAATATTTTATTATTTTTTTAAAAATTAATGAATATATTTAGAAAAGTTAATGGAATATGGTTGGACATATAACAAAATGGTCTATATATAATCCACTTTTCCTTTTACGGTATCATTATTAACACTTATTGAATTAATACATTGATATCGTAATAATTTTTAAAATGGATAATGGGGGTGAAAAACATATAAATGTGAAAACATAACCAAACCATGTACATATTTTATTCAATGAGATTATTTAAACTCGTCCCCATATTAGCATATAATTATATCAATTTTTTGACATTTTGTAAATTATAATCATTTATATTTATTTAATACTTTAGTTAATTCCACGAGTGTTCCTCCCCTCACATATAAATGGGAACAAGTTACCCTCACTTATCACACATTTTGATCCCTATAGATTATAAAATATCTAATATAACACCTTCATATATTCAATTCACACATCATAGAGTTAATGGGTTTTCTAAAAATATATTCATTCAAGGAGGGTTAATCCAAAAGGGTATTATCAACAGAGTGCTATAACAGTAAACTGTGAATTTTCATGTTTATTTCACCTTATAACTATTCTAAATCCATGGAGTTCCTTCTAAAAAAATAAAATAAGTATTTTTAGTATATAAAATTGTTATTATTAAAATTTTAAAATAATTATCCCCCTTATACCCATCCATTGTAAAACAATAACTTCTCACATGCATATGCATAAACTTCCACATCCGTGAAGTGATGTGATTATTTTTCATTTTAATGTTAAATATATTGTAATAATGATATTTTTAGTTAATATATAAGATTAAATTGATATATTAATGATTCAATAAAGGTGAATTAATATTTTTAATATATTCTTTCCATCTTTTGAAAAGTTAAAAGAGTGTTCATGCATACGCATGACATACAGTCTCCCAAAACATTGTAATTCATTTGTCTATATATAAATTTTTTGTATGATTATAAAAATATATATAATTAGTATATATGATACTTAACTCATGATTAATATTTTATATATGATGTAACCATGATCAATTTACAGGGTCCAGAACTACCACAATAAAATTCTCATGAAAAAATGAAGCTTTTAACACTAAAATTGACAATATCGATAAAGAATTGTTATTAAATGGGTTCTTAAATGTCATAAGTAGATCATGTATGATCTTATGTTAGAAAATGGATCTTCCATTCATATATGAATCATGATTTCGGGTATTTTTTTTAAAAAAGATAGTTTTGGGAAATTTTATAAGTACATGTTGTGTTCTTAAGATTACATGTCGTGTACCTAGTTACCGCATATAGCAGTATAATGGGCGTGTAACAGCCGAGGAAAATACTTGTAGGGGTATATGTCAGACCGCAAATGTCAAGGGCTGGTTAGGTAAAATAACTAACATGTTCATTAAAAGTACATGCCTTGTACTTTTTTCTTTATTTGACTAATCAGACCGGGGTCGCATCAATTCCCTAAAAACATTTTCTTCTAGCCGTGCTTTAGGATAGATCATACAGAATCGCCAATTCTTCTTCATTCCACTAATCTATAATCTATTCTACCAATCGAACACTATTGGTTGCATTGAAATCACTTCGTTGAGTTATTCCTTCTTCATTTTATCTTTTTCATGATTTTTCCTCATTCAATAGTTATTCGAGGTTGAAATTTTTTGACATTTTAATAAATTTACATAATTCTAGGCTGATTCAAATGGATATTTTTGCGATTTTTCATTGTATATCATTAATGTAGGTGGTTTTTTCCCTTCCTAGTTTCTCATTGAGATTTTAATTCCAAAGTTCCAATTAACCATGTGTTGGGTATTTCTGGTTAAGGAAATTTAACCCTAAACAGATTCTCTGGTAGTAGGTATAGATAATGGAAAGTACCCTTTGTCATATTGTACATGAATGATGTGGATCTAGAGATCATGGGACAAAGATGAGGCTTGTCATGCTGCTAGATTTTATTTGTTTTCTTTTTGTAATTTGGATTAGTTTTATATTTATAGTTTTGTGAATTTTTTATCTATTTTCCTAGACATATGTGACATGGATAATTTATATATGTTCTCGAGTTGATTATTTACATTAAGTATTCCATTGATTACCTGTTTTATGGTATTATTTCTTCTATTACTGTTTATTATTATTTATTCTACTGTGCATACTCCTCTAATGAGGGAATAGTTACCCTACTATCACACCAATTGTAATGACCCAAAAATTCATTAATGGAAATTATTCATGATATAATTAAATGTTTATTGTGGTTATATAAAATGTAAACTACATTGGTTTTACGTTTTTGGATTTTAAAATACCATTATGAATTGTTTTCATTGTTAATATAATCATTGAACATCGATCACATGATTAATATAAATATAGGGCTTTAACAAATCCAATTTACTCAGACAAAGGAAGCGATAAACACATCTAGTGGACTTTCCCCGTATGAAGCCCATTTTTTAGAGCTTAGAAAGGAGGTGGCATCATTCAGATTTGCTTTTGACCATGCCCAATCCGAGCTTGAACATGTTATTATTGAGTGGAACTGACTAGTAGAGAAGTGGATGTCAATAGAAATTACCACCCGAGCGGTGTTATCCGAGCCACCCCAAGAGTATTTCACCATCGCACAAAATACCATTTGGTCTTATCCGCATGTTATAAGAGGATATGTAATAGGACCCTAGCACTATGACTATGTACGTTATTTTTTAAAACAATTTGCATTAATTTTATTATTGATACTTTCAAAATAGTTTTTAACATATAAATATTATTTTTAGTTAATATTCCACTAGTAAATATATTCTGTTGAATTATTGGATTTTTTTATTAAATAATATTCTAATAATATATTATTATTATTATTATTAAATTAATTTTTATTAAATACAATTTATCGTATTATTTTATGAATGAAATTGTAATTTTTATTAAGAATTGAATGTTGTTTTTGTCAAAACCCATGAATTTTGGATAAATGACAGTTTTTATTTTAAATGTAAAAATTCACATATTTAGAAAATTATTTAGTTAAAATGAATATTATTTTTGGAATTAGTATGTTGAAATTATCTAATGGTTAATTTTTCATAATTTTCTAAGGTAGTGTAATTTTTGGATAAAAATTAAATACCTTTTAAATATATAATGTGTTTTATGACATCATAATGACGAAATAGTTATTTAATAAAAAAATATAAACATTATTTTATTCCAATATATGATTTAACATTAAAATAATGTGATTTTGGGTTTGTTTGATTTATTTTACAAAGCGTTGGTGGACCCTTTAATGCCTGTAAAACATTTTGTCTTTTTAATTTGTTTTCCTTGAGAGTGTGACTAACCTCCACATAAGAAAACCTATTATTTTAAAAAATTTAGACATTGGACTTATCAAATATTTTTTCCACTCCCCTTTGGCAAACAACATGGGCTGTCTTTTGGTTTAGATTAGTTTAATGTGAGGTGTCCCAAACCTAAATAATAAAGAATTCCCTCTCTTTTCCTATATAAACCCACTCACACTCCAACTTCCTCTTCACTCAAAGCCTTTGGAGTTATACCAAAAGATGAACTCATCTATCTAGAATCCTCCCAAGGTGCCCGAACCTCCCAAAAATCATCTCTCAGCCCTCTTCCAAGCCTTTGGGATCACACTTCCTAATAAGAGATTTCTTCCTTTCTCAATTTTGTCCAATTTTCATTGTGTTGTTATGACCATTTGATTTAAATTACATATTTTGAGGTAAGATTTAGCACCTCCCCTATACTGTCCTCTTTATTTTTGGATGATGGAATACCCCTTTCTCATTAATTCCATCCATGTACACTTGTTACTTTTCTAAAATTTCTTGAGGGATTTCTCTCTCCTCTATTACGTCCAAGTAATTATTTTGTATTATTCATTTAAATTACCTTATGATTGTTGGAAAATATATCTATATGACCCCCTTACTATCCATTTCATGGAAATATGATGGGTCTCCCTTTTCTATATCATCAACCATTTTTATGAATCCTTATGTCACGTTGTTATGCTGCAGAAATTACATCGTGTTTTTCCAAGCCATGATCATTGTGTAGTTAATACCTTACCCATGTCTCTATCAAGGGTATTAACCTTTAAAAAAAATATAAATATTGAATGTAAATTTCATGTATTTATTCCACATTATATAATCTTGGAATAACATATGATGTTGATTTATTCCATGATCCATGTGGCACACTATTGCAAGAAATGAAATGTTTAAGAAGGGTGAGCCCTAATAGTTCTACAATACATTGTGTAAAGTATAGTACCATGATAAGGCATGTGTAATGGGTGTTTATTCATTCTAATTTAATTTCAATATGGTTTTACTCGTTCTTCTAGTGCAATGTGGGTTTAATCCTGCTCCATGTGTAATGAGCCTTGGCTCAAGATAATTCCATGTTAAGTGTTGTTTCAACATTTCCCCATTATGATTATCATGATTTATCATGCCTTTATGTTCATGTTTCTCTTATTATCCATTGAAATGTCTATTTAATAACACATATTGTATTCCTCATGTTATTCTGTGTTTATTCCCTTACTAGGCTTTATAGATCACCCTTTTCTTATGCATGTTCTCAGGTTATCCCTTACAATTCTAAGTGCAGGGGAATGTAGTGGTAATGTAAAGGATGTTTTCAATAATGTTGTTGGGTGTTTTATCTTCTAACCAGTTATATAATGTTTCTAATCGCTAAAGACACTTGGCCTCTCGATCATCTATATTGTATCAAGTGAAGATTTTATATATTAAATCAATTATATGTTTTTAATAAAAGTAGGGTTGTTATAGTTGGTATTAGAGGATAGTTTAGTTATTTTTTGGATTAGTATTAGAAAACACTAGTGAAGACTAAGAGACAATAATAAGTATAATAAAAAAACCCTTTGTATTTGTGTGTATTGAGTATGTTTTTATCTAGGAAATACATCCCTGTTGGGATATGAGTAGGTAGAGGTGGCTCTGTCACAGATGTATGCATTGGGTAAAAACTGAAAACAATGCTTTCAGCTAGACTTGAATGGAACAGGAGCACGACAACAGGCCTTGCTGCACTCTTGGTTATGATACTCTCAGGGACTTTGCTTCGGTAAATTCACAAACATAGTATAAAACCTTATTAATGGAATGAAAAAATGCCCCTAAGAATATATGTTACAAAGTAGATCATGAATAGCATCGATTGAAGCCTATGGATTCATATGTTAAGAAAATAATATTTATTTATAAGTCATAAGTTTTGTCCTTGGATTAACCTTTACATCTTACCCCAAAAATTCCTTTTATTCCAGGCAATGGCCAGTAATAGGAGGACTCAGTCTATCAACCGGTCGGAAGATCAATGTGATGACTGTGCTGATGAGATGTGCAATCTGATGGGAGTGAGAATCACAAAAATTGCCACACTTATCTCTCCGGAAACACAAGATTGGAATATAAACATGGGTCAAGAAGAACGTTCAACCCCCCCCCCCCCCAAATGAAAGAACAAGTCTCTATCGGGAGCATCATGACATAAAGGCCTTATACTAGTAATGGCTCATCTTATCCCTCAATCTCCGAACAATGGATCAACTCCATTGAAAATATATTCTCCATCAATCATTGTTCTGAACAAGAGAAGGTTCTCATGACTGGTTATCATATGGAGGTATTGCTGATCAATGGTTGACGTCAAACAAAAATAAGAAGCCAAAGGTGGATATGGGATGTTGGAATGGAAGTATTTCCAGAAGATGTTTTTAGATAATCATTTTTCGTGCACCGTACGACTTAAGATGGTAAGGGACTTCCTTTTTCTCAAGAAAAAAGACAACAAATATGTCATAGAGTACGAGGAATACATCAAAAGGTATGCGCGATATGCCTCTAGCTTTGTTGTTACCACCAAATTTATGGTTGACCGCTTCTTTGTTGGGATGAAACCTATCCTACGGAAAGTGCTGGCGATCTCTGACATCGATAGGTATGAAGAAATTATTGAATGTTCTCTCATGGTCGAAATGGAATTTGAAGAATCTCAGGGGTATCATGGGGATATGAAGCATAAGTTGGACTTCAATCCGAGCATTTTTATGGATAAATCCAATGGTTCTAAGAAGATCTAGCACCACACGTACCAAAAGGGTGGAAAAAGACCCCAAAAATTACCTGAAGGGGATGAATAAATGCTTTAGGTGTGGAAGAGAAGGGAACCTAGCTTTTAACTTATGACACAAAAAACACACAGTTTCAATATAAGAGAGGAATTTTCTCTTAGAACCTCAACATGTTGTTCATTTCTAAAACTGTAAAGAACCAGGGCATCTTGCAAATCAGTTCCCTAAGGTAATGGTTTTTGAAGGCAACCAACAGCCTTCAAGGAAAAAAGAGAGAGCTCATGCCATCATTACTGGTGATTTCTACCCCAACAATGATATTGTAAAATGTACGATAGTTATTCATTCAATAATAGCTAACTTAAATTTTTTTTTGGTTCTACACATTCTTTTATATCCAAAAAACATTAGTAGAACAATCCCAGCACCACCCCAAATCATGGAAGTAAAAATGTAAGTGAGTATGAAAAATGGTGAAATCATTTCATCCCATGAATATAACTCCCCTTTCATAATATGTTGATTTAATTTTCCAATGAACCTCATCATACTCCCTCTGGTGTAATTTGATTCAATTCTTGGCATGTAATGGCGTTCTTTATATAGAGTCAACATTAAATGTCGTGAGAGGGAAATCACTCTCAACGTGGATAATCGACCCCTTATTATATTGAAGTCCAAGGAGGAAGATGGATTTTTATTAGATCCATAATCTCAAGTGTGCATATTACCGCCCTATGAGCAAGTGTATCGGGCTCAGATGATTGAGTCTATGGAGGACACCATCATTGGAGGAAATCCTATTGTGAGGGAATTCGCTGACATGTTTCCTGAAAAATTTCCTATTCTTCCTCCTAGAAGAGATGTAGAATTCCCAATTGATTTAATACCAGGTCCATCACCAATATCTAATACATTGTATATAATGGTTGTTGAAGAGCTTGAGGAGCTAAAGAAACAACTACTGGTAAATCTGGATAAAGGGTTTATACCCCCAAGTGCTTCACCATGGGGTGCCCCAGCCCCCTTCATCAGGAATAAAGATTGGTCCACGATCCATTGAATTGATTATCGTGATCTTAAAAATCATGATAAGGAATAGGTATCCTGTCCCATGAATTGATGAAATGTTCCATCAGTTGCATGAAGCATAACACTTCTCCAAGGTGGATTTTTGGTCAGGATATTATCAAGTAAGGGGGATGAAGGAAGATATTCCTAAGTCTACTTTTCGTATTAGATATGGGCACTATGAATTCATAGTAATGCCTTTCAGAAAAACAAATGCTCCAGCAATTATTATGTACTTGATGAATAGAGTCTATAGGGATTACCTCGAAAAAATTTCGGCAGTCTTTATAGATGATATTCTGATATACTCTAAAACCACGGAGGATCTTGAGAGGCATCTATGAACTACACTAGAGACCTTGTTGAAGGAGAATCTAATTGAAATGTACAACAAGTGTTTGTACTAGTTGAAGGAGGTCTCATTCTTGGGCCATATCATCACAAGAAATGGTATATCTGTGGATCCCTCCCAAACAGATGAAATAGAGGGATGGATGAGGCCAACAACGGTAACAGATATATGCAGCTTCTTGGGTTTAGCTGGATAATATAAACTATTTTAGAGAAATTTCTCATGATTGGCCAACCTTATTACCACGATAACTCGGAAGGGAGTAATGTTTTCTTGGAGTGATGAATGTGAAAAAATCTTCGAGTAAAAAAGTAGGCTTATCACTACGCATGTGCTCACATTACCTACAAGTGGGGACCTTTTTGTGGTATTCAGTGATGCCTCGAAGAAGGGCATGGGATGTGTGTTGAAGAAAAATGACAAACTCATTTCCTATGCTTCAATGAAATTGAATGTTCATGTGTAGAATTATCCAACACAAGATTTGGAGTTGTTTGTGGGGATATTCTCTTTAAAAACGTGGAGGAATTATCTCTTTGGGTAGAAGTGTGAAATATATAAAACCACAAAATCCTCAAGTATATATTCACGTAGAAAGAGTGGAACATGAACCAAAGAAGATGGTTAGATCTGATCAAAGAAAATAAATGTTCAATCCATTACCACCCTGGGAAAGTGAAAAATGTGGTAGATTCTCTAAGTGGAAAGGACCTGATGATTCTATCATTGATGAGAATTGAGAAGGATCCAATATTCTGAGACTTGATGAATATGGACATGTGAATCGTAAAGAAGGTAACATCCTCAACAATTACACGAATTATTTCTCAGCCATCTCTTTTGGAAAAGTAAACGAATGCTCAAAATGATTATGTGGGAGTTTAGAAGATATTGGAAGCTATCAGAAAAGGGAAATCATCAGATTTCAAAGTTAATGAAGAAGAATTGTGAGTTTTGGGAAAAGACTAGGTGTTCCGTCAGGTCCAAAGATAAAGAAGGATCGTTTGGATGACACACATAATTAAAATTTCTCAATTCACCCAGGAAACAAAAATATGTATCAAGATCTTAGAGAGAATTATTAGTGGGATAATATGACGAAGGAGATAGCTGAGTATAGATCATAATGCCTGGTGTGCCAGCAAGTGAAGGTAGAGAGGCAGATGTCTAAGGGGATGATGCAACCATTTCCCATACTAGAATGAAAATGGGAGAATTTCACCGTGGACTTTGTCACCGGAATTCCGTAGACATCCAATGGAAACAATGCAATCTGGGTTATTGTGGATCATCTTCAAATTCTGCACACATTATTTCAATTCTGGAGGATTTCTCAATGGATCAACTAGAACAGATATATATCAGGTATGTGGTAGGGCAGCATGAAGTACCACTGTCTGTTGTATCATATCGAGATCCAAGATTCACCTATATGTTTTGGAAGAGTCTTCATCATGCTATGGATATTGAACTGAACTTCATTACGGCCTATCATCCTCAAATTGAAGTCCAATCTGAGCGAACTATTCAGACACTAGAGGATATGATAAGATCGTGTTCTATGGACTTAAAATGATGGTGGGACAAACATCCTCTACCGGTTGAATTCTATGACAAAAACAGTTTTCACATGAGCATCTAAATGGAACCCTCTGAAGCCCTATATAGGAAGAGGTGAAAAAAACTAGCATGTTGGGATGAAGTCAGTGAACGTAAGCTTCTAGGAAAGAAAATGGTTGAAGAAATGTTGGAGAAGGTGAAAACCATTCAGCTGCATATCAAGGAAGCCTTGAGTTGACAGAAGAGTTCTGCAGATAACCGTCAATGAGACATTGTGATTAATGTTAGAGAAATGGTATCTCTATGCATATGTCCGTGGAAGAAGGTCATGAGGTTTGGATGAAATGTGAAGTTAAGTCCTATGTACATCAACACCTTTGAGATTGTTCATCAGGTTGGGGTTATGGTCTATCGACTAGCACTTCCAACTACCATGGCCAAATTACGTGATGTCTTTCACGTATCCCACTGAAAGAATTATATACTAGACCCTTCACATGTACTATAATTTTAGTTAGTACAACTAGAGGATGATCTTTCTTATGAGGAGCAACCAATGAAGATCATAGATCTTAAAGAAAAATTATTACCAAATAAGAGAACGACTCTCATCCAGGAGTTGTGGTGAAACCACAAGTTTGAATAAGGGACATGGGAATCAGAGGAAGTGATGAATAATAGTTACCTACATTTGTTTTATAGTGGAAGTAAAAAAAGTTTACCACCCGAGCAATGTTATCCGAGCCACCCCAAGAGTTTGTCGCTGTCTCACACCATACCCTTCGGTCATATGTGGGTGTTATAAGAGGTTATGTAAAAAGACCCAATCACTATGACTATGTACAATATATTTGAATATATAATGAGCAATCATTTTATTATTGTTACTTTGTAAATAATTTTTAAATAACATATAGCCTTTTTAGATAATATTCAACTAATGAATATATATTTTGATGAATTAATGGATTATTGAATTAAATAATATTTTATTAAATAATATTATTATAATTAAATTAATTTTGATTAAATATAAATTATAGTATAATTTTATGAAGTCAATTGTAATTTTTATTACGGTTTGAAAGTAGTTTTTGTGTAAACCCATGAATTTTCGATAAATGTATGTTTTTATTTTGAAATAAAAAATCACATAATTAGATAATTATTAATATAAAATGAATATTATTTTTGGAATCAGGATTTCAAAATTCTAAAACGATGAATTTTTAATAATTTTCTGAGACAGTCGAATTTTTGGCTAAAAATTAAACATCAATTAAATATATAAGGTTTTTCAGGACATCATAATGACCCAATAGTGATATAATAAAATACTCTTAACATTATTTTCGTCCAATATAAGTTATAACATTAAAATAATGTTATTTTTGGTTTGTTTGATTTATTTTACAATGCATTAGTGGACCCTTCAATGCTTATAAAACATTTCGGCTTTTTTAATTGTTTTCCATTAGAGTGTGACTAACCTCAACACAAGCAAAGATATTATTTTATGAAGTTTGTCCATTGAACATATAAAATATTGTTTTCCAATACCCATTTGAAAAAACAATGTTCCAAATAAATGGGATGATTTGTGTTTTAGATTAGTTTAATGTGAGGTGTCCCAAACCTAAATAATAAAGAATTTCTTCTCTTTAACTACATAAACCCAACCACATTCCCACATCCTCTTCACTCAAATCCTTTTAAGTTCAACCAAAACATGTCCTCCTATATCAAAAATCCTCCCATGGTGACCTAAGCTCTCACGAAGCCTCTCCCAAGCATTTGGGGTCACACTTCCAAGTAAGGAATTTCATCCTTTCAAATTTTTATCCACTTTTAATTAAGTCATTATGCCCTTTTTATTCAATTAAAAATGTTGGGTTATGATTTCTCACCTCCCCCATACTATCCTATTTATGTTTGAATTATGTATAACCATGTTCTCTCTCATTTAACCTTCCCATGTACACCCGTTAGCATGCCGAAATTCTTTAGGGATTTCTCTCTCCTCTTTTACATCCCAGTAAATCTTTGGTATTATGCATCTAAATTCCATTACGTTTGTTGGGAAATGTATCTATATTACCCACTTACTGTCTATTATATATATATATATATATATATTATGAAACACCCTTTTCTTATCTCATCAACCATTTTCTTGAATCCTTATGTCACATCATTATGCTTCCAAAATTGCACCGTGTTTTTTCAAGCCAAGATCAATGTGTAATGAATACCATATCCATGTCTCTATCAAGTGTATTAACCTTTGTACACATATACATATTGAATGGTACTTTTCTGTATTTATTCCACATTACTTAATCGTGGAATAACGTATGATGTTTATTGATCCCATGATTCATGTGGCAATCTTATGCAAGAAATGAAATGATTAAGAAGGGTGTGCCCTGATAGCACTCCAATGCATTGGGTAAAGTATAGTGTCATGATAATTCATGTGAAATGGGTTTTGACTCATGAAAATTCAAGTGAAATGAGGTTTTACTCATTATTCATGTGCAATGTGGGTTTACTCAGGCTCCATTAGCAATGATCCTTGGCTCATGCTAATTCCTTGTTAACTTTTGTTGCCACATTTCCATATTATGATTATCATACATTATCATGCCTTTATGTTCATATTTCTCTTGTGATCCATTGATATGTATTTTCTATAACATTTATTGTATTCCTTGTGTTATTCCATGTTTATTCCCTTATGGTGCTTTATACCTCACCATTCTCTTATGCATGTCCTCATGGTATCCAATGCAATTCTACGTACAAGGGAATATAGTGCAAATGTAAAAGATGTTTTCAACAAAGATGTTTTGTGTTTTATGTTCTAGGCTGTTATGTAATGTTCCTAAGCCCCAAATACACTAGACCTCTCGATCCTCTATGTTGTATAATGTGTAGATTTTATGTCATAAATCATGCTTATGTTTTTAATAAAAGTAGGGTTGTTATACCCATGTCCCCCACTGCATGTCTGCAGCCTCTGGAATTTGGGGAAATTCACTACGGCCATTTGACCAACTGGGTATAGGGCACCTTTAGGCGGCACCCAAAACCGGTATGTTACAATGTGGAATCAAAGGCATGTTCTATTATAATTTTTCATTCTATTTGGATCTTATAGACAAATATAGGAAGAAATATGTAGGTGGTTATAAGTTGTGATCTGGATTAGCTAACCCATGTATAGGGAAAGGCCAATATACGTCGAATATTTCATGTTTTCAGGTTTTACAATTGTTATAGTTGACTTGATTTCTCCCTTGGGTGATACACAAGATTTGTGCTATTATGATTTCTATCATTGATTTTCAATTTATGTTGAAACCTAATGAGATGGGGGTATTCTATCACATGAATCATATAGAAAATTTATACGGATCACATGTCATGCATTCTTGTAATTACAGTTAAGTTTAATTACTCATTACATGCTATTGTGATAAATGTTGTGCTAAATACAAATGTTGTTTTGATAGATTACAGGATAAAATACCTACAATTTTCCTAAGGTATTGTTATATGCAATGTTTATTGTGGATGGATTCCAAAAAATGGTCCCTGAGATGTTATGGGCCCTCTAAGATCATAATTGTGTGGATCATATTGAACATTAACTAAATTCTATTATGATATGAAAATAATATTATTCCATAGTTTGATTCTTGGGGAGTATTTTCCCCCATGGATTGGAATTTGGAACTATGATGCTTTATTTAGTGTTTTATGGGGTTCCAGACTAGTTTTGTGGATTATGTTCCGGAAAAACATAGAATACATGGTGTGTGATGATAAATTCATGCCATGTATCCTTCTGTTCCGGAAGAAATTGTATTTCCTAAGTACACATTGTGTACATTTTCTACATGCCATGTATCCTTTTACTGTGTGACCAACCATGTGAAAAGAGACATGGGTTGGAAAATATTTTCTTGAAGATGCCATGTTCAAGTAGTACACATTGTGTTTGGGTAATCCATGTATCCTGCAGTGTAGCTATCAACCCTGGATAGTGAAATCCTACTTGTACACATTGTGTCTATAATAAACATGATGTGTAGTATTGTTATAATGGAGCTGTGTAGTTCAACCCATTTAGGAGTACATAGGAAATAGGGAATAATCATTTACACGATGTGTATCATGGAGAACACGTCATGTGGGTGGGTGTTACATGACCAGCTTTGGAAGAGGTACACATCATGTTAAAAGCCTAAGTGAATACACTGTGTATGGGTTACAAAAACAATGTACCCATTTTTTGTAAAACATGATTGTTTTATTCTATTGTTCCTTTCATGCACTCTTAAGATCTAGTAATTGAAAATTTTTAACTGAGGTGTGCGCTTGAACTTACTGAGTCATGGCATCGATACGTCCTTTGGTTGTATGCTAAATACATGGAAATGATCAAACATATAAAATGGTACATCAGGGACTATAGGTAGACCCTCATATCATTCCCTTAATGGCACCAACCATAATTCTATATATAGGAGCCGATGCAATGTTTTGAGAAGGATACATGAGTATGATATAGATTTTCAAGGGTGCACCGTATCCGGCCCCATCATTGGAAGAGTGGAAGTGTGGTTTTCTGTAGAAGCATACTCCAACCATCATAGGGGATGTAGGACATCAGGCTATAGAGTCATGGTTGAAATCCATGTTGTTTATCCTCAAGAATCTCAAGTCACTTTCAGATATGTGATTGAAACTCTCTACGTACATGCTACGTTATTCTGCCAAGAGATGGTGGGA
Source organism: Viscum album (assembly GCA_963277665.1). Taxonomy (NCBI): domain Eukaryota; kingdom Viridiplantae; phylum Streptophyta; class Magnoliopsida; order Santalales; family Viscaceae; genus Viscum; species Viscum album. Next base: position 729,299,151 of record OY728143.1, on the reverse strand, counting down.
TGTGACATCATAGGAAGAACGCCAGTGAGTTATGTCATGGGATGATTTCCAGCATACCTTTTGTGAAAAATTATACCTGGTGACCTAGATGGTCGATGAAACATGAGAGCTCATGAGTTTAGAGTATGGTACTCTCTCAGCCATGGATTATTCTTCTCGCTTCATAAAGATGCATCACTTCACACCCATTCTGAAGGGGTGATGAGTTGTTGAATGAGAGGATGTGTGAGTATGGTCTTAGGCATGATATATGATCCTAGGTGAACATCATTAGGTTGACTTACATATCTTCTATATTCAACTAGGTAGTGATCGCTGAGAATAACCTGAGGGATTCTGCAGCAGTTAGCCCGGGCGGTTCAATATCCATAGTTCGTACTCTTACGACTGATAGTTGAAAGAAACATAGAGAGTCATGGTGTGGAGATCTGAGTAGGTGGTATTTTCCATCAGAAATCTAAGGGGTGTGCTACCAGTGGGGGATGGGAGGACATAACAAGCCTCAATTCCGGAGAGACACAATTTTTTTCTGATCTTTTGAAAAGATAGGGCATCATCAACATTTTTGCAACACCCTACATCGAGAAGCTAGTTAGTTAGGATCTATTTAAACTTCTCAAACAGGAGAAAGACCACCATTTCTACATCATACTGGCGTTTGGAGTTCTTGTGGATGTTCATGATGAGGTGGTGGTCATGGATGGAGTGGTAAGACAGAGTTTTCGAAAACCGTATGTTTCATGAGCTCATGAAAATTAGATAGCTTCACAGGGCCTCACTGTAGGTCATGCTTTTTCACTATAACAGATCCAGTAAATTAAGGATCATGGACTCTCTATAGTTAGTGGTGTGATTTTGGTTTCCTCAGTTTTATAATTTCCTCTTTTTGATAAAGATAATTCCCAAATGATTTATATTTGTACCTGTTGTTGAGATTCTTGGTATATGTATCTTTACTTTAACTTATATAATTCCAATCGACTCATCACTATGGGTTTGAAAATGGCTACTGTATGTCAGTGAAATGAGTTCCCTTTATCGGATAGTGTGTTTCAGTTCATCGGGTACAATTATGTCTTAGATATGGTGGGTCTGACGTTGTTCTCACAAGGGAATGGTTAGTTTCTTTCCAGGATGTTAGATATTTCTATCACCATAGGGTGGGTTTCATATCACTAGAGGGTCATTTGTTACTACATAAGGGTGAATGGGATGTCCTAGAAAGAATATATGGACTCAAGAATCACGGGTTGAGAGGTGTTAGATCTCAGATAGCTAGTCTATACCAGGATAACAAGGGAACATCACATATGGACTTTCCTCCACTAGTCAATCATTTCATGGATGTCATTATAGATGACTTTTCAGGTTTTACTCTAGAGTGATAGGTAGACTTTACTATTCATATTGTTCCAGGGGAAGCACTGGGGTCTATTTCTCCTTATTGGATGGCTACATTAGTGTTACATGATCTCATGATGAAATTGGAGGAGTTACTGGTAATGGGTTTCTTCTGACCTAGTACATCACCTTGGGGTTCAAATGTACTATTTACAAAAATGGAAGATGATGCCCTTAGACTTTGTGTGGATTATCGGAAGCTGAACTAGTTGATAGTTTATAACCGATGATCTCTTTGAGCTTCTTGGATGATACCAGGTGTTGCTGATGATTTACTTGTGATCAAGTTATAATCAATTTCACATTAGGCCATCTGATATACCACTTACAACCTTTCATAGTAGGTATGGTATTTATGAGTATGTGGTTATGTCGTTCGGTTCCACGAATGCACTGATAGTTTTCATGGAACCAATGAACCAAGTTTCCATCCTTAGATGGATTATTTTGTGGTAGTCTTCATTGATGATATCTTGGTGTACTCTCACACTCGACCTGACCATGCCACCCATCTTGAGATCATTTTGAGGAACATGGTTTTCTAGGTATATCTGGTTACTAATGGCATTTTATACAGGAATTTTCACGCATACCACCACCACTAACTATACTAAAAAAGCTGGGTGCAGAGTACTTGTGGAAAAATTCCTATTATTCTGCCTTATAGGAGTTGAAAGGAAATTGACTTTAGCACAAATATTGATTTTTTCAGAGTCGGGCAAGAGTTACACTTTATACTGTGATGTGTCAGATATCGGTTCGGGAGCAGCACTTATGCAAAGAGAATGAGTCATTGCATATGGGTGTCGGGAGTTGAGACCACATGAGAGGAATAACCCAATGCACAATCTCGAGTTAGCTGTAGTGGTGAATTCTTTATGATATTGGAGACATTATCTTTTGGGAGTGCATTTTTTTTGTTTACTGACCAAAAACGTCTGAAGTATATCTTTACTCAGTGCGATCTGAATTTGAGACAGTGAAGGTGTTTTGAGTACCATCAATATTTTGACATTGATCATGCATATATTCCTGGAAAAGGCAACATAGTGGCAGATTTGTTGAGCTGGATGACTCAAATACAGGCTGTTCGTGAAGGAAGTACTATGTGGTAGCTTTTGGCACTGTTATCTGGGATGAAGATAGAGTTTCATGAAATACATGGAAAATAATTTCATTCTTATATAGTTGTTACCTCTACTCTTCTAGTTTGAGTGAGAATGAGGGAGATATCATATTCTGAGGGCCTAGTACAATGGGAGAGTGTATCTAGAGAGGACCATACTACTGGGTGGACCAAAGGCGAGGAATATGCCTTATGTTTTCATAGAATCATATGGGTGTCAGCCGATATATGTGAGGTGATGATGTGGGGTTTTCACTCCTAAATTTGGGATGATCATCTTAGTGTCCCCAAGATGTGTCAAGATTTACACCATCAGTATTGGGGGCCAGGTATGAAGAATAATGTTGTTGGTTATATTATGAAATGTTCCACTTGACAGTAGTAAACAATTTCCAAGAGGAAGTGGAATGATGTCGTGATGGATTTCATGACAGGGTTACCAATATTGCTTTGAATTATTAATACGATTTGGGTTGTTATTTAAAGGATCACAAAGGTTGAACCACTCGTATTGATCAAGGAGACCATCATTGTTGATGATCTTAGAAGGTTATACATGTGATATATTACACGATTTCATGGGGTTCTTCACTCTATCATTTCAGACATGGATGCATGGTAAACTTCTCATGTTTAGGAGGGATTACAGAGGGATTTGGGTACTAGTTACTTCTGAGTAAAGAAAACCATCCCAAAACAGATGGCCAGTCGGAGTGCACGATTCAGGTGTTAGAGTACACGCTTCGAGAATGCCTCTTAGAATTTGGAGGTTTTTAGAAGAATCGCATACATGTAGTCTATTATTCCTATAATAATAGATTTCAGGCGATGATTCAAATGGATCCAAATGAGGCTGTGTATGGTATTCCATACCTATCACCCCTATGATGTCTGGAGGTAGGAAAAGAAGCTATGTTGGGACCTCATCTTGTCTAGGAGACCACTGAATAGGTAGAGTTGATTCCAAAGATGATGGATACTACACATTCTCTAAAGAAGTATTATGATGATCGATAGAGAAGTCCTCTGGAGTTCTTGATCAAAGATCATGTCTTCTTATGTATCAGACTCAGGTTGGGACATAAAAGGATTATGAGATGGGGGAAGTTTTCACTGATATTTGTCTGTCCATTAGTGGTTTTGGAGAGGGTTAGACTGGTTTCCTATCAGTTTCAGTTACTATATAAGTACCGAGCAATGCAAGATGTCTTCCACGTTTCATATTTATGTCATTACTTTTCACACACATCTCATGTTTTCAACCCGAGGTGGTTGAGTTGGAGGTGGACATATCATTTGAGGAGCATCCTAACCAGATTATTGGTCACAACACAATGGTTCTACATGGAATTATTTTTCCACTAGTATCAGTGATATTGAAGCATGGGAGTGTATAGGATGAGACATGGGAGAGGGAGACCGATGTGCGATCTTAGTGGACCGAGATATTATAGGATTCTTTTTCACCACCTTGTTACAGAAATTAATGGACATATTTCATTAAGGGGAATGTTTGTAAGAACCGTAATCTTTGTTTCTAGTATGAAACTTGATTTTGGGTGTTTTCTAGAGAATATGGAGTATTTGGAAATTTTATAAGTACATGACATGTACTTAGGAGAAATCACCATGTATCCAGTTACTGTGTACAACCATGTATTGGGTGTACAATGTCCAAGACATGGCCATGCAGGGTGATGTGGTAGACTGCTAATGTTTGGGGCTGGTTGAGTAAAATTCACGAAGTGTTCACAAACAGTACACACAATGTACTTTTTATTTTAATAGACTAATCGGATCGGGGACACATCTAATCCCCAAAAATGTTTTCTTCTGGCCATGGATCACAACAGAGCATACAGAATCACCAATTCTTCTCTAACCCATTGATCTATCATTCATTCTCCGAATCAAACACCATCAGTTGTGTTGGAATCACCTCGGTGAGTTCTTTGTTCTTCTTGAGGCCTTTTTCCTAATTCTTCCACATTCAAGAGTTATTTATTGTTGAAATGTTTTGAAATTTTTTGTAGATATACATCATTATAGTCTAATTCAAGGGCCAGCGTTTGAGAATATTCATCATACATTGTCAGTGTAGGTGTTTGGATTCCCGTCATTGTTTTTCATTGAGTTTTATATACCGAAGTGTCGATTACCCATGTGTCAGTTATTATGTGTTATGGAAATTGAGCCCTAATTTATCTTCCATCGATTGATTGTGGGATTAAGGGGTTTTTTATTTGATATTATGTGTAAAATCATGTTTATGGGTCACTTAATGGGTGATATTACTTGTTTGAATGTTTAGAGTCATCAGGATGATGTTTCCTATGACACAAACAATGTTTCATAGCCTTTCGTGATATGATGGAACTGATTGTCTTTTACTGCTTGTTAAATGATTTTGATATTCATTGGAATTGTTTAGAAATGTAGTAGTTAAGATTAATTTGGGCTACATGACATCTTTTATGGATTATTGAATTGCACATGGCTATGATAACTTGGTGTAGTTATACCACATTAGGAATTGATGTTGAGTGCATACTCGTAATGTCTTTTATATTTCATTCTACGAGACCAGATGAGAGATTGATGGTGAGTGCTCCCTCATAGTGTCTATAGTTAACATTACCAGACCAGATGTGGAATTGAAATTCAGTGCTTCCCCATAGTGTCTGTAGTTATTGTGGAAAGACCATAGGGGGAATTGACTGTGTGTTCTTCCTTAGAGTGTATTTTCCTTTATTTCATTTGTAGGACATATTGGTTATACTATGTGAGCTACCCAGAGAGTTAATGTAAATATTGAATGATTGTGAATTGTCTCCCAAGGAAAAACACAAGCATGGATTTAGTCCTGTATGTTGGTATTCTATGATGAATTTTTGGGATACTTACTCTATTAAATGATGAAAATTAAATTCAGAAGAATCAAAATGGAAACTGTAAGGTTGGTTACTTTTGTGTACTCATAGTTTCATTGCATAATTTTCATTATTACCTGCTATATGTACTCACTGATAGTTTCAAACACATCTTGTAGTGGATTCATACTGGGATTCATCTCACACCCTTTTTGGGTCATGCTTTTGGAAGCAATAATATTATATCGATGCATGAAGAGATGAGGGAATTCTCCCTTCATCATCAGTTACTTGACTGTTGTGTAGTGGGAGAGATTATGACTAAGTTGAGGCTTGTGATGCTGTAAAAGTTTATTTGATTTCTTTTGGTACATTTTATTAGTACTGTATTTACATAATTGTGAGTTTTTTGCTATTTTCCTATACATATGTGACATGCATCATTTATATATGTTCTCCAATGGTTTATTTAATTTCGGTGTTCAGCTATTTTCTAATTGTATGGTTGTATTTCTTATGATACTATTTATTATTTGTTATTCCATTGTGCATACTATACCAAGGAGGAAATATTTTCCCCACAATCACACCCAAGGCCCTAGATACTAGTCGGAAGCATCTCGGGTTCGGGAAAATGTGTTTGAGGCCATATGAACAACTGGTTATGGGGAGCATTTGGGTGACACCTAGAACCGAGATGTTATATATTCTAATTATGTAAATGAGTATAGTATAAAATTATAATTGATTAAAATTTATTACACAATAGGTTAAATTGATTTTCATGAAATTCTCACCCAAGGTAGTGGTTTTATGATAGAATATCCTTGTATACTCTGATTTTTTATGATTATGTTTTTGATGATGAGATACCTTGAATAATCTCATGCATGTTCTTAAATTTTCTCATTCCTATAGATTGTAAGTTTTAACTTTATTTTAATCACATTATTTATTCTATAAGATGAAATAATATTTTTATAGGAACCCAATTTATGTGTTACTATTCAATCAAGAATATTTTTATTCCATGCCAATTTTTTATATAAATTTCATCAAAAATGATTTTAATATCCTCAAATGATTGATTAAAGTCATTTTTACGCATGATTTAATTTTCAAAAATTGATTCAAAGTAATATTTTATTTATTTTCCAAATTCGGTACTTTTAACTTGTTATTAAATTGAGAAAATAATTTTTTTTACATACATAAAATGAAAAAAAATTATATCCGTAATGAAAGATGAATGCATTGATTCATCTTATAAAATGTTCCATATTTATTTTCAATGATACTTTGTACCTTTATATATAGGAATTGTTTACATGTTATATAAGTAATTTTTTTGTGCCTTGAGAATTATCCCTAGAAAGAGTTCCAAGATATATTTTAAAATAATTTTCATCAATAATGACATTTTTTATAACACTTATTCATATCTAGGGATATGATAAAATGATATAATCCACTTTATTTATTTTGAGGGATTTTATTGATGATTATTTAAGTATAAATCAATGAAACTCATTTCATTCCCATGATACATGTATGATATGAAACTCATTTATTATTCATAGGCATTATAATGATGAAATAATGAAATATTTATTTGACCAATTTCGTTTTACCAATTTTTGATATGATTATTGTTTTATGATCTTTTGGAACACATTTTTATTATTTGAATTATATGATAGGTTGTATTGAAATTATCTATCCATCCAATTAATTGGGTAAATATGGATATATCATGTTATTATAAAGGCTTGTGTTGGGAGTGAACCCAGTTTAGTAAGGGCTTGTCCAATATGATATTATTGGGAGTGAATCTTGAGTATGTATATTATGGAATATGGATTTCAACCAATCCACTATGATAGTCTTGGTAGTGTGACATGAGTATGTAAATTAATATCTATTATTATGTTTATTTCAACAACTTATGTATTATGCCAAAATTATTCTCTCATGGATCAAGTTCTTTGATTCATTTATGAATAAATTTTTCTGACCTATGAAGATTCTTTCTAGTGATCCTTGACTAGTTTTTATAATAATATATTTTATGTTTCTTCGACATATATTCGACTCCTTGAAATTATTTTGAGGGAAATATACATCTAGGACCACCCATAACATAAATATATTTATAATTTCTATATGAATACATGTTACAAATTAAGTTGTGAAAACATATATAAATCATAATCATGAGAAATAACATGAGAATGTTTTGGGATTTATAATGTTTTCCAAAATAATAACTAAAGGATATATAATAATCATCCCCAATAGAAGAAATAATTAAATAATATTGGACATTCATATTTTAATAAAGATAAAATTGTCTAAAAAATTGAGTTATAATTAAGGTAAATTAATTTATGGGAATGATCAATGATAATTTATAATAAAAATTAATGACATCATAGTTTTTTTTAAAAGAAAAAATGATATTTTATGGAAGGAAATATCTTATTGTTCCAATTTAGAGTATAGATTTACAAGTATTGTTTTCTATATATGAGTATGATTTTTCAAAATCAATTAATGGTTTAAAAATTTATTTTGGATAATGATACATGAATTAATAAATTATAATGATCCCATGAGTTAATATTACATAAAAGATATAATTTTTAGGGGAACTTAAAACATTAATTTTCCCAAAAAGAGGAAGGTATTATAAACTAGGTTTCTATTTAAAGAATATATTTAATTTTAAATAAATATATGTGAATAATATCATATAAATATAGAAAATTAAAAATATGGTGTCACCCAGAAGTAACAGGGGTTGTTTCAGAATATCTATTTTTATCTTTTAAAACACATAAGTGATCATATCACACAATACAATAGAGTGTAAAACATTATATTGAAAAGGGGGTATGTTAAATATGTAGGTCACAAGATCTTACCCAATATTATGTTTCTAATTGAAAATGATAGCTTTAGTAGGATGGGTTATAGACAAGGAGTGGAAATCATCACTAATGAGGATGCGACTTAATCACATTAGTGATATAATTTTTAAGAAATAAATTCATCATGGTAAAAGATTTAAATTTAAAAAATAAATTTTCCCCCATATAGGTAGATAAGACTTACATAATATATTATGGTTAAAAAAACATTCATATAATAACATCAAGATAATATCTTATAAACCAATGAAACATGGGGTATTAGTTAACAAAAACCATACAATATCACAATCATTCCAATTACAAATTCATTAAAGGTTGAACATACGATAGATATAGAAATAACTTCTAGTTTATGATTATTTTTACCATAATGCGAAATTGTAAAAATCATGCACATTAATAATAAGAAAGAAATGGTGAAGACATGTCATATATAATTGAAACAAAATTTTGATCCAAAAACTGATACATTAATTCATCACTTCCACTATAGTATTATAACATCCTATAAAAACTACAATAAATGGCATTATTTAAAAATGTTTTAATGTATAATTTTAAAAAAAAATTAACATAACTTATAATAATTATATACATGTATATTTTTTAGTTTTTATCTATTTTTAATAACCTGTGTAAGTAATATTGATCGTTTTGTAAATTTTTTGTAATAGTGGTGTTATTCATCATTTTTTTCCATTGATAATCATTAGAAAATCATTAAAGGTACAAGAAATTTTAATTAATTATAATCATAATGGTATATTTTCAATATATGGAGGATTTGGTTATGATTCATGCATATGAAATTTTCAACTGGCTTGTGTCAATGATATTTAACTAACAAACTGTGGTATTATGAATAATTAAATTAATATGAACGTTAAAATTAAAGATTAAAAATAAAATATTTATTTTATTATTTTATATAATATATTATCTATAATTATGTTATTATATTTATCCCTAATACTATTTTATATCATTGTTCTAGTGTGTGGTTAGACTGAACGAAGCATGAACATACCATAATTAATGTATAATTATGATTATAAGGGGGGTTGTTTTGTATAATTTAATTATTATAGATAATTAATGATATTATTTAGATAATTATATATCAATGAATATTATTTGAATGTATGTTTAGAAATTATAATTAAAATAGAATAAAAATGAGAGAATTTACATCATAGAGATGATGATCTTCACAACACATAGTCAATGTTTTCTTTTCAGGATGAATTGGATAGAATTAATTTTTTCTATGATTTGTATATTTTTTCTCATAATTAAATTAATTAAATAAAATTTATTTCTTAATTTCACTATTAAATTAATGAATATGTGGGATGATTAAAAAATGTTTGGCATTCATTAGGATTGTAATATTCTGCATGACACATGAATCAAAGTACCATTTTCTTACTAAAAAATGGAAAAGTTTTTTTTATAGTTATTAAATTATAATAATAGAAAACAAATTGAAAAATCTTTACTTAATTATATGATAATGATTAAAATATAATTTTAAATGAAAAATAAAGATGAAAATATGTTAGAAAAATTTTTGTCTTAACATTGAAATCAGTAAATTTTCTTTACAACATTATTCAATAATAGAAGTTCTATGAAAATTTACAATGAATATAAATATAATTAAAAGGATGTTTATTATCGAGGAATTATAATGTGTGTAGTATTTTTTGGAAACTGATTTCTTTGAGTGGTAATGAAGGGATACTGAGAGGACACTTTAATATGTTGTGTGAATGTCATTTTTGTAAATATTTTAAATTAATATAAAGAGTGACAATATTTCACATGTCAATAAGAGTAAAAAATGGATCACAATGAATTTATTCCATATAAAAGATTTATAATCCATCTAACATCCATTTTAATGAATGTCATAAACATATTTTTTTCACATACAATTAGAAATTTTAATTTTTCCTTTGTTAGTTTTATCATGGTAACTAGTTTTGACATAATAAAAAATATTTTAAAGCTAAAAAATTAAATAATGTAATAAAATTGAACCTATTATTGAAATAATAATATCAAATTTATTGGAAAAAAATCATGAAGGATGAAATATTAATTTTTTCATTACTTCATGTAACACCAAAAGGCCCAAAATTATTAAAATATTAATTTATTATTGGTATTTATGTATAGGGTTAAATTATAATTTTATTAAAATTTAATTATACAAATTTTTTTATTGTGAAAAAAATAATTTGAATTTTGTTTGAATTAATTTTTTATTTAATTAATAAAATTTTATTTAAGGGAAAAATAGATTGAGATAGTTCTTTATTTTAAAATAATAAATATGTTACTAAAATGATAATCATAGGTTTTATAAGTTAAACATAGTATATAGATAGTGTAGTGTCTTAGAAATTAATTTTTTTCCTATTTTATGGTTTATAAACTTCTAGGGCTTTCTTATATAATTTTAATGTAATATTCTGGGCGAAACATTACATTTTTACTATAAAAATGAATGAAAAAAACAAAAACATTACACTAATATATTATGTTTATAATGAACCCATTAATGAATTTATTTTTTTAAATTCATGTTATAAAAATTTATAATTTAAATTTTAAAAGAAATCCCAAAATCCAATGATTTTTTTCATTAGAAAATAATTATTCAAAGTGTTAAACATTAATATTTTTATATCATATTTATTACAAATAAAATTAGTGTTTATATATTATTAATATAAATATAAATATATTTCACATCAACTATATAAGTTATATATCTTATTATTTTATAAAAATAAAAAACATAAAATATAATTTTTATATGAAAATATTTTTCTATTATTAAATAATCATATTGGTTATTGATAAACATTAATATTTTCATATCTTATTGATTTAAAATTACCATTATAAAATTTATATATTTATTTAAAAATTGATTATTCAATATTTTATCATTATAGTTAAAAGGATACATTGAAAAAGTTGAATATTTCTTATCAATTTAATTTTGATTGGGTTTTTGTGTGAAGAAAATAATCAAGACAATATTTATTTGATAAAAATATTATTGTAAAATGTTGGGGAATTAAATTATCCCCCTAACCCTAAAAAATTAAATCATCACAATTTCAACTATTACATACTAATGATAATTTCTAACGGTATCTAATAAATTCAAATGGATAATGATTTATATATTAGAGAGATATAAACCTCCCAAACATAGGGAATATATGTTTTTCCTCATACAATGACTATCCCAAATATTTACTATTTCCTTGAATTATTTGAGCCAAGTGCATATTTTTAATCAGTATAAAGGTCTATATTATATTATTTCATGATATATAGTGTTTCTAATCACATTTTAGTTGATAAACTATTATAGGATGATATGAAATGTAATATCCAAATTTTCCATTTTTTTTAAAGTATAGAAATAAAATCCATTTCAAAATTTATATTAAATTTATCTAAATTATGGAAATAATACTTTCATGAATCATTATTCCACAATAATTGAAAATAACATGTAAACAAGGGACTGGAATCATAAATCTCATTGAACCATTTTCTTTAGCATCTCATAGAAACAACTAAATGAAATTTTTTTAGAAACAATATTTGCACTTAACTATATTGGAACTCCAATAAACTCACTTACATAATTTTTATAAGTTTATTTTATCATCATAACCAAGGGACTGGAATCATAAGTGACTTGTGAGATCAAATTCCTAGTAATGGGAAATCATATAAAGATATCTTCAGGGATTATATGATATTTATATATAAAAACACAACCAAAGGGAATACATTATTAAAAATAACATGTAAAAATAATTTTTTTCCATTAATCATAAAATAAGGGCTTTTATTATTCAAATTAAAGAATATTTACAATTAAATAAAAGTTCCCAATAAGCAGAAAAACATGACATAAATGATCGATATTTTAATTTCATTGAATTATAAATATGTTATAAGAGTACAAAACATGACCTCATAAGCTTATATCATGTCCCACTGCCAATAAAATCACAGTGGATTGTTTCTGTAACCCCCCTCCCCTACCTCATTGGCCTGAGGAGGCAGTGAGGGATACTTTCCATTAAGCGACGTTCCCAAGATGCCAAAGGCTGGAAATAAATGCCGAGGGCTTCAAGATCAAGTTGGGGAATGATTTTCCCCTAAGACAATACCAACCAAACCAACATCTAAAGATGCAGGCACTTTTAAACCCAAACATGCATTCCAAAATGACAAGCAAGTTGTTCCGCAATACAACCCAAAACCAACACAACTAGACATGTACAAGAAACATCAGATTAGATCGTGGAAACTAAACAACCAAGCACCACACAATTCATGGCACCACCAAAGCTCCACATCAAGCTCCACGCTCCAAGCTTCACCAAGGGATCATAATGCTCCACTAAAGAAGGGTGATGCCTTACCCTTGGTCACGTCAAGATACACAACATATGAAAAGACACCAACATGCCAATGCTGGGGGTGAGTACTAAAACATAGTATGTTTTTCTCCATATGACTTCCCTACACACACCACTAGGATAAAACCATTAGAACATTTATATAAAATAACTTATATAAAATAATCACAAGTGAAACCATTTTCATAAGACAAACATTCCCTTACCAAGACATCACATCCAACTAAAGAAACCAAGGGAAATCCAAAGAGAACATGCCACAAACCATTTTATGATCTACACGTTAGCACAAAAACTACTATCTTGCAATGAAATGAAAACAAACAACCAAAACAACCAAATAGTGGAGCTTCTGTTCAACCCGTTCACCCATTCACACTTTAGTGGAACTTCCCATCCACATCCCATTTATGGTGGCCCTTCCATCCACTATCCATCCACTTTTTATAGTGGTAATTCTCGCTACTTCCACAAAACATTCCAATCAATCCCAATCGAGCATATAACCAACCAAGGTCACAACAACATGCAATCAACTAAGTTCCATTGCATATCAATCCAATTCAATAAATCAACCATTTCTTGAAAATAATTTCCCATACCAAAACACATTTCAATAAACAACCTCTTTGTTGAAGTCCATTTCCATCAACCATTTTCACAAATCAACCATAGAATCCCACATTAAAAATCCCCATTTTGAAATCCACAACAAGATCATTTCACCAGAAAACCCCAATTTCCCAAAAATCCCCATAACATCTCCCAAGGGATTTCTAACCAATTTCGTACATCAAAAACAATTAATTTAAAGAATATAAAATTAAATGTAACCAAAACCATTATCTCTAACCAAGTGGAGTCGAGAGAGAATCCAACTACCTTTAGGGTTCCCAAGGAATCGAAACATGAACAACCACACCACAAATCCGGCGAACGCACCAACGAAACCTCTCTAGATCCCCTTCCATAACATTCACATGCCTTAAAAACATCATCCAAAGAAACCACAATGCTATATCTACACAAAAAAAGTGTAGATCTAGAAAACCAAGAAATAGGGAAGAGCATATCAAGAGGAAAACACAATGAAACCATGTGAGATGACTTACTTAGGAGAAACCACCTTCAAACCACTAAGAAACCTCTTCAAAACCCTTCCAAAATGAGTGGGAATGCTCCTCCACCCCCCGAGAACCAAATAACACTAGTGATCCACAAGTGGGAGGATGTTTGGAGTGAAATAGGTTACGCCCGAGGGAGCCTGGAACTTATAACCCTATTTTTAAGTAGTTGCACGGTTAATCCGAACGGTTTGGAAAACCATACGCTATCTGTGCGCACACTACTGCCTCACGAGAAAGGGTAGACATTGTTTCCTCGCACGGTTTGGAAAACCAAGGACAGTTTGTGTGAAGCCTACTTTCTCCCTAGCACGGTTTCCTGGATAATCTGCACGGTTTCCACTAACCGTGCTCAAACTGTGCACCCATTAAAAAGCCTCAAACCACATTTAAAACCATTTAAAACACTCCCTACCTCTTCCCAATTCCTATCATGCTCATTAAACAGATAAAAATCATAAACAAAGGACACATACATGAAACCAGTGGAACTAAATTCTCCCCATGATTAGACATTCCGTGCTCGAAAAGTAGTGGACCCGCCATTTGCCGAAAGAGCTCGGGACACTCCTTGACCATGTCTTTCTCTTGCTCCGAAGTCTCCTCATGAATCTAACCATGTTTCCACAACACATGAACTAAACCGATTCTTTTACCATTAAAGACATTTTGTTGCCTATCCACAACCCACACTGGAACGTGCACCAATGAAGCATCTGGTTCTAGCTCAACATGATCCCATCGAATAACATGGTCCCGATCCGGCTGATATTTTTTTCAACTGCGACACATGAAACACATTGTGAACCGCACTAAACATAGGTGGAAAATCCAAATGCTAAGCCAACTCACCAACCCGCTCAAGAATCTTAAAAGGTCCAATATACCATGGAGATAACATTCCCTTCTTTCCAAACTGACGATGTCCCAACTGAAGAGAGATCCTCAAGAAAACATGACCACTCACCTCGAATGACAACATCCGTCGATGATGATCCACATACGATTTCTGACAACTCTGATCCATCTCCCTTCTCTTCCTGATCAACTTGATCTTCTCCATAGTATCCAGGACAAGGCTTGGTCCAACCATCGAGGACTCACCCATTTCCACCCAACATAGTGGAGAACAACATGGCCACCCATTCAATGCTTCAAACGGAGCCATCTGTATGGATGCCTGATAACTGTTATTGTACAAAAACTCAACCAACTACAAGTGATCCTCCCAAGAGCCACCGAAATCCCTGAAAAAATCCCGCAAATAATCCTCTAGAGTTTGTATCTTCGTCTTATATTGACCATCCGTTTGAGGGTGATACGTCGTGCTCATAGTCACCTGTGTCCCAAAAGATTGCTATAAGGATTTACATAAACGAGATGTAAACCTCAGATCCCTATCTAATACGATCAAAATTGGGACACCATTCCTCTTTACAACCTCCCAGATATAGATTTTGGACAGATCCTCTACCATATGAGATTTACGAATCGGGATGAAATGGGCCGACTTTGTTAGCCGATCCACTATCACCCAAATGGCTTCGTGATTTCTGACCGTTTTTTGGGAGATGTGTATCAAAATCCATCTCTATATTCTCCCACTTCCAAACAGGGATTGCCAAAGACTGCAACATTCCTGTTGGCCTCTGATGCTCTGCCTTGACCTGTTAACAAGTCAAGCATCTTGAAACAAATTCAACCCCACTTCCTTTCATACCATCCCACCAGAACTGCACCTTCAGCACTTTATACATTTGCTAAATTCCACGATGAACAGCCCACCTGGAATGATAATAAACCCTGAGAAGATCCTCCTAACAAGAAACTTGTACAACCATCTGATTCTGAAAACACAAAACTGAATATTCATTCAGTTTCCAACACTCAATGGTCTCCCCACCATTGAGTCTCGACCCCATGGTCACACACTCAGAATCAAATATATGTTCCTCTTTAACCAGGACAACCAATTCAGAGATCAACAAAACTAGAAAGAATACTATTCTATCACCACAGTCCTCACATTCCAACCGCATATCGGCAATAACCGACATCAACTGCCACTGGTCCGATGCTTTTTTTATGATCTGAGCATATGATTTTCTACATAATGCACCCTCCACCAAATTTCCCTTACCTGGTGTGTACATTAAGTCAAAATCAAACATTTGGAGATATTCCATCCATCTCCTTTGCCTCATGTTCAAATCCCTTTGTGTTAAAATGTTCTTAAAGCTCTTATGATCTGGGTATACCGTTAATTTCTCACCGAATAGATAATGCCGCCACACATTCAAAACATGGACCACTACTGCCAACTCTAAATAATGAGTTGTGTAGTTCTTATCATGCACCCTCAACTTCTGTGATCCATACCCAACTATGTAGTTTCCTTGAATGAGAACGCACCCCAACCCTAATCTTGATGCATCACAATATAACACGTAGCCTTTTCCTGGTTCTAGAAAAACCAAGATTGGTGCTGATGTAAAGCGATCCTTTAGCTCTTCGAAACACTCCTAAAGCTACTAAATCCACTGGAATGGAACATTATTCCTTGTCAAATATGTCATCGGTGATGCCAAATGTGAAAACTCACGAACAAAACGCTGATAATACCCAGCTAGACCAAGAAACCTCCATATCTCAAACAGATTCTTTGGCAGTTTCCCTGAGATAATTGCCTCCATCATTTCTAGATCCATTGAAATACCTCTTTCAGAAATTACATGGCCATGAAAATGAACTTCCTATATCCAAAAGTCACACTTGGACAATTTGGCATACAGTCGATGATCCCTCAAGATCCCTAGCACTGTCTCCATGTTCTGCTCATGCTCCACCCTTGTATTTGAATACACCAAAATACCTTCTACAAAGACCACCACAAATGAATCTAGATATCTCTGAAATATCTGATTCATCAATACTATAAACATGACAGGTGCATTCATAAGACCAAAGTGCATATCCATATATTTATAGTGGCCATATCTACTTCAAAAAGATGTTTTAGGAATATCGTCTTTCCTCACATGAGATTGATGATACTCTGACCTCAGGTCAATCTTGGAGAACCATTGGGATCCTTTCAACTGGTTGAACAAACCATCAATTCATGAGAGTGGATATCTATTCTTTATCGTAACTTGGTTAAGTATACAATAATAAATGTATAGCCTCAAAGTTACATCCTCCTTTTTCACAAAAAACACCATCGCTGCCCACAGAGATGTTCTAGGCTAGATAAACCCATTTTATTCTAACTCTTACAACTTGAATTTCAATTCCCACAATTCAGCTCGTGCCATCAGATAAGACCAATGTGACATAGGACTGGTCTCCAGAATGAGATCAATAGTAGACCACACTTCTCTTACGGGAGGTAACCCAGATAATTATTTAGGAAAAACATCCATGAACAGATCTACCACTACTAGAAGAACACTCTTCTCAACACCCATTACCGATTCTAATGAAAACGCCACCAACTGATGTGGAAGCATGCCCACTTCTAGTTACAACAAACCCGTTGCACCCTGTCATTCATGCATATCTGCTATAAAGAGACGTCTAACACCGTCGTGTGTCATAAAAACTATTGTTCGAACATCACAATCAATTTGAGACTTAAAAATCACCAACTAATCTATTTCCATGATTACATCACACCCATCCATCTAAAGCACTGTGAAAGTCCACATTCTCTTAACCTCACCGACAACGATACTTCATTATCTACACAAGAAGGCTCGATACTCTCTCCGACCCAGAAAAGTTTAAAGTTTTAATACTGAGGGCATCATTTCTACCCTTAAACCCAGCAAATCAACCACACGTGAAGAAATAAATTATTGTGAATAACCCATATCAAATAGAACTTGCATCAAGGTAGAATTTAAAAGAATAGTACCTCGCACCGTGGATGGTCCGGACTGATCATCCACCACAACTTGCTCACCTCCAAAAACATGTTTTCTTTCCACACTCTTCTCCTTATTTTCCTAATGAGGCATCATGGTATTCCATAAATCAACATAACCAACTTTACTCTGCTGACGAGGGGTTTGTTGCTGCCCCCGTCCCGTTGAAGCATATAACGTCTACGATCACAGAAGAGTGACATGTGTACCCGACCTTGGAGAATTACGAAAATAACGCTGCAGATTTCTCATCTGCTTATAATTAAGACATGCCCGATGTTGTTCCATACAATCCAGCTTAATGTGGCTCATAGAACAACACTTAAAACATCCCGGCTTGCTCTAGGGATTCAGAGGATGATTTACCGATCTTGTTGTAGGATTATATGTCATATTACGGCTAGAGGAATAAGTGTCCCTCCTTTTCTTGAACCCAGTGTTAGAGTTCCCACTATTCCCCATGGTTACCACCACGCTTCCTCCACCCGGAGCGCCCAACAAATCTCGCTCAGCCACTGAGGCTCTATTCACCATCTTTGTGAAATCATCTATACCCAACACCGCTATATTTGAACAGATTTATTTCCTTAACCCCACATCAATGATCCTTTCCTTCAACGAAGTGCTACCCACCACCTCGAATGAAGACCTCACTAAGTCATAAACATAGTTTCATACTCCGTCACAGACAAAAACTCTTGCTTCAAACTAAAGATATCAATCAAACGCTAAATTCTGAATGTATGTGGGTAGAATTGTTTATTAAACAATTCCTCGAGCCTTCCCACGTCATACTTTGGTCTATCCCCGCTTGTACTACCAACTCCCACCACTGAAGGGAAAGATCTTCCAATATATACTTTGCCAACTTCAATTTTAACTCTACTGGTGTTCGCAAGAACTCGAAGATCATTTTCATTCTATTCAACCATGCTTCTACCCTCTCTAGCTCTGAATCTCCCCTGAAGATGGGTGGATTCTTCTTTTGAAACTGAACTGCATGATCCACATGCCTTGGTTCATTCACTTTATTTACACTTTTAATAGCTTGGAAAGCTTGCACTATGATTTACACTAGTTTCTGGTTCACCTGAGTCTCAGGTGCTGCCACATTCTCAGCAGCCTCCTCCGGTTGGTCTCTATGACACCTACCCGGTGACATTTCTATAAACAGAAAACAAACAACCATGCGTCTCACTTCCGTAGACATCACAAAATCCCATTTAAATCACATTACACAACACTATCACAACAAGGATATCCGCCTTTCCACATTTACCATGTTTCACCATTTTAAAAACCAAACCAGTTTCAAAATACCAATTTATTCACATTTTAATTTCACACATTTTCAAGAACAATTCTCAATTCAGCCCATAAATCATTAGACCCCAATGAAATATGCATCCTAGAGGGAATTAATTTCTACCTTATATGCCACACACATCTCATTGGCTACACTGACAACAATAATATTTCCATTGCCTATAAGTGTCTCCAAAACACTTATGTACACAACTCCCGGGTAAGGTGAAATTCAACATAAAAGGGTTAGCTATTCCCTTTTATACTATAAATTCCATGTTTCGAAAAGCCTGAGCCTTGCTACAATCATGACTCAATGAATATATCACAACGAGTGTCAACACCAAATCTGAGAATCAACTCCAAAGGAACGAACAAACTAATACCACTTGTAACACCCCGCCCCTACCTCATTATATTGAGAAGGCGGTGAGGGCTACTTGGCCTTAATCGACATTCCCAAGACACCAAAGGCTAGCAATAAATGCCGAGGGCTTCAAGATCATGTTGGGGAACTATTTTCCCTTAAGAAAAAACCAACAAAACCAACAACTAAAGATGGTTGTACTTCCAAACCCAAACATGTATTCCCAAAAGAAAACAATGTTGTTCCACAATACAACACAAAACTAACACAACCAGACATGTCCAAACAACATCAGAGTACACTCTGGAATCTAAACAACCAAACACCACACAATCCATAACACCACCACAGCTCCACATCTAGCTCCATGCTCCAAGCTCCACCAAGGGATCACAATGATCCACTAAAGGAGGGTGATGCCTTAACCATGCCCATGTCACGATACACAACATCTTCAAAGACACCAACGTGCCAAAGCAGGGGGTGAGTACTAAAACACAGTAGGTTTTCCCCAAATGAATTCCCTAGACACGCCACAATGATAAAACCAATAGACCATTTATATAAAACAACATAAATAAAATAATCACAATTGCAACCATTTTCATAACCCAAGCATGCCCTTACCAAGTCATCACATCCAGCCCAAGCATCCAAGGGAATGCCAAAGAAAACATGCCACAAACCATTTTATCATCTACACATTAGCAAAATAACTTCCATCTTGCAAATCAATGCTCATCAAACAATCAAAACAACCAAATAGTGGAGATTCTGTCCAACATGTTCACCCATTCACACTTTAGTGGCACTTCCCGTCCACTTCCCCTTGATGGTGGCCTTTCCATACACTATCCATCCCCTTTTTATAGTGGTACTTCTCACCAATTCCACACAAAATTCCAATCAATCACAACCAAGCATATAACCCACCAAGGTCACAAAAACCTGAAATAGACGATGGTCCATTGCATATCAATCCACTTCAATAAGTCACCGATTTATTGAAAATCATTTCCCATGCCAAACCACATTTCAATAAATATCCTCTTTCTTGAAAACCATCTCCATCATCCATTTTCAAAAATCAACCATATAATCCCATTTTAAAAATCCCCATATTAAAATACACAACAAGAGCATTATACCATAAACCCCCCATTTCCCAAAAATCACCAAAACATTTCCCACGGGATTTCTGACCAATTTAGCTCATCAAACACAATTAATTTCAAGAATAACAAATTAATTGTAACCAAACCCAATAGCTATAACCAAGTGTAGTTGAGAGAGAATCCACCTACCTTTAGGGTTCTTGTGGAATCGAACCACGAACAACCATGCCACAAATCGGGCAAACACACCACCAAAACCTCTCTAGATCCCCTTCCCTAACATTAACAAGACTTAAAAACAACATCCAAGGAAACCACAACCCTATATCTAAACAAATAAAGTCTAGATCTAGAAAATAAAGATTGAGGGAAGAGAAGATCTAGAGGAAAACATAAAGAAACCATGAGAGAGGACTTCCCCGGGAGAAACCACCTTCAAACCACCAAGAAACCTTTTCAAAACCAAGCCAAAAAGTGTGGGAAAGCACATACACCCCCAGAGAATAGAAGAACCCAAGTGAGCCACGAGTGGGAGGATGTTTAGAGTGAAATAGGTTAAGCCCGAAGGATCCCGGAACTTATAACCCTATTTTTAAGTAGTTGCACGGTTAGTATGCACAGTTTGGCAAACCGTGCGCAAACCGTGTGAATGCTACTGCCTCGGGAGGAAAGTTTTACATGGTTTCCTCGCACGGTTTGGAAAACCGTGTGTAGGCTGTGTAAAGCCTACTCTCACCCTTGCATGGTTTCCTAGTGAATCCTCACAATTTCTACTAACTATGCTTAAACTGTGCACCCCTTTAAAAGCCTCCAAACACATCCAAAATCATTCCAAACTCTCCCAACCGCTTCCCAACTCATCTCATGCACTTTAAACAAATATAAATGCATAATCAAAAGATACATACCTCAAACCGGGGGTACTATAGTGTCACATGGTTGGGTGAGTTAACTCCCAATTAACATTCGTATATTATCATGAGATTTTTTTATTTTTTAATGCATGGAGGGATGTATATTTTTACGACCACCATTCACACGACATTGTGTGATACGCTAACTTCTTGTACACCACACATGGTAAATCAAGAGATGAAAACATTACCGAAGGTAATAGATGGATATATAATTCTATTACCTCTCATAATATAATGAAAATAATAATATGAAGATAAATACATGTTCCACATGGGGAAAACATACAAAAATCAAAAGAATGATAAAGCCCATGAAAAATATGTGGGTTTCGTGATGTTGTCTCAATAAATATATTAGATGTCTTTCATATAATATATTCTTAAAAAAATATTTTTAGAATATGTTCAAAGTGGAAATCATGAAACACAATGGAATTGGGGTTTGAGTTAGAAAAAACCTTCAAAGATTCAAAATATTTCCATTTAAATATTAATCATAAGAAAAAATGGGATGGTTCTCTTAAATCCACAAGATTTCATGAAAAAATTAAAAAATTTAATCCATGCACATTATATAGACTATAAAATAAAAAACTATGGGTGGCCATAAATCATATGTCAATGAAACAAAATTGAGATGAAAAAACCCTTACCAATATTCCTATTATATATAACATAAATTAGTATGTTAATCAATTATTTAAGAACAATTATAATATATCAAATATTTCATAAACATCATTTAAATTCATAAGGTTTAAGAGACATAAAAGCCCACTGATATGAAATTTATTTGAAAAAAATAGTTTTAAAAGATACATTACAAAGGGGATTAATAACGCTGAGTATAAAAATAACCACATGCATCCAATTCAACCTAGGATGAAAAAAACATGGGCCCCAAATATGAATATTTTGATATGGAATCCATAATTTACATCTATATGTATATTAGTTAGTTATTATATATTTTCAATATTAGGTGCGATTAATATTGATTGTTCTGAACTAGTTTCTTAATAGAGATGGTGTTCTTCATTAAATTCACCAGGTAAATGATTAAAAGATAACATAATTTATTAGAATTGAAGATTTATAATTAATTATAATGTTTTAAAATCATTCTATTATTGGTTTGATTAAATTTATGATATTAATTTTACAATCAATTTACCAAAAAACAGAGATATCTTAATTAACATGTTTAATATTAATGTTAGCATTAATAAATCTATTTAAATAATTTTTCTGATAATTTATATTTTATATTAGTGGTTATTGTGTTTTTTATAATCACCTATAATATTAATTTATATCATTTTTCATGTTAGTGGTTAGATTAACCAAAACATGAACATACCATAATTAATGAATAATTATGATTGTGAAGGTTGTTTATTTTGGAATAATGTTATTTTTATAGAATAATAATGAAATTATTTATAAATTTGCAATTTGTTGATTCATAGGTCAAATGATTCTATAAAATTATAAGTAAAGAAGATATAAAATTGAGATATGTTACTTCATGGAAGAAAAAAGCCCATATAATGTATGGTTAGCGTCTTAATTTCTAAAATAATGAGAAGAAAATAATGGGTTATTGATTTTCATCTTAATATTCAAAAATATAAAATATAAATTATTTTTTTAATTAATTTAAAATTTATAATTAACAAATATATGTGGTTTTGAAAAACAGATGTCACCACTTCGTTGAGATAATAATCTCCACAACACACAAATAATAGTTTTTCTTCATAATATTAAGTGGGAAAAGTTGAATTTTTTTAAAATTATAATAATAAATTCCTTTTAAAACTGATAATGATTTCATAAAATATCAATGATAAAATTATAATATAAAACTCTTTATAAAAAGAAAAATAAGTTAGAGAACAATGAGTTCTCGACGGGAAATCATCTAGGTTTCCATTGAGGTATCGTAATAAATGGAGGACATAAGATAATTTATTGTGACTAGAGGATAAGATAAAGTGAAGTAGATTATAAATGAATGGTAATGGGAAAATTTTTACATGTAATATTAATTTTATGTCTGGTACTAAAGCTGTGTTGAGAGGCCCCATTTATAAGTGGTGATAAGGATATTTTGAAAATTATATCAATTAAATATAAAGAGAGAACATGTTTCACATTTATAGACAAACAAACATGTAGATAATTGTGTATTTAGGGAACATATAAGGTTTATCATACCACAAAAATTTATTTTTGATAATGTTGTAATCATGTTTAAGCCCCTTACTATTAGAATTTTCTCTCTTTCCATTTTTTATTTTACCGTAATAATTAGATTTTTCCAAAGAAATAATTTTTTATGACTAAAGATATAATGTATATTATTATATAATTTGAAAATAATGATTCTAAATATGAAATCCCATTTATATTATAGAGTTTATTTTCTATGAAAAAATATTTTAAATATTATCACCCGTAAGGATTTAAAACATGAATATAGAAAAAATGCATTTTAAAGAATAAAGAATTTTTTGTAGGTTAAAATATCTATATTTTTTTTAACATATATCAATTTAGTTTTTATAAAAAATTTATTTCTCATTCAAATCATGTGATAAAAATACTATACCAAAATAATATTAAATCATAATAAAATAAGAATAACATTTTTATTAGAAAATATTATCAAAGTTATTAAAATTTTAATCATAGGTTTTCTAAATTAATCATAGTATTTTTTAAAAAAATATATTTTATAATTTAACAATTTTTTATCAAATTATAAGTATATAAATTCCTAGGTATTTATTATGTATTTATAATGATATATTTCTAGAATAAAAGATTATTATCACAAAAAAATAATTTATTTTAATAAAAATCTAATGATAAATTATCATAAGATTTTATGTCAATAATGAATATAAATTTTTAGTTAAATTTTTTTACATAAAAGTCTAATTTTTGATATTTTATCTAAAAAATAAAATTATAGAATTCAATGAAAATTGTTTCAATATGAAAGCAACTTTTCAAAGTGTTAGTCTTTTTTATTGTTAATTTTCATTAAGTACAAATAAAATTATTTTTTACAAGTTATCTATATAAAAATATATATTTCTCATATAAACTACATATATATATACAGTTTTATAAAACTAAGAGAATAAAATTCCAATTTTTATAAGAAAATATATTTATAATATCAAATTATATTATCAATTATTTATCTATATGAATGTCATCAATTTGTGTGTCTAAAGATATCCTTTATTTTATTTATATAATTATTTAAAAATATAGATACCTATATTTTTACATTAAATATCAACTTATAAATTTTATTAGTTATTTGATTCTTCATGGTTTATTTTGGTCTGGAGATGTATGTGAAGAAAATTAATGATACAATACGTATTTAATGTTAAAATATATAATAAACTCTTGGGGTGTTAATTTTTCCAATTAATTAAAAATACTTCCTTGTAATGTTAATTATTACCTTCCAAATAAAATGTATAATGCTGTCTGAAATATATTTATAATATAAGATATAATTACTAGAGAGACGTCAACATCCAAAACATCATGAAAATACAATTTTCATCATACTAATATTATTTCTAACATTGAACTATTTTATCCAAAAATTTAAAACATGTTTTTATCATAATTGAGTATCAAGATCCATATTATATAATTTATTTCAATATGGTGATCATAATAGTCCTTTATATCATAGACTATTAGAGTATGACATGAAATGTGATTCCCTTATTTCAAAACATTTCTATTAATAGAGATTGAAATTCATTTCCAAAATCAAAACTAATATATCTAATGAAAGGATAATAATATTTTCATGAATGAATATTTAAATAATGATGAATAATATTAGTATACCATGAATACAATAAATATACAATAACATATATTTATTTTGGTAGCTAATAATTTGTGAATTCATACATGATATAAGCTATCTACAAATATATAATGATGAATATGTTTACATAGAAAAGGATAATTATATTTTTACACCTTAATAATATTTATTTCATAGGAAATTATTTATTCCCATATTATATGATGTTTTGGTGTTGATTTTCATCTTAATCCCTTATATTTGTGCACTAGTTTGTACAGTTCCTAAATTCCTCACATCTAAACTATAAAATTTATCATGGTCCATAATGAAGAAAATTATTTTCCACCAAAAATTTAGTTGAAATCATTATTTTTCTTTTAATTTTATTCTTTGGTTTATTTTTTTACAAAAAAAATTACCATCGTTCAATTATTTGAGATATTCCCCTATTTGTATACTCCCACATTTTTAACATAAATGTGACTAAATATTCTTTTATTAGTGATGTTCTCACCTAAAAATCAATGTGGATCCTGGATTATATTCATTGGTATATTTGAAAAATAATTATTTCCACATTTATAATCATAGTTATTGAAATCTACTTTAGAAAAAACATATGTTTCCTCATTCCAAAACTTATACTATTAGGTTTCCCAATGGGACAATGTTCGCTTTGTCCATAGAAACAATTTTGAAAATGATAACTTTTAGCTCCAGCCGTTAATAAAACCAAATGTTTTAGTTTGAGTGATTCTCGAATAAAATCACAAGATAATTATCATTAATTTTATAAATAAAAACACAGCCTCCAAGTGTTTTAAATGTTTAAAACAAATCATTATATTTTTTTATCCTAAATAAAAATTAATTCAATATATTTTAATATATGTATTATCTATCATAAATATTGTTTTAATTAAATGAAATAATAAGTTATTTTTATTGTCCCATATGTTGATATTGATTGAACAATGTATATCCATTGGGAGTGTCAAACCCAGAGTGTAGTTAGGTCTCTACCATGTACTGAGTGATTATAAATCTATTACCCAATACACTGCTTTCTAGGTAACCACAATGACACCTTGACATGAACCATAAGGTTCAGGTTGGAGACCCAAAAAACCTCATGTGCAAATCCTAATATTCAATAGGGTAACAGGTATCTCTATGGGACCAAATTTCATCAGTAAGTAGAATATACCATCATATTTAAATCTGTAAAAAAATTATATAATTGAAACCTGAAAACAAAAAGAAATAAAAAGTAAAATTAAACAAAATAAAATAGAATACACTTCATTTAACAAAAAAATAAATAGACTCCCTTTTGTAAATAGAATATAGAGTATATTTGGTTCAAGATAATAAATATATATATATAATTGTGGTTTCCTACAATGTACTTTCTTGTATAGATACCTAATATAATCTCTTCAACTGAACCTTATTCCATATTCCCCTTAACTGTGCAAGAATACATATAACAAAAATCATAATTTGCATTGATTTTCTAATAAATGGTGTAAATAATAAACTTAATAGGACAACACCAATGCATCATTATTAAATGTTCACATCTATAATAGGTGTATGAACTTATAATAATTAAGTTAAACTAATTTATATAAAATCACATACCAAGAAATAATATTCTCATATAACAACAACAATTATTGACCTAACAAACATTAGATCGATGTTGATTGGATGCTTAAGATTTTTGAAGTGATAACTAACTATACAAAAAAAATGGTGGCACAACACTCAGATTCCTCAAGGCATTGACTAATAATGCAGCTCGGTATCCACAAGGTATCAAGATCTATCATATTCTATGGGTCCATTGATTAATCTAGTTAAATTTGGTCCATAAAGAAATCATGCTCTTTTGAATTTTTGGGGACCACTATCCTCAAAATTTCACATCATGTATACTCCCCTACTTGAAGTAATCATTCTATAATGATCTCTTATAATACATAAAAGAAAAAACTCCAACAACATGGTAAAATAATTACATTTTATATAATTATAACACAATTATAACAGATCACCAAGTGCATATATTAGAAGAAATAAAATAACATATATTCAATATCATAAAGGGTAAGATCTATTAAATTATTATTCATTAGAAGACTTTCATATATGGGTATACCATAAACACACACTCCCATAGAAGATCTTCATTAATCAACAATAAAAATTCACTACAATACAACAATTATTGGAAACAACAAGAATACAGAATCCTCAATAGAAAATGTATATTTATACATCAACATATTGATGATGTTCTAAAACGTTTGTCAATGATCATTGACTAAACATGTCATACTCCCACAGATAATGTGTTCACACATCAAGGGATTTCGAATCTAGTTTGGGATTGTCAGTAATGAAGTTTAAAATGGACACTCAAATGAATTAAAAATCATGTAGGTCAATCAAGAATCATATGCATTAAGTATTCTACCAACAAAACTAGTTCAATGGAATAAATAAGGATGGGTCTCCAATTCACCATATCCATTGTTAATTCAAGAAAAGATCATGAATTCAGTAGAAATTCTAGATTTATATCTCAGTTATAGCCTATGGTTAGAAATCCATCATTAATACATTTATGGAACATGGTTTCAATATGATTTTTGAAAAGAAGTAGAACTATTTTTTATCATTATCAAGGATCAAACATAGAAATTAATACTATTCTTGGGAATTCTATCTTTGATCATGTGATTTATAATTGAAATATCAATATATATACCGGAATACCAAAGAATAATAAATGGGACAGTGTGTTATTATCAATCCATCATGATGAAAATATCATGGAGGTTGATTTAGTCATTATTTCCCATTGAAATCTAATATTTGTTGGTATGAATAGATTTGATCATGGAATGATATAAAATATATATATCTATCTCTATTTTATATAAAATCGAGATAATTACCCATAAGATAATTTTTGAAACCATATATCCATCTAGTTCCATTCTCATATAACATGTAAGAATATGGATTTGGAAAATATCTAAATAAGTCACCCCATTCTAGCATAACTAGAGTAGTCAAAACATATAGTGGAAATGGGGAAAATTATGAGAGCCATGATAAAATAATGGATCCAATAATTTGGAATGGATCATCTAGGATAAAAATTATGTTTTAAATGTATTCAAAAATGTGTGGAACTAAAATCCCTTGGTGTGAATTAATTTAACCCTTAGTCTAGGTGTAACAGTTACCTAGTTGGCCTCATAAGTGAGTAATTGATCCTAAAAGTACCACATGGGTATTTACTACTCCATTTTACAGTTGGTGAAACCCAACTGGTTAGCCATTTGAGGCTGTTGAATCTAGATAACATAAAAAATCCCACTAGCTGGATTGTGGGTTCCACTGGTGAGCATGTGGCTATTTTACAGCCACTATAAGTCTGAGCCCTTATTTAACTCTTCCACCACAAAAACTCAAACTCTATCCACATAAAAATTATTTCTAAATATTCATATATGAGATGAAAAAATGGAAAATGATAAATTAATAAACATGAAAATATCATACATAAATTAAATTGAGGATGTTACAATTCTGCCCCTTTGATGACTTCTCATCCATGAAAATTACCTTCAAATAAAATTCTCAAACAAATCAGAAAATTTAGATCAAAAATCATTCTCTTTCTTATTAGTCTTATGCTAGACCATTCTATGATGTTTTTGAATCTAAAATATTGGAATTATCTTCCAAAAAAGTGTTTTTTCATTGACGTCTATAATAAGAACATGGAATACAACATATGATCTGTTAGAATCAATCACAATATCCACACAATCAATTTAATGTGTAGGCACACACATGTACTCATAAATACAAGACACATGAAACAGATTGTTTATAATTCAGTAGTAAGAAGGAAGATGTAGATTTTATTCCACTGTCCCAACCGCTTAGTGATCATGAAAGGTCTAAAACAGTGTGGGGCTAGCTTATCATAATTACTAAAACACTAGGGGACTAACCATGGATCCACCATTAGAAAAACCCTTTATCCTAAAAAAATATATAGGAAACTCTAATGGTTTTCATAAGGTTCCTAAAATCTTTGAGCTATGATCAACTTCTTCTAATTCAATTTCACTTTCTTGGAGGTCTCCTATAACATATTTCATCCCAAACCTACTACCTCTCTAGCATCATGCAAAAAAAGTGAAAAACAACATGATAGAATATAAATATCCTCATAAGGTTTCATTTTAATTTATTCACGGTAAATTTTATTTTATACCAACTAAAAAAGTATAGGTTATCATGTTATGTTCCACCGAGGCCTAGAGAATATGACTTATCCATATCCAATATTATATGAATCATATTCTTCAACAGTCAATATAACTAGGGATGGTATGTGATGCTCAATATATATTGATTCCTCAAGGAATTATTTAATACCTACCAAAATAAATAATACAAAACCTTAATCTCTTACAAATATGACACTAATGGGAAATGAGTGTAACAAAATAATCCCATAGAAAATGTTTTTTATAAATTAAACTAATTATGGAGTCTTATAGAAGGGTATAAAATTAGTAACCTTCGTCATTATTTTTGAAATTAACCATTCCACATCACAACTCCTCTGGGACCAATGTAACTCTATTAGAAAGTCCATCATGACATCAATACACTTCTAAATTATTTCTGGAAGTGGATAAAGAAAACCACAAGGATTTTGGTGTTCAAAACATATTCTAGAATAGGTAAGGGATGGAAAAAATAATCCAAGAATGTCTCTATTCATGAAATGACACCAGAACTATTTTTTGATGTCATGGTACATTTTTTTCACACCACGACTAACTTCCCACTTATAGATATGGAAGCCCCTCATCAGCTCCTCCTAGTGGACGTAGATACTACATCCATCCCATGTAAAAGGATTACCATGATTCCATATAATTAACACCCAACTATTGGGTCACCTATAACTACTTATTTATACATCACAACACACTTTGTATCATCCTCCTATTAAATATTTAATAGGCCTAATAAAGATGTTGTGAGAAACAATATACGAGGTAGAGAAAATTTTACATTATAGTGATTCCATTTGATTTTTCTAATTCCCAAAACATAATCATTGATTTCACATATAGTGTCATTAGATATTACCATGAGCATTTTATGGGTGTCTTTATAGATGATATTATTATATATTACAAGATTAAAGAAGAGAATGAAAGTCCTTTAAATATTTCACTATTGATCGAACAAGAACATAATATTTATTCAAAATTTACCAACTGTGAATTTTTGAAGTTATATATTTCTCTTTTGGTTTTATAATCCAAATTAAGTGTATATTTACGGATCCATCAAAGGAATATGTTATTAAACATTTTCCGATTCCAACCATTTTGACTATGAATAGAATTATTCTTAATTTGGAAGGGTCTTGTTGATTAATTTTGGATAATTTCTCAAAATTGTGTGACCCACTGAATAAGTCGAATTAGTAGCAAGTCACGTTCCTTTGGAAAGATAAGTGTGAATAATATTTGATGTAATGTATGATATGGTTGGATAGAACACATATGCATATACTACCCTTCTGTGGATAAGGGGTTATAATCTATAGTAATTCATCAACTATGGGAATGGGATGTGTCCTCATAAAGAATGATATAGTGACAACATATACCTCAATGTATGTTATGGTTTTTAGAATAATTAACCAACTCATGATCTATAGTTACTAACAGTTATTTTTTATATTAATGATACAGAGACCAAATCCATGTAGATAAATGGGTGATATATATATATATAATAAATGATAAAAGTAATTATTCAATCAGAATGAGTTTTAAATACACAATAAAAGATAGTTAGAGTTCATTAAATATTATAAATGATCAATTCATTACCACCATGGGAATGTTTACAATGTGAAATGTAATGTTAGTTCAAATTAATATGCTCTCTTTTTTATGAAGAGGATCATAAAAGATCTATTACTTAAGGAATTTTAATGGATTTCTCTTTAACTCTTAATGGAAGGGGATAAATATTCAATTCCAATATTTTATATACAATAATCTGTAATTTTGTGTATTAAAGTGGTGTAGAGTAAATATGTGGTACTATAATAGAATGTAATAAATGTTACTTGGTTAAACATTGATTATGATGGATTAATAATATTAAGGAACTGATTATGTGTTAGACCATTAGAATCGTTCAATTATGAGATATTGTATGAAACTTCTTGGTCATCATTCTCAATTAATCCATGATGTATAATGATGTATAGTGATCCGAAAGATTATTTATGGTAAGAAACCATGAATAGTTATATTAAGGAGTATGTATCAAGATTATTATTATGATAACATGTTATGGAATATAAATAGAATTCTAATGGGATGTTACTACCATTAAACATATAATAGAATAAAAATTGGAAAAGTCACCATAGATTTTGTCATTGGACTCTGCAACCCCGTTAATGAACATTATTTTTTTTGGGTTGTGTTTGGACACCATTAGAAGGCATCACACATAATTTAGATAATAAAATATTTATCATTGGATCAAATTTCTAGAATATAAATTAATCTACTGGTTATGATGAATGGAGTACAACATTTTACTTTATTTAATCAAGATCTAATGTTTACCTCATTGTTCTATAGAATAATTCAATAGGCTCTAGAAATAGAGCTGAGATTCATTACTACTTATGATCCTCAGGAAGAAGTTCAGTTTGAGAGAAAAAATCGTACAATATATGAAATATAGAGATCTTGATCAATAAATTTCAAAGGTTGTTGGAATCAAAACCATCCACTAGTTGAGTTTTCTTACATTAATATCTTTCACTCGATCATTCAAATAGCACGCTATGCATTTATTTATAAATTGAACTATAGAAATACAATGTTTTGGTGTCATATTAGAGAATGGAAGATAATTTGATAAGATATGGAGGATAACATAGATTATAATTTTGAATCCATTTAGCCACACATGATGTCTATTTAGTGTTGAAAAAAATTTATGTTGACAATAGGTAATGAAATCATGAAGTCAATTGTGGTGAGAAGGTATTCCTGTGAATTTATCTATGGAAATATTTTATGAGATTCAAAATGAAGGTATATTTGAGAATTATTTATATTGGCCATTTATGATTGTTAGTCTAGTATGGATGGGGATTATCTATTAGAATGTCTACCAAACCTCTCTCATGTTCACGATCCGTTCTATGTGTCTCTCCTTATGAAGTATCCACCTAATACATCACATGTACTGAATACAGAGGTCATACCACTAGAGAGTAATTTTCCCAAAAATAACAACTAGTATATATCATCAATAATTGATATCACATTAAATTTAATAAGATTAGTCACCGAATCGTTTTTCTCTGAATGAATAAGAAATTTTATGATGGTACATAGGAGAACAAGGATGTGATGAAATTCATATAGCCCAATTTTTATATCATAGTAATAGAATCATTAGGAAAATTTCATTTTAAGGGGGGAGGATTGATTGTTTTATACCATGATTATTTGATATATTTCCTTATAAATAAATTTTATTTTTGTAATTTTATTCAATACATGATGGCCCATGTATAAATGAACCACATTATAATGTTTAGTTATTTTGTTTAATATGACAGTTATCACATAGTAGTAGGATTTGTCGGTATGAATATGACTATTTAAATTAAGAAAAACTTATGGTCTAAATTTTGGGAATATGAATTCATTGAATATAAATTTCATATTATTGAAACTAATAAAATCCACTTGAATGTAAAGGATTTTGTTTTCCTGAAAATTGTTTTTTATGCACATAATGTCTTTCTATCAAAATAAAATAAATTCAACACTATTTGTGAAGTATTTTACTGTGTTTATATATTATATATTAAATAAAATTTATTATAATTACTCTAATGCTTTTTTTGGGAAAATATAAGAATAAATCCAGTTTTATACTTAAAATGTGTTTTTTGAGAAAATGTTTTTGTCGTGTTTTTTACATATATTTTAAAATGGTTTATTCTATACTTATTGAAATTGAATCTTAAAAAACAGACATCATATTTTGAATTAGGATATTCACATTGGGTAAATAGAGATAATTTATTTTCTGTCATTATGATTAGTATTCAGGGTAAATTTTTGTCACCTCGATAAGGGTATAATGGGAATCATTTGGTCAAATCATTGGAATAAGGCATAAATATATATATATATATATATAGTTCTTTCTATTATCTTATTATATGATTTGTGTTTGTCTATAAAAATTTATTCATTGAATATATCTCTATATGGTGTCATTGTCCTTACATTATTATTGTGATATTATTTTAAGAGGGTAATAAATAAATGTTTGACTCATTGAATTATTATTATTTTATTATGATAATTATTTTTAATTTTTATTAATTTAATATTTAGATTAATTTAGTAAGTAAAAATGGAAACCATATTTATCCAAATAATATAGAATTAGAATAAATTATTTTAAAAATATTAAAAGTATTATAATTGCGATGAATTATTTTGATCGATGAATTTAACAGATAAATATAACAAATAAGATGTTTTTAATAGTTTATATTTGAAGTTATTTTCTATCATGATGTTTTAAAACACATAGTAAATGAACATTTCCATAAATTAATTTAATGATATTTTATAATAAACAATTTAATATTATTTTTTAAAAAATTAATGAATATATTTAGAAAAGTTAATGGAATATGGATGGACATTTAACAAAATAGTCCATGTATAAATTACTTTTCCTTTTATGGTATCATTATTAATACTTATTGAATAAATACATTGATATCACAATATTTTTTAAAATGGATAATGGGGGTGATAAAAAAATAATAGTGAAAACATAACCAAAACATATCCACATTTTATTCAATGATATTATTTAATCTCATTCCCGTATTAGCTTATAAATATATAAATTTGTATCCATTTTGTAAATTATAATAATTTTTATTTATTTAATACTTTATTTAATTCCACGAGTGTTCCTCCCCTCACTTATAAAAGAAAACAAGTTACCCTCACTTATCACAGATTATGAGCCCTCTAGATTATAAAATATATAATATAACACCTTCATATATTCAATTAACACGTCATAGAGCTAATGGGATTTCTAAAAATATATTCATTCATGGATGGGGTAATCCAAAAGGGTATTCTCAACAGAGTGCTATAACTCATGAATATGAATTTTCATGTTTAATTCACCTTATAACTATTCTAAATCCATGAAATCCCTTCTAAAAAATCAAATAAGTATTTTCAATACAAAAAATTATTATTATTAAAATTTTAAAATAATTATCCACCTTCTACCCATCCCTTGTAAAACAATAACTTCGGTCATGCATATGCATAAACATCAACATCCGTGAAGCAATGCACTTATTTTTAATTTCAATGTTAAATAGATTGTAATAATGATATATTTAGTTAATATATAAGATTAAAATGATATTTTAATGATTTAATAAAGGTGAATTACTATTTTAATTATATTATCTCCATCATTCGAAAAGTTAGAAGTGTGTTCATGTGTACACACGACATACAGTCTCCCAAAACATTGTAATTCATTTGTCTATATATAATTTTTTTTTATTAGTGTAAAAATATATATAATTAGTATTTATGATATTTAACTCATGATTAATATTTTATATATGATGGAACTGTGATCAATTTACAGGGTCATGAACTACCACAACAAAATTCTCAAGAAGAAATGAAACTTTTAACACCAAAATTGACAATATTTATAAAGAATTGTTATTAAATGAGTTCTTAAATGTCATAAGTAGTTCATATATGATATGATGTAAGAACATGTATCTTCCTTTCATATATGAATCGTTATTTTGGGTCTTTTAAAAAAAAGTTAGTTTTGGGAAATTTTATATGTACACATTGGGTGCTTAGGAGAACATGTCATGTACCTAGTTACCGCATATAGTCGTGTCATGGGCATGTAACGTCCAAGGAAAAGACTTTTAGGGGGCATGGTAGACCAAAAATGTCAAAGACCAGATAATTCAAATACATAACTTGTTCATTAACAGTACATGCCTTGTACTTTTTCCTTTAATTGACTAATCAGACCACGGTCACATAAAATCCCCAGAAACATTTTCTTCTAGCTGTGTTTCTTGACAGATCATACAAAATTGCAAATTATTTTTTGTGCCACTGATCTATAATCTACTCTAAGAATCGAACACTATTGGTTCTGTTGAAATCATCTCGGTGAGTTATTCCTTCTTCATTATCTCTCTTTCATGATTTTTCCCCATTCGTGAGTTATTCAAGGTTTAACATTTTTGACCATTTTATAAATCTTGGTAATTATAGGCTGATTCAAGGGGAAAAGTTTTAGATTTTTCATCGTACACCATTAAGGTAGGTGTTTTTTCCCTTCGTAGTTTCTCATTGATATTTAAATTCCAAAGTGCCAATTAACCATGTGTCGGGTATTTCTGGTTATAGAAATTGAACCCTAATTTATCTACCTTAGATTGACTGTTTTATTAAGGTTTTTTGATGTGATATTATATGAAATTTTATGTTTAAGGATCACCCCATGGGTGAGTTTCCTTTTTTGAAGGTTTAGAGACATTTGGTCCAGGTTTCCTATAAGGCAGACCTTGTTTACATTATTTTCTTGATAGGATAGAACTGATTGTATTTTTCTTCTTGTTAAATTCTTGTGATATGCATTAAAATTGTATAGCCATAAAATATTTAATATTACATTGGGATTATTGATATCATTTATGCAAGATTGAATTGCACAGGGATGTGAAAACCTGCAGTAGTTAAACCATATGAGTAATTTATGTTGAGTGCCTCCTCCGAGTGTCTGTTATATTTCACGCTACAAAATATCATGGGGGATTTATTTTGAGTGCTCCCTCAAAGTGTATATAGTTTAGGTTTGGAGAATAAAATTAGGAAGTGACATTGAGTTATTCCCTAGATAGTCTGTAGTTAATTTGGAAAGACCATGGATGGAATTGACAATGAGTGTTTCTTGAGAGTGTCTATACCTCTATTTCATGATATGGCCAGAGGGGTTAGACTGTTCAAGCTATCCAGTGGGATAATTTAAATATTGAATGTTTGGACGCGTTTTCCAAGCCAAAGAAATAGCTTGGATTCGTTCCTATTAGGTTGTCATCTGAGATAAATCTTCTCGATACTTAGTTGATTAAATGATGAAAATTAAATGAAAATTTATGCTAATGGAACTATAGGGTTGGTTACTTTTGTGTACTACTAGTTTCTTTGCTGCATTTCAATTTTTTCCTGCTATATATACTCACTAAAATTTAGGCACAAATCATGTGGTGGTTGCCTACTGGGATTCAACTCACACCCTATTTCGGTCACAATATTAGACTTAAACAGATTATATGGTTGTAGGTATAGATAATGGAAAGTACCCTTCGTCATCTAGTACAAGATTGTTGTGGAGCTGAAGGGCATGGGAAAAATATGATGTTGTTCATGCTGGTAGATTTTATATGTTTTATTTTTGTAATTTGGTTTAGTACTATATTTATAGTTTTGTCACTTGTTTATCTATTTTACTAGACATATGTGACATAAATAATTTATATATGTTCTCCTGTTGATTATTTACATTTAGTCTTCCATTGATTACTTGTTTTATGGTATTATTTCTTCTATTACTATGTATTATTTTTTATTCTACTATGCATACTCTTCCAATGAGGGAATAGTTACCCGACTATCACACCCATTGTAACGACCAAAAAATTCATTAATGTAAATTCTTCTTGATCTAATTGAATGTTTATTATGGTTATATAAAATGTGAACTACATTGGTTTTACATTTTTGGATTTTAAAATACCATTATGAATTGTTATCATTGAAAATATAGTATTCGAACAGTTATCACATGATTAATATAAATATATGGCTTCAACAAATCCAATTTACTCAGACAAAGGAATGGATGGAATCATCTAGTGGAATTTCCCCATACGAAGCCCATTTATCGGAGCTCAGAAAGGAGGTGCTATCATTGTGATTCGCTCATGACCAATCCCAAGCTGAGCTTGAACATGTTATTCTTGAGGGGAACCGGCTATTGGAGAAGGGGATGTTAATAGAGATTACTACCGAAGTGATGTTATCCGAGCCACCCCAACAGTATGTCACCATAGCACACCATACCATTCGGTCTTATCCACATCTTATAAGAAGTTATGTAACAAGACCCTAGCACTATGACTATGTACATTATTCTTTTATAAACAATGTGATTTCATTTTATTATTGATACTTTGTAAATAATTTATAAAGTAGAAATAATATTTTTAGTTAATTTTCCACTAAGAAATCGATTTTGATGAATTACTGTATTTTTTAATTAAATAATATTCTAAAAATATATTGTTACAATTATTATAGAATTACTTTTTATCAAATATTAATTATCGTATAATTTTATGATTGAAATTTTAATTTTTATTAAGCATTGAAAGATTTTTTTGTCAAAACCCATGAATTATGGATAAATTTTAGTTTTTATTTTAAGTGTAAAAATTCACATATTTTGAAAATTATTCAGATAATATATTTTTTTAAATCGGGATGATTAAATTATCCAATGGTTATTTTTTCATAATTTTATGAGACAGTTGAATTTTTTGGTAAATATGAAGAAAGAGATTGCTGACTCTACATCAAAATAAAAACTGACATTTAGCACCTCCCCCATACTGTCCTCTTTATTTTTGGATGATGGAATACCCCTTTCTCATTAATTCCTCCCATGTACACCTCTTACCATTCTGAAATTTCTTGAGGGATTTTTCTCTCCTCTTTTACGTCCAAGTAATTATTTTGTATTATGCATTTAAATTCACATAATTTTGTTGGGAAATGTATCTATATGACCCCCTTACTATCCATTTCATGTATATATAATTATAAACTCTTTTTTCTATCATCAACCATTTTCATGAATCATGATGTCATGCTGTTATGCTGCAGAAATTGCACCGCGTTTTTCCAGTCCAAGATCATTGTGTAGTGAATACCTTACCCATGTCTCTATCAAGGGTATTCACCTTTATAAACATATAAATATTTAATGTTACATTCATGATTTTATTCCACATTACTTAATATTGGAATAAAATATTATGTTGATTAATTCCATGATCCATGTGGCACACTTATGCATGAAATGAAATGTTTAAGAAGGGTGAGCCCTAATTGCACTCCAACACATTGGGTAAATTATTGTACCATGACAAGTCAAGTGAAATGGGTGTTTATTCATGAAAATTGATGTTCAATGAGGTTTTACTCGTTCTTCTAGTGCAATGATGGTTTAATCCAACTCCGTGTGCAATGATCCTTAGCTCATGCTAATTCCATTTTAAGTGTGGTTGCCACATTTCCCTATTATGATGATCATGCTTTATTAGGCCTTTATGTTCATGTTTCACTTATTCTCAATTGAAATGTCTAATTTCTAACATTTATTTTATTCCTCATGTTATTCTATGTCTATTCCCTAACTGGGCTTTATAGCTCACCCTTTTCTTATGCATGTCCTTATGTTATCCCTTGCAATGCTAAGTACGAGGGAATGCAATGGTCATATAAAGGTTGTTTTCAATAACGATGTCATGTGTTTTATGTTCTAAGAAGTTATGTAATGTTCCTATGCCACAAATACACTAGGCCTCTCAATCATTTATATTGTATCAAGTGATGATTTTATATATTAAATAATTTATATGTTTTAATAAAAGGAGGGTTGTTATAGTTGGTATCAGAGGATAGTTTAGTTATTTTTGGGATTATGATTAGAAAATCATAGTGAAGAATAAGAGACAATAATAATTATAATAAAAAACCTTATGTATTGGTGTGTATTGAGTAAGTTGTTTATGAAAGAAACACATACTTGTCTGGATACGAGCAGGTAGAGGCGGCTCTGTCACAGATGTATCCGTGGAGTAAAAACTTGGAGACACTGCTTTGAGCTAGACTCGAATGGAACTGGTGCACGTTAAAGGGCCTTGCTGCACTCTTGGTTATGAAACTCATGGGGAATATGCTTCAGTAAATTCACAAACATAGTATAAAACCTTATTAATGGAATGGAAAAATTCCCCTAATAATATATGTTAGAAAGTAGATCATGAATGGCATCGATTGAAGCCTATGTATTCCTAAGTTAAGGAAATAATATTTATTTATAAGTCATTAGATTTTTCCTTATATTACCCTTTACATGTTACATCTAACAATTATTTTATTCCATCCAATGGCCAATAATAGGAGGACATGGTCTATCAACTAGTGGGAAGATCAATGTGATGACTGTGCTGATGAGATTCCCCATCAGATGGGAGTGGGAATCACAATCTTTTTCATTCTTATCATTCAGGAAACTCAATATTTTAACAAAAACATGGGTCAAGAGGAAAGTTCAACCCCCCCACCCCCCAGAAACAAGAAGTCGCTATCGGGAGCTTTAAGAGATAAAGGACTCATACATTTAATGGATCATCTTATCCGTCAATCACCGAACAATAGATCAATTCCATTGAAAATATATTCTCCATATTTCATTGTTCTGAACAGGAGAAGGTTCTCAGGACTGCATATCATATGGAGGGTAAATATGATCAATGGTTGACGTCGATCATAAATACGAAGCCAGAGGTGGATATTGTGATGATGGAAGGGAAGGATTTGGGGAAGATGTTTCTTAATATATATTTTTTGTGCACCATCCAACTTAAGATTGTAAGGGACTTATTTCCCTCAAGAAAAAAGCTGAAAATTTTTTCATAGAGTACCAGGAAAACTTCACAAGGTATTCATGATATACCTCTGGCTTTGTCGTTACCCCCGAATTAAATGTTGACCACTTTTTCGGTGGTTTGAAGACAAGCATACAGAAAGCACTGGCGATCTGTGACATCGATATCTATGAGGAAATTGTCGGATGTTCCCTCATGGTCAAAATGGTATTCAAATAATCTCAAGGGTATCATGGGGATATGAAGCATAAGGTGGACTTCAATGCTAGTAGTCTGATGGATAAATCCAATGGTGCTAAGAAGATCTAGCACACCACTTTCCAAAAGTGTGGAAAAATCACCGCAAAAATTTCCTGAAGGGGATGCGTAAATGCTTTAGGTGTGGAATAGAAGGGCACCTAGCTATTAACTGACGACATGAAAAACCCGCATTTGTAACATAGGAGAATAATTCTCTCTTATAACCTCAATGTTCTGTTAATTTATACAACTTCAAAGAACAGGGAATCTTGAAAATCAGTACCCAAAGGTAAGGGTTTTCGAAGGCATCCAACAGCCTCCAAGGAAACAAGAGATAGCTTGTGCCATCACTACTGTTGATTTGTACCCCGACAACGATATGGTAAAAGGTACGCTAGTTATTCATTCAATAATAGATAACGTACATTTTTATTTTGGTTCTACACTTTCTTTTTTATCACAAATCTTTAGTAGAACAATCCCGGCACCACCCCAAATCATAGAAGTAAAGATGTCAGTGAGTGTTACAAATGGTGAAATCATTGCATCCCATTAATATAACTCCTACACTTTCATAATATGTGGATTGAATTTCTTGATGAACCTCATCATACTCCCACTAGTGGAATTTGATGAAATTCTTTGTCATGGATTGACTTTCCTTATATAGAGCCAACATAAATTGTTGTGAGAGGAAAATCACTCTCCACGTGGAGAATCGACCCCTTATTCTATAGAAGTGCAAGGAGGACCATGAATCTTCTTTATAACCATCATCTCAAGAGTGGATATTACTTACCTATGATCATGTGTATCTGGCTCAGATGATTGAGTATAAGGAGGAAACCATCTTTAGAGGCATGCCTATTGTGAGGGAATTTGCTGATGTGTTTCCCGGGGAATTGTCCGGTCTACCTCCTAGAAGAGATGTTGAATTATCAATTGATTTTATACCCGGGGCATCAAAAATATCCAATACACCATATATAATGGTTGTTGAAGATCTTGAGAAGGTGAAGAAACAACTACTGGAGAATTTTGATAAAGGGTTTATACGAACAAAGGCTTCACCATGGGGTGCACCAGTCCTCTTATTCATGAAGAAGGATTGGTCAATGATCCATTTCATCGATTATTGTGAGCATCAAAAAATCATGATAAAGAACAAGTATCCTCTCCCATGAATCGTTGACATGTTCGATCAGCTGCGTGAAGCACAATAAATATCCAAGGTGGATTTTTGGTCAGGATATTATCAAGTAAGGGTGAAGGAGGAAGATATTCCTAAGACTACTTCTCGTACAAGACACATGCACTATGAATTCATAGAAATAACTTTCAGACAGACTAATGCTCCAAAAATAATCATGTACCTGATGAATAGATTCTATAGGTATTACCTCATGATATTTTTTGTAGTCTTTATAGATGATATTCTTATATACTCCAAAACCAAGGAGGATCCTGAGAGGCATCTAAGAACTATATTAAAGACCTTGCGGAAGCATAATCACTTTGAAAAGTACAAAAAGTGTTAGTACTGATTGAAGGAGGCCTCATTCTTGGTCTATATCATCATAAAAAATGGGATATATGTGGATCCCTACCAAACAGATGCAATTGAGGGATGGCGTAGGCCACTATCAGTAACAGATATCTGCAGTTTCGTGGGTTTAGCTAGATAATATCAACAAATTTTGAGAAATTTCCCATGATTTTCCAACACTCTTACCAAGCTAAATCGGAAGGGAGGAAAGTTTTCATGGAGTTATGAATGCGAAAAAAGCTTCAAAGAGTTAAAAATGAGGCTTTTCAGTGTGCTTGTGCTCACTTTACCCACAAGTGGGGAACTTGTTGTGGTATTCCGTGATTCTTAGAAGAAGGTC
Organism: Viscum album; assembly: GCA_963277665.1. Taxonomy (NCBI): domain Eukaryota; kingdom Viridiplantae; phylum Streptophyta; class Magnoliopsida; order Santalales; family Viscaceae; genus Viscum; species Viscum album. The sequence continues at coordinate 729,256,705 of OY728143.1, read as the reverse complement.
CAGGATTGTGTGTTTATGAAAAATGAAAAACTATTTCCCTATTCTTCAAGGAAATTTAATTTTCATGAGTAGAATTATCCAACACAAGATTTTGAGTTGGTTGTGGTGATCTTCGATTTAAAAATTAGGCGGCATTATCTCTTTGGGTAGAAGTGTGAAATATATATAGGACACAAAATCCTCAAGTATTTATTCACATAGAAAGAGTGGAAGATGCACCAACGAAGATGGTTAGAGCTGATCAAAGACTATAACTGTTCAATCCATTACCACCCTGGGAAATTGAAAAATGTGGAGGATGCGCTAAATAGAAAGGACCCGACGATTCTATCATTGATGATAATTAAGAAGGATCCAATCTTCTACGACTCGATGAAGATGGACATGGGAATCATAAAAAATGGAACATCCTCAATACTTTCACAAATTATTTCTCAAACCTATCTTTTGGAAAAGTAAAAGAATGCATTTAATGATGATGTGGGAGTATAGAAGATAGTGGAAGCTATCAGAAAAGGGAAATACTTAGAGTTTAATGTTAATGTAGATGAATTGTGAGATTTGGGAAAAGACTAGGTGTTCCATCAAGTCCAGAGCTGAAGAATGAACTTTTGTATGACACACATAATTAAAATTTCTCTATTCACCCATGAAACAAAAAGATGTATCAAGATCTTGGATAGAATTATTAGTGGGATAATATGAAGAAGGAGATCACTGAGTATACATCAAAATGCCTTGTGTTCCAGAAAGTGAAGGAATAGAGGAAGAAGTATAAGGGGATGATGAAACCATTGCCCATACTGGCATGAAAATGGGAGATATCACCATGGACTTTTTCACTAGAATTACATAGACATCCAAAGGAAAAAATTCAATATGAGTTTTTTGGGATCATCTTACAAATTCTGCAAACATTATTGCAATTTAGGAGGATTTATCATTGGATAAACTTGAACAAATATATATCGGGGATGTGGTAAGGCTGAATGAAGAACAACTATCTATTTTATCTGATTGAGATCCAAGATTCACCTCTATGTTTTGGAAGAGTCTTCGTCATGCTCTGAATATTGAACTGAACTTCAGTATGGCCTATCATCCTCAAACTGATGTCCAAAGTGAGCGAACTATTCCGAAAATGGATGATATGATATGATCGTGTTCTATGGACGTAAAAGGATGGTGGTACCAACATATTCTAATGGTTGAATTCTCCTACAAAAATAGTTTCCAATCGAGCATCTGAATGGAACCTTCTGAAGCCCTGTATGAGAAGAGGTGCAAAACAATGGCATGTTGGGATGAAGTAAGTGAACATAAGATTCTAGAACCATAAATGGTTAATGAAATGGTTAAGAAGGTGAAAACCATTCAGCAGCATATCAAGGCAGCCTGGATTCGAAAAAAGTGTTATGCAGATTAACGTCAATGAGACCCTGTGTTTAATGTGAGAGACATGGTATTTCTACACATATGTCCATGGAAGAAGGTCATGAGGTTGGTAAGGAAATTAAAGTTAAGTCTTGTGTACATCGACACCTTCGAGATTGTTCATCGGGATGGGGTTGTGGCCTATTGACTAGCACTTCCACCTACCACGGCCAGAGTACATGATGTCTTTCACGTATTCCACTTAAGGAAGTACATACTAGACCCATCACATGTACTATCTTCCAAGGCAATACAGCTAGATGATGATCTTTCTTATGAGAGCAACAAATGAAAATCATAGATCTTAGAGAAAGGTTCTACAAAATAAGAAAATACCCCTCATCCCGGAGATGTGGTGAATCCACAAGTTTGAATAATTGACGTGGGAATCAGAGTAAGTGATGAAGCATAGTTACCTTCATTTTTTAGAGTGGGAAATATAAATTACTAGGGAGAATATTCTTAAAGGTGGAAGATTGTAAAGACCCAAACACTCATTAATGAAAATTACTATTGATATAATTAAATGTTTATTGTGGTTATATTAAAAGTGAAGTTCCTTGGTTTTATGTTTTTAGATTTTAAAATACCATTATGAATTGTGACAGTTGCTAATATTTTCGTTGAATAGTGATCAAAAGAGTAGTATAAATATAGGGCTTTATCAAATCCAATTTACTCAGACAAAAGAAGCGATGGACTCATGTAGTAGACTTTCCCCATATAAATCCCATTATTCGGAGCTCAGAAAGGAGGTGGCACCATTGGGCTTCACTGTTGACCAATCCCATGCCAATATTGAACTCATTAAGCAATAGCGGAACCGACTATGGGAGATGTGGAAGTTAATAGAGATTACCATCTGAGCGATGTTATCCGAGCCACCCAAAGAGTTTTTCAACGTCGCACACGTTACCTTTAGGTATTATGTGGGTGTTATAAGGGGTTATGAAACATGACCCGAGCACTATGACTATGTACATTAGTTTTTAATATAGAATGTGCATTCATTTTATTATTGTTACTTTGTAAATAGTTTTTAAAGAACCAATATTATTTTTAGCTAATATTCAAATATGAAATCTATTTGGATGAGTTAATGGATCATTTAATTAAATAAAATTTTATTAAATATTATTATTTAAATAAATTTCTTTTTAATAAATATAAATTACAGTATAATTTTATGAAGGCAATTATAATTTTTATTAATGTTTGAAAGCAGTTTTTGTGAAAACCCAGGAAATTTGGATAAATGTCTGTTATTATTTTGAGCAAAAAAATTCACATATTTAGAAAATTATTTAGATAAAATGAATATTATTTTTTTAATTAGGACGTTGAAATTATCCAAATATGAATTTTTCATAATTTTCTGAGAGTCGAATGTTTGGGTAAAAATTAAATATCATTAAAATATATAAGGTGTTTCATGACATCATAATGACCCAATAGTGATATAATAAAATACTATAAACATTATTTTCATCCAATATAAGTTTTACCATTAATATAATGTGATTTTGGGTTTGTTTGATTTATTTTACAATGCTTTAGTGGACCCTTCAAGGATTATAAAACATTTTGTCTTTTTTAATTGTTTTCCTTGAGAGTGTGACTAACCTCAACATAAGAAAACCTATTATTTTATGAGTTTCGGCCATTAACCATATAAAATATAGTTTTACACTCCCCTTTGTAAAAAAATGAGGGAAAAATGGGCTGATTTGTGGTTTAGATTAGTTTATTGTGAGGTGTCCAAAACTAAGAAATTTAGAATTCCCTCTCTCTTCCTATATAAACCCACCCACGCTTCCACTTCCTATTCACTCAAAGCCTTTGTAGTTCAACCAAAACATGACCTCCTATCTCTAGAATCCACCCAAAGTTACCCATTCTCACACGAAGCCTCTCTCAAGTCTCTCCCAAGCCTTTGGGATCACACTTCCCATTAAGGGATTTCTTCTATTCTAATTTTTGTCCACTTTTCATTAAGTATTTATGCCCTTTTGTTTTTAATTAAAAATGTTGGGTTATGATTTCTCACATCCCCCATACTATCCTATTTATGATTGGATTATGCGATACCCCTTTATCTCTCATTAATTCCTCCCATGTACACCCGTTAGCATGCCAAAATTCTTGAGGGATTTCTCTCTCCTCTTTTAAATCCCTGTAAATCATTGGTATTATGCATCTAAATTCCATTACGTTTGTTGGGAAATGTATCTATATGACCCGCTTACTATCCATTTAATCTATATATTATGAAACACACTTTTCTTCCTCATCAACCATTTTAATTAATCCTTATGTCATATCGTTAGGCTTCCGAAATTGCACCGCGTTTTTTCAAGCCAAGACCATTGTGTATTGAATAACATATCCATGTCTCTATCAAGGGTATTCACCTATGTACACATAAACATATTTAATGGTACTATTATGTATTTATTAAACATTATATAATCATTGAATACCTTATGATTTTGACTGATTCCATGATGAATGTGGAACACTTATGCATGAAATGAAATGTTTTAGAAGGGTGTGCCCTGATAGCGCTCCAATGTATTGGGTAAAGTGTAGTATCATGATAAGTCATGTGAAATGGGTGTTGAATCTCGAAAATTCAAGTGAACCTATGTTTCTATCATGCTTCATGTGCAATGAGGGCTTACTCAGGATCTATGTGTAATGGTCCTTGGATCATGCTAATTCCATGTTAAGTGTAGTTCCCACATTTCCATGTTATGATTATCGTGCTATATCATGCCTCTATGTTCATGTTTCTCTTCTGATCCCTTGATATGCCTTTTGTATAACATGTACTGTATTCCTCATGTTATTCCATGTTTATTCCCTTACAGGGATTTATACCTCACCATTTTCTTATGCATGTCCTTAGGGTATCGCATGCAATGCAAAGTACGAGGGAATGTATTGATAATGTAAATGTTGTTGTGTGTTTTATGTTCTAGGATGTTATTTAATGTTCTTATTCCCCAAATACACTAGACCTATCGATATTATATGTTTTATAAAGTGAATATTTTATGTAATAAATCATGGTTAAGTTTTTAATAAATGTAGGTTTGTTATACCCATGTCCCCCACTACATGTCTAGAGCCTCTGGAATTTTTGGAAATTAACTAGAGGACATTTGACCAACTGGGTACGGGGCACCTTTGGGCAGAACCTGGAACCGAGATATTGCAATGTGTTATCAGAGGCATGTTCTTTTATACTTTTTCTTTATATTTGGAGCCTATAGACTAGTGTAGGAAGTAATAGGTATGTGGTAATAAGTTGTGCTCTGGATTAGCTTACCCATGTATAGGGAAAGGCCAATATACGTCGAATATTGCATATTTTCTAGTTTTTCAATTGTTACAGTTGACATGATTTCTCCCTTGGTTGATACACATGATTAGTGATATTTTTATTTCTATCATTGATGTTAAATTTCTGTTGCAACCTAATGACATGGGGGTATTATATCTCATGCATCATATAGGCACTTGATAGGGATCAGATGTCATGCATTCTGGTAATGACAGTTAAGATTCATAACTCATTACATGCTATTATGATAAATGTTGTGCAAAATATGCATGTTGTTTTGATATGTGACATGATAGAATACGTACTATTTTCATAATGTATTGGAATATGAAATGTTTCATGTGGACGGATTCCAAACATTTGTCCTTGAGGTGCTATGTGACATCTTGGATCATAATTTTGTGGATCATATTGAACTTTAACTAAATTATGTTATGATATGACATGAGTATTATTCCATATTTTGATTCACAGGGAGTCTGGCCACCCATGGATCTGAATTTGGAACTTTGATGCTTTATTGAGTGTTTTTATGGGGTTCCATACTAGTTTTTGTGGATAAAATTCTAGAAAAACCTACATTACATGGTCTGTGATGACGAATACATGCCATGTATCTTTCTGTTTAGGAAGAAAATGTTTTTCTTAAGTACACATTGTGTACATTTTCTACATGCCATGTTTCCTTTTACCGTGTGACCAACCATGTGAAAAGAGACATGGGTGGGAAATTCATTTCTTGATCAAGCCATATTCTAGGAGTACACATTGTGTATGGGTGATCCATGTATCCAGCTGTGTAGCTATCAACCCGGGTCAGTGAAATACTATTTGTACACATTGTGTCTGAAATAAACATGATGTGTAGTATTGTTCTAATGGAGCTGTGTAGCTTGAGCCGTGTGGGAATACTTTGGAAAGAGGGAATAATGATGTACATGATGTGTATCAGGGAGAACAAGCCATGTGGGTGCGTGTTACATGACCAGCTTAGGAAGAGGTACATTCCATGTTAAAAGCCAAAGGGAATATGCCTGGTATTGGTTACACACACAGTGTACCCCTGTTTTGTACAACATGATTGTTTTATTCTTTTGTTCCATTAATGCACTCATAAGATCTAGTTATTGAAAATCTTGAACTGAGGGGTATGCTAGTACTTACTAAATCATACCATCGAGACATCCTTTAGATGTATACTAAATACATGGCAACGATCAAACACAGGAAATGGTAGATTAGGGACTACAAGTAGACCCTCACATCATGCCCTCCATTGCACCAACCATCATTATAGATATAGGTGTTGATGCATAGTTTCGTGAAGGCTTCATAACGATGATGCAAATTTTCCAGGGAGCACCACATCTAGCCCCATATTTGGAAGACTTGAAGTGGGGTTTTTAGCAGAAGCATCCTCCCACCATCTCATGGGACGTAGGACCTGAGGCTATAGAGTCATGGTTGTAATCCATGTTTTCTATTTTCAATAATTACAAGACACCATCAGAGATGTGAGTGAAACCCTCTAGGTACATGATACATTTTTCTTCCAATAGATGGGGGGATATGATATCGTAGGTAGGACGCCAGTGAGTTATGGCATGGGATGATTTATAGTATACCTTTTGTGACTACTTCTACCCGGTGACCTTGAGGGTTGATGAAGCCTGAGAGTTCATGATTTTGGAGTTGGGTACACTCTCATTATTGGATTATTCTTATCGCTTCATAGTGCCACATCACATCACACCCATTTTGGGGGTGATGAGTTATTGAAGGCGGGGATGTTTGAGTATGGTATTAGGCAAGACATATGATCTTAGGTGAACATCATTAGGTTTACATACATATATTCTATAGTCATATAGGCACTGATCTCCGTGAATAACCTGAGGGATTCTTGAGAGTGAGCCTGGGCAGTTCTATATCCATAGTTATTACTCTTACGATAGATAGTAGGAAGCAACGTAGAGAGTCGAGTTGTAGAGGTCTGAGTAGGTGGTATTTTCCATCAGGTATCCAGGGGGTGTGCTACCAGTGAGAGATGGTAGGAAATAATAACCCTTAGTTATTGAGAGACTAAATTTATTGCAGATATTGCGAAATGATGGGGCATATTCAACATTTCTGCAACACCCCACCTCGAGCAGATAGTTATGAAGGATTTTTTTTCGACTTCTCAAACTGGATCAAGACCACCAGTTCTACATCAGACTAGGGTTTGGAGTTCTTGAGGATGTTTATGATATAGGTGGTATTCATGGATGGAGTGGTAAGACATAGGATTTTTGACAACCGTAGGTTGGATGAGCTCAAGAAATTCAGATAGCTTCACAGGGCCTCAGTGTAGGACATGCATTTGCACTAGAGAATATCTTGTAAATGAAGGATCTCAGCCCCTCTATGGATAGTGGTACGATTTTTTTCCTTAGTTATAGAATCATCTTTTTTCGATAAAGGGACTTCCCAAAGATTTATATTCATACCTATTGTGGAGATCTTTGGGATATGTATCTTTACTTATACTTATATAATGACGCTGGAAAACCCACTAGGGATTAGAATGGATATTGTATATCAGTTCAAGGAGTCCCCTTTTGAAGATATTGTGTTTCACTTCATCTGGTACAATTATATCTTAGAGATGGTGGGATTGATATTGTTATCAAAATGGATTGGATAGTTTATTTCTCAGATGATGTAGATTTTTGTCACCGTAGGGTGATTTTCACATCACCATAGGGTGATTTGTTACTACATAAGGGTCAATGGGATGCCCCGGAAAGAAGACATGGACTCGAGAATCACGGGATGAGAGGTGTTACATCCCAGATTGCTAGTCTGTACCAGGATAACAAGGGAAGATCACATATAGACTTTCCTCTAGCAGTCAATTATTTCATGGATGTTATTCCGGATGACTTCTCAGGTTTTCCTCGGGAGAGATATGTTGGATTTACTATTGTTCTTGTTCCAAGGGAAACACTGGGGTACATTTCTCATTATAGGATGGCTACATCAGTGTTAAAGGAGCTCAAGAAGCAATTGGAGGAGTTACTGGTAATGGGTTTATTTTGACCGAGTACTTCACCGTGGAGTTCGAATGTACAATTTTAAAAAAAGGAAGATGATTCCCTAGGACATTGCGTGGATTATTGGAAGCTGAACTAGTTGACAGTTAATAACAAATATTTGTTTTGCAGGATTGATGATCTATTTGATCTTCTTGGAGTAGCTCGGGTGTTCTCGAAGATTTAATTGAGATATAGTTATCATCAATTTCACATTAGACTATCTGATATACCATTTACAACCTTTCATATTAGGTCTAGTATATATGTGTATGTGGTTATGTCATTCGGTCTTACGAATTCACCGATAGATTTCATGGAATCAATTAACAGAGTGTTCCATCTTTAGATGGATTATTTCATGGTAGTCTTCAGGGATGATATCATGGTGTACTCTCACACTCAACCTGACCATGCCACCCATCTTGAGATCATTTTGAGCACACTATGGTAACATCCACTATATTCTATGTTCCCAAAATGCCACTTTTGGATGGACTAGATTCACTTCATGGGTCATGTTATCTCATATACAGGAGTATCAGCCGACCCCAAGAATGTTAGAATAGTAATATCCTAGGAGAACCTGAAGAATGTATTTGAGGTACATGGTTTTCTAGGAATATCTGGTTGCTAAAGGTATTTTATAGAAGAATTTTCATGCAAACCACCACCACAAACTGGCCAAACTAAGTTGGGTGCATAGTACTTGTGGACAGATTCCTACGATTCTACCTTATAATAGCTAAATGGAAATTTTCTTCAGCACCAATACAGATTTTTCCAGAGTTGGGAAAGATTTACACTGTATACTGCGATGCGTCAGATATCAATCTGGGATCAGTGCTTATGCAAAGGGAATGAGTCATTGCATATGGGTGTCGGAAGCTGAGGCCACATGAGATGAATAACCCAACACACGATATCGAGTTAGCTACAGCGGTTAATTCTTTACGCTATTAGAGACATTATCTTTTGGGAGAGCATTTTTGGGTGTTCACTGTCCAAAAAAGTCTGATGTATATCTTTACTCAGTGCAATCTGAATTTGAGACAGCGTAGGTGTGTTGAGTACCTTCAGTATTTTGACATTGATCATGCATATATGCCTGGAAAACAGAACATAGTGGCTAATGTGTTGAGAAGGATGACTCAGATACAAGCATTTCATGAAGCCAGTACTTAGTGGTAGATTATGGCACTGTTCTCTGGGATGAATTAATAGTTTCATGAATGACATGGAAAAACACTTCTTTCTTCTATAGTTATTACCTCTACTCTTTTAGATTGAGTGATAATGAAAGATCTATCAGATTATGAGGGCTTATTCTTATGGGACAGTGTGTCTAGAGAGGACCCTACTACTGGGTGGACCATAGGCAAGGAAGATGTCTTAAGTTTTCATATATTCATAGGGGTGTCAGAAGATGTATCTGAGGATATGATTTGGGGTTTTCATTCCTCAATTCGGGAAGATCATCCTAGTGTCCCCAAGATGTGTCGAGATTTATACCATCAATATTGGGGGCCAGGTATGAAGAGGAATGTTGCTAGTTATGTTAGTATATGTTCTACTTGATAGCAGTTAACAATTTCTCAGTGGAAGTGGAATGATGTCGTGATGGATTTCATGACCAGGTTACCAGGATCGCTTTGAGGTATTGATACGATTTGGGTTGTTATCTAAAGGCTCACGAAGGTTGAACACATCATACCGATCAAGGAGATAATCAATATTGATGATCTTAGAATGTTATACATATGATAGATTGCACAATTACATGGGGTTCTTCACTCTATCTTTTCAGACATGGATGCATTGATTAATTCTCATGTTTGGTAGGGCTTACAGAGGGCTCTGGGTACATAGTTACTTCTGAGTACAACATACCATCCCCAAATAGATGTCTAGTCCAAGTGAACGATTCAGGTGTTAGAGTACACACTTCAAGAATGCCTCTTAGATTTTAGAGGTTTTTGGGAGAAGCACATACCTGTAGTGAATTATTCCTATAAACATAAATTGTAGGCAATGATTCATATGGCTCCAAATGAGGTTGTGCACGGTATTCCTTACCTATCACCTCTATGTTGGTTGGAGGTAGGAGAAGCAGTTATATTGGGACCTCATCTTGTATAGGAGACCACTGAATAGGTGGATTTGATTCCAAAGTTGATAGATACTACACATTCTTAGAATAATTCATATGATGATCGACAGAGAAGTCCTCTATAGTTCTTGATTGAAGATCATGTCTTCTTATGTGTCAGACTGAGGTTGGGACATAGGAGGATTATGAGACAGGGGAAGTTCTAACCATTATATGTCAGCCCATTTGAGGTTTTGGAAGGGTTCAGACCTGTTTCCTATCTATTTCAGTTACCTTAGAGGTACCGTGCTATGCAAGATGTCTTCCATGTTTCATAGTTATGTCATTAATTTTCATACACGTCTCATGTTTCCAACCTGAGGTGGTTGAGTTAGAGGTTGACATATCATTCGAGGAGCATCCTATACAGATTATTGATCACAAAATAATGGTTCTACATGGTAGTACAATTCCACTAGTATCAGTGATTTGGTAGCATGGGAGAGGGAGACCGACGTGCGATCATAGTGGCCAGATGTATTCTAGGATTCTTTTTCTCCACATAGTTTTGAAATTAAAGGAAATATTTCATTAAGGGGGATTTTGTAAGAAAACAGATCTTTGTTTCAGGTATGAAACATCATTTTGGGTGTTCATGAGAAAAAAAAAGGAGTATTAGGAAATTTTATAAGTACGTGACGTGTTCATAGGAGTAATCATTGTGTATCCAGTTACCGTGTACAACCATGTATTGGGTGTGAAATTTCCAAGACATGGCCATGCAGGGTGATGTGGCAGAATACAAATGTTGGGGACTTGTTGAGGAAAATTCAAGAAGTCTTCACTAATAGTACACACTATGTGCTTTTTATTTTAATAGAATAATCAGACTGGGACACATCTAATCCCTGGAAATGTATTCTTTTGGGCATGGATCACAACAGAGCATACAGAATCACCGACTCTTTTCTAATCCACCGATCTATCATTCATTATCTGAATCCAACACCATCAGTTGTGTTGGAATCACCTTAGTGAGTTTTTGGTTCTCCTTGAGCCCTTTTTCCTAATTCTTCCTCATTAAAGAGTTATTTTTGGTTGAATGTTTTTCAAATTTTTGTAGATCTACCTCATTATAGTCTGATTCAAGGGAATTCATTCGATAATATTCATCATACATTATCGGTGTAGGTGTTTTTTTCCTTCATTGTTTTTCTTTGAGTTTTATATGCCGATGTACCGATTAACCATGTGTCAGCTATTTTGGGTTAAGGAAATTGAACTCTAATTTATCATCCATATATTTATTGTGGGATTAAGGGTTTTTGTATTTGATATTATTTGAAACATCATGTTTACGGTTCACCCCATGGGTGAGTTTACTTGTTTAATATTTAGGGTCATTGGGACTATGTTTCCTATGACGCGAACAATGTTTCCTAGCCTTTATTGATAGGATGGAAGTGATTTTCTTTTACTGGTCATTAAATTCATGTGATATTCATTGGAATTTTTTAGCGATGTAGTAGTAAAGATTAATTTTGGTTATATGATATCATTTATGCATGATTTAATTGCATAGGGCTATGATAACTTGGTGTGGTTAGACTAGATGAAGAATTGATGTTGAGTGCATCCTCATAATGTCTGTTATATTTTATTCTATGGGACCACATGGGGGTTTGTTGGTGAGGGCTTCCTCGGAGTATCTATAGTTTAATTTACATGACCACATGTTGAATTGAAATTCAGTGCTTCTCCATAGTGTCTGTAGTTATTGTGGAAATACCATAGGGGGAATTGACTGTGACTGCTTCCATAGAGCGTCTTTTACTTTATTTAAGTATTTGGACATATGGGTTATACTATGTAAGCTACCCAGAGAGTTAATATAATTATTGAATGATTGTGAGTTGTCTACCAAGACAAATGACAAGAATGGATTTAGTACTGTAAGTTGGTATTCTGAGATAATTTTTTTGGATACTGACTCGATTAAATGATGAAAATTAAATTCAAAATAATGTTAGTGGATACTGTAATGTTGATTAATTTTCTGTACTCTTAGTTTAATTGCATAATTTTCATTTTTACCTGCTATATATACTCACCAATAGTTAGGCACAGATCAGGTGATGGTTGCCTAATGGGATTCATCTCACACCCTTTTGGGTCATGCTTTTGGAAGTAATCATATTATATGGTTGCATGTATAGAAAAGGGAATTATCCCTTCATCATCAGTTACATGATTGTTGTGAAGCGGGAGAGACTAAGACTATACTGAGGCTTGTAATGCTGCAAAAGTTTATTTTATTTCTTTTGATACATTTTATTAGTAATATATTTATATCATTGTGAGTTTTTTTTTGGCAATTTTCCTATATATATGTGACATGCATCATTTATATATGTTCTCTAGTGGTTTATTTAATTTCATTGTTCACCTATTTTGAATTTTATGGTATTATTGCTTCCACTACTATTTATTATTTTTTATTCCATTGTGAATACTCTACCAAAGAGGAAATATTTTCACCAAAATCACTCCCAGGGCCCTAGATACTAGTCGGAAACATCTGGTGTTTAGGAAACTGCATTTGAGGCCATATAACCAACTGGGTATGGGGAACATTTGGGCAGAACCTGGAACAGAGATATTACATATTATAAGTATGTAAATGAGTATAGTATAAAATTATAATTCATTAAAATTTATTACACAATAGGTTAAATTGTTTTTCCTGAAATTATAACTCAAGGTAGTGGATTTATGATAGAATATCATTGTATACTACTATTGTTTATGATTATGTTTCTGATGATAATATTCCTTGAATAATATCATACATGTTCTTGAATTCTCTCATTCCTATAGATTGTATGTTTTAACTTCATTTTAATCACTTCATTTATTCTATAAGATGAATTTATATTATATAGAAACCCAATTTATGTGTTACTATTTGATCAAGAATATTTTTAGTCGATGACAATTATTTCTAAAAATTTCTTCAATAATGATTTCAATATCCTCCAATGATTGATTAATGTCATTTTAACACATGAATTAATTTTTAAAAATTGATTTAAAGTAATATTCTATTTATTTTTCAAATTTGATAATTTTAACTTTTTATTAATTAGAGAATTTGTTTTACACACTTAAAATGAAAACAATATATAGCCATCCTGAAAGATGAATGAATTGAATCATCTTATAAAATGTTCCATCTTTTTTTTCAATGATATTGTTTACCTTTATATATAAGAATTTTTTACATGTTATGTATGTAATTGTTTTGTGATATGATAATTATCCCTAGGATGTGCACCATGTTATATTTTCAAATAATTTTCATCAATAATGTCATTCTTTGATAACACTTATTCATTTATAGGGATATAATAAAATGACTTAATCCACTTTATTTATTTGGAGGGATTTTATTGATGATGAGTTATGTATAAATCAATGAAACTCACTTCTTTCCCATTATACATGTATGTTATGAAACTCATTTATTATTCATAGGCGTTACAATGATGAAATAATGAAATGTTTATTAACCCAATTTAATTTTATCAATTTGTGATATGATTATTATTTTATGATCTTTTTGAACAAATTTTTATGATTTTAATTATGTGATAGGTTTTATTGATATTATATATCCCTCGAATGAATTGGGTATATATGGATATCTTGTGTTATTATAAATGCATGTATGGGGAGTGAAGTCAGTTTAGTAAAGACATTGTCCAATATGATATTTTTGGGAGTGAATATTGACTATGTATATGATAGAATATGGATTTCATCCAATCCACTATGATAGTCTAGGAAGTGTGACATGAATATGTAAATGAATCTCTATTCTTATGTTTATTCCAATAACATATGAATTATTCCAAAATTATTCTCCCATGGATCATGTTTTTTGATTCATTTATGAATAATTTATTTTAACCAATTAAGATTGTTTGTAGTGATCCTTGACTAGTGTTTATGATAATATATTTTATGATTTTTCAACATATATAGGATTCCATGAAATTATGTTGAGGGAAATAAAATTTAGACCCACCTGTAACATAAATATATTTATAATATCTATATGAATACAGGTTCCAAATTAGGTTGTGAGACTATTTATAAATCATACTCATGAAAAATACCATGATAATGGTTTGGGATTCATAATGTTTTCTAAAATAATTACTGAAAAATATATAATAATCATCCCCTAAAGAAGAAATAATTAAATAATATTGGACATTCATATTTTAATAATGATAAGATCGTCTCAAAAATTGAGTTATTATTAAGGTAAATTAATTTATGGGAATGATCAATGATAATTTGTAATAAAAATGAACCACATCATTGTTTCTTTTTTAAATGGAAAAAATCATATTTTATGTTAGGAAATATCTTATTGTTCCCATTTATAGTATAGATTTACATGTATAGTTTTACATATATGAGTATGTTTTTTCAAAATCAATTAATGGTGTAAAAAATTTATATAGGTTAATGATTCATGAGTTACTAAATTTTAATGATCCAATGAGTTAGAAGTACATAAAATATAGAAATTTGAAGGGATCTTAAAACATTAATTTTCCCAAAAATAGGAAGGCATTATAAACATGGTTTCTATTTAAAGAATATATATAATTTTATGTAAATAGATGTGAATAATATTTTAGAATTATAAAAAATGAAATAGATGTTGTTACCCAAAAGTAACAATGGTGGTTTCAGAATATCTATTTTTATCTTTTAAAACACATAAGTGAACATATCACACAAACAAATGGAGAGCAAAACATTATATTGAAAAGGGGTTATGTTAAATATGTAGGACACAATATCTAACTCAATATTATGTTTCTCATTAAAACGGATAACTTTAGTATGAGGGTTTACAGACATGGAGTGGAAATCATCACTAATGTGGATGTGACTTAATCTCATTAGTGATATAATTTTTAAGAAGTAAATTCATCAAGGTAAGAGATATAAATTTAAAAAATAAATTTTCCCCCACAGAGGTACATAAGACTTATATAATATATTATGGTTAAAAATAAATTCGTATAATAACATCATGATAAAATCTTATAAACCAATTAAACATGGGGTATTAGTTAACAAAAACCATAATACGTCACAATCATTCCAATTAAAAATTCATTAAAGGTTGAACATACTATAATTATCAAAATAACATTTAGTTACTGAATTTTTTTATAATAATAATAATTTGTAAAAAATCATCCACATTATGAATATGAAAGAAATTGTGAAGACATGTAATATCTAATTGAAACCAAATTTTGATCCAAAGATTGATACTTTAATTAATAACTTCCACTATAGTATTGTAACATCCTATAAAAACTACAATAAATGGAATGTTTAAAAAACATTAATGTATAATTGTATAAAAAGTTTTCATCTTCGCTTATAGTTATTCTCTATATGTATATTTGTTAGTTTTTATCTATTTTTAATAACTTAAGAAAGAAATCTTGATCATTTTTTAATTGTTTTGTAATAGTGGTTTTGTTCATCATTTTTTTCCAAAGATAATCATTAGAAAATCATTAATGGTACAAGAGATTTTCATTAATTATAATTATAATGTTATATTTTCAATATGTGGCGGATTTGTTTATGATTCATGCATATGAAATTTGCAACTGGCTTGTTTCAATGATATTTAACTAACAAATTGTGGTATCATGTATAATTAAATTAATATGAATGTTAAAATTAAATAATAAAAATAATACATTTATTTTATTATTTTATATATTATATTATTTGTATTTATGTTATTATATTTATCCCTAATGTTGTTTTATATCGTTTTTTGATTCCGTGGTTAGACTGAACGAAGCATGAACATACCATAATTAATGTATAATTATGATTATAAGGGTGGTTTTTTTGGTATAATTTAATTATTATAGATTATTAATGATATTATTTTGATAATTATATATCAATGAATATTATTTAAATTGTCTTTAAAAAATTTGAATTAAACTAGCTGAAAAATGAGAGAAGTTAAATCATAGAGATGATGACCTCCACAACACATAGTCAACGTTTTCATTTCAGGATGAATGTGATAGAATTAAATTGTTTCCATGACTTGTATATTTTTCATCATAAATAAATTACCTAAATAAAATTTATTTCTTAATTTCACTATTATAATAATGAAGATATGGGATGATTAAAAAATGGTTGTCATTCATCATGATTGTGATATTTCACATGACACATGAAAGAAAGTATCATTTTCATAAAAAAAAATTGAAAAGGATTTTTAGAGTTAGTAAATTATAATAATAGAATAAAAATTAAAAAAATCCTAACTTCATTATATGTTAATAATTAAAATATAATTTAAAATGAAAAATAAAGAGGAAAATAAGTTAGAAAAAATTCAGTAATCACATTGAATTCCTTACATTTTCTACACAACATTCATCAATAATAAAAGTTATATGAAAATTTATTATGAATATAAATTTGATGAAAACGATGATTATTATAGAGGAATTATAATGTGTGTAGTTTTTTTGTGAAACTGATTTCTGTGTGTGGTCTTGAAGGGATACTGAGAGGCCACTTTTATATGTTGTGTGAATGTCATTTCTGTAAATATTTTAAATTAATATAAAGAGAGACCATATTTCACATGTCAATAAGACTAAAAAATGGATCTCAATGAAATTATTCCATATCTATGATTTATAATCCATTGAACATCCATTTTTTTAATGTTATAAACTTATTTTTTTCACATTCAATTGGAATTTTTAATTTTTCCCTGGTTTGTTTTTTCTTGGTAACCTGTTTTGACTTAAGAAATAATATTTTATAGCTAAAAAAATTAAATAACGTAATAATATCGAACATATTATTAAAATAATAAAATCTGATTTATTGGAAAAAAATCAAGAAGGATTAAATATTAATTTTATAATTAGTGCATGTAACACCAAAAGTCCCAACATTATAAAAATATTATTATTTGATTGGTATTTATGTGTACGGTTAAATAATATTTTTATTAGAATTTATTTATATAAATGGTTTTATTGTGAAAAAATAAATTTTATTTTTGATTGAATTAATTTTTTATTTTACTAATAAAATGTTATTTATTTGAAAAAATAGATTGAAATAGTTCCTTATCATAAAATAATAATTTTGTTACTAAAATTTTAATCATTGGTTTTCTATGTTAAACATAGTATATAGAAAATTTAGTTTCTTAGAAATTAATTTTTTCTTCTATTTTATGTTTATAAACTCCTAGAGGTATCTTATATAATTTTAATGTAATATTTTGTGTGAAAATTTATATTTTTACTAAAAAAAATTTCTGAAAAATACCAATAACATTACTCTAATATAATATGGTTAATATGAACCCAACAATGAATTTAATTTTTTAAAATTCATATTATAAAAATTTATATTTTAAATTTTAAATTATATCATATAATACAATGATTTTTTTCATAAGAAATTATTCATTCAAAGTGTTAACCATTCATATTCTTATATCATATTAATTACTAATAAAATTAGTTTCAATATATTATTAATATAAATATATATATATATCACATCAACTATATAACTTATATATCTTATTATTTTCTAAAAATAAATAACATAAAATATAATTTTTATAGGATAATATATTTCTATTGTAATATAATCTTATTGGTTATTGATAAACATTAATTTTATAAAATATTATTTATATAAAATTACCATTATATAATATATATATTGAGTTGAAAATTGATTAATCCATATTTTATCATTATAGATAAATGGATACGTTGAAAGAGTTGTATAATTCATAACAATTTAATTTTGATTGGATTTGTGTGTGAAGAAAATAATCAACACAATATTTATTTGATAAAAATTATATTGTAAAATGTTGGGGAATTAAATTATCCCACTAACATTAAAAAATTAAATCATCACAATTTGAACTATTACATACTAATGATAATTTACAAGGGTATCTAAAAAATTGAAATAGATCATGATTTATATATTAGAGAGATATAAACCTCCCAAACATAGGGAATGTATGTTTTTCCTCACCCAATGCCTATCTCAAATATTTACTTTTTCCTTGAATTATTTGAAAAAAGTGCATATTTTTAATCGGTATAAAGGTCTAAATTATATTATTTATTGATATATAGTGTTTGTAATCACATTTTAGTTGATAAACTATCATAGGTTGATATGAAATGTAATATCCAAATTTCCCATTTTTTTACTAAAGTAGATAGAACAAATCCTTTTCAAAATTTATATTAAATTTATCTAAATTATGGAAATAATAATTTCATGTATCATTATTCCACAATAATTGAATGATATTCATATACCTCGAATATAATAATGATAATACCTTGTGTTTTTATCTTAATATCTAATAGTGAATTCATAAATTAAAAAAGGAATCTACAAATATATAATGATGAATAGTTGTAAATATCATAACATAACTATCATTATACAAATGAATAATTGTCATTAACTATGATTTTACTACTTTCTAGGGTAAAAGAGGTTATTGGTTCTGATTATCATTTTAATCCCTTATATTAGTGCACTAGTTTTCTTCGTTCCCAAATTACTAATATCTAAAAAATAATATTAGTAATGGATCCTTCGGTAGAAAGTTATTATTACTAATCTTGTTAACTAAGAAATTACTTCATCTTCAACAAAATATTACTTGGTTACCACATTTACTATAGATCAATCATCTTCTAGTGTATTTAATACATTCCACTAAGTTTCTATTTAAAATTTTATGACACGAAATAGATTTAATCTAATTTTCATCATCATCTTCACCACCTAAACAAATATGATATTAAATACTTCATTTAATTTATTTTTAAATAATTAATATATGTCCAAAACATTTATTATATTTCATGATTTTTTGTTTTGAATATATAAAATTTCACTCACTCTACACATATCTTTTTAGGTTGTCCTTTGGGATAATCCTTGTTTATCTAAGGAATCCATTTCCAACTTGATTCCTTCGGTCTTAAACCATTTCAACAAAATTGATAATGTGAGTGATTATAATATAAGTTCACAAGATAATTATCACATATTATTTCATTAAAATATAAGACGTGAAATGTTTTTATATTTTCAACCATCACATTAGATTTCAGTTAAACATAAATCACTATTAGTTTAATCTATTTATTTTTTTGAGTTCCATTTTACTTATTATCCAAATACCTTAAAATAATAAATCATATGTACTGGATCATAAAAATAATTTCATTTATAAATGTGTATCCCTCAAGGGTTCCAAAATAGTTGTATAGTTTAGCTAACTTTTCATGTATTAGGTTACGATTGATTCAATACCTAGTACAAATCTTTTTAGATAACTATACCAAGGTATATATATTTATAATCCTTCAACCACCTGTATTATCTAGGTATGATATTTATTTTTTTAAAACAACAGAGTCTCAATTTATCCAAAACTAAATGATATGACCATATAGTTAGACAGATCCCTAGGTTATTCAATTAATGTCCCTAGTCATAATCCCTCAAAAATTATTCTATTCTTGAAAAATAACTAAACCCTTATTTGATACCAAATATAGTGAGAAATTCTAAAAAAATATTTTACATTAATATAAATTTTTTAAAATTACATCTAGAAAAAATTTAATAAATCTCAATGTACCATTTTCTCTACCATTTTAGAGGATCATCTAAATGGAATGTTTTTCAAAAAATATGTACACTTCTATATATTGGAACTACAATAAACCAACTTACATATTTTTTATAAGTTTATTTTATCATAATAACCTTGGGACTCGAATCATAAGTGATTGGTGAGATAAAATTCCTAGTAATGGGAAATCATATGAAGATGTCTTCAAGGATTATATGGTATTCATATGTAAAAACACTACAAAAGGGAATAAATTATTAAAAATAACAAGTAAAAATAATATTTTTCCAAAAATTATAATAGAAGGACTTTTATTATTCATATTAAAGAATATTTACAATTAAATCATAGTTACCAATAAGTATAAAAACATGACATAAATTATTGATATTTTAATTTCATTGAATTGTGAATATGCTATAACAGTAAAAAACATGACCTAATAGGCTTACGTCAAGTCTCACTGCCAGTACTATCATTGTGGACAGTGTCACATGGTTTTTTTAGTTCACTCCCAATTAACATTCATATATTCTCATGATATTTTAATATTTTTTTAATTCATTTGAGGGAAGTATATTTTTAGTACCACCATTCACACGACATTTTGTGATAGGCTAACTTCCTGTGCACCACACATTGTAAATGATGAGATTAAAACATTACCAAAGGTAAAAGATGGATATATAATTCTGTTACCTCTCATAATATAATGAAACTAATAATATAAAGATATATACTTGTTCCACATGGGGAAAACATACATAAATCAAAAGAATGATAAAGCCCATGAAAAATATGTGGGTTTCGTGATGTTGTCTCAATGAATATATGATGTCCATAACTTAAGGATTACTAATAGAGTTAGGAATGAAATAAATATGGATATACATATTTTAAAAAATAAACATATGATTTTAAATTGAGTTAAAATGTTTGAAAATTTCTTTGGATGGATCCAATAGAACTAAAAATAAAAATGAACCACAAAGGATATGCTTTTTGGAAAATTAATTGTACCTTTTAAGGATGGAAATATGTTATTATAACTCTTTAGAATAGAATTGAACTAGTATAGTTTTAAATAATATAATGAGTGTTTTAAAAAGCCTATTCAGGCAGAAAATATATTTATAGAGGTAATACTTTTCATGGAAAAATAAATCAGAATTTTCCTTCAGGCCATGTTTAGATAAAAGTGGGATTTTCTAATGGAACATAAAACATGTTTTTCCCCAAAATTAAAATAAAGGAATATTACTCTAGGAATATTTTAATGGATCATATTTACATCATAAATAAATAAATAAATGAGAATAAAATTTGAAAAAAGGGATAAATAGAATGATAATGTGTACCACAAAAGTAATGAGGGTTGTTTCAAAGAGACCCTTTTTGTATTTAAAAATACCATTATTTAAATCCTGAATCATAAAATGGATAAAAGTAAATTTTTATGAAAAAATGATAAGGTAAATATGATTTTATACATTGGATAAGAAAAAAAATCGTTTTCTAGTTAAAATGGAATAAAATTGGTGAGAAGTAAAATTATGGATATTATTGGGACACCATCGTGAAAGTGGATGATAATTATTATCCATAATGATATACTTCTTGAGATATAAAATAAAAAATGTTTTCTATTTGTGGAAAAAATGTGATTTTACACCAAAATATTAGATGTCTTTCATATAATATCTTTTTTTAAATATTATTAGAATATGTTCAAAGTGGAAATCATGAAACACAATGAAAATGGTGTATGAGTTTCAAAAAACCCTTCAATATTCAAAATATTTACATTTAAATATTCATTGTAAGAAAAAATGGGATGGTTCACTTAAATCCACATGATTTCATGAAATAATTAAAAAAATAAATCCATGCACATTATATAGACAAAAAAAACTATGGGAGTCCATAAATATTATATCAATGAAAAAAATTAAGATTCCAAAACCCTTACCACTATTCCAATTATATATAACATAAAATAGTATATTAATAACTTATTTAAGAACAGTTTTAATATCTCAAATATTTCATAAACATCATTTATATCCATAAGATTTAGGAGACATCAAAGCCCACTGATATGAAATTTATTTGAAAAATATAGTTTGAAAAAGATACATTACAATGGGGATTTATAATGTCGAGTATGACAATAACCACCTGCATACCATTCATCCAACTATGAAAAAAACATGGTCCCCAAATATGAATATGTTGATATGGAATCCATAATTTACCACTACATGTATATTAGTTATTTATTATATATTTTCAATATTAGGAGTGAGTAATATTGATTGTTCTGAACTACTTTCTTAATAGCGGTGTTGTTCTTCATTAAATTCCCAAGGTAAATGATAAAAAGATAACATAATATGATAGAATTTAAGATTTATAATTAATTATAATGTTTTAATATAATTCAATGGTTGGTATGATTAAATTTACGATATAAATTTTACAATGAATTTACCAAACAAACAATGGTATCTTAATTAACATGTTTAATATCAAGGTTAGCATTAATAAAACTATTTAAATAATTTTTTTGATAATATATATTCTAAAATAGTGGTTATTATGTATTTTATAATCATATTTAATATAAATTTATTGCATTTTTCATGTTGGTGGTCAGATTAACCAAAACATGAACATACCATAATTAATGAATGGTTATGACTGTGAAGGTTTTTGATTTTGGAATAATGTTAATTTAATAGAATAATAATGAAATTATTTTTAAATTTTTAATGTGTTGAATCATAGGTCAAATTTTTCAATCAAATTATAAGTAATGAAGATAAAAAATGAGTTATTTTACTTCATGGAAGGAAAAAGTCCACAAAACATACAATTAGCATTTTAAATTAAAAAATAATGAGAGGAAAATAATGGGTTATTGATTTTTATCTTAATATTCCTAAAATATAAATTATAAATATTTTTTTTCATTAATTTAAAACTTATAATTAATAAAAAGACGTGGTTGTAAAAAATGGATGTCATCGCTTCGTTGAGATAATAATATCCACAATACACAAATAATAGTTTTTATCATAATATGAAGGGGGGAAAAGTAGAAAATAATTTTTAAATTAGAATAAAAAAATCCTTATAAAACTAATAATTATTTCATAATATATGAATGATAAAATTATAATGTAAAATTATTTATAAAAAGAAAAAAAGTTAGAGAACAATGAGTACTCGCAGGGAAATCATCATGTTTTCCATTGGGGTATCCAAATAAATGGTGGTCATAAGATAATTTATTGTGAATAGAGGATAAGTTAAAGGGAAGTTGATTATTAATGAATGATAATGGGAAAATGTTTACATGTATAATTAATTTTATGTCCAATACTGAAGGGGTGGTGAGAGGCCCCTTTTATAATTGATGATAATGATATTTTAAAAATTATATCAATTAAATATAAAGAGAAAACATGTTTCACATTTATAGACGACCGAGAAAATAGATAATTTTTTAATTAGGGAATATATAAGGTTTATAATAACCCAAAAATATATTTTTAATAATGTTGTAATCATTTTATTTCCCCTTACTATTATAATTTTCCATCTTTCAATGTATTGATTTCTAGTAATAATTAGATTTTTCCAAAGAAATAATTTTCTATGTCTAAAGATATAATGGATATTATTATATAATTTGAAAATAATGAATGTAAATATGAAATACCATTTATATTAGAGATTATATTTTTATGAAAAAATATTTTAAATATTATTACATGTAATGAGTTAAAACATGATTATAGAAATAATACATTTTAAATAATAAGGTTTTTTTAGGGTAAAATTATCAATATATTTTATTTAACTTAAATTAATTTAGTTATTATAAGAAAATTATTTTTCATTCAAACCATTTGATAAAAATATTTTACTAAAAATAATATTTAATTATAATCATAGATGAATAACGTTTTTATTATAAAATAATATTAATGTTCTTAAAATGTTAATCATATATATTTTAAATTTATCATAGTATTTTTAAAAAGATATATTTTATAATTTAACAAATTTTTATCAAATTATAAATAAATAAATTTTTGGTATTTATTATATCTTAATAATGTTTTACTTCTAGAAAAAAAAATTATTACCGAAAAAAATAATTTATTTTAAAAAAATCTAATAATAAATTATCCTAAGATTTTATATAAATAATGAATAAAAATTTTTAGTTAAATTTTTTAATTAAAATTTTAATTTCTGATATTTTAACTATAAAATAAAATTATAGAATGCAATAAAATTTGTTACAATATGAAAATAACATTTCAAAGTGTTAGTCTTTTTTATTATTATTTTCCATTAATTACAAATAAAATTATTGTTTAAAAATTATCCATATAAAAATATATATTTCCCATATAAACTATTTATATATAGGCAGTTTCTTAAAACTAAGAGAATAAAATTTCAATTTTTAAAAGAAAATATATTTATAGAATCAAATTATTTTATTAATTATTTCCTTATATTAATGTCATCAATGTGTAAGTCTAAAAATATCCTTTCTTTTATTTATATAATTATTTCAACATATAGATACCTATATTTGTCCACTAAATATTATAATATACATTTTAATAGTTTCTTGATTCTTCATGGTCTGTTTTGGTTTGGAGGTGCATGTGAAGAAAATTTGCAATACAGTAGTTATTTAATGTAAAAATATATAATAAACTCTTTGGGTGTTAATTTTTTCCCATTAATTAAAACTACTTCCTTTTAAGGTTATTTATTACCTACCAATTAAAATGTATAACTATGTCTATAATATATTTATAACATAAGATATAATTTCTAGAGAGACGTCAACATCAAAAGCATCATGAAAATACAGTTTTCATCATACTAATATTACTTCTAACATTGAACTATTTTACCCAAACATTTAAAACATGTTTTTATCATAATTGAGTATCAAGATCTATATAATATAATTTATTTCAAAAGGGTGCTCATAATAATCCTTTAAATTATATACTATCAGAGTATGACATGAAATGTGATTCCCTTATTTCAAAAAATTTCAATAAACAGGGATTGAAATTTATTTCCAAAATCAAAATTAACATATCTAATTAAAGGATAATAATATTTTCATAAATCAATATCCCAACAATATTGAATACTATTAGTATGCCGTGAATACAAAAAATATTCAATAGCCTATATTTAATTCAGTAACTAATAATTTGTGAATTCATACATGATATATGGTATCTACAAATATAGAATGATGAATATGTGTATATAAAAAAACATAATTATATTTTTACACCATAATAATATTAATTTCATAGGAAATTTTTTATTCCCATATTTTATATGGTTTTGGTGTGGATTTTCATCCTAATCCCTTGTATTTGTGAACTAGTTTTTATAGTTCCTAAAATACTCGCATCTAAACTATACAATTTCTAGTGGTTCATTTGGAAGAAAATTATTTTCCTCTAAAAATTTAGTTGAAACCAATGTATTTCATTTAATATTATTAATTGGTTTATTTTTTTTCAAAAAAACAACCATCGTTCAATTATTTGAGATATTACCCTATTTGTCTACTCCCATTTTTTAAACATGAATGTGAATAAATATTCTTTTATTACTGATGATCGTCACCTAAACATCAATGTGGATCTGGACTTATATTCATTGGTATATTTGAAAAATATTAATTTCTACATTTCTAATCATAGTTATTGAAATCTACTTTGGAAAAAACATAAGTTTTCTCATTCCAAAACTTATACTATTAGGTTCCACAATGGAAAAATCTTTTCTTTGTCCATGGGAACAATTTTTAAATTGTTTACTTATAGCTCAATCCATTAATAAAACCAAAAGGTTTTATTGTTACTAATTCTCAAATAACATCACAAGAGAATTATAATCAATTTTATAAATAAAAACACAACCTCCAAGTGTTTTAAGCTTTAAAAAAATATTAGATTTTATTTTATCCTAAAGAACAATTTATTCAATATATTTTTCTATATGTCTTCCTCTATCATAAATATTTTCCTAATTAAATGAAATAATAAGTCATTTTTAATGTCCCATAAGGTGATTGTTATTGAACAATGCATATCCTTTGGGAGTGTCAAACCAAGAGTGTAGTTAGGTCTCTGAAATGAACTGAGTGATTATAAATATAATACATGATACACCGCTTGTCAGGTTACCACCGTGGAACCTTCACACGAACCATAGGGATCAGGTTGGAGACCCAAAAAACCTGATGTGAATATCCTAATATTCAAGAGGTTAACAATTATCTCCATGGGACCAAATTTCATCAATAAGTATAATATACCATCATATTCATATATGTACACAAATTATATAATTGAAACATGGAAACACAAAGTAAAAAATGTAAAATGAAACAAAATAAAATTGAATACACATCATATAACCAAGAAAAAATATACTTCCTTTTGGAAATATAATATAGAGTATATTTGGTTCAAGATAATAAATAAATATATAAAATTGTGGTATCCTCCAAAGTACTTTATTGTATGGATACCTAATACATTCTCTTCAACTGAACATTATTCCATGTTCACCTTGACTATATCAAAATACCTATGATAAAATCACAATGTGCATTGATTTTCTCATAAATGTTGTAAATAATGAACATAATAGGACACTACCAATGCATCATTAATAAATGTTCAACTCTATAATAGGTGTA
This sequence comes from Viscum album, assembly GCA_963277665.1. Classification (NCBI taxonomy): domain Eukaryota; kingdom Viridiplantae; phylum Streptophyta; class Magnoliopsida; order Santalales; family Viscaceae; genus Viscum; species Viscum album. Next base: position 729,230,218 of record OY728143.1, on the reverse strand, counting down.
TAAAATTATAATAATTAAAGTGAAATAATGTATATAAAATCACATACCATGATATAATATTCTAATATAAAAACAATAATTCCGAATCGAACATACATTATATCAATGCTGATTGAATGCTTATGATTTTTGAAATGATAATGTACGATACAAAAAACTAGTGGCACAACACTCAGATTCTTCACGGAATTGAATGAGAATACAGCTCGGTATCCATAGGGTATCGAGATCTATCATATTATATGGTTTCATCAAGGAGTCTATTTAAATTTGTTTCATAAGGCATTCATGCTATTTTGAATTTTATGGGACCACATTCATCATAATTTCACGTCATGTATACTCCCCTACTCGGTGTAATCATTCTATAATGATTTATTATCTTGCATAGAAGAAAAAACACCAAAAACATGGTAAAACATTACATGGTATATCATTATAATACAATCATAACAGGTCACCAAGTGAATATAGTAGAAGAAATAAAATAACATATATTCTATATCATAAATGGTAAGATCTATTATAATAGTATTCATTGGAAGAGGGCCATATATGTGTATCCCATAAACACACACTCCCATAGAAGATCTGTATTAATCAAGAATAAAAATTCATTACAATAAAACATTTGTTGGGAACAAATAGAATACATAGGCCTATATAGAAATCATATATCCATACGTCAACATATTGAGGATGTTCTTAAAAGTTCTTCAATGATCTTGGACCAAACATGTCATACTACCACTGATAATGTGTTCACACATCAAGGGATTTTGAATCTAGTTTGGGTTCGTCAGTAATGATGTTTAAAATGGATACTCAATGGAATTTAAAATCTTGTAGGTCAATCTAGAATCATATACATTATTTATTCTACCAACAAAACTAGTTCAATGGAATAAATAAGGATGGGTCTCGAATTCACCATATCCATTGTTAATTCAAGAAAATATCATGAATTCCATAGAAATTCTAGATTTATATCTCAGTTATAGCCTACGGTCAGAAATCCATCATTAATACATTGATGGAACATGGTTTCAATTTGATTTTAGAAAAGAATTAGATATAATTTTAATCATTCTAAAGGATCTAACAAAGAAATTTATACCATTCTTGAGTATTATAACATAGATCATGGGATTTATTATTTAAATATAAATATCCATAAAACACTACAGAAGAATAATAAATTGGATAGTGTATTATTATCAATCCATCATGGTGAAAATATCAAATAGGTTTATTAAATCATTATTTCCCACTGAAATCTCATATTTGTTGGTATTTATAGATTTGATCATGGAATGATATCAACTATATATATCTATCACTATTTTATATAAAATAGTGATAATTCTTCAAAAGATAATTTTTGAATCCATATATCCATCTAGTTTCATTCTCATATAACATGTAAGAATATGGATTTGGAAAATATCTAAATAAGTCACACCATTCTAGCATAACTAGATCAGTCCAAACATACAGCGAAAATGGGGAATATTATGAGATCCAAGATAGAATAATAGATCCAATAATTTGGAATTGATCATTTAGGATTAAAATTAAGTTTTAAATGTATACAAAAATGTGTGGAACTAAAATCCCTTGGTGTGAATTAATTTAACCCTTAGACTAGGAGTATCAGTTACCAAGTTGGCATCACAAGTGGGTAATTTTTCATAAATGTACCACATGGGTACTTACTACTCCATTGGCCAGTTGGTGAAACCCAACTCGTTAGCCATTTGAGGATGTTGAATCTAGATAACATACAAGAACCCCACTAGCTAGATTGTGGGTTCCACTTTTGAGCATGTGGCTATTTTACAGCCAATACAAGTCTAGGCACTTATTTAACTCTTCCACCACCAAAACTCAAACTCTCATCCACCTAAAAATTACTTCTAAATATTCATATATGAGATGAAACAAAATGGAAAAGGATAAATTAATAAAAATGAAAATTTCATACATAAATTAAATTTAGGATGGTACAATTCTTCCCCTTTAATGACTTCTCATCCATGAGAAGTACATTCAAATGGATTTCTCAAAAAAATAAGAAAATTGAGAGAAAAAATCATTCTCTTTCTCAGTAGACTTATGCTGGACAATTCTATGATGTTTTTGAATCAAAACTATTGGTATTATCTTCCAAAAAACTGATTTCTCATTGATATCTATAATATGAACATGGAATACAACATATGATGTGCCAGAATCAATCACAATATCCACACAATCAATTTAATGTGTAGGTACACAAATGTACTGATAAATCTAAGACACATGAAACACATTGTTTATAATTCAGTAGTAATAAGGAAGATCTATATTTTATTCAACTGTCCCTACCACTTGGTGATCATGAAGGGTCTAACATAGTGTATGGCTAGATTATCTTAATTCCTCAAACACTAGGGGACTAACCAAGAAGTCACCATTAGAAAAACCTTGTATCCTAAAATAAATTCTATAGGAAAACTGTTATGGTTTTCGTAAGGTTCCTACAATCTCTGACCTATGATCAACTTCTTCTAAATCAGTTTCACTTTCTTGGAGTTCTCCTATAACATATTTCATTCCAAACCTACTAACTCTCTAAACTCATGAAAAAAAGTGATAAACAACATGTTATACTATAAAAATCATCAAACGGTTTCATTTTAATTGGTTCATGGTAAATTTTATTTTATACAAACTAAAAAAGTATAGGTTATAATGTGAGGTTCCACCAAAGCCAAGAGAATATGCCTTATCCATATCCAATATTATTTGAATCATATTCTTCGATAGTAAATATATCTAGGGATGGTATGTGATGATCAATCTATAATGATTCCTCAAGGAATTATTTAAGACCTACCAAAATAAATATAATAAAACCTAAATATCTAACAAATATGATACTAATGTGAACTCACTGTAACAATATAATCCCATAGACAAACAATTTTTTTAACTAATTATGGAGTCTTATATAAGGGTATAAAATGATTATCCTTCATCATTATTTTTAAATTTAACCATAATACATTACCACTCCTCCGGGACCAATGTTACCCTATCAGAAAGCCCATAATGACATCCATTACTTCTAAATTATTGCTGAAATTGGATAAATAAAACCACTAGGATTTTGGTGCACAAAACATATTCTATAATAGGTAAGTTATGAACAAATGAATCTAGTAATGTATCTTTTCATGAAATGACACAAGAACTATCTGTTTATGGAATAGTACATATTTGTCACACCAAGATTCACTTCCCACTTGTAGATATGGAAGCCCCTAATCAGCTCCCCCTAGTGGACGCATATACTACAACTATCCCATGTAAAAGGATTACCCTGATTCCATATAATTAACACCCAAGTATTGGGTTACCTATAAGTAGTTATTTATACATCACAAGACACATTGGTTCATCCTCCTATTTGATATTTAATAGGTCAAATAAGGATGTTTTTAGAAACAATAGTGTACATTTCATTGATCCTTATTCTTTGAAATAACTTATACTATAGCTATCCACTATGATCATTATGACCCATTATTCAACTAATTTCATTAACTATGATCCTTTTCTACCTATGTAACATGTGTAATAGAATCAACAGTGATATTACCCTTAAAAAATTAATAATACATCTAAAATTATATTTTTTTGTAGATAAAATACCAATACCTCATATACATGTTTTTTTCCTACTATGTGAGAATATAGTTGAGGGATTTATGGTTATTTTAGAAAAGAACCCTCTCATTGAAGATGTAGTGTTTACAATACATCAAAAAATATACCATGGATGCTACTTCCAAGTCATTGGATGGATAGTTCTTCTTAGTGGGGTCTTAAATGAAACGAACAATAAGCTTCTACCATCTCCCTATTCATTATTACTACTCAAAAACTATCTCATATTCATCACAGAATATAATTTTTCTAATACCTAGATCATGAATTATCAAAACATGATCTATTTTCAGCATCCTCTACAGTTGAAGAAATTCCTCTTCACACTAAACCAGCCATGGATAGTTTACTCCATTATTTATCAATAAAGTGAAAGGTGATAAGAATAATGAGAATCCTTTCCTAAAATTTTGATAATATCTATATGAACCAAGAATGTTCATGATCTCAAATATATTCCTAGGACATGTCTTAGACATCATTTCTTAATCTTTCGCAATGTCTTTGAATACAACTATATCAAACAACACGTGCCTCATGATTTTCATCTCATGCATAAAAAAGTTACACTCGAATATCATGGAATAAATTCCATGTGATCAATTTATAGTAATAATTATCTTCATATGTATAGTGTTCTTCTTTAATGTCAGTCAGTTGATGAAGATGTTACCAATGAAAGTAAATAAAAAACGAGTCAAGAAATGGTTTTAATATAATGTTCATGAGGCGACGAACACTAAAAACGCATTTTCTTATTCCCAACGGAATCATGTAGTATTTCCCCAACACTAACTTCTTCCAAAATAAATATTTGGGATGTCCCCACCTCTAATCCATTTCTGGTTATAACCAAAAGAACGATCATTTTTTATGATCCACAAGGATCCTATTAACTAATCAAAAATATGATTGATCCAAACTAATGTCTATTAGTTCTTCACCATCACATGGTTCAACGTCTGTTAATCTATAGATAGTTGATGTCTACCAGTCACATTCTTGGATAACATGATTGGTCCACCCCGGTATGATGTAATCATCCAAATGAATAAATTCTTCACCATTTACTCATATTTTACATTGAGTTCATTAAACATGGAAATATCCATATGATTAGGGGTATTTTAATTTTTATACACTCATCCTGAGATCAATATTGAACTCAACTCCTCTATCTAGGTGAGTTCTTTTATGTTGGGCACAAATATATCATGATGGAGTACTAAAACTTGAGAAGAAGATGAGGGGGATGCCACTGATCCAGTTTCTAGAGGCCAACCAACAATTTACATCATGATCATCCCAAGCTAACTCAATTTTGGACTAAATACACCTTCTCCTAATTCTAATTCATTCGTCATCAAATAATTTATCCCCTTGTTTGATGTAAATGATACCCATATCATGTATAAAGTATCATGTTTAGAAGATTTTCAACCAATCCATTCCCAAATGATGTCAATGATTAAAATTTATTGAATAATGAATTCATGCAGATGTTAGTAATTAACAGTGACTATTTGAAAGTTTAGGAATCACTAAATATGGCCTCTTTAATTCCAAATGGTGTTTCGAGGTATAAGAAATAAAAAGATAATTTGACCGCTATGTAATTTCTACAAATAATTCATCTAGAGATATATGAATGGGACTAAAATTTTTAAAAGTAAGTGGTATGAAACATATATGTGACCAAGACCTTACATGGAACCAAATTTATCCCTCACCACCATTTTCTAGAGTATAATATGTAAATATAAACATCTTACCTCAGCTCTAGGACCCTATTCCTGAGATTAGTTTGAGTCATCGTCCCATGAGCGTGCTGATGATGACCCTAGAGGGATCTATATATAATAGATCACATATATCCTTTAACCCAATGGATCATTTTACATTAAGAAAACGACAAAAATATCTAGAAATTCCCCAAATTTTTTCACTTTCAACACATGGTTTGAGGTGTTCTGAAAAACATGAGATAATGTTCATCTTTCCCACTACTAACACTCCCAAGGGGGATATAGATTCCATACTATAGTCATTCTTCAAAATACTAACCTATTGAACATATTTATACAATATCTATTGGATATTATATGAGTCACTCCTCCCAACTCTATGGGGTCCATCAACACGTGAGATGAATGGTGGATGATGACAGACTACTCTATCCTCTTCTAAACCCATCTCAAAAGTCAACGCATTGTGTAAAATTTATTTTTATATTATTAAGTCTAAAGGCATAACCTATCATCATATGTAATGATGACGGATGATTGAAATATTCATTTCATTAAATTCATTATCGAGCCCTAGAGAGAATTAAAATATAGTAGATTAGTAACTAAATAGAAGTATGAAGATACTGTGATAGACCCCTACTATAAATTTAGGAACACTAGTACTCGATCCAGATTTTTTATATACAAAAATAATTCCTCAATGAATTTTCCATTGAAATACTCTCAGTTGATACATTTATATCTTCCAACCTATCCTATCATTCCCTGCAACCACCCATAGGGTACCTATTGGATGAACGCTACTGGATTCACCTACCAAAAATTAGGAGTTTCAATGTGGTCAATAAGACCATTGATGATTTTTATCTAGTATTATATATCCTAGGAACCACCAGTTCCTAGAAAAATATTATCATTATTAGAGAAAGACTTCTCTTGAATATACAACCATGGAACATAATTCCCCTCTTCCCTGGGTATGAATAATCAAAATGACTCATTAGTGAGCTGGTCTAACTACCTACACAACTAGTATATGCGAGGTACCTTGCTCTGTTGTAAAATTAAGAATTTATGGGTGTGGAATTGGGGTATCCTCCATAGTGGGAGAATCTTGGGCCACATCAGTGGGTGGTCTCATTATTATCCTTAGGGGATAAATTTTATTATACTTGAAGGAATGTTTTATAAAGTACCATAGTTATTAGGATAATTCGTAGTCATTTTATAGTATCACATAAATGTTATCATATGAGTCTACACATAAACCATGGTATGATCTTCCAAGAACTAATCATTATACCCATCATTTCATGTTAATCATATTCATATATATACATTAAAAACATAAAATCATGCTTATGTACCACTAATTAATGCTTGTAGATATATTTCAAACACCAAGAAACTAGATATACCATTTATAATATAACACCAGTCAATCCCAAATAGATAGAACAATTAGGAATTAGATTACACAGAATTATGAACAATTATGAACAATTAGGAATTACATAAATGGTATATATACAGAATTTGATCCTCTGTGACTAGTCATGATATGTGAACACACAAAAAAACTCCTAGAAGTGAAACAACCTTCTCTTTAATGGAAACTCATAGGCCCATTACACATTCTCTTGGTAATAAAAAGGAAATTACCTTACCCAATTCCCCTAAAATGGTTATCGTTATTATCATATCCCTATTTAGACCAAAAGAAATAGATACAATTATTGATACAATATTTTAAATCTTCGACCCAAACAACAATGTTAGAGTCGTAGAGAAACCTGACCACATCCACTCCACTCCATATGAAAAAGGCATCAAACATGCAATGAGGGTTTGAAGTACATCTATGGGTAGAAAATACCATTAATATATTATTCATCCATTAATAATATAAATAACATAAGTTAAATTAGATTAAAAATTAAGTGTAAAATAATATCTAATGGAATACATTCCATACACAAAATAATTAAATTGGAACCCTTTGTTGAATCAAACCTAGAAAATAAAGAGCGTATGAAATGAATAAATAAAACTCTAATATCCTCTAGGTTATATCCTATTACTTCTCACATCTCTCTACTTCTCGGCTCAATAATTTTCCACCATCCTTCGTCCCTTTCACAAATCCCTACACATAGGGTATAGACATGCATCAATATTCACATGAATTGAGTGGGTAATAAACATAGTAGGATAACCCCAAATTTTTCTAAAAAAATGTTTACATCTATAACAAGTTTCTTCCATGATAATAATAATTATTTAAAAATGAATAAACAAATACATACTTGACATGCATCTACTAACCAAGACACCACAAGCCGCAACGAAACATATATTGGCTCTATGATAAAATGATGATCAAGAAGAAACAAATGGTCAAGAAATAACTATATGTATGGTTAAATATAACAGTGAATCCTAATTTCATAATGTGGGAATTTTTATCAATATCTATAGGGAATCATGTTTGGGAATGTTCCTTGGTATCCTCAAGGAATTTTGTTTCATCCAGGACACAAGGTTATCATTAACTTACTTTTTATAAGGGTCCACTATCCAAATTATCAAAAAATGTTCACCCTCCACTCTAGGGTTATTCATAGAATAATAATCAATTATCATGTTTACCCAAAACAACCTTTAATGGCATGGAGACACACATAAAAAGGTACAACATAATACGACAAGAATTTACATCAACAAGAGAATATAGAATATAGCGTACAATAACATGTTATCCACATCAAGAATTTTAAAAAACTACTCAACCCGTACTTATTGATGAAATGATAATATAAGGATATCATGGAAAAACATATAACATAAAATATTCCACAACAATTAATAAAAAAAAATCATTCGAACACAACTTGAATCATGAAAAAAAGTTAATAAAAGGGTCTCAATTCGTACCCAATATATTATATTCCACTAACTCAACTATTCTTGAAGGATGAAATACAGAACAAATAACACACCCATAGAGAATGGTCTCACACATAAATGGTTTCCTAACACATGTACCTATTCATCAATAAAATTGTCCGAAATGGATAATTAATAGAATTCAAATTTAAGAATGTATCTCTATAATCACATACCTAATAGATCTTATACATAGAGCCAATTCCATGCTATACTGATGAATGGATCACCAATTCCCCATATCCATAATTTATTTAATAATGTATCACAAATTAGTTTATTATTCTATAAGAGTGTGGCATGTATTTCCAATGATCGTCAATCCATTTTCAAAATTTCAACAGAAAATAAATTCATCCTGAGATTAAACAATAAAAAGTTCTCACGATTTTTTTTCTAATGGAGCTTACCTAGAAAATATATTTTTTTCATTTAATTCAATCTCTAGTATTAGGTTCTATCATTGATATTTAAATACATCCAAAAATAATCCAAATAAAAATCAATGAATTATGGTTTCACCATTAATGTGTTATATATAAGTTGTAGAGGAATATGATTCAAAAAATCATTTCACATATAATGTCCTAATCAATTGTTATATCTTTTTTTGGTACATGAATGATGATAACTCTCTAGATCTTTCAAATTCAATATTGAAATGGATAAATCATCACTAGATCATTTTTGAACGCCATGATCCATAAAAGATCAATTCACATATAATAATGAATAATATAGATTTGTGATATATCTAATGAAATATCACTGTTGTAGAATCACTAGATTAGATGAATATTAGAGTGGTCTGTGGGGTAGAAAAGGATATAAAATATTCCTAATATGGAGTCAAAAATACATAATAGAACCTTTAAGTTTCATAATTGGGAGCTAAGTTGAGTAAAAAATGAGTAGCATTAAATTATTTCATGGTGAATTAATTGTACCATCTAACAAGACACATCGATGATATAGGGGAACCCCTAGTAGGTCTGTTGTGTCTGTTGATGCTTTCTAGCTTATTGAAATAGACTAGATAGATTTTGGGTTATACATGTTAGATAGTGGCTATTTTGCCGCCACACCTAGGTGAACCCTTTCACCAAATATTCAATCTTCAAAACTAAGATCCTTAGAAACTTATAACAAACATCTAAAAATAAAATATAATTAATGAAACAAAATATAAAAAGTGAAATTAATAAAATTGACAAAAACGTACATCCAATAATGCATAGGTGTAATAACGCTCCCTCTGTAATTATTTATCATAATTTCAGGTACCTTTAAATTTTCTTGTAAAATAAATAAGGTTGTTGATCACAAAAATATTCCCACCACAATGAATTCTCCTTCTTTATTTTAAAATGATTCCAAAGAATCTATAGTAGTTGTATTATCTTACTATGAAAGAATTTATCACCCTTGTTCAATATCTTTATTGGGTTTTACACATATAATGCATTAAGAAATAGCTCATCCTGCCCCAAATAAATCAAATGTATTGGATTAATCTTTCTGAAGCTTTCACTAGGGTGCACAAATTTTTCTGTTCGAGGATGACAGGGACGTGTTAGCTATGGCCCTGCATTCCCACTTTCTGAAGGCAGGCATCATCCATTCCAGGTTCAGGGATGTTTTATCCTTCATAAAAATGGGTTGATTGGATTTCAGTTCCTCCTTCCATGGAATCCTCTAAGGAACTCATTAAATAGTATGGGTCTCCCTCATAGATGAAGATGTTGTTTGTGAAACACTTCCCTAGACCATTTCTTCATGGAAACCGGTTAATTACATGGCTTCTGTCATGACATTCCATGGGATTTAGTCAGTGAAGCATCCTCTGGTCAGGGAGTAGTCACATTGGACATCAATGGCCTATCTGGATGCTAGAACACTGGGGTGTTTGGGTTTCTTCCACATATCATAGGGTTTCTCAAGTGTGTGGACACCCGAGGAATACCATGGTGAATGTAGGGAATTATATTCCATAGTCATGTATCTGTGGTTTTCATTAGCTTCACGTGTTTAACATAGGGTATGATATGAGTTTAACGTTTTGTGGAGATAGATCAAAATGATCAGAACACTGACTAAAGTGGATCATAGGGTGCAACCCCAGAAATAAACACTGATGTTTGGTATAGCTGGTGGTTAGCTACCCAATTATTATTAAACAAAATGGTGAATGAGGTGGAATGATCCCATTAGGATGTGTCAGCCCAGGTAAGAATCAATATGGGTAATGGATGGTTAAGTGATGTGGATGGAGAATGAGATAGAGTCGACTCGAGGATGACGATGATGTTGGGATTGAGTCTCGAAGAGACCTCTTACCTATCCTCATGGCCGGAAATCAATGCCCTTGTAGTTCATCTGACGACATCTAACCTTCCATTGGGGACTTCAATGGATTACCGCCGAATGGGGTTGACAACGGCCAACCGCTGAATGGGGTCACAATAGATTAATAATGGATGGGATCACAAAGGCTTACCGATTGATGGGGTCACAACGTCTTATTGTTGGATTGGGTTACAACGGCATACCACTGGATGGGGTCCTAGCGACTTACCACTGGATGAGTTTGAACATTAGTGAGGCTTCCTACATACCTTATCCATGTGAAAAGTATCAAATCCCCTATAGTTCAAATGGGTAAATTATAGAAACCAGTAGGAAGAAAAGGGGAGTACTGTTTAACATCATTCAGTGCCCAGGTGGACCGTCGTGATGTGGTCAGGACCAATGGGTGTTGGGCTTGAACCTCAGTGGGCCTTCCAACATACCTTGCTTTGGAAAGGATCAATGTTCACATAGTTTATGTGGAACCATATGTGGGAACTATCAAGAAGGGTGTCGGAACCAATGGGTGATGGGCTTGATCCTCCAGGAGTCGTCCTACATACCTTTCCATGGAGAGGATAAAAGTCCACATAGTTCAGGTGGCACCGTCTCTGGGAACTGGCATGAAGGGTGGTCGAAACCAAAGGGTGCTGGGATTGAACCTCAGGGAGGCTTCTTACGTACCTTACCATGGCAAGGATCAAAGGCCACATAGTTCAGGTGGTGTGTGGTACTTACACTCTTGGCGGCCCAGAGAGGATGTCATAGTCAATGGCAAATATAAGACTATGTGAATAATTCTTGGTGTGAGAAACAAGAGGCAACTAAATCCATACGATCACATCGTTGAAGGTGTGTCCATGGGATGTGGAATGGGGGATTACACATGGTTAGATTCCCAAAGAAGAAATAGGGGCTTACACGTGGTCTCCACCCTGAAGTGGCGGAGACTAGCACATACTCCCAGATGGAGGCCCAGATGGTGAAAAGGCCCAATGGGAGAGGGATTTGGCCCTAAATAAGTTAGAATGAGAAGGGGTGTCACCTCTAGAAAGAAAAGATAGGGGCTTACACTAAGGTGGTTTCCCTTTTCCTAGGAATGAACGCTGCTCCAATAATGAGGGTCTAATTCTATGTGAGGAATGATCTCATTATCGTGGAGACTAGTGGGCATAGAGAATATATGAGATGGGAAACACCATATTCGAGGTACGAGGCATGGCCATAGTTTGACGTCATGAGCTGAGGATGATGGAGATTTCCATTTTAACGTCTTGTATCTCGGACGAAGTGGGTGCACTCCGCACCCCTAGAACATACATAACTGATACTCCCCCCTTGGATATTGGAAGGCATCATCAATACCGTGGAGGAGGGGGTGTTATGGAGTGATCCCTTGTGGGTCCACATTTATGTGGATATGCGAAGAAGTAATAACTTCAAGAATGCTTATAAAAAGAAGCACGAGGCAAAGCAATGCAACATGTGGCTCCACCCAAGGGACATTGTTGTCGCTTCGTGCAAACTTGAAGAGTTTCACAGAAAGAGAGTGCATGACGCAGGGGTGGTGCACATAAGAGGGGCTCAGACATGGTCCCTTGAGTGGAGGACGACACATGGAGAACACACAAAAGAATATGTTAGGTGCACGATGGACGGTCTTTGCACAAGAGGGAAGGTCTATGCACAAGATGGGAGGGTTTTTCGCAAGAGGGAAGTGGTGCGCACATAAGGCATGGTTGCGTGCAAAAAATTATGGTTGCACGCAAGATGGAAGGGTTGCGTGCCAACAGAAAGGTAATGCATGCAAGAGGGGACCGTTGCAGAAGAACCATGTGTGAAAAAAGGGTATCTTTCATGCAAACGACTTCTAGAAAATGTAATTTAACGAAGATCATGCCCCATAGGACCCACCCATAGTAGGACCCATGGGGGACCTATCGCACAAAATTAAATACCTGAAGGCCATGGTGTTTTTCATGTGTTCACAGAAGAGGAAGTTTTCTCATAGTGGATCATCCCTTCATCTTTTATTACCATCCATGAAGGTCGGGGGTACATATCATATTATAACCGAAGTCCTTGGGGTGGCGATCGATGGAGCGCAATGTGCCACTAGGGCGTTGTGCGAAAACGTGTGCCTAACACCATGTTGGGTGTGCAAACGTGTGCTGTGAAAAATCTTGGACATGACGCCAGTATGAACGTGAAAAGGGAAATTGCATGAAACCACACATCCGACATTGCATTGGGCACACAAAAGGGAACTTCGCAGAAGCTCTCCCTGATGTCGTCGAGGGCAGGCAAGACATTGTGCAGTGGGAGTTGTTTGCGCACAGCCTCCGAATCTTGCATGCAGCTATCTCTTAAGTCTTGGGATATTCACTTCCCCTCTCGGGTTGATTCGTTTACTCGTTATCATCCTGTTTCGGGCCTTCTCCAAATTTCAGCATCAACAAATTCCCCCACCCCAAAGAATCGAAGCTGAAGGGGAACTCAAAGGTTGGATTCTAAGGGTACCATGAAAAGAAAGGGAAGCGGTCATTCAGCACGTGACAAAACATATTTTGCACACGCAAACCTGTTTTGCACACATGGATGGTTATTCTGAACCTATAAATTGGTAGAGGTCCCCTCATAGGCTCCTACTTTTGACTGGTTCTGGACAATAGTAAATTTTCTATCATGTGCAAAAACATCCTCATTAGCGTGTAAGTTTCTGAGACCAACCCTGAGTTTTGCATGATGTGACCCATGTTTCCTACAGATCGACATTCTTGCATACCGCCAGATTGTTTTTTGCGCCGTACATAGTTATTTTTTGCATACCCCTTAGGATTTCCAAAACGGCCACTTAGTAGAATAATTCTGAGAGGGAGGCCGCCGCTTCTGTGAGAAGGACTCAGATGATAAGAAACCATCAGATTCTTTGTGCGAGAAGGGTTCTTTTTTTTGATAAGAAGATTCTTTTTCCATGTTTACGCAAGTTGAAAATTATTAGTTTCTTAGCGATAGCTTGCCTCTATGGATCTTCAGCCTACTGGAAGAGGTGTTGATGCCCGATTTTGAGATGGGCACACCGTAATTGTGGGTGATGTGCGAGGATAGTCTTCCACAATTCCAGATTACAAACAATGACCATCCGGATTGGGAAACACAGAACATAGCCATCTATTTCTTAAATATGAAGACTAAGATAATTGTGGGAAGCGATCCAGTTCCCGAGGAATCTCCCGCTATTTTTAGAATACATATTACTGCGGAGACAAAGGGTTGGTGTTTCACAAACGAATGGGTATTGGCGTACTAGTTACGTCAGATGTGTGAGGAATTTGGGTCTGAGATACTGTCCATTGGGCTTTCTAAGGATGTCTGGACATCCCAATTTTATTTCTACCAACAAAAAGACTTCGTTGCAGAGCAATTTAGTCATTTGTCCCCTGATACCAACACATTTCACCTCAACCATGGGGAGGTGGGAATCGGTCTGTGGGATGTCCCCTGTATTGGGGGAATCCCCTTGGAGGGGTACTAGTATGACAAGTTCCTCTCTATGAGGAATGTCTGGGGGGATAGAACACACACCCAGATCCAGTAATGGCACCTGCTGGAGCTGTCTAAGGAGAAGAAAAAAATAAAATATATCCTGAAGGACATACCCTATTCGGGGTTGTTTAGAGTATTCCTGAATTTGGACACGACATTGAAGATTCTAGGATAAGGGAAGCAAATCTCTAACGCATCACAGAGAGGGAAAACAGGATCATACTTGAGGGTTCTAGAGAGAAGAGAGAATCGATCATGGGGATATTTCATAAATGAAAGTCCAGACCCGAATGTGCTATATGCGAGGTTTCTTTCTACATTAATGAGTGGGTGGTTGTTTCTATTGAGGGACATGAGGATGGGAGTCCACCAGGGGATGCTAGTGATGGCTGGGATCATGGAGGCAAAGAACAAGGTCAACATGGGAGGGCCAGTGTTGGCCAGGTTGTACAAAATTATCGGGTGTATCTCAAGGGGAATTATTCCCAGAAGGATATGCAGACTGTTTAAAATTCATCATGCCTAAGTCACAGCCCACTATGGCAAGTATGACTTCCTGAATGACATTCTCCCCCTAGTAATGGTATGCGGTCATCTCTCTTGAACATTGCCAGAATGGACCCATTAACACTCAGAGAAGAAGGGATCAAGCTCAAGATTGGGAAACACACCCACTTTAATTCCATCCATCCCTATCCTTAGTCGGTTAGACGGTAGCTGATGGTAGGTGGCCATTAGAGCATAGTGAGTACTTGTAGAGCACCCAGGTAGGCGTACTAGTGGCCCAGGCTGATGGTAAATTTTTTGTGAGCCGTACGTGCTGACAAGGATTGACAGGTAGTTTCAGTGCATGCAACCGATGAAGAAGAATGTTTATATATTGGATCATGATGAACAGAATCATTTTATTATCCACCAACTAAGGATTATGATCACAATTTCCAGGTTGGAAAAATTCATCACCCTTCTCCCAACCGATGTCAGTACAGGCCTCTCAACTGAGTATGTCGAGCACTGGATGAGAACATACCCAAAGGAAATACATTGGAAGTGCATTTAGAAAATCAAGGAGGCCAGTGCAGATCCTGATGATCAGAGAGTTAGATGAGGTGTCACGGGAGAGGTTAGTAAAAGAACAGACCATGTGGCTAGCATGGCACAGTTTGGCACTTCATCAGATGCAGCAATTTAAGCCAAGAACATGCCTCCACTTTCCACAGAAAGGTGGACATGCATGCATCCGTAGGGGCTTGCCAGGGACCTTTTGGGAAAGCAACTATGGAAGCTCTTGAAGCCTCCCACCGATTCCATCATACCCACTCTGTGGTATGCATTGAGAACATTGCGATAGTCTATTTCTACTGAAGAATTGTGGTAGAGGTTTTTATGAACCGGGCACGATCTACCAGAAAATAGAGCCATCTAGATGTGGGATATGGTAAACTTTAATCGTGTTCATGCATATCTGACATCCATGGATATGTATGCATGATAGTGGGGGAGATACGATGGACCGCATCCCCGGGTGAAAGTGATTCTCTGCTAGGAACATGACCTAGAGAGGCTACCATCTGAGGATGAAAGTATACAGGATGATGGGGAAGAAGAAGAGAATGAAGATGATGATGATGATGAAGATGAAGAATGTGATGAAAATATAGGTGAATAAGTAGAGGAGGAACAAATTGATATTTTTGGTGGTGAGGGGACTTCGGAAGCTCCTGATCACATGTGGAGATCCCAAGGGAGTGACTATATCATAGGTTTTGACACAGAGCTCGCAGAGCAGCTCAATGTAGGATTTAACCTTATCTCCACTGGTATTTATCTTTTTACAATATTGATCTGCCAACCGATTCTTAACCAGTTTATGAGCACATGAGCGAGGGTTCCCAAGAAGCCTTCCCCATAGGGGATGAAGGTGTGACTATAGAGGCCAGAGAGCATTATCAGGATCCTGTCATTGAGACCAAGCATATTTGGGGGCTGATTAGGGTTAGATTAGGTAACAATTAGCAGGAAAGAGATTCCCCCGCCATCAACTCTATTCCAGCGGATCCAACATCGGTGATAGAGTTGACAAGGGCCAAAGGCTCCCCTATGGCAGCATCCCCTGTCATGGAACATGCATTGGACACTTCCAAACTTGGCTCCTATAAGTCCTTTTCCATTGGTTCTGTTATTTTCTGGGAAATTCAACGAATCATGATACTAGTTCCTAATGTAGTGATCACACAGTTGCTGGTACGACAAACCATCGAGTCTAGGATATCTGCAGGGGCCCTTCTAGCGGCTACATCGGCCTTTATAGAAGCAACCATTCTATGTAAGCCAACCCCAATACTCGATGAGCCATATATTGAAATTATGGGTGGTAATGCTATTGGGTTGGAGCTCCAGCCTGACGAGAGTGATGTCGCTAATGAAGAGGGAGTTCCCGAACAAGATCTTTCTGCAAAACTCCTTGCTGCTGTATCTGAATACCAGCCTAAAGACCTAGAATAAATCGACAACCCTAACTCAGATGTTTCTGAGGAGAGCCATATGACACGACACAAGGTGTAGAAGTGCATCAGATGCTTTCTCAGCAAGCCACAGACAGAATGGTGAAGCCGGATGGGGTCACTCTGCACCTTGCTACACTTTCACTGCATTGGAGTGGTATATTCTTTCCATTTACATGTAATGATCAGTAAATACATGGTGGAGAGGATACTTATGGACTGTCTATGTTCATACGTTGCCTTGAACTAGAAGGATTCATAGAATACTCTAGGCTTAATGGAGGTGGAGAAGAATGTCCAACGGCTTGAGGAATAAATTAAGGAAAGGGATGAATTCATCAAAAATTAATATGAGCTCATTGAGTGATTGAAGGCCCGACTCGCGGATGCTCAGGAGCAGATAGCGCAAGAAAATTTCCAAATGACTGAGCTCTAGACTGAACAATCATGGGTAGAGGCCATGGATAATGAATTATGCCCCACTGCATTTGTCAAAGTGAAGAATCTCAAGGGACGGGAAGCAATGCTGAAGGCCACAAGTCTAAAGGTGGAAGTATTGGAATAGTTCCTCCAAAATGATGATCCTTAAGGAAACTTTTTTTGATGACACCCTAAACCCATCCTTCTTTATTACTTCCATATCTAAATTTTATTCATGAATATACTATTTTTCTGTTTTCTTTAATGCACTTCGACCACAATCTCGACGTAAACAGCGATCCATTCCTATGCTCATGTTGGACATGCCCTATGTGAGAAACAAAAGAGGTGTGTGCTATTAAATCATATTGTGAGGACATTTTTCATTGATTAAATTTCATACTTCCTGGACCAAGATTAATAGTTTAAAGGCATGGTACATGGATAGTAGTCTCCTAGTTTAAGGTCATAGAAAATGGACCGTGATCATGGCCGAGGTGCCAAGAAGGTTAATGACCCTGGGGATAGGCCTGAGTCAGAATTCCTGAGCATTTCTACGTATCCCATAAAGGTGATAATCTATCCAAACTTAGTTCATAAACATGGAATCATCGTAGGCTAACACTGATAGGGGAAATCTTCACTGTCAAGGGGTCTGGTGCATCCAATGACTAACCTGGGGGAATCCTAAACTTGTTTAGGGTAGAGCCATAGTTTTGTGTCATGCGTCAAGGACATGTGGACTTGTGCAGTTTAACGTTATATGATAGGATAATTGTATGCCTGGCAGGAATAAATCATCACCCCACACACATATCCCCAGATGAATTTATTTTTGTCAAGCTACCAAATGTAAAAGTTGGGTTGGGCCTAAGGCAACGTGCCAAATAATTCCTACGATTCCCCTGATAATGAGAATCAATCCATTCGTAGTTCTGAGAACACAATTTAATGACATCTGGGATAAGGAAAGGCATGTGTGGCAGGGCTGGGCCAGTACACATCCTTCCAAAACTACTAAGTCCATGTGATTCGTGCTCGATGTGGAAAACAAGGAGTAGTGATTATACTTTCATAGTAAATAAAGGCACATGTAAGGGGAAAATGGGATGCTAGGTGAATGACATCCCAATGATGAAGATCCGCCAATATAATTCACCTACATGCATGAAGGAGTAAAACTGAGTATGTTGGTAGTCCACTTGAACATAAGGAAGTGGAAATATGTGAATCATGATTCTCAGGATTTGGACCATAATGATGTTGGTGTGACGATATGGGAAAACTGTTGGCCATGTTTGAAACACAATATCTGTTTCACGTTAGACTGGAATGGGGAAAGAAAAATGAGGGTCTACCGCTGACAATGTTCGAAACATGATACTTCTTACAAATGTCGTGTAGGATCCTCAAGACTTTGGCCCAAGTCAGTAGGTAAGCCAATGTGGCCTGAGAACAGGCCATAAAGGGGGTCTCTTTAGACATGTAAGAGGATGGGGACCAAAATAAGGGGCTCACAAAGCTTTGACCTGGAACAGGGGTATGTCCCTGTGAAAATTAAACACTTTAGACACTGACACAACACACCTTAGTATGACAAAAAGACATATCAGATAGAGGGAGTCGAGTCCTCCTCCAAGGAAAAGGGTCCTGAGGATGCATGATTCCAAAATTAATGGTTGTTAGTTGGACCATTAAGGGGAGATTGATTTAATGGATTGGGCATAGGGTGGTGAAGTAGCCAAACCCAAATCATAGTTATGATAGGGAGATCTTAGTTTAGGGTCATAGAACATGAAACAGGTGGGGAAAAGACATGGGGGGAACACGGTACAGCTATTGAAAAACCTAACGTGAATGAGAACCCATGATGTACTTGCCACACCACATGTTCCCAAATGGGGTCAGGCCTAGGGACCAAAAGAGAGAAAACACGATTTCAAATTCTTGGGTTGGGCCCTGAGGACAATATGTCTGGGTGTTCCTACGTATCCCATGATGATGGAAATAAATCCATACATAGTTCTTGAAGATGTTGTGTAGTTTAACATCTTGTGGCCAGAATGCTGAGGGATCTTAGTTTACAGCCAGAGAGCATGGACCATAGATGGTTGGAAATGCGAGAGACACATGGTGAGGTAATTATGAAACCCATTGTGAATGGGGACTTGGATTCCAGATCACCATGTGTTCCTTGGTGAGGTTTTAGGTCTAGGGACCCAAAATGAAAGTTAGGATGGGCCCAAAGAAAAATACACGGGCATTCCTACGTATCCTATGAGAATGATAATAAAAAAAATACATAGTTCTAGGGATGGTATGGTAAGATACCAGTGTCAATGATAATATGGTTGTGCAGGTATGGACCTTGCACCAAAATAAGCATCATTTGGTAGATCATGTTTGTCGATTAGGATGAATTAGTGTAGTTGTTTTTTGTTAAGCGATGGAGCTAGGATAGAAAGTCCAGGCAGTTCCACAAGAATTAATCCATGTGAATTCATTGAAAAAATGTATGGTGTGTGACCAATACCAAACATGATCTCCTATCAAATGATGTCACCACGACGTAGTGTTTCTTTTCATCATGCGACCAAAAATACAATTTCACAGTTTAGGGTCGTGTGATGGGACCAACCATGAATTTTAACTTCGTAAAGTATATACGCAATAATTTAATGTCATGTGGGACTAAGAAGCATAGTTTAAATTCATATGGATCAGATATATATACGAATAATGTGGATCGAAAGGGAATGTGAACGGTGTGATGAAACATGCCCTACGTGAATGAGGATGAGGTTCACATCCCACCGCGCGTGATTCCAAGATATAAATCATTTGTTGAGGGGCCAGAGAAGGTTAGATAATATGGTGTAGAAGATATGAGGGAGTAACTGCTTGAAAGGTGAGTACAGGATGTAGAAATTGTAAACCTGACTTAAAGGAAGGCATAATCCCATACACGCCACATCATGCCATCCTAGAAGAGATGGGCCCTAAAGGTACAACAGAAGATGTAAATTAGTGGAACATGAACTAGACTCAAAGACGTGATGTCTGGGTATTCCTACATATCCCATGTGAATGGGAATCATGTCGTACATTTTTCTAAAAGAGATCATAGTTTAATGTCTTAGTGCCTGGACTAGGGAGAAGCGATATCATTCAAAGAAAGTGCATACCTCAAATCTAATCCCTAATCCCACATGAGTCATACTCAATGTGGGAATCAAGGGAAGAAGAGGTTTTTGCAATACCTAGAATGTATGCCAAAGGGAAGTCGGTGCAGAGCCCCAAATGATTCCTTGTCATGTCTTTGTCTTCCTAACGAGCATATGCGCACTGAGGAATAGTGCCAGGAGTGTCCAAAATTCTACTTAGACATGATGAGGAGGAAAATAATGTGAATTTTGTTACTGAAATTTTAGGCTTGAAGGAGTTGGCATGACGATGGAGGATAACTGCTGACCATGTTTGAAACGTTGTATCCATTTTGTGTGACCTAAAATGGGAAATACAGATGTGTGTCGACCACTGACCATATATACAATGCGATACTTGTATCGATTTTTCGTCTGAAACCCTCAAGGATGTTGGCCTGTAATTGTAGGAGATCCCTTAGTCCAAGCATCCATTCCAATTTTGGGTTCCTTTGACTGTGAAAGATAATAGAAGCCAAAATATAGGGGAACACGATGCCTGAAAAGTGGGTGAAATCATGCCCAGGTAGAATTGGATACTCCAAGTTCGATAACAAAGTACTCATGGGCCAATTGGTGAATCACCGAAGAGGGACAAGGGGATCGACTTAAGGGAATCCGACTCAAAGAGACGAGAGTGGGGAAAGGGAGCAAAGGCCACTCCTAAAGGAGAGGCAGGTGGTGTGGTTGATATAAACCTGACATGAATAGGGACATAAGCCCATACCACACCATGTAACCCTCTTCTGGAAGAACATTTTCCAAGGGTCCTAAATGGCATGGAGGTTTCTAAGAGAGGGGGATGGACCCATATACTAGACATTGTGGTGTTCTTATGTGTCCTGTGAAGATAGGAAACAAGACATATGTAGTTATTGATTAGGATGTTGTGCAGTTTATCATTATTCAGCAAGGACCCCGATAGGGGGAAGATACCCCAACGAGCGATGTGTACGACATGAAGAGTAAAAAAAATTAATGAGGAAATAATCCCATACTACACCATACAATCCTATGTGGGATCTTATTCTAGGGTCCTGGGAAGGCCGAGTGACATGATGCTGGGACACAGACCAGATATCACTACCATTTTTTAGTTTATCATCTTGTAGTGAGGATGATGGTTATCTTACTTTAAGGTCATAGATATTGGACCATAGATGGTTAGTTTAATGTCATATTTGTGGGATAAAGAGGGATAATCATTATGCCAATGGAAGGACACAATGTGGAAATGACGATAGAGGAAAAATTGTGACCAAGTTCACCACCCAATATCCACCATTGTGTGATTGGAGTTCGGGGAAAAAAATCAAGCGTCGACCACTGGCCATATTCGCAACACGAGTCCCACATCAATTGTTTTCCCACAATTATCAAGTATATTGGCCCATAATGGTAGGAGAGCCCATGGGCCAAGCATTCATGCCACTTACGGGTCCTTGTGAATATAGAAGATTATAGAGACCCAAATGATGGGGCTCGAAAATCGTGAGGGGCCTCCACTTGGGAAAATGGTAATAAATGAAGGAATGTCTCAAGGGGATATTTGTGGAATGGTAGAATATTACGACGTGACTAAGGACATGAGTCCATATTCCACCACACAATCCTAATTGATAACTTGGACTAGAGTGCTGAAGGGGTCGATGGACCTGAGGCTGGGAATCCCGGCCAACTGTATCCATATGACCTATCATGTGGGAATTTCTTTCATAGCTCCTAATCCCTGTGAGAAATTCTCAGTGTGGGAAACAAAGAGTAGGAGTAGGCTCTCCCCATCTCATAAGGATCCGATAATGAGAATTACCCTCCTTCTTGAGGCAGACTGAGATTTGAAGAGACGGTGGGGAAAAATGAACCACTACACTCCATGTTTGGGATATATGGAGATGATGTCAATGAAAAAGGATATCTATTGAACTAATTCGAATCATAACATCTATATTGTGTGACTTGAAATGGGAACAAAAAATAAGCATCGACTGCTAACCATATTCACAACATGGGACTTATATCAATTTTTTGTTCAAAATCCTCGAGGGCATTGTCCTGAACTGATTGGATATCCCATAGGCTAAGTATCCATATCGTTCAAGAGATCATTCAAATGTCAAAGATAATGGGAACCCAAATTAGAAGGGATGTAAAGAGAATAAATATGTCTGTGTGGGATGAGAATCAAGGTGAGATATCAGAGTTTGGGGCTAGGCCTACATGAAAAACGTTTGGGAGGTCCTATGTTTCCCATGAGGATGGGAATCAAGCCATACATAGTTCTGAAAGGGCCATGAAGTTTATCATCATGTGGTAAGGATGATGTATGATTAGAATAAAAAATGAGGGAATATGGTTATATCATCATAACCCTGACATGGGTGGGGCCAAAGAAGCCTACATGACACCATATAGGATCCTCCAAAAGAACTATGCCCAGGAGGGGATAGTCCGAGAGGAAAATGGGGCAAGACTCAAGACAAAGAATCTGAGCAGTCCTACATATCCCATGAGTATGGAAATCATGACATATTTAGTTCATGAGATGTAGTTTAACATATTTTATGATGAAACATTGTTTAAAGCCTTGTAGGACTGGACATTTTATGGTCAGGGGGGACCCTACAGTTTATTTTCATGTCGGACTAGCTCTTTGAGGTCGTATAGGACGATATAGTTTAAGGTAATGTTAGACCATACAGTTTATGGTCATGTGGGGCTGTAAAACTCATGCAATGTATAAATTGAGGAACTTGGCATTGGTGGGAGGAGTTATAAACTCACCATCCTAGGTAACCAGTGAGTATATTCCATTGGAGTATACCTTGTGAATGATGTAAGGTCCTTCCCATTTGGGCTCCAACATGGATGGTTTCTTGATAGGTATCATCGGTGCCATTAGGTCTAATACCATGTAACCTTGAAAGAAGGATCATAGGTGAAATTTCTTATTGAAATCTCTAGCTATCATGTTCTAATTCCTTTCTAGATTATGCAGGCAACAAATCATGTTTTCTTTAGGCACATCCAACTTGGCCAAATATATTTTAGCTACCTTATCTAGAATTTGTTGAACATTGACAGTTGTGTACAGTGAGGGAAATTGAATCTCAATGGGCAGGATGGCCTCTATTCCTTACACCAGGGAATATAGGGTCACTAGGGTGCAATTATGAGTCATCGACCGATAATCCCAGAGGTTATTGGGGAGGTTGTCTAACCAACATTTCTTATTATGGAAAACCATTTTTTTGCAGAAAGTTAGAGAGAGTCTTGTTGAACGCCTAGATCTATCCATTTTCATGCACATGATAGAGTGAGGTATGGTTAGAATGGATATTGTTCATTGTGTATAATTTCTTCAGCTTAGATGCTCTAAAATTCATTCCGTTATCTGTGAGGACGACATGAGGGACTCCAAATCAGTAGATGATGTTGGAGCTTACGAAGTCAACGATTGAGCGGGCTTGACCTACTTGAGTGGAACTGCCTCTACCCACTTAGAGAAAAAATCTGTAGCTGTCAGGATGAATCTGCACTGGCAATATGTCACTGGTGGATATGGTCCCATGACATCGAGTCCCCATATCATAAATAGCCTAGAGTACATGGTTGGGTAGAGAGGCTCTAGCAGCTGATGGATAATGTTAGCCTGAATTGGTCATGCATGACCCCTATTGGATAACTCGATGATGTCATGGATTATAGAGGGAAAAAAGTACCTCACTCTCTGGATATGCTGAGATGATTTTTGGCCCGATTTGATGATCCCCATAGGAATTGGCATGAACCTCCTACAATACATGGGAAATCTCGAATACATGAATGCAATTAAGGAGAACCCCATCAAACCAATGCTTGTAGAGGATCTGATCACAGAATGAATCATCCTGGAGGTAAAACTGTAATGCACGACGACAAATTCTCTCGTGCTCGGCCCGATCTACTAGGAGATTACCATTCTGGAGATACTCAACATAGTGGGATTTCTAGTTGGGAGTCACTTAAATCAAAACATCCAGGGGTCCTAGGGGTCCAGACGCAGAGGCGCCTATGGTATGGTGGCTTACCTATTGGCGCTTATCATTACTTGGAGCAATGGGAGCAATGACTCTCTGGTGTCCCATGTTGATAGTCAGATCATCCTGCTCAGGATCCGCAAGTGATGCAACTATACCGTCCATGCCATCAGCCCAAACATTCTAAGAATTGAGGACATGAGTAACATCTGGATGAGATGGGAACCGGGCCATTACCTGGAGAGTGCATTCCATCAATGGTACAAGCTCTTGATTTTGGATGACGTAGCCGCCATTGATCTTCTTGATGACTAGTTCAAAGTCCCATTTCACATGAAAATGGGGCACATCAATATCGACAGCTAGCTCGAGGACAGTGATGAGAGGCTGATACTCTACCTCATTGTTGGTGCAGTATTTGGAAAATAGGAATGAGTATGGAAGAATTTCCTATGTTGGAGTAATGATGAAAATACCAAGGCCTACTCTATTGAGCATGGGGTCATTGATCCTTCTGCCTGTGGGGCTCTGGGAAGCGCCATCGATGTGAATTTTCTAGCACAACATGGATTGTTCCACCAATAGAATCACTTCATCAGGGAAATCATGGTCCAGGGGCTGGTCCACAGGAGCTAGATAAGTGGCAAGGATGTCATCCATTTCTTTCCCTTTGATATCCATATGAGGGAAAAGCTTAATATCGAACAGCAGGAATATTCTGCCCACCGAGCTAGTTGACGTGTCAACATGGGTAGTTTAGGATGTACATCAGGGGATCTACCCAGGACACCAGTTGTACCTCGTGGTGCAACATGAAATGTCACAACATCTTTACTGTGAATACGAGTGCACAATAACTCTTCTCGATAGGGGAGTATCTAGTCTCCGTATCGAGGAGAATCTGGATGAGGTAGTAGAGGCTATTCTTTATTTCCCTCATTATTCTTCTAGGCGAGAAGGGCACTGAGATATCACTCTAGGGTGGTCACATAAAGGACTTGTGGCTTTCTGGAGATAGGTGGGATTATGAAAGGAGGCTTAAGTATATATTTCGTGATTTCATTGAATGAAACCTTGCTCTCTTCATCCCACTCATAAACGGTGCCTTTTTTCATAAGTCGTTAAAAAGGATTACACTTGTCGGGAAAATTCGTGATGAATTGGCATATATAGGATAAGTATCCTTGAAATCCTCAAAGCTCCCAAAAGTTTCTCAATGGAGACATTTGGATAATGGCCTTGATCTTATCTAGTTCGATCTCAATGCCACTGTATCTGATAACGAAGCTGAGACACATTCCAGAGGTGACCTTGAAGGCACACTTCAATGGGTACACCTTCATATGATTATAACAGACGAATACAAACACTATCTCAAGGTTCTTGAGATGGTCCTAACGCTTGAAAGATTTCACCACCAAGTCATCCACATAACATTACACCAGTGTTATGAGGATCGACTTAATGCATAGCCTTCTGATAGGTGGCACATGTATTCTTTAAAATGAAAAAAAATGACTTGGTAACAGAAAGTACCTTGTGGTGCCCTAAATGCTATAGACTCCACATCCATGGGGGCCATTCATATTTATTTATACCCAGAATACCCATCCATGAAGGATAGGACTTGGGACCCAGTTGTAGCATCGATAAATAATTCTATCACATGAAGGGGAGAATCATCCTTCAGATAGTGACACTTGAGATCCTTGAAGCCGATGCAGACCCTGATATGTTTATCCTTCTTCCTTATTGGGACTACGTTGGCTAGACACATGGGGAACTAGTCCTCATTAACTAAATTGGCTCTGATGAGATTATCATCCTCTACCTCAATCATGGCACCATGAGAGGGGTGCATCTTTCTAAGAGGCTGCTTAAACCCACAAGGATTTGTCGGGAGTCCGAGGTGTTAGAGGGATTCCAGCGGATCTAGTCCTAGAATTTCATCATAACCCCATGAAAACAAATCAAGGTTTTTTTATCTAATTCATTGTACTATTTTTTCTCCTCTAGGGTCATAGCATCATTAATCAATGTGGGCTTCGTGTTTTCCTCGCTACAATGGTTCACCTGTACCTATTCGTCAACCGTGGCAGAGACACCCTCTTCAAAAGCATGGGGAACATCATCTAAATCCTTTTATTCATGTATTGATGGATTATCCTAGTCGAGAGGAGCTTCTTCAATTTCAGTAGCTTCCGAATAGAGGCTGGTACCATCCTGAGCGGCTGCAGACACAGCTTCAAGGTACCCTTGTGCTACCGTAACCATATCGATGAAAGATGTTAATCCAATCCCATCTGGCCTTCGGCCTAAGGGGATACACTTGATGATATATAAGAAATAGTGTAAGGTCGTTTTGAACTGGTTAATCCTGACTCAGTGGAATATACACGTATGAAATATTATCGTTTCCATGAGGTGGACAACCCGATACCTTATGGGAGTTGGAGGCTCCGGGATCACCTGAGCCTATTTTATGTAGGAGTATGAGGTGATCTTCCAGCATCGCATAGGCATGGGAGTTTCCTCATACCACATTCTAGAAGCAACAAATCATTAACCCATGTTCGACATTGTGGCCACCAATTGATAGACTGGAAAGACGTATTGATCACCCAGATCTACCCATGGGTCGGTCGCTGTCGTAGCTTTCATGTCCTCGTTTGTCTGAATCTTCTTGTCCTTGATCTTGTAGTAGATAACATCTAGATAGTAGGCTTCACAAGAGGAAAAGGGAGACACGCCACCTTGAAGGATTCCCTCTAGACCATTAAAGGATTACTTGAGACCCCGGTGATATGATGAGGGAACCACTTAATGCAGGTAGAGGCATGGCCTTCCCATCACAGAATTGTAGGCGGTGTCATGGGAGATAACCACAAATTTGGTACTGGGATATAGGCCACTGAACTGGGTCATCAAGAGGATCTTTCAATCTGGTGTTTGTTTTGTCCTATCATATCCTTCGATTCTTAGGTCAGATGGACTCATATCCTCCTTAGAGAATCTGAGTTTCCGCAGTGTCCGAGTCAGGATTAGGTTGATCCTAGAGCCCAAGTCGACAATATAGTGATGAACCTCTATGCCATTAAACTAGTCGGTGATGTATAGTGGGTGAATTTTCCCCAATATGAGAGAGCCTTCATCTTCCATAGAGAAAGAGATGGTGGTCTAACATTCAACCATATCGACAGCCTCTGCATGAAAGGCTTCTACGGCTGCTCCCTCTGTCTCACACTGGAGGGGGCTTCCTAAAGCCTCCGCGAGGGCCTCACGCATATCTTAGGACTACCGAAGGGCCTCTAGGATGGAGAGATTTGTTGGAATGATGAATAGATGATTGATTACATCATTCTTATGTGCCACATGTGGACTTATGCTTAGAGGAGGTTGGTCTCTGATAGGAGGTATAGTGGTCATGTCGGCTGGGCCAGCGGCTGACTAGTATTGGGAATATCCTGCTTCTCACTAGTCCAAGCATATGAAGTGACTACTGGATGAGGGCCAAACCCCTGAAACCGGCTTGTAGTAGTTCATGGCTGGTCATAGTGTAGTTAAGTCCGCTCTGTCAAATCCAACAACACGAATGGCGTTGAAGGCGGGCATGATGTCACTAGATGAGAAGGTTCTGTATGCTAAGCCTTATGCTAGGCCTGCTATCTGGTTTTCGCCGCATTCATATCCTATCATGAAGTAATGACTGAGGCAGTTTAATGAAACACATTACCATGGCTCCATCGATGCTGGAGATGGCTGGGGATGTTGGAAGGTTCTATCTAGTGATCCTCCTCATCAGGAACTATGTAGGGATTTACCAGCTCTATGGTATTAACCATGGTGTACCCTTGAACATCACTTTAAGATTCATCCACTACTAGAAAAATTATAGAAGGGATCATCATCACCAGGGTCATGAAGTCATTGATAGTATGAGATGAGGATGGAATTGGTGGGGGAATTTTCTTTCACTTATGTGGCTGGTGTTCTTTCTTCTAGGAGGAGGATGACTGAGACGACGATGCAGAAGTAATTGATACTGATTATGATGGATCTAGCCAATTAGGGAAAGAAAAGATAACACCATTTGAATGGGAAAATGTTTTACAAGCCTTTCAGTCTTCATACTCCTTTGACCCGTGACTGGAAACTTAATTCCTCTCACCTTCACTGCAGTTTTTGTTGTCTTACCTCACGAAGACACATGCCACGTGTGTTGGAGCTAGGCCCAACCTGACTATGTAATTATACACCTAGTCCTCAAGGCATTCTATGAAGACATAACACTATTTTAGGGTGTTCCCCAGGATTCAGTGGTAAGGGTAATAATTTACTTGTTCAGTAAGGTTTTCCTTTTCTCGCCTCATGCACTCAAGAAAATATGGAATACCTTCCTCTATAGAACATCGGAAATAACCTTGGACCTATGTGACACTGAACGAGTAGGTATGGTTCCTCCTATCCAGGAAGGGGAGCCTTAGAGCCTGACCCTGATGAGGGGCTAGAGGAGCCATCCATGGAGGTGGATCTTGGTTATCTCACCTAGGTGGTGGAAGCGCGTTGCACAGGGGCACCTGCCGATTATTAGGTGGGTGATGTTGGGCCGGAGGCTGCGCCTGAGGTGGAGGGTCTCTACGAGGATGTGGAGGTGGGTCCACTAGTAACAACTCTAGTTGCCTAGGGGCCTCTATTTGTGCCACTACAGCAAGCTCGAACCTAGCATCCCTTCTTGCGGGGATTGCATGAGGCATCAGACGTGCCTACTTGGCTTGCTATAAGGATTCCTCTAGGAGCTGGGCCTTTTTAGGGAAGTCTCAAAATCCCCCAGGATAGTTCTGGGTGATCAATGAGGGGACTAGTTCTGTTTTGACAATCCCAATGCACATCATCAGTAATTGCACCAGATTTAGCGAATGTTAAGAGAGTACTTGGTTAATTTCCACCGGGCGACAATGTCGAAAACACCCTCCTCGAGAATTTTCACGCACTTGAAGAGGTCCATGATACTCATATTTTAAGTGGTGGAACCAAACGAGTATAAGAATTTCGTATAGAGGTCCTCCCAGCTGGCCACTGAACTGATGGGATACTATCTATACAAGAAAAACATCGATCCTTCCAATGTGTGTATTAAACACTTGATTATGGTGGCTTCCAGCTTTGTTGGAGTTCCCAACATGAGGCCACACCTTGAGATAAAGTGGGCCAAGTGCTATGGCGGGTACATTGTCCCATTAAATGGGGAAAAGGTGGGATTCCTGAAACCCATGGGTGCTTGTATTTCATCCACCCATGTAGATTATGTCTTGCCATCAGGCGATATTGCCACATGTCTAGTCTCTAAGGCATCAATGAGCGTGATGAGTGCCACCATTGGATCATCCAGGTGGGGGTTTCGGTCATGATAGGGATCCCAGACAACAATGAGTTGGTGGGTTCATTGTAGAGACCCGAAGCCTGACGTACATGGACATTACATTACATTTGCGGAATACTTAGTACATAACAAAAAAACACACACAAGGATCGTAATGGTTTAGTGTCTTTAGAAACTCGGAACGTAATCTTCTAATCATGGTGAAAGATCTTTAACATCTCCTATAAAGATCTTCCTTTTTTTACCTAAAACATTTCTTTATATCCTGGGGAAAAGAAAACATAAAAGGGTGAGCTCAAATGCTCAGTAAGGGTAAGCAAAAGAAATATCAATCACATCATATTCATAAGAACATAACATTTTATAAATCTTAACCTGCAAAAGAGAGCATAATTTCATAACATGGGATAAATCATGGCAGTGAAATGTAATCACAATAATCATAACTTAAAACATGAAACTTTGTGGCATACACACATAATCATAGAGAATCATTTCTTGTTAGTCAAGACTCATTGCCAAGACTATCTTAGTGGACAAAGTCCCTTTCTGAATCGAGTAACCCTCGTTTCAGTCCTGTTTCACTGAACCGGTATAACCTACCATTCCAGCCATGTCTATCTCATGAGATATAAAATCTTTACCCAATGCATTGGAGGGAGATATAGGTCCCACCCATCTCATAATGATACCATTCTTATGTGTGCCACAAAATCATAAACCATACATCATTGCATAACCCATGTAATAAAAATGGGAATCTTAATCATCGTGACGTCATAAAACAATTCATATAAGATAAAGGAATTCATGAAAATATTTCCATCACAACATAACCAAATCAATGTAATAATAGGGATAGAAACAGAATCCTATGTTATCTTAGATGGAAAATAATTTTGATAAAACACTTGAAATGAATTCTTGAGGAAAATATCCTATCTTCTTCAAAATCAATTTCTTTTCACAAAACGCCATGCAATTTTAAAAGAAAGAGATTTTATTGAAAATAGTCATGAAATCTTTTGGTGGAAGCTTCATGAAAATAAGGCTTTATAAAACCGTAAAAATCCATTCATTCCGTATAAGTTAAAAAAAATATTCTTCTCGTACTTTTGTCAGAAAAGTCAAAAAGTACCTCGTGCGAAAAACGAAAAAAGATTCCTTTCATATCTTTTACTAAAAACTCACCGAAGGGTAAAATTGGATTAAAAAAATTGTAATTGGATGGGAATAATATTACATATTGAGGAAAACATGGATGTGGATGATAAAATACACCCCAGTAAATACCAATGTATAAGCAATCTCGGATAAAAATGAGATTGTGATATTTTCCCTTACCTTAGGTCCGACTTGCTTTGTAAGTGTCCGAACCTCCTGTATAATGATTTAAATCATGTTATTGACTTATTCCAGAATCATATTCATTGTTATTATATCATATATGGTCCACTTATGACTTTATATTACCCATGCTTTTGTAAATTCATGTTAAAGTAGCGTTTTGGATAAAATCGTCTCATTTGTCGTTCGTGTTTTTTACTTGTAATTATTAATATGATTACTTGGATCATGATTACTTTTATCCAGAATGTAAAACATGATTTATATATAATATATATTCAGAATATATATATATATATAATATCGATAAATTGAATGAAATACACCGTTCATGGAGACGGTAGTCCGTACGTACGCATGAACGCTGTTTTCGTTTCCTTATTGAATTGAATGGAATTAAGTAGATGACATACATATAAATATAAATAATTCCAGTATCATTATTAGGTCATATATTTCATTAGTAATTATTATATATACTTTATAATCATTCATGAATGTTTAATCATTGAGAATGAATCTCATCGCGTCGTGGAGACGGTAGTCCGTACGTACGCACGAGCGATGATATCGTTCCCATGATCGTGGAATTGTGTTGAAGTGTATGTATACTATTTCAGTATCAATATCAATTTATAATAATCATATATAGTTACTCATTACACCTTTATACCCATCCAATTATGTTTGTGGCGGAAAATAGATTACACCACGGCGTGGAGATGGTATTCCTTATGTACGCACGCGCGGTGATTTCATTTTTCCGTAGGATGGATAGAAGGTGAATTAGGGTTGTTTCATATTTATAATAACATATCAGTATGTAAGTAATACTGATGTTATTAGTTTATCATGAAACAACTAAAGAAGAAGATGATGAAGAAGAAAGAAATTGAAAAGATCGGTAATGGATATTACCTCTTCTTTGGAACGCCTCTTTGAATCCTCCACTTAGGGAACTAAGATTGGTCTTTGAAGAAGACCAGGACCTCTAGGATTATTCTAGGGAAGTGGAGAAGGGATTTTGTCAGGGGTTGGCCGAGCTTGAGTGCTCAAATTGGTGTGAGGAGGAGGGGAAGGAGGTGCCCTTTTATAAGGGAGGAGAGGGGCACCTTAGGAATATCTCAAAATATTATTTTATATTAAAGTCAAAATCGGTTTATAATGGTTCCAAAGGGTTTTATTTAGAAGCTAAAGTGGGGATGGGTCTAAATCCTATCAACCAATAGGATTTAGACAAGTTTAGGTTATTATTTTAACCTTATCAATTAGATTTAACTCTAAGTTAAATAATTTAACTTTTACCGTGTCTTTCTGTTTTCTTACAATATATGGTTAATACACTTACTATAACATGCCAAACGAACCCCAAATTGTTTATTATTAATATATATATCCTTTTCTAAGTCATTTTTCCGAACCTTAGATTTTTAGGAATAAAATAACAATTAATAATATAATATTTGATTTAAAAACTATTTTGTGTCAATTTTGACACTATTTGATATATGATTTTTGTGAAAGTCATAACAGAATTATATGTTCGAACCAAGTTGATTAAATCAACATTAATATATCATAGTAACCTATAAAATTAGTGGAATTCATAAAAAGTCTCAAAAAGACATTTATTTTGATGTTTATAACATCAATTATGTCAATATATCATTAATAAGATAGTTACTGCATCATCATTGTGTCATAAATAAATTAAATTATTTAATGTCTAAAAATTACATATAAAATACCATTATGTAGGAAATCTTTTTATCTTTCTAATGAATATTTATAGTCGAATTTATCTTATGTATAACCCCATATTAAAAATGTTTTAGTAAATAAACTTTGATTTTAACTCTTTTAACCCTTCTTTAAATAAATTAATAAAAAATGTCCTAATCTAATCCAAGTGGGCCTAAATGGTCATATTTTATTTCTAATTTTGTTTTTGGTCTAATTAGACTTATCCAATAGAATTAGGACATGTTTTAGGGTAATAATAATATCATCTTTACCCTTAATTACCCTATTTACTTTTAACCGTGGTAAAAAAAAGTAAAAAGTTACTATTCACCAAAAATTATTTTCATCTCATTGAACCACATTTTAGTCCTTGATATTAACCGTGTCTCTCAGATTTTCGAAATTCCACTCACAGAAGCGGTAAAATTAAGTTTTATGAACAATTCAGTTTTTTTAACTACCACTTAGTGGTTTCATTATTCATCAAAAATTTTAAGTTTTCAGAAAAATACCAAAAATTAGGCCTAAGCTATATTTGATATTATGATCTCAAAAATGATGTCTATTTTACCAAATTCAAAACATATCAGTTGCATTAACTAATTTAAAATTTAATTCCCGTCGTTAAAACAAATAGCGTGTTTTTAAGAGATAATAAATATCAAAAGATTGAAACCTGTTTATAAGTGGTTTAAATGTGAAATTACATCCAATGACCATTATTGTATTAAATTGTAAAAATATATTCTAAATATACTATAAAACCACTAAAATTAATAATTTATCACAATTAATTATTTCGATTGAAAAAGTTGTTTTTAATTAAAATTTAGTAATTTCCACTATTCATCAAAATATGAAAGTTATCCGAAAATTACAAAAATTTCACACTAAGCTAATTTTGATATTCCGAATCCAAAAATGAAATCCATTTTGAAAAATAAAATCTACAAAATTTCAAAAAGTGGTTATTACTATTCATAACGGCTAGTTTTAATAATATTTTAATAGCATATCGTTGTTTAGTGAAACTCAGTATTGCGTACTACACACGCTATCAAGGAAGTTCGCGATTGCATGTAATGAAAGGCAAGTCAAGGATGCGTGTTGTGCAAGCTCCTTTTGGTGTAGCATACAACACAAGACATTAATGAAATTAAAAAGAATATTTTTTATAAAATTTCAGGGTGTTACTTTCTACCCCCCTTAAAATTAATTTCTCCCTCGAAATTCGTCGGGGTTGTAAATTTTTTACTACTTGAAAGTTTCTTTAATAGAAACCCACATCGTAAAAAAGAATACCAAAACCAATCTTTAAAAAGAAAAGTATGAAATGTAACGGTTACCCAAATAAACCAATCACTGGGTTTCCACATAGGTGAAAATATGGATGTGGAAGAGAAATCTAACCATCATGTTCTGATGGAGAGTGGTAGAGAACATGGCTATGGAAAAGCCAGCAATCACAAAGCCAAACATTTGTGACGATCTAAGGTACCATATGATTCATCAGGTATAAGATCACTAGGACAACATTTTTGGTTTTCAAGATCATTTCCCTAATGTTAAAAATTGGAATTAGAATAAATACTTACTTTATTTTGGTACAATCTCACTGTTGTTCGTGCCTTGAACAATTTCCACTTCATCACTTAAATAAATGAAGTTGAATTTGTTATTCGTGAAGTGTTAGCAGATCATGTGATAGAATGACGAGTCATTCCATCTATCTCAAAAGGTTAGCAAAATTTATATACATAAGTCGATCTATAGTGAGATTAATCATATATGGTTCCTAAAATGGACTTATACATTATATATCATACTGCTTAATATAATAAAACTAGTTTCTACTAAACAGGGACTTCCTGTAGGCCAATGGTAGGCGATAAAGGCCATTCATACTTTGGTTGTGGGTTCGATTTCCACAGCCTTGTCCGACGCGATGGGTTGTCGCCCGTCCTGCAGGTTGTCCTTTTCTAAAACTATATTACTATAACATCCCATCAATAATATCGAAAAAAACTTCTATCCTTAAACAATACTAACTTATGTCCAACATAATCCATTCCAATCTTTAGGCTTATCCATAATACTGCAGTCCACTCTCATAACATAGTGAAAACGATTACCAGAGATTTAACACCATCGTCGATCCCCATATATCATAAGATATGTTTTGTTGGTCACATTCCAAACATTCAAAGTCCTTAATCATGTATTCTCTTGAATACCCATTGAGCCTTAGTGAAAACATGAATGTAGTTAAAAGTTAACACTTTCCACATAAAAATTACTCAAAATTCTATATACTTAAACCATGATATCACTTAGTCCTTATATCAATCATGAGCTCATGAATACTATCAAATATTTCATTTTCTCGTTTCCCTTCATTATGCGAATATCATCTTATTTCCAAAAATATCTCAAGCACTTTGAATACCACATTAGACCAATACATAAATATTCCAATACTCCATGATACAATATTATTTTGGAATCCCATTACATAAACACCTAATCATTCCACCACATCGTTGTCATATTCAACATCGCCAATATTGATCAAATGTGACTTCCCTTTGTCCTTTGCCTTAAGCGGTTGCTCATGTGGATCATCACTAACCCTTGGATTAGGGCATTTATTAGCATAATGCCCCATTTCCTTGCACTTGAAGCATTGAAGTGTTGGTGGTGCGTTCTCTGCAGTGTTTTCTTTATTCACATCATTAGAAACCCTTTTTCCATTACTTCGACACTCAGCTGCTTGATGACCTTCTTTTCCACACTTAAAACATTTTCTAGTCCCTTTAAGACAATCTCCACCATGCTTCTTTCCACACTTTGTGCATAAGGAAACATTCATCTTCTTTTCACCATTATTCCTTGAACTCCATCTTTCGTTTCTTTTCAAAACCATGAGATGGATATGTAACACTAACTTCCATTTCTACCTTCATAGCACAATGCACAATTTCTTCATAGCTATTGAAGTCTCTTATAGCTAATTCCCGTCGAAGACTTGGTTTTAAGCCACTGAAAAATTGATCAACTTTACTTTCAGGTTGGATGATAATGCCAGATGCATACCTGGAAAGTCTTGTAAAATTCGCTTCGTATATACCAACAGATTCATCATCCTTCTGCTTCAGCTCAAGAAACTCCTTTTCCATCTTTGTTCGAAGAATAGGAGGGAAGTACTTACTGAAAAGCAAGTTCTTGAACTCGTCCCATTCCATGGACTCAATTTCATCTCTTGGCCTCGTAATCTTGATAAGATTCCACCATTGATTAGCTTCACCTTCCAAACGATATACTTCTAAGATGACTTTATCATGTTCAGAACATTGAAGAACTGAAAATATCTTTTCAGTGGTACTGATCCATTGTTCAGCAACAAGTGGATCGGAAGTCCCACTAAAAGAAGGTGGACGTTGCCTCATGAAGGACTCAATAGAATATTGTTCCCTTCTCTTCTCATTTGGAAGTCCAGAATGATTCATAGCTTGTGTAAGTATAGCAATAAGATTTTGCACTCAATCTCCAATAACATTTTTTTGTTCAGGAGGACAATCATTGCATTGTCCATTGCATTGATCAACACGGTTCCTTCGGGTTCCGGCCATCGTCTAAAACCCAAAAAGAATAGTGTGAGAGGCAAAATCATGCTAGGGAAAACAAAATTATAAAGGGGGAGTATCCTCAATATCTAACTTATTAGGTTAAATTATATGATCGTTACCGTAGTTCTAGGACTGTATCTTATACGTGTACTTATCCTTAGGGACATCCCTAGACATACCTTAGAAATATCTCTAGGGATCTCACTAACGTTTTCGCATCCTAGTTTCCAAAGGTTGACTAAACCTTTCCTCTGATACCAACTGTAGAGACCCGAAGCCTGACGTACATGGAAATTACATTACATTTGCAGAATACTTAGTACATATCAAAAAAACACACACAAGGATCGTAATGGTTTAGTGTCTTTAGAAACTCGGAACATAATCTTCTAATCATGGTGAAAGATCTTCAACATCTCATATAAAGATATTCCTTTTTTTACCTAAAACCTTTCTTTATATCCTGGGGAAAAGAAAACATAAAAGGGTGAGCTCAAATGCTCAGTAAGGGTAAGCAAAAGAAATATCAATCACATCGTATTCATAAGAACATACCATTTTAGAAATCATAACCTGCAAAAGAGAGCATAATTTCATAACATGGGATAAATCATGGCAGTGAAATGTAATCACAATAATCATAACTTAAAACATGAAACTTTGTGGCATACACACATAATCATAGAGAATCATTTCTTGTTAGTCAAGACTCATTGCCAAGACTATCTTAGTGGACAAAGTCCCTTTCTGAATCGAGTAACCCTCGTTTCAGTCCTGTTTCACTGAACCGGTATAACCTACCATTCCAGCCATGTCTATCTCATGAGATATAAAATCTTTACCCAATGCATTGGAGGGAGATATAGGTCCCACCCATCTCATAATGATACCATTCTTATTTGTGCCACAAAATCATAAACCAGACATCATTGCATAACCCATGTAATAAAAATGGGAATCTTAAACATCGTGACGTCATAAAACAATTCATATAAGATAAAGGAATTCATGAAAATATTTCCATCACAACATAACCAAATCAATGTAATAATAGGTATAGAAACAGAACCCTATGTTATCTTATATGGAAAATAATTTTGATAAAACATTTGAAATGAATTCTTGAGGAAAATATCCTTTCTTCTTCAAAATCAATTTCTTTTCACAAAACGTCATGCAATTTTAAAAGAAAGAGATTTTATTGAAAATAGTCATGAAATCTTATGGAGGAAGCTTCATGAAAATAAGTCATTATAAAACCGTAAAAATCCGTTCATTCCGTATAAGTTAAAAAAACATTCTTCTCGTTCTTTTGTCAGAAAAGTCAAAAAGTACCTCGTGCGAAAAACGAAAAAAGATTCCTTTCATATCTTTTACTAAAAACTCAACGAAGGGTAAAATTGGATATAAAAAATTGTAATTGGATGGGAATAATATTACATATTAAGGAAAACATGGATGTGGATGATAAAATACACCCCAGTAAATACCAAAGTATAAGCAATCTCGGATAAAAATGAGATTGTGATATTTTCCCTTACCTTAGGTCCGAATTGCTTTGTAAGTGTCCGAACCTCCTGTATAATGATTTAAATCATGTTATTGACTTATTCCAGAATCATATTAATTGTTATTATATCATATATGGTCCACTTATGACTTTATATTACCCATGCTTTTGTAAATTCATGTTAAAGTAGCGTTTTGGGTAAAATCGTCTCATTTGTCGTTCGTGTTTTTAACTTGTAATTATTAATATGATTACTTGGATCATGATTACTTATATCCAGAATGTAAAACATGATTTATATATAATATATATTCGGAATATATATATATATATATATATATAATATCGATAAATGGAATGAAATACACCGTTCATGGAGATGGTAGTCCGTACGTACGCATGAACGCTGTTTTCGTTTCCTTATTGAATTGAATGGAATTAAGTAGATGACATACATATAAATATAAATAATTCCAGTATCATTATTAGGTCATATATTTCATTAGTACTTATTATATATACTTTATAATCATTCATGAATGGTTAATCATTGAGAATGAATCTCATCGCGTCGTGGAAACGGTAGTCCGTACGTACGCACGAGCGATGATATCGTTCCCATGGTCGTGGAATTGTGTTGAAGTGTATGTATACTATTTCAGTATCAATATCAATTTATAATAATCATATATAGTTACTCATTACTCCTTTATACCCATCCAATTAAGTTGGTGGCAGAAAATAGATTACACCACGACGTGGAGACGGTATTCCGTACGTACGCACGCGCGGTGATTTCATTTTTCCGTAGGATGGATAGAAGGTGAATTAGGGTTGTTTCATATTTATAATAACATATCATTATGTAATTAATACTGATGTTATTACTTTATCATGAAACAACTAAAGAAGAAGAAGTTGAATAAGAAAGAAATTGAAAAGATCGGTAATGGATATTACCTCTTCTTTGGAACGCCTCTTTGAATCCTCCACTTAGGGAACTAAGATTGGTCTTTGAAGAAGACCAGGACCTCTAGGATTATTCTAGGGAAGTGGAGAAGGGATTTTGGCAGGGGTTGGCCGAGCTTGAGTGCTCAAATTGGTGTGAGGAGGAGGGGAAGGAGGTGCCCTTTTATAAGGGAGGAGAGGGGCACCTTAGGAATATCTCAAAATATTATTTTATATTAAAGTCAAAATCGGTTTATAATGGTTCCAAAGGGTTTTATTTCGAAGCTAAAGTGGGGATGGGTCGAAATCCTATCAACCAATAGGATTTAGACAAGTTTAGGTTATTATTTTAACCTTATCAATTAGATTTTACTCTAATTTAAATAATTTAACTTTTACCGTGTCTTTTTGTTTTCTTACAATATATGGTTAATACACTTACTATAACATGCCAAACGAACCCCAAATTGTTTATTATTAATATATATATCCTTATCTAAGTCATTTGGCCGAACCTTAGATTTTTAGGAATAAAATAACAATTAATAATATAATATTTGATTTAAAAACTATTTTGTGTCAATTTTGACACTATTTGATATATGATTTTTGTGGAAGTCATAACAGAATTATATGTTCGAACCAAGTTGATTAAATAAACACTAATATATCATAGTAACCTATAAAATTAGTGGAATTCAAAAAAAGTCTCAAATTACATTTATTTTGATGTTTATAACATCAATTATGTCAATATTTCATTAATAAGATAATTACTGCATCATCATTTTGTCATAAATAAATTAAATTATTCAATGTCTAAAAATTACAAATAAAATACCATTACGTAGGAAATATTTTTATCTTTCTAAGGTATATTTATAGTCGAATTTATCTTATGTATAACCCCATATTAAAAATGTTTTAGTAAATAAACTTTGATTTTAACTCTTTTAACCCTTCTTTAAATAAATTAATAATAAATGTCCTAATCTAATCCAAGTAGGCCTAAATGGTCATATTTTATTCCTAAGTTTTTTTTTGGTCGAATTAAACTTATCCAATAGAATTAGGACATGTGTTAGGGTAATAATAATATCATCTTTACCCTTAATTACCCTATTTACTTTTAACCGTGGTAAAAAAAAGTAAAAAGTTACTATTCACCAAAAATTATTTTCATCTTATTGAACCACATTTTAGTCCTTGATATTAACCGTCTCTCTCGGATTTTCGAAATTCCACTCACATAAGCGGTAAAATTATGTTTTATGAACAATTCAGTTTTTTTAACTACCACTTAGTGGTTTCACTATTCATAAAAAATTGAAAGTTTTCAGAAAAATACCAAAAATTTGGCCTAAGCTATATTTGATATTATGAACTCAAAAATGATGTCTATTTTACCAAATTCAAAACATATCAGTTGCATTAACTAATTTAAAAATTAATTCCCGTCGTTAAAACAAATAGCGTGTTTTTAAGAGATAATAAATATCAAAAGATTGAAACCTGTTTATAAGTGGTTTAAATGTGAAATTACATCCAATGACCATTAATGTATTAAATTGTAAAAATATATTCTAAATATACTATAAAACCACTAAAATTAATAATTTATCACTATTAATTATTTCGATTGAAAAAGTTGTTTTTAATTAAAATTTAGTAATTTCCACTATTCATCAAAATATGAAAGTTATCCGAAAATTACCAAAATTTCACACTAAACTAATTTTGATATTCCGAATCCAAAAATGAAATCCATTTTGCTAAATAAAATGTACAAAATTTCAAAAAGTGGTTATTACTATTCATAACGGCTAGTTTTAATAATATTTTAATAGCATATCGTTGTTTAGTGAAACTCGGTATTGCGTACTACACACGCTATCAAGGAAGTTCGAGATTGCGTGTAATGAAAGGCAAGTCAAGGATGTGTGTTGTGCAAACTCCTTTTGGTGTAGCGTACAACACAAGACATTAATGAAATTAAAAAGAAAATTATTTATAAAATTTCAGGGTGTTACATTCATCAACATGACAAACATGCCCAGCGGCTCGTCGAGCGACTAGTGGAACGACCTATGGGGTTGCCGGGGGAACCTGAGCTGGTTCTTGAAGATTTTCATCTCATTCAAGAGGATTTGGTGAGACATACCACCCATTCTTCAAATAAGTTCCTTCTTCAACCCTGTATTCATGGGCAAGACGGTTAGGGTCACTTGGAGGCAGTTCGCTGAGGGGATGTTGTTCCTGTCCCTATTTCCCTAGCTGAGGATCACTATAGTCTAGATTTCACTCTAAAGTCCATTCATCAAGGAGTTTGTCGACCATCTTCCTATGTTCGGCGAGTTGCTGAAGCAACAAATCTTTTTCGGGATCGTCTTCCACCTTCTGCACTGAGTGAGACCGGTCAGAGGGTGTGACATATACAAGGTGGTCCTTTCCCTTGTTGGGATTCCATCTGCGGACATGTGCCTCACTGGGAACTGAAAGTACCACTAGATTCCTCTATTGATGAGTAATCCTTCATGAAAAATACACGTAGTTTGAAACCCCCTCAGGGGGTAGGACCTCTCCACGAAGCTCTAGCTCGTTCTCGACATCTGGCAGGTAATCCATGTTAACTACAACCCTGCCTAGAGGCATATCCTTTCTATCACCTGGAAAATCAGGTTTTCACCATATAATACTGTAGAAGAGGGAAACATACTATCCCCATCCACATATCTGAACGTGGGGAGAAGCCTCTTTGATAATCTTGCAGAGTACGGTGAAGCTCATAACGCACCGTTGCTGGAGGGCCCAATGATGACCTGGTGACTCAGGGTGCTGTTCAATAGGGAGTGCAACCAAATATACTAGATGAAATTGTTCTAAAATGTCCTCGAAGTTCTTTTTGAACTTACGGTAATCCACTCACTGATGATGATGACAGAAATGAGTCACCCAGAGGGTCTGGATAAAACACTCAACGTTCTCTAGGGTGAGGGATTCTGGCACACAAAAATTCAGCGCTGCAACCAACTAAAACAACTCAGGAAAGTAGTCTGCTTGAAGGATATAACATAAACTCCTGGGTTCAGATTCATGGTATTCCCATTAATTTCCCAACTCTTCAACCCGAGGAAGGTGGGGAATAGATTGTTCTACTGAAGAAGAACGGTGGGACGGTAGGCTAGTTGTTGGAGATTACGGCGAGAAAACTGACAAACTATCACATACTAAGCTATCCTTCGAAGAGTTTAGTGAAATATCCATGACATTGCAGTAAAACGGGATGACGACTATAGTTCCTGGTGCGGGGTCCATGGATGCTGGTGGTGGACCACACTACGGCTCGTGTACAATTGGTCCCTGTAATTGCTATCTGTGAACTCTATTTGAGGAAGAGAGTGCTTTTGGTGATGGAGGTGATTTCATCATCGTAACCTATGGAGTTTCAAAGTTATCATCCTATTGGGTA
Organism: Viscum album; assembly: GCA_963277665.1. Taxonomy (NCBI): domain Eukaryota; kingdom Viridiplantae; phylum Streptophyta; class Magnoliopsida; order Santalales; family Viscaceae; genus Viscum; species Viscum album. The sequence continues at coordinate 729,187,755 of OY728143.1, read as the reverse complement.
CACTTGTGAAGGGAGGTGGGAATCTTACGGACCTCTCATCCCGGGAGTATTAGGGTGTTGCACCTTGTTACTACCTCGGCCCTTGAAACAGAGGATCTAGGAATGGGTTTCATCACTAAGTAGTATTCTGATTTGAAATCTAAGATGTAAAATGGTTTGATCTTAGTAAGAATCCTCTCAGTGTTCTTTTTACGGTGGTGATGACCTTCCCTCCTTCCCTAAGATGGATATTTATGATAGGGTAGATTTATGTCACGAGGAGGACCTTCGGCCGTACTGGTGCTGGGGCGGAGAGGATTCCCTCCTGAGTAAGCCATGGTGCGAGGAGCACCAGGAAACATATCCAAGCAGACAAATGGAGGACTTCCATGGGATGTGTTGGAGTAGGTAGGGCCTCTACTTGAGCCGACAAGAGAATGGGTAGGACCTCCATTCTTGTTTCCTCTGACAACATCTGTGCGAGCAGTGTCCTCATACTAGTCGAGATGAAGATGAGTTGGACCTCCGCAATGGGCGCTGCTGAAGGAAAACATTCCTTCACTCAATATATTTCTAGGGAAAGGAGGTCATTCTCCAACTACTGTAAGAACATGGGGAGGGCGTCCAAGATGAATACTAATTGATCGTGTAACACCCCCACACCGGAAAAATTCGGCAGGAGGAACAAATCCATACCCGATGTAGTGAGTATAGGAGAGACACCCTTATTGAGTGTTGCTACTATATAGAGGACCCTAGTTCAGATTAAATGAGGCATGTGGAATACCTCCATGCCTTTCTGAGAAGAATGGAGGGCCTGCATTCTCCATGTTGGCGGTATGGGGAGGACCTCCATACTAGCGGTGACCACTATTTTCACCAACTGCCAAGAGAGTCAACCCAGCCTGCCCATGGGGAAGTTGGGGCCTTGATCTAGGTCAGGCATAAAGGTTCCCCTACTCAAAGTTGACAGGGGGATGATGATATAGATCAGTGGTAACCCATGACATAGTAGTTGTTGATGTTGATGCCCCTTGGCGGGAATCCTCATTGGCATGTGCTCGACGCTGGTGTCGGTTCAACCAGGTTGGGACCAGTGGTGCAGGAACAAGGATTACCTACTCTTTGACTCATGGGACTAGATGGCGTTGCTGGCACGACTGAGTGGGATCACTCCATGGGGTCGCCTAAAATGGGATCCAGACCAGTTGTCCCAAACTCCACCCATCTCATTGGCGTAGGGGATGGAGTCATCAAGAAGTTCTAGAGAGACGCACCCAAACATGTGGATGTCTGGGTGGGGACTTGTGTATATCTATGTGGCCCATGGGGGTGGTGGTGTTGATGAGGTGCAGATGCATCTATATTTTGGAGGGCTATATCCTGAATCGGGATAACCCCCTCCTCCTAATACCGATGCACGAGGTCATTGATCACCCTCTGCTGAATTATTTCAGATAGGGAGATGGGGTGTGGGCGCCCAGTGTTTGCAGATGTTCAAATTTCCTCAAAAGTGGTAGATCTACGATGGACTCTTGCATAGTCATTTCCCCTACCCTTGTGTCGGTGGACTAGTGGTGATTGAATTCCTGCAGCATCTTGGTTCCTGAAAAGTAGAGAAATAATGTCATTAGTGCTGACACAAATAAATTGACATCTAGTGCCATGACACCATTCCATCTAACATGGATTTTATGATGGATCCACTCTGAAAATTTCATAGATTGGGATGTCCAACACTTTGACTGACCCCACTTCTATAAGGTTTCATGACATACCGCTATTTGCTTAGCGGGACCCAGCGCCGGATAACTGGAGCCAGTGACACGCTAATCCACTGATGTCTTGAACACAACTAATCTCCAAATTGAGGAGAATAACTTCAAATTGGGTTCACCATTTCTGTTTTTGAGGCTTTCACTAGGGGGAGCATCTGTCTATTCAAGCATTACGGGGATTGCGGGATGTGGCCTCGCATTCCCACTTTCCAAAGGCAGGCGACACTTATTTCTAGTTGAGGGACATTTTATTCTTGATCAAAATATCATGACTTGTTTTTAGTTCCTCTATCCATGGATTCCTCCTCGAAACTCGATACCTACTCTTGATCTCCTTTATTGACTATGATGTTGTTTGTGATACACTTCCTAATGCAATTTCTTCATATATGCCGGTTAATTACGCTTCTTCTATAGGGACATTCCAAGGGGACCAGTCTTGGAAGAAACCTTCGGTTAGGGGAGTAGTCACGTTGGACATCACTAGCGTGTCAGTAATCTTGAACACTCTTGTGTCTAGTTTTATTTCCCTTATTATTAGGCTTATTGAGGGCATGGAAGCCTGAGGCATCCCACATAGAATGTAGGGAATTATATTCCAAAGGCATCTATCAGAGGTTTTCCTCGTCTTACCCTGTTTAACCAAAGGTATGTCATGAGTTTAACATCCTGCAGAGATGGATCAGACTGATCAAAACACTAACTAGAGTGGATCAGATGGGTGCAAACCCTGTAGGTAACACTAATGTGGAGGATAGAGTCTGGTTAGATATCAAATTGTTGTTAAAGGTAATGGGTAATGAGGTGGCATGATCCAACCAGGATGTGGCATCCCAGGTATGAATCAAGAAGTGTAATGGACAGTTATGTGAAGCGAATAGAGAATGATATGTAGTCGACATTAGGATGATGGTGATGCTGGGATTTAGTCTCGAAGAGAACTCATACTTATCCCCATGGTAGGGAATCAATGTCCTCGTAGTTCATCAGATGAAGGATTACCGTTGATTGGGGACATCAACTGCTTACCACAGAATGGGGTTGACAATAGCCTACCGCTAAATGGGGTAACAATGGCTTACTGCTAGATGGGGTCACAACGGCTTACCGTGGGATGGAGTCACAACAGCTTACTGCAAGATGGGGTCCCAATGACTTACCACTAGAAGGGGTTGCATTGAATTACCATTGAATGGGGTCACAATGGATTACCGCTAGATGGGGTAACAATGGATTTCCACTGGATGTGGTTGAACCTTAGGGAAGATTCCTATATAACTTATCCAGAATATATGGATAAAAGACTACGTAGTTCAGACTGGTATAGTTTAGCATCGTTCGAGATGAAAAGGGGACGTACAGTTTAGTGTCAAGTAGGACCGAGGTGGACACACGTGATGTGGTCGGGAGGGATTGATCCTCAGGGAGGCTTCCTACGTACCTTGACTTGGAAAGGATCAATGATCAGGTATTTTAGTTGGCACCGTCTGTTTGAACTAGCGTGAAGGGCGTCAGAACCAATTGGTCATGGGATTGAACCTTAGGGAGGATTCATATGCACCTTTCCTTGGAAAGGATCGAAGTCCACGTAGATCCATCGACACTGTCTGTGGGATCTATTTTGGAGGGGGGTCACAACCAATAGGTGGTGTGCTTGAACCTCAGGGAGGCTTCCTACGTACCTTGCCTTAGCAAGGATCAAAGTCTATGTAGTTTAGGTGGAGTGTGGGACTTACATTCTTGGCGGCCCATAAAGGATGTCATAGTCAATGCTTACTCTAAGCCCACGTGAGTCGTGCTCCGTGTGAGAAACACGAGGCAATAATGTCCTGATGATCACTTCATAGAAGGTTCACTAGTGGGAAGTGGAATCTGGGATTACATGTGGTTAGAAGACCAAAGAGGAAATGGGGGATTACGCATGGTCTGTGTCCCGATGTGATGCAGATTGGGACTTACCCCAAGATGGAGGTCTGAGTGGTAAAAAATCCCCAAGGGAGAGATATTTGGCACTAAGAAAAATAGGTGTAGTAGGGGTGCTACCTCCAGCGAGAAAAGATAAGGGCTTACAACAATGTGGTTTCCCTTTCCCTATAGACGAACGATGCTCCAATAAATAGGGTCTCATTTCATTTGAGGAATGATATCACTCCCGTAGAGACCAATGGGGGTAGAGAATGTCCGAGATGGGGAACCCCACATGTGAGGTATGGGGTGAGACCACAGTTTAACATTGTGTGCCAAGGACTATAGTGTTTGGTAGTTTAACGACATGCTTCTCGGATGAAGTGGGTGCACTCCTCACCCCTAGGACATACATAAATGATACCTCCCACCCTTTGGGGAGGGGAAGGCATCAGAATTGTCGTGGAGGAGGGGTTTTTATGGAGTGATCGATTAGGAGGTCCACATTAGCATTGATATTTGAAAAATCAATAGCAATTAGCATGCCAATGTGAAGAAGCATGAGGTGACACAATGCAATGTGATGCACTTCCCAAGGGCCTTTGAAGCCACTTCCTGCAAACATGAAGAGCCCCACTGAAAGAGAGCGTGTGACGTAAGAGTGGTGCGCATTAGAGGGGCTCATAAATGGGGCCTTTAGGGGAGGGAGACACATGGAGCGAGCCCAAAAGAATAGGCTGGGTGCATGATGGAAGGTTCATATGCAATAGGGAAGGTATGCACACAAGATGGAAGGGTTGCACGCAAGAGGGAAGGGGTGCGCAAAATTGGTAGGGTTGCGTACAGAAAAGTAGGGTTGTGCACAGGATAGAAGGGTTGCACACAAACTGAAAGAGAATTCATGAAAGAGAGGCCTTATGAAAAAGAACCTTTCACAAAAACGTTGTCTCTTGCACGCAAATGACTTCCAGAAAATGGATTTTAACCATGATCATGTCCAAGAGGGCCCACCCGAAGGAGGACCAGTGGGGGACCTGTCGCACAAAATTAAATTCCTAAATGCCATGTTTTTTTTCGTGTGGTTATGGAAGAGGATGTTTTTGTGTAGCAGAGTTTCTCTTATTCATCTATTACCATCCTTAAAGGGTAGGGGGTATGGGTCATTTTATAGCTGAAGTCCCCGGGGTGTTGTGCAAAGAACTACGGCAAGCAACTTGGGTGCCGTGCAGAAACGCACACTTGATGCTGCCTTAGGAGAGCAAATGGCCACTAGGTAGAAGCTCAGCTGTGATGCTGGTTTGGGCAAAGAAATGGGTGTTACGCACAAATTTTCTCCTGATGTCACTTTGGTTACGCAAACGGGCACTGCGTGGAAGCTCACCCTTACGTTGTCTAGGGCGCGCAAGATTTTGAAAAGTGAGAGCTGTTTGCGTGCAACCTCCGAATCATTTATGCAGCTGCCTCCCAGATCCCGAGATCTTCTCTTCCCCGCTCTAGTTCTTTCATTTTCTCATTAGTCTCCGGATGCTGGCCTTCTCCGAATTTTGGTGTCAACAATTACTCATACACCAGCAAGTTTCAGACACATGAAACATTTCATGAATAACTCGGTAGTGAGGAAAAAGATATATCTGGTATGACACTATCCCAAAATGCCTGGAAATCACAAAGGGTATATCGTTTCTTGATTTAACCTTCCCATTCATTGTTAAATATATGTGGCCTAATAGGGGAGTCACTATTTGAAAAATAATCCTACATTCCAAAAACTCCAATGTCTTCTCCTATAGTCGGTATAATAAATTTTCATTCTATGTGCTATAATCAAACTCTTCTGAATCAGTTATACTCTCTCAATGGTCTCCTATACTATACTTGGCTGTAGAACTTATGGATCACTTGTTTCATGCCATCAACATTGTTAACCACATTTCTTACCTCAAAGAGACTCATATGGATCAATATGAATTGAATCTTGGTAGTTATTTTGTATATAAAGTAAATGAAATCTAGGTTATTATCCAATGACTTTTAAAGTATAGGTCACATTCCTAAAGCATATTCTATAGTATGTTATTTTTATACTCATACAATCCTTTTTTTTTGTTTAGAATTCTCTACTCAATGTTATTGGAGTCTATAAGGCCCTCTTCAAGTGCTTACAAAACTGTTATGTAAAAAAAAATTTATTTATCAGGTATAATTTTCAAAGGAACCCAAAGTATGCATACAATTGAAAATAAATAAAACATTCCCAGATGTTCAATTTAGTGAGCCCCACAGATCAGTAATAAATTAGAAATATTCATCACTTAATGATAATCACCAATAATGATACATGGCTCCCTAGATTACTACGTAACCCCCTAGAAATTTATATCCTGAAATAATTTAACTTTATATTGGGAATATGAAGTGGTTGGTGATAACAACCAAGATTATACTTCTTGAAATTTATCACTTTCCTCTCAAGGCATTGGAAAATGAATATAAAAATGTCCCTCGTAATCCCTTGAAAATATAAATGTATCCTACATTCACGATACATACTATTTACACTAGTATGTTCCACCAATTAGATATATGAACTTACTTTTTCTGCTACTCCATTTGAAAGTAGAGACTATAAATATTCAATACATAAAGATCACATCTTCATCCTTTAATGACTACCTAAGTATCAGGTTTCTTAAAACTAGATATTCATGTATCATAGAACACAATTATTTAGAATTATTTCAAGTTTTTACCTAGTACACCAAGGATGAAGTGACCACCATTGGAGTACATATCATCAATAACTAGTTCTTAGAAGCATACATCATTTATTCAAAAAAAATCTCATCAGGTATCACTATTACTAAAAAGTTAATTCATCATTTATTTCTAGATATTCATATTAAAACTAAGAGGATCTAAGAGAATATTATATTTACTAGGTTAATAATCAATCTAAAATTAAAATATCTATAGATAATCTACACAAACTGCCTTCTAGAATTTTATTTATTTCTCTATAAATTTATAGTAAATTATCTTTTGGTGCATATATCTAATTAAGGTTTCCCTAAATAAATATTATCTCCAACAATTAAATATGTGGACCACAACATGTATCTCAAAGCCTTTGGTTGGTTAATTACACTCATGGGGTCATAGCTGACATGACCCATAAGATAATACTTATCCATATACATTAGTACTACTACCAATCCAATTCTAGGTGCATCAAAATATACAACATAATCAATCCCTAAAATATGAAGTATGAAAAATATTACTATTTTTGACATTCCATTTATATTAAGAAAAATATCATCACACCAGTCTTACCACTAAACATCAATCCCTTCAATAAAAATATAATCATAAGCATTGAAAATCTATAGAATTTGTGGATAAATAATATATAGTATATATCTAAAAATAACAAGCTTATAATCTTGAATACGGTCAAGGGAAATGGTTTGGAAATCACTTCCATAACATTTTCTATCTCCACCGATATACCTATCTCAAAAACCACATTCCCCAATAATTTCACTCTTGAATCAAAAAGTAATACATTAATATCTTTTCATAATGATGTTACTATAGTATTATATTTAATTCTATCTAGATATTCCTATAATAATTCTATGTGGTCAATGTGTAGATGAGGATTTCATCAAGGAACATCACAACAAAAAAATGACTAGATATGGGTCAGAGATTTTGTTTATAAGGGACATGATCACTATGGGATCAATCTTAATTAATAAATACATCACCATGTACTCATAAAAACAATACCTATTCCAAAAATATTTCATCAAGAAGCTCACATCTCTAATAATAACTGGTGATTTATTGATTAAAGATCAATCATGGAGAATAACTGAGCTGCACATAACTGGTCAAAAAGATAATCAATAATCGGAGAAGGATATCAGATCTTCATTATAAATATGTTCAGATTTTGGTAGTCTATATATACTTAGACAATATTACCCTCCTAAATGGTGAATAATATAGATTCACCCCATGTTCATGAGATATTCCTGAAAAATCCCATCATCACTAGGGAATCAATATCTCATTCTATTCCCCTAACATGGTTGGTACCATATAATAAGGTTATATCAGAATGGGCTATGAAGTTGAGAAAGATCTAAAATATGAACTAAAATACTCTATTAGGAGTATTCCAATGATGTCGTATAGAATGATGTCTTAATAAAGATAAAAAATCAAGGAAAATATATGGGGGATTACACTAAAAAGACTGATAGATCCAGGCCTCAAATCTATGTTGTGATCTTCCCAAGATGACTCATCTTTGGGCCAACACTATGTACTCAGAATACCCATTCCCTAGTCACCATGTACTTCTCTACCCTAGTAGATATAACTGAAGCCTATTTTAAATATAAATACTTGCGTACACATAATCTAGTTTACCATTAAACACTATGAATCCCATCAAATATTTTGTTTTCTAGAATCATGATATCCCTCATATTTCCAAAACTAGAAATTAATATAGGACCCTCTAGTAATAAAAAAAGAGGGAATATTTTAATGGCCAATGGTGTGTTTGGGGATAACAACAAAGATGATTTTTTGAATAGTAAGATATGTCTAAAAATAACCTATGAAGAGATAACAAAATGTGAAGCAATGGTATAAAATAATGACTTAGACAATGGAAAGTTGGCATTGACAACACCAAAAATACTAGACAGTCCCTCAAAAAAATTTGATGGAGTCTGATCCACAACATATAAATAGAGTACCTATACTCCATTCCCTATCAATGAGATTCATGATTAGTATTAGACATCTTCATTTGAGCATATTATTAAGGTAACCAGCTAGATCCTAGGGTTGTTGATCACATAATTCCTCCACTACCGTGGATCCTCTAACTCAATGATAGTGAAAAAAAACATATGATGATGCCCCATCATGCCGCACTGTCAACACAATTTCAAAGGTGATGTGTAAAACATGAGATAATTTCTATCATTCTTATAATTGAAGCACATTGGTACTCTTCCTGAGGAGGAAAATAAGCCATACATCAGCCACCAACACACTACTACCATACTATACATATCCAGTATACTTCTAACAATAAACAGAAGAGGAATTCTTCAGAGAAATATGATTTCCATCCACAAATCCACTAGAGGGTGTGGGAAGGATAAAATCATGATTATCCTATAAAACCTTCTCAATTGTTAATGCAATGCACATGACATATTGGTATGTTTTTATGTAAAAATACATAACCCATAACTTGATTTCATGTTAAATACTAATCCCAATTATTCATGCCTTTTTTTCATGTTCTCATTCATCAGATTAGAAAATCATGGCATCATGGTGAAATGACAAGAGTTAGAAGATACTTTCATCAACCCCTTTTACAACTATATGAACTCATGATCCTCTACCATCTTTTTGGTATCTAAAAAAATTTCCTCAAATAATATTCCCCTGAATGCCTCCTATGTGAGACCCCTATGTCTTCCAGCCTATCTAATATTTCCCAACCCCATCCCAAAGGATCCCTTCACCATTAACATTTTCATTTTCACTATACTATCCTCATGTGTCAAAATGTGATCAAAGATACCCTTAATGACGAGTATCATATTGTCTTAATCATATGTCTCTATAGTTAAAAGAAAAGATGGTGGATATTGGCTATTAATTTTTCCAATATAGTCAAATGTGGACCTCATTTGCATCAACACAATGATTCAAATGAACTTTGTCTTTGACAGTATATATGATGTAAAACACCAATCATAGAAGAGAATGTTACACCTGTAGAATTTTTTTTATATAATTTTTAAATAATATAAATTTCTTTTATATCTTTTGAATAACACAACACTAGGTTTTAATGAAACATTACACTCAATTAAAATATTTTTATTTAATCATTGAAATTATATCATAGTTGTTAAATATGTGGTATGAATAGTAAGAACTAATTCTGAAAATTATACAGTTTACAAATATATAACAGGAATTAAATGGTTATCTATTGATTATAAATACAATAAAAATAATTTTAAATAAAAAGTAATTTATTCAAAGTAACATTATTTTTCTAAGAGGATGTTTAGTCATGTTTGTACAGAAAATATAAAATTAAATTTCACTATTTTCAAAAAAAAATTATTACTAAAATAAAATTCATATTTAAAATAATCAATTCAAAATTATCTTTGAGTTATATTTTTATAATATTCTAAAATGAATAATTTTTTGATGAATAGTAAAAAATATAGATTCTTATTCAAAACCATCATTTCATTTAAATTTTATAATTTGTTAAATAATGTTTTAAATTGGTTTTTATATATATTTACCTAATATAGAGTATAATATATATAATAATATTCACATAAATTAATATAATATTGAATTATGATTTAATAAATTTTTTATACCTTTGATAATTTTTTTTCGAAGAACCCATTTGTTGGTGTTTTTGCAGTTTTAATTTCAAATAGAGTTTTCCCACTGCATTGAATTGTATTTCATAAATTGGAATCAATATTTGGAATTATAATAGTTCATATTTTATAATAAGATGAAGTTAATTTTTACCCTAAAGAATATTGAAGAAAGTAAATGTAAATTACAATATTTATTGTTAAAATTCGAAATTTTTCTAAATCATATTTTATTATAATATTTAAACAATACCTCTATTTTGGTTGGATAATGAATAAATTTAAATCCTTTCTACAAGTGAAAAACCGCGTAAAATTTATTCATTTAAAAAATAAATTGTTTTCTATCTCCCCCAGTTATAAAAGGTCACTCATGTCTTCACCCCTTAACACATAAAAATAAATTTTATTCGGAAAATAAATACCAAAATACCTTACATAGTCCACCTAAAACATAATTTATTCATTTTATGTATCAAAAATCCACCCTTAGATGTCTTTTGGTTCAATCCTAATGAAATTGTCTGTAGAAGAGGTAATGTTATTAAATGTGGATTTTTATTTTATTTATTATTCCACATCATTAAATATTATTCCACAATCATTATATAATACAACATTTATATAAATTATAATTTACTTCTATTATGTTAATTTAATTATATATATCACTCTCTTATTCTATCAAATGAGAAAAGAAACTGCAGATTTTTTGTGTGATAAACAAGCACATCGCAGACCCATGTAACTTAATTTTCCATAAACGCCTATAAATATTAGATATAATGGTGGATATAATATATTTATATTTTATTTTTTACATTAGGATACTAATATAACTAAAATAATAAATATTATTACCTTTCAAATCATTAAAAAATAATAACTTTGCTCGAGTGTATGATAAACTACAACCTCGTGAATAGATGTGATGGGTTTTTCAATTTCAATTTTACCTGGATTGGTGTAATGAAAGATTAAATGAATATATATTATATTTGAAAAAAAATTATACATATAAAATTATGATATCGCATATACCTTCTAAATTTCCATTAATGTGGGTGATATGATAGCATCGATTATATGTACATAAGAATACTTCCCCACAAAGAGATCATACTCATTTTTCATTACTTATTTTAATGAATGTTATTATGGATAATATTAATTAATATATATCATTTATATTACCTCATAAAGACTCTATATTGGTGATATATTTTTTATAATTCCTTCACTCCATCTATCAAGATAAAGGGAAACAATGTTCATGTGTATATATAGCATACCATCTCTAGGAATAGTGTAATACATTATATATCTCTAAAATTTAGTTATTAATCTATATATATAATGAGTATTAATATTATTTATATCATTTTAAAATTCATTATATTATTCCACTCTGATCAAATTAAATGGTGTGAAAGTACCAAACCAAAATACACATAAAAACATAGCAATTATCCCACAAAATAGTGATTTTAAAAACTAATTCTTTATAAAATGGTGATAAATGGATGCAAGTAAATAATTTATGCTATGAAATATATTAGTATGGTTTTTAATATATATATATATATATATATAATAAAAATAGAATAATTTTATAGTATCTTCAAGCATGAATGAAGGAAATCACATCCATGTTAAGCTTTCTCGTCAATGTTCTACATCTATGAGAAATATGTCATATTCACCACTTATTTATTTTTTGAGATGTATGTACCAACCAATTTATTTTTTATATCCTGAAAATAATTATATGAATTTTATATATAGTAAAATTTAATGTTATTTGTTTTATAATGAATTTAATTTAGAAGTTATCAATGTTGTAAGGGTTTATTTCATAATTTCATATTATTTCAAATTGATTATGCATTAGTATCCCTTTGTGGAAATAATTTTTCATTTTAAATTAAAAAAAAATTCTTATAATCTATTTATTCTGGAAATTTTCATTTAATATTAACATTTTCGTTTTTTTAACTTAAATTTTTTGATAAACTGTTTTCATGAAAATTGCAATTTATTTTACTCTTTAGAAAATAATCTCTTTTCAGTCAGATCAATGTTCAAAATAAAATAGTTTTTTTATGATATTAAAATTATGTATCAAACTAATTTTTACCCATGTTTTAATTATTAAATTTTTTTAAATGATTCTTCATGTTGTTTTCCAAAATAGGTCAATTTTTCCTTTATATGATATGTGAAAGGAATAATTGTTTTAATGATAGTGACATTAATAAAATTTCACTTCATAATGTAAAATTAATGTTTTAAATATTAATTAATTTGTTTCAAAGATCAAACTCTATGATATAATATTTAAAATATTTATTGAACATTTATATTGAAAAATAATAAAAGTGAAATGGTTATTTTATTGAATAATTATGATAATGAAACTTTTATTGTATTTATATTAATCAAAGTCATAGAACCATTATCATATTCATTATATAATGAGTATACATTTTATTTATATCATCATTATTCATAATTTGGATGGGTAGTGATTTGTCTTATTGGAGATGTAAAATTGTATTACAATTCACCATGTTATTGAAGATGGTTTATGATTATGTTTAATGATTGGGTTATGTAATAAAATTTATTGTGTTTGTACTTACATAAGAATTTAAATGTTGATTTTTTTCACCCCCTTCATATGATGAATTCACTAGATATACTATCTTATGATTGGGGCCCAATTATAGATATCCCCTCGATGCATCGATACGTCTAATGAGAAAAATTCTTTTTCCAAATAAAATATCTTTTTACCCATAGATTATAAATGCCTTGTGAACGATCTAGATTGTATATTTTATATTACTAAAAATATACATTTTATATTTATTAGATTTTTTATTTAAGTTAATGTTATTATTATAATTTTTTAAATACCCGTAGATATTTTTCAAGAAAAATTGAATATTTATTTAGCTTTATTTGAACACAATTTTTTCCTTCAATATTATGATTTATTTACTGATTAAAGGAAATGTATAACATCCCACATTTTATAACTTAAACTTTCATTACATTACACAAAACTAAGGATCTTTAAGGTTTAGTATCTTGGAAACCAGGAACATAATACATGAAAACAATATAAAACATTATTCGTAAACACTTGAAAGGCTTCTCCTTATGTTCATCCTAGGTTCAGTACTACATCTCATAACCTAGGGACATACATCAAAAGGAAGTGTGAGCATAAGGCCCAGTAAGGGAAACAAGTGAAACATTTTACATGTGGACTTGACATACTTCAATAAGGTCATGAAAAGAACTTTGAGGCATGAGAAATAAATCATGAGGCATATCATAATTTGAAGATGTGGCTACAAAATTTAACAAAGACAATAATTTCCGTTTCACAATGGTCCATCCCCAAGGTGTCAATAAAAATTACCAAGGTTATTCACCAAGGTATCTGTCAAAATGGTCATCTCAAGAGACTAAGTCTTTACCCATTGCATTGGAGCGCTATCAGGGCGTACCCTTAAATTCTAATTTATTATCATGTGATCCACATATATAATCATCAATAATTTTATAAACAACCCATATAGCATAAAAGAAATGGGTTTTCATTTCATAATCATAATGTTTTAAAAACTGCTTTAAGACATGATCTTTGTGTCACTTTAAAACCCACTGAAAAGGAAGGTGGGTCTCATGTATGTAAATCCCAGAATTTAAAATAGAAAATTTTGGTATATATGTGAATACCCATATAAGAGAAAGAGCTTTGAGTATTCACTTAATAAAATAAATGAAATTTAGAAAAAGAAAGAGACATTTTGAGACGGAAATTCTGCAGCATGACGACTATGTTTTGGGGTTTTAGAAAACATTGAAAAGAGAGGGGACATGGGTCAAACATTAATAAATGACCCATAAAACTGTATAGGGAAAACATATAAAGTATATATGAACATGTTAATGAAATTTTACGGAAATACCATTTGAAATGAAAAACATGGAAGGAAGACAAAAATTAGATTTCTCTTATGATAATTCGGCAGCCTAACGACGTCACTTAAACTTCAACAAAAATGAATTGACGAGATCAAATAGGGTCTCTTTTCATGTGAACATAAAAGTAATATATGATAGATATAGAGATCATACCCTAACATAATAAAAAGTAACTTGAAAGACTTGACACGAAATTAGAACTTTGAAAATTGATAAAGGTGAAAGAATCCATTAAAATTTTGACAGCCTAACGGCGCCACTTAAACATTCATAAAACGAATTGATGAGAGAAAGAGGGGGTATCTCATAATATGACCATGAAAAGTGAAGTAATAGGAATATAAAAGAACATCCTCCAATATAAGATCATGGATCATAAAAGAAATGACATAAAAGAGATTACATGAAAAGAAAGAGAGAGGTAGGATCCCTTACCTTAAAACGTAACTCTTAAAACTCAACGGTTTGGACCTTGAGGGCATGGGGGCACCTTGGAAGGACTCTTTTGGAGATAAGGAGACCATAAAGTCGTTGAGGATTATTTTGGAGTTGAATGGATGAAAGGATGGCTTGGTATTTATAGGGAATGTGAGGGGCCAAGGCATTAATGGCCAAGGGACACCTCATTGTTGGTTTTAGCAAATCCATGGGCTTGCCCATGGTATTTGAACATGGTATCTGCCCATGGTATTGGCCAATTGGGACACCACATTCCTTATCTTACTATTTATATGTCGGCCATATTGATTACATACTTAATACATCATTTAATGATGTCATTAAACACCTGTTACATAAAAATTGTATTTTCACTATTCATCGAAAATTCATTTTTTTCAGAAAAATCCCCAAAATTTACCTTAGCATAATATCGATTTCCTGAATTAAAAAATAAAGTCCATTTTATAAAAATAATTTTCCAAATAATTTTAATTTAATTTTTAATTAAAAAACACTATTCAACTGAAAAAACGAATACTTGGCTAATAATTTATGAAACCGTTATTTAACCATTTTATTGAATCACGTTACGTAATCAAGGTTCCTAGATTATATTAATAAATTGTTTAAGTGAGATTACTAATCCATTTAGTCACATTACTAATCCTAAGCATAAAATCACTCTTCATAATTTACTATTCATCAAAAATTATGTTGATCATATTAGACTCTAAATTTCGTATTGAACATAATTATAGAAGACCATTTTTTGAAAATCATTACACATCATTAATTATTTAAGGTTTACATAAATATTTTAAAATATCCTTTTTTTTAAATTCATCAATAAAATACATCCTAAAATTATCCGAACATTTGAAATTTCACAAATATCACTAAAGGAAGAAATCTCAATTTATTCATCCCAAGGGATTACACAAAGAAGATACGGTGTCATTACATAGCCCCTTATAACACCATCATATGACTTAAGTGTAAGGTGTGCTATGGTGAGAGAATCTGAGGGAGGCTCAGATAAAATTACCCTAGTAGTAATCTCTACTAACTTGAACTTCTCTCACAAGCGTTTCCGTTCAAGCTTGACACGCTGGAGTTCGGCTTGGTCTTGGTCCAAAGCGAAGCCCAAAGATGCCACCTCCTTCCCAAGATCTGATAAGTGGGCTTTGTAATGACCCAAAATTTTTAAATAGTATATTAACTTACTCTTACCGATTTAATAGAGATGTTAATTGTTAATGCAGAAAGAGGAGTCGATGGCTTCATCTAGTAGGCTCGAACCTTATGAAGCCCACTTATCAGAGCTTGGGAAGGAGGTAGCATCTGTGCGTTTCGCTTTGGACCAAGCCCAAGATGAACTCCAGCGTGTCAAACTTGAACGGAAACGCCTGCGGGAGAAGTTCAAGTTGGTAGAGATTACAACTAGGGAAATGTTATCTTAGCCTCCCTCAAATTCTCTCACCATAGCACACCTTACACTTAGGTCATATGCCGATGTTATAAGGGGTTATGTGATGAGACCCTAGCTTCTTTGTGTAATCGTTTGGGATGAATGAATTGAGATTTCTTCCTTTAGTGATGTTTGTGAAATTTCAAATGTCCGGATAATTTTAGGATGTATTTTATTGATGAATTTTGAAAAAAATGATATTTTAAAATATTTATGTAAACCCTATATAATTAATGATGTGTAATGATTTTCAAAAAATGGTCTTCTACAAAAGTGTTCAGTAAGGAATTTGGAGTGTAATAAGATCAACATAATTTTTGATGAATAGTATATTATGAATAGTGATTTTACGCTTAGGATTAGTAATGTGGCCAAATGGATTAATAATTTCACTCAAAGAAAGTTTTAATATAATTTAGACACCTAGATTAAGTAATGTGATTCAATAAAATGGGTAAATAACGGTTTCATAAATTATTAGCCAAGTATTAGTTTTTTCGGATGAATAGTGTTTTTTAATTAGAAAATTTAATTAAAAATAATTAGAAAATTATTTTAATAAAAATGACTATATTTTTGATCTCAGATCATCGATATTAAGTTATGGTAATTTTTGGGGATTTTTCTGAAAAAAACGAATTCTCGATGAATAGTGTTTTTATTTACAAATTAAATTAAAATTATTTAGAAAATTATTTTTATAAAATGGTGTTCATAAATGTAATTAGAACATCTATATTTGGTTAAGGTGAAATTTTGGGATTTTTCTGAGAAAGATGAATTTTCAGTGAATAGTAAAAATGCAGTTTTGGGGTTTCGGTATGTTTAATGACATCATAACTGTGTCAAGACGATGTCATGAGATATTTTAAGGGTTAGCTGGGCAAGGGTGATTAATTATTGTTTTGGGGGCCTCATGTGGCCTAACTCCATGGTAAATGCCAAAGGAGAGCACATGGTTTTGAGAAAAGCACTTGTGAGGTGTCCCTTGGCCATTAATGCCTTGTCCCCTCACATTCCCTATAAATACCCACCCTTTACTCCTTTAGTTTTAACTACCAACTCTCACCCAACGACGTTCTGGTATCCTTACCTCCCAAGGAGTCCTCCCAAGGTTCCCCCAAGCCCTCAAGGTCCAAACCATTGAGTTTTAAGAGTTACGTTTTAAGGTAAGGGATCCGACCTCTCTCTTTCTTTTCATGCAATCCTTTTTTATGTCATTCCTTTTATGCTCCAGGTTCTTATGTGAGAGGATGTTCTTTTATATTTCTCTTACTGCCCTTTTCATGTTTATATGATGAGATATCCCCTATTACTCTCATTATTTCATTTTATGAAAGTTTAAGTGACGCCGTTAGGCTGGCGAATTTTTAAGGGATTCTTTCACCCTTCTCATTTTTCAAGTTCGATTTTTCATGTCAAGTCTATCAAGTTCCTTTTTATTATGTTGGGTAATTATCTCTATATCTATCATACTGATATCTTATGATCATATGATTAGGGACCCTATTTTATCTTGTCAAATCATTTTTTTATTGAAGTTAAGTGACGCCGTTAGGCTGCCGAATTTTTGATAAGAGAAATCTTGTTTTGTCTCACTTCCATGTTTTTCATTTCATATGGCAGATCTTACAAATTTCATTACCATGTTCTTAAATCCCTTGTATTCTGTCCCCCTACTGTTTTATGGATCATTTATGAGTGGGTGACCCATGTCCCCTCCCTTATCAATGTTTTCTAAAACCTTGTAACATAGCCGTTATGCTGCAGAATTTTCGTCTCAAAATGCCTCTCTCTTTTCTCAAAATTATTTTATGTTATAAAGTGAATGCTCAAATATCTTCTTTATACAAGGGTATTCAAATATATATCAAAATTTTATATTTTAAATTCTGGTATTTACATACATGAGACCTGATTTCCCTTTCTGTGGGTTTAAAGTGACGTAAAGATCATGTCATTAAAGCAGCTTTTAAAACGTTATGATTATTAAATGAAACCCATTTATTTTATTCTATATGGGTTATTAATGAAATGTTTGATAATGATATATGTGGCTAACATGATAATAAAGGAAAATTTAAGGGTGCTCCCTGATAGAGCTCTAATGCATTGGGTAATGATGTAACCACTAGAGATTACAATTTTCACGATACCTTGGTGAATAACATTGGTAATTTTCAAATGACACCTTGGGGATGGACCTTGGTGATATGTTCATGATTGTATGTGTTAAATGATGTAGCCACATCTTCAAGTTATGAAAAATGTTATTTTTATTATAAAATGCCTCATGATTTCATTCTCATGCCTTAAAGTTCTTTTCATGTCCTTAGTGAAGTATCTCAAGTTCACATGTAAAATGTTCCTCTTGTTTCCCTTACTGGGCCTTCTGCTCACCCTTTCTTTTGATGTATGTCCCCAGGTTATGAGATGCAGTAATGAACCTAGGATGAACTTAAGGAGAAGCCTTTCAAGTGTTTAAGAAGAATTCTATATGTTGTTTTCATGTATTATGTTCCTGGTTTCCAAGACACTAGACCTTAAAGATCCTCAGTTTTGTGTAATGTAATGAAAGTTTATGTTATAAAAAGGCGGGATTCCATAGTTGGTATAAAAGGATGGTTTAGTTATTTGTGGAAATTAGGATATAAAAACATTAGGAAGAACCCTATAGAAAAGTTTAAATATAGGAAAACATCCTGGTATTTTGGTAAGTATTGAGTAAGTGTTTTATCAAACAAATACATCTCTGTCTGGATACGAGCAGGTAGAGGCGGCTCTGGCATAGATGTACATAGGGGTAAAACCCGAAAACACCGCTTTGAGCTAGACTCGAATGGGAACTGGTGCACGATAACGAGCCTTGCTTCACTCTTGGTTACGACACTCCCGGGGGATACGTTTGGTTAATCACAATCTTTTTATGAATCATTATGAAGGAATTATAGAGAAGTGTAATTGTCTAAGAATGAAGTCTTAGTTAAAAGATTCATAAATGAAATAATTTTCTCACTAAGCTTTTATTCTTTTAGAAAATGGCGGGAAATAGGAGGAACCATGACGATGGTGACCGCAATTCACTATGTGCTGACGGCCCTCCGATGGAAGTCGGAATGGAATCATTCATGCGATTGTTGAACCAACTGACTCAAGATATGAGTAATAACTTGAATCAAGCTGAGAGGCCGATCTCACCACGAAGGGAACAAAATTCTATTTAGTCCTTCATGCATCATCGACCACCAACATTCAGTGGATCTACTGACCCATTGGTTGTGGAACAATGGATAAGCTCCATTGAAAAGATCTTTTCTGTACTTCATTGTTCGGAACAAGAAAAAGTCACCCTTGGTGTTTACCGCCTAGAGGGAGAAGCTGATCAGTGGTGGTCACTGATCAAAAACACGTAGCCACGAGGAGAGATGGAAGCTATGGAGTAGGATGGTTGATAGATTCTTTGGTGTACTACGACCTCATCTACGGAAGAATCTAGCCAACAGGGACTACGATAGCTATGAAGAAATAGTTTGAAGTGCTATGAAAGTTGAACTAGAGTTTGGGGAGACACAATGGTCTCACAAATCTAATGAGAAGAAGAGAACTCTAGAACCGAGCCTGGGAAGAATTTTTGATCAGGAAAGAGGTGGAAAGAATATGCAACATTCCACATGCAATAAATGTGGGAAGAAGCATTCGGGGAACTGCTTGATTGGAAGTGGTAAGTGCTACAGGTGTGGAAGAGAAGGCCATATTTCTCGGAATTATCATAGTGATGTGAAGCCTCAACTTCCCAACACTAATGACAGAGGAAAGATGGTTCTGGCCCTACCCGAAGTCACATGATTCAAGTGTGGACAGCTTGGGCACTTTTCTAATCAATGTCCAAATCCGAGGGCGGTGGAGGGGAATCACCATCAACCTCAGTAGGGCCAAGGGAGAAAGGTCATGCTTTCGCTATCACAAAAACTGAAGTTGAAGTTCTGAACGATGTGGTAGCAGGTACTCTTGTCATCCTCTCAAAACTAGCAAGTACTTTATTTGATTCTAGTTCTACGCATTCCTTTATTTCCTCCATGTTTGCAAGGAATATAGAATCAATCCCCGAACTGCAAGATGTAGAGTTGCCAGTCAAGACTCCAAGTGGGATTATCCTTGAATCAACAGTATTTAGAGACTCTAGTGTTTACTTTGGTGAGCACAATCTTATCCAAATCTAGTAGTCATTCCCATTTTGGAATTCGACGTTATACTAGGGATGGACTAGATCTCAAAGTATAATGCTAAGATCAAATGCATAAGTAAGGAAATCTCATTAGTCTTGAATAAACAACCTAAAACTATCTTCCAAGGAGAGATATCTCGAACTGATCCCTATCTATAAGAACCTCCTATAGCTTTCTTTATGGAGTTAATTGGTGATGATGAAGAAGGAAAAGGGAGAATACCAATATAAGATGGTCCAATTGTTTAGGAATACATGGATGTATTTCATGAGGAGTTACCTGGACCTCCCCCCGAAAGAGTGGTAGAGTTCTCCATTGAACTCGTACCTGGGTCTCAACCGATATCAAAGACTCCGTATAGAATGACAAATGTGGAGCTAGATGAGATAAAGAAACAACTCCAAGACTTGTTGGAGAAGGGGTTTATCCGTCCGAGTGTGTCTCCTTGGGGAGCACCAGTTCTCTTTGTGAAGAAGAAGGATGGATCAATGCGGCTGTGCATTAATTATAGAGAACTGAATGGGATCCCAGTGAAGAACAAATACCCTCTTCCAAGAATTGATGATTTATTTGACCAACTTAGTGGGGCTCAATTCATCTCCAAGATTGACCATAGATCTGGTTATCATCAACTGAGAGTGAAGAAGGAAGATATTCCAAAGACTGCCTTCCGATCAAGATATGGGCATTATGATTTTACTGTTATGCCCTTCGGCTTGACTAATGCTCCTACTATTTTCATGGATTTGATGAATAGAGTCTTTAAGTACTACCATGATAACTTTGTGGTAGTTTTTATTGATGATATTTTGATATATTCAAAAAGTCGTGAGGAGCATGAAGATCATCTGAGGGTTATTTTGAAAACTCTGCGGAAGGAGAGGCTCATTGTAAAGTTTAGCAAGTGTGAGTTTTGGTTACAACAAGTGGCTTTCTTAGGGTACATCATAAACAATGAAGGAATCTCGGTTGACGCTGCAAAGACAATGGTTGTGGAGGAGTGGCCTCAACCCACAACAGTAACTGAGATTCGTAGTTTCCTTGGTTTAGCAGGATATTATAGGAGGTTTGTGAAAAACTTTTCACGACTTTCTAATCCACTAACCAAGTTGACTTGAAAAGGGGTTAAGTTCATCTGGACAAAGGAATGAGAGGAATGTTTCCAAGAGCTGAAGAAGAGGTTGGTTACTGCACCTGTGTTAACACTACCCTCTATCGGAGAAGGATTCGTTATTTTTAGCGATGCATCTCTGAAAGGTCTTGGGTGTGTCCTCATGAAAAATGACAAGGTAATTGCTTATGCATCTCGACAGTTGAATATTCATGAGCAGAATTATCCTACGCATGATCTAGAGCAGGCGGCAGTTTTTTTTGCTCTAAAGATATGGAGGCACTATCTTTATGGGGAGAAATGTGATATATACACTAACCACCAAAGTCTAAAGTATATTTTCACACAGAAAGAATTGAACTTGAGACAGAGGAGATGGTTGGAGCTTATTAAAGACTGTGATTGTTCAATTCATTATCACCCTGGAAGAGAAAACAAAGTCACTGATGCATTAAGCAGGAAAGATCTTGTTGTTCTGGAAACAATGAGGATCCTAGGAGATCCCTTGATTAAAGTTCTAGTAAAACTAGACATGGGAATTATAAGGAAATGGACATCATCAACCCTATCCCAAATGATTTCTCAACCATCATTAATAGAGAAGATCAAGAAGGCTCAAAAAGAAGATCCTTTGCTGGAGGAGAAGTTTGAGGCTGTAAAGGATGGGAAGTTCCCTGATTTTAATATAGATCAATAAGGTGTATTGAGATTTCGTACAAGACTATGTGTTCCATCTATTCTGGAGATAAAGAATGAACTGATGGATGAAGCTCATAGTTCTACATTCTCTATACATCTGGGAAGCACTAAGATGTATAGAGACCTTCGTGATCATTATTGGTGGGATAATATGAAGAGGGAGATTGCTGATTACACTACAAGGTGCCTGGTGTGTCTGCAAGTAAAGGCAGAACAACAACTTCCTAAGGGGTATTACAACTACTACCCATACCAGTATGGAAGTGGGATAATATCACTATGGACTTTGTAACTGGTCTCCCGATAACATCCAAAGGAAACAATGCGATATGGGTTATTGTGGACCGTCACACCAAGACATCACATTTTATCTCTATTCAGGAAGATTTCTCTCTGGATCAGCTTGCCAAGATATACGTGAAGGAAGTGGTAAGGCTGCATGGGGTACCACTATCCATCGTGTCTGATCGTGACCCAAGATTCACATCAAAATTCTGGAGAAGTCTTCAACATGCTATGAATAATGAATTGAATTTTAGTACGGACTATCATCCTCAAACTGATGGCCAATCTGAAAGGACTATTCAGACACTCGAAGACATGCTGAGATTATGATCAATGGAATTTAAAGGTGGATGGGATCAACACCTCCCATTAGTTGAGTTCTCCTATAACAACAGCTTCCATTCGAGTATTCAGATGGCACCCTATGAAGCTCTGTATGGAAAGCGATGTAGAACTCCTACTTGTTGGGATGAAACTTGTGAGAGAAAGCTTCTTGGGCCTGATCTTGTGCAAGAGATGACAGAACAGGTTCATGCCATCCAACAACACATAAAGGCTGCTCAGAGTTGGCATTAGAGCTATGCTGACAATCATCGAAGGGACTTGGAGTTTGGTGTTGGTGACAATGTCTTCCTTCGAATTTCTCCCTGGAAGAGAGTCATGCGGTTTGGGAAGAAAGGGAAGCTCATCCCTAGGTACATTGGCCCCTATGAAATCCTTGATCTCATAGGAGCAGTGGCATATCATCTAGCACTTCCACCGAACCTAGCTCAAGTTCATGATGTCTTCCATGTATCTCTCTTGAGGAAGTATATACCCGACCCTTCGCATGTACTAAACCCAGAGGTGGTACAACTGCAACATGACCTCTCTTATGAGAAGCAGCCAGTGGAGAT
Organism: Viscum album; assembly: GCA_963277665.1. Classification (NCBI taxonomy): domain Eukaryota; kingdom Viridiplantae; phylum Streptophyta; class Magnoliopsida; order Santalales; family Viscaceae; genus Viscum; species Viscum album. The sequence continues at coordinate 729,164,516 of OY728143.1, read as the reverse complement.
CTTGGACCGTAGATACAAGGTTCTACAAAACAAGACTACCCACCTTGTGAAAGTGTTATGGAGGAATCATAAATATGAAGAAGCAACTTGGGAGCCTGAGGAAACAATGAAGAAAAAGTACCCTCACCTTTTCGACTAGGCCCCAAGTATAAAATTTCGGGGACGAAATTTCTTAAGGGGGGAAGAATGTAATGACCCAATCTTTTTAAATTGTATATTAACTTAGTCTTAACGATTTAATAGAGATGTTAATGGTTAATGCAGAAAGTGGAGTCGATGGCTTCATCCAGTTGGCTCGAACCTTATGAAGCCCACTTATCAGAGCTTGGGAAGGAGGTAGCATCTTTGGGCTTCGCATTGGACCAAGCCCAAGCTGATCTCCAGCGTGTCAAGCTTGACCGGAAATGCCTGTGGGAGAAGTTCAAGTTAGTAGAGATTACTACTAGGGCAATGTTATCTGAGCCTCCCTCAGATTCTCTCACCATAGCACACCTTACACTTAGGTCATATGCCGGTGTTATAAGGGGTTATTTGATGAGACCCTAGCTTCTTTGTGTAATCCTTTGGGATGAATGAATTGAGATTTCTTCCTTTAGTGATGTTTGTGAAATTTCAAATGTCCGAATAATTTTAGGATGTATTTTATTGATGAAATTTGAAAAAAATGATATTTTTAAATATTTATGTAAACCCTAAATAATTAATGATGTGTAATGATTTTCAAAAAATGGTCTTCTACAAAAGTGTTCAGTAAGGAATTTGGAGTCTAATAAGATCAACTAAATTTTTGATGATTAGTAAAATATGAATAGTGATTTTACGCTTAGGATTAGTAATGTGACCAAATGGATTATTAATTTCACTCAAAGAAAGTTTTAATATAATATAGACCCCTAGATTAAGTAATGTGATTCAATAAAATGGGTAAATAACGGTTTCATAAATTATTAGCCAAGTATTAGTTTTTTCAGATGAATAGTGTTTTTTAATTAATAAATTTAATTAAAAATAAATAGAAAATTATTTTTATAAAAATGAATTTATTTTTAAACTCAGAGCCTCAATATTAAGTGATGGTATTTTTTGGGGATTTTTCTGAAAAAAACAAATTCTCGATGAATAGTGTTTTTATTTAAAAATTAAATTAAAATTAGTTAGAAAATTATTTTTATAAAATGGAGTTCATAAATGTAATTAGAACATCTATATTTGTTTAAGGTGAAATTTTGGGATTTTTCTGAGAAAGATGAATTTTCAGTGAATAGTAAAAATGCAGTTTTAGGGTTTCGGTATGTTTAATGACATCATAACTGTGTCATGATGATGTCATGAGATATTTTAAGGTTTGTCCGGCCAATGGTGATGAATTATTGTTTTGGGGGCCCCATGTGGTCTAACTCCATGGTAAATGCCAAAGGAGAGCACATGGTTTTGAGAAAAGAACTTGTGAGGTGTCCCTTGGCCATTAATGCCTTGTCCCCTCACTTTCCCTATAAATACCCACCCTTTACTCCTTTATTTTTCACTCCCAACTCTCCCCCAACAAAGTTCTGGTCTCCTTACCTCCCAAGGAGTCCTCCCAAGGTGCCCCCAAGCCCTCAAGGTCTAAACCATTGAGTTTTAAGAGTTACGTTTTAAGGTAAGGGATCTGACCTCTCTCTTTCTTTTCATGTAATCCTTTTTATGTCATTCCTTTTATGCTCCATGTTCTTATGTGAGAGGATGTTCTTTTATATTCCTCTTACTTCCCTTTTCACGTTTATATTATGAGAGATCCCCTATTACTCTCATAATTTCGTTTTATGAAATTTTACGTGATGCCGTTAGGCTACCGAATTTTTAAGGGATTCTTTCACCCTTCTCATTTTTCAAGTTCGATTTTCTTGTCAAGTCTTTCAAGTTCCTTTTTATTATGTTGGGGTATGATCTCTATATCTATCATACTGATCTATTATGATCATATTATGGGGGACCCTATTTGATCTTGTCAAATCATTTTTTTATTGAATTTAAGTGACACCGTTAGGCTGCCGAATTTTCATAAGAGAAATCTTGTTTTGTCTCACTTCCATGTTTTTCATTTCATATGGTAGATCTTTCAAATTTCATTACCATGTTCTTAAATCCCTTATATTCTGTCCCCCTACTGTTTTGTGGATCATTTTTGAGTGGGTGACCCATGTCCCCTCTCTTTTCAATGTTTTCTAAAACCTTGTAACATAGCCGTTATGCTGCAGAATTTTCATCTCAAAATGCCTCTCTCTTTTCTCAAAAGTATTTTATGTTATAAAGTGAATAATCAAAGCTCTTATTTCTACAAGGGTATTCACATATATATCAAAATTTTCTATTTTAAATTCTGGGATTTACATACATGAGACCCGCTTTCCCTTTCCGTGGGTTTAAAGTGACGTAAAGATCATGTCTTTAAAGCAGCTTTTAAAACGTTATGATTATGAAATGAAACCCATTTATTTTATGCTATATGGGTTATTTATGAAATTTTTTATGATGATATATGTGGCTCACATGATAATAATGTCAAATTTATGGGTGTGCCCTGATAGCGCTCCAATGCATTGGGTAATGATGTAACCACTAGAGATTACAATTTTCACGTTACCTTGGTGAATAACCTTGGTAATTTTCAAATGACACCTTGGGGATGGACCTTGGTGATATGTTCATGATTGTCTATGTTAAATGATGTAGCCACATATTCAAGTTATGAAAAATGTTATTTTTATTATGAAATTCCTTATGATTTCTTTCTCATGCCTTAAAGTTCTTTTCGTGTCCTTATTTAAGTATATCAAGTTCACATGTAAAATGTTCCTCTTGTTTCCCTTACTGTGCCTTCTGCTCACCCTTTATTTTTATGTATGTCCCCAGGTTATGAGATGCAGTAATGAACCTAGGATAAACTTAAGGAGAAGCCATCCAAGTGTTTAATAATAACGCTTTATGTTGTTTTCATGTATTATGTTCCTGGTTTCCAAGACACTAGACCTTAAAGATCCCCAGTTTTGTGTAATGTAATGAAAGTTTATGTTATAAAAAGGCGGGATTCCATAGGCTTCATAAGGATCGAGTCTACCAGATGAAGCCATTGACTCCTCTTGCTTCATTAACCATTAATATCTCTATTAAATCATTAAGAGTAAGTTAATATACTATTCAAAAAGTTTGGGTCATTACATTCTTCCCCCCTTAAGAAATTTCATCCCTGAAATTTTATACTTGAACTCTAGTTGAAAAGGTGAGGGTACTTTTGCTTCATTGTTTCCTCAGGCTCCCAAGTCACTTCTTCATACTTATGATTCCTCCACAAAACTTTCACAAGGTGGATAGTCTTGATTTGTAGAACCTTGTCTCTACGGTCTATGATCTCCATTGGCTGCTCCTCATAAGAGAGGTCATGTTCTAGTTGTACCATCTCTGGGTTCAGTACATGCGAAGGGTCGGATGTGTACTTCTTCAAGAGAGATACATGGAAGACATCATGAACTTGAGCTAGGTTCGGTGGAAGTGGTAGAGGATAGGACACTTCTCCTATGCGATTAAGGATTCCATAAGGGACAATGTAACTAGGGCGGAGCTTCCCTTTCTTCGCAAACTGCGTGACACTCTTCCATGGAGAAATTCGAAGGAAGACTTTGTCACCAACAAAAAACTCCAAGTCCCTTCGATGGTTGTCAGCATAGATCTTCTGCCAACTCTGAGCAGCCTTTATGTGTTGTTGGATGGAATGAACATATTCTGTCATCTCTTGCACAAGATCATGCCCAAGAAGCTTTCTATCACCAGTTTCATCCCAACAAGTAGGAGTTCTACATCGCTTTCCATATAAAGTTTCACAGGGTGCCATCTGAATACTCCAATGGAAGCTGTTTTTATAGGATAACTCAACTAATGGGAGGTGTTGATCCCATCCACCTTTAAAATCCATTGAGCATAATATCAGTATGTCTTCAAGTGTCTGAATAGTCCTTTCAAATTTCCCATCAGTTTGAGGATTATAGGCGGTACTAAAATTCAATTCATTATTTAGAGAATGTTGAAGACTTCTCCAGAATTTTGATGTGAATCTTGGGTCACGATCAGACACGATGGATAGTGGTACCCCATGTAGCCTTACCAATTCCTTTACATATATATTGGCATGTTGATCTAGGAAGAAATCTTCCCGAATAGAGATAAAATGGGTGGTCTTGGTGAGACGGTCCACAATAACCCATATCACATTATTTCCCTTATATTTTTTCGGGAGACTAGTTACAAAGTCCATAGTGATATTATCCCACATCCATACTAGTATGGGTAGAGGTTGTAATACCCCCTTAGGAAGTTGTCGTTCTGCCTTTACTTGTTGACACACCAGGCACCTTGTAGTGTAATCAACAATATCCCTCTTCATGTTATCCCACCAAAAATGATCACGAAGGTCTCTATACATTTTAGTGCTTCCTGGATGTATAGAGAAAGTAGATCTATGAGCTTCATCCATCAGTTCTTTCTTTATCTCCTGAATAGATGGAAAACATAGTCTTGTACGAAATTTCAATACACCTTCTTTATCAATATTGAAATCAGGGAACTTCACATCCTTTACAGCCTCAAACATCTCTTGCAGCAAAGGATCTTCTTTTTGAGCTTTCTTGATCTTCTCTAGTAATGAAGGTTGAGAAATCATTTGGGATACGGTTGATGATATCCCTTCCCTTACAATTCCCATATCCAGTTTTACTATATCATTAATGAAGAGATCTCCTAGGATCCTCATTTTTTCCAGAACAACAGGATCTTTCCCGCTTAACGCATCCGCGACTTTGTTTTCTCTTATAGGGTGATAATGAATTGAACAATCATAGTATTTAATAAGCTCCAACCATCTCCTTTGTCTTATGTTCAATTCTTTCTACGTGGAAATATAATTTAAACTTTGATGGTTGGTGTATATATCACATTTATCCCCATAAAGATAGTGCCTCCATATCTTTAGATAAAAAACAACTACCGCTAACTCTAGATCTTGCGTAGGATAATTCTGCTCATGAATCTTCAACTGTCGAGATGAATAAGCAATTACCGTGTCATTTTGCATGAGGATGCACCCAAGCCCTTTCAGAGATTCATCGCTAAAAATAATGAATCCTTCTCCGATAGAGGGTAGTTTTAACACAGGTGAAGTAACCGATATCTTCTTCAGCTCTTGGAAAGTTTTCTCGCATTCCTTTTTTAGATAAACTTTACCCCTTTTCGAGTCAATCTGGTTAGTGGATTAGAATGTCGCGAATAGTTTTTCACAATCCTCTGATAATATCCTACTAAACCAAAGAAATTATGAATCTCAGTTACTGTTGTGGGTTGAGGCCACTCTTCCACAACCATTGTCTTTGCAGGGTCAACCGTGATTCCTTCATTGGTTATGATGTGCCCCAGGAAAGCCACTTGTTGTAACCAAAACTCACACTTGCTGAACTTTCCAAAGAGCCTCTCATTCTGCAGAGATTTCAAAATAACCCTCATATGATCTTCATACTCCTCACGACTTTAGGAATATATCAAAATAACATCAATAAAAGCTACCAAAAAGTTATCAAGGTAGTCCTTAAATACTCTATTCATCAAATCCATGAAAATAGCAGGAGCATTAGTCAAGCCGAAGGGCATAACAGTAAACTCTTAATGCCCATATCATGATCGGAAGGCAGTATTTGGAATATCTTCCTTCTTCACCCTCAGTTGATGATAACCATATCGAAGGTCAATCTTGGAGAAGAATTGAGCCCCACGAAGTTGGTCAAATAAATCATTCATTCATGGAAGAGGGTTTCTTTTCTTCACTGTGATCCGATTCAGTTCCCTAAAATCAATGCATAGCAGCATTGATCCATCCTTCTTCTTCACAAAGAGAAATAGTTATCCCCAAGGAGACACACTCGGTCGGATAAACCCCTTCTCCAACAAGTTTTGGAGTTGTTTCTTTAACTCTTCGAGGTCTACATTTTTAATTCTATACTGGGTCTTTGATATCGGTTGAGATCCAAGTACAAGTTCAATGGAGAACTCTACCTCTCTTTCTCGAGGAGGTTTAGGTAACTCCTCATGAAATAAATCCATGTATTCCTAAACAATCGGAACATCTTCTATTTGTATACTCCCTTTTCCTTCTTCATCATCACTGATTAACTCCATAAAGAATGCTATAGGAGGTTCTTCTAGATAGGGATCAGTTCGGGATATCTCTCCTTGGAAGATAATTGTAGGTTGTTCATTCAAGACTACTGAGATTTCCTTACTTCTTATTCTGATCTTAGCATTATACTTTGAGAGCCAGTCCATCCCTAGTATAACGTCGAATTCCAACATGGGAATGACTACTAGATTTGCGATAAGATTGTGCTCACTGAAGAAAACACTAGAGTCACTAAACATTTTTGATGCATGGATAATCCCTCCTGGAGTCTTGACAGAAAATTCAACCTCATGTAGTTCGGGGATTGAATCTATATTCATTGAATACATAGAGGAAATAAAGGAATGTGTAGAACCAGAATGAAACAAAGTACTTGTTAGTTTTGAGAGGACAACAAGAGTACCTGCTACCACATCGTTCAGAACTTCATCTTTAGTTTTTGTGATAGATAAAGCACAACCTTTCTCCCTTGACCTTTTCTGAGGTTGATGGTGATTCCCCTCTATTGCCCTCAGATTTGGACAGTGATTAGAAAAGTGCCCAAGCTGTCCACACTTGAAGAATTTGACTTCAGGTAGGGCCGGAACCATCATTCATCTGTCGTTAGTGTTGGAAATTTAAGGCTTCACCTCACTATGATAATTCCGAGCAATATGGCCTTCTCTTCCACACTTGTATCACTTTCTACTAAAGATCAAGCAGTGCCCCAGATGCTTCTTCCCATATTTATTGCATGTGATAAGTTGCGATTGTTTTCCACCTCTCCCCTGATCAAAAGTCTTCCCTAGATAGGGCTCCAACAATCTCTTCTTGTCATTTGACTTATGAGACCACTGTGTCTTACCAAACTTTAGCTAAAATTTCATTGCACTCCGCACGATCTCCTCATAGCTATCGTAGTCCCGGTTGGCTAGATTCTTTGGAAGATGAGGTCTCAGTCCACCGAAAAATATGTCAACCTACCCACTTGGATCCGTGACAAAGCGAGAGGTATATCCTGAATGTCGGGTTATGTTCATCTCGTATCTTCTGACAGATTCGTTCTCCTTCTGGTTTAGCTCGAGAAACTCTTTCTCCATTCTTGTTCTCATGGAACGAGGGAAATACTTATTAAAGAATATTCCTCCAAACACTTTCCACTCCATAGCTTCTATCTCTCCTAATGGCTTTGTGTTTTTGATCAGTGACCACCACTGATCAGCTTCTCCCTCTAGTCGGTAAACAACAAGGGTGAATTTTTCTTGTTCCGAACAATGATGTACAGAAAATATCTTTTCAATGGAGATCATCCATTGTTCCGAAACCAATGGGTCAGTAGATCCACTGAATGTTGGTGGTCGTTGACGCATGAAGGACTCAACAGAATGTTGTTCCCTTTGTGGTGAGATCGGCCTCTCATCTTGATTCAAGTTATTACTCATAACTTGAGTCAATTGGTTCATCATTCACATGAATGTTTCCATTCCGGCATCCATCAGAGGGCCATCAGCACACGGTGCATTGTGGTCACCATCTACATGTTTCCTCATATTCCCCACTATTTTATAAGAGAATAAAACCTTAGTGAGAAAATTATTTCATTTATGAATATTTTAACTAAGACTTCATACTTAGACAATTACATTTATCTATAATTCCTTCATAATGATTCATAAAAAGCTTGTGATTAACAAAAACATATCCCCCGGGAGTGTCATAACCAAGAGTGCAGAAAGGCACGTTATCGTGCACCAGTTCCCATTCGAGTCTAGCTCAAAGAGGTGTTTTCCGGTTTTACCCCTATGTACATCTGTTCCAGAGCCGCCTCTACATGCCTGTATCTAGACATGGATTTATTTTTTTTGATAAACCACTTACTCAATACATACCAATTTACCAGGAAGTTTTCCTATATTTAAACATTTCTATAGTGTTCTTCCTAAAGTTTTTATATCCTAATTTCCAAAAATAACTAAAACCTCCCTTTGATACCAACTATAACATCCCGCATTTTATAACATAAACTATCATTACATTACAAAAAACTAAGGATCTTTAAGGTTTAGTGTCTTGGAAACTAGGAACATAATACATGAAAACAACATAAAACATTCTTCTTAAACATTTGAAAAGCTTATCCTTATGTTCATCCTAGGTTCATTACTGCATCTCATAACCTGAGGACATACATCGAAAGAAAGGGTGAGAATAAGGCCCAGTAAGGGAAAGAAGAGAAACATTTTACATGTGAACTTGAGATACATCAATAAGGCCGTGAAAAGAACTTTAAGTCATGAGAAATAAATCATGAGGCATATCATAATAAAATAATGTTTTTTATAACATTAAGATGTGGCTACAAAATTTAACAAAGACAATCATTTCCATTTCACCAAGGTCCATCCACAAGGTGTCAATAAAAATTACCAAGGTTATTCACCAAGGTATCAGTCAAAATGGTCATCTCTAGAGATTAAATCATTACCCAATGCATTGGAGAGCTATCAGAAAACACCCTTACATTCACCTTTATTATCATATGATCCACATGTATCATCATCAAACATTTCATAAACAACCCATATAGCATAAATGAAATGGGTTTCATTTCATAATCATAACGTTTTAAAAACTGCTTTAAAGACATGATCTTTGTGTCACTTTAAAACCCACAAAAAAGGAAGGTGGGTCTCATGTATGTAAATCCCAGAATTTAAAATAGAAATTTTTTGTATATATGTGAATACCCATATATAAGAGTGATCTTTGTGTATTCACTTAATAAAATAAAATAACATTAGAATAAGAGAGAGGCATTTTGAGAAGGAAATTCTACAGCATAATGACTATGTTTAGGGGTTTGGAAAACATTTAAAAGAGAGGGGACATGAATCAAACATTAATAAACGACCCATAAAATAGAAGAAGTACAGAATATGAAGGATATAAGAACATGGTAATGAAATTTTAAGGACATACATTTTTAAATGAAAAACATGGAAGGAAGACAAAAATTAGATTTCTCTTATGAAAATTCGGAAGCCTAACGACTTCACTTAAACTTCAACAAAAATGAATTGGAGAGATAAAATAGGGCCTATAATCATATGAAAATAAAATTTAAGTATGATATATATAGAGATCATACCCCAAAATAATAAAAATGATCTTGAAATACTTGACATGAAAGTAGAACATTGAAAATTGAGAAAGGTGAAAGAATCGCTTAAAAATTCGGCAGTCTAACGGTGCCAATTAAACATTCTTAAAACGAATTGATGAGAGCAAGAGGGGGTATATAATAAAATGAAAATTAAAAGGGAGGTAAGAGGAATATAATAGAACATCCTCCAACATAATATCATGGATCAGAAAAGAAATGACATAAAAGAGATTACTTGAAAAGAAAAAGAGAGGTATGATCCCTTACCTTAAAACGTAACTCTTAAAACTCAATAGTTTGGACCTTGAGGGCTTGGGGGCATCTTTGCAGGACTCCATGGGAGGTAAGGTGACCAGAACTTCGTTGAGGATGATTTTGGAGTCAAATGGATGAGAGGATGGCTTGGTATTTATAGGGAAAGTGAGGGGACAAGGGATTAATGGCAAAGGGACACCTCATTGGTGGTTTTAGCAAAACCATGGGCTTTCCCATGTTATTTTCCCATGGTATTGGCCAATTGGGACACCTCATACCTTATATTACTATTCATAAGTCGACCATATGTATTACATACTTAATAAATGATTTAATGACGTCATTAAACACCCGTAACTTAAAAACCGTATTTTCACTATTCATCGAAAATTCATTTTTTTCAGAAAAATCCACAAAATTTACCATTGCATAATATAGATGTCCTGAATTCAAAAATAAAGTCCATTTTATAAAAATAATTTTCTAAATATTTTTAATTAAATTTTTAATTAAAAAACACTATTCACTTAAAAAACTAATACTTGACTAATAAATTATGAAACTGTTATTTAACCATTTTATTGAACCACATTACTTAATCAACGTGCCAAGATTATATTAATAAATTTTTTAAGTGAGATTACTAATCCATTTGGTCACATTACTAATCCTAAGCATAAAATCAATATTCATAATTTAGTATTCATCATAAATTAAGTTGATCTTATTAGACTCTAAATTTCATACTGAACATAATTGTAGAAGAACATTTTTTGAAAATCATTACACATAATTAATTATTTAAGGATTACATAAATAGGTTAAAATGCCCTTTTTTTCAAAATTCATCAATAAAATACATCCTAAAATTATCTGGACATTTGGAATTTCACAAACATCACTAAAAGAAGAAATCTCAATTTATTCATCCCAAGGGATTACACAAATAAGCTATAGTCTCGTCACATAGCCCCTTATAACACCAGCATATGACCTAAGTGTAAGGTGTGATATGGTGAGAGAATCTGAAGGAGGCTCAGATAACATTGCCCTAGTAGTAATCTCTACTAACTTGAACTTCTCCCACAAGTGTTTCCATTCACGCTTGACACATTGGAGTTCGGCTTGGGCTTGGTCCAAAGCGAAGCCCAAAGATTCCACCTCCTTCCCAAGCTCTGATAAGTGGGCTTCATAAGGTTCCAGTCTACCGGATGAAGCCATCGACTCCTCTTTATGCATTAACCTTTATCATCTCTATTAAATCATTAAGAGTAAGTTAATATACTATTCAAAAAGTATGGGTCATTACAAAATGTGGTTAAATTAATTTCAATTCCTTATTGATTATAATTATTTATTCTTGATAGCTTCTACTATAGAATTACCCATAATGAGTATCTATGATCACACCTTTATTAAGATTCAATTTCCCCAGGACAGTAGGAATTATTCATATTATTGATATGTAGGAATATAATAAAGGGTGTAATGGAATCTTAAAAAAAATTAGTGCATTTGGTGTTTTAAAATATAATGTAAACTTTGAGTATGTATCTCATTAATAAATATTACTAAATGGTTAAGTCCCATGAGCTATTATCACTTGAATCTAGTGATATTGTATGAATATCGACATTAGATCTGGGTTACTGGATTTAGGGTCATTACAGTTTGTATCATAGGAATTATATTTAAAACCATAGGATCTAGATTTAGTAAAACGTTGGTTTGGGATCATGAACCTCTGATAGACTTTTAGAAAAAGAATATACGGACATCCTAATGTTCTATTAATGGAGAGACTATGTGGTTTACTAAAAAATGCATCCATGTATGGATAATAAAATTGGATGTGGTTATAAAAAAGATGCATCATGGAGTCATAACAATAATCATTGTATGTTCTACATGAATTGGGCATTATCTGGTACATGAAAAATATGTGTTTTTTTACACCCGATTCGACATTGTAGATGTTATTTTTTTGGTTAATTTTAATGTTTTTAGTGAATCATCATGAATATATTAAATATATTATGACCATGAATATCATATGTTTAACCTACGGTGTAATGAATTAAAAATAAGGTGTCACTATTTAGACATTATTTGAATTATTTTTAATGTCTATGTGATTTTCCACTATGAATATTGTTCTCAAAATACGATTTTTTAGTTTTAGAAAAAAAATTGGAACCAGAATGAACTTAGTTGTTGTTGAATGTGATAAATAATTTTATGATTATGAACCAAATGGGATAATTAATTTATTGAAGAATTTTGTGATTATTCCAATTCAGTAATCCTGATCTTTTATTTACAACTTTTACTTTATCTAAAACTCAGACTCACCAAAACAAATTTACCACACAGTTCATTGAGAGCCTAGGTGGGGGGACCATGGATAAAAAAAGTTTAAATTCCCTAGAATTCAAGAATGTGAGTAGAAACACCCAAGTAAATTTCTTGGAGGAATGAGAATATGTTTTGGGTGTGGAAAATAGAGACAGAAATCAATTAATTTGTTGAGGAAAAATGAAATCTTCGGTTAACATAACAGATGATAATAGCTGCTTTCCTTGTAAAAATTTAGGCATTGAATTTGGATGGACTTATTTTGTATGAGAATTAATGTTAAAAATTTATTAAGTGGATATAGAAGAATATTAGTATATATTATAAAGATATTAAAGATTAAAGCATTATATTTGATGAATTTGGATAACAATTTTGGTTTTAATAAACATAGGAGGAATATCTTTTAATTATATTTTGTATATTAGGATGTGTTAAAATTTAATTTTTTTGCTCCATTAATGAGGAAATCAACATGAATGATCATCTTTGGTAGAAAAGATGAGATTTTGATGGAAATTATTATTTGGTGAAATTAAACATATCATGTAAGTATAATTTATTATTTCATTTTTCCAGATAATATAAGTATCCCTAAATTATAGGAATATTGTTCAAGATATAAATATATTATCATATTAATATTATATTCAGTGAATGAAATCGTCTTTTTACACATAATAGATATATATGGTATTTTGGACCTTATGTTTTTATTAATAATTCACATTCTATTGATCATTTATCTATTTCAGTCCCAATGAAATTAATTATTTTCATTCATGTCCCTAACTCTATATCCCAATAATTCTCTCTTACTTGGAAACATATTTATTCTTTATTTAAGACGATGACCACGCATCCCATTCCCTATCATCATGTGGATATATTTTTAAGCCCATTATGATGTGGGTTTGCAATAATGGTTAGACCAATGATGATCGATATATAAACTCAAGGACACAATTTATTTGAGTGGATATAATGTAATTCCCTAACAATTTTAATGAAGTGAATTGTTATTAATAGAATACATGACACTGAACCTTAATCTGAGAAGAGAATTTTACTTCCGAAAACTATATGATATATTTAATTTTATGAAAATTTAATCTCTTAAATATATTTCAGTTCATTCAATTATCTGTCTAAATGATATGCAATAATTAATGAAAATATTATTATTTAAAAATTTCCATTATAACCAGGCCATTATGATGGTGTGTCTATATAGAAATAACTATATTATGTGAATTATATGGTCTACTATTACATTATTAACATAATATTAATTAATTTTTACTATTTTTTACAAAATTCAATTAATAAATATAATGCATCATTAGAATATAAATTTCAAATTTTCTTCCGGTCAATTTTTTATAATTAAAAAAATAGTAAATTTATGATAAAAAGTACAAAATAAATGTTTTTATTGAAAAAACTACATTTTTGTTTAAATTATTTTCAATATTAAATTTTATTCTCAATTTTTTTAAATAAAAAATGAATAATTATAATATAATATAACTAATTTATTTCATTGTGACAAATTTCATATTGAATTATGATAAAAAAAAGTATTTAATTGAATATTTTTTATTAGGAAAATAATTTTTTATTGGTATACAGATTTATTTTTTAAATATAATTGTAACAAATGGATTAATATGCCAATTATCTTGTGACCCAATTGGCTGCACCAAATAACACCAAGCTCGCCCCCATATACCAGAGGCTGTAGAATAGTAGATATGGTTTAATGGGACATATAGGGAGACTATACACTCTATTAACAGAGTAAACCAACAATAAAAAACACCAAAAATAGAAAGATAAATAAATAATAAATACTATACATACACATACCAAATTTCCATGTTGAGTAAGTAAATAAATAATAATTTTTTTTTTCATGATTGAAAAAATTGATATAAGATAACCAAAACATGGATTGAAAATATAATTCCAAGGTTGATCCTGACACAATGTTTGGCCCCCTCATCCATACACCATCCCAGCTCCCATGTTTGGAATTTAACATAGGCCATTTTCACTTATTATAACATGCAACCATGATGTATTCTCGGGTACCAAATGGGGGAATCACATTTTATTGTGTCCAAATCATTTGGAAACCACCAATGGTGTCTACAATAATATCAAGTCTAAGAATAGTGTATATAGATGTTTAATTAATCATGACACCAAAATGAAGAATGAAAAGTGTAATTACTTTACAATTTCAATTTTCCATGAGGTCTCATATGTTTCATAATGATTCCATATATGGTTGACCTCCTTATATTATATGATAATTAATTATAGTATGCAACTCTTTACACAATGGAGCATTATCCAGAGTACTAAGATTGTTGTATGGACCACAATAAAAAACACCAAATCCTAATGTGAACTATGATGAAAAACATCTATACATTGGTGCAATCCTCTATGATTAACACCATTACAATGGGGTGGAATGCCCTGGAAAATCCCCATTTCTGATGAGGACCACCCTGACCTAAATCAATACCCTTGTGTATAAACCCATGAAAACAACATAATTGTGATGTGGAATTCCCTGATAGACCCCCATTTCTATTTCATATGAATTTGGTTCAATAAGTAGTATGATTAATCAATTTAGAAAAGTTAACAAGAATAATAAACACTTTTCAATTAACATTATTTAAATATCATATTTAGCACAATACCATAACTAGACCTTTATACAGTCATTGATATCAATACCTGTTACATAATCTTTCAACAACATGATAATAATGACATATCCCTTTTTATTCCTTTAACAACATCCCATCATTTCCAATACATAAGATATTTAAAATATTCATTTTAATCAGATAACCCATTCATTCCACTAATATATAAATAACATGGTACCAATTGGTTTAATCTCATATACCTGGAAATTTATCATTTCACGATAGACGTCCATTAATAGGGGAGTGGAATTGTCCATGGGTGGATTTAGGGTAGTCTTATCATACTCAACAGATCTAATAGGCTTCTAGAGAAGTCCAAGATATCATAATAACATTAAATTTATCAATTCCTACCAAGGAAGTCAAATTCATATAATAACGGTACAAAATTTGAAACCACATACACATGAATAAACATCAAAAATATAAGGATCCAACCTTAAACATTAATTATTAATGAATTAAATGAATAATTCACATTGAGGATCTTTTCAGTTTTACAGTTTTAGAGAATTAGGACATAACTATTACAACTCAAAAGATTACAAAATAGACACTTCTACTATGTTTCCATAAAATAAAAACTCTTAAAAAGAAACATGTCTAGTTCCATGTTTAAGACAGCCTGACATTTCCTTGATCCCATCCTTGACCCTATTCAAGTTTATGTCCTGTGAAAAACATTTCAAAAAAAACATGGGATGAGTATAAAAAGCTCAGTAAGGGATACACAAAGAAGCAAAACTATTAGTTTTTAAAAACAACAAGTAAACCATGAATTCTTTTTCAAAGTGATACTTTTGACCTTTATGAAGTAGTATAATCGATGAATAAAAGATCAATACTTACCCTTTTGTAACCTACATATTACCATAAAACCCATATACATAACATAGAAAGGTAACTTGGGACATAAACATAACTAAATGGAATAACTATACAGTCGACTTCCACACATATCACTTAATGGAATAGACATACGACCGACTTCCATACCCAATGCATTGGAGGTTATAACATAACAACCCATCCTGGTATTCACGGCACCACCCATCATATGGTTTATCACGTAACAACTCGTCAAATGTCCAAGTACCATTATAAAATCATAAGACATAAGACAAATATAATGGAATGAACATATTTCCACACTTGGATCACAATATATCACTTAAATATATTGACATAAAAAATCAATTATAAAAACCATTTTCAATACCAAAATACATAAAAGAGTATATGGTATTTATTTCTTTTTAAAAACATTATGGCTTGTTGAGGAAGCCAAATACCAAATAATACTCGCGGCGGTGGAAAAGGTCGTTGTCACCACGTACGTTAAAAGAAACATTTCTTTTTGTCATTTCGTAAAATGCTTCATAGAAAAAGATTCCTTTTGTATAAAATTAAAAATCAAAGGGGTTTATACACCATATAAAATAAAGCCTTGTATTAGAACAAAATATGCCTCAATGAAAGGATATTGAGATGAAGTCCCTTACAAAGACGGTATCCTTGGATTAAGGATAAATCAATTACATAATTATGTGTGAGAAACGAATACACCAAATATAAGTGGATATTAAGTGTAAAAAAATTAGAGTTTATTCCCACATATTCATAGAATTACATATTCAAGGAGTACATGATTATCCCAATGAATCAAAATTGGGTTAAAAAGATCCCTAGAAAAAATTCGACATCCTAACAACGTCATTTCAAAATTCAGAAAATGAGTTGATGAGAGATAAAAAGGGTATCTCATCACTTGTACATTAAATTTACAGAAATAAGGATATATAAGAACATATCCGAACATAATAATATGTAATTTAAAATACATAACCAAAAAAGTCTTTTTAAATAAGAGGATGGTGAAAGGTCCCCTTACCGATTTGGGTAACTTTCAAAACGTACCCCCCATTGGAGAAGGGTTATACAATGAATATGTAAATAACCATAAATGAAATTATATTACACAAAGAGTATAATAATTGGAATTACATACACCACGCAATGGAAATGGTGGAAAATATATCATAAATCTCATGGGAATAAAAGTGAGATGAAAAATCCCTTACGAAAACTCACCAGCCTGACAACGCCACTTAAAACATCCAAAAATGGATTGATGAGATCAAATAGGGTCTCTCATCATATTAAAATAAAATTTACAGAGAGAGGAATATAAAATAACATCCCCCAACATAACAAGGAGGATATTAAAAGAAGTGACATAAAGGAGAGTACTTAACAAGAAAGAGAGAGGTTGGATCTCTTATGAAAATTCGGCAGCCTAATGGCGCCACTCCAAACATCCAAAATGGGTTGATGAGAGAAAATAGGGTACCTCATCATATGAAAATAAAAATTACAGTAATATTAATATAAATAACATCCATATCATAATAAATATGATCTTAAAAGGAATGACATAAAAGAGTGTACTTAAAAAGAAAGAGAGGGGTATGATCCCTTACCTCAAGTCTGACTTGTCTTGATCATTTCTTTATATTCATGAATAATAAACTTTGGTCAATTTATAACTTCTTAAGGACATCCTTTAAAGATTATAATTCAGTTAATATCACATATTATAATGTTATAATTATTGTTTAATAATGTTAGTTCATATCAGACGTTTTTGCCGATGTTTGGTACATTAGTCAAAAATGAACTTGTTTGAAAATGATTTCCCATGTAGTAAATCATTTACAGAATATTATTAATAATTAAAATATCATATATATCCAGTAAATATTCATTTTATACTATTCCATAACATTTGGAGATAAAAAATTAAAAGCACCGTTTATAGAGACGGTAGGCCGTACGTACGCATGAACGTTTATTTCATGTTTTTTGTCATATTAATGGAATTAAAACTAAATGAGAGAGATATATATTATAATTCCAGAATTATATCCATCATTTAGATGTAATATATGAAATATATATCCATTATATATATGTACTTATAATAGTACATAACATTTGGAGATAAGAAATTAAATGTACCGTTCATGGAGACGGTAAGTCGTACGTTCGCATGAACGCTACTTTCATTTCTTTGGCACAATAATGGAATTAAAACTAGATGAGAGATATATATATATATATATATTATAATATAATTATAATATATATGTTATATACATCACATAATATCATCAATTTCATTCTTTATTCATTCCATGTATTGTGTGAACGAGTCACATCACATGGGGGGCGATAGTCCACACTTACTCAAATGAAATTATCGCATTTGCACAACATGCAAAGAATAAAGGTATGTATTAATTATAAAATACAGAATCATAGAGATTAAATAAATATAATATATATCATAAATAAATATATTTCCATCACAATGGCCACCATGAGAGGTGATATGAGAAGATAGAACAATCATCGTTTCGTGAGGTAGTAATTCGCCATCCACGGAAACAGTTTGTTCTTTAACCATTAGATGGAGGTGTGTGTTAGTGTAGCATTAATCCTCTTCATAACATTATACTAGTATATTTTAGATACTGGTGTTTTTACAAAAGAAAAAAATAACAAGATTTTAGGGGTTGGAGATGCAAAATAAAACAAAAGAACACTAGGGAAGACTTTACCTTTAAATCGGGTAACTCTTTTTGATTTGAGGTCAAAGGCTTTCTTGGAATGAATTCTGCCCAATGTGAGGCTTTTAGGAGTAATAGAGGGATGTGGAGAGACAAACTGGGCATGGGTTGGCCGATCCAAAGGCTTGAGAGGTGTGGGTAAGGTGGTAGAGGTGGGGGCCTTTTATAAGAGGAGAGGAGGGGCACTCTTGGAAAGTCTTGAAAAGTAACATTATTATAAAATGATTTCGGATTTTAAAGTTCCCACAATCATATATTTTGAGAATAAGGTGATAATAGTTTGAAAACCACACATCCAATAGGTTTTTCACAAGATTAGGTATTATATTTTACATTATCTTTTCATTTTACTTAAATCATTAAATAATAAGGTAATTGTTGCATCATCATGGTGTTATAAATAATTATCTTTATTTAATGTCTAATAATTAAAAAAAATATCATGATTTATGAAATATTTTTAGATTTCTAATGAATATTTGTACTAAAAAATATGACTTCTATAACCCCATGCAATTTTTTTTAGTAAAACAACACATGTTTGGGACATTTTAATTTTAACTTTAAATAAAAATGTATTAATGTCATTTTCCTACCAAAGTGGCTCCATGGGGTACCCAAGTTGACCAATAGATTTTCTTGGTCGGCCATGACACATCAAATAAGGGTAGTACATGTGTGAAGGTCATTTCATATTATGAAAACATTATTTTTACCTTAAATTACACTAATTACCTCTAATCGCGATTAAAACATACAAGTTACTATTCACCAAAAAATTATTTTAATCCCACTGAACCACATTTAACATCCCAATAAAAACCATGTATGTAAGATTTTTGAAATTAAAATCACAGAAGTGTTAAAGTTTCTTTTAAACAAAAAATCAGTTTTAAACCACCACTTAGTGGTTTCACTATTCATAAAAAATTGAAGTTTTTGAGAAAAATACCAAAAATTCACCCTAATATATATTTGATATTTTGAATTCAAAAATTATGTCTATTTTACAAAATTCAAAACATATAAGTTATATTAATTAATTTAATAATTAATTCCCGCTGTCAAAATAAATATCGTGTTTTTAAGAAACAATATCTATTAAAATATTGACGCTGGTTTAAGTCCAATTTCGAAGTAAAATTAATTACAATGGCCACTATTGGATTAAATGGTAAAAATATATTCTAATATCACTTTAAAACCAATTCAAAATATAATCTAATCATATAAATAAATTATATTAAAGAGGTTTTGAATTAAAATACAACATTTTCACTATTGATTAAAAAATGAACTTTATCGGAAAAATACCAAAAATTTACAGAAAGTAAATTTTGATGTCCCGATTCGAAATAAGAATTTTATTTTGTCAAATATAACACATAAAATTGTCAAAAAGTGGATTTAAAAGAGGTTCGCCATCAAAAGGCGGTTAATCAACCTTTTAAAGAATATTAGATTGTTTACGCTTAAAATTGGATTCATTCGCATTTTTTATCCTATAACATTAATTGTAAAAATTAAAAATAGTTGACACACATATATAATAATTTTGTAGTTAGTGCTGTTCATTCCCGTCATTACAATGGCTAAGAGTTAACTACCATTTAAAATAAAATTATTTTATTATTAGAGTGCAACATAAGATTTCAAAGGAACTCGTTGATGCGTATTCGGTAAGCAATCGAGCATAGAGTTCCATTTAAATTAATATTAACATTTTTTTCAAAAATAGGGATAAATATGAAAATTTCATATTCTTTATTTACCTAGGGTGTTACATCCTTCCCTCCTTTTGGGAATTGTGTCCTAGCAATTTTTAAATTGGGCTCGGAAACATCATTAAAAGTCCCACATCATAAAAAGAGTCGGTAAAACAATCACAATAAAAGAAATAAAGATAATTACAGAGGTCACCCATGTTAACCCATACTAGGATTCCTTGTAGGAAAACATGGATATGGAAGAAAAAGAAAAGGGTCATGTTCTTAGGGATAGTGATAGAAAACATGTTTAGGAGAAAGTTAACCATAAGAAAATCACAAACTTGTGGTGGGTTAAACGGTATTCGATTCCCCAGTAGGAAAAGTTGATAAACAACATTTTTTCTTTACGTTACTTTTCATTGAACAATTTATTTTTGATCTTAAGGAAACATACTTACTTGTCATGTTGACTTTCAGCTTTTACAATATTTCTTACACAAACTCATACTTTCCCCAAATGATGAGTATTTAGGAAGACTTGTTCACATTAAGAGTACTATAATCAAATTCTGGAGAGTCACCTAATCCACAAAAGAGAACTATATATTTCCCATGTCTTTAGACCCTTACCAAAACCAAAATTGTTAGAACAAGATCAGATAATCGAAAAAGGATAACCCTTTATAAAAAGAAAATCTATTCTTAATCTCCAAAATTTGTCCAACAAAACCATAAGTTCAATGAAGACCATTTGATAAACAATTTGTCCATAAAATTCTTCGAATTAAACCAAACTAAAATTCAAACCCAAATATTTGAAGGATTTAATCACATATTCTTCCAAGGTACAAATTAACACTTAACTCCAAATAACATCAATTGCTCATAAAGTCTCATATTGAAATGTAATTATCCTAATCAAATATCCTCCATGATAGGTTAATAATTTCCATAGATAACCCAAAATAAACTTACTCTTAATTCATAAAATCATCTAACTAAAAAGAATAATTCATACTAACCAGGGACTTCACGTAGTCTAGTGGTAGGCGATAAATACCAGTCACACTTTGGATGTGGGTTTGATTCCTGAAACTTTGTTCGATGCGACGGGTTGTCACACGGTCTTCGTGTTGTCCTTTTTCCAAACTATATAATTCTCAAAACAATCCCCAAAAAAAGATAAATTCAAAAAAAATAACCATAACATAATTTAACCTCAATTTTATCTCATTCCTTTCATTTCCCATCATAACATATAGTGACCCATAATTACCTCAAAAGTAAGGATCATATAAACCCAAATATTTATTTATAACTATGTCCACAAAAGAATAGATAACTATTCCTTGAATAAAATTTTCATATATCAAACATCTGGGTTACACATACTATAAAAAGTCTTCTAATGTAACCCTATCATCAAAAGAGACTTAATACTTTTCAGAATTTCATGATAACTCTTGAAGACCTTATATGTTGACTTCTTACTCATTAAACATTCTTCATGATCCATTAACCATTCCTTTCCAACTTATTCTGTAATACTTATTTCCTACAAACAAAATCATGAATCATATCCTAAGATTCCAAAATAGGAAAAAAATGTTAAGAAATAATACATACCTTTGATTGGTCATTGTCAGTTTCTTCATCCTCAATCGGAATGGAATTAGGTATTGATAAAAGAATATTTGTACGATCTTGGCGGTCCCATTCCCAAAAATTCTTCAAAGGACATGTGTTTGCATAATGACCATGCACACCACATTTAAAACATTCAATTGATCCCTCATAAAGAACTTCTTTCCCTTTCCTCGAGTCAACTGGATGCTTCCTTTTTCCATGAAAGGTTCTTGCTTTATGACCTTCATTTCCACATCTATAGAATATTTTTGTCCCTTTGAAACATTTTACTAGGTGTTTCTTTCCACATCTTTGACACATAGGTTTTTGAACACACTTACCTTTATTATTATTACCTGAAGTTCCGAAGGGATTTGTTTCTCGCATATATGATGCCTTATAAAAATCAACAAGTTTTAGGTGGTCAATCAGGACTCCAGATAGTTGGTTGATAATAAACACAAGAGTTCTCATTGCAGCTCCCATATCATTCAGTTTCTTGCTCTGAAAACTATCACAGTTTCTTTCACATCCACTGTTACTTTGGTGCCTGCCAGATCCAGCCATTTACTAAAACCAAAAAGGTCAGTGTGATCATATCATTAAAATCATCATATAATAATGAGGAAGATAAAAACTAATATATAGTTATGCAATTTATCTCAAACTATTTTTAACATTCAAAAACATGACTCCATCTAATATAGTAACCATTATGGTTATACACAACTTGTCACTTATTCATAAGAAACACTCTAACCTCTAATGTTTTCTAAACCGACCTCTGATACCAAATATAAGGCCCCGGACTTAAACATTAGTTATTATTGAATTAAATGAATAATTCTCATTGAGGATATTTTCAGGTTTAGAGTTTTAGAGAATTAGGGCATAACAATTACAACTGAAAAGATTACAAAGTAGGCACTTCTACTAAGTTTCCATAAAATAAAAACTCTTAAAAAGAGACATGTCTAGTTCCAAGTTTTAGACAGCCTGAAATTTCCTTGATCCCATCCTTCACCCTATTCAACTTTATTTCCTGTGAAAAAATATTTCCAAAAAAACTTAGGATGAGCATAAAAAGCTCAGTAAGGGATTCAAAGAGAAGGAAAACTGTTAGTTTTTCAAAACAACAAATAAACCATGAATTCTTTATCAAAGTAATACTTTTCACCTTTATGAAGTAGTATAAACTCTTAAATGAATAAAAGATCAATAATTACCCTTTTGTAACCAGAATATTACAATGAAACCCATATACATAACATATAAAGGTTACTTGGTTCATAAACATACTTAAATGGAATTACCATATGGTTGACTTCCACACATATCACTTAATGGAATAGCCATACGGCTGACTTCCATACCCAATGCATTGGAGTTTATAACGTAACCACCCATCCTAGTATTCACGACACCACCTGTCATATGGTTTATCATGTAACCACCCGTCAAATGTCCAAGTACCATTATAAAATCATAAGACATAAAACAAATATAATGGAAAGAAAATATTTCTACACTTTGATCACAATATATCACTTAAATATATTGACATAGAAAATCAATGTTAAAACCCATTTTCAATACCAAAATATATAAAAGATTATATGGTATTTATTTCTTTTAAAAACATTATGACTTGTTGAGGAAAGCCAAATACCAAATAATATTCGCGGCGGCGGAAAAGGTCATTGTCACCGTGTACATTAAAAGAAACATTCTTTTTTGTCGTTTAGTAAAACGCTTCATAGAAAAAGATTCATTTTTTATAAAATTAAAATTTAAAGGGTTTTATACACTATATAAAATAATGTCTTGTATTAGAACACAATATGCCTCAATGAAAGGATATTGAGACGATGTCCCTTACAAAGACGATATCCTTGGATTAAGGATAAATCAATTACATAATTATGTGTGAGAAACAAATACACCAAATATAAGTGGAAATTAAGTGTAAAAAATCATTGGTTATTCACACATATTCATATAATGACATATTTAAGGAGTACAAGTTTATCCCAATAAATCAAAATTGGGTTAAGAAGTTCCGTTGCAAAAATTCGATAGCCTAACGGCGTCATTTCAAAATTCATAAAATGAGTTGATGAGAGATAAAAAGGGTATCTCGTCACTTTTGAATTAAATTTACAACAATAAGGATATATAAGAACATATCCGAACATAATAAGATGTTATTTAAAGGACATAACAAAATAAGTCTTTTTAAAGAAGAGGAGGGTGAAAGGTCCCCATACCGATTTGGGTAACTTTCGAAACGTACACCCCATTGATGAAGGGTCATACAATGAATATGTAAATAACCATAAATGAAAGTATGTTACACAAAGAGTATAATAATGGTCAGTACATACACCACTCAAAGGAAATGGTGGAAAATGTAGCATAATTCTCACGGAAATAAAATTGAGATGAAAAATCTCTTATGAAAACTCGGCAGCCTAACGGCGCCACTTAAAACTTCCATAAATGGATTGATGAGATCAAATAGGGTCTCTCATCATATTAAAATAAAAGTTACAGCAAGAGGAATATAAAATAACATCCCCCAACATAACAAGGAGGATATTAAAAGAAGTGACATAAAGGAGAGTACTTAAAGATAAAGAGAGAGGTTTGATCTCTTATGAAAATTCGGCAGCCTAACGGCGCCACTCAAAACCTCCAAAATGGATTGATGAGAGAAAATAGGGTCTCTCATCATATTAGAATAAAACATACAGTAAGATTAATATAAATAACATCCCAATCATAATAAATATGATCTTAAAAGGAATGACATAAAAGAGTGTCCTTAAAAAGAAAGAGAGGGGTAGGATCCCTTACCTCAAGTCCGACTTCTCTTGTTCGTTTCTTTATATTCCTGAATAATAAAATTTGGTCAATTTATAATTTCATAAGTAACTCCTTTAAAGATTATTATTCAGTTCATATCACATATTATAATGTCATAATAATTGTTTAATAATGTTAGTTCATATCAGACGTTTTTGCCGATGTTTGTACATGAGTCAAAAATGAACTAGTTTGAAAATGATTTCCCATGTATTAAATCATTTCCAGAATAGTATTAATTATTAAAATATCATATATATCCAGTACATATTAATTTTATACTATTCCATAACATTTGGAGATAAAAAATTAAAAGCACCGTTCATGGAGATGGTAGGCCGTACGTACACAAGAACCCTACATTCATTTTTTTGTCATATTAATGGAATTAAAACTATATGAGAGATATATATATTATAATTCCAGAATGATATCCATCATTTATATGTAATATATGACATATATATCCATTATATATATGTACTTATAACAGTACATAACATTTGGAGATAAGAAATGAAATGTACCGTTCATAGAGACGGTAAGCTGTACGTACGCATGAATGCTACTTTCATTTCTTTCGCACATTAATTGAATTAAAACTAAATGATATATATATATATATATTATAATTCCATTATAATATATATGTTATATAGATCACAAAAGTTCATCAATTTCATTTTTTATACACTCCATGTATTGCATGAACGAGTCACATCATTTGAGGGTGCGATAGTCCACACTTCCTCAAATAAAATTATCGCATTTGCACAACATGCAAAGCATAAAGTTATGTATTAATTATAAAATACATAATCATATAGAGGAAATAAATATAATATATATCATAAATAAATATAGTCCCATCATAATGGCTACCATGAGAGGTGGCATGAGAAGATAGAACAATCATCGTTTTGTGAGACAGTAATTCGCCATCCACGGAAACAGTATGTTCTTTAACCATTAGATGGAGGTGTGTGTTAGTGTAGATCTAATACTCATCATAACAAAATAATATTATATTTAAGATACTGGTATTGTTTCAAAATAAATAAATAAAAAGAGTTTAGGGGGTTGGAGAAACAAAATAAAACAAAAGAACACTAGGGAAGACTTTACCTTTAAATCGGGTAACTCTTTTATAACCCCATGTAAAAATTGTTTTAGTAAAACAACAGATGTTTATGACATTTTAATTTTAACTTTAAATAAAATGGTATTAATGTCATTTTCCTACCAAAGTGGATCTGTGGGGTCCCCAAGTTGACCCATGGATTGTCGTGGTCTGCCATGACTCATCAAATAAGGGTAGTACATGTGTCAACGTCATTTCATTTTATTAAAACATTATTTTTACCTTAAATTACACTAATTACCTCTAATCGTGATTAAAATTTAAAAGGTACTATTCACCAAAAAATTATTTTAATCCCATTGAACCACATTTTACATCCTAATGAAAACCATGTATGTTGGATTTTGGGAATTCAAATCACAGAAGTGGTAAAGTTTCATTTAAATGAAAAATCAGTTTTCAAACTACCACTTAGTGGTTTCACTATTCATCAAAAATTGAGGTTTTTGAGAAAAATACCAAAAATTCACCGTAAGCTATATTTGATATTCAGAATTCAAAAATGGTGTCTATTTTAAAAAATTAAATACATATAAGTTGAATTAATTAATTTAATTATTAATTCCCGCTGTCAAAATAAATAGCATGTTTTTAAGAAACAATATCTATTAAAATATTGACACTAGTTTAAGTCCAATTTCAAAGTAAAATTAATTCCAATGACCACTATTGGATTAAATGGTAAAAATATATTATAATTTCACTTTATAACAAATTCAAAAGATAATCTAATCATATAAATAAATTATTTTAATGAGGCTTTAAATTAAAATACAACATTTTTCACTATTCATTAAAAAATGAACTTTATCAGAAAAATACAAAAAAATTACAAAAAGTAAATTTTGATGTCCCGATTCTAAAGAAGAATTTTATTTTGTAAAATATAACACATAAAATAGTCAAAAAGTGGATTTAAAAGAGGTTCGCCATCAAAAGGCGGTTAATCGAGCTTTTAAAGAATATTAGATTGTTTACGGTTAAAATTGGATTCATTCGCATTTTTAATCCTATAACATTTATTGTAAAAATTAAAAATATCTGAAAAACATATATAATAATTTTGTATTTATTTTTGTTCATTCCCGTTATTACAATGGCTCGGTGTTAACTACCATTTAAAATAAAATTATTTTATTATTAGAGTGCAATTTAAGATTTCAAAGGAACTCATTGTTGCGTATTGCGTAAGCCATCGAGCATAGAGTTTCCTTTAAATTAATATTAACATTTTATTCAGAAATAGGGATAAATATAAAAATGTGATATTCTTTATTTACCTGGGGTGTTACAAAAACTATGATAAATACCATATAGGCCACATACATCATGTTTGTAGAGAGGTACTCACTCAACCTCAACACATGATTCAAGATCGAACAACACTCAATTCCAAAACCTATAATCTTTTAGAAAACTAGGTTTTACTATCTTTAGTATAATTTTAAACAAAAAACAAAATTAATTCATATAGAATATATATTCAATATGAGTTATAGAATCTCATGGAGCATCAATTAACACCCAAAGACACTTCAAATGACTCAGAATAGATATATATTGATCATTATGATGCATATGAGAAAGGGTTTATAACACTTGTCTTATGCATGATGAAATAGAAGAATAATTGGGTATGTTTCATTAAATACTATGGTGGTATGGGAAGTTTAATTCACCTTTTTTAATGTGGCATATGTTTTTTCAACACTGTTTCCCAAACTATCCCTTAACAATGAAGCACCCTCTATCTGAGAGGGGGAATGGGACACATGGTAATATATGGAGATTGTATGCTTATTCAATCCATGTAAGGGCTAAGCATGCGTTTATGTACAAATTCATATGGTTTACTCAATAATCCTTTGTGTTTTTTCAATTGTGAAAAACTGACTACATGTTGTATGCATAGTGCTAACCGTGCACCTAGTATGATACCTTCACACAATGACACCTTTTATTTTATTTTTCATGTCCCAAACTCTCATGAAAACTCTTTATTATTCTTATAAAATCACAAGACATTACTTAAAACATTATAATTGTTGTATAATCAAAATTTAGAAAAAAACATACCTCCTCAAGGGGTAAATATCTTACTACCTCCCCACCTAATAACAACTCCTCCTTATGTTGCACACCCAAGAATCAGTATGTATCATAGGAAAAATGATGGGACACTAGTCCTAGATATGAATTTCCCACTCCTATGTTTCCTCATTAAAAATACCATAATTAAAAAATTGTTGGACCATTGGCGAGGTCTTACCCCATAATAATTTCGCACTGTGACCCTCAATAGTAACATGATTCTCCAGAAAGTATGCATCGACATCAAGATTAACATCATCATCATCCATCACATGATAAGGGTTGTTTTTATATTTCCAAATCCACAAAAAATCCAAAAAAAACATGCATTCCACTATAAAACCATGGAAGAGTCAATTGGTACACCATCGACCTAATCCTCTCCATGAACTCAAACGATCCCACATACCGAGGTTCCAACATTCCCGGTTTTGGAATACTAATATGACCCAATCTTTATATCATCGTATAGAGAACATGGTCACCCACTATAAATTCAATACAATAATTAAAATGATTAAAACAATTTTTTTCATCTATGGACCATATCTATGCGCTTCCAAATCAACTAAACATTCTCTGATGTCACATGCATGAGACATAGTCTCAACAACTCTAATTTCTCTACGTCCATCATCCATTAAGGAGAAATATATTCCATACTATAGAGAAACTGATTTGGTATCATCTAAATTATCTTATTATAACTACTTTTATATGTGAAATCAGTGATCACTAAGTGATTATCCCAAGATTTACCAATTTCGAAGAATAATTACCTCAATATGTGATCTAACACCATGATAGTATGCTATGATTTATAATCTGTCAGTGGGTGAAAAGTTGTACTAAGAAACACCAGGTAACCAAGCACCTTCAACAACCCATTACTATAGCACAATGTAAAACAAAAAACATAATATTAAACAATAAGTTATGAAACCCTATAGGAAATCACTATATCATGAATATACAAGTCACCCAAATTGAATATGGGGAAATTTTCACATATAAAAAATAATTTTTCAAAAATTTACAACTGACCATAAATAACACAATTTATGTTACTATTATATGTCATCCTGATAATTCCCACCACAAAATACATTATTACATTATCTCACATCTATTTAAAATTGAAAAATCATTGTAACAAAGATCAATTTCGTCGATGATTATCCTTTAAATCCATTTAATTATAACATTATGTCATGAGACATCCAATCTCGTTATTTATTCAAAGACATCAATACTTACTTTGGAGATCAAGGAACATCTTTGTTAAAACATGATACATTTTCCACTATAAAGAGTGATATTAATTCACTAACTCTTAACATGAACTAGTAGGAACAACAAAATAGCCACAAAAATGAATAATATCATCCTAAAAAATAGTCCAACCAGGCGATGGATCTATAGAATACAATCTGCCACTCAAAACAAGACATTCTGAATCCTTATAGTATCTCCAATTTTGCTGCTTCTGATGATAGGTATAAACTAATGAGGACATTACTGCCATCCACTCATGGTCACCCAGAACACATATATTGATCTAATAAAAAGAAATCCATCACCCTCTACTAAAAACATAACTCCTCAACTACCATATTATGTGTCTTTCAACACAATGCATCCTCCCAACTTATACCCATTCTTAGTGTATATTCGAGTTTGAAAAAAATGACCACATATAGTTAAATCTAATCTATTTTCAAATATTTGAATCAAACTGTGAAAATATATACTTAAATCTATTGTGGTCTATTTAAATGACAAAAAACACACACAAAAGAAAATTCAACCAAAATTTCGAGGCATAAACTACTTCTGAAAACATCAGATAATGCATAGAATTATTCTATTCATGGGGATTCAACTATTATAATTTGTATTCCATGAATCAATATACCTGCATCAACATTGTCACAAGTCAAATCGTAGATGCATCACAAAATAATGTTTAATCCTTACCCTAATCATGTAAGATCATGATTGATGCAATGGTCAAATGTATTATATCTCTCAAAAAGTATCTTCAAATGATTCATATCACTCAAACCATATAACCTTATTGGTAAATCCCAAAGTGGTGATAAAAACAGGGAAAAGTTTTTGATGAACCTTTTAAAATGACTTACCAAAACCAAAAATATTCTGATATAAATAAAATTATTGACTTTCTATTAATATTGAACTACTTGGTCTTTCTCTTTCTCTACTGACACACCTTACTCTGGGATGATGTGACCCATGAAATATACATTTTCAACCCATAAATGACACTTAGATTAGAAGTAATATATATTATTATCTCTTAGTATACATAATAATATGTAGATATATTTGGCATGACCATCACTCATATACCAGTAGACAAAAATTTCATACACTAAAATGATTATGAACTAATCTAGGTATGGGTGAAATATTTGGTTCATCAAATCCACCAACAATGAAGGATTATTTTTTATCCCAAATCAAATTAAGATTAAATCAAATAAACAACAACCACATTAATTTTTTTTCTATAATATATCAGAAGGTTTCAACTTCAGTTCATGATACCCTAACCATTGAGAAATCCTGAAGAATTGACAGTCACTGTTCAATTAGTCAAAAATATATTTTATACAAAAAAAGCAATATCAGTTCTTAACCATCATCTGATTCAAATTTTGGTAATCCACACTTATATATTACTTTTTATCCGTAACCATAATGAATAAAAATTGAGGACCCTAAGATGATGTTGTAAAACAAATGAATATATTATTTTCTAATCCATAAAATTGAGTTTTAATCTCTTGATTCTTCTAAAATGAAATTTTATATGAACTAGACATTGAATCATCTCAAGGAGTCCGGTCAATTGAAAACTCAACATGTATCTCTAGTATAAGCCTTCAAAATCCCTTCAGAAATAAATTTTGAAACTAAACAAATATATGAAAATATAAATCGTGATCTACTCCTCCATCATCCAGGGTAATAATTTCCACCTAGGACACATATTCACACAATTTTAGACGATTGGCCCGGTACAACATGCCATCATATTCCATTACCCACAATAGTCCAATGTGTCACCATCAAAAGATATGGAACTCATTATTCAATAGAAAAAATTTATTCTTGAATGATATGTAAGAAAAAAATATATCCTTAGTATCAGGTCATAACTCATCAGCTAAAATAGTGCAAATATAAAATGAGTCATTACCCACCAATGTTAATGGATCATTCACTTAATTGAAAGATACCCTTCATTAAATTATCAAAAAATGGTGAATCGAAATCGCCCAAAACATATAATCTAATAAAAGACCCAATTAACTTAGAAACATGATAGATATAAAAGAAATTGATTCACTTGAAACAGTGAATGTGATAAAAAGCATATAAGATATAAAAATCATACCTCAACTAGTCTTTGGTTCAGCTACAATACCAACCTGAGTAGGCTGAATATCATGAAACTATCATGTTCACCAACCCTAGGAACATCTTTGAGTCTATTGTGATTAAGTACCCCACTAATATGGTTTCCCTCATCCTGGAGTACCATTTCATCCACCCCGACTAGTTTGGCTGACTGAACCCCAACTGCTAGATTGATATGTGGTTGATGATCCCCTATTATATATCTCTACCAGTCAATAACCATTATAATTTCCCATCTATTGAGTGTTCCTTTAGAACATATTTATAATATTCATTCTTTCACATTCTCAACACAACATAGGTGGTTAAAGGCACTAACTAGACAAATGACCAGGCCTAGCTCACTAATAATAAAATGACTGAATTAGAACTATGAGAGGTATATCCTATGCCCTAGTTACTATTTCCATCACAAAATATTTAGGTAATTTTACAATAATTCTTCATAATCATAGAATTCATTAAAATGGACTTTCTATATTAAATTTTATGTCCTCTAGTGGAATATTCATTCAGTTTCCCCTTATGAATTATATTCTGGTATACTACCACAACAAAACTCTTTAAATAGATGATATTTAAATAGTAATTGATCTCACACCTATGTACATCCAAAAAAACACCATTCCCTATATTCATAATATCCTATCATTTTAAAGGGAACAAAATACAAGTCTATAAATAAAATAACATAATCCCTTAAAAGTACACTTCAATTTTTCAACGTCATGATCTCTACATATTTTCATATCCTCGTGATATAGATGTAAATATTATTTAGTAACTTCTCTTAGATTTCATTCCCCAACATACCATCTTTCTACTCATTTAGAACCTGGATATCCTTCCAGTTCTTCACATGTCCAGATAACATATTTGATTACAATTTGATTCTCCTCTGAGGAGTTGTATTTATGAGGTACATAATTTTTTTCAATGGAACTATTTTGATCTCTTTCACCTCAGGTCCACCCACTCCATTAATGTACATAGGGTGTTATAGCTGAAACTCTATCATCATGTAAAACATACTTCGTTCATCCAACCCTTTTTTCTCTCTCTCTCTCTATCTCTCTCAAAAACCTATATAAATCTGTCAAATTTCTCATGAAAATTCACATCCTCTCTATTATCCAAAACTTATGGTCATTCACATACCACTAATAAAGGATAAATCTCAATGATTTCCTCTTGTCACCCAACCAGTAAACATCATCGTGGTGACATCTCTCAATAATTCCAAACACATGTCTCAAAACACATAATAGACAATTATAAAAATTTACACAATGATTGATCAAAATTGTTCCTAACCAATCCACTCTACATACACTATCCCAATGAGTAACATTACACCCATCAATATCTTTAACACCACCTATATCAAGTTTTGGTTAACACCAAGTAATCCAAACAGATATAATAATAAAACATTCATTAAACACCATTTCCACCATTCCACATTCAAAAAATTAAATTTTTTACCATTTGGATAAAAAAATTACCATTTTCATTAATCAATTTTATATTTTAACAATTTTATATTTCCATATCATGCATTATTTTCTCAAAACTACAAAAAAATTTCTGTGAGTACCTAACATGATGTAGGTAACATAATTCATGAGTTCTTAAAATGAATCATGTCATATAAATCATATGTTTATATAATGATACATGGATAAAAAACCTAATTATATATCAGGTCATGAATGGAATCAAATGAAATAATAACATTACATAACAAGTTAATCACACATGGCGAAATAATATCTAATTGTAACTAAAAACATCAACATCAAAAATACCACCCTAGGTGAATTGGTTTTCTCGGACACATAGGTGAGATACTAACATGATCAAACTCATTTATATGACCAAAATCCTCCAAATATCTATCTACATTCACAAAAGAAACAGAAAATTATCTACTTAGTTACAAATTTCAAATTTCTCGAATTGGTTTCCACTAAATAAGTTCCTCAAGCTAGTGTACCACATATTCTCAACCACAACTCCATATTTACCAGATCATTCCTACTAATAGAGAGGGTTTAATGGACCATGTCGGGAGAATTTTCACACATTAATAGACAAAACCAGTAACAGAAAATATCCAAGACTAGAAATATTCAATAATAATAAATAATGAAATAACACATACCACCATACCAAGATGGGGAAGTATAAAAAATAAATGTAGTAAAAATTCTAATTCATGATGGTGTAAAGTGTCATAATATCCCAAAAAAAGATAAAAAAGAAAATTCCCAAATGGATCATGATTTCATGTATGTCCCCCTCTTCAATGAACTCTCCCAAATCTCATATCATCATTCTAAAACATAGACTATTGCAATACCCTGACATACAACCCAGATGTCTTCTTGGGTACCAAAAGATGTCCTAGGAAGAGTGTGACTAAAACTCGGAATGGAAACACCAATTGTGTCTACAATAATATATTGTCTAACAACAGTGTATTCAAATGTATAAATAAATTATGGTCCTATAGAAAAGTGTGAATATTTTCATTAGAATGTATTTATTTTTTATCCTCAAGGGATCACGGGTTGCATAGAAATTTTATATAGGGTTAACCACATTATATCCAAATGTAATTCATTATTCCATATAACTCACTATTCCATAGTTCATCATTATAGGTACCAAAATCTTTGTGTTGACCTATATGAACATTAACTAATCCTGATATGAACTATCATGAACACCATCTATACATTGGTGTGGACTTCCATTACCATACATATTATCATGGTCTGGGATCCCATAAACAAATCTCTTTCACAAAGCGGACCACAATGACCAATATTTATACATTATCAGGGACTTCCATGACCAACACCCATATCCATTTCATTATCATTTAACTATAAAGAATGAGTATTTTAATCATTCTTAACACAATAAATAGAAAGTATAACCCCATTTTTTAAATTTAAATTATAAATATCATTTTCACTAGATTTCAGAACATTACCTATATACATTCATTCATAACCCCATCCCTTACGTAATCTTTCAACCATGTAACCACAATTACATATTCCATTTGATCCATTTAATAGAATTATACCTTTACCATGAAATCAATAATTAAACATATTAAATTTAATCCAAAAATCAATTCATTCATTGTTTATATGTTAAACATTGTTCTATATGGTTAATTCTCATACACTTATAAATTCATCATTTGGTGACTCAAATTCCATAAAAATGAGTAGAAGACACCATGGATGGCCTTTGGGTCTTTTAGAGTCATCCTAAAAAGATCTAAATGGGATAGAGAGGGGTATTAAACTATAATATAGAATTTATTGGGAAACATGGTTTTAGAGTTATCAAAATAAGATGAATCAACACACCTTGGATCTTCAAGAAAATAGATGTAAGAGGAGTGATAGACTTACCTGAAGATTCGAATCTCACCCAATAATGATTCAAATGAATCAAATCGATGGATATTGGCCCTTGGGAATCATTGGAGGAATGTTATTAAACCATATATTAGGTAGGATTAAATGTATTTTTTTTTGAGTTTTCTCAAAGAAAGATGCGTCAAAATGAGTAATTTACATAAATAATGTGGTTCATGGTTTGGGATTATGGTTATCCAAACCCGAAACCAACCGTGTGACTTCCTTTATTCAATAGGGAGCTCATAATTATATATTATTTGGGGACCCTACATGATTTTTCAAATCCTAAATAGCTTTTCATTTTGATTTAAAAAAATATTGATGATTTCCTGGATCCCCTAGCATGGTTTTTCAAATTTGCACACCCAACATGTCATATAAAAAATATTAGTTAAAATAATGAACCACCCACTATAAATACTCATAATGTACGCCTTTAACTTATTTTTCATTTGAGAAAAGTATCTGTAAACATTCTCTAGGGAGTTTATGCAAAATTTAAATAATAATGTTCATCCTCCAAGGTTCATTTAGTACATGAATCTCCCACATTATTGAATTGAATTTAGAAAAATAGATTCCATATTTTAATTCAAAATCATTTATATTCTCTTATATTGTCATCTTAATTTTAGACCTTATTGAATAATGAAAATAGATAAAATTAATTACCTGAGTTAAGGTTAAAACAGGTTTACTAAGATATTAAACTAAAATTATAATGATTTAAAACAACACAAAACTGGTATAAATACTATTATATAGACATATTTAATCCTTAAATCCTCTATGATTTGATATTGAACCATTTTGAACCATTTATAAATTGAAAAATGTGGCTATACTTTATTCTTTTAAAAATTTACATGTATTGGTCTCTATCAATTTTAAAAAGTCCATCCCTTTTCCTCTACCCTTCAAACTTCCAAAACCCTTTATTTCAGCCAATAACTACAAAAATCATGCATTACTCTTCTCCCTTCACTATATTATAATTTTATTGATTATAAAATCTATCATACGATGCATTTTAGGGTAAAAATATTTAAATTTTCTTAAAGAGTGATAACATTTTTAAATTAGAGACATTATATTTATTATTCTAATAAATCCAAATCATATTATTCAATAATGTTAATATAATATGAATAGTATCACAATTCTACTGATTTGTTATTATGTCATGGGAATTCCATATTCAAAACTCCTCTTCCATCCAATGGGGAACTAAATGGTCGACCATGTGTATAGTGGACTACTGCCTCATGAACTGATGTAATTTGCATCCATCACCACCTCCCACAGTAGGAAATAATGAATAATTTAACAAATCTATATAACATTTATGAAATTAAAATACTTATTTAATTATAAATTCAAATATATATTATTACCTTCAATCCCATTTGAATATAATTATGTGACTTCTGTGTATGGATGACTGCGATTCATGAACTGATGTGATGTGTTTTTCAAATTTTAACTTTACAAGGAGGGTAATAAAGATAGATTAAATGAATATATATTAAAATTATAACACTATTATAACACTGTAAATATAATGTATCATTAAAATTCTTACTTTAAATTATTTGGGGGATATGATAATGTCGCTCATGTGTATGACATACTACCGCCTCCCGAACCGTTTAAACTAATTTTTCGCAAATGATTCACATGGATTAGAATAAGGAAAAATTAATTAATATATGTGATATATATTAAATAGAAATTAATTAATTAAGGATATATATATTATTTACCATAATTTCATTCCACAAATAGAGAAATAATGGAAATACTATTCATGCATACATATGACCTACAAACTCCATGAATTGTTTAATCCATTTTCTTCATCTACCATTTATAGATTACTCAGTATATATATATAAAGAGTATATATTATATTTATGTATTGTAAACAATTATGGATTTTATTTTATAATGATAAATATAAGTGGACTTAAATTAAAAAACTATATCATACAAGAGAAACAAAATAACTATCACCTCAAAATGTGATTTTAATAATGAATTGTTAAAAAACTTGTGATTAAAGAATATAATGAAATAATATATGGTTTCAGATATATTATAATTATTATTTAATGGATTAATAATAAAAATATATCTAGTATACACGATATTTATCATGTATAAAGGAAATCATACCATAGGTAATGATTTCATGTCTCACATTTACATCAATAATACATAGTTCGTATTTACCACTTATTTATTTTTTTATGGTGTATCAACTAACCCATTGATATGACAACTAATTAGTATAATTATCTCTATATTATTTAATGTTTTGTTTTTTTCTATTTATTTTATATGGATTACGATTCATATTCCAAAGAAGTGATAACAGTTTATTTCATAGTCTCATCATTATTCGGGATTATTTATGTTTAAATAATTATTTGGAATATTATTTTGTATAACTATAATAACATGAATTTATTTTATTATAATTTAGTCAATCATGAATTTCTTCGTGTAATTGTAAATGTTTCCCATGTTCTTACCTAAAATGGTTGGGGAAAATGTTTTTAAAAAATTAGAATTTATTTCATAATTTATTCAAAATAATTACTAATCAGAATTATTATTTTCTAAAAATGTATTTGAAAAGGATATTAAAATTATATAAAATACTTATTAAATAAAAATTTACATATTTATTTCAATTATTTGAATATAATATTAATGTATTTTTGCAAAAAAGGATCATTTATCTTTTACTAATAATGTGGTTGGAAGCATTGTTTTCATGGGAGTGGAAGGAATCTAATTTCCCACCATCAAGACCAGCCAATGTTTAAAATAATTTTTATAACTGTCACAATTTATTCTCAATTATAATTATTCTATATATTTTTTTTGAACATTTATTTTTTGGAATATTTTCAAGGTGAACAATTTATTTTTCTCAAGAACATATTTAATTAATTTTTTATGGTATTTCTATCCATAATAGTCAAAAAAAATTAAATTATTTATGATATAATGTGGATATATTGTATTTATATCATCATTATTATTTCATTGGATGGTTTATGATATATTTTTAAGAGGATAGACAATATCATTATTATTCATTATATTACTCTAGATGGTTTCAAAATATGTTTATTGATTGGGTTAAGTATTAAAATTTTGTTGGTTAGTTTTTCAAAATGAATATTTATATTGATTATGTATGACCCCATTAATATTAGGAATGCATTAGACATATTATGTTATTGGTGGGGACCAGCTATAGATTTCCCTATGATACTTCAACATGTCTCCATAGAAAAATTATTTAGCCAAATTAAATTTGTTTTTACCATTAGAATATCTTTTGAATGGTCTTGGTAGTATTTTTTCAGATGTATAAAAATATTAATTAATTTAGTAAAAGATTATTTATTTCTGTATATCATATTAATAAATTAGTTAGAATAACCATGGATAGGTTTCAAGCCCAAGTGATTACTTTTATAGATCAATTTTACAACAATTTATTCCTACTGTATTGTGTCTAATTTATTATTTAAATAGCCTTTTAGTAATTTACCTTTTAGAATTGATTAGTATGATTTTTTTCATGATATCTCTAGTTTTACACATACACTAATAATGTATTTGGGATCACCCCTTTTTTATATTTTATTTTCAACAGGATACCATGAAGTGTTTTTTGATTGACATACATGGAAATGTAAGGGGATTAATGGTGTTCTCAAAGAAAGATATTTTTGTATTTGGTGTTTTAAAATATAATGTGAATTTAAATTATATACATAGTTTACCAAGACTACTAAGTTATTTGGCCATTTGGAATGATATATCTTGTATTTAGTGTCAATTTAATGAAGTAGACACCATGTTAGGGTTAATGGGGAAGGGATCTTTAAATAAGTGCCCATCTTCCTAGTGTAGGAAGATGCATGAAGACCTCTGATTGAGGCGTGGCCAAGACCTGCACCATTGGAGGTAGTGTGGGGGTGTGATATTTATCACCCTCTTATACAATAAGTTGTA
This sequence comes from Viscum album, assembly GCA_963277665.1. Taxonomy (NCBI): domain Eukaryota; kingdom Viridiplantae; phylum Streptophyta; class Magnoliopsida; order Santalales; family Viscaceae; genus Viscum; species Viscum album. The sequence continues at coordinate 729,125,850 of OY728143.1, read as the reverse complement.
AAACATGGGAATCCTTTTCTAGAGGGTTAATTTGAGAAAATGTCAGTAGTTATTCCTAGTTGTTTCCTTCAGGGTGGAAGTTTATGAAACATTATGTACACATTTAAGAAAAACTAGAGAAATTAGAATAATTCTATGTCTATATATATGGTCAAACAAAGTTTCTATTTTATTCTACACATATCCTAAGGTATAAATCACCTAAAACAAATGTAATTATATATTCTTTCATGTTAGTAACATTCATATATATACATAAAAGTCCTAACATCATCATAGGTTCATAAAAATAATCCTAGTATATATATTAAAAGAGCATGGAAAATAGATTTATCATTATCCCAAAAACAAAATTAAATCCCAAATAGGTAGAAAAATATTGTAATTATATTAATGAACTTCTATAAAACACACATAAATAATTTATGTAGCATTTCTTCCAACATGCCTTTTCATTATTAGTAAACACACCCACAATACCATATAAAAGTACCATTAATACCATCAATTGTTACTCGGAGGTCCATTGGACATGCACTGGATACCCACATAAATGATCCCCAACATGAGTCTCACAGAACATATTACTTTTCAACCATATCCAAAGATGATCAAAAATAAAAGAAGAAAATTATGGTCTAATTCCATTTTGTAGTTCCTTGACCAAAACCATGGGGTTTAAGATAGAGAGCCACAAGAACTCATGAATGACTCCCAATATAGAAGAGGAAAATTTATAGAAGTGAGGTTCCAAATCCCATAAATGGGGAGACTATATAATCAGTATCATATCCTTTAAATAAATTAATCAAATATGATTACATAGAATAAAAAATGTCAAATAAAATGATATCAAATGGAATACATGTCACATCCCCAATAAATAAACTAGGTAACAATGTGGAATGAAAAAATATAAATTATAGAGTGAATAAAATTAAAGAAATAATAGTATAGATTCCTATAAAGTACACCACTTTACAATTCCAGAAGCTGAGTCCTGAATCACATACATAATGAAGATTGTAAATGGAACTGATTCCATGGTATGTCAAAGTATGGATTTTCAATTCACCAGATCTATTATTGCTTCCAAAATAGAACATGATTTACTCAACAAATAAATAATAGCACCTCGGTTCTATACAACAGTCATTTATGTATAATCAATCCATCAATATAGAAGATAATCAAAATGAGATTCAATAAGAATAATGTCTAATTGTGATTGTTCTGAATGGAATTACCCATAAAGATCTATTATTCATGACATTATTATATCTAATAAAGAATTTTGTCAAGGGACCATAAATACTTTCACCAATATAGCACTGAATCATATGTTAATTAAGGAAATATCACCAATTAATCATTGATATGAAGTCTATAAAGATGATTTAATAAATATGACATGTACAATGTAAATATTAATTTGTAAATAATAATTTGATCATAGGATTACATAAAATAACTAGAATAATCTATGTTATAATGGGATAGGATATATATGTGATTGGATAATCATAGGAACATCATATTCATTATATACTCATTCTCATTTTAAAAGGGGAACGAAATATTTTACATTATCAAAAATAAAGCACAATATTTCACGACCATTATATCAAAATTCTCATGGAGAGGCAGGAAGAGAATAATGGGGGATCCATGATTCATCAGAGGTAGAAAAGAACCAGGAATAGGGAATTAAGGATTAAAACTAGGTGTAAATGGGATAAAAAATTGAGTTCCATTCAAATCATTCTGGGGGAATTAATTAAACCCACAGACTGTGATAAATGGAAACCTAGTAGGCTTAACTTGCCGAACCGTAGCCCAAACATCTCACTAGTGACATGCCACCAGCTTGCTAGTGGAATCCAATTGGTATGCTGGTGGAGCCCGTTGGAGACAAAAGACTAATTGGAACACCAAAATATGGTTTGTGGTCTCAATTGACCAACTATTGGCTATTTTAATGAATCCCCAAGGCCAAGGCCAATCCAAAACTAAACTCTTCCACCTTAATTAAACCACATCCTTTTCCATATCAACCTTAACAATAAATATCATGTATGAAATATGGAAAAAAATAGTACATGGTAAATTAATAAACACAAAAGACATCATATATCAAATAATGTGAGGATGATACAACTACAACAAGATACATATTTTACAAAAAATATATCCACATGTAGTATCTATATACGGTTGATATTTCTAGGAAACCCACAAGTTCTCATCTTTAGTAAAAAATTATGATGTTATCACAAAAGTACAATTTTTAATTAAACTTATCCTTCTAAATACCACTATTGTTCTCTAATCCTAATAAAAAAACTAAAATAATAAGGATAAAAAACTAAAACCAACAACGATATTAATTATTGAGTCTAACAGTAAATGTATGATTATTATAAATCATTTTCGAAAGATAAACATTACATCCCCAAAAAAGATAATAGTGCTTGGAAAACCATTTTTAGTGTCATTATGTTCATGGAAGATAATAAATTTATGTAAAAGAAAATGTGAACAATTCACAATAATCATTCCCTTTTAGAACCACTACTATAAATCTCATAATTTATATATAGGATCATAACTGTTGTATCGGAATCAAAATAATATGGTTCTCTCAAATATCTAGAGAGCAGAAAAACAATAAAAAAGTTTTCACCTAATTTATCTAAAGAATATGATAAAACTCGAAAAAGGGAAATTTCATATTAAATATAACATTGGAAAATAATAGTTTCCCAAAATCATAAAGGACATGTAATCTATAAATAAAAAACATGTACTTTGACATAACAGAGTGGGATATGCATAGAAACAGAAAATAAAAATTTGATATCATATTTTAAAAGAATCATAAATATGTGGAAAAACATAAAAACTAACAATATAGGAATATGTCAATCCTCACTACCAATACAATCATTGTGGAAAGATTCCAATGATTTATTTTTTTCACTCCCATTCCCATATGTATTATCTTATGTGACATAAATCATTACATTATCCCTTAAAGGGATATGTAATTTCTGTCCCCCATCACAAAGAATAGTGTTCAAAGGCTAACCGCACGTGCAACATATATAGTATATTAGGAGATGAGAACATTATCCAATGTATTTGAGGTCCTTATTTTGTTAGTACCATAAAAAAAATTCAAATCAAAATATCTACAGGAATACATGTTCTACATATAGAATAAAGATGATACATAATTCATAAGTAGAATGAATCACATGTCAAAGAAGTGGAATTTATAATGTTATCTCTAATCATAACCAACCAAAATATCATAAGGATTACAAGTAAGTAAATTTTTTAAATAATTTTGGTTCTTGATATTGTAATAATAAAATATAGGTCTTTAAAATTTATTTCAAAAGTATAAAAATTTACAAGATAGATCAAAGATAATTAAGAATAAAAATATACAACATACGAGATACTTTTATAAATGATCATATGAACTCTTAATGAAGGAAATTATATAATTTTTCCCATTAGACATGAATTTATCTATGATGATTTTCTATTATATTATAAGGGCTTTAAAAATCTATACATGGTGGGAAATTGTTTTTAGAGGTGTCACATGGCATGGAATATGAAATAAAAAGTCACCATGAGTCGGGTTTACTTAAAAGTGGAATTTTTAAAGGAAACTAAAATTTAACTAACTATAATAAATAATTTTATTATAAAAAATGTATATGTGAAATAAGTTCAAATACCACTTATAGAAGAAATACATGAGAATACTACTGAGAAAGTGGGGAAAAAGTAAAAGAACGTGTAACCCCAAATTAATGATGGTGGATTCAGATAAAAATATTCTATATTTAAATATACCTTCATTAAAATCCTACATCATAAAAATGATCATAATACATTATTTATAAAAGTGGATAACGTAAAAAACATGGTAATATTATATAAAACATTATTATGTTCCCAATTAGAATTGATAACAATAGAGGGAATGGAAATTATAAAAAGTGTGGAGAAACCATCATTATAGAGGATGATAATTATTCTAAAAAATTATAATCTTTTTTAGAAATAAATTCCTCAAGGTATGTGAATTGTTTTTAAATTAAACATTCCCTTAGAGGGGTGGATAATTCCATTATATGATTTTCTAGTCGAATATAATGTTAATTGATGATGTTTACAATGCGATCGTATAAACTAATGAAAAGGGGATTCATGTTTCTGAAAATACTTCTAATGTCATTGTATTTAAAAATTTAAATTTATGGAAGGTACAACATGCTATATATTTTTATATCCATCTGAAATGATGCAATTTTAGAAAAACATATCGATTTTTGAGACATATAGAACAAAAATATGGAAGTATTATTGAAAAATCTATCATATCTCATGGAAACTAAATTGAGATAAAAAACCCTAACCTCAATTCATGAATTCCACTGAAGGTCCTAACACTCCTTAATAAAAGAAATTACTTTATAACTCTATTTTTTCATTACCACTTAATTATCAATTAAATTTTGCAAACATTATTTATAATTTTCCACAGTTGTATGCTTATAAGTTATTATATATTATCAACATATGGTGTTAGTAATATTTTTTTATTAAACTATATTAATAAATAAATTATTTTTATTACATATTCTACAAAAATTTATATATAAAATATAATAAAATGTACTAGATATGATTATTTATAAATATATAAAATGTTAAAATTTCATTGTATGGTGTTTTTTGGTAACGGTTCTTATAGATGAAATTGTTTACAATAATATATATGTGATTTTTAAGAAACAAATTATGGAACCTCAATTTGTTTGTTTAATATTAATTTTAACACCCCACAATTTTATGGAATGACTTTTTGTTAATGTTAATGTTTTCAATAGCTTTCATTTCACAGAACGACTAAATTAACTGTACAATGAAATATAATTATGAACTCTCTCTTATATGGAAGTGAATGGAAAGTATTAACTAAATCATTATTTTTATATATATTTCATTTTTTAAATTCATTCAATATATTTGATATGAATAAGATATGATTAAGTACATTGTTACAAGTAATGATATATATTCATATAAAGGAAGATTTATCAGCTCTTAAGATCGTGCCTATTCTAAAACAAAAATTCGACACTATTATAAAATTTAATTGAAATAATAACATAATTTATGAAATTATAATAACAAAATCTATTTGGTTTAATTTTTTTTGATATGTGATATGTTTGGTTGAATTGTGAAAAAAATGATCTATTTTAAATGAAAAAAAGTTATCAAAATAATTTGTAGTGTCAAAATAAATGTGTGATTGGTTTTAATGTATTATTAGATTAATTTAATTTAACTTAGTCTAATGTATATCATTTTAACCAATCTCAAATTGAATATTTATATAAAAACATTTCAATAATATAAATGTTTTCACATTAATAACCCTTTTTCTCATCCCATCAACAAAACTATTTTTAATTTTTTTTTCTAATTATATGTCTTTAAATTTGAATAATGGATTCCATATTTGGAATTTTAATTTTCAAATTTAGTAAATTTATCCATTTTATTTTTACAACAATGTCAATAGTAATGTTAATAATTTCTATTACCATGGTTATTAGTAAATTCGATAATTATGGGATAAAATAATATTATAAATATTAAACAATTATCCTAACACATGAACTATTTTTATCGAATGACTGATTTTCAACCCCAATCATCCTTTATATAATTTTATGGTCTCTTGGAGGAACTTTAATTACACTAATCCTTTTATAGTATTTTATTTTATGCAAAGAGAAAAATGGCACAGTCATGTTTTTAATAAGTATTAAATTATTAACATGTAATTATTAAGAACATATATTCTAATAAAAAATATAATTTTATGGATAAAATGATTAGCTCAATCATTATTTCTTTTAATTTTTAATAAATAAATATTCATACCATAATGGTTTAAACAATGATGATGCATTAATTGTTTAATTAATGGATATATAAAATAAATGATATTAAAAATATTAAAATAAATATATTTTGTAATAATTAATGTTATAAAAATATTTATATATTACATTCACATGTTATTTATGTTTTATACTAGTTTTTTTCTAATTTATGTTGTTTATATGATATTTATAGAAATGTCAAGTAATGAATAGTGTAAAAATTTATTTTATTGATATTTAAAAATATATATTGTGTAAACGATATAATATTAATAAATATATAACATTTTTCCAAATAATTTTAATAAGGTTTAAATAATCATCATTTATTAATATGTGGTCCGTTTGACATTTTACAATTACTATATAAAACATCAATGAGTAAAAACATGTGTTGTCATGGTAAGAGTTAACGAGGGTAAATAAAGGTTAAAGAAAAAAATAACGGTAAGAATTAAAAATAACTTGTTTAAAATTTATTTATTGAGATGAACTTGATCCATAATTACTTTATATTATAAATAGATCACTTTTGTGCCTTTTTTAATTGAAATTTAATGTATATTAATTTAATATTTTTAGTATTTCCTAAAGTTCCCCTCACCATAAATATAAATTGGAACCTACTCCCTCCCTTATTCACACATATTTGAGGTTCCTAGATTGAGAAAATCATGATAATTTATCTTACCAAATTCCTTTGATATTTTTTAGAGATCATAGTGTTCAAAATATAACAACCATGGATCCCTTCTGAAGAGATCTAAAGGATATCCTCCAAATAAGTGGTAATTATTTTTACTAAATCCTCATTGTTCATTTTCTTTCACCATCATATTAATGCATTGTCTCTATGATAAATAATTCAATTAAGTATCATATATATATTCCAATATGTTTTTATTATTTTTAGACAACCATGTTATAGTATATATCCATCCGATGTAAAGATAAATCACCACATGTGTGTACGTACGACGTAGCATCTCCACGTTGTGGTGTAATTTTTTTGTTCATAACCACATTACATATATGTGTATAAACATGTAAATAATGGATATATAAGATACTTTTGAAATCATATTCATTCTTTATATTTAATATATCATCTAATTCCTAACCCTTTTACAAATAAGGGAATAATAACGACGCTCATCGGTACGTATGACTTACCGTCTCCACGAAGTGATTTGATTAATTATCTATGATAAAAACTCATGAATGGTTCCAAAAATGTATTTAATTATTATATATTATATTTATTTCATTAATATTATTCAGTATATTTTGGATATATAACTTCTGCATGATAATAAGTACTTTTAAGACAAAACAAGCATCCGAAAACATGGAAATTAACACCATATTTAGTGAAATGAATAAAATAATATTAACAAAAGACTGATAAAATGTTATAAGGGGATTATATATGATTTCATAAATATTATTAATTTTTTTAATAAGTTAATAACATGAATAAAACCACTATATATGAATTCCGTACACCTACGGAGTCAATCAGACCAATCATAAGGGATTTTTGTCTCACTTTTATTTCTATGGGATACATCCCCTATTAAAATATTATTTATTATATGTGGTATAAATAATGACCCTTTAATATAATATATATTATCTAACTTTATTGAGGGAATTTATAGTTTTCTTTGATGTTATGTGGAATACGATTAAATAAATTACTAAGTGGTAATGGTTTAATTTAAAATTGAATCACTAATTGATACTGTTTCTATTTAAGTATCCAATGATGAATATTTCTATTCCATGAATATATTTTAAAAAAAATTAAAAAGTGTTTGTATTATTCTACGTTGACTGCCTATTTTTTTCTAATGTTCTTATTTTTATAGATTGGTTTTAATGGAATATTTTTTTTCATTATTCCAAATGATGTATTTTATGACTTCTTTAAAAAAACATAGAAGGAATAAATTTTTACTTATACAGAATGAACAAATTTTATCAAATTCTAGACACCATAATGATCTCAATCTTTCTTTACCTATTTATAATGTTCATTCCAAATATAATGTTTTCTTTTATAATTTGATGACTTTAAAATAAATGATTTCATAGAATAAAAGGAATTTATTTGTCGAAAATTTTAATGATATTATTGATTATTTTCATCTTCATCAATATAAAATGTTTTATATTATTTTATATTAACGTTGATCTATTATGATACCATATATCATATTTTATTGAAGGATTTGTGGTTTTTCTTATTGTGAATGTGTTATTTTAATACATTTCTTTGTTTATATTTAAGAAATTCACATTTACTAATATAGTTCTGCAGTACATGTTTTTCTATCATTGATGTTTCACCCTTTTCCTATGAGGAATGCATCAGACTTATTAAGTAACAGGAATGGACCTCATTATCCTATCAATGCATTATTAGGTCCCATGAGACAAACTATTTTGGTTATTGGCCGAGACATTAACTATTTATGTTCGATGTATGGTCGATGAATTGAAGGTATGTTATGATGTTCTGAATTATGAATTTCATTCATTATGATATTAGTTATTGATACACCGTGTGATTATTTAACTAGTAGAATATCCCTTATTATGTTTCATTTTCATTTGATTATTTATATGGAATTATTTTATTCTCATTTATTCATTCCATATTTTTATTAGGATTATGTGTGAATGACATGTGTTTTCATAATTTACCTTTCCATAATAATTTATGTTAATTTTTATAGATTATTCTATATGTATGCCCATACTGAGCATCCGATATCACCCATATCATGTGTTTTATTTTTTCTATAGGATTCTAAAAAGTCTGTTATCAGTGATATACAGTGTTAATCTTGATTAATAATATTGTTCTGAAATTAATCTCTATATTGTATATTATAATTTAAATTTCAATATATGTTAGATATGTGTAATCTTGTTTTCAAAACTGCTAAACTAATCTATCCCTTGGGATACAAATATTTCATCTATGAAGATTATGTAATGTGAGGAACCAAATCCCAATTAATGGGGTTGGGCTTTTTACATTTTGCATCAGGTCAATTATAGTATAAACATTGGAAACTGGGATTATAAAATTATAGTTTTGTGAAACATAACACTATAATGGAATATGAAAATATTCCCAAAGATACCATGCTTAGGATTTTGATATATGTTATACATAAATTTTTAGTTTACTATAATTGTTTTACTAATTCATAATTATTTATTATGATTCATGACCTAATCTAGTTTATGATATTGTTTAGAGATGGATCCTGGTGGAAGGAAGGGAAACCTTATCAATACATGTAATACATGTAGGGATATCACTTCATTGAATGAAAATTATGTTTGAACTGGATAGTAATCTGGTGCTGAATAATATATAACTATACTGAGACAACTTACAAAGGTTATAAATAATAACATTACCCATATAGATTATATTGATGCACAATTTGGAATATTAATGATAGATGGATACATTATACAACATCCATTATCATACAGTGGATTTATAAATCCATTTCTTTCTAAGTAATAGATATGTCAAATAGAATGATATTAATTTATTTAGCATGTATAGAAATAGATATGGTTTTCATGGTAGTTTATCATCTATATGGGGATGCAGATAAATGGTGGTCATTTATTAAAAACACTAAGGTTGACTAGATAATAGAAAACCTGGAATATTGGGATTTGAAAGAATATTAGATGGAAAAATATTTTACTATCAAATAGAGAGTGGATCTGGAGAGAAAATTATTGAATCTACTATAATAGATGGATGAGAAAGACTCTAAATATGATAAAAATTAAAAGGTTAGAAATACATACTTTGGACTACTTTTCTAACCCATGGATTATGATTGATTATTTCATTAATGGGTTAAATCAATTTCCATTATAGGAATAGGTATCCCAAACTATCACATCATAGGAAGATATATTCTCGCATAATATCCATGAGTAGAATGAATTCTCTAAGTCATATGTCATTAATGGAAAGTATGAGGAGAAGAGAATATTAGTGAAAAGGTTGATTAAATTTAAATAATTTAAAGAATCATTTTTTCCACTTCAGATAATTGTGGGATGAAACACCATGTTCCTTGCCTAAAGGGAATATGATTTTTCTACATGTGTGGATTGAATGTTCACCAGTATTTTGATTGTAGGGGATAAAAGGAAGCTGTAAATGTTCAAGGATTAAACATTTAGGAGATGATGAACTTTATAAATTAATGTCACAAGAGTCAATGAAATATTGGCCCAAATTTAAAAAGAGATTAAGGGAAAACATATAATGATACTACAATTGAATTGGAATAAATAAACTATATGTGTATTGGGATTCATTAATTATTTTATGATATTATTTTTATGATATTAATTATATATATAAGGATTGCACTACATTAATCATTATTTATATATTTGTAAGCATGCATGGTTTCATTAATTTCATTAGTTTATCAAGGTATTCATATAATTGGTATATGTTATTTAGAGATAAATTATGTTTTTAGAATCTAATGTCTAGTTGATTTTGGAAATCTAGTGTCTTTCCTTCAAAAAAATTTGGTTGATGAATATGGAAATACATGTTTTGGATGAGTCTTCAGATTAAAAACATTTATAAAGTATTATGTTAAACATTGAAAATCATTGTTTCATGATAAAATGTTAAATCCTTTTTGGTTTCAAAAAACATTTAGAGACCAACAGAATGTCTTAGGAACCAAATTATTAATTATAATTTTTTGGTGGTAGGAAATATTCTTCTTGAATATTGATCTCCAGGAGTGTCAAAATGAAAAATAAATAGATCAAATTAGAAAAAAATGCAAAGATTATTCTTATGAAATTAAAATAAAAAAATATGTTTATTATTTCATGTGTTTATTAGATGGAGACCCTAAAATAAAAAAAAAACTATTTTGGAACAAAAACATTATCTGTGTACATTTCATTCTGAGAAATCAATGGTCTTTTATCATATAAAAAATTAGCAGTTCTGTAATGTTTATCTTTTAATGACCATGTTCTCTATCACTCTACATATAAAATTATAGATTCAATTATCTTCCATTCTAATTCTTTTACCTCCTTCTAATTTTCTTCTATTCAAAACACTAACTTTGTTACAACCTTCACATCACTCTTCGACATATATTAAGAGGATGTTTTATTAACCATATTTATAATGAGGGTTTCCCACAAAATAATTTTCAATTATAAATCATTGATTATAGATGTGTAATATAAAATTGAGAGGATGAAATTTATTTATGGAGGTGAGAATGAAAAAGCGCATGATTTAATTGTATGCATTTTTTTAAGTTAGTCTTTTTTATAGCTTACATTTCACGCAACACCCACCTTAGTAGTAAAATGGATAACATTTATAACATAGCTGTTAAATTGGTGTGAATGAGTAGTACTAACAAAATTTTTAATAGAATATATATTAAAATTTATTTACATTCAACAAATATATTTGATAGTCAACGGAGAAAAATAAATCCATTAAGATGTAAAAAGTTTATATTTTTTTAAAGGAGGTTTTTTCAACTTTTAATTTCACACCTATTTTAAAAATAATTTTATACACATTTATAAATTACATTTGAAAAAAAAAATTTCTAAATCTGTTATATAAAAATTTACATTAGATAATTTTTTTGGTATTTTTATGATATGTTTAATATTTTTATGAAAAGTATAAAATTATGGATTCTAATTGAAAAAAAACATTCTCTTAAAAATAATATATATTACTAAATTATATTTTTGAGTAGTAAAAATGTACAATTAGATAAATTTTATATCATCTAATAAAATTTTCGTAACATTAATCAACTTCAAATTGAAGTATTATATAAAAACAATTTATTTCTTGAATTTTTTCACAATAATATCATTTTTTCTTACCCCATAAACAAGATTAATTTAAAATTAATTTTATACAATTTTGTGGTCTGAATTTGAACACCTTTATTATTTATTTGACATAATATGTCCCAAATTTCGTAAATATGCCACTTTTATTTTTGGAAAATATAAATTGTATCATTAGTAAATTTTATTACGACATTTATGGGTAAATTGGGTAATTAAGGTTCAAAAAATTATAAATATTATTTTTTCCCTAAGAAAATAAACTTTTTATTGGATGAATGATTATAGACCCGAATTATTATTTATATGATTTTATGCCCAATTGGATCCACATTAACGAATATAGTCATGTTATAGTATTTTATTTTAATAAAAGTTAAATAGGCCTTACCCATGCTTTTAATAAGTATTATAATTTTAAATTGTAGTTATTCAGAACATATCCTTGACAATAAATACTATTTTTAATGACACGTTTTTTTCTCCATCAAGAATATGTATTTTTTATTTTTATAAAATAAATAACTACATTAAATTATTACAAAGTAACGATGCAGTTATTATTTAAATATTGGATATTTTTAAAAATGAAATTAAAAATATTAAAATATATATAATTTCAGATAATTAATGTAATAAATGATTTTTAAAGATTAGTTTGAGATTTTATTTATGTGTTTTAATAATTTTTTCAAATTTACCGTTATTGATGATATTTTCAAAATGGTCAATTAATGAGTAATATCAAAATTTGCATTAATGATATTTTGAAATAAAGAATATTTTATTAAATGATATGGAATCCAAAAATATATATTCTTTGGTCAACATATTTTCATAATGTTTCAATAATAATACATGATTAATTTATAGTAAATATATAATTTTATAGTAACTATATAATCCTTCATAATGTAAATAAACATCTTTTCATGATATGAGATAAAGGTTATATAGCGGTGAAAACTAAAATATAAGTGTACGAATGTGACTTAAAATTGTCTAAAAACAATTGTTTGAGAAGATTCAGACCAAAAAAAATATTTGATTATAAATATATAACATTGGATCTAAATTTAATTAAAAATTAATTTATATTAATTTATTATTTTAAGAGTTTGCAAAAGTGACCCTCCCCTCCATTATAGAAGGGAACCACACACCATAGTATTTCAAAAAACATTGAGCATTCTAGAATTAAAAAACCCTTCTCATTTTTCTTTATAAACCACTTATATTGTTATTGGAAATCCTAGTATTCCTAAAAATACCATAACTAGATCCCTTAATAATTGATCGTAAGTGAGTATCCCAATGAAGAGGTAATCATTTTTACCATTTCAATCAAGTTGTTTTTATCTTCCACTTCTTATTCATGATATTTTCTATTATAAATTAACAAATATAGTATAATACATATTCATATATTTTTTAATGATTCCGGGACAACAATATTCCATGATTTATACATCTTGTGATGAAAGAAAGCACTACGCATGTGTGTGTTCAACATACCATCTCACATCGTGGTGTAATTGTTTTTCACAACCACGTTACAAGGATGTGTAAATGATAGAATTAATGGATATTGATATATAAATATATATTATGAAATTATATTTATTATGTCTTATTAATATACCATCCAATTCCTTACCATTTTACCATTATTGGAATTATACCATCACCCGTGCATACACACAACTTATCACCTTTCTGAATTGATGTGATTAATTATATATGTTAAAAATTCAAGAGTGGTTCATAAAATTAAATTAATAATTATATATATTATATTTTAAAATAATTCTTTTCTATATATTTTGTTTAGATATCATTTGTATGTGACCCAAGACATCCATGAAAACAAATGATGAGAAAAAGATAAGAAATATCACCTGAAACCCTAAAATGAACAACATATTATTAATAATTGATATGTAAAATATTATTAGTAGATCACATATGATATGATATGTATCATTATGATTATTTTATTAGTGAACAATATATTTAAATTCAATATAAATTAGTTTCAGACACATTTGGAGGAAATTGGTATTAAGGTAAGGGATTTTTGCCTCACATTTATTTATCTAGGATACATGTTTTATTCACCATGTATTTATCTTACGTGGTTTATATAATACCCATTTAATATAACATCATTAAACTGATTACATTGATGTAAATTAATGTTTCATTTTAAATCATGGTTCATACAATACAACTGCTTACGTAGTGGTATGTGGTTAATAAACAATCTCGTCATTAATTGATATTATTTCTATTTATGTATCCATTGGGAAATATTTTTATTCCTTGTATTTTTTTTTTCTAAAAAGTGTTCAAAAAGATTTTTTATAATTCTCTTATAAATTTTTATATTACATTTCCCATTTTCATCTTTTATGGAATGGTTTGAAATGAATCTTTTATCATTTTACTAAATGTGGTAATTTTTTATTTTATTGACTGAAATACAAGAGGAATGTGTTTCTAATTTATATAGCTTGTCAAAATTCTTCCACAGCAAAGAAGAATTAATGTTTTTAATATTATTTTAAAATTTAACAAGGTTCGTTCCAAAATAAAATTATCTTCAATAATTTTGGGGCTTTGAAATAAATGATTTCAAACTAAAAACGGTATTTCTCTCCAAAATGATTTAATGCTTTTATTATATTATTTTCGTAAATGTCAATATCTGTTGATGGATCTTATGATTAATTGAATTTGATCTCTTATGATAACATATAACATATTTTATTATATGTTTTATAATTAGTAAGACTATAAGTGTGATATTTTGTATCCTTTTTTGCTTTACTATTAACGTATTCACATTTTATATGATAAATTTTAAATATGAGTTTTTATGTTTTTCATGTTTCACCCATTTAATATGAGATATCCAATAGATTTAGAAAGTTATTGGGTGGGTCCAATATATCACCTCGAAGCATCTACAGGTATCATGAGAGTGACTAGTTTGGGCATTGGTCAAGGCCTTACCCATTTATGTGTGATGTCTTGACCAGAGTATTGACAGTATGTTATGATTATTAACATTATATATTCCCTCATTACGATATTAGTTAATGATATTCCATATGATTGTTTGATTAATATAGAATCCATGTTTATTTTTCATTTTCATGTGAATATTTATATGGTGTTATTATATTATCATTTATTTTTTCCATGTTATGCTCATTATTATGTATAATTTCCATGTGTTTTAGTTATTTACAATACCATAATTGGTTAATCTTATATATAATAGCTTCCACTGTATGTATACCCTTAGTGGAAATTTAAAATCACATATTTATTTAGTTTTCTTCTTCCCTAGGTAGATAAGATGTTTATTATGACTGATATTCAGGGTTAGGATAAGAGAATACTGGTGTTCTCAAGGGATTATCATATATTTTATTTTATACGTTAAATTATAATTTATTGTTCATCTATGTTATATGTCTTCCAAAAATACTAAATTAATTGGTCCTTTGTGATTCAAATCATGTATATATGCCAATGTAATAAAGTGAAGTATTGACATTGAGCTACAGGGGTAGCGGAATTTAACATTAATGTAAAATTAAATAATAAAAATGAAATTATTTTTTATTTTGTATATTAAATATTGTCAGTAATTATGTTATCATATTCATAAATGATTCTATTTTACAATATTCATTGAATATTTATGGGTTTACTAACCGAAACGTGAACAAACAAGAATAAATTGATAATTATAATTTTTAATGATGGTTATTTTGCAATAGTATCATTATAATTGAAGAATAAATCAATTATTTATATAATTCTAATGAATTAAGTCATATATGAATATGTTTTATCAAGTAATAATGAATCATGAAAAAAATACATATGTTACTTTGGGAGGAAAATGTCCTTACAACACAAAGTTTACATTTTCATTTCTAAAAGAATGTGAGGGAATGAAATTGATTAAAAATTTTTTATCTTCATAATAATAATTATGGTATATGAATGACATTAATTCCTCAATTTCACCATATTAATCAATGAAGATATGTACCAATAAGAAATAGAATTTGTCGATTTATGGATGTAGTAGTCCTTTCAACACATGAATGATTGCTTCAATATTCATAATATAAAAACAAAAATTAGGTTAATAGTTATTAAATTAGAAGAATAAATTTAATTATATAAAATTTATGATTTCATTGTTTATAAATTAGAGATATATAATTTAGAAATTATTATATGAAGTAAAATAATTTAGAAAAATTATGTGTACTCACATTGAAATATTTTCATTTTCTATAAATGATTCAGCAGATATTGGGTCATTAATCCAATTTATGATAAAACTAGTATAAATAAAAAGGAATAAAATAGTAAATTAATTATAAATGAAATTTTCCAGGTTGAAACTAAATTTATATATTGGATATGAAGAGGGTGTGAGAAGCACCTTTTTCAGTTGTGTAAATGGTATTTTTGTAATTATCATAACATAATATATAGAGGGAGAATGTTTCACATGTCAAGAAGACTCCATATGAATAGTAATGGATTTTAGGATGATATATGGTTGATAATCCCTTGATAATCCATTTTCTAATATGTTTCAATCATTTTTGTGAGTCCCATACTCTTTAAATTTTTTATTTTACCACTTTCAATTTTTTTTAATAACAATTTTTTCCCTAAGAAACCATTCATTCTGAATCAAAATAAAACGGTCCTTATTAAAAAATTGAGGATTAATGATTCCAAATATGAAATAAATTTTATCACATAAAATTACAATTTTTATGAAATATTGATTATAGAAATAGTGCTTGTAAAACATACCAATTGGTTTCTCGAAAAAAATATACCTTTATGCATGAAATTTATCAATTGAGTAAAATTATCCATTAAATTGATTTTAATGATATAAATTTGTTTATTATAGAGAAATAATTGATTTATATCATTAAAAGAAAACCAAATTAAAATTTTACAAAAAAATAATTGAAAGAATGGCCAAATAATTTTTTATTTGAAAATATTAACAATGTTCCTTAAATTGCAATATTTGGTTTCCTAAATTAATTATATAATTTTTCAAATTTTCATATTTAATTCTTAAAAATATATTTTCCAATTAAATTATTTCTAAACATATAGGTATTTTTTATATGATAACAAAGATAATGATTTTAAAACAAAATTGTTTTAATAAACAATCATTAAAATTAGAAAAATCGCAAAATTTGTTTAAAGAATAATATGATTATTAATAATATAATTATTACATTATTTCTTCATATTTTAAATACTCATACAACATTATTATACTTTTATATAAAATCATAAAATGTAATGAAAAACGATTTTTATAGGAATTTGTTTTCATTATTATTATTTTCAATGAATTTATATCAATTTTTTTATTAATATTACATTAAAATTATAATACATATTATTAATATTTACATCATACTCCATATATATATTTATTTTCATAAACAATTTCACAAAAAATATAAATTTTAGAAGAAAATATATTTCATTCTTAAATAAACATTATTAATTATATAGAAATATTAATTTTATAGAATAATTAATATTAAAAGTGAACATTAATTTATTTTTACATGTAAATCATATGTTTCCCTGTTTTTTACCTTCTCATTTTATATATAAATTTTAGTATATATATATTACTTCAGGAATGGTTTTGGTTTGTAGTTTTATGTGAAGAAAACTATCAACTTGTTTTTATTTAAAAGAAAAATTATATTGTAAAATCTTATGGTGGTACATTCTCCTTCATAAAATAAATTTAACCCTAGTAATGTAAATTATTACCTTATAGTGAATATACATAGGGGTGACTATAATATTAACATGCAACATGATATAATTTATAAATATATATTATCCCCACAATCATATGAACTATATCTTTCTCCATATACTAGGATTATCCGTAATATTTACTTTTCTCTCTAAACATTTAATCCTAGATTCCATTTTTAATAAATATAATGTTCTATATTATAATATTTTCATATAGTGGTTTTTCATAACCATACTTATATTGATATACGATCTACGGTTGAGAGGAAATGTGGTTTCCTTATTTCAAAATTTTCACTATGTTGAGAGAACAAATATACAACCAAAATCACTTTAAATTTATCTAATATAAGGATAATATAACATTCATGATCCATTATACAGCATACCATGAAGAATATTCTCCTTCCTTGGATACTATAAATCTATAACCATATGTTTTTATTTCAATAACTAATCGTTGATTAAATATTGTAGGATATATGACATGTACAAATATAGGGTGAAAAATAAGTGTAAATAGAACAAAAAAAATATCACCATATAATTTTTATATTAGCTATAGAAAATAAATTTTATTTTCCCCATAGTATATGAGGTTTTTAGTTTCAATATTCATCTTATTCCCCTGGATTAGTGCACTAGTGTTCTTAGTTTTGAAATTCCTCACATTTGAAATATCAAATTTCTAGTGGATTCTAATTAAGGGAATTATTTTCCGTATTATTTTAAGTAAACTATTTAATTTTGAAGGATTTTTTTTACTATCCTACTACACCATAAATAATATATTTTCTACATATATTGAGACATTAACAATGGTTTCTCTTCCTTCTTTTTTAACTCGATGGTGCTTGAATTTTTGTTCCATAAATATATTCATCACTTGAACTTATTCACGATTTCATACATCATTTATTTGGTGGTCTTCTATAATCAACTAAGTCCACATTGGGAATTATAATTTTTGATTTTTATTTTGGAATTATTACAAGTATTTTCACTCAATCAAATTTATCATTAGTTTTACTATTCGAAACATCTATTCGTTTTCCATGGAATCCAATTTCAACTTGATTAATTTGTATTCAAACATTAAAAAAATAGTAAGTGGTTATTGTGAGTGATGATAAATTAAAATAATAATATTATTATAATATTTTATCTCATGAAAATAAAAGATATTAAACTATTTAACTCTTTGAAACCATCACATTAGCTTTCAGTTAAATCTAAATCACTTTTGGTTCAATCTAAATTTATACATGTTTGGCTATCAAGTACTTAATAGACTAATTACATAACCTGAAAAATAAATTTAAAAATATCATAAAGTTAATGTGATTGAAAAAAATAGATCCTCAGGAAGTGTCAAACCTAGTTGAAATTTTGGCATATTTTGCATACACTATGTGACTATAAAGTTAAAAATAAATATCCCCTCCCAAAATTACTATCCCTAGAAACAGTTGTTCCAAATCCTACATCTACATATAGTATCGTGAAATGTTTGTTATTTATACAATAACCACTGAGTCACAACATTATAAAAGTTTGGGGATGATATCATATAATTATTAAATTACATATTATTCTCCCTTAGTCATTAAATATATTTATTTAATCGTTATCCACAAAAAATAGGCTAATCCAAAAAAACCAAAATTCTATTTGATTCAAAAAATAATTTACAAATAAAAAAATATATTTATTTCACATAATAATGAAAATTTAATCATCATATCTAACAAAAATATCACACAAATTAAAAATCATTTTTTTCTTTTTTATTTTTGGTACCACAAAAAAGACTATTCATTTTACCTAACTTGTGAACACTTATCCCTAATTAATCTATTATATACCTTGAATTAGATTTCCCATAATTTATAATTATTTTCCTAATCGGGGGAAGGGAATAATAAGAAATCAAGGAACTCAAATTTTTTATAAGGTGTTATTATTAACATGTCATCAAGGATTTAATACTATGAATTATAGAGAACATTAGAAGAGGATATTTATTATTAACAATAATATAGAAAAATATGATTTGTTCATAAATCATGATGTAAGGACATGTAATATCAAATTAAAAAACGTATATAATGAGATAATAGTGTGTGGCGTTTATAAAAAGACCGAATAATGAAATGATATCCAAAATTCTATGAATCCTAAATATTAAGAAAAAATAAAAAGATTACATCAAAAAAAGAATAATTCAAGGATTACTTCTAAGAAAATCATAGTAGATAGAGTCCAATGGTATATTGTGTTTACTATCTATTCCATTTCATATTATTGCATTCCATTTAAATATTTACCCATTGAATTAGGTGGAAATATATTTCTAGGAACATCCATTAGAAAACATTGTCTTCCTAGTCTAAATGCCTATATACCATACATAGAATCTCATGTGATGAAATCAATACCCAATGTCATATAGGTATATATAATTATGCACACTCCCATCACATATTATAAATCATAATATGTACATACATTTTTATGTAACGTATGAAAAGAAAACAATAGATAATGAATAATTCTGAAAAAACCCTGTAGAAAGATGTGGGTTGGAAAATATTATTTTAAACCATAAGTAGAGGCTGTATAATAATGATTCCCTAGAGATGAAGGAATTTAAACTTTCTATATGTTCTTATATTATGATATAAATATTGGGTTTGAACATTTAGTTAAAATTTTGTAAAATTATTGGGAAGGATTAGTGAGAAGTAAGAAAAAAAAGAAACACATATGTGATGTATTTAGATATGATAACATGAACCATTATGGTGAAAATATAATATTATTTCCATTTATATCTGAAATTATCTATAATTGTTTTCTATAAAATAATTCTGGTTAGTAAAAATCAATTCTTGAGGAATTATTTATGGAGGGGTACTTATTATGAAAAAATATATTATTAATTTCTCTTGAGTTGGGTTTACTTGAGAGTGGGAATATTGAGGGGAACATAAAATATTAATTAACAATAATAAAAAAGTGAAACAAAATTGGTATATATGAATGTAATATATATATAAAACCTATAGAATAAATATACATTGACCCTTACATTACATACATTAGAATTACATAACTTTTGTAGAATATATAAAACATTTTACAAATAGTTGACCAATGACCATATTAGTCTAGATTGATTTGAAACATTGAAACATAAAACCTAGTAAATAAGATAATGACATTGTCTTTTTCTAGATTATTCATTGATATAACCCATATTAGACAAATCATACTCTACAAATATCTTCATATCAAAGGAATGGAAACATAAAAAGGAGTGAGATCATATTTTTAATATGGTTAAACACGGGAGATATGTAATCATAAATAGGAGAATAGTTGTATGAGAATGTGATCTTAAAATTAGAAAATCATACCCTGAATTTCATGAGATTATAAATATTAATCATTGAATAAATATAGGTATTTATTATGAAATTAATCATAAGGAAATAAATAACATAAGACTTGAAATCATATCATTTGAAAAATATTTGGAATTGTGGCATACACAAATGAATATGAAATGATTTCCATAGTTTTCAACGAATTGTTACCATGTTCATCTTAGTATTATGGGTTCAATCCCCACATAATCATGGTAGTCATGGTTAACTGTCATGGACATCTTAGTAGTCATTGTTCACTCCCCAGACCATATTATTCTATATCATGAGATCTAAATCATTACCCAATGCATTATAGGGAGATATGGGTCCCGCCCATCACATAATAAAAGCATGCATATATGTTCCAAAAACAATAACAAAAAATATCATAACCCATGAACTGAAATGGGTAACATAATCATCTAATCATATCATAAAATGTTGAAAAAGTAACATGTTTCATAATCATTTCCTTAAAATCATAACCTGTGAAAAGAAGTGGGTTTAAAAAGTATATAACCTGTGAAAGAGAATCAAGTTTTAGAAACATCTTTCCGTCAAAATATAACCCATTCAAATAATGAATATGAATGGAAATATTGAATCATTTACCAAGAATGGAATTATTTAAAGCAATAAATTTCATCTTATATGTGAAATGATATTTAAATATCTTTTAAAAACATTTCTTAGGGAATATATCCTTTCATCATTGAATATCTTTTGGAAATCATAATAATTTATTTAAAAAAATTCTTGGATAATATATTTAAAAACATATAAATGATGCATTAAAAGACATAAAATAATTTTAAAATCCTTTTTCCAATAAAATTTTATTCAAATACAATTTGAATCAATTTTTAGTACATTTTTTGAAACATGGATTTTGAAATGAAATAGATTTCTAACCAAATAGAGAAATATGGTAAGGGAAAAATATTTCATAATTATATTAAGTACCAAAAATTTGGAAAATGGTTCAAATACAGAGATATATATTGGATAAATATAATATAATAAAACTCATTAGTTTTATTGAGTTACTGATCAAAGTATTTCATTATTGAAATCATAGTAAAAACAGTCTTAATAAATGATGAGATTGTTTGAATAAACTCTTACAACTTGGTAACTTTGAATCATAATCCAAATTTAATAAAATGAAATTAAATGGAGCCTAAAATATTATGATATATAATTATATTCATGATAAATGTAAATTAAATGCATAAACACCTTGTAAAATAACAAACGTTCATAACAAGACATGTGTCATAAAGAAGGAAAAATGACAGAAAATTAACTAACATATTTAGTATATTTTTAATCTATAAAACAAATGAAAGGGATTTCATAAATTTTTTATATAAATGCCCATAAATTTAATTATAATTATAATATAATACATTCATGGGAATTATATACACCACAAAAATAATATTAGTGGTGAATAAGGCATGTATCTCATAAAAATTAAAAATGACATGATATTCCCTTACCTTTTGTGTTGACTCTCATTGTACTCATTCCAAGCTCCTATATAATGAATATAATTTTATAATGAATATTTTATAAAACAATATTTTTAGATAAAATAACACATATTATTTTATTGTTAATTTATATTACACTCTAATTAAGAATTCTAGGTTAAGGTTTCAATTCGGGTAAAATCTGATTTATACTTCGTACATGTTTTGACTTAATATTCTTAATTTTATTACTCAGATAATAATTAAAATAATTTAAAATATTAAAAAATTATATAAATATAATTTATATATAGTATATATTAATTTTTAATAATTTATGAAAAATATAAATATGAAATGGAATACACTGTTCATGGAGATGGTTGACCATACAAATGCATGAATGTCGTTTATGTTTTATTATTGCACTAAAAGAAATTAAGTAAATGAAATAAATTTATATATGTATATAATATCATTAAAATATAATTATCATCTTTTATAAGTAATATTTTTTCTTGAAAACTATAATTTAATGTTTCTATGTAATGTGTGAATGAATCACATCACTTTGAGGAGGCAGTAGTCCACATGTCAAGAAACAATGTTATCATATTTAAAAAAGATGGAATTTATAAAGCTATGTGTTATTAAATAATTATAAAAGAATAAATACATTTTAAATATAATATAAATCATATATTAAAATATTTTCCATCATAATTACCAATAATGAATGGCGGAAAATTATAACTGAACAATCCTCATTTCTTGTGGTGGTAGTTCACCATACACAAGAATTATTTTTTTGTACCCATTAGATAAAAGTGGGTGAATGTGTATGTAGAAACATTAGAATAAAAAAATATGAATTTTTTTAGGTTAATGGAATTTTAGTATAATCATGGAATATTAAGAGTTTATGGGGGTGTAGAATGTAAATAAATCTAAGGAGCTTGATGAAAGAGGTTACCTCTTCTTTGGGTATCTTCTTTTGGTATTCACAAAAGGGCCTCCTTGGATGGATTTATGCCCAAGGGGAGGCTTCTAAGATTAGGGGATGGATGTTGAAGAGATATTTGGGAAGATATTTGTTTAACCAATGTGCCTTGAGCGGTGTGATGATGTGGAACAAGAAGAGGCATTTTTATATTAGAAGAGGAGTAAAGGTCTTATAAATTTTGGAAAAGAGAGTTTCACTCACATTTTATTAATTGAATGTGGTTAAAATAAACGTAAATGTTTTAATAAAGGTATAATTAGGTTAATATATATCAATACTATGGTTTTTATATAACTGTCTAGGTTATTTTATGTGTTATTTTTAGGTTTTATTTTATTGTCATGTTATTTTTCTCTTAATTGAAAAAATTAAAATTAATCACGTTCACTAATATTTTTGTTAACAAAATATATTGATCTAATTAGAAATTTTAAATAATTATTTTTCAAAGTATGTAATCCATTTTACCTAAGTTCAATGACATAAGTAGTATAAATTATTTTAAATTTAATCATGTTTAAGGGACAACAATACAGGGTTTTAAAGTAAAAATCATCAAAAGTTTGATAAGTTTATATATAAAAAATCATAGTAAAATTGGTAAAAATAACCTAAATTGGATTAATGGATATAAATATAATATAATTATACATTAAAACGAAATTAAAAAATAAATAAATTATAGAAATAAATTAGTTTAGTTTTTTTTTGAATTAAAATCCAATATTATTCAATGTTCATCCAAAAATGCAGTTTCATAGAAAAATCCCAGAAGTAAAACCTTTGCTATATTTGGCCTTTTAAATTATAAAATGATGTTTAATATATAAAATTATTTTTTTAAATTTTCATAAAATTAAACGTATTTTTTAGAAGGACATGAAATGTAGTTCTTTTGAGAAAAATGTATTTTTAGACATATAATGGATTTACAATAAATTATATTTTTATCATAATTTTGATTTAATTATTTAATAAAATTATAAATTATATTTTATAATTAGTCATTATTATTCATATTATTATTTTTAATGATTAGGTTATCAATATCCATTTTAAATATTTATAACGATAAAATATTGCTTCATAGAAACTCAGTGTTACAAGTAATGTACAACTAGTGGATGTTTCTTGTAGCTCAATCCAATTAAATTCCATGTGAAAAAGGTTTTTTAATTATTTAAATGATTTTCCTCAATGAAAATTATTTTATTCGAGAAAAATAGGTCAATAAAAATTTAGGGTGTCACATTTTACCCGCCATAAAATGAATATTTCCCTCAAAATTCTTCAATTGTGTAAAAAATGAAGATTCTTATGCTTCATCACGTCATAAAGTTCCCACATATCCTCATCTAACTGGTTATTTCTATAAAAACAAGGAATTGGTGAGTGGTCTTGTTTCATTGAACATTTTTTGTACAATATAGAATTTCAACTGGTAGTTTCTCATAAGAAAGACTTTTCTCCATCATTCTGACCTTTTTTTAAGTAGATGTGAAGGTTCATATATGTACATTCTTAGCAGAGGTAAAAACAACACATCATGCACTTGAGAGAGATTTGGAGGAAGAACAAAGGAATAAGAAATTGTCCTGATATAATCAATAATTTCAAAGGGACGAATATACTAAGGTGTTAATTCATATTTATTTCCAAACCTCATAAAATTATTCCGTGTGTATATTTATAGAGATTCATTCTCTCTATATTAATATTTTAGAGCATTCCAATGGTCATCAGCATAAATTTTAGGCTGAAGTTGAGCTTCCCTGATATGCTGTTGAGTTAATCTAATATTCTCTTACATTTTTTCTATGATCTCAAGTACCAATATATTTCTTTCTCCAATTTCATCCAAGGACTTTGAACCACTTCATTTCTCCCCATATATGGATTTATAAGGTCCCATCTGAATGCTTGAGTGAAATATATTTTTATAAAAAAACTCTACTTGAGGAAGGTTTTGATCCCAACCACCTTCAAAATCTATTAAATAAGATTCTGACATATCATGTTGGGTTTGAATTGTTATTTTAGACTAAAAATATATATAAGGAATATTAAAAGTGATGAAACTCAATTCTATATCATGTTCTTGCTACGTACCTTACCAGAAAAAAGTTGTAAACTGTAGATCCTAATATGATACAATGGAATGTGGTAATCTATAAAACCTTACCACATACTTAATCTATATCATTACATGCTGATCAAGAGAGAATTATTCTCTCTTAGAGATAAAGTGTGCTGAATTTGTGTTGTTATCGAATACTTCCCTTATAATGTTAAACCCTTTAGAGGTTTTTGGGACTGAAATGAAAAAATATAGAGTATTTTTCTCCCATTTCCATATTAGTATGGGTAATGGATACAACATCCATTTATAATTTTTCCTTTCATCCTTAATTTGTTTTTATACCATGAAAATATATTCAAACACTACAATATATCTATTTATTGCATCCCACTGGAAGTGTTCTTTCAAATCCCTATAATCTTCATACTTACAGGATGAATATAGAATAAAGATCTATGGGCTTACCCTAATATATCATTTATGAAATCTATTATTGACGGAACACATACACAGTTCATGAGTAGTATCATTCCATCATGGTCAAGTATAAACTCATGAACATATCTATATTATTTTATCTCTAAATATTTTATATATGCCTACATAATATTAACAAGGATAGTGGGGTGAACCTTAATTTAAGAAAATTAAGATTTTCTCCTTTTAATCATGATTTCTGGATCTATTTTTTGAATATCCTAGAATATTAGATCCATTTTTATCCTCATCATTAATAATATATCATAATCCTTTTGACACGAAGAATCATCCATGTTGCTCGCATTCCTAGGGTGGTAATGTATTGAGCAGTCATAATCCCGTTGAAAATCTAACTATATTGTTTTTCACATGTTCAACTCCTTTTGTGTGAATAAATATTTCATACTTTTATGATATATATATATATCACATTTTTCTTTAATAGAAAATTCAGCCATATCATTTATGAAACAATTACTGCTACAAACTCCAAATCACGAGATTGTAATTTTTCTCATGAATATACTAATTTAGTGATGCATAAGAGATCACCATTTTATTCTACATAGAGAACATAGCAATCACTTCTTGGATTCACCACAATAAATTACAAACACATCTCCACAGTAGGATAATGTATGCATAGTAGAACTGTCTAACCTTATCTTTATTTCCTTACAATATTCCTAACATTCATCTATCCAGATTTACATGACACCCTTTTAATTTATCATGGTCATAGAATGATATATTTGTGATAAATTATCCATAAAATATTGATAATATCTATCTAAACAAATATATATACGTTTATCAGTCACTGTATAATAAAATGAGGCTTCGACCCCAACCTTTAAACAAAAAATCGATTCCATAACTTTTATTGAATTACTTCTTGGTTATATCCTTATTATTGACCCTCAATTACTGATATCTAGAATGAAGGCCAATATTGGAACATATTGATCTCTATGTAGCTGATCAATCAAGTCATCAAAATGGTGGATATTATACTTGTTCATGATGATGATATTGTACAACTACCAAAAATCAAGGCCAACTCACATCGATCCATCTTTATTTTTTACAAAAAGAACAGTTTCACCCCAAGGAGACACAAATGGATAAATTAATCCATTATCATGGTTTACATGGAGATTCTTCTTCAATTATTGAATTTTAATCAGGGGAATTATATAGAGAGTCATTTAAATTTGTGTGGAAGTAGGTATGAGTTCTTTTGAGAACTCAACATCACATTTTGCGGGATGGCGAGGAAACTCTTCTA
Organism: Viscum album; assembly: GCA_963277665.1. Classification (NCBI taxonomy): domain Eukaryota; kingdom Viridiplantae; phylum Streptophyta; class Magnoliopsida; order Santalales; family Viscaceae; genus Viscum; species Viscum album. The sequence continues at coordinate 729,098,358 of OY728143.1, read as the reverse complement.
CAAAGATATCCAGCAATTCCTGAACAATAATCATATCATAGATATCAATTTTTTATACAACCATTAATGATAAAAAACCTTCTGAATGATAATTAATAAAAATAAGATAGATGTAGAATCTACAAGTTCATAATTATCATCACACTGATGGTTGATTATAATAGGTTTTGAAATACAAAATGTAACATTCCTTCCTTTACATTTGATTTTGGATTTATGATGGGAAATCCATTCCATGTATAGGATGACATTAAATTCAACCATAAGAATAATTCCATGATTTGTAGGAAGAACATTCCAATAAACATCTACTAGAGAGGAATTTTATACTTGGTATGAAATCATCATACCATTACAGGTGTTTACTTCTGCTTCAAAATATAATCATTTTGGTTTAATCTTTAAACCGTTAGAAAAATCCTCATATATGAAAGTGGGGGAAGATTTATAATCAAAAAACTCATTTTAAATCTATAGTGGATGGTAGGTGCACCATTAACCACGTATTTTTTTCACCCCTTCATAAATATTGATTACATGAGATTTTTTCATGTCACTTGGCCTAATAGGTTACTGATGTTGATTATAATCACTAAATGTTAGGTTTGGTAATTATTTGGAATAATTCCCATTTTTTTACAGTTGTATCAATAAATCGTGGGTGGTGAGTTTTGTGCTGCATTTTTTCTAATAAAACTATTAGCAAACAAGTTCCCATCAATTTAGAAATCAAATTATTTATGGACATCCTAAATCATTTTTCAGAACCATTATGTAATTTTTCTTCATGTTTCATCCCACACATAGATCAAAATAGAATGAACATATTATTCCCATTATTGATTTTAAATTTTCCTTTAAAATACATATTTAATTTCTTATCAAAATCATGGGATTTATACGTGACTAAAACCACTATTTCATCATTTATTGCACATAATATAGTATCATAGTAGCTACTAATATCTATTATTAGAAACGCCATTTTGAGACTTGTATTTAAACCACTGAAGAACCATTCATCTTTGCATTCAGGTTAGATGATAATTCCTGAAAAGTACACAACATGTCTTGTGATGTTATCCTCATAGGTACCAGTAGATTCATTATTCCATTACATCAACTTAAGGAATTATTTCACCATATTCCTATAATGAATATAAAAAAATACTTATTGAACATTAATTTTTTGAACTCATCTGAACCCATAGATTAGATTTCATCATATTTATTCATATCACTAATTGGAGTCCACAATTGGTTCACTTATTCATCAAATGAACAAAAAACTAGAATGACTTTCTCAGGCTCCAAACATTAGGGGATTGAAGATAACGTTTCAATATTACTGATCAATTTTTTAGAAATAAGTGGATCTGAAGACCCACTAAAAGAATGTGGAAATTTATTAATGATGGAATGAAGTGTGTTTTTATATCCTCTTCTCATTTGGAAGTCCACTATGATTAATTACTTGAGAAATATATGAGAGAATAGAAATAAGATTTTGTATTCTAACATCCATAGTATTTGATTGGTTCGGATAAAAATGGTTTCATTAACTATTGAAATCACCGTTAATGTGATTCCTTTTGGTTCTGGCCATTGACTAAAACCAAAAGAATAATGTAATAAATATTTATCATAATGAGGAACCAAAAAAATCATGATAATTCAATTATAGGATTTCTAAATTATGAAACATTCATTAATTTATGAACCATAATGTTTTTCCTATGCTATTTGAAACCAACTTCTACTTAAATCCATCAAGATGGTTCATAAAGAGTTTGTTAATTTACAATGTATATCCCATGGGAGTGTTAAACTAGGTGTATAGCAAGGCCCGATGTCATGTGCTATGTCACATTAAGTCATAACCAACACACATTGACAGAGTTGTTACTTCTATGTACATATATTATAGGTTCACATCCTATTATAGTATCTAGACACAGATTTATTGTTAGTAAAACTCTAACTCTATCCTTTTCCAAAAATCTAAGACTTTTTCTTATAATTTTTCTTATCCTTATACTATTCCTTATATATAACATTATAGTTCTCACTAATTTTTTATCCTCATAAATTCTAATGTTTATCTTTTTTTTGATACATAGAATAACTACCCTCTCATTTCATATAGTAATATCACATAATAGTTGAGGAATACATAAAAATGTATACTAATAGATGCCCAAATACCACATTACTCTAGTGAATTTGGAAACATTAAAACAAAATCATTGGATTATAAGTGAAATAAATTAGCTACCACTATTTTGTTCATGACTAGAACCCTTTTTATACACATTGTCCATAACACATATATTCATAAACTATGAAAGGAAACATAAAAAGGGATGTGATCATAATCTTAGTCAGGGTAATCAAGGGATATATTTAAGAATAAACACATGAAAAGGGGTATGAGAATGTGATGATATCATTATAATATCATACCCAGCATGCTACACTATCATAAATATGAATCATGGAATAACCCTAGTAAATTCATGAGACAAGAATCATAAAGAAATTAATCATACAAGACATAAAATAATAACATTATAATATTATATGAAATTTTTACTAACACAGAAGCTTATAAAACGATTTCTATAGTTGTCAAGGAATTCTTTCCATGCCCATCATAGAAGAATGGGTTGAATCCCTATACCATCGAGGTAGTCATGGTTCACTCCCATGTCCAAATTAGTTTTAAATATTTTCTCCAAAGACAATCTTATTCGATCTCATTAGAAATAAATCTTTTTGAATTTCAATGGAGTGAGATATAGTTCCCACCCATCTCATAATGAAATAATACATACATGGTCCAGACAATAATAACAAATCATATCATAACCTATGAAATGAAACAAATATCATTAACAAGTAATCTAATAATAACCTATGGAAAAAAGATAAATTTTTCATAATCATTTAATTAAAATTATAACCCGTTGAAAGAAATGGGTTTCGAATGAATATATCCCTTTAAATAGAAATGGGTTTCACAGAAAACATTTCATTAAAACACAATCAATTCATAAAAGGAATATGAATGGAAATATTAAATAATTTCTATATAAATTCATGAGTAACACATCATTGTACATATTTAAGGGTAAGATATTTAAAAAATTATTTAAAATCAATTTATTGAGGAAAATATTCATTCTCTTTTGAAAAATGCAATTTAAAATCAGAATACATTATTTAAAATATTATCTATGAATATAGACATAAAAATTTATAAATAACGTTTTGAAAACCATATAACATTTTTAAAATCGTTTTTCCTTCAAATTTCCTTTTAAATATAATTTTAAAATTTTTCAAAAACATTTTTTTAAACATGGGTTTTGAAATAAAACTGATTTCAGATCATATAGAGAAATACGATCACAAAAAAAACATTTTCACAATTATCTTAAGTACCAAAGAGTGGGAAAGTATTAAAAATAGATAGAAATATCTTGAATAAATATAGAATAATAAAAATCATGAGAGTTATTGAGATATAGAACATAATATTTCTTCAGATAAATTATAGTCATAAACTATCTCGATAAACATTGAGATTATTTCAATAAACTCTCACCACTGGGAAAATTGGAATCACAATCCCCATGTAAGAAATTGAAATTAAATAGAGCCTAAAATATAAGGTAAAATATTGATATTCATGATATATAATTTTAATTAAAATCATATACCTACCATAAAATAACATAGGTACATAAAAAATCATGTGTCTCAAATAAGGAAAATTGAGGCAAAATTACTTTTCCAATTTTGTAACATTTTAACCATAAAAATCATAATTGAATTATGAAAAAATGGATATCAAATACAAATAAATATTATTTTACTAACAATATAATATATCTATTTTTAAAATACACACCGCAAAAAATAAATGAGTCATGAATTCGACCTATATATTATGGAAATAAAATGTGAGATGAAAATCAATTACATTTTGTCTTGAATCTCTTAGAACTCAAAAAATCACCCTGTATAATAAATATAAATTAATTTTAACTTTTTTAAAGAACACTATTATTATATCTAATAACATATAATAATTTTTTTTGAATTCATTTTAGCCAATCATTTACAATTCTATGTTAGGGTCTTACTTCGTGTAATATCGACTTTTTTCATTGTACATTTCTTGACTTATTATCCATTATCATCTTACATAGATCATTAATTAATTACATAAATAATTTAAAACATTATATAAATTTCATATGTATTCATTATATATTAATTTATAATAATCTCTAAAAATGGGAAGATAAAATGGAATGCACTGTTCGTGGAGATGGTAGGTCATACAAAAGGAATTGCATTATTTCAGTTTTTTTATCAAATTGAAAGAATGTAAGTAAATGAAATATATGTTTATTTTTATATAATATAACTAAATTAGAATTATAATGCTATATATATTATATATTTTCACTAAAAACAACCTTAACTCATTCCACGTTATGAGTGAACGAGTCACGTCACTTGGAGGAGGTCGTAGTCCACATGTCTTGAAACGATGTAATCATATTTAAAAAATATGGAGTGTATAATGGTACGTGTTATAATATAATTAAATAAGAATAAATACATGATAAATATATTATATATCATATATTAAATTATTTTCTGTCATATTTCCCAACCATGTAAGGTGGTAAATGAAAAATAAACAATAATAATTTCGTGAGGTGATTGTTTTCTGTTCCCAAAAACAGTCTAGTTGTAGCTAAATGATGGAATTGTGTGTATTTTTTGGAAGAAATATTTGAATTAAAACATATCAATATATTTATTATTTAGGTATTTTATTATAATAGTGGAATAAATAGAGTTTAGGGGTGTATATTAGAAATAAAACAGAAGGTATTGAGGGAAGATATTACCTCTTCTTTGGTAAACTCTTTTTGGTTATCAAAAGAGGAATTAAATAGATGGAGTTATTTACAAGGTTAGAAATATAGGATTAGGGGTGGGATGTTGAAGCTCTATTTGGGAAGATATATATTGAGACAATTTGGATTTAGATGGTTGGGGAAGTGGGAGGAGAGGAGGCCTTTTATATTGGAGGTGGAGTTTCACTCTTATATATTTTATAAATGGGAATTCCAACCATGTTTTTACTATTGAAACTAGAAGTAATAATAGTCCCAATTTATGGAAATGGATTACTGTGTCAAAATATGTAAATACAATTGATTTTTTTAAATTATTTAGGTCTTTTTGTGACTTATGTATAGGTTCTAGTTATTAGTTAAGATAATTTATCCCTTAATAGATATAATTTATTTCAATCACTTTTTGTATTATTTTTCGTCAAAAACTAAGTTGATCATATTATTGATTTTACATAATTATTATTTTAAAATATTTAATATGTTTTACATAATTTCAATCAAATATGATGAAAAAATAATTTAATATTAATCCCGTAGATGTGATGACACTGTTGGTTTTAAAAGTGAAAATGAAAAAACATTTTCTATGTTTTTATATCCAATTGTAATGTGAAATATGTTATAATGACATAAATTGGATTTATATATTTTTTATATATAATTATTTTTTAAAACCAAAGAGAAATATTATTTATGTATACAAATTAATATGAAAAAAAAATTAGTTTTGAAATACAATTCTGTATTTTTCACTATTAATCATAAAAATGAAGTTTCTTAGAAAAATACCAAAAAATTACACTAAGATAATATTAGCATTATAAATTTAAATTTTTTGATTATTTTAAAAAATTTAATATCTTAATCTATCTAAAATTAAATTTATTAATTTTGACATGAGTATTGGAAAATAAGTTCATTTGAAAAAAATAGAATTTTAATAACATATGAAGACTTTACTAAATATTATATATTTCATTATAATTATATTTAATTTATATAAAACTCTTAGAAATAATATTTGAAAATTATTTATTACTTTTTAGATCAGTATGGTAAAAATATGGGTTATAAATATCATTTTTAATAAATACACCATTAAAATGGTGTTTCGTAGAAACTCAGGGTTCCGTGTAAAGTACACCATGTTGGATTTGAGTAGAGTTAAATTCAAGTTGGTGCCATGTGAAATGAATGATTGAATTATTGAAATATAATAAATCAATGAAAATTAATTCATTTGAGAAAAAGATATCCAGAATAATTTATGGTATTATAAAATATGTCAAGAAACTACTTGTTGAGGCCTGAGACACATCTACCATAAGACCAACTGATGTATGCTAGGGGATGGTGACTTGCTGAATGAATGCATACCATAATCGTGAAATACATTTGAATAAAGTACTTGTATCCTCATAAACACCTTTAGGACCCTAAAATGTTGAAATATAATACCAATAATAGCAATCCTTTCATATTTCTATAATCCCACAATTATATTATGAAATAATGCAATTTATAGTATAAAGGGGTCCAAATACAGGACCACACATAAATGGAATAAAGTATGACCTTATCAGATGTTGGGGACTATAACCAAATAAAGCACTAATATACAGTTATGTCTGCCTCTTACAAAATAGGTCTACCAACTCCAGGTCCACCAAGGACTGTGAAAATCTATGTTATATGAATAATAAATGACATGTACGGTTGGATCCCATGAAGCATTGAGTATAAAAATACACAGTAAGTCATAGTGAAATAACCAAAAAAAATTAATCCTAAGTAGTAATCTAACCAAGGTTTTATCAAACAGAAAGTGAATTACAAAATAAAACATCCAAATACACTCAAAGAAGACAAACTGTCTAAAGGTAAGGTCAAAATGACTTTCCCATCACTGGATTTTTGGAATAAGGTTCCGTAAAAAACTTGTTAGGGAGAACACACATCCCGAGCTATATTTCTATATATGAAACTCATCATATACGCCACACTTGTAACACCCTGAGATTTTATAAGATATATTATTTTTAATTTCTTTGACTTATTCTATTATACACTACACCAGGATTAGCTTGTACTATACGCAACACCGTATTAGCTTGCTGTATACGCAACACTATTCTTGGCTCGTGTTACACTGAATTTCAAGTTCGTTTAATGGAATTTATTTTATGCAACATTAATTATATATTTTGTTTAATAAGTTTTGATTCTATTATACGCAACAGCAAACAAAGCTTTCACCACACGCAGCCTTGAATTGGCTTGCATTATAGGCAATCAAGACCTTCCTCGATAGCGTGTATAGTACGCAATAACAAGTTTCAATAAATGAGTTATTATTATAATATTATTATGATCTATCCATTATGAATAATATTACCCAATTTTTGAAATTTTATAAATTTAATTTATCAAAATGGACTTCATTTTTGGATTTGGAATATCAAAATTAGCCTAGGGTAAATTTTTGGTACTTTTCTGAAAACATTCAATTTTTGTTGAATAGTGAAAACACAGGGTTAATATTTAAGAACCGACTTTTTATTTAAATATTTATTTATTTTATTTAAATTTATTTTGGTCAAAATTGATACATATTACCTATATATGTTCAATGTAATTCATTTGAGTCATTTTATAATAATTTTAGATATATAAAAATTTTATTGTACCTTTCACCGTCTTTTACCCACCTCCTAGAAGAATTTGAAAATCTACAAAAAACATAATTTTATCGCTTCTATGAGTGGAATTTTAAAAATTCGAGAGACACTATTAATATAATGGACTAAAATTTGGGTCAATAAGATAAAAATAATTTTTGGTGAATAGTAACTTTTTACTTTTATTTACCACGGTTAAAAGTAAACAGTGTAATTAAGTGTAAAAACCGATATTATTATTACCCTAACACATTCCTAATTCTATTGGATAAGTGTAATTTGACCAAAAAATATCCTTAGTTATAAAATATTACCCTTTAGGTCCACTTGGATTAGATTAGGACAATTATTATTATTTTATAAAAAGAAGAGTTAAAATAGTTAAAATCAAAGTTTAATAACTAAAACATTTTTAATATGGGGATATACATAAGATAAATTAGAATATAAGTATTAATTAGAAAGATACAAATATTTCCTACATAATCGTATTTTATTTATAATTTTTAGACATTAAATAATTTAATTTATTTATGACACAAAGATGATGTAGTAATTACCTTATTATGAAATATTAACATAATCCATGTTACAAATACATAAATAAATGTAATTTGATACATTTTATGAATTCCACTAATTTTATAGGTTAATATTAGATGTTATTATTGATTAAATTAACTTTTTGTGAACAAATCACGCTTTTATGAGTTTTAAAAAAATCAATTACCAAATAGTGTCAAAATTGACATAAAATAGTTTTTTAAAAAAATATTATATTATTAATTGTTTTTATATTCCTAAAAATATAAGGATCATCCAAATGACTTAGATAAAGTTATATATATTAATAATTAACGACTTGAAGTTAGTTTTACTTGTTATAGTAAGTTTATTAACCATATAATGTATGAATATAAAAGACACGGTAAAGGTTAAATTATTTAACTTAGAGCTAAATCTAAATTATAATGTTCAAATAGTGACCTAAACTTGTATAAAACCTATTGGTTGCAAGTATTTCGACCCATCCCCACTTTATATTTGATATAAATCAATTTTGATCTATTATAAACCAAATATGACTTTATTATAATATAATATTTTAAGTTTTTCCAAAGGTGCCCCTCTCTTCCCTTATAAAAAGGGCACCCATTCCCCCTTCTCTTCACACCGTTTGGAGCCTTGAAGCTCGGACAAACCCTTAAAATTTACCTTATAATCTTCCCTAGAAATATTATATAGGTTCTGGTTTCCTCAAACGACCAACGAAAGTACCTTAAGATGAGTTTAAGAAGAGGCGCGTCAAAGAAGAGGTAATTGCCTTTACCGATTCTTTCCAATTTATTTCTTCTTCTACTTCTTCTTATTTATTTGTTTCATCAAAAATTAATAAATTAAGTATCACTAATATACTAATATGTTATTATAAATATTCAACAACCCAATTTCATCTCTTATACATCCTACAGAAAACGAATTCACCACATGTGCATACGTACGGAATACCGTCTCCACGTCGTGGCGTAATCTATTTTCCACCACCACCTTACATGAATGGGTATAATGTTGTAAAGAATAACTATATATGATTATTATAACATTATAATGATTCTATGATATTATATCATCCACTCCAATTCCATTCAATAAATATGGGAATGATATCATCGCTCATGCGTACGTATGGATTACCGTCTCCACGACGCGATGAGATTCATTTTCCATGTTAACAATTCAAGAATGATTATAAAGTATATATAATAATTAATCATGAAATATATGAAATAATAATGCTACTTTATTTATATATATATATTTATGTCATCTACGTAATTCAATTCAATTCAATTCAATAAGAAAACGAAAAACACCATTCATGCTTACGTATGGCCTACCGTCTCCATGAATGGTGTATTTCTTTCCATTTATAGATCTATTATATATATGAATATTATGAATATATATTATATATAAATCATGTTTTATATTCTGGAATTATTTAATCATGATCTAGGTAATCATATTAATAATTACAAGTCGTACAGAGATGATAAATGAAACGATTTTACCCAACACGATGCTTTAACAAGGAGATGACAAATGAACGGATAATATAAAGTCGTAAGTGAATCATATGTGATATTATAAATATTATTATGGTTCTTTTACAAGTTAATAATATCTTTAAACCCACTATACAAGATTATCATGCCCATATGGAAAAATTGGACATAAAGTAAGGGATGATTATTCCAATCTCATTCTTATCCGAGATTGTATATTCGCAAGTATTTACTGGGGTTATTTTTATTATCCATGTCCATATATTCTAAAAATGTTTTCATAAAATGTTTAATTTTATTCCACGTATTTTTGAAGTATTTTATACCTATTTTTTTACTTTTACCACATCGTATGGAAGGAATCTTTCTTTTGTTTACCATACGAGGTACTTTTTGACTTTTCCGGCATAAGTACGAGAAGAATGATTTTTATAACTTATACGACATGAACTGATTTTTATGATTTCATAACTCCTTATTTTCATGAAACTTACTCTACATGATTTAATGAATATTTTCAACAAAATCCATTTCTTTTAAAATTTCATTGCATTTTGTAAAAAAACGAGTTTGAAGTAGAAAATATATTTTCCTCAAAAAAATTTTAAGTGTTTTATCAAAACCATTTACCATCAATGATGACATTATTTCATATGTGTATGTTTCAAGTATAATATTTCTATGATTTACATTGTTTAACTTTTCATATGATGAATTTATATCCATTTGTTTTATATGAATTATGCTATGATGTTATGATGTTAATGAAAACCATTTTTATTCTTTGGATTATGTTGAATGATTTATGTTTATGTTGTGGCCAAAGTAAGAATTATTTCATTATGAGATGGGTGGGACCTATATCTCCCTCAAATTCATTGGGTATAGATTTATATCTCATGATATAGACATGGCTGGAACAGTAAGTTAATCTGGTTCGGTGTTATAGGACTGAAATGAGGAGTAAACTCGATTCAGAAAGGGACTTTGTCCACTAAGATGGTTTTAGAAGAAATGCCTTGGCTACTATTGAAATCATATCATGTGATTAATGGTTTTCAACAACTAAATGTTTTATTCCCAAGATATTTTATCATGATTAATGTTCCTTTATGACCTATGCCTTACGGACTGCCAAGATTTATTTCACAACTCAAGATTTTGATGTGTAAATTATATGTTCATGTTTTGAAGTTCAAATGTTTATGGTTTGACTTATTTTCTCCACGCTTACCTTACGGAGCATTTGAGCTCACCTTTTATATGTTTTATTTTCCCCAGGATATAAAGAAAGGTTTTATTTAAGAAAACAAAAGGGGAAGATCTTTATGAGAGATGTTGAAGATCTTTCACTACGATTAGAAGATTACGTTCTGAGTTTCCAAAGACACTAAACTATTATGGTCCTTCTGTTCTTGTATTTGTTATGTATTATGTATTCCGAAAAAGTAATTTAATGTCTATGTAATTCAAGTATGGGTCTCTACAGTTGGTATCAAAGGAAATGATTAGTCAACCTTTGGAAACTAGGATGCGAGAACATTAGTGAGATCCTTGGAGATATTTCTATGGTATGTCTAGGGATGTCCATAAGGTTAAGTATACGTATAGGTTATAGTCCTAGAATTATGGTAATGATCTTAGAATTAACCCTAAGATGTTATATATTGAAGGTACTCTGACTTTATTATGTTTTTTTCCTAGCATTATTTTTTCCTCTCATACTATTCTTTTTGGGTTTTAGAAAATGGCTAGAAATAGGATGATTCCCGATAATGGAGGATATGATGGACAATGGAATGATATTATTCATGAGAAACCAAATGAAATAGGATTTGGAAGTCAAAACATCATTATTATGCCTAATCAGAAATCCCACAATATGATAAATAATCTCAACATTTGTAATTATCCTGACTCATCTAATAAGAGAAAGATGGAGTTTCATGATGATCATAGACGAAAGAAAGTTCAATTCCCATCATGTAAATCATGTGGGATTAGGCATCAAGGAGAATATTTCAATGGAACTGGAAGATGATTTGGGTGCGGAAAAGAAGGACACAAATCAATTAACTGTTTAGGAAAGGGTTCAATTAACACTATGGAGAAGGATAATGGCATTGCTACAACATCAACAATGATTATATGTTTTAAATGTGGAATTTATGGGCATTATGAAAACCAATTCCCTAAGGGAAAATCTCATGAAGAGAATCATCATGATCATACGGGTAGTATTTATGTGGATGATGATGAAGAGACTACAAGTGATATATGAGATGAAAGAAATGATGATGCTCAGTTAGTGGTTTAAGAAGGTAGTGGAATGATTGTATGTTTATCAAGAATAATGTATGGTATAATGGAATAAAGAAAAATATAAGGATTGTTACACTGTTGTCTTTCCTTGAGTTTTTGAAAGTATATGATGAATGGTATCGGTAACCAAGAAAGGTTATTCAAATATTTTTGGAAGGAAGATGATATGTATATAATGAAGTGATAAATAGATAATGAAATGAGTTCATGACTGATATATAGACAAAGTTATATCATGGTTTGAGTATATAAAATTTTTGGGATTTTGGTATGTGGAAATAGTTAACTTTTGACAGCATTCATGTTTTCACTAAGGATAAATGGGTATTCATTTTTCAAGAGGATACATGATTAAGGAATTCACGTGTTTGGAATGCGGACAACAAGATATAAATATCCTATGATATATGGTCGATAAATAATTGTATTCAATTCTTGGTAGATGAACTTTCTAGTAATCGTTTTATTTATACTATGAGATTGGACAAAAGTATTTTGGATAAACCTAATGATTGGAATTGATTACGTTGGACATCAGATATTATTGTTTATGGATAGAACTTTTTTTTATCTTATAATAGTATATTTTTCGAAAAAGTACAACCCATTGGAGCGGTGGAAACCCATCGCGTCAGACAAGCCTGTGGGAATCGAACCAACAACCGAAGTGTGACAGGCCTTTATCGCCTACCACTGGGCTACAGGAAGTCCCTGGTTAGTAGGAACTAGTTTTATTTTATTAAGCGGTATGATAGATGAAGTGTAAGTCCATTTTTGGAATCATATATGATTAATCTCACCATAGATGGACTTATGTATATTTAATAACTTATGCAAACCTTTTTGATATAGAAACAAATGGGATGACTTATCATTCTATCACATTATCTTCTTACACTTCATGAATGAAAAATTCAGCTTCATTTTGTTAAATAGATATAAAGTGGAAATTGTTCATGGAATGACCAACGATGATATTACACTGAAATCATGTATGAATTTCTCCTTATGTAAATGTTTATCCATGTTAGGAAAATGATATAGGAAACCAAAAATGTTGTCCTAGTACTCTCATATCTGATGAATCAGATGGTACATTAGATCATCACAAATTTACGGCTTTGAGATTTTTGGATTTTTCATAGCCATGTTCTCTACCACTCTCCATTAGAACTTGATGGTTCGATTTCTCTTCCATATCCATATTTGCAACTATATACTCCTATGTGGGAACCCAAGTGATGAGTTACATTGGGTTTCTATTTTGTTTCTAATTTTCCTTTTTAAAATTATGATTTAGTATTCCTTTTTATGATGTGGTTTTCTATGAAAGAAACTTTCAAGTAGTAAAATATTTATAACCCCGATGAATTTCGAGGGAGAAATTCATTTTATGGGGGGTAGAATGTTACTCCCCGAGATTTTATGAGATATATTATTTTTAATTTTTTTTATTTCTTCTATTATACACTACACAAGGATTAGCTTGTACTATATGCAACACCGTATTAGCTTGCAGTATACGAAAGACTATTCTTGGCTCGTGTTAGACACAATTTCAAGTTCGTTTTGTGGAAATTATTTTACGCAACATTAAGTGTAGATTTTGTTTAATAGGTTTTTATTATATTATATGAAACACAAAATGGAGCTTTCACTACATGCATCCCTGACTTGGATTGCATTACACGCAATCAAGACCTTCTTCGATAGCATGTGTAGTTTGCAATACAATGTTTCACTAAATGAGATATTATTATAATATTATTATGAACTAGCCTTACGAATAGTAAAACCCACTTTTTTAAATTTTATAAATTTTATTTTTCAAAATGGACTTCATTTTTTGATTCAGAATATCAAAATTAGCCTAGGGTGGGTTTTTGGTATTTTTTGAAAACATTCAATTTTTGATGAATAGTAAAAACACTAGGTTACTATTTAAAAACTGACTTTTTCTTTAAATAATAAATTTTTTATTTACATTAATTTTAGGTATAAATTGATACATAACACCTATATAAGTTCAATGTAATTCATTTGAGTAATTTTATAATAGTTTTAGATATATTAAATTTTTTTTGAACTTTTCAACGCCTTTTACCCACCTCCACGAATAATTTGAAAATCTATATAAAACATAATTTTACCACCTCTGTGAGTGGAATTTCAAAAATCCAGGAGACACGGTTAATATCAAGGAGTAAAATTTGGTTCAATAAGATAAAAATGATTTTTGGTTAATAGTTACTTTTTAATTTTATTTACCAAGGTTAAAAGTAAATAGGGTAATTAAGGGTAAAAATGATATTATTATTACCCTAACACATGGAGTAATTCTATTAAATAAGTTTAATTCAACCAAAAACAACCTGGGAAATAAAATATTACCCTTTAGGTCCACTTGGATTAGATTTGGACACTTATTATTATTTTATATAAAGAAGAGTTAAAATAGTTAAAATCAAAGTTTAATAACTAAAACATTTTCAATATAGGGTTATAAATAAGATAAATTCGACTATAAATATACATTGGAAAGCTAGAATGATTTCCTACATTATGGTAGTTTCTTTATAATTTTTATACATTAAATAATTTAATTTATTTTTTACACAATGATGATATAGTAATTACCTTATTAATAAAATATTAACATAATTGATGTTATAAATACCCAAATCAATGTAATTTTGAACTTTTTCTGAATTACACTAATTTTCTAGGTTAATATGACATGTTAGTATTGAATAAATTAACTTTTTTAGAACTTATCATTCTTTTGTGAGTTTCAAAAAAATCAATTATCAAATAGTGTCAAAACTGACATAAAATTGTTTTTAAAACAAATATTATATTATTAATTGTTATTATATTTTTAAAAAATATAAGGTTCTTCCAAATGACTGAGATAATATTATATATATTAATAATGAACCACTTGGGGTTCTTTTGGCTTTTTATAGTATGTTTATTAACCATATAGTGTAAGAAAACATGAAGACATTGTAAAGTTTAAATTATTTAACTTAGAGTTAAATCTAAAAGATAAGTTTAAAATAGTAACCTAAACTTCTCTAAAAACTATTGGATGAGTGGATATAGACCCATACCCAAATTAGCTTCTCAATAAATAAATTTGGAGCTATTATAAACCGAATATGACATTATTATGAAATAATATTTTAATTTTTTCCAAAGGTGCTCCTCTACTCCCTTATAAAAAGGGCACCCCTTCCCCCTTCTCTTCACACCCTTTTGAGCCATCAAGCTCGGAAAAACCCTGACCATTTCCCTTCTCATATTCCCTAGAAATATTATAGAGGTTATGGTCTTCTAAAAAGACCAAAACTACTTCCTTAAGAATAGTTTATGAAGAGGCGCGTCAAAGAAAAGTTAGTATCCATTACCGATTCATTCTAATTTATTTCATCTTCTACTTATTCTTATTTATTTGTTTCATCATAAATTAAATACATCAGTATCAATCATATGCGGATATGATATTATAAATACGAAACAACCCAATTTAATCTTCTATCTATCCTATGGAAAACAAAATCACTGCGCGTGCGTACGTACGGAATATCGTCTCCCCACCATGGTATAATCTGTTTTCCACCACCACCTTACTTGGATTGGTATAATGGTGAAAAGAATAACTATATATGATTATTATAACACCATAATTATTCTACGATATTATATCATCCAATCCAATTCCATTCAATAAATATGGGAATGATATCATCACTCGTGCATACGTACAGATTACCGTCTCCACGACGCGATGAGATTCATTTTACATGTTAACAATTAAACAATGATTACAAAGTATATATAATAATTAATCATGAAATATATGAAATAATAATGCTAATGGATTTATTTATATATATATTTATTTAATCTACTTAATTCCATTCAATTCAATAAGAAAACTAAAAACAGCGTTCATGCGTATGTATGGCCTACTGTCTCCATGAACGGTGTATTTCTTTCCATTTATCGATCTATTATATATATGTATAGTCTGAATATATTTTATATATAAATCTAGTTTTATGTTATGTAATTATGTAATAATGATATAAGAAATAATATTAATAATTACAAGTCAAAACAGAGATGATAAATGAAATGATTTTACCCAAAACGCTGCTTTAACAAGGAATTGACAAATGAACGGATAATATAATGTCGTAAGTGAATCATATATGATATCATAAATATTATTATTTTAATATTAGAAGTTAATAATATGTTTAAACCCACTATATAGGAGTCTCATACACATATGAAAAATAGTGGACATAAGGTAAGGGATAATTATTCCAATATCATTCTGATCTGAGATTGTTTATTCGTACGTATTAACTGGGGTTATGTTTATTATCCATGTCTATATGTTCTCAAAATGTTTTCATAAATTTTTTACATTTCTTTAATGTATGTTAAAATTTATTTATACCATTTTTTTACTTTTACCACTTCGTATAGAAGGAATCTTTCTTTTGTTTACCGTACGAGGTACTTTTTGACTTTTCCGGAAAAAGTACGAAAGAATATTTTTTTACTTATATGGAATGAACATATTTTTACGGTTTAGTAACACCTTATTTTCATGAATATTACTCTAAAATATTTAATGAATATTTTCATCAAAATCCTTTTATTTTAAAATATCATGGCATTTTGTGAAAACAAAACGATTTTGAAGAAGAAAGGATATTTTCCTCAAGAATTCTTTCAAGTGTTTTATCAAAACCATTTTCCATCTAAGATAAATATATTTCATATGTGTATGTTTCAAGTATAATATCTCTATGATTTACATTGTTTAACTTTTTTATTATGAAATGATATCCCTTTGTTTTATATGGATTATGTTTTGCTGGGATGATGTTAATGGAACCCATTTTTATTCGTTGGGTTATGATGAATGATTTATGTTTATGTTGTGGAACAAGTAAGAATGATTTCATTATGAGATGGGTGGGACCTATATATACCTCTAATGCATTGGGTAAAGATTTATATCGCATGAGATAGACATGGCTGGAATGGAAAGTAAATCCAGTTCAGTGTTTCAGGGTTGAAATAAGGACTGAACTCGATTCAGAAAGGGACTTTGTCCACTAAGATGGTCTTGGAAGAAATTCCATTGCTACTATGGAAATAATGTCATGTGATTAATGGCTTTAAATAATTAAATGTTGTATTCCCATGAAAGTTTATCATGAATAATGTTCCTTTATGACCTATTCCTTACGTACTTCCAAGAATTATTTCACAACTCACGATCTTGATGTGTAATCTTTATGTTCATGTTTTGAAGTTCAAATGTATATGGTTTGTCTTATTTTCTCCATGCTTACTTTTACTGAGCATTTGAGCTCACCCGTTATATGTTTTCTTTTATCCATGATATAAATAAAGGTTTTAGGTAAGAAAACAAAAGTGGAAGATCTTTATGGGATATGTTGAAGACCATTCACCATGATTAGAAGATTATATTCCATGTTTCAAAAACACTAAACAATTAAGATCCTTGTGTCTTTTTTTTGTTATGTATTAAGTATTCCGAAAAAGTAATGTAATGTGCATGTACGTCATGTATGGGTCTCTAAAACAGTCACCTGAGAATAACTGATCCCTGAGCAATACTACAATTGACGACACTCATCCCATATGTCACACTAATTGGGTTTTCCCAGGAAGATGTACAAATGATACCACAAGGATTTATCTTGGAAACACACTCTATCATGCTACACCTGATTGTAAATATATGATCTTAACACACTTATATGACTTCAATTCATATGTCTAACTAATGGGACCCCATACCCTTCGAGAAACATTCTACTAGATAATAGTTTGACACCTATGTCTAATAATGGTCAGGAAAACTCTAGGAAACACAACATAAGGAATATAAGAAGGAAATGATGATTTCTACATGACAATTGGATGGAAACACGATCAAAGTCACTAAGGGGTATAATTGGAAAAGATTAGATGACTAACTCATTAAGAAGGGAACTCACCAAAACAGTATTGATCACTATGAAGATGGTGAGGGGTCAACCTCTATGATCAGAAACAAATTATTCACTGAGAACTCATATGAGTAGAACAAGGGAATATTATATACTAATATAAGATAAGTGTCTATAAAAGAAACATAACACTTATATCACCTTATTTCGTATCTATAATGCCAAAACGAATGCCATTAAAAAATTCTATGTGGGAAAACTACTCTGGGTGGACTACTCAAGTGGCCACATCTGATTATCAAAAAATCTAATCTAATGCAGGGGGCTCGTTATCAGATAGATGATCATTAAAATATATTCATGTAAATTTCACCATATATGGATATAAAAGGCCAAATGTATCATAATTTAGTGATCTGTGTGTTGGGGATAAACTCATTTCTTTCCCTATACAAAAACCAATAAAAAGGGTAAATTTCAAAACATAAAGAACAAACAGTGCTTCATCGGCCCCACCCATTTGTTTGAAATATATAATTGATATTGGTCTCAATACATCATCCTCAATACCAGTGTCTTGATTCCAAATATGGAACATCGTTTTGACACTATTTGAAAAAGATATATTCGATATTAGATTACGTAATAATAATAATAATAATAATAATATTCAGATCTTCATGGAAGCTAGAAACTATCTCAAATTAATTAACCAAGATTGGTTTTAAAATGAACATCTCAATGTTTGGATAAAATTTAAATCGATGATTCATAAATCTAATTCCACATGAAAATGTTATTGCTGAATCATGGGATTCCCAATAAAAATAAATATCCATAATATTATTTTATATTATTATTGTTCTTTTAAAAATACATTTATTATATAATGATTAATGGAAAGGGGGGTTATCCACTGTTACTTTATGTTGACCCACACCCCCATTTAAACTTCATTAAAACCTTCACAATTTATTCAATTAATTATCATTATTATAAAATTCTAATGAAATAATATCACAAATTCATCATCATTAATCTCAAGTAGGACACATGCATACTCCCTAATTATAACACCATCCATTCAACCTAATTTATATTTTTTATAACTAATAGTAATAATAATAATAATAATAATATGTTAATAATATTAAAAATAATAATAATTACCCAAATTTATATTTATTGTAAATAATAGTAACAATGATAGTCTACCACAATCTGATTTCGAAAATTCCATCCATTGAAGAATTAGACATTGGCACGCTACTCCATTTACAAAGTCAAAAAATGAACTAGGGGACTCCAATATAACCTCAATCACCCACCATCATCATCAAAAAAAATTAAATCACTTATTATGAAATTAGACTCACCGAAATGATATGTTTCACCAATGATAAAATGTCCATCAACCACTCCTTGGGTAATCATCAAACCTCCATCCAAAAGATATGATGATAATGATATAATATAGAATATGGGGTGGAGAGAAGGAAAAAATACTTGTAATGAATTCCAACCTTATTCAGATTGTCCTAGATCTATCAAAATTAGAATAATGTGAAAAATAAATCATACATAAAAAAGTTATTATACAAATTCAATATAAAAAACATGTCCCTATAATGAATCTGATCCCTGAATAAATATATTATCTAATTGATTCATATTAAGCATTGGATAATAATTTTTTTGATGTCTCCATAAAAACCATCCTACCTTTATTTTTATTCATCTCTAATAAATAACAATCACATTTCATTGGCATTGATGATATCCAAAATCAGCATTGTTGTTGACATTATTTATGGTACTATTAACATTGATCCATGTTCATAATTTCCACCAAGTGCCTTCACAATATCCACAAAACATTAGAGATTAAGATGATAACACTGAAAATTATTTTTAACAACATATTTATAGAGGCAAATTAGATGTTACACTATATATTTATATCAATGATTGTCTTAAATTTCCAATACAAGTCTCATTTTGGGATTTATTCCACTATATATTAAACTTTTGAAGTGTGTGATATAAAATATATTTAATATTTTCAATAAAATCAATTTCATGGCCAACTAGGAATCAGAATCGTGTGCAATCTATGTGCCTAGATCCAAAAAATATTTATCAGAAAATTTCAATTTCGTACACATAAAGAGTTGGAATGCTACATTATTCCACTATTCAAGCCATTTCATCCTTGAAGATAACAAAATAATAAAAATGTTATGGATACTGAGCTCTCAAATGGTTCTCTTACTCCCTGGAACTCCACCTGTGGTTTCTTGCGATGTTAACAAACATAACCCAAGGACAACACTATACCCTAAGGGGACATTCTCCTAGAATTACCCAATTCAATAGTTTCCATGAAAAAGAAACTCTACCCTCATTTCCAAGATTTCCCAGGTTGATTTTAGACAATGATTCGATAAAATACCTCCCCAAATGTGACATGTGAAGACCACTAAGAAAATAAAAAAATTGTTATGAGGTTATGTGCAACAGCACCTCACTAACCAAACACAATATCCAGAAAAGTAAAGAGACTAATAAAACTAGAGATAAAATAAGTACTTGGCTAAAACTCTGTATCTCTTCAACTCTAAACTCCTTCATCATTGGTCCATAATGAAATCCAAATGTTTTTGGGCAATATTATTCCACCATTAGATATAACATACCAATTTCAGGACAATATATAAGACCAAAACCATTGTATCACATATTTCCGTATATGATGATGATTAAAAGAGGGTAATTTGGTAAACTAATGCCATGAATTGACCCAAGTAATGTTATGGATATAGCTTATATTTTGTAAAAAATCTCTTGAGACATTAAACATGAAAAAGTGTATCACTGATAACACAATGAAACTACATAGGCTATATGAAGACACATGTCGTATATACACCTATTTTACCTAATGTTGGTGGTTACCCTACCCATGGTCAAACATTAAGAACTACTTCTCCCTAAACCACTGGTCAGAGAACTCAATGAATATCAGGGGTGGATACTCTTCCCCGCAAGACCTTGTTCATGAGACAACAAACCATACATGATCTCATGTTATAATCCACCTCTTTGTTTAACAATATAATGATGCATAGAAAAAACCATGTTCTTATGAATCCACAACTCTATAAACCTATCTTACTACACCACATAACTCATTGAAACACCTGGTCATCAGATATACTAGTGATGATATCAGGTAGTACATAGAGAATTTCCATGAAAACCCATCTCAATGAGGTGGTCAGCGTAAAAAATCATCAAGATGAATCCCCTTAAACACTTACACCTTCACAAAAAACTAAAAGAACCAATAATTCTCTACTATAATGGTAATACTAGATAATATGATAAGAAATTAGCAATATCATTCTATGAATGAGCTAATCTTTTCCAACCTGAGGATCAATCAATATCAAAGGACGAACACATCGTACCGACATACTAGAATCACTAATATAATTACTCGTAGAAACCAATTACACATGGATGGTAGGAACTGAGTCCATATGAAAGAATATATAAACGGGTTACACTCCCTCTAAGAATAGATTCTATGTGAGAATATTTTTCTGTCCTCCCAGATCCAGGTCACACTATCGTTTGAGTCATATAATCACGGATATAATCTAGAAAAGCCTCCAACACATGGGTTGAAAAAAAATATTCCTAATGTATCTGTAGGTATCAAATAAGAAATACACTCAAGGAAATTTGTATCATATCTCAATGGGAAGACTACAACTATAGAAGTGAATACACCCATCGTACCTCATACTAAACTTGATTCATCTAAAATCTAAAAATGTGGGGAAAACATCCTTTCTAATTCCTTCATGTATAAAAAAATAGTAAATAAGTAGACACTTTAGTAAATTAAATAGCCTCAAATACAGAAGTTATAAAAGCTCATCTACCACACATCAACACCGTCCTCTTTGGGTGACACTAACCCACCAGTATGGTTTTGGATCACATCTTAGGAAAACATCTTAGTGGATGAATTTCCCCCTCTTACTTTAATGTCCAAAGTCACATCAATGATCACCAAAAATTGGCTCTACCAACACCCCATGTCACTCATGAAATTTCTCTCTCCTTGGGTCACCATCAAGACGGGTCATGTCTAAGCCATACAATCTCAACAAGACCACATACATGTAATACAACACCCAAGAAACAGAGTAGAGACCGTCATGTGACATGGGAGATCTCTAACTCGAGAACTCATGATGCAAAAATAGCAATGGAGTCTACTAGTACTACCAGAATCAACATCAACTTTTTAATGAAAAAGGGTTCCAAGTGAAACCATTTGATTAGTCGAGAGTCTGTAAATGACACAAACCATATATTATTACCTCAAGCCTATTCTCAACTTTCTATGGGATAGGATGGACACAAACCCCGAGTGTCCTACATTGTTGACACTTATGCAAAAATATAAACCTATTATTATCATCAACTTAATCAGATGGAGCCATCGACTTCCCAACATGTCATCAAACATTCATCAAATCCCTTATAATATATAATCACCATTACAAAGGATTTATCACTAATCCAATATAAAATAGAAGAAACAGCTAATGAGTGTGTCCCTGACTCAAGCCCACATCACTCAACTATTTATCTTCACGAAATTGTCTCAGAATCCTTTTTGGTTGTCTTTATAGAGGGATATTGAAGATTATCAAGACATACCATGGTTAGTGAGTATATTTAGGGAGCTGAATCAATACGTATATTGAAACCCCTATCCATTCCTATATGATAGATGTACCAATGTTTTACATTTAACTAAGGCCAACATGTACTAAGCCAAACAGTGGGTCAACTGTGTCTAAGTTAATGGAGACATCAGCTACCACACAAATAATGAACACTATGTCCTCAGACCCAAACATGAAATACTTTACCATTATTTCCCTACTTCCCTAAAAAAACATCACATATAGAAAAAGCTAACTAAAAACACTAGTATTACACCTAATAAGAGTCATAACACTTGATTCTAGGTATTAGCTTTGATACCATTCATTCATGACATGACCCAATAGGACGAAATAGGAAACTTCCCTAATCCCAACACCAATAGGACATGGGCTAGGGACTAGTGCACAAAAAGAATTTGGAACACATAGGAGATAATATGCTAACGTAAATGCATATGCACACACATATCTAAGCCCTTAAAATTCAAAAATATAAAACAAATGATAAGAAATCATGCATATATCTATAATCCCACAATCAAAGTATGACAATATGTGATAGAAATTATAATGTGGGGAAAGTATAATCCCTCCAAAACCTGAAAATGACGAATGGACTACTCATTTAGAGGGGAATACTATGAAATAAATCAACAGTATAAAAAAATTGGAATCAAGCACAAAATGATGCAACTCTATCAAGTCCACCAAGGACTATGCAAAAACGTTTTCCATATTCATAAGACACAACATGTGTGGGATGAGGCCAGGAAAGGGTGATTTTAATATTACATAGCAGGACACCCTGAAATAAACAAACTCAAAGTATCAGAGATATAATCTCATCAAAGGATATAGCAATCATAATTTGGGACATAATATAAAACATCTAGATATACTCTTAGTAGACACCCATTGTCAAGGTAAGGTGACAACCACATTTTAATGCATGTTTTTCTGTTTGAATCTTCCATAAAACAGTACTCCAAGAGAACACACTCCATGATATATACTACCACTATAGAAACTAATTTCATAGGTTACACTCATACGATAGGATCTTCTCTAGAATCCATACTACTACTAAATACACTCATCCCAAATGACATGCTCTTCATGTGTAGTCATGAAGGAACACAAAGGATACTATGAGGATTTATCCATGGAACACACTCTATCATATTAAAACTCATAATAAAGACCATATCATGATAAATGATAGGGTAAAGTTGACTTCGATCAATGAGGGGACAACATACCATACTATAAAAATCCTCCAAGATAGGGGATTGATGATCTTGTAAATATTAGTCATGATAATTCCCAAAATCCGAAAAATGAGAATAAATTATGTAAATGAGGATTAATCTTGGCCTCTAAAAGGAATACACTATCAATGAAGATGAGGGGTAGAGTCAATGCGGAATGGGGGAATAGACCTCATAATAAGGGGAATCACCAACACTATAATGATCAACATGAATATGCAGAGTGTTCAACCTCTATGATGAGAAGCAGTTGATGTATTGAGCCCTTGTAAAAATGGACACTAGTAAAACACTTAACCAGTAATTATTATGAGTATATAAATGAAATGGATCACTTACACCACCTCTCATTATAACATTGATGCCAAAATGATGGTCATCACCACATTAAATGTCAGAAAACTACTCTAGGTGGACTACTTGTGTACTCGCATATGAGTCTTGAAAAATCCAGATGTACGCATGAGGATCTTCATTGTTCCAATAGGATAAAATTTAAATACATAGATATTTGACTATAAATATAAATTAATGGAAATTCATCATTTTGACCCCATATAAATAATAATATTTAGTGTAATATATTAAAAAATAGTAATAAATGTAATTGCGCGACATCCATAATACCCGGATCCAGTGCCTTGAAACATGATGTGGAATTTTAACAAAAACATACATTGATATTTTAAAAATCATGCCCCATATAGACGAACATTAGGGTTCAGGTTCTGGAAAAATAGCTACTTCCGACATACTTCTTTAGATGAAAACTAATACGTGAAATATTATATTAAAAAAATATTGGGTGGCTATATGAATGCCTAGAAAGGAGTTTCAAAATAAAATAATATAAAAATTGTAACCCTTTTAAAACATTCCATTAAACATTTCCATAAATAATATTCTTAAGAAATGTTGTAACACCTGTATCAAAACATAATAATTGTCTATTATTTAAAAGAGAACAATTCAAAGTATATAAAAAAATTACACAGAAACATGATTCAATTATATGCATGCTCATAAGTAAAAGACATTACAACTTTAATAGGTAAGACTTGTGTATATTCATGTAGAATATTTATAAAAGAGAAAAATACCTGATCAGAGTTGCGCATAATAATAATAACTTCAATTTCATTAACCACTAATAGTAATACGAAAATGGAAAATAAAATTTCTGAGTGCATAATAAATTTCTTTCCATAAGAATTAACTTATTCTAATACTCATACGTACTAGATCTTAGTGATGGATATTCTACTAGTCGAGTATACACTTGGTTAATTAATTATCATAAACATAGTGAGGGAACATATAATGCCAGACCCTGTCAAGACCTCTTGTCAAGACCTGAAATGTCAATGTCCTCATTCGATTACTGGATTGTCTCATGTGATATATTGATGTAATGAGGGGCTTTCATTAATCGGTCCTCATCCCGTCATACTGATTCTATTACATTCTTCATATGCTAAAAAGGTCCATATATTCAAAATGACGCATAAAACATTGAATATTTAATTTCTCCATACATATTATTCAAAGTGTCACATACCACTTTGAATAATGTATTACTTAACCCACAAAAGTTCACACGAATTTAATTTCATTATTTAGCATTTACATAAATTTATTGAATCAGGAATTTAATTGTTAATTACAAAACTATCAACTGCATGGAATTGACTTTAAATAGAATGTATGTTAAGAAGATTATAGAATATGTGATGACTACCAATGCAAAAGCAAAATACAATCCTTGTCACATAAAATGATAACATTACATTCTAAAACCATATTAATAATATATATATATATATACTTGACTTTCATCAGGGTTTGGATGCATAATTAATTAAATGATTAACCAAATACATCATGTGGGGTATTAATATCATGGATTCTCAAACATTTATTTCTAATATTCTTTTTATAACACATCACACGGGTATACATATTGTAAAAAATGGAAGGAATGAAATTAAACCACAACTAATACCATTTAATAAATATATGAAAATAAGTGATTCATATATAGGAATATAAGAGTTGGAAACCCCAAATATTATTATCATGAACTCACCCCAACTACTAAACACATCAAAAGTATAATATTTATATATCGAAAATTAGGGTTTTGTGTGGTGTTAATCTGTTCATACATAAGGGTGTATATAAAGAGTAGTATTTTCAAATAGATAATTCATATTTTGAAAACAACATGTTTTAATCATTCTTTGCAATCGTTGGATAATTATAAATAAAATGGAGGATCAATGTTTATACATATATAGATATATTCACATAACCAAATATTCGATGTGAATTAAAGGGTTTAAACCAAAAATCAATAGGCACCCATTTGACATTAATATACTAGACACATTAATGAACAAGTGTACCTAAATCTTAATTCATAATATAAATTCTAAAAGTTTTATTTATTAATCAACTTTACATACATGTTTATGTAAACATATACAACTTATGCCCATAACCGAGTACACATAAGGGTCTTAAGGAAAAATTAATTTACACTTACATGTTTTTCAAATACATAAATTAACCATTAGAGTTCAATGTTAATAAAATTATATCTAGTCTTGAAGGTGAGTTATACAAACTATATATTTATATATGACCATGTATACTATATAAAAATATATACATAAAATTTTAATACAACTAATAATTCCATACATTTTAAAACATTATTTAAGCATGATACTCAATGTTTAAAAATTATAAAATCAGGTATAAAAGGGGTTTTCCCAAAATCGAAGGATCATACATATATAAATATATATTTTCATAAACCAAATATACATGGTATACAAACATGTTCTTGTGAAAATAAGAAAAGATGTAATGTACCCTTACCTGCTTCATGGAGGTGGAGGGGTCAGAGGAAAATGTGCTGGAGGCTTGAGAAGAGAAAGAACAACTGAGGGAATGGGTTGAAAATGGGTTATATATAAAAAATATTATGGATAAAACATAATGAATATTTTAATGCTATTTATATTAAAACTGAGGCCAATTTGGTTTATTAAATTACCAGGGGAAGTCATTGTGTGAAAAAGGAGGGAATGGGAGGTCTTGGATGGTGATGTGTGGTGTCATAGGTGTGGAAAACAAAAGGAGCAATTGGGAAGACCCACTGGTTCAGTGCAAGCCGGAGTAGAAGAAAACAATGTGGGAGAAAATTCCAGAATAGAATGAATGTTTTTCATTAAAGGGGAATTAGATCAGACGACCACAGGTGATGCAGTGATTTAAAAAGAAATGGATGGTTTCGATTTGATACACAACAGATCAGATGGCTCAGATTCAACAAGGTGATTTAAAATTACTCAGACGACTGTGATTAGATCTCACTGTAATCTGATGGTGTACAAAAACTCTGAGGATACCCACGGCCATTGAGGATTGTATTCTAGATCGAAATAGACAGTCCAGATCGCATGTGACATGATCCAATGGTCTGGATTCAATCCTGGCTCATTTTATTTGTCCCACATCGAAACGGAGGGAGATCTGTGACTTCTTTATAAGCCCAAGACTATTGGTATCAGCTCAAAATACTCCCTGAGCCATCCCGGTACCACCCCATAATGGGTTCTGTGGGTTCTCTCATGCTCTCACCCACGCCACTATGTTGCCCTTCATGGGGGCATGCTCTAATCCCATTGAGTGTACTCATGTGTTCCCTTAGGGGTAGCTATGCCCCTACTTTCTAGACCCAGCACACACAATGTGTGCGCACTGCCCTTGTGCTATTCCCAGGGGTAGAGGTTGAAAATACCATAAATTCTTCAAGGGCCTGCCACAAGGTGGCCCTCATCCAGGTGGGTACTCCCCTAAATTCTAACAAAGTAAAAAAATTATTTTTTTGTCATAAAAATTGGTTTTCCATATATTTGTATTTATGTATCTTCAAGGTAAGATTTATTTATTTTAACTTAAATATTTTACATAGTTGTATAAAATCCTCTATTTAAAAAACCCCAAGAAAAAAATTATTGTTTAATACATTATTATGAAAATCTTATATTAGTATTAAAAAAATTAAAGTCATAATTTTAATTAATACCTCTATTTAAAAAATATGAATGAAAATATTTACAACGCATTTAAAATATTTGAATGTTGTTAAAAATCATCACCTCAAATTAAAATCACACTATGTGTGGCTCAAAATATTAAACCATTGTCCTTTTAAATTACATATAATGCGGTTATATTATAATTTAAATTCATAACATAAATATTTTGGAAAACTAAATTATAATTAGATTTTTTATATTAATCCACAAAAAAGGAAAACGACTATAATTATAGATGTTAGAACTAAAAGGTCACCCAAGGGGAAATGGTTGAGTTGATTCCTTATATAACCATACATTACGTGGGCCCAAATTCAAGACAATTAATGAATATGGTGCACATCACTCCACTAATGCTCAGTGCTGGTTTAAATTCTCTATACATACTAATATTCTTTGTAAAGGATCGAAATACCCCATATTATCTTCATGGGGATTTGGTTGTTTTGTGTGGTCTCCCTGTTATTGTAATTCGTCTTTTAATATGTATTTTTGGGTACACTTGTGTTCCTTTTATCTTACTATAAGGTAAAAACTTCAATGTTTAATTAAATAAAATTCTATTGTGTTTACATTGTATGTTTTTTTGGAAAACAAGATAATTAAATAAAATAAAACCATAATATTATTATTACATGTGAAATATGTTTGTGACCATCACAAAAATAACAAAAAAGTTATTAATAATTCTATTATTATTATGTGTTATGTGGATCTGATCTATGAGAACATAATAGATATCCCACATTTATCATGAAATTTAAGTCTCAATGTCATGATCACACTTCCAAAAATAGTTCATAAATCTATTGTTGCATGAAAAATTTACACCTGAATTATTGTTTTCCAAAAATAATTAATCAATATTAATATTTTATATTATTTTCATTAAAAACATTTATTATAAAATAATATACACTCAAATGGGGCATGTCTATAACATTGTTGTACACACACCCATCCCTCCATTTCGCCTCATCAAAATTTCTTTCAATTTATTCAATTAATAATAATTATTAACAAATTATAATGAAAACAAGACACATATTAATTCCACAAAATCTCAATAAGGACACACACACATTCCTTTCTAGAAACCCCATCAATTAATCTTAGTTTATTTTATATTTCATCATTAATAATAATAATAATAATAAATATTATATGTTAATATTAATATTAAAAATAATAATATATAACAAAATTTATTATTATTAAAAACAATAATAACACACACCTCCATCGACGATCATATTTCATCTATTATTGTTAATTAGGAATCAACAATCATCATACGTCGTCACTACCGCACAGGAAAATACAACTACATGGATCAAATAAATCCCCAATCACCCACTAGCATCATGAACCATTATTACCACACTGATCCCAAAACTGGATTTGAAAAAAAAATATTTGATACACAAAATATTTACCACACAACAATCACTTACCGAGTATTCCTCAAAACGCTAACTGAATGAAATACAAATGATTATCATACATATAACATGGGAAATAAATACAAGACAAAAAATAATTAGAACAAAATCAATCCATTTTGATATTGTCCATGATCTTTTAATTTCATAATTATGATATAAAATTAATCAAATATGATAAAAACTGTCCCCTAATCTGATATAAACACACTTGTACCTGTAATGTGACAATTATTTATATCAATTCATTTGTTGATTGTTCACATTTATCAATGGATTATGAAAATGGGATCGAACCATAAAAAATAATTCCTAACATAATATGAATTAATCACTCATGAATAATAATGACATGTCATTGTTGTAGATGATATCGACAAGGAACAATGTGGTTGGTGAATTTATGGTACTATAATCATCGATCCATGATATCGATGTCTTCTAAATTCCTTCCATTATCTATGATCAATTATAATGGATAGGAGGATAACAAGACCAAATGGTTATGAAAATTTATTCATAAGGGGGTAAATGGTCACAACTTCAATGAAACAAAATTATAAATTTATTTTTAATTTATTAATTGTGCCAATGATAATGTTTTCATGAATTCCCATGCCCAAGAACTATTATATGATGCATAAGGTAACACAAATTTTTAAACTCCAGGGTGGTCTTATATTTCATATTCAGGTCTCCATTTTTTATTTATTCCAATATTTTTAGAAACTATATGCATGGGATGTAAAATATATTTAATATTTTCAAAGCATTTATTATGAGCTCACTAAGGTGTGGAATCTTGCGCCTTATCAGACCTAGGATATGAAAATATTCGAATCAATATTCAAAGTTATTACATGGAATAAAATGTGACACTATAAAATATATGATATTATTGTTATGATAAATGGAAAAATATAAAGATAACCTGTAACCCAAAAATAATGAGTGTTGTTTTTGAAGATCTCTTTTTATATTTGAGAAAACATGAATAGAAATTATAATTAATAAAAATGATAATGAATATTTTTAAAAGAAAGGATATTATGAATTTGAATATACCATTAGATAAAACATAATTATGTTTCTATTTAAAAATAATTAGATCAAAGGGATGAGAATTTATAGACAAGGAGAGGAAACTTTCATTAAAGAGGATGATATTTAATCTCAATATTGATATAATTTTGGAGAATTTAATTCATCATGGTTATAATAGTGAGTTAATATTTAATATTACAATAGATAAGAATTAATGGTTCCAAATAATAATTTAATGTGAAATGAACCAGGCATTTCATATGTTCAGGATGATATCATCCAACCTAATTATAAGTGGGTTTGTGTTAACAAAAACCCTTAAATGATTGTATTATTTGAAATTAAAAAATAAAGTAAGGAAGATCGTGAGATAGATTATTAATTCCATTTTATTTAATGATATTTTATGATTATAATAAATTTATAATACACAAACCACAAAAATATAGATTTATTTTTAAAGAATGATTAGATATAAATGATATAAAATTATGATTCAAAAACCCTTCCTTAATTACAAATTTACACTAAAGTACATGAATCTCCCTTATAATATATATTTATATATATACTAATATCCTATTTTATAACCTTTTTAATTTTATAATATTTTATAAAAACCATTTATAATTTATCTCAATATGTATATTAGTTAGTTATTATCAATTGTAAATAACATGTGTTTTTAATCTTGATCATTTTAACACGTTTTTTAACAGCTGTTTTATTTTTCATTCTTGTCAAAAATTTCCTCATTCCAAGAACATATATGGTTTTAGATATAATTCTTCTTAAATATATATAATGAAATAATTTCATTATATGGTAGGTTTTTTTACAAATCCTGAAGATTAAATTAGTTATAAGAATGATTTTGTTATTTTCGATAAACAAACACCGGTATGTTAACTAAAGAGTTTAATTTTATTGTTATAATTATAAAATAAAAAATATTTATTTTATTATTTATATAATATATTAGTAATAATTATGTTATAATATTCATACATGATATTATTGTATTAAATTGTAAATTTTGGTGGTTAGACCATCCAGAACCTGACCATACCATAATTAATAAATAGTAATGATTATAAAAGATGTTAATTTGTTGGAAAAATTTATTTTTTATATATAAGAGTAATTATATTAGTCTGATAATTTTAAGGTGGTGAATAAAATTTGAATATATTTTTATAAATAATACTGGAACTAGATTAAAAATGATATATGTAACTTAGTAGAGGCAGCAGTTTGCACAAAACATGGTTAACATTTCCATTTATCAGATAATGATAAGGAAATATAGTGGTCAATTATTTTTCAAAATAATAAACAAAATTATATAATATGCCTCAACCCACACACATGGATTTGGTTCAAAAATCATTTTATTTAAATATCAATATTTTATATAGATGGTGGTGACCAATTTTCACCATCCAAAACATACAATATCAAAATTAATTATTGGATAAATTAAATTATCTAGGAGTTTTATGTATTAGTGTTTTATAGAATTAGGAAAAAATATTTATAAAAAAATAACAATGTTGATAAAGGGAAATTTCCTCCCATAATCCAGGTTTTCTTATTTAATATTATTTCATCATTATCTTCCATATGGAATCCCTTCTAGACATAATAAGATTAACATCTTTACAATATATTCAAGGTAAAACAAAACACAAGAAGCATGATCTCAAATACATGGTATGGATATACATAAGAATTAAAAATGGAATTTAATAAATTAGAATAAATAAATGATTTTGTATATTTTAGTCTTTTCCTTCTTAACTCATGTTTACACCATGTTAGAAAAAAATGGAGCCAAATTACAACAACAATAGAAACACTCAGTTAAATCCCACATTTCCTCTCAAGTAAAGGTAAAATACATAATGCATTAGTGTTATATTCTTGGTTTACCAAAATTATAATCTATAAGGGGATCACTCAGTGCTATCTGGGCTTTATGATCATATAAGTAAATTACATTAACCACATAGTGTCAAAAGTATAAGGATCATTAATTTCTTTATAAAAAGAATCAAAATGGTATTTATTTTTTCAAAGCATGTTTAACCTATGTAAAGGAAATGGGTTAGATGATAATCTCATTGAAACACGATTATCTAATGGAAGTGAAATGGTAATCATAACCCAATATTTGAAAAAATATAATTCCATCTAGAGAAAAAATATGGATGGTATCAATACCAAATATCAATAGTTGAGGATAAGTAACCCTAATGTTTTTTAACAGTGTTGAATGATAATGACATTAAAATATCATTAAAACATTCTTGAAGAGACTATCTATTCCATTTTTAAAAATTCATATTAATAAAAAAACATAAAAAAATAATTTTGATTAAAACTAATCTTAAAAACCATTAAATGTTGATTTAAAAATAATTTTAAAATTTTCATAATGATAATTCCCTTCCTAGTTTGAAAATGAATTTTTAAAAAACAAAATATTTTGAAAATATTTTTATTTAATAATATTTCCTTATAAAAATAATTTAGATAACATTAGGAAATAATTTTCATTAAATGAAACCTTTTAAATATTTAAATGATTCATTAAGAAAATGATGGTCATGTCGGTTGTTAATTTTTTTTATGTCGTAAAGAAAAAAAAATTTCTATGTAAAAATTTTAAAACATTTCGTAATTCAGAATGTGATAAGAATATTCCTTTGAAAAATATAAAAAGAAAAATTTGGTAATAATTTCTTTAATAAATCATTTTTAAAATGGTAAATAACATTTTGGAAAACATTTACAGAATATATGATTTTGGAAGAAAACATATTTCAAACTGAAGAGAGAAAAAATGAATGATTTTATTGTAAAAACTTTCTCAAAAATATTACGTAACAAAGAGTGAAACAATGTTACTATAACTTTCAGATATCATTTGAAGCATAATTATAAATATTCATAATCAAATAAGGGATTATAATGAATGACACTTACAAATTTTATAACATTGAATCATAATCCAAAATAAATAATAACATTAAATTCAACATACAATATCATTAATATAAGAATATTAATTATATAAAATTTCAAAGGGTACATCTATACAACACATAATTTAAGAGATGTGTTTAATCAAATATTTGTTTCAAAGAATGAAAATTGAGAAACAAATTCCTTACTTCATGGGTAACATTGAAATCATAAACCCCATGAAAGATAGATCTCAAAATGGATAAATATTACCCAATGAATATAATTCTAATAAATATAAAACAAATTTATTTTACTTATATACACCACACAATAAAAAAATTCAGGAATATCAAATTTATTTCAAAAACATTACACTGAGATGACATTTCCCTAATATTGAGTCTTACTTGTCATGTGTATATTGGTCATCATGAATACTAAAATCATGTTAATTATTCAGTTTATTGTAAAAATATTTCATGTTTATTTTGGATTTCATTTCACTAATTACTTTTTTTATAAAATTACTTACTCCATTGTATTTATATCATATATTTTGTCCATATTTATCTACTGTGTCAAAAATGACTTAGGTGGGTTGAATATGGTCAAAGTGGTAATTATTTAATCAAATACACAATAATTATAATGACACTATAATTACATTTAGACAAAATGTATACTTCTCAAACCCATCATGTAATATTTCAATGAAAGATGAACTAATGTTACGATCATGAAAATGGTATGACGTATGTACACATGAGTAACCTTTCCAATTTTCAATTGTCTTCATGGAAAGAATGTAAGTAATATAGTATCTTTATAGGAATAAAATAATATCATAAATAAAATAATATTTAATTTTATGGATATATATATATATAATTATTATGATGAGTTTGTGAGGAAAGTAATCACATCGCTTCAAGGAAGCGACAGTCCGTGTGTCGTGAATGACATTATTTTTTCATTGAGTTAAATATGGAAGGAAAAGTAAACATTATACATAAAAATTTATAAATATTATATTAATATAAAAATTATATCATCTAACTATAATATTTTAAATAAATTTACTGTTATTAATTTACAAGTAATGCATTAATAAAAACTGTATCACATAGATTCTGGAGGTGGTAGTCCATTGTACACACAAGAAACATTATCATAACCCTTACAAAATCAAATCTAAATGATTATATTTTATATAACTAATATATACGTATATATATGTTATAAATATCATATATTAACCTTATATTCATCATCATACCCAACTGTGAGAGGTTGCATTGGAAAAACATATGACATCATTTCATGATGCTATTGTCCTCCGTACACTTTATAGATGATTTTAAAACCCATTTTATGAATGCGTGTGTTTTTTAGGCAATTAAATTATCATATATATATATATATATGAAATAATAATATTTTATTATATAATTATTTTTTCAAAATAATTCAAGGGGTTTTAGAATAAAATAAAACAAAAAACGTCCATTGATGAACGTTACCTCTTCTCGAGGTCACTCTTCTTGGTATTAAACAAAGGAATTACTCGGATAGATTTATTCCCAATAGAAGGATTATAGGATTATATTATGATATATGATAAATTTTTTGGTTTTTGATTTTATTAACCAATGAGGATTTAAATTTCTATGATAGGAGTAGCTATTGTGGACTTTTATTTGTGAGGTGAGTTGAGCACATATAATTGCTACAAAGAGTGAATTCCAACAACTTTTTGTTTAAGTACCAAAGGACCAATAATGGCCTATTACTGATAATATATTGAATATGGTGTAAATATTTCTATAAAATGGATATGTGAAAACTTTCTAGGTCATTGTTTCCCAAAATACTAATGATTAATCCCTTAGTAAACATTTTTTTACCTTAATCGTTTTGATTAATTTTAAAAAAAAATTCTAATCGTTAATGTAAAAAATTAAATTGGAATTTTTATAAATTATATATTTCACTGATTATAAATATGGAAAAACAAAATTCATATTAAATTCATACTCTTCAAAATAATTAGTTTAATAATAATCTAGGGGACATGACAATACATTATATTCTTTAACTAGGCTAGTTTTTTTAAATGTTGATTTTATATTAACTCTATGACCAAAAATAATAATATTATGGATCTCAAAAAATATGTTCTGATATATATTATATATTTCTAATTAATATAATTTTAAATTATGGATTATTTTAATTAAATGAAATAGATATATTTTATTTAATATGAACAAGTTTTATTTGAAAACCCCATTTTAAACCAAAATAAATAGGTACTAATAACAAATATAAATTTTATTAAAAATAATTAATTTTAATAAATGTATCAATATAATACATAAGTTAATTTATATCATATTCAAAACATATTGAGACCTTTAAATTATATAATTTTCTGAAATGAAATGCCTTTTTTACAAAAATATGTATTTTTCACTATTCACTAAAAAATTAATATATTCCAAGAAGTCCAAAAAAATGAACCAATTTAAATATTGATATTATTATTCCAAAAATAAATATCATTTTATCACTTTATTTTAATTAATTTTCCAAAAATGTATATAAAATTATTTCCTTGAAAATAAAAATAATCATTTTTGAAAAAAGTAGAAGAATAAAATTAATTTACTAAAAATTGTATGATTATTTAAAAAACATTTATTAATAATATATATTGATTAATAAATAAATAAATAAATATATGTATATTCTTAATTATATATTTCATAAATTATTTAATACTACACCGGGATGCTAATTTAATGGATGGGTTATAACTCTTATGTATACAATGAGTCGTTTACGTTCGGTGTTGCGTGTGGAATATACTGTCGAGCATAAAAATTTTAGTTTTTCAAATAGTAAGAAGTTAAAATATGTATTTTATGTAACTCAATATTAACATAGTATTTCATAAAAAATAAGTTAATCTATATGTTTTCTATACTTTCTACTATTGAATATAATTTTTTTCTATTAAAATTTTAGGGTGTCACATCCCCCCTTGAATAAATTACATCGTCACAGTTTGAAATTTATACTGGTAAACTAAGGGTGGAAAATTAAAAAATTCATTTTTTATTAACCATCATCATTAAAATTATTAATAAAACTTCATCATAATAATATAAATATTTAATTAAAATCATCATTTGCGATAACCCATAATTTTGTTTCCAAAAAGAGAACATATGTGGAAATAAATATAAAGTGTAAATAATTATTAATAGTGATTGAGGTCATTGATTACTTGAAATATAATGAACACTATTATTTTAGGGGCCTCAAAACCATAAATATTATATAATCAAAATGTAATCATTCCATCTTAATTGAAGGATCCTTGAAATTTTTTTCTTCTAGATCCTCTTCCACGATTTGAAGAATTTTATTACCGTAAAGGCTAAGAATATGAAAATATTTTTATTTTATTCTTATAATTCCATACATTAAAAATTTTGAACACAACCCCATCTTTACCTCTAATAATTTTCATACTGGACTATTTTTCCATGCTCGAAGTAATAAATAACGTTTTAAAGACCACATACCTATAAAATAATAACAAGATATTCATCTTGTCCATAAAAATTATCCAAAACCAAATTGGTTTGCACCTGTCAAGATTAAAAAGATATATCATTAAACATTAATCTATAAATTTATTTATTAATACCCAATGTTAAAATAAATTCCTTCAATAATTTTTTATACTTAAAATTATTCTATCATTTCGTTACTGATTTTGAAAGACAATGATTAGAATTATTTGATCATATGTTATCCCATCTTAAATCAAACATTATTCCGAAAATAATATCCCATATGTGTCTGAAAAAAAAACATTTACTTATTGGATTTTCATATATACAAGTACTTCATGTAGGCATGTCGTAGGAATTACAACATTGTCGACCTTTGGTTCTTGGCTCAAGTCCCCAAGAATTTATGGATGCAACATGTTACAACCTTTACTTTTGGTTATCAATTTTTTTATCATGAAAAAATTATTGTTCCATAAAAACACTTCATGGTGATCATTGGGGTTACAAATACCCTAAAAATAAAATATCTCCCAAAATATCATTAGTTACCACAAAATGTGTACTACATAAAATGTTTAAATAGGGAATCTAGGACTTTAAACATTGTATCATCCTTTACGTTATAAGCCTATTATAGTATACGTAACTCTTAAGGTAATGTCACATGAAAACACCATAATCACAAATTAATCAAATAATTTTCTCTGATACCATCTTCTACATCCTGGAACCAGCACACCATGATATGGTGCAGAAATAATAAAAATTAAACTTCAAGATTTTATACTGATGGTGCTGAACCACTCTTCTACATCCAAAAAATTGAACATGAACAGAAAATATTGGATAAATTATATTATCACATATATTTTTGGCTTATTATTTTATATAATTTTGGAATACTCCAACAAAAAAATATCCATTTCATTAAATGTGCAATTTTACCACTTAATCAAACATTTCTTATTTCAAATTATTTCATCATTAACATCTATATGAATTAGATTCTAAAAATATTTCATTAAACATAATTAGTTTATATCAGGGGGGAAAAAGAAACATATTAATGGTGTGATCAAAGTCACATTAACAGTAATCATAACCATTACCGATTGAATATCATTAACTACCATAAGAAGTGAATACAATTATGATGACATAATCAGAGTGAATGAGAGAATAATAAAAGAAATCATACCCCTCAATACCTTGATCATCAATACAAAAATAATGAAAATGAATGAGTCATCAGAATAAATAATCATATCCATGCAACAATAATATTGATCATAAGAGAAATTATTATCAAATAACAATAAAAAATGTCTTGGTATATTGAAAAATTATTCTTTCTTAATCATTCTAAATTCATGTTATAATTAACTATAGCCAACACAATTCTATAGGATAGACTATCTATTAACTATCTACATTGTACCACTCAAGGAATGATTCTTTACACATTACATTATAGCACTATCTTGATGCACCCATATTATAAGCTAAAATGGGCTCACTCGACACTATTTGGGACACCCCATCATAAATTTAATTTCCAAGAACAAAAAAATGAATAAATTATAATTATATTTCATTACATCATAAAACTCATAAAAAATAATTTTCCCCTTCATAACTTGATTAACTTGTAGAAAGGAATCATGTTCAATGATAATCTATTTTAAACCTAAGAAACCCATGGAAGAGAAATAAATATCCTATAAATATCATATAAATAATATTATTCAATCTAATTTAAGAATAATAATGGTAGAACTACCAAATATCTCTAATGAAGGATAAGTAACCATATGTGTAATTGACATTGATGAATTAAAATACCCTTAATAGATCATTAAAACATTCTTGGGGAAAATATACTTTTCATTTTGAATTTCCCATTATTATGACATAAAACAATTGGAAAATAATTTTCATTTAATATAAGACATAAAACATATAATGTAATCATTAAATATCAATTGAAACATATCTTGAGGAAAATAACCTTTTTCATTTTTAAAATAATTTTTTAGAGTTTCAAACACTTTGAAAATCAATAACTTTGAAAATCATTTTCAAAAGCAAATAATTTAATGAATATTATGAAAAAAAAATCACAAAAATATCAATTTAACCATTAAAAGGAATATAAAAAATTAAATTATGTCCATGTTGGTGGAAAATTTTATATATTCCAGAATGAATATTTTATTTTAATGAAAAAGAATTAAAAAAAGGTCTTCATTCACAAAGTAACATGAAGATCCATTTTAAACAATTTGAAAAAGAAAATATGGATAAATATGTATTTACTAAATAATTTTGAAAAGGGTAAAATGATTATCCAAAATAATTTTACAGAGTGTAAAAATGGTACAATCACTTGTAGAAATCATAAATTACATGAGTAGAATAATTCTCATCATTAACATCATAGATGGATCAGAATATCTCATAATTGTATTGATGATCATAAACAATGTCGACGAATGATGTTATTGAACAAAAATACACTTAACACTTTTGTAACATTGAATCATAGTACACATGATATAATAACATTAAATGTAACTTATAATGTCATTAAATTTTGGATATTCCTGACAAAAAATTAAAAATAGATAGGATATTCTTCTTATAAAATAAGATGGGTGTATTACATGACATACATCTCAACAATATAAAATTGAGACAAATATTCCAGATCTCTTTGTTAACAGTGAACCAATAAATCCCATGAATGATATATCCTAAAATGGATACTTATATGTCTATAAATTTAATTATGTGAATCATACATTACAGTCATGGGAAGTATATACATAAGAAAACATAAATAATTTGTGAATAAGGAGTATAGATCACATAAATAAAAGTGATAGGAGAAAACCCTTACATTGAGTCTAGCATTTCATCTATGTCTTTGTATTACTGAATAATATAATCATGAGAATTATTTACATTATTGTGAACCTTTTTAGTTCATTTTATTACTTGTATTCAGGCATTATGTCTTGAACCATCATGGATACCCAGTACCCTGATACTCATGTTGATCGCGACATATACTGAAGTGCTTTTTAATCACCATTGGTTGGATACTAGATGTTCACATCATGAAATATGAATGTGGAAATGAATTTTATAAAAACATAGTGAATACAAAAAAATATATCAGTATCCTCAAAATTATTAAGGAAGGCATTACCAAAAATTATATAGGTGTATAAATAACGAAATGTAATACATAATAAATATAACATAAAGTTACAAGATAACCCAACGTCCCAAAAGACACATCACCCCAAGCCCCAAAATAACAAGAACATCAACATATACAAGTACACACTTTCCCCATGATTGTATTTGGTAGATGAATTTATACAAATCCCCATGGTCAAGGTAGGGTGTGAGCTAAAATAAATGTGGGGTCTCACTAAGTGATCCCTAACAAGATTCCACAATAACAATTCAAAATAATAATTTCAAATTTAAAAAATAAATGAATGGATGTACAATTATATAATTAAATAAAATCATTATTTTCATTTAAACATATGGAAACCTTTCATACAATTTCTTCAGAAACATTTTACCAAAAACATTTTATACAAATCAACTGGTCATGGGTAAAACAAGTTCATAACAAATGGAAAATATATCATGTTAGTATAAATAATTCATATAAAAATGGTCAAATTCCATTAGGTACAT
This sequence comes from Viscum album, assembly GCA_963277665.1. Taxonomy (NCBI): domain Eukaryota; kingdom Viridiplantae; phylum Streptophyta; class Magnoliopsida; order Santalales; family Viscaceae; genus Viscum; species Viscum album. The sequence goes on along the minus strand of OY728143.1, from coordinate 729,057,468 downwards.
CAATTAGTCTGAATGGGATCTGCACACTTTCATATTAGTGATCATGAAAAATATCCACTCCCATACAAGGTTTAATTACAATCATATACTCACAATCAATAGAAAATTAAATTCTAAACATTATTTATTTAGTGTCTTCATCATCAAACTATTGCAAGGGAATTAATATCTTAGCATGCTTGTCCCAACCACCTTTTAACTACCTAGTCTCTGATGTTCTTTATTTTACTAATTAATCAATATTGGGCAATTTATTTCACTTTAAATAAAAACATTATTTATAATTCAATTACCCAATTTCTCAATTCAATATGCACAATAAATTTCAAAACCAAATTATGTATTTTTCATTATATATTGTCCTATCAATATAAAAACAATAATATGAATAAAAAAATAAATTAAATCCATCTTATAAAAAAACATCTTTAATCAATTTATAATTTCCATCTATTTCCAAGGAACACCACAAATTTAAATTCCATTTGAATTAAGGGTTTTCATAATAATACATAATAAATCAGTTAAAATTACAATTATCTTCTAAACGGGTTTCCAAAATTCAATTGAAAGAAATTTATATTTAATTAAAAAAATCAAGGGTTTATTACACTGAAAATCTAAACAAAACCACCTACCATTGTCACGGAATCAACAAACACGACACCCGCAATGGGATTTTTCATTGGGGGATGACAACAATGATGATAGATAAATCCATATTAGATTCAAGAACCAAAAAAATTTAGATTTGATCCATAAAACAAATTTTTATCTAAAAATCCATATTTATGAATGAATGATAGAGTGGGGGAGAAGGCACAAGAGATGATCACCGTTTTGAGAGGGATCAAATGACTTTTCTAAACATAGATATGCTTAAAAATGGGGTTATAAGTACCAAAAATGGTTCTTGAGAGCCCCATGGACCTTGGAAATAATTATATTTTGAGTAAATTATAATTTTTTGGTAATAAAATAAGGTCAAAAACATTTATGTTAATTTTCCAAAATAAAAATCATTGTGCGTATGGTTAGATAGGCAGGGATGCATGATTTTTCAATCTGTGTTCCCTAACTTCTTGCACCTCCAATGGGGTTCACAGTTTGTACTAGGTGAGCACATAGTTTTTCAAAAAAAATCAAACCATAAATACCCCCTCTTCCATGGGTTTTATGGATTGTATTGGGTGAGCAGTTCGTTTAGGGAAGGTATGCACAAACCATGCACAACCCAAATCCCCAAAAAATCTAAAATTCCACCCAATTCACCCCAAAAAAAGACCCACCCATGAATGGTGAAAATGAGGGTTTATGAGTAATTGAAAAACTGTAACATGTTTTTTTGAACTACCCACCATGTAAATGTTCTATCCAATGAAATCATATCATACTTTTTACAAATCAAAAAGTTGATGAAACTACTCTGTCATCAATGACTCTCCCTCCAACATCTAATACATATCATAATTGTGCTTTCATAGCACCCAAAAAATGTTTTCATCCACCAATGAAGTAGGTTAGATTCAGAATCAACTATCTTAACCTGATGTTGAGTAATGGATAAATCATGTTTAACCTCATGATCACTCCAGCTCTAAACAAGAAATGGATCAGAATGTTACTTTTTCAACGCGACATATGAAAACTAATATGTATTGACATAAAATGTGGAGTAATATATAAATAGTAAGCCTCATTATCCACATGTATGGAGACCTAGAAAGTCCCCACAATGTTAGGAGAAATATTCCCTAAATTACTATTCCACTGATAACCTAGATGAGGTGAATCTTTCAAGAGAACATGGTCACCAACTGATAACTCCAGTGGTTTTTGATGATAATTAACATTAGATTTATATCAAACATGTGTCGTCAACATTATCATAACAAATAAATGAATCATTTTTATTTTCGGTAGGAATAATATTGTTACAACCAAGTAACATTCACCTATATCACCAACAAAATTTATATTTACAATGCGAGCCATACAAGGCCACAAAGGAAACCATTATGATCACAGACTGGTAAGTATTATTATAAGAAAAATCAACCTGTTCGAAATGGTCATCCTAAGGTCTAACAAAATCAAGAATGCTGGATTGAAGAATAAGCACAAAAATAATTTTATACCCCTCTATCAGGTTATCCATCTACAGATGGTAGGTTGTACTCAAATGAACCTAAGATCCAAGTTCTACCTGAAGGCCTCTCCAAAAGATTGAAGTAAAATTGGGATCTTTATCAGATATTATAGAAGATACAACTCCATTTAAATGAACAATAATTCTGAAATACATATTTCCCATTTCATCAACAATAGATATATCATGAATGGGTATAAAGTGATATGATTTGGTCAACCTATAAATCACAACACATATGGTATTCTTCTTTTGCTCGGTACAAGGAAAACCCACAAAAAATTAAATAGAGATCTCATCCCACTTCCATATAGGAACTAGATCCAGATAAAGAAGTCCCAATTAACTATAGTTCATTGGCTTGACATGATGGAATGAATAAAAACCAGAGAAAAAAGTAACAATGAACCATTCAATACACGACCACCCAAATAACCATTGAATATCATAATATATATTTGTGGTTCTTGACTAAAATAACCATTATGAGTTATGGAAATCCCCCATCACACCCTTCCACATATTTAAAATAATGGAAATATAATTATTAAAACATAGAAGACCCACTTTGGTGAACGACCACCCTATAACGGTCTCTGCACCATAAATAGTGTATCCAATGCTATGGAATTGTTATCTACCCATTGTTCATGTATAATCATCTTGATAAGAGTGGAGGACCATTGAACAGTAGAAAGGAAAACCTCAACCAATGTTTATTGAACACCTATATGAAACTATATAAAATGAACCATGAGGTTCCATTCTTTTAATGATTCGTTCACAATATAGGTCTAAGGTTCTTTATCAAATTATTTTCACCCAAATCCCCATTCCCCATGGTATAAGATACGTCGAAATCAAAGGATACATGTAATCCACCCAACTCATCCATTGGAGATTCTAATATTTTTATGTGAAGATACAACTCATGATATTATTTTCTAAATACATGGAAACCTATTATTTGAAAAGGTAATCGTTCAAACTGTTAAGTGCATGCATCATAAAATTGAGTTTATGGTTAGGGGGAGGATAATTACTCTAATATGGACTATGATAATGAGATGTAGAGGAAATTATGTGGTTATATTGGAAAATAAAATATTGAAACATGATCATAATGCATCATAGGAAATAATATAGCCCAACCCAGCCTCTAGAAGAGACATCACATGCACAAAATTCTGAATGTGTTTCATCTAAATGAAAGAGAATTGAAATTTATCCTCCCAAATAGAAATCACTCACTTCTTTGTGAGGGGGATCATTGGAGAATCCAACATTGATTATTACTTTACAAATCAGTTACAATATCCATCTAAAACCAAGAATTTCTAAATCTTAAAAACATTTCATGGTTTTCCCAATTCATTATAAAATTTAGCTTCTTATGTTCAACTAAAATAACATGTTCCATGACCACATGTCACAATAAATTCAATTTTTTAATCCAGAAATCACTTTTATATAGATTGGAATAAATTTAGTGATTTCTTAATTATTCAAGAACTAATCTTAGATAGATAAAATGATCCTCCGCAATCATAGAGTAAATGATGAAGTCAGCCAAAAAGACTTCAATTAATGTATCCATTTACTAATGGAAAATGATATTCATTAAATTTATAAGGACTGCAAGATCATTGGTTAGACCCAATTATATGACATGATACTCATAATGTCCATACAAAATCTTAAAGGCATTTGTTTTTTAATTTTTAGATTCTTTTCATCTCAACATGTGCTAAACTGATAAAAGATAAATCTTTGGGAAAAAGTTCTCCCATTTGAACTAGTAAAATATATCATCAATCCAAGGAAGTAGAAAATTTTTTTATCATAATTATTTTAATATTCTGGTAATCAACATATTGGTGAATTTTTCCATAGTCATTATTTATGAATAAAATTGGCGACCCCAAGGTGACAGACACTCGCATATAAATCCCTTCCCTAATAGATCATCCAACTCTTTCTACACATTTTTCATTTTGGTTTGTACCATAAAGAAAGAAATTATCGACATCAATTATGTATTACATACTAAAATGATAGAAAATGCTTCCTCAATTATCACTTGGAAACAAGACATGTCAAATGAAAAAAATATCAATAAGCAATGCTGAAAATTGGGTGGTGATCAAAACCCATTGATTCATGATCCCTATCAAACAAAAAAAATGATATTACATTCCAAAAATATATATTAGAAGGTCCAGAACTACTTGACCTAGTGTCCTATTCTCCCTAAATTTCATGGAATACCCTATCAAATGCTATAAAGGAGACCCACTAAATATAAAAATAAATTAGGGCTTTATTAAAAGTGATCTCATCCATCATGAAAAGTAAATTAATTAGTTTCATGTTGAGAACCAAAAAATCCCATGTAAGATAAATATCAAATAATAATATGTCATAAGAAGGTCAATATATGCCTTCCTCTCTCCTCGTTTTGAGGGATATAGTAATATCCATCACATATGATAAAATTTCAATAGTAAGATTTAGAAAATTCACAACACAAGAAGAAATAAATGAAAGAGATTTAAAAATATCAAATAAAGTAGTATATAATGATTTATCTATAGTTATGGTACCCCTCATAGTCACTACACATATATATTCTTCCCTTGGAGAATCTAACACCACGTAAAAAAGATTCATTATAGTTGCATACGGCTAGACCCCCTTAGATAATGAAGAATATGATCGAACCACATTAACTTTTGGTGTTGATGATCCTATTATACAACATGATGTAGAATAGATATGATTGAAATTATACAAGTGACATCAGCATCCGCATGAACCACACAACTTGGGTGCCTTCATGAAAACACGTTTCAAGTGACCCAGACTACCACAATAGAGCATGTTGAATGGATTCTTCTTAGAACTGAATGTTAAATAGAAGATCTATTATCTCATGGTCCACTCTGAGACTGATAAATTATTTTATTTCTCTTAAAGGATTTCACAGAACTTCCATTGAGGGAAAAAGGTACTCCAGTCAACCTAGACATAATAGCCAGATAATTATTAACCATCAATTATCTATCCAGAACGTCAATATAAGAAATTGATTCTATATGAAATCTTGAGGATGAATAAAAGATAAAATTACTATCTAAGAAAATCTAGTCTTTATCATCCCATTTGACACTATAATAGGTGAAAACTTTATAAGAATGAGAAATCTGTTATCATATACTATCGTGGTCCTATTAGCCTTCTCGAGTTTCAAAAAAACTATAGACATAGTTGTTACAATAGAATCTAGATAGAACAGTTTAGTGAAAATAAATTTGAAGTCCTTCCAATCTTATACCTTATTTTTATTTTCCTTCACCATCGAGTCTAACCATATTTGGTTAGGTCCTTCTATCTTGATGGTGGAACATATAACTTTAATTGCATCAAGAATATCTAAGAACTAAAAGAATGATAAATATTTCACTACCAAGACTAACCCTTTTAAAGATTATTAGAGATTTTAATTATGGTCATTTTTGGTGAATGAACCTAAGCATGATTATAGATTTAATCCCTATAAGGTTCAACAATTGGATCCTAAATGGGATTGGGTGCATGTTCATGTCTGAGAACTTGGACAAAACTCATAATAATCTGAATGATATTTTCATCCAATAGAGGATTTGATCGATGTGGTTTGTTAAAAGCTTTTTAATAGATCCTTATGACACTTATTCGTGTCTTTACAATGGTACACATTATGAAAAAACATCATTGAATACATCGGAATCCTTCCAATATCAGTAGTAAACAATAGAAATAGGAAAATTATACCCATCATATTATATTTTTTTTCTGGATTTCTACTCATACAAATTTAAAATTGAGAAAATTCTAGAACTAATACTCAAGATGCCTTTCCTAAATCAACTTTTGTGACCTAAGGCTCATTATGATGAGATATATCCACTGAATCACTCATAACTAAATCCTATGTTTCTATGATGTTTCAAAACTGTTAACTAATATCCATAAAACATTCGTAACCCAATCCATTAATAACACTCTATCATCTATAATCCCATATACCCAAGTTAATGTTATACTCACTCAGATCCCAAAATATCCAATTGGAAATTCTCGATCCCCATGGGTTCAAATCCAACACCTAGAACCATGCAATAAAATAGTATGAATGAATATTCCACAAATATAGCCCAAAATGATAAAATATATTAGAATTCTCAAATATCTAAAGAGGAATACTAATAGAAATAATACCTATATTAAAAACCCAAATATGCACTTCATCAAAGTACCAAAAGGGGACAAGATAACCCAATGACCAAAAAAATGTCACGCCATGCCCAAAAGATAATAAATATCCACCATCTTCAAGTGGTAGTTTTTCTTTTATAGGACCAAGTAGATAAAAACTGACAAACAAATGATGGAAATCGTAGGATGTGAGATAAATTCCCAATTTTTTATCACCATATCTTACATGATAATATTCCATAGTAAATATACCAAATCATTCTTTATATTAATTTTTAAAAAAATCATGCATGAAAAATTTCATAATTAAATGAAAACATTAGTTTTATATAAATATAAGTAATCATTTCAAATAATGGATTATTAAACATTTAATATAAAATAGTTTATAAAAATAATCTTGGAATGTGTAAGATCAGGTAAAAATAAATTATATATATATATAAAATTAATAACCAAAATTAACAAAACAATTGTCAAATTCCATATGGTACAATATATAATTGCTATGGAATCCTCCCACTCTAATATTATTGATCATAACAAATATGAACTCCCACTTAATAAAAATTATAATCATCTAATCCAAAATTTTGCAAATGTACAAGCTGGTCATAGTTCTGGTATTTTTTTTATTCATATTAAATTGCTAGGTAATTACCATCCTGGAGGTATTGGTCAAACCCCATACTTACTACATAGTTTCCCATGTGATTAAAAAAATAAATCAATCTCTATCAAGAAATATATTTCACTTCAAATCAAAATATAATTTCCAATTCAATTGCCTAATTTCTTATTTTAATATTAAAAAAAAATCAAATCCAAATTATGGATTTTGGATAATTTCATTCCACGATAAAATAAAACTAATCATATGTTTTAAATAAATAAATTTAATTCATTTTTTAATGTTAATTCTTAAATCAATTTGAAATTTCATTCAATTTCCAAACCATACATAAAATTCTAATTCGATTATGGATTTTCATAAAAATAAAAAAATAATCAATCCAAATTACAATTCACATTTTATTGGCTTTATTAATTCTATTGATGATAATATAATTTAAAGAACAAAAATCAATGGATTGTTACATGGAATGTCTCAATTGAACTAACTACCTTTTTCTTGAATTCATGTAACATGACGCCCACAAACAAATATTATAATGAAGAATGGTGAAACAAGATATCATGAAATTCAACCTTGATTCAAGATCCTAACCAATTGAGTTTAGATCCATAAAACTCATGATGATCTGACATACCCTATGGAGGAATGGAAAAGTGAGTAGAAGATAAGGAACTTGAGAATTTTACTTACCAGAGAGGGATTAAACAAGTTTCTCTAATATTCTATCCACCTTGAAAGGGGTTTTGAAGAGCCAAAATTTATTCTTGAGATCTCTAAAGCACAATAAAAATGTGATATATGGATTGAGGTTTTATCACTAGGTAAAACAAATTCGAGAAATTTATATTTAATTAATGGAAAAAAAATTCTGGCATGCATAGATAGCTTGGAACATCAATATAGCTTATCAAACAGTGAGCCCTTATTATGAACCCCTCAATTTTTTTGAATAGCTTTTACTAGGAGGGGAGACATATTTTAAAACATTATTAAAACCTTTTTCATGCCCTCTTCTAATTTTTTTGAGGTTTTAATTGGCTAAGTATGTGAATGAAAAATAATTTACTATTTGATTTTCTAAGTATCAGCTTTAAGGGAGAGTGGTAACCGGCAGGATACAAAACCAAAACATGCCCCAAAATAAAATTCAAAATTCTGAAATAAATCGACGATAAATAAAACCCAAGATGATCAAATCATCACACCTGTTCCCAAACTCTCCCACTCTAGAACATCATCACCATGATGTTATTCAAAATCATATCACATGCAACCAACATCATCATTGGAACAGTTTCCGTCACCATCCAATCACTATCTTCGACATCCTCATCTAGCACCAGAGATAGGCGAGAACCATCAAACTACATTATAACATCCTCACCTTTTCATCGTCATCCATCCATCCTAGAAACTAAAAACAAAAAATTCCCTAAAAACAAAAAACACAATATTATCCAAGAGAACCAACAATGTCACCTTCATCACCAATCGAACATCACCAGTCACCAGAGACCGAAAGAGCCTGTCCTATCCACTAGAAACAACAACACAAGATAGCATCAATGTCGTTGAGTGAAGATCAAGACTCAGAGAAATCTGAAATCTCCACTATTAACACCTCTCAATTATATTATGGAAACCATCACACCATTCACATCCAGGGGGAGATATGGCACACGAAGACAAGGAAGAGTAAGAGGGGAAAACAGCCTATAGGGAGTCAAGAACATCACTGAAAACTGTGACAAAGCAACAAGCCTTCACCCGCACCTCGACTAAGCAATCACCTACCCAATCACCAAAAATCATAATTAATGATCCTTCACCCGCCCTAATCCATCCTAAAACCCCACAAAAAAATATCAACAACTCGCAATCTTAATAGAAGGATGAAGATTAAAACATGATTGAAAGCCGATATGAACCCAGAACTGAATCTCAAGGAAGAAAAGGTGAAGGGGGTAATTGAATAAGGAGCCAGGGATGAACCCCAAATTAAAAATCCATCAAACATGAGGGAATGAAACCCTAATAAAAAATGAATAAGATGGAATCTGGGAATCTGCTTCAGATAGAACATCAAGGGATGGGACCATAGGAAGAAAAGAGGGGAGTGCTCCAGGGAGTTCGCCGGAAAATAAGAGGTTGGAATAGCACTCCAACGCTAGGGAAGTATGACGATGAAGGAGAAGATGATAATGCTCGGTAGAGTGCTCTAGGATAGAACAGGACCATCGCTTCACAACCTTTTACTGGGTAGGTAAATGGTTTTAGAAAATCGTCCTCCAACTATCCCAAACAAAGAGCTCTTCAAAAATTCCAAAATTACAACCAATGATTAATTAAATGATACGTGAAAAATAATTATAAAAATCAGGGTCAGAGTGTAATTAAAGTATAATCCTTATGTCACATATTAACATGTTATTTGAATATTTAATTAATCGATTAAATTTACGTCATTTGTTTTGACCATATTCAACTTGTGGGTTAAAATGACTTAGGTGGGTTGACTTTGGACAAAGGGGTCATTATTTAAACATATCTATAATAATAGCCTTGAAAATAGTATCATATTTATACATCAATTATTATTTTAAAACACATTATGAGGGATTATTATGATAAAATTAATTAATGTTATGATTATGGAAATGGTAAGCTGAAAGTACACATGTGTTACATTCCTATTTCTCAACGATAATTATGAAAATAAATTAAGTATTATTTAATATTTCAAGAATGGTTGTAATATCATAAATAACCTATTATTTAATTATATATAGTATATATATAATTATTGTGATGTGGAGTTAAAAACTGATTCACATCAACTTGAGGAAGAAGTAATCCACATGTTCATGATTGAAATTATCATTTTTTAGTGAGTTAAAAGGGAAAATAAATGATAATTTATATTTTCATAAAGATAGGATTTCCATTAATATTATATATATTTCATTTATAGACATATTTTTTTGATAATTACCCATATTACATTTCATGTATTGCGTCAATGGAAAATAAATCACATAGTTTCACTAACCGGTAGTCTGTCGTACACATGAGAGATGTTTTCATATTTATTATGTGTAATGTAAATGAATATATTCAATATGATATTTTAGTTATAATTATGTTATAAATAACTTATATATACTTTAAATTTATCTTAATACTCAACAATGATAGGTGGTAATGGAAAAATGAATGACATTGTACCATGAGGTGATAGTCCGCTGTACACAAGAATTAGGACTTGTAACCAATTTGATACTATTATGTGTGGTTTTAGGTATTAACTATTAAATAACCAAATATAAGTATATTTAAAATAATTTTTAGTTATTTAATAATGTTTTAAAAAGAATTTAGGGGGTGGGTGGAGAGAAAAATGAAATAAAAATTCTATTTGAGGAATGTTAACTCTTCTTGGGGTAACTCTTATTGTTCTTCAGCAAAGGCCTTCCATGGTTTGATTAATGAAAAAATAAAGGATTAGAGGTTGAGAGTATATAATTCTAAAATTTATTTTTTTTAGAATTCAATGAATAAAATATGTATTAATTTGTGAAGAGGGTATGAGAGTTGGTGGCCTTTTACAAGTGAGTGGTGTCAGACAATTGTAATGTTTGAAAAGTTTGAATTCTGCCCATGAGGTTTTTCAGGTCACCAAAACCAATTAATTTTAAAGTATCATTAATTGACGGGATACAGAAGATAAATTTCCCACCAATTGGGTTTTAAAAAAATTCAAGGTCATTTTCAAATTATGTTTATAGTGTAATCCCCCAGTAAACTCATTTTTATCTAAATAATATTGACTAATTTTAACATTTTTCAATAACAATTATGGTAAATAATAATGTTGGACTAATTATAAAATTAAAAAAAAAATTATTCCAAAATTTGAATCTATTTTTTTGATTTAATTTCATATAAATGATAAATTTTAATTTAATATTAATCTGGATGATGTTGTGAGACATTAGGGTTTTTATAGAGAATATTTTTTAAAAAATATAGGATTCTATATGAACTATATGACCAATAATAATTATTGAATGAAAATAAATTATTATTTTATAATATATATTATATATATTTCTTTTATAATATTCCTCATTAGGTTTTATTTTAGTTAATTAAAATAGATAAAAAGCTTGCATTTTAAAATAGTCTTTTTTATGAAAACAGATTTCTAAATAAAAAACATATATTAAACCCCAATAGAATGTTGATTCTAGGTAACTAAGTGTATTATATATTAATAATTAATAAATAACATTATTTAAAATATATTAAAATCATAATTGAGTCATTTAAATTACTTAATTTATTTAAATAAAATGGATTTTTTTTAAAAATTGATATTTTTACTATTCACTGAAAAATCAATATATTCACAAGATTCAATAAACATAAATCAATGTAAATATATATATAATAATTAAAAAATGATTTCAATTTCATGAAAAATGTTTTCTAAATGATTAAAATATTTATTATAATATTTTTTAGGAAAATCAGTAAAAATAATTTTTGAACAAAAATAATTTTCTAAGATTAAAATAAATATATTAAAAATTAATTGACAATTTCATAACAATTTATCCATAATTTTTATTGAGTTATATATATATCATATATTATTTAACACTATTCATACTATCCATTTTAATAGATATTTTATAATTGTTATATATAATGGGTGATTTATGTTTAGCGTTTATGTGTTGAATATGTTATCAAAAATAAATAAAATTGTGCTCGCACATATCAAAATATAAACTGAGTGATGAGTTTAATGAATTATGAACATAGTGGTGTAAATAACCTGAGATAAAATTAGTGTCTCATGTACTTTACACTATCGAATATAATATTATTATTTTCATATATCATGTTTTATAATAATAAAATTCAGCATTGAAAAAATAATCAATGTCATTATATATTAATGGGAACAACATAGTTGAAAATTAATGATATAATGAAATTAATTGAGAAAAAGATGAGTACTCACCTTGAAATCTATGTTATATCCATAGAGGATCCCTAAAAAATAGTCGTCTTATGAAAAATTATTATGAATAGAAGATTGTCAGGACCATGTTTTTGTAGTTGTATTTGTTGTCAATCCATCAGTATGCTGAAGAAGAAAAGGATTTTGAGAAATATGATTAATGGGGAATCGTATTGAAAGATATTTAAGGAGAGAAGAGAGGTATTAGGATTCATTTTGTTTTCAGAAAATTATTTTTTGGTTTCAAAACAATATTATTGAGGATTATTTTGAAAATAATTGGATGCTTGTTTTTAAAAGAACAAAACTCACAATAAAATTCCATTGTAATGGGTGGAAGTGTTTCTAATTGGACTCACCTATGGTCCGATTTCATGTCAAATATCATACTGGAAGTTAATGATCATCATATTAACTCTAAATAGGAAGACAATGAAGTGTTTGTTTTGCTGGGGAATCAGAGTCATCGTGATTACTATGTTTCAACTGTGAAGATAATTTTCTGATTTGTATTTATTATAAATCATGAGTTGTATTGAGAACCTATGGTGCAAGCTCGATTGAATAAAGAGGGATTGAAAGAGGGGTTTCCAATCCGAAAATAATCTTATTAAGATTTATTATATCCAGATTGCGGAGAGAAAGAAGTAGTGATAATTGTTTTTCAAAACAATCATAAAACAATCTTAATTATCTTTATTGTATCCGGATAGAAGATACTAATAAGTTTTACTGATTTTCTATCAAACCCATCTAAAAATAATTGTATTCAGATTTATCGTATCAACATTGAAGGGAGTAGGAATGTGTACAATTTTTTTTAAAAAAATCGTATCCCAATTTCTCCAGTGTGGCACGACGGCGCCGCATCTTTGGTTTGTTTTTAGCAGTGCCTCGTGAAGGCGACAAGTCCTTGGCTCGTCTTCAATGGCGCGGTGCAACGGCACCGCGCTTCTCCTTTCCTTATCAATTCCCGCATTGTTTTTCAGCACCGTGTTGCCTTGCTCGTGCCGGAATCATAATCAAACCAACAAGGGGGAGGAGGGTCGGCCGTGTTCATGCGGTCTGAACTCCTCCCGTTATTGCATTATCAGGTGGCTCAAAAGAAAGGAATATGGTGACAGATGTAATCACAAAATAAACCCCTACATCAATGTCATCGTCGAACGAGAGTTCGTCACAGAATTAACCATCACGGAAGAAGAGGATCGTCGCAGAATAAAGCGTCATGGAAGGAACGTCATTGGCATTAGGTGATCTCCAAGGGAGGCGTCTCTCGTCGTCGTCCGCCCTCGGAGGTCGGCGTTCTTCGTCGGCGGCGGTGCTTTCTTCACGTTCTTCGTCGAAGAACGAAGAATCCTCAAGACCTCTCCTTTTCTCCCAAAGTCTTAACACAAAAAAAAGCCAACCATAATAAAATAAGTCCTTACCTTATTTTATTATCATAACATATGAATTTGAAATTCAAAAGAAAAGAAACGAACAATTAATTCAATGAATTAATTGTAACGATTTAACCGCCCAATTTAATGAGGCGTTTCGTAACCAGAATAAATGCACGATTGACTTCATTAAAAAGGGGGGTGCAGGTGCGTAACTTAGAAGGAATGAAATGGTGGGGCTCGTGCGGGCCCCACATCACAAATATCCTACCATGTGGGTAGGATATTGTGGGTCCCACCTTATCCGCTTAACTTAGGTTAAGACGCTTTAAGTGAAATAAAATAAAACTGTCGCACCACTCTTATTTTATTTCTTAACTTAACCCCAAAAATTAAAAACCCCACTCGAGCAAATGCAACTCCGGAAAAGGTGTTCCTAAGCAAATACCGGTGCTGAAATTCCATCGGTGCCCTTAGAATTCGATTCCGAGCACCGGTTCAAATGTTAGAAAAACCCGCTCGTTCGTTCACTAAACGTACCCGAGCTAAACATCAGAAAAATGATTTCGGGCACACTGGTCCTCAGAATCAGGTGCTTTCAGAAACTGCATTCTTATAAAATCCCGAAGAAAATTTAGAAAAATTTCCCTTTAATTTTACGGGTCTTTACATTACTCCCACCTCAGGGCTTTATGTCCTCTTAAATCTTTAACAGATACTAGGGATACAAAAGCGGTATTGAGCACGCATCTGAACCTTCCGCTCCCATGTGTTTACCTGGAGGTCCTCGTACTGCCAAAGAAAGTGCAACCGAGGAATCTACCATCCTCATAGGATCCGCTCCTGTTGATCCTCGATACCCACTAGAACCTTCGTGAAAGTCACCCCATCACCATCATCAAACTCCCCATGGTCGATGACATGCGAAGGGTCTAGCACGTATCTCCTCAGTTGAGATACATGGAAGTAGTTGAGTACCTGATGCAATTGAGGTGGATGGGTCAAGCGGTAAACCACCACGCTTCCCAGCTGAGGACCTAAGAAGGTCCGATGAACCACCGAGATAACTTGCTACCATGGCCACATATTTGTAAACCTCTTCAAGGTGAGACCCGTATAAAGACATGGTCTTCATCCTTTTACTCTAGATGTTTCCAATTCCTAATAGAACTGAAACTCAAAATGATGGATGCCATGAGGGTAAGGTTGACCGACTGAAGAGTGATCGGTCGCACCCTCTTGTACATGAATTTATCATGTGCTACCCGGGGTTTCCTTTTCTCCGACCAAGGAAAACACATCCCGACCTTGTAGTTAATCTAAAAACTTTTTGCATAATACCGTCAATTTGTGTATGAACAGTGATTGCCCAGTCCATACTCAAACCAACATCGTAAGGCCTCGATGCTGCCACCAAGAGATTCCAACTGAAACTCTCGCCTCGAGGGTCTGATCACACCGTCAGCGTAAGTGTGATTATTGAGTCTTCTCCCAAGGTATCTCAAAATGTGAGGGTCAAGTCTACGGCTTACTGGAAACTCTAGGGTTGGGACAAGATTTGTGAAAGTAAGGAATGATTCATATCGACGTCTATTACTACGGCAACATGTAGTGGAAACATACTGTCCCTTGAATCATTTTTAGAGCCATTGGGTTACACTCCTTGACCGCATGCAGTCGCACTTTTCCTCTGCCCTCCATCTCCCTGAGCCTGGCGGGAACAACTAAGGTGGGTGGTTGTAGCATGATAAAATATACAACACCTCAAGCTGCTCTCCTAGCTCTGCCTCCACGTCTGCTGCTTCACAGACTCATATCTCCTTAAATCATGCTCTTCTTGAAACATTTAACACACATGAGTCTCTATGACTTGCGCCGGTTTCCTATTTCTTACTGCACTGTGCAGTCTTCACCCACTCCTGGATGATTTGCACCTTCTGTAACTGCGATCTAAATGAGCTCCTAAAATTTCTCCTTTGCCGAAAAGAGAAACTCGGTCTCATCCCCTGGATGAACCACACCCATTGCCTAATACAGTCAATCCTAACATGAATGATGCATTCATGCCATGGATGACATCACAAGGCCTTGACATAACTACCAAGAGATCCAACTGTCACTCTCGCCTCCAAGGGTCGAGTCACTCTGTCGGAATCAGTGTGTGGTCACTGGGTCTCCTCTAGTAGAAATATCGAAAGTGAGGGTCAAGTCAACAGTCTTAACCAGGACCACTCAGTATCAGCCAAAAAAAGGACATGAAAGAAAACATCACAAAGATAAGTGTATTTTTATTATTTCATCTCATAGTACAAAGACACAAATACAACAGCAATATAAAAATAGAAATAAAAGGGATGTGTCCACTAGTTCCGCTCCTGTCCACCTGCTCCCGGAGCTCCACTGACTTGTCCACTGCCCGACTGTTGCTCAATCACCTGCCGCTTCTTCTTCCCCGATGGATCCTCCTACGCATGCAGATCGACTGTGCAAGGAGTTGGACAGTCACATGCCATGTGACCCTTCCTGCTGTAGGAGAAACACTGTCTGTTTCTGGCACGCCTGGCTCTGACTCCACCCCGGGTGCCCTGCACTACTGATCCTATAACCCGAGGTCGCCCACCTGCTGGTCCTGTCCTCTTGGACCTAAGAATCATCTGTCTACTGCCTACAGATGACTCGGCTACTTTTGGAAAAACATACGGCAAAGGCAGTAGCTCCTGAACATGCATGGGGTGCAGAGCTACTGGTACAAACACCACCCTGAAAAAGGACTCGATGTCTTCCCATGTGAAGGTCATCTCATCGCAAAACTGGAACAAGCGGCTCCACCACCTACCTGCTGCTGCGTGAAGAAGTCTGGTAGCAAAGATCACAATGAAGTCTGCAGGCGTCCCCACTAGCCTGAAGACTCTCACCACCGCCTCCAGCCAATCCTCAACCGCCTGCTCGTTCGTCTCTCCCCAAAACATGGGTGGCCTCTGGCACTGGAACTCGTGCAGTGCGCTCAAGTGGTGTGCATCTCCTACTGATGGGGCTGGTGGCATCGGTGGCCCAACGTATGGTAGTACCGCTGGTGCCTCAGCTAGTGCCTCAACTGCAAGAGCACCCTGTACGGAAGCCTCGTCACTCGGTATGCTGTCAGTATGCACATCCCTCTGGGCTCTATCTGGTCGTCTGTGGAAAGGCATCCTGAAAGAAACAATGAGACACAGTCAAACGATTATACCTGGTGACCTGACCTGGTTCGAGCTGACCTTTAAAAACATCTAGAAACACAAATTCAATCAGTGTTTTCATTCACAATGTTGGAAAATCAGTTGTCAGGGGACCGGTGTATGGATTTGTCGGCCGCCCGCACCAACAATGGACTCCCTGAACTGAATACCACACTCGGTACCCTTAACACTATTTCTTCACAGAATGAAAATATCAGAGTTATAAGTTCTGCGGTAGAACTGACTCCTCTGATACCAATTTGTCATGACCCATCCTCGGGGCCTGTGTCATGACTACCCCAAGCCCGCCTTCCATAGGCCAGGGGCTGGCGACTAGCACCAAAGGCATAAATCCTGATTACTGGGAAGGCATTTCCTTTATAAAAGTAAATAAAACACCACAGAGTACAAGAAAAAGTAAAACACTAAGTACAAAAGAATGTTATGAAAAGTAAATGGGCCAGAATAAAAACCCATCTGAAAGTACAGCTACAACTGAACAAAAGTACAACAGAAAAAGACAACAGCTGGAAGAACATAAATGGCTCCTGGTTCATCCTCCTCAGATCCTACCTGAAGGGTAGGTACAGATGGCGCAGCTCCTGGTTCATCCACCATATATCCTTCAAGAAGGATAGGTACAGATATCCTCCACAACGCTCTCTCCCGTCAACCTCCTACGTGTTTCGTCTCGTCGTGAAGTCCACCTCTGGATACTGACTCATCGTGTGGTCCACCTCCGGGTACTGACTCATCATGTGGTCCACCTCTGGGTACCATCCAGTCCTCGAACACTCGGCCTCCGTCAGCACTTCCCATCGTCTGCAACCATCACAACGAGGTGCGGGCATAGCTCATGCAGGGGTGAGTATAAAGACACTCATTAGGGACCCCGATACCCTCAAGGTCTCACTAAAACCAACATGGATAACCACAATGAATATCTCAACATATAACCTCTACATAGGTATATGACCATACATATACCTAAGTTATCAAGTAACCCATCTCAATCATGAGGAAACACAAGATTATGAAATCAACGGATAACCACTACCCAGGTATATTCCCATACATACACCTTAGTTATCAAGTGACCCATCTCAGACATGAGGTATACACAAAGATCAAAGATTCAGCTCAAACCAGGATTTTCATTATTGAAACCGTAACTGCTGAAGAGCCCTGTCTCTGGAGTGTACAATGGTCCTATCACGACTCCGAGGTACTGCTCACTAACCTAAGACTGCTGAGGTACTCCTCCTGTCGAGTACCGCGGGTAAGCCACCCAAACACAGTAGTGCTTCCCGCCGGGGTATGCCACCCAGACACAGTAGTGCACACCCCTTAATAGCCTGTAGAGGTACTCTCCGGCGAGTACCGCGGGTCTGCACTTTCACACAGGTAGTGCTCCATCTGCCATGGGTCAACACCCAAACAAAGTAGTGCTCCGTCCACTGGGATAGTCGACTCACTCCAAGTCGAGTCGGTCAAGCAGTTGTAAAGTCTCAGCGGGATACACGGTCTTCGTACTCCGCACGATCATCTCTGTGAGGGTCTGCTCCACAAGCTACATGTCAATACTCCAAGTATCTCAAAGTCCCACGAAAAAATATCTCAATGGACCGCCTCATCATAGGGGTCTCAATGCAATAGACGACGAGTCAATCGGACGCTTGCTCTGTGAGTTACTAGCTTTTTCCTCCCAGGGGCCCAGTTGGTTTCGTGTGCGAACCAACATGTCCGTATCTCAACATTACCCTTAACACTCATAGGGTATACTCATAGGGACCGTTTCTCCACGTGATCACCAATGCCGCTGACGGTTCGTCAAACGGACGTCCGGTCTGAAAGTTATCAGCTTTTCCGTTCCGGGGGCCTGATTGGATTTCGGGTACAATCCAACCTGGCCATTATCCAACTACATCCAAAACTCAGGCGAAGTATTCCAAATGTTCCGTCTCATTAAGAGGAATTCAACGAGATAGACGGCCCGTCATTTGGACGCCCGGTCTGTGAGTTATTGGCTTTTTCGTTCCAGGGGCCCGTTTGGTTTCGTGAGCGAACCAACCCGACCGCACTCCGACGGTGTCCAAATATCGAGTGGAGTATGCCAAAAGTTCCGTCTCATCAATAGGAATCCAAAAAAGTCGACGACACGTCAATCGGACGTCCAGAGCTCAAGATATAAGCGTTTCTGCTCCGAGGGCCCGGTTGGTTTCGTATCCGAACCAACCCGGCCGAACCCAATGTTCTCCAAAACCTTGAGTATAACATACCAAAACAACCGTCTCGATCCAAGGATCGCATCGCAACTGACAGTGCGTCGATCGGAGGTCTGTGGCCCATGTTATGGGCAATAGACCGAAAGAGGTTCGGTATTAGGGGGTTCGGGCCCGGTCTGACCCGGCCCGATACCCCCGGGGTCGGCGCGAACTGGGTGGACCCGAACCGGGTCTAGGTCCGGCCCGCTTGGGTGCGGCCCGGCCTGGGAACGGCCTGGCTTAGTGGCCCGGCGCGCTGGCCAGGTGGCTCGGCAGAATGGACGAGCTGTTCGGACGCGGGGGGGGGGGGGGGGGGGGCGCTGCCCCCGCGTGTGGTAACCGTGGCCCCCTAATGGGGACGCTCATGTCCGGCCAGCTGGGGGTTTCGAACCCCCGGTTCTTCCACGGTCCGGCCGACCCGCTCCGGCAGGCCGGCTTCTGCCGCCACGGGACTGGCAAGGCCGGTCCCCCTGCTCCGATGCCGGTGGCCCGGACCCGGCCCCCGGTTCCCCTGCTCCGCCTCAGCCCGGAACAAGCCGCGACCTTCATATGTCCGGCGCGGCGCGACAGTGTCGCGCCCCTCCGCTGCGGCACCACTCCGGCCGGGATGCATTCATAGTTCTCTGGTGCGGCATGATGACGCCGCATCTTTGGTTCATTTTTAGCGGCGCGGCGTGACGGCGCCTCGTCCTTGGCTCGTCTTCAACGGTGCGGTGTGACGGCGCCGCGCTTCTCCTTTCTTTATCAATTCCCGCGCTGTGTTTCGGCACTGCGTTGCCTTGCTCATGCCGCAATCATAATCAAACAAACAAGGGGGAGGAGGTTCGGCCTTGTTCGTGTGGTTCGACCTCCTCCTGTTATTGCAATATCAGGCGGCTCAAAAGAAAGGAATATGGCGACGGAAGTAATCACAAAATAAACCCCTACCTCAATGTCATCGTCAAATGAGTGCTCATTACGGAATTAACAGTCGCGGAAGAAGAGGATCATCACGGAAGAAAGTGTCACCGAAAAAACGTCGTTGGCATTAGGTGATCTTTGAGGGAGGCATCTCTCGTCGTCGTCCGCTGTCGGAGGTCGGCGTTCTTCGTCGGTGGCGGTGCGTTCTTCGCGTTCTTCATCGAAGAACAAATAATCCTCAAGACCACTCCTTTTCTGCCAAAGTATTAACACAACAAAAACCCAACCATAATAAAATAAGTCCTTCCATTATTTTATTATCATAACATAAGAATTTTAAATTCAAAAGAAATGAAACGAACAATTAATTCATTGAATTAATTGTAACGATTTAACCGCCCATTTTAATGAGACGTTTCTTAACCAGAATAAACGCACGGTTGACATCATTAAAATGGGGGGTGCGGGTGCCTTACTTAGAAAGAAAGAAACGGTGGGGATCGTACGAGCCCCACCTCAAAAATATCCTACCAAGTGGGTAGGATATTGTGGGTCCCACCTTATCCGCTTAACTTAGGTTAAGCCGCTTTAAGTGAAATAAAATAAAATTGTCGCACCACTCTTATTTTATTTCTTAACTTAACCCCAAAAATTAAAAACCACACCCGAGCAAAGGAAACTCTAGAAAAGGTGTTTCTAAGAAAATATCGGTGTTGCGATTCAGTCGTTTCCCTCGGAATTCGATTCCGAGCACCGGTTCAAAAGTTAGAAAAACCCGCTCGTTTGTTCACTGAACGTACCCGAGCTAAACTTCAGAAAAATGATTCCG
This sequence comes from Viscum album, assembly GCA_963277665.1. Taxonomy (NCBI): domain Eukaryota; kingdom Viridiplantae; phylum Streptophyta; class Magnoliopsida; order Santalales; family Viscaceae; genus Viscum; species Viscum album. The sequence continues at coordinate 729,036,806 of OY728143.1, read as the reverse complement.
GGCAGACCGGGCCTTGGAATCAGGTGCTGTCAGAAACTGCGTTCTTGTAAAATCTCATAGAAAATTTAGAAAAATTTCCATTGAATTTTACGGGTCTTTACAATTGGGATGTACATACACCACACAAAAGGAAATAGTGGCAGTATGGCACGAATCTCACGGAAATAGGAAGTGAGCTGAAAACCCTTACTTCGTTGTAATCAATCGAGCTGTGTGGACAAAAATTAACAAAAACAACATAGATCAGAGAATACCATGAATATAAATAGAAAAATGATAATATATATATATATCATATCACAATACACAATACACCACATTTAATAAATATGTGGTGAACAATGGAAATCTCACGGAATTAAAAGTGAGATAAGAAACCACCTATATTTTACTTTTACTTAGTCTAGGGTACATTAATCTCATGTATAATAGTGAAAAAATTGTTATTAAATTAGAAAATAACCATTTAAAATAATATTATATCATATATGATCTTCTAATATTGATATTTTAGTATTATCGTTGTTTCAGGTGTTAACAGATTCGTTTTCCTTTATATGATTTGTTACGTAAGTAATATTTGTTGTTGATAGAATGTGTTGTATTAATATTGATAATGAAATTAGGTATTTAAAAATTATTTTTAATCATCTAATGAAAATTAGTCTTGAATGGATATGATGGGGAATGAATCTCATCGCGTTCGTGGAGTCGATAATCCATACGTACGCACGAGCGACAATATCATTCTTTTGATATTAAAATAATATATAATTGGATGTTAAATAATATTTATAGAATAATTATCATGATATATTTATTATTTACATTAATTTAACATAACTATTATACCCATCCAAATTATATTTTATTGAATAACAATTACATCACGGCGTGGAGACAGTAAGCCGTACGTACGCAGGTATGGTGACATGTCATTCAAAGGATGGATAGAATAATGAATATTTTTGTACCATATTTATAATAACATAATGGTATATATAAGATACAGGAGTTATTATCTTATAATGAAAACAACAATGAAAGAGGAAGTGGAAGAAGAAAGGAACATGGAAGAGGTGATGAATTATTTACCTCTTCTTCAGGTTCTTCCTTTTGATTTCATCAATAGGCCTCCTTAGGATGGATTTCTGACTAAATCAAGACCTCTAAAATTAAGGGAGGACATTATTGAGGGTATTTGGTCTCGTTTTGGATGAGCCAAAATCCTTTTAAGGTGTGAATTTTAGGGAATGGTGAGTTCCATTTTATAAGAGGGGTGAGGGGAACCCTAAGAATAGCCAGAAATATTATTTTATAGTAAAATCATTTTCGGTTTCTAATGGCTCAAAAATAAATTATTTAAAGGATAATGTGGGGATGGGTTGAACACCACTCAACCAATAGGTTTTAGACAGTTTTGGATCACTATATTTACTTTATCTTTTAGATTTAACTCATAGTTAAATAGTTTGACATTTACTATGTCTCTTTTTATTTTTATATTATATGGTTAAAAAATATATTATATACTTCAAGAGAACCCAAACTGGTTCATTAATGATACACCTATCATTATATAAGTCTTTTTGGCTTAACAATATATTTTTTCTAATAGAATATCAATTAATAAATAATATTTGTTTTCAAAACTCTTTTTTGTCAATTTTGATACTATTTAGTATTTTGTTTTTGCTAAAATCATAACAGAATTATAATTTCGAAAAAAATTCATATAACCAACCATAACATGTCATATTAAATATTAAATTTATTATAATTTATAAAAATTCTCAAATTAAATTTATTTGGTTATTTATAATACCAATTATTTTAATATTTCATTAATTAGGTAATTAGTGCATCATCATTGTGTCATAAATAAATTTAAATATTTAATGTCTAAAAATTATAAATAAAATACCATTATTTAAGAAATTGATATATATTTCTATGAAATATGTATAGTCGAATTTATCTTATGTATAACCCAATATTAAAATTTTTTAGTAATTAAACTTTCATTTTAACTCTTTTACCTCTTCTTTAAATAAAATAATAATAAATGTCCTAATCTAATCCAAGTGAAATTAAAGAATCATATTTTATTCCTATAGTTGTTTTTAGTCGAATTACAGTAATCCAATAGAATTAAGATCTATATTATTGTAATAATAATATCATTTTACCCTTAATTTCCCTATTTACTTTTAACTGTGGTAAATAAAAGTAAAAAGTTATGATTCAGTGAAAATTATTTTAGTCATAAAAACCACATTTTACTTACTGATATCAACTGTGTCTCTTGGATTTTTGAAATTACACTCATAGAAGCGGTAAAAATATGTTTTATGCGAATATTCACATGCTCCTAGGAGGTGGGTAAAAGACAGTAAAAAGTTAAATAAATTTTTATATATATAAAAAATTATTATAAACTAACTCCAATGAATTAAATTGAACATATATAGGTATTATGAAACTATTTTGACCTAAAATAAATTTCAATAAAATAAATAAATATTTAAATAAAAATTCAATTTTAATCTATAACGCAGTGTTATTCACTATTCTTCAAAAATTGATCATTTTCAGAAAAATACATAAAATTTACCTTAATCTAATTTCGATAATCAAAATTTAAAAATTATTTCTATTTTACTAAATTTAAAACATATAAGGTGCATTAATTATTTTAAAATTATTTCTCATTGTCAAAATTGAAAAGCGGGTTTTTAAAAAGAAAAAACTATCAAAATATTGACATGTTTTTGTAGAAAATTTAAATGTTAAATTACTTATAATCACCTAAATTTTATTAACTCATAAAAATATAATTTATTTATACTTCCAAACCATTAAAATACCTAATTTAACATGATAAATTATTTCAATTAAAGAAGTTTTTTTCATTAAAATTTATTATTTTTCATTATTTATCAAAATATACAAGTTATTAAAAAAGTACCAAATTTTTATCCAAAAAATATTTTTATTTGCTGATTATAGAGAAGATTTAAATTTCGTTAAATTGAATATATAAAAGAGTCAAATATTGGTTTTAGAAAAGGTCTTCCATTAAAAGGTGGTAAAATTGCATTTTTTTGAAAAATACTTCTTTTATCTGAAAAAATGAATTTGTTCTTATATTATGTCCAAGAAACACATAAAATGGATCTTAAAATTATATTGCGTATATAAAATTCAAAACTCAATTAATACTAACCATAACTGCTTTTGAACACCCAGTTTGGCAAGTCGTGGTGCGCTCGAACTCAGTGTTTCATGTAGAGCAAGCTATTGAATTAATTTAAAGAAAATAACTAAATATGAAATCATGGGGTATTACAAAATGATAGTATAAACAATTATAGATAACCATATCATAATTATAAAATATAAATTCTTTCATCTTAGAAATAATATTAAGAAAAATAACATTTTCTTTTTTAAATCACATAATATATAGAAAAATGGAAGACATAAAGAGGAAAAAGATTATTTAAAGAAAAAAAAAGTAATATTGAAAAGGAATATTATAATAATCAATGAATTATGACTATATAAAAATCAAATCATTCCATATAATTTAAAAAAACATACCTCTTTCACATTTTCAAAAAATTAAAGAGGGATAGTAATAGTGTATTTTGAACAGAAACATCCCTAACCTCATGATCAATTCGTCACTTTTTTAGTTCATATTCCAGAATACTAAATTTATGTCAATATTAAACATTATTATGATACATTTCTGATATTCAGTATTCCCTTTATATAACATGTTACAATGTCATATATAAATACATATTTAAGGTCATTTCTGAACTTTGAAGATATTCATTACTTTATTTCGAAATGACATTCGTATGATGACTATTGTAAAATAATTTATTTTTAAAATATATAAAGGATACTATTTTGGAATAATTATTTCTTTAATTGATTATTTCAATTTTTAAATTAAACAATTACAAATGCTAAAGAAAAATGGACTACGTTACAATCGTTGAGGTGATAGATTGTACATACACCTGAGTAACATTTACATTTTTCAAAGATCGATATAGAGAGAATGTAAGTATTAATTTACCGTTACATAAATATAATAATATCGTATATATAATATTAATTCATTAAATTTACATATATATATATATATCAATCATGTTGGGAGGTGATGAAAATATAATTACATAACTTCATGGATGTTGTAAGCCACACTTACACATGAACATCGTTATCGTTTTTCAGTGAATAGAAAGGTAAGATTGTAAATGATATATTATAATTTAAAAATGATTAATATATTTTGAAAATATAAAATAATCATTAACTATATCATTATAACCATTCTTCTGATAAGGTGTTGGAAATGGAATTATTTCTATTTGTGAGGAGGTAGTATGTTGTACACATAGACGATGAATTCTTTTCACATTTGAAAAATGAAGTGAAATGTATGGGTCATGAAATAAAAAATATAACATTTATTTAAATATAGAATATTATATTTATTATTTTATAGTATTTGAGATGTTTTGAAGGACGAGGAACTTGGGAAAAACAAAAAACATGCAAATAAAATCTATATATCCCTCTAGGAAATCCACCATTGTGTAAAACATTAATACTTTAATACCTTTAAAATACCAAAAGAAAGGACTATAAAATTTGGGGAGGTTTCATGGGAATGTACTTGGGATGTTATGGGATAAAATCAATGGTTTCTAAATTTTGTAAGATTAAGAAGAGGATCCAACTTATTAGAGAGGGGAGAAGAACTCATGCTGTTTCTAGAAATTATTTAATACTATTTAATATTCATTTCTAAATTTCGAAAAATGATTTATATTTACAAAATAATGATTATGGTTCTAAATACAATAATAAAATCGAAAATATACATGATTTTACTACATTTTTATTCTTATGTTTTGGTTTGTATTGTTTTTTTATCTTCTTTAACTCTTATAGTAACAATATAGATTCTAGAATATTGATGAAAATATAGGTAGTAAAAAAATAATAAATAAATAGAAAGGGACAATTTTTTATATTTTATGCCTTATCTAAATCACATGGATGAATTTAGAATTTTTTGGAATTTTGTTTCATTAAATAAAATTATATTTATTATGAAATATCACTAATGTCAATTTTTAAGACTAATTATTACATTGACATTTATATTTTTAATATATCACTTATTATTCAAAAAAATGTTTTCTTACATCCCTAATATGTGAATTTTATATATAAAATTAAATGATGATATTAATTATCACATATAATATTTATTTTAATGTTTTTTAATTTTAAATATTTTATTTTTCCATTAATTAAATTATTGCAACATCAATATTGTGAATTAATATAGGGTAATTATTTCAACACATAAAATTAATAATAAATAATAATGATTGATATAAATATAATATCATTCCAAATACTATTAATTTTCAAAAATATCATCAAGATTACACCATATTAAAAATAATACACTTATTAAAAACAAGAATGTGACATGTTTGACATTTCATTAAATAAAATATATAAAAGTCACAATCATTTCTAGGTGTCCCAAAATAGTCATAAATAAATTATAATAATGAGAAATAATAAATTTACCATAAATATTAACATTAATATTCATTGAAAATTTAATTTATATTCATATATATCATGAAAACACATTTAATGTGTTATTTTCACATTATAGTCCTTAGGCAAGAATTGCACAATCATTTGGAAAAGACAATGGTTATATAAACCTAAAATTAGTGTATAACAATAAAAATGATAAATAATAAATAATATTTAATATCCAGGTCTAGAAATGACTTATCTCGTTAAAATTATTATATTTTGGATATTAAATTTTACATTCCTAGTGCTTTATAGTCTCTACATCAATAATTAAAATGTTTTTCATATTCTTTGCGGAATAAATTAACATATATACAATTTAAATTTTTTCATAATTATATTTAAATTATATTATAATAATTTATTCCTTCCAAAATATTCAAAATTTTTAATATTTTTTCTTATTCCTTGGTGATATAATAAAATAAATCATACTTTATTATAATTATATTTCTGTAGAATTCAATCAAAAATTAATTTAATTAGAAAAATATAAAAAATTCATCCTATGAAAAATTTAGATTGATGAATAAAAAAATCATATTCTTAAAAAATAATTTATTATAAGTAATATAAAATAATTCTAAAATTATAGTTCAAAATATGACCAAAACAGGTTTTTAGAGAAAAATATTTTTTTCCTTAAAATTTCTACTTTTGGATAAAAATTATTTTTTAAAATATTATATTATAATGTTTAACATAATAATATTATTAATAATATAATATATTTAGTTTTTATCTAAAACCATTTTAAAATAAAATGGATGTTTTGAAATTACTGAAAAAATATACAGTTTTCAAAAACAATAGGTATTTTTCATAATTTAAAAAAAATCATATATTCCGAAAATTATCAAAAAATGTTAATATAATATTGAAATTATAAATTAAATATATAATTAATTTTTTCATATTATATATAAATAACTTCTATAATATTATTATAATATTATCTTATAAAATGAAAAAAAATCCAATTTGACGAAAACATATTTATGGAGAATAAAATGAATTTAAAAAAAATTATGTAATTAAATTCACAAAACATACCAGTACATTAAATTAGAGTAGGAGTATTATGTTTATTTTATAAATTTAAAATTCCAATTTATAACTTCCATTTTAATGGCTATGTTATAATGGTCACATTTAAATAATAATATTCTTTTGTTAGATTAATATATGTGTGACTTATCAATTATGTTATCAAACATTTTTTTCCTTTTAAAATAAATGGTAATTAAATTATTATTATACCACTTATCCCATTAGGTTTCCCATTAGTAAAATGTACACATTGAATTTGGAAACGATTTTTAACAAGATAGATTTATGCTTCATCCATTTCTAAAACCAAATGTGTTTAATATGAGTGATGATAAATTGAAATCATAATAAAATAATAAATAATTATCTCTTGAAATAGCCAACATCAAAATATTTTACTCCTTGAAACAATCACAATAGGTTTTATTTCAATCTATATCACTATTAGTTTAATATATACTTTTTAGGATGTGATAACCCGTTATTTCAATGATAATTCTATAACATTATAAATAATTTTTAATGGAATATAAAAGAGATTTTTATTTACCAATGTATATCCCCCTGGAGTTTCAAAATAGGTATATAGTAAGGCATATTTTTCTTTGAATCTAGAGATGGTAATTTCAATACCCAATATTTCTCTTTTATTGGTTTCTACCACTAGTTATATTAGTTTTAGTGATTAAATATTATTTTAATATCCATAGATGGATTTTATTTCCAGTAAAACAACACAGTATCATTTTTAAAATGATTTTATTCTTTTAAAATATACTTATACATAATCCTAATACCAATCCCTATAGTTTTTAATAATTCTTTCTTATTATTATCCCCAAAATAAAAAACATAATACTAATAAATAACTAAACCCTTTCTTGATACCTATTTTTTATTCAATATTTATATAAATATATATTTATTTTACATTATTAAAAAATTTAAAAATAACGTTTCACAAAATTTTCACACCACTCTAATAAAATTTTCATTAGTGTCTTTGAATACTAGTTAGACAAAAATTGTACACCATAAAAATATATGAACATTTCATCAAAAAATAACTCGTATTTACCCCCTATATACTTCTCATAAATTGTTCTTATCTTCATAATACAAGGATTAAAAATATAAAAAATGTTTGAGATGATACACTTAGTAAGGGAAAAACTAATCAACCTATCATCATGTATTATATCATTTGAATATAAGAAAACATGACCAGAGGGATATTTCCTATTAAAAAGAACATATAAAATATATTTTTCTAATAATAATAAATGAATTATATATGATATTAAAAATAAAAAAAGTAATATATCATCACAATTTCATATAAGAAAGGAATAATGGAATATTATAAATATATCACAAGTTCAAGGAATCATAAATATGGGGAGCGACCAAAACATGAGATCATTATATCATGTAAAGGATCACAATGATGACAATCATATCTTACAATGTCCCATGCTATATTAAGTTCACTCTTTATTCCATTTCATATTAACTCATGATATTTAAAGATATATACAATTTAATGGAGGGTTATATAATTTTTTTCTGACCCATCACATCATATATTGAATATATGCTAACTACCAAGAAATCATACATGGTATATCATGATATTAAAAAATTACCTAATACATTGGAGGACAATGTAATTTTGTTTCTAACTATAACATATTGAAAATAATAATATATACAACAATAAATTTACAACATGAGAAACAAATAATACCTAGTGTATAATAATGATAAAACAGATGAGAAATATGTGGGTTTCATAATGTTTTTTTAAATAAAAAAAAAGGATATATCAGAAGTATTATAAAAAATTAGGAATTAAATCATTTTAGATTTTCATATTTTAATAAAGAAATACTGGTTCTCAACATTTAGTTCAAATATCATCCCAACATGAAACAAAACCTACTTACATGGTTCAAAAAATGACTAATATGGTCCAATACCATGGTCATATTCTATAACCATAGTTTTTGTAATTTTGGCTACTTAGGCTCTTGAAATGGGTATATATCTTATCAAAATGGTTTTATACCATGATTGGAGGGCCCTATATACATCTATTATTGTAGATAAAAATGCTAATGTTATGATTCGAAACTGTTGAAGAATGATAGTGGTTATTTTAATGGTTTGAAACAATGATGGTACATAAAATGATATTTACATAGTTTTAAAACTCCAAAAATATATTTGGGAAAGTGAAAAAATTTAGCAGACTTATATTCGAAGACATATTGTGAATTCTACATGTGACATTACTATTGATTTTCAATTTGTTGTATGAATTAATATATATATGTGTGTGTGTGTTTGTGTGTGTGTCTATATTTTATATAAAATATGTATAAATTTTATTATTAAATAAATTAAAAACCGTGAATGATAGTTTTGAAAAGGTCCAATTTTTTTTTGAAACTGTAGTTATAAGTCGTTTATTCTAAATTAATATTTAAAAACTACGGTTATAGGTTCTCTCTCTATGGCCTATTTCCTTATTTTTCCAAAATAATGGAAATAAGTCATACCTACAATTTTTTTAAAATAAATATTTCCACTGGTGTTCGATGCATTTTTTTCCACAATTTCCCAAAACCATGGAAATACATCCTTCTAACCCCTGTGATTTAATAAATACATGGATGTAGTTATTTAGTGTATGTGATATTATCATGATTTTCCAAAACTATTCCAATAAGTCTAACATAATTCTATGGTTTTGTAAAATCCAAATACATTTCCCTGTATGACAACTCTACGTCCATAGTTAGTTGGAACACTATTGATGTATTCATTTCCCACAGAATTTGGGTTTTACTAGCTCCCCACACCAATACAATTTCAAATAATTTCTGAATTATCCTAAACTATAACAATGGTTTATAGACACAGTAACTACATGACAGAATACAGAGGACCTACAAACATGGATTATCTTTTACCATGGAAAAAAACACATTGAATATACTTTACCAAACCATTGCAAAAACTATGTTTATTTGTTAATTTTCATGTTATGATTAAAATGAATGAGACAAATCAAATACATGAAAGAATAATTAAGAACAGTATAGGTGAATTCTTCAGAAATGATCGTAAGATCATTTAAGTAAGTAATCTATAATTTTCCTGTAAAAAATATTTAACAGGGATAGTTTTATATATATTAATTAGGATTTTAGAAATATATTCATATTTAAAATCATTTTATTGAGGTGACACACATCACGAAATATGAAATTATAAATTTCTATTGAGTTGGGTATACATAAAAGTAGAAATTTACCAAAAGATTGTAAAAAATATCAATCCCAATAAATAAAGGAATAATAAACTAGTCATATACTATCATAAAATATAAATAATAAATATATAAAAGAAGTGATAATGATATTAAAAAGATGGATAAAACAAAAGAGAACGTGTATCCCAAAATAAATGATAGTAGTTTTAGAAGATCTAATTTTTTAATTTAAAACAACATTGTTGAAATCAAAAATCATAAAAAGAACCATAAAATTTTATTCCAAATAGAGGCTAGGGGATGTATAAATGTATCATAAAATAACAAATAATATTTTTTTCAAATTTAAAATAATAATATTATAGGGGAAGATAAATTATTGTTCAATAGGTGAAACTATTGATATATATGATATGATTTATAATCAACCATTATATACGTTTTTTAAATTTAATTATAAAATTTAATAGATTTGAGTTATAAAGTAATTTCCCCTTGAGAATAATACAATGATGAATATAATATCATAAGTTGTAATGAACCATTCTTAGATGAAAGTCATTATGATATAAAATAATAGAATGAAATGGGGGACCGATTTAACCAATATCCTTTCAATGTAATAGTCATTCGAATTGAAAATTCATGGAATGATGATCTTGCGATAAACATGTAAATAAAATTAATTTATAGAAAAATCTAAATAAAATTATTTAAAATATATACACCAAAAAAATAAATAACCAGTAGTGAAAATTGAAAATATCACAATGAAACAAAATTGCGATTAAAAAATCCTTACCTTGATTCCCGACTTCGGCTATATCTCTGGAATCTCGTGTATAATGAAGATAACTATCAAAATAAACTATTTCAATTAAAGTCAATATCTATATAATTTTATAAAAATAATTTATAATTATTATTTAGTTTTATATTTGTAAGTTATCATCTATTTTCTATGTCAGTTGTTTGTAATATCAATCATTTTGAACTAGTTTCCAAATAACAATTTTTTAATTCATTATTTTCTAAAATATCATAATAATAAGATCATATATGATATTTTTAATGATTATTTAAATGTATTTATAGTTTTATAATTTTATTATATTGTGAGTTTGGTAACGATTCTCGTGGATGTGATTTTAACAAAGACGGTTTGGTGAATTTTATGAAAATAATGGTCGTGTCTTAGTTAATGAATTTAATACTAATGATAAAATTTAAGAAAATATTTATTTCATTATTTATATCATATGTAATCAGTAATTATGTTATGATATTAAACCAATATATTTTTTTACATATGTTTTTGAATTTTGGTGTTAGACATTAAAATTTGTTAAGAAAATGGATGATTTTGATTATTAAAGTGGTTCATTTTGGAATAATATTATTATTATAGAAGATTAGTTATATAAATTTGATACTTTTTATGCATGGAATCATATTTGAAAATATATTAATAATTAAAAATAAAAATTTTAATGAAAATGACATAAATTACTTAATGGATGTTGTAGCCAACATAATGCAAAATTAATGTTTTGATTTGATAAATAATGAGAGGGAAAGAAATTGGATTTCTTTTACATCTTAATAATTGTTATTATATTATATAAATACAATTTATTCTCCAAGTTATCCCTTTTAACTTGTGAAGAGTGTCAATTGTGAAAAATGTACTACATCATTATTTGGAGATAGTATTCTACACCACACAAGAATAACTATTTCATTTTCATAATAGAAAAAGGGAAACATGGAGAAAATTTATTCCCACAGAATAATAAAATTTACCATAAATGCAATAATTATTTAATTATAAAGGAATGCTATAATAATAACTGAAAAGGTAGCATTGAATGGAAAAGCAGTGTGCAAACAAATGAGTACTCACAGTGACGTCGTTGCATTTTTCTTATAAAAATTATCTGAAATAGAGGTATTAATTTTTTCCACATTCGGATCGAGTAAAAAAGAACTATATTATAATGGAATGATAATCGATAGAGATTTAGGAGAAAAATAAATTCATTGTGTGTTATTCAATTGGTTTTTAGGGGACCATTGTTTAAGTGTTGAGAATGAATTTTATATTAAATATTTGAGATTAATATATAAAGAGAACATGATTTCAATGTAATGAAGACTCAAAAAATGTATAATATGGGAATTAAATGTGATATAATTCAATGTTTACCTCAATAATAAATTTTACCACAACTTCTAATCATTTTATAATTCACATCATTATAGGATTTCTACCTTTAACATTTTTGGCATACCATGTAAGTAGTTTAACATATGAACTAATTTTTCATTCCTAAAAATAAAATAGAACATAAAATTATATTTTTAACTAATTATTCCAAATATTTAATCTTTTTATAATATAATATTTCTATGGGTTAAAATATTTAGGTTTATATTATCTTATATAATGTGTGATACCCCGTTTTTAGGAAAAAATGAATTTTCATGATGAAAATATATGTGTAGGTTAAAATTTTAATTATTTCTATGATATAAAATATTTTTTTATTAAGAAAAATAAAAATTACAAGTTTTTAAAATATTTCAATGTTTTTTTAAATATTATACAATTCAAAGAAATGAATAAAAATTTTTTCATTGGAAAATATTACCAAATATCTATAAAAGATATTAATAAATTTTAGTAAATTGAATATAATATTTTTAAAATTTATACTTTTTTCTATTAAAAAAATATTTTATAATATACTTTATTATTATATTTTATGAATTTATAATATATTTATTCTAATAATGCTTCAAAAAAACAATGATATTTTCACTAAATATAAATTATTTTTTAAAAATTTAAAAAACCAATTTGTAATAGACTTATATTAAGATGATTACAAAAATTAAATTTAATATTCCAAATTCAAATAATAAAATTCTAAATTTTAAATTATAATATAAAACAAAAAATCCAATGAAATAAAATGTTTTTATATGAAAATGATATTTCAACGTCTTGTCAACTCTTATTATTATATTCTACATATTAATATTATAATTATTTTAAATAAAAATATTATTTATTTATAACATCTATACATGATATCTATAAATTCAATTTTCCAAAATAAAGTGCTTAAAATTTAAATTTTTTATGTGAAATTTTTTCTATTAAATTTATTTTTAATTAGTTATTTAGAGAAATTAATTTTGTTAGTGTATTAGATTTAAATAAAAACATTATTTTAATTCTAAATGTATTGAATAATGAGGCTGAGAATATTTTTAACCATTAATTAAACATCTAAATATCAATTTTTATATAATGCTTGAAAGTTGGTTTTGATTTTGTATTACAAGAGAATACAATAATCGTCATAATTTTTATTAAATGGAAAAATATAGATAACTTTTTTTGGGTGTTATATCCCCCTATAATAAATTTATTCAACCCAATTTTAATTAACACATATTATGGAAATTAGATAATAATTTCTAAAAGATAATAATGACTCAAAATATTATTTCACGAGAGATGTCATCCTATCAAAATTAAGGAACATATTTTTTCCTCATATTACGATTATTCATAATGTTGAATTATATTATCTTACTATTTATCCCAAGAGTTTATTTTTAATCAATATTAAGATCCATATAATTTTATTTCCTCCTAAATAATGTTCATAATCATCCACAAATTGATAGACTATTATAGGTCAATATGAAATGGACTTCATTATTGGTAAATATTATACCTATATCAAGAAAATAAATCCATATACAAAAAATAAAATTACATTTATTTAAATAAAGGATAGTAATGAATGCATGAATAATTATCCCAAAAACCATGTATAATAAAAATATTCCTTGTATACATTAATTCCACCTCAAGGTATTTTTATTTCAACAGCTAATTATTTCTGAATTTGTAAATGATAAAAAATATATAAAAAATTATTTGTGATGAATAAGCTAACATAAACCCACATTTTTATCACTATATAATTAAATAGCATCTGTTTTATTATATATACAATAATCTAATTTTCAAGGAGGGTGTTCATATAGATTTTTCATGTTAATCCCTTAGATTACTGCATCAGTCTTCACAGTTCCAAAAGTAATGACTTGTAGAACATCAGCTTTCTAGTTGATTCATAGAAAATACATTACATTTCACAATTATTTTCTGATTATTTATTTTATTCTTTATCCTAAAGATTACTTCTTGATTATCTCATTTACCAAATATCAAACATCTTCCAATTCATTTGAGACATACCCCTAGGGTTCTCTTCGAATTTTTTCATGAATAATATTGAATATTTTGTCATTGTTTTACTTCATCACATAATCTTCCACGATATTCTATAATTCTTTTCATTTCAGTTTTGGGAAACTCAACATATTCCATATTGATAATAAGATTCCTTGATCAATGTTTTAGTATAATAACTTATTTTCTCACTATAATAATTATATATTTGTGTTATTCATTTGCACAATATCTAATTTGTCCACAAAAAACATTATGAATTTCATTCCATAAGGGGTGATCCATTAATAAAATAAAAATAGCTTAATGTGAGTGATGATCAATTAATATTACATCAAAATTATTATTATCCTTCTTATGAAAAAATAAACCTCAAAATTATTCAGTCATTGATAATATCAAAATACATCTCACTTTATCCTAAATCACTATTTGGAAAATATAGGTATCATGATGTTTATATCTCTTAAAATGCATATAACTATTCCATAACGTAATAAATCCTTTGTAAAAAATCATAAATCGAAATTATTAAAGAATATGTATCCCTTAAGCATGTCAAAAAAGGCATGCAGTTATGCCACTTTTCCATACAGAGGTTAAAGATTGAGTTAACAAATATTAATCCACATTTTGGGATACTACTCTCAGTTACATATCTTCTGAACTATGCATCCATATAAAGTATCATAAATTTATATTATTTACTTGAATACCATAAACCATCAACTACTTGATAATTTAATTTTTTGGACCAATACTTTTACATACACCCTATACTTATCTATAAGGTTTACCCTAATTTTTGTCAATATTAATCCACAAAAAACTAAACTAATACAAAACAAACTAAACCATTATTTTAAACAATATATAGAAACCATATATAGACATATATTTATTTTACATCATTATCAAATGTTAAATCACACATATAATAAAAACACCTTAGAGAAAACAAATATTTTTGGTTTAATTTCATTTAGTAAAAGTAATATAGACTATTTATTTTTCAAGATTTGTGAAAACATTTCCATAATCGAACTAATAAAGACCCCATTACATAATTATAATAAGATATACTTGTCTTTATAAAAATATTAAGGGAAAAACAAGAATGGAGAAATATCAAACTATTAGTAAATGAAGAAAATATCAACAACTATTCAATGATTAGATCAAAGAAATATGAGAAAACATGACTAAGAAATATATATTCTTATAAAAAAATGGGAATATAAGATTTTTCAATAAATATTTTTTAAAAATATGTAATATTAAAATGAAAATACATTTAAAGTGACATAACCTATTGAAATATTCCTGGAAACATGGAATAAAAAATTGATATCTTAAGTTCAACTAATCATAAATATTTTTCATCAGTGTAGAACATGACATTATAAACATTAGACAATATTCAATTCCATGAATATTATAGTATAAATAGTCCCATAGTGAATTGGGATAACTCTATATTCCCTAAAATATCATCTCACATGATGTGATGATTTAAATAATATATTTGAGGAATATAATTATGGGTCCATTAATCACTTTACAATGTGTCCCTAGGATGACTTCTTTTGAACCATACATGGTATCTCATAAGATACCAAAATGGATCCATCTTTTTGACAGAGATATAATATTGTTCCACCGAACCATTAATGAAAATCATAATATTTATATTCATTCATGTTCCAAATGAGGAAAATAAACTATACATAAAACATAAGCATGAGATAAGCCATGTGAAAGAAGTGTGTTTCATAACGTTGTCTCAAATAAAATCCAAATGATATATCTTAAGTATTACTAAAATAAAATTCAATTAAATAAATTTTTATATTAATGTTTTAATAAAGAAATATAATTTATAAACATTTACTATAACTATAAAAATTTTATTAAGAATTATTAGAGATAGGTCAGAATAAAAATAGTATTTCATGGTCATTATTTCAAAAAATAACATTTTATCTGTTAAATAAGAGAATATAATACTACTTATCATTAGACAAAAATTTATGTATAATGGTTTTACAAAAATTGATTAGATTTAGAAATATTTGGGTGATTTTTAATATTGAGGGGTCACATGTCATAAAATAAGAATTATGAATGTTCCATAATTAGGCATTACCTAAATGTGGGAATATTGACGAGAACATAAAATTTTTATTAAACCCAACAAATAATGATATTTTAAACTAGATTTATATTAAAAAACGTACATAAATAATATAAAATCAATACATTAGTATATTATTGAAAAAAGGGATAAAAAGAAAGAGCATATGTTTCCCAAAAATGATGAGTTTGGTCTCATAATATCTCTATTTAGAATTTAAAACATCGTTAATGAAATCCCAAATCATAAAAAAATATTAAATATTATTTTTTAAAATAAGATAAGGGAATTAAAATGATCACATTAGATAAAAAATGTATGTTTCTAATTTATATGTGGAACGTTGGAATGAATTGAAATTATGGACCTTGAGGGGAACCCATATTTAGAGATGTAGATAATTTTTCTCTATATAGATATATAATGTGATATCTAAATTT
The DNA here is from genome assembly GCA_963277665.1 of Viscum album. Classification (NCBI taxonomy): domain Eukaryota; kingdom Viridiplantae; phylum Streptophyta; class Magnoliopsida; order Santalales; family Viscaceae; genus Viscum; species Viscum album. The sequence continues at coordinate 729,019,983 of OY728143.1, read as the reverse complement.
ATCATGGATATATAATACAGATAAAAATTAATTTTTCACAAGATGAGAATACAATATTTAATGAAATATCATAGGTTGAATCAAAAATTGAATTGCTTAAGTTCATGGATAGGTATTATAAAACAATTAAAATTATTTGATTAATAATGAAAATCCATAAAGTGTCACAATATATAAAATTATAAATTAAAGAAATGTATTACATGGTATGTATTTTTAAATATAATTAATTTCCAAAAATTATTGAAAAATATATATCAATTTAGATTCCAAAAACAAAAAAATAGGTCGCTAGTGTGGGTTATAGATCATATCTCAATGTAACAATTTTGAGATCAAAAAACAATAACATTAATTACTAAAGTCTACTGATGTTGATGAATTTCATTTCCAACAATAATAACAATATAAATATCCCATTATATAACGTTTTAATTATCTATAGCCATATATAAAATTCATTTATAATATTACAGTAATTGTATATTTGTTTGTTATTATTCATTTTCAATGTCAGGTTTTAGTAATCTTGTTAGTTCTGAACATGTTTCTTAACAATTATATTGTTTTTAATTATTTTTCAAAATATAATAATCATTATATCATAAAATTAACAGAAAATCATTCTTTATATATATATATAGTGATATAGTTTTATTATATGGAAGGTCAAGTTAAAATTATTATAGGTGAAATTATTATAAAAAATGTTTCAATTGTTTTTTAAAAATGAACTTTGCAATCTTAATAAATGAGTTTTAGATAAACATTATAATTTTAGAACTAAATGAAAACTTTTATTTGATTATTTTCCGTATATTTTTTTGAAATTATGATATAATAGACATTACATATATTATTTTATTAAATTGTTAAACTATGTGGTATGATCAACCAAAAGATGAACATACCATAATAAATTTATTATTATATCACTGAATGTGTTATATTTTGATAAAATGTTAATATTATAAAATAATAATCATATAATTTAGATAATATAAAATTTTTTAATAGTATTTTATTGTACCTTAATAAAAATTAAAAAAGATATATGAAAAATTGATATACATTGTACCATTGAGGTGGTAGTCCACACAACAATAAGTTAGCATTTTTATTTCTCAAAGAATGGGAGGGAAGGAATTTTTTTTATTATTTATATCATCATAATTATAAATATATTATATATCTCAAACTTTTTACCCAATTTAAACCCAATACTCAATGAAAATTGGTGGTTGTAAAAAATATTATTCATCTATTTATGGAGGTGATAAACAGAACAACACATGAATAATGGTTTCATTATTCTTAATAAGTGGTTAATTGATATTATAGTTAAATAATAAAATTATGTATCAATGAAATAATAGTTTGATTATATATTAATGATTATATTGTAATTGATTAATTTTTAAGGTTTATAAAAATAATTTAGGAAAAATGGTTACTCATGTTGAAATCTTATCTATTTCCTTCACAGAATCATCAAAAATGTTTTTTAGAAACATTATTTTGACGCGAGGATTGATGAAAATAAATAAGATTATATATATAAGATAATTTATTTATTTTAATATGGATTCCAATTCTATTTCATTAATGAATGGTTAGTGAGAGCCCCCCTTATTTAGGTGGTGAGAATAGTTTTTTTAATATTTTAAACATAATATAAAGAGTGAAAAAGTTTCAAAAACCTTGAAGACTCCAAAATTTATAATAATTGAGTATATAATGAGATAATGAAGATAATATCTGAACAATTCATTTTAAACCATTTTATTAACATGTTTTGATGTCCCTTATTCTTAAATTTTTTTACTTTAACCATTTTTTGTTTTATAGCGGTAACTAGTTTATAACAAAGTAAATCCATTCTTTCACTATAAATAAATGTGTTGTTAATTAATTAATATTTTGGACAAAGAAACTCAAAATTAAAAATAAAAATTATCATTACATGATTATTCGTGTAGGATAAAATAATTTTAATATTACCATATATAATGCGTGAAACCGTATTTTTAGAAAAAATGAATTTTAATTTTAAAATTCATTTTTAGGGTAAATTTATAAATATATATTATTTTAATGATATAAATTATTTTAATTATAATCAGTATAATTTTTATTAACTTAAAAATCAACCGAAAATGATTTTTTTTTGAATTTTTTTTTAATTTAAATAATATATCATAAATAATTTTTATTGTAAAATTTCAGCTATATTTCAAAAAAATTATACAAAGGTTTTCTAAATTTAAAATTTTTCTTTAAAAATATAATTTTATCTTGCATATTAAAACATATTTGATCACTTAAATGTTATAAAAACTCCATGGTATTTTTTAAATATTTATAATGTTACTTGTTTTGGGAAAATAGAATATTCCCTAAAAATCATTTATTTTATAAAAATACATTCAATTTATCATAATATAATAATGAACAAATTAATTAAAAAATTGCATAATTTTTTTAAATCTAAATTCAAAACTTTGGTTATTTATCTTTTAAATTAAATCATAACAAATATTGAAAACTATTTTTTTTAGAAAATATCATTTTAAGCTATTAACAATTATTATTTTTATTTTTTACCAATTAATTATAAAATTATTGTTAATATAATATTTATATTAAAATATAAATTATTTAAAATTATGATATACCATATAAAGATATTTATTACAGAAATATAGTTCATAAAAATAAAAAATATAGAATAAATTTTATTTTTACAATAATATGTTCTTATATCTATTTAGGAACATTAATTTTATTAATGATTTAATATTACAAATTTACTTTATTTTATTTGTACTAGTTTTTCATAATTTAGTTACTTATATTTCTCCCATCATTTTAAGTGATATATTTCCTGGGTTATATAATTCTTCAATATTCATTTAGGTTTGGTTTAACTTGTGAAGAAATATACTGACATTGTTTTTACTTTGATGAAATGTTAATTATTTAATATTATCCATTAAAGTTCATATAAATTTATTATGTATAATTAATTTTTTGTCATAATTTTCTGTAAATTTTTATCATGAATTGTTAATTATTTCATGTTTCATATTATTTTATTTTTAAGTAAGTAATATATTAAAAATAGTTTTTATTTATATAAAATAGGCACTTTAGTCTTAAGGGTTACATTATTCCCCATAAATTTAATTGTATCCATGTAATTTTAAAATAACATAAAAAGAAATTAATATTTTCTAAAACATATAATGAATTTCGATAATATAAAATTTAATTTAAATAGTATAGGATATTGATGCATCCATCAGGTATTCTTCTTAAAATATAAAAAATCATCACCTTAATTTGAATCAACATATGTCCCAAATTGGGTATCTATTCTTTTAAAAAAACAACCTTAAAATCATTAACCAATGGAGGTATACATAACACATAAAAATATTCCTTTGACAATATCTTTAACTATAATGTAATTTATACCATATTTTCGTTGCAATTATAATTCTATAGGCTCACAGTGCATTAGCTTTTGATAAAAACATATCCTATACAAACTAGTCTAGATAAAAACTATAGAAACCCATATTCATCCACCCATAATTACAAGATTAATGAATCATATTGTGTTAGATATATAAACTGTAACCTTTAGTATTAATGTTTTATAGGGGTAATAATAACCATTCACTAAATAAATCCACAACTTTCCCACACATTGGGTATTATCCCACAGATCGAAGTATTCCTTATTTAAAAATAATTCTCCATCGTATATAACACAATTATCAACACATTATAACCATATTGAGATATCATACTTAATATTATCCCTTATAAGCTTGGAAAATGGAGAAAATATTATCGGACAAGTATACATTCTAAATAATGGGTAGTATACAATGTAATCCAACATGGAATGAAAAAATAATGAATAATATAGTAGGAATAAATATTAATAAAATGATATGATATAAATAATAACATTAGAATGTAATATACTCCTAAATAGCCTAATACTTTAAATAATAAATTATTAAATAATATCTCATTTCATAAGGATGTAATTTAGAATTTGGAATATCTCAATCTTATTCTAAAATACTTGTACAAGGACATCAAAAATAAATAGTTAAAGCATTAGAAAAGTACTCATTCTAGTTTTTCTAATGAAATAAATATATTCATAGTTGAGATATATAATTTCTAGCTCTAATCACCTCTAATTAATTAAAACTCCATCATTATAATAAAGAGTTAATAAGAAGTACATAACTGAAATGACTTAGTAATCAATAAAAATGTCATTAAAGTAACAAATATAAGGATTTGTATTATTTCATAACTCAATAAATACAAAACAATTGAATTAATGAAACCTTAAAAGTAACATCTTATATAGTAATGGGTATTCAATTATTTCAATAATGGACAACACAATATATAAATAATTGAAGGGATATATAATATATTCATGAAATTAGATAATCATGATACGAATGAAAAAATTAATTTAAGAGGGGGATGAAGAGTTATGATCAAAAAACCCTTTTGAGAAAGGTTATCTACGAATAATAAATTATTAAGAGCCTTTATATTTTAATAAAAGAGTTATAAATTTACAATAGATATATCTTTTAGAGTTTGAGATGAAAATAGTAGTGAAATTATAATTTTTTATATATATCAGTGTAATGTGGTTGTAAAAAATCTATAAGTCACCTCAAAAAAAACATTATTAATTGGGTGAAAATGGAAAATTGGGGGCCTAAAATTTTAAATAATTTAAAATATTTATATCATTAAATTAAATAATGATAAAAATTAGAAAGTTTATTGGGTTGAAAAAAATATACCTATGAAAAAAAATACTTCATTTATTATTAAAAAATATTGTACAATATTTTTAAATGGAAAAAATATCATGATATTGGGAATTATAATTTAATTATATATCCATGTAAATATAGATAAAATAATTAATTTTTAGTACTTTTAGTGATTAATGGGAATTGAATTAACATTAATTATGATTGAAAACATTATTTATAATTTTTCTATGAATGTAAAAAATGACATTTATTGCAAATATTAAAAAGATTACATTTAAAACTACTATAAAAATATATCAGATTACATAAAACGGCCTTTGGAAATCTATTTTGAACATAGATGATCCTTTTTTAAGAAAAATAATGAATATATAAATGGAAGAAAATCATTATATATCGTAAAATAGAGAAAAGGTTGAGTCAAAATTCAAAAAAACATTTGACTGAATTATGAATCAGATTTTGGTGATATGTAAAGAAAAATATTAAACCTAGGAAAGCAATGATGGTATATAGTTTAATAATATCATAGGCTTCATTAAATAAAACATAGTTGGATAATCCTCAAGAATAAATGTTATCTGTCACTAAATTTAACGTATGTTAACAATAACCCTCATGACTTATGTAGTACATGAATTAAATTACGAGAAAAAATATAGATTAAATAGAAGTGGAAAACCAATAATTAAATTTTTTTAAATATGTTATAAGTGAATAAGACAGCATTTACAACACATATTTGTAAATTCATGGATATTATGAATTACATATAAATTAATTATAATACAGACAAAGAACCATTACTAAATGTCATATTTTATTTCATCACATTATCAAATACTATATTATAAAATTATTATAATTTTAAAAAATGGGCAACTAATGTATATTAATTTTTTTCGTTCATGGTTAGTTATAATTTCGATTATTTACTTATTTATATTTTATTTTGAGATAAAATGTCGTGAAGATATTTTATCATTTAAATAATCTAATTTTTTAAATTTGATTATTTTTTATATTTCAAATTTATAAATTTGTTAGATTTTTTACATAATTTTGGAATACATTATACTAAATTTATATTAAATAATTTTAAATAACCAACTATGTATGTGATATCACTAAGATATATTCACCTATTTTTGTTTGTAATTATTTCCTGAATCATCTGAATAATATTCTAGTAGAGTATCAAACCATATGTCTAATTGGGATCTCTTATGATCTATTGATCAATGGTTGAGTTATTAGCCTACAATTTTTATGGTTATTTCTCTTATATGCCTCACATCTAGATCTTGTTGAAACAATTCAATTTCATTAGTAAAAAACCACACACACTCTAATTTTAAAAAAAGTAGGATGGTTTATTTTTATTGGACTATTTGAGAGTAATAATGATTTATGATTGTAGTATATTGATATGTAATGTTTATCTATCATTGATTATATAATAAATAATTTATAACAGTGACAAGAAATAACACTTATCATTGAAAAAAATGGAAATGGATGGATTATATCAATAAAATATATAAGAGGGTATGAATTTTTTTTTGAAAATTATATTCCTAAAGCTTGAAAAAAATATGTTATAACAATATATACTATTATAAGAGATTATTGATAGAGGTAATGTGGAGAAATTAGTAAAACCTTGATATTTTTTAGTATTTTATCTTTAATAATTTGGATGTGTTTGATATCATGTGATATAATAAACATAATCATTAAGTTGATAAAACATTAAAAAAATTAAAAAATGAGATTAATTATTAGATAGATAAATGAAATTTATATTATAAATTATTGTTAATAAAGTGATAAAATTAACATATGGGAAAATATTAATTATTAAGAATATATTATTTAATTGACCTAATAAATTAAGATTTTTTTTAAAATTTAATACATTAGATGTTTTATATAAATATAGTTTTTTGATATATTCATTTACTAATTAATATAATAAATTATAGATATCCATGAAATTTTAAATAAATAATAAATATTACACTTCTTATTAATCATAGTTTGATGATTTTCTTCGTAAGACATTTATCTATATATATATATGATTCCATTTAAAGGATAATGTACATTTCTAGTTTTTTAAAATGAAGAGATTATAATATATTACATTATTTAAAATTAACTATCTATCATAAATCTATTACCATGTGATTAGAAATGTCCTTATATCAATTTACAGTGAAATAAGATATTATTTAGAATATATTTATTAGAAAATTGCCTATTAATATTAGTTAACTAATTTTTTAAATATTTTGGAATTATATAAATCAACAATGTAGACTATATATTCAATTAAATAATGTTACATTCGTATTATGGTAATTATAGTGAAATTAATTAGAGTATTTTTTTTAATGCTTGATAAATTATTTTCTCAGAAAAATCATTAAATTTTAAAGGATTATTATAAATTTTATATTAATGATTTAAATTAAATGAAATTCATAAAATATTATTCCTATTTGAAACCATTATTTATATATTTTTTAAGTTGGATAATTTTATTTTTATTTATAATGATTAGTAGAAGTGGTAAAAATTATTACCTAGGTAATGGTTAAAAAGGCCAATGAGGTGTTAAACTAAAGAGATAGGTGTTAAAATAAATAAAATATTTTTCTATATTATATTTTTTTAATTTATTAATATCATAGTAAATAAAAAAATTATATTGATCAACATTGGGGACACATGTCAATGAAAATGATGTTATATTATTTTAATTTTTTCATATTTATAGTTGTGCCTCCCTCCTCTCCTATAAAAGTGATCTCTTCTCCTCTATTACACATATATTCCTGAGCTACCAAGCTAAAAAAATATTTATAATCCTCTTATTAACACACACACACACATATATATATATATCCACTTTCTAGAAGTTATATTCTTCACAAAAGACAATTCAAATGGTCCTTAACAAGAGATTCAAATGAGATTTCTCAAAGAAGATGTATAACTATTAATCTATTATTTCCATGGTAATTTCATCTTCTAGATACATAAAATATAATATAACCACAAACATATAAAAACCTATTATCATACATATATTTATATTTTAATATGTTTATGTCATAAACCTTTTTTATCTTCCTTATACATCTAAATGAAAATGAACACATTGATCGTCCGTATGTAGAATGTACTGTAACCATAACATAATTTATTTAATTCTACATCATATATTTTTATGATTGGTTACATTGATGGATTTAAGGTATATATATTATGTCTATAACTCATTTTTTTAAAAAAAATATTTTTTCTATATTCTTACATACCAATCTATTGAAAAATGATAGCTTCGCTTGTGTATTCCTGAAGACTACAACCTCCATAATGTGAAGTGAATCATTTATAATTCTTTATTTATGTTTACTGTAATAATAATATATTTTATGAATATATATGATATATGTAATATTAAAATTATTTTGGAATAATATATTACTGATTAAAATTATTTATTTACATTTTTTAGAAAATGAAAACTACAATCATGTGTATGTGAATTATCTCATCACTGTTGGTGTGAGGTTAAGATGGATGCTCCTATAATATATTTACCTATAATCAAGAACATTCCTTAAGTAATCCTTCCAATTTATGGTGAACTAGTAGTATAAATCGCTCTATCCAACTTTTTGGAATATTTTAAACTTGTGAATATTCCCTAGTGGTTTAGTTTGGTCATCATCACCCATCTTCTCTCAATTTTGATTAAAATGTTTAATATGATATTTTCATTCAAAGATGTTATATAATGATTCTTATAGATGAAAATAATTTTATAATTAAACTATCAGATGAAGATGAATTTTTTGAGGGCGTTGTCTCAATTATATCGATTTCCCATTCATTATGCTTATTCATGATGAAATGGAAATTTTATTATTTCCTAAATAAAGTCAACCAACATCTGTAGTATACATTTAGATAATCTCAGAAACATTAAAAATCCAAAATCTAAACACACTGAGGTTTCTCAGAAACACCTTAGGAATTTTTATTTGTTTTTTTCCATAACATTTTTGTTGGATCATCCAATCATTTCTCAGATATTCCCTGAGGTAATAATCTTTGAGACCCTACATAATTATATATATATATATATATATATATATTATAGGATTTTATATACAAAAAATTATTTTTCATGAATCCAATAGTAGATACTGTAATTGGTGATGTTATCAAGGGTTTACCTTGAATATTTTATGGAGAAGACTGATCTCATTTGATAATGTACTATATGTTCTAGAAGTCGATATGGTGGTTTCCGAACATGAATATCACCAGGTTGTTGAGAGAAGAATCAATCATGAATTGAGTGGAGGAAAATGGTGTAAACTATGGGATCTGATTCTTATTATGATTCATATATCAAACCAAAGATATTTTCATTCGGTAGCATGGAATATAATGTGGACTCAATAAATGCAGTGAGAGAGGTAACTCAAAAATAGAGAAAGAAATGAGTTATAGTGTTGAGGACATTCCGCACACTATATGTATTGAATATTTTTCTGATTGACGACGTTCGTATATAGGTGGGTTAGACAAAATCATAAGGGTATACATCAATGGTGATAAAAAAATTTGTAATAACATAATATTTATAAATAATAAGATTGGGTTAAAACCATGGGTGGAGGAGATTTGGAATATGTTTCCCCAAAATCGTCCCTGGATGAGGGATTTAAATGATGTTATACTTCCATTATAGAGGAGGGATTCTATCTACCCCATTATTCTAGATATGAAGGGGACAAGAAACTAACATGTTTTTTATATTACGCTTGAGTAAAGGAAAAAGGGAATTATATCATCAACGATTTTCTATTTCCTCCAAGGTAGAGAGGAAAGCGTCAAAAGGACTACTCATTCCCACGATAATAATAACTAGGTCAATTTTAAATGAATTAGAAACAATGGAGTATTGTTGAACTATCTATGTTCCTATGACATAGAACAACCAAAGGATCCCCAATCCCAATGAGGCTCCGATGAAAGTCTGTGAGACTAATAGCCCTTAGACTAGAGATAAGGGAAAGGACATGGAAAGGAAAAATATTGGGGTCTTCATATTTTAGGAACAGTTATCAAAAAATATAACAGACATCCATAAAAGATTTGGTAGAGCATCTTTATAAGAACATGTTAGATCACAGAGCACAAATTCAGATATGGAATTAGTGGAGGATCTATAATTCATGAGATAGAGATTTCCCTATAATCTCATTTATTAACTAAAGCTATGATTTTACTTGATACTAGATTTTGTGATTTTATAATTTGAAGATAAATGCCTCCCATTTTATGATTATACAATGGTTGTGTATTATATATGCTTCATGATTGATGAAAAGCTTCTAATAATCCTTAACAAATTTTAAATAGATCAATCATGGAAATTATATAATGTCACATATAGATCAAAATTCATATGTGTGTGTGGGGGTTTTCACCAATGTTTTTTATTCTATGGATCATTTTGTGACTATTATTCTGTTCTTGCAAGGATTCACACAAAACCCATAAAAGTTATTTAAAAACATAAAATATATTTTGAGTTTATCATAAAGAATTATGATACTTATTTCATGAATAATATTGTATTGATAAATAATTAATGACCAACGTTTCGGGATCTAAACTGAAAAAATAAAATTTGACTGTAAAATGGAATAATGAACACCAATAATGATTATTTTAATTGAATGAATTAGTACCTGATGTAATAAAATCTTATCTCATTTTTATTTTATAATTAATTTTTATATTAACATTGTTTTTTATTTTTTTAGGGGCCTATACATACCATAAATGTATTGTTTGTATATTTTATTGAAAAACATGTGGATTTACATTTAATATATGGGGATCCCATTTCTATGTTGTTTTGATTCTGATATTACCAAAAAATACAGGGTTATTGATCACAAACATTTCTAATTGAGACATGTTTCATGTTATGCACCTATTCATGATGGTATAGTGTGAATGTTTCCACTTAGATATATTATTCCATTATTCTAGTTATATTAATTATAATGATGTCAATAATTGATGTAATTTCATTTATGGGGGTTATCATTCAAAATATACTGAATCCATAAGTATTTATTTATCAATCTTATGTCACAACTCATTGAAGTGGGCCCCATGTTGGGACTACCCCAAGCCCGCCTCGGATAGGCCATGGGATGGAGACTAGTGTCGTTTGTGAATATCTCACAAATGGGAGGCCTTTTCCCAAGTACATGTACACACACACATATCTCGAAGACCACAGAGATAAAAAGATAAAATACCAACCACCATGCATGCATAAATAGAGAATCAACCATAGGCTACGACATGATATTTATCTACATGAAGGTATATCGGTCTAGAATACAAGCCCTAAAAATGAAACGCTACTTCAATGTCCAGCCTGAAAACTAGGGTATTGAAGTTGCTATAGAAAGTTGTAGGAAACAACACATCGCATCTGATCTCACAAGGCACAACTCAATCTAGGTCCCAGTACTGCTCTGTCGAGAACTAAATCAAAGCATTGGTATTCTGTGTAAAACATGGCACATACCAGAAAATCATTTTTATAAGTGATTAAAACAATTCTAAGGTGGACAATCCAAAAAAACAAAGGAAAAACCAAAAAAGAATGCACAGACATCTCTACATAGTTATATGACCACACATATACCAAAACATATAAACATATTCTCATAACCACCCATAATGAAATAACAGATAAAATAGAACCAATCATTATCCACATGATTCCACTTGAGGTACGTTCATTCCGGGGCAACTCACTCCTTGATTCATGATGTCGTCAAGGATTCTTACAAGATGTGATACTGCTTTGGGACCACACAAAGGTTATTCCGTGGTCAAGGATCATGATATTCATATTGGGGATCCTCCTCAGAGAATATCTCGAACCCAATCTGTATTACCCCACAACACCGGGGATACATCTTAGAAAACACCAACAACCCTACCGATGTGGATGGTAACATAGTGGATTATCCTCAGAGTATAAGAAGAACACAATCAATATGACATACTAGATATAGAATTAATTCCTTTCACTCATAGGACATGTAAACACCCATGAAACTCTATAAGGGGTGATGTAGTATAAATCTAGTCCCAATAAGTTTTCCCCAACTCTATTTGAGACTCTATCCTCTCGATGGGATTGTAGCCTAGTAATGTAGAGGAAATTCCATACCAAACTCAGAAATAAATTACCAATATGAATCTTCTCACCTAGTATGGTCTCACTAGAAACCCCTAAATATCTCTCAAAAGGACAAAATCGTCGCAAAGGTCCAAACTCCACTAATAGGTTATCTAACACACATATGGTTTGAATGTTATGGGAATTTTAGTAAAATAGGTTGATATTGTCCCGGTCTAGTGTGACCTGATTGGACTGACTTGACCAGATAGGCCCTACCAGGCACACCATGCCCACCCCCAGCTAACAAGCTTGACCCATCCCACTGGGTGTGACCTACTAGGCATATCCCATTCATTAAACCATTTCCACCATATCCATCATGTCCCACCCCATGGGGGAAAGTTCACCAACACTAAACATGGCCCAGCTGGCTGCGCCTCAAGTCACTTTCGCGATTCCACATGATTGACTCATACCCACAGCATAGCAACATGCTGTTTTTCTTGACGAGGCTCGAAGATCTACATCCCTCCATAGTAATGATCTCATAATATAGCATTTCAATGCCACCCACTACTGATGCCGCCTAGAGCCATCCCATAAAAAGCTGCTACGGCGTGCCACATCACATTGTCACAACATCATTCCCCAGTTCTCGACCTCTATCATGGCCTACCTAGCTACTACTCCAACACATCACCTGTGGATGATACCACTATGGGCTATTGCTATAGTCCATTGATTCAATGGCCATGTCTCACCACGAACCCCAATAAAAGTCTGGATCCACCACTTCAGATCACCGCCTCTTGATGACTCCACCACACGCAACTTCTGTAGATGATCCTACTCTGAATCATTTCACCCACAAAGAATGAGAAGGGTTTTTTGGAAAGAGGGTTCATAATAGAAAAACACAAAAGTGTGGTTTGATATGGGACTTTTTCATGTCAGCATTTATCTATCCTCGTTAGAATTTGAGACAGGAGAAAGATAAATATTTCAAAACACGTATCAATTCGAATAATGGTTAAAACCTAATTCAAACCGCACAACACAAATCCCAATCCTACAAAACACACTATCCATTACTAGCTATTCTCATCGAAGGGTTCATGTGCTTCATACAAAAATAATAAATAATGAGGAATGACTCCTAATAAAATCACACATCGTACCTGGGTTTGGATCGTTCTCTGTCATGGATTGATTTTCATTGAAGATCCATTGAATAACAATATTGATCCACATATCTAATCCTCATTTTCCAGCGTTTTTAATTGAGGGAGCCAATCCTCTAGGTCTGAAAGAGACTACAGGGTTATAGTGATAACCTAGTATCTCTAAAAAAGGTTTGTTTAAAAAGAAATATTTTGTTGCATCAAAAATATTTTTAATTAAAATATTTTAATGATTGATACACATAACATCTATATTTTTCATCTGGATCATGATTTATAATGTTATATTCCAAAAATGTTAATGTCGTTTTTTTAGAGATAATGGTGCCCTTTTTTTGATATGGGAAGCAGTTTAGATGATATTATGGTTCAAAGATATCCACAAGAATGTTTTTACTTAAAAAATGAACTTTATTCGAATATTTATTCTAGGCACACTGGTCCATAGTATTTCATTCCATATTATCACATGGCCTTAGTATTTTCCAAATTAATTTTTTAAATAATATTAGAAAAAATATACTAATTAAATCATTAGGTGGTATTATATATATATATACATTATCCATGTTTTTATTTTCTAACAGATTGGATGGGGATAGAAAATGAATGTACCATTAATATTAATAATAATTATTTTACTAAATATACTAATTCAATCATTACATTATGGATAAATGACGTACATATAATGTTTATGATTGTTGAAACCTTCCAATGATTTGTAGTAACATGTACATATTCTTTAGGTACCGTCCATTGAATAAAACATTAAGGATTCTTGGATATAAATTTTAGGAATACCCTCACCTACATGTAATTTATAAGGATATTAGGATAGGATTATAATGGATCTTAGTTATGTTAAAGGGATAAAGTGGTATTGAGGGGGAGGGGATAGGATGTTCCCTTTTATGTTAGGGGAGTTCCACACTTGTAAATATTATGAATATTAAATAGTAACTTCTATGGTAATGTCGTTCAAACATTTAAAAAATCCATTATTGGATGATATATAGTAAACATAAATTCTAAAAATATTATTTATAAAAATGTTTTGGTCATTTTAGACAATACCACATTAGTCTAACCACTTGTTATCCCATTTAACCATTACTGTATTAAAAATATTTTAACTAAGATACTATTTATATTGAATAAAAATGAATTTTATATCATTAATAAATTAATAAATATTAATTATATATATAAATTTTTTATAAAAAATAATTCTTTTATGTTTAAGAAATAAATTTTAGAAAAAGACCTCAATTAAAAACAAATATAATTTTTTGAAAATTGAAATTTTATGCATTAATCTTAATTTATTACAATTACATGAATTTTAATAAAAATTAATTGAATGTAATAAATTTTAATTTTTATGTTATTTAAAAATTTAATTAGTATATTCAATATATAGCTATTATTTCAATTAATTATGATAAAAATATGCCACACACATAGAAACTAGAATTTCTAAAAAACAAATCATCTTTCATTCAAATGATTTTATTTTATTTTAAACCTAATTCATAACAAATTAATTCGTTTAATAAAATATTTAACAAAAACATTTTATAGATTAAATATTCATATTCATACCCTCAGGTGATATGGATTGGTCATAAAATACACAATTAATAATAATCATAAATTAATATATCATGCTTTATATAAATGCTATTTTTCATTTAAAATTTCCTATTAATGAAATTAAATTTATGTAAATAGTTATATATCATATAATATTAGGTAATTAAATAAATTATAAGATAAATATTGTTATTAAAATATTAATTAATTCAATGAATGAAAATTTAACTTAGTTTTTTCTAACATGACTATATTTTAGAATGGATATTAAAAGATAAATATATATAAAAAGATGAAAAATATATTCATGTTTTAATGTGAAAGAATGTGATGATTTATTATTTATTAAAAAAATAAAATGGAAAATTAAAATATTTAATTAATTATGTTAAATATGATATATCTTCTATTGTTTATGGTATGGAAAATATTTAATAAAAACATTTATGTGTTAAAATCTTAAAAAAAACATGTATTTTTGTTATACTTGTCAATTAATATGAATGTAGTAATCATTATGGGTAAAAAAAATCTAATAAAAATATACATAGAGTAAAATTTATGAAGTGTATAATTTTGGGAATTATTAAAATGAATTCTATTTTATACTTACATAATATTTAGGTCACACTAAAAATTTTATTTCTGAAAATATATTTTCTATAATACACAAAAATGAATGTTTGATTAATGTTGTGGCTCTTAATATTATCTAGTCGGACCCACGAAAACATGTATTGAAATTTGTGTTTCACTTGATTAATTTCACATAATCTACCAAAGGAGTCTCAATGGTTCATGGTGTATGGAAAATAGTGCATCTATACATTCTATTAGTGATATTTACAACTTCATATTAATTAATTAAAATTTTAAATAATCTATTTCTTTTATAGATAAATATATTGTAAATTTTAAAGGCTTTATTGGAGTAAAATTATCTAAAAAATGATTATATCTATGGTTTCATGTCGATGATTTAACATGTATTTTAAAAGGTATTCCCTAATTGTATGATGATGGAATATATGTCCAATTTTTCAATATTAAATATAAAATTTAATAAATTATTCTATATTATTTTCTACTAGTATAAGAGGAAATATATATATTGTTGAATTCTTTAAATAAATGTGTAATATTTGTTTCTTTCCTGACCATCTAGATTGTGTGTTTGAGGTATATGAGGTGTATTAGAGGAGGATAAAAGAGGTTTGGGAGGATTAGGGGATGTTGGAGATACATTTGTGCAAAAAAATGTGGATTATACTATTAAATAAAGACTTATAGGTGTATGATGGTGGTTTTTGAGCTTGTTTGGAAAGCTGGTTTACAACATTTATGAAGATGATGTGAATAATGTGAAAATGTTTTATGCAGTGTGATTGGGGTATACAGATTAAGATATATTCGAGAATAAAGTAAAAAAATTTCATCATAAATGAAATATATTGAATTCGGGATGGTTTTATGGTGTATGTTTTGTGGTATAGTTAAATTTAAGGCATAAACCTACAATTTATTCCCTAAACAGACTTATCTCATCTTATTTATATATTTTAACCACCCAATCATTTTTATATTCATCCACACATCCCTCTCAATGATTTGGGTGATCCATAGATTGGTTTTGGATATTTTCTAGACCCTATCCTCCAATGTTAATCTATGGGTTTTAATGATTTCTCATTGTTTATTGGTGATAATTTCCTTCCACTTTATCCAACTTTATCCGTCTATTCTTCTTATAAACATATATTTTAGTGATGTAGTGTGTTAAACCCTTGACATCACACAACCTCATTTTGATGAACACATGTAGCTACAACCTCCCCTAGACTAGATATGGTTGTCTTTCTTTTTCTTCTTTTACCCATGGTGTGCAACAAGATTGGATTTCTTTTCTTATGTAGGGGTTTTCCATTCCCACTCTTTCATGTGATATATATGGAAATTACAAGATTTTTATTTCCATTTTTATATTTTAATGTTATTAAAAATTATAAAATTATTTGAAATAAATGAAATTGTTCAGCATGGGACAGTAATCAAATGATTATACTGAACAGATTTTATCAGTAATAATTTTATTCTATGATTATTTCTATATTAAAATAAAAGATTTTGAAAAAAATGTGTACTATTTATGATATAATTTATTGAACCAAGCTATGTTGTTATGTTATTTTACTATAAATTAAATTAAAATCCGGTATATTTTGATAATAAATTGATTTCCTATGAATATATGGGTTTTTTTATAATACCCATTCTAAATAAATAACTAATGAAATAGAATGTTCTGAAAAAAATTGAACCCATAATATTTTTTTCGTTCTATATGGTTTTTTTGTGTTTCCCAACATGGTTTAAGATATTTTGAGGTGGATTATGTAACTGGAAGTGGTTGTGTGATGTGTGGGAGATGTGATTCAGTGGATGGTTGGAAAATATGCGATGCCAAAAGTTTCACCTTATGGTGCATAGTGGTTGTGGTACAAAATGCAAATGATGTGATGTAGTACGCAATCCTGATGATGTGTGGTGATATCCTATTATTGTTAGAAGATGTTATTGTGTCAAAATTATGTGCTTTTAGATTTGGTTAGAATGTTTTATTATTGGTCACTATGGTGAGATGGTTTTGATGATATGGCTTGATAATGACGGTGGATAAAAGGTGATGTAGTGATGGTTCTCTAGGATAGGCTAGTAGTGGCATATAATGGTGGTGTTAGTTACTCTGTTAGCCATAGAAAAAATTTGGATGATATAAAAATTAAATATAGTGGAAAATAAATGAGTTGTTATATAAAATGATCAATGATATAATTTATTAACTAAATTGAACAATAAATAAATTCACAATGGAAATGTGAATAAAGTGGATTTATAAATGGAAGTAGAAAATGTTGTGTTGTGGTGTGTTGTGTTGTGTTTGATATAGTGTTGGAAGTGGGTTTTGTGGATGATGTTGATAGAGGAGGTGGTGATATAGTGTATGCTTTCACAGTTGAGAAATATGATGCATCATGGCCCACTTTAGAGATGGAATAGGTTTCTTCAGGAGAGATGTAATGTGATCTAGTTGCGATGTGTTATGTATGGAAGGGATTAAAGTACATGATGGTCTAAATTATGGTGATAGACTATTAAATAAGTGGGTAAGGGATGTTAGGTTACATTATTTATTATAATATAAATGTTATATTACTATATTGGATGCATTATTTGGTGATCAAGTCATGGGGAGGTTGGGATGGTTAGTTGACCTATTTTGGTGGTTGTATTTTATACTATTTGTTCATCAGAAGACTAGCATGTTTTTCTAAAATATTCAATTGAGAAAATATTTATTTCTCTAATTATTATACATTTTATGGTCACCATATATTTATAAATTGTTTTTCGAGATTTCCAGGAGAACATGGTGATCCTTTGGGACACATGTAGCTTGGGTTTTGGGGATATAATTGAGTCGTTACTCTAACAACCCAAACATTCATTAATGGTAATTCCACTTGATCTAATTAAATGTATATTATGTTTATATAAAATATGAACTTCCTTGGTTTTATGTTTCTGGATTTTAAAATTCCATTATTAATTATGACTATTGCTAATATAGTTATTGAACAGTGATCAGATGATTAGTATAAAAATACTGCTTTAACAAATCCAAATTAATAAGACAAAGGAAGTGATTTCCTCATAAAATAGAATTTCCCCTTAAGAAACCCATTTTTTGGAGCTAAGAAAGGATGTGGTGTCATTGGGATTCACTCTTGACCAAGCCCAAGATGATCCTGAACACATTAAGCGTGAGAGGAACCGACTACGGGAGAAGTGGAATTTAATATAGATTACCACCAGAGTGATGTTATTCGAGCCACCCCAAGTCTATGTCGCCTTCACACACCATACCCTTCGGTCTTATGCGGGTGTTATAAGGGGTAATGTAACAATACCCTAGCACTATGACTATGGTCGTTATTTTTTATAAAATAATGAATGTGCATTCATTTTATTATTGTTACTTTGTAAATAGTTTTTCAAGCACAAATAGTTTTTTAGATAATATTCAACTATGAAATCTATTTTGATGAATTAATGAAATATTTAATTAAATATTATTTTGAAAAAATATTTTTTTTATTAAATTAATTTTTACTAAAACAGATGATCATATAATTTTATGAATTCAATTGCAATTTTTATTATGGTTTGAAAGCTGTTTTTGTCAAAACCCATGAATTTTCAATGAATGTCAGTTTTTATATTGAAATTAAAAATTCACATATTTAGAAAATTATTTAGATAAAATGAATATTTTTTTGTATCCGGATGTCTAAATTATCCAATGGTGATTTTTTCATAATTTTCTCAGATAGTAGAATTTTTAGGTATTAATTAAATATCGTTTAAATAAATAATGTGTTTTATAACATCATAATAACCCAATAGTGATTTAATAAATAATATAGACATTATTTTCTTACAATATATGGTTTACCATTAATATAATGTGATTTTGGGTTTCTTTGATTTATTTTACAATGCTTTAGTGGACCCTCCAATGCTTATAAACAGTTTGTATTTTTAAATTGTTTTCCTTGAGAGTGTTACTCACCTACACATAGGAAACTCAATTATTATAAAAAGCTAATCCATTGGCCTTATAAAAAATTATTTTCCACTCTCCTTTGTAAAAAACCATGGGGAAAAACCATGGGATGGATTTTTTTTTTTGTTTAATGTGAGGTGTCCCAAACCTAAATAATAAATAATTCCCTCTTCTTTCTTATATAAACCCACCCATGATCGTACCTCTCTTCACTCAAAGCCTTTGGAGATCGACCAAAACCTACCTTAATTTCTATATAATCCTCCCAAGGTGCCTTAACCTCCCAAGAAGCCTCTCTCAAGCCTCTCCCAATCCTTTTGAAGCAAATTTCCAAGTAAGGGATTAATTCCTTTATCATTTTTGTCCAATTTTCTTTATGTTTAATTCCCTTTTGTTTAAAAATGTTGTGGTATGATTTTGCACCTCCCCCATACTATCCTCTTTATGTTTGTATTATAGGAGATCCCTTTCTCTCTCATTAATGCCTCCCATGTACACCTGCTACCATTCCGAAATTCCTTAAGGGATTTCTCTCTCCTCTTTTACATCCAAGTAATTATTTTGTATTATGCATCTAAATTCTATTATTTCTGTTGGGAAATGTATCAATATGAACCCATTAATGTCCATTTAATATATATATACATATGATGAGACACCCTTTTCTCTCTCATCAACCATTTCCATGAATCCTTATGTCACGTTGTTATGCTACCGAAATTGCACCACGTTTTTCCAAGCCAAGATCATTGTGTAGTGAATACCATACCCATGTCTCTATCAAGGGTGTTCACATTTATACACATATACATATTGAATGGAAAATTCATGTATTTATTCCACATTACTTGATTGTGGAATAAATTATGTTGTTGATTTATTTCATGATCCATGTGGCACACTTATGCATGAAATAAAATGTTTAAGAAGGGTGTGCCCTAATAGCACTCCAATGCATTGGGTGAAGTATCGAATCATGACACATCATGTGAAATGAGAGTCAAATCATGATAATTAATGTACAATGAGGTCTTACTCGTGATTCATGTACATTTGGGGTTTACTCATGCTCCATGATCAATGAGCCTAGGCTCATGCTACTTCCTTGTTAAATGTTGTTTCCACATTTCCATGTTATGATTGTCATGATTTATCGTATCTTTATATTAATGTTTTTCTTATTCTCCATTGATATAACTATTGTATAATAGATATTGTTTTCCTTATGTTATTCCATGTTTATTCCCTTACTGGGCTTTATAGCTCACCATTTTCTTATGCATATTCCCAGGTTATCCCATGCAATTCTAAGTACGAGTGAATGTAGTGGTCATGTAAAGAATGTTTTCAATAAAGAAGTTGTATATAATGTTTTAAGTTGTTATGTAATGATCCAAGGCCCCAAATACACTGGACCTATCGATCTTCTATGTTATATGAAGTAAATAGTTTATGTAATAAATCATGTTTGAGTGTGTAATAAAGAGCAGGGTTGGCATAGTTGGTATCAGAGGATAAGTTTAGTAATTTTTGGGATTTTGATTAAAAAACCCTAGTGAATAATTCGTGACAAGAATAAGTATAATAAAAACATACCTATTTTTTGCTAGGTTTTCTGTGAGTAGTTTATAAAAAAAATACATCCTTGTCAGGATACGAAACAGAAGAGGCGAATCTAGCAGAGATGTATCCTAAGGGTAAAACCCGAAAACACCGCTTTGAGATAGACTTGAATAGGAACTAGTACATGACAATGATCCTTTCTATACTCTTGGTTACGACACTCCCTGGGGATATTCTTTGGTAAATTCACAATCTTGTTATGAACCTTTATTATGGGAATTAAAAAAATGAACCAACGAATATATGTAATAAATTAGATCATGAATAGCATAGATTGAAGCATATGGATTCATATGTTAAGGAAATAAATCTTATTTATAAATCATCATTTTTTTCCTTGGATTACCCATTTTTTGTTACCCATAACTATCCTTTTATTCCAATAAATGGCCGCTAATAGGCGGACTCTGGCTAACAACCGATGTGTAGATCAATGTGATGACTATGCTAATGAGATTCCCAATCTGATGAGAGCGGGAATCGTGAACTTTGACATGCTTATCTCTCAGTTAACTCAATATTTTAATATAAACATGGGTCAACAGGAACCCTTAGCCTTCCCTAAGAATGAACAAGACTCTATTCAGAGCTTCATGAGACAAAGGCCTTATACTTTTAATGGATCATCTGATCCCTCAATCTCCGAACAATGGATCAACTCCATTGAAAACAACATCTCTATCCATAAATGTTCTAAAAAAGAGAAGGTTCTTCTGGATTATTATCATTTGGAGGGTGAAGCTGATCAATTGTGGATGTTGATCAAAAATACAAAGCTTAAGGGGAAGATCGAGGCATTGGAATGGATGGATTTCCAGAAGATGTATTTCAATAAATATTTTTTACGCATCCTCCGACTTAATATGGAAATGGACTTCCTTGCCCTCAAGAAAAATGATGATGGATTTGTCAAATCATACAAGGAAAAATTAACAAGGCTTGCATGAAATGCATCCATCTTTGTTTTTACCCCTAAATGCAAGGTTGGAAACTTCTTTGGTGGGCTGAAACATAGACTACAGAAAGCGTTGGCGATCCTTGACTTTAACTGCTATGAGTAAATTTTCCAATGTGCCCTCAAGGCCGAAATGGAGATCAAAGAATCTAAGGGCTATCCTGGGGATATGAGGCACAAGGTGGAATTCAATGTAAGCAGTTTGATGGATAAATACAATAGTTTTAAGAAGAACTACCAACCCACTTTCCAATGGTGCAGATAGAAGCACCCTGAAAATTGCCTTAAGGGGACGAGGAAATGCTTTAGATATGGAAGTGAAGGGACCCTAGCTGTTAACTTCCGACAAGAAAAACACATGGCTTAACAAACGGATAGGAACAATCAATTCGAACCTCAACACGTTGTTAATTGCTATAACTACACAGAACTAGAGAATCTTACAAATCAGTGCCATAATCCATGGGTTTTCAGAGGCAACCAACAACATCTAATGAAGAAAGGGAGATATTCTGCCATCAATTATACCAATGTGATCCCCAACAATGAAGTGGTGACATGTACGCTAGTTATTCATTAAAGAATAGTAAACGTTCTTTTTTATTCAGGTCCAACATATACTTTTAAATCCCAAAGGATTAGTAGAACTATCCTAGTATCGCCACAAATCATGGAAGTAAAAATGTCAGTGAGTACGGAAAATGGTGAAATTATTGCATCTCCTAATTATAACTCCTCCACTGTCTTAATCAGTGGATTGAACTCCCCGGTGAACCTCGTCATACTCCTTTGGGAGGATTTTGATGAAATTCTTGGCATGGATTGGCTTTCCTTATATAGAGCCAAAAAAAATTTCTTTGAGAGTGAAATCCCTACCCATGTAGAGAATTGACCCCCAGTTCTATATAAGTGCTAAGAGGAAGATGAATATTCATTAGCTCCATCATCTCAAACATGGATATTATTTCCCCCTGAGCACACATATCTAGATCCGATGATTGAGTCTATGGAGTCAAGCATTCTTGAAGACATGCCTATTGTGAGGGAATTTAATGAAGTGTTTCATGAGGAAATACCTAGTCTTCCTCCAAGAAGAGATGTTGAATTCTCAATTGATCTTATACCTGGAGGGTTTCCAATATCCAAGACTCTATATAAAATGGATGTTTGTGAAACTTGTGAGGCTGAAAAAACAACTACAATGGAATCTAGATAATGGTTTTATACGCCCATGTGCATCACCATGGGGTGCACCAGTCCTCTTCGTTAGGAAGAATGATGGGTCAATGTGCCTTTGCATCGATTATCATGAGCTTAAAAAAATCACGATAAATAACAATTATCCTCTCCCACGAATTGATGACTCTTTTTATCAGCTTGATGAAGCACAATACTTCTCCAAGTTGGATTTGTCGTCGGGATTTTATCAAGTAAAGGTGAAGAAGGAAGGTATCACCAAGACTGCTTTTCGAACAAGATACGAGCACTATGAATTCATATTAGTGCCTTTCAGACTCACAAATTCTTTAACAATATTCATGGACATTATTAATAGAGTATTTAGGGATTACCTAGAAAAAAAATTGTAGTCTTTTTAGATGATATTCTAATACACTCCAAAACCAAGGAGGATCATGAGGAGTACATAAGAACTGTACTAGAGACCTTGAAAAAGGAGATTCTCTATGCAAAGTATAGCAAGTGTGAGTTATGGTAGAAGAAGGTCTCCTTTATGGGACATATCATCACCATAAATGGGATATATGTGGATCCATCCAAAAAAATGCAATTGAGGGATAGACGAGGCCAACTTCAGTAATGGTTATCTGTTTCTTCTTGGGGTTAGTTTGATATTAAGGAAAATTTGTGATAAATTTATCACGATTGTCCAACCCTCTTACCAATATAACACAGAAAGGAGTAAAGTTTTCTAGGAGTGATGAATGCGGAGAAAGCTTCAAGGATTTAGGTAAGAGGTTTATCAGTGCACCAGTTCTCACATTACCCATAAGTGGAGAAATTTTTGTGGTATTCAGTGATGCCTCGAAAAAGCACATGGGTTGCGTGTTAATGAAAAATGACAAATTCATTTCCTATGATTCAAGGCAATTGAATGTTCATGAGTGTAATTAACCAACACCTGATTTGGAGTTGGATGTGGTGATATTTACTTTATAATTTGGTAGCATTATCTATTTGGGGAGAAGTGTGAAATATATTTGGACCACAAAATCCTCAAGTATATATTCACACAGAAAGAGTTGAAAATACACCAATGAATATTGTTAGAGCTGATCAAAGACTCTGATTTCTCAATCCATTACCACCCTGGGAAAACGCACAAGGTGGTAGATTCTCTAAGTAGAGAAGACCCAGAAATTCTACAATTGATGACAATTGAGAAGGATCTAATATTTTTAGATTTGATGAAGATGTACCTAAGATTCATAAATAAGAGAACATTATCAATTATTTCACAAATTATTGATCAACTTTCTTTTCTTAAGTTGTTAACGGATGCTCAAATGGAGGATGTGGGAATTCAGATAAAGTGGAAGCTATTAGAATAGGAAAATCCTCGGAGTTCAATGTTAATGAAGAAGGAATTGTGAGATTAGGGAAAAGACTTTGATTTCCATCAATTTTAGAGCTGAAGAAGGAACTTTTGGATGACTCACATATTTTGAATTTCCTTATTCACCCTGGACAGACAATGATGTTTTGAGATCTCCGAGAGCATTATTTTTCAGATAATATGAAGATAAAGATCACTGAATTTATATCAATGTGCCTAGTGGGTCAGTAAGTGAAGGCCGAGAGACAGAAGTCTAAGGGGATGATACAACCATTATCCATACCATCATGAAAGTGGGAGAACATCATGATGAACTTTGTCACTAGACTTCTGAAGGCATCCAAATGAAACAATGCAATCTAGGTTGTTGTGGATATTCTTACAAAGTCAACACACTTCATTGCAATTCAAGAGGATTTCTCATTGGATCAGCTGGCAGAGATATAGATCATGGAAGCGGTAAGGCTGCATGGAGTGACCCAATATTTTGTATCTGATCGAGATCCACGATTCACCTCTATTTTTTGGAAAAGTCTTCAACATGTTATGGATGCTGAACTAAACATCAGTATGGCCTATCATCCTCAAACGGATTGCCAATCTGATCTGACTATTCAAACACTAGAGGATACACCAAGATCTTGTTCTATGGACTTCAAAAAAGGGTGGGATCAACATCTTCTTCTGGTTGAATTATCCTATAATAACAGTTCCCACTTGAGAATCCGAATGGCACCTTATGAAGACCAATTTGGGAAGAGGTGTAGAACACCGACATGTTGGGATGAATTCGGTGAGTTTATGTTTTTAGGACTAGAAATGGACAATGAAATGGTAGAGAAGGTGAAAAACATTCAACAACATATCAAGGCAGCCTAGAGTCGACTAAAGAGATATGAAAATAACTATCGATGATACCTTGAGTTTAATGTTGGTGATAGGGTATTTCAATGCATATCTCCATGTAATAAGGTACTGAGGTTTGGAAAGAAAGGGTTATTAACTCCTCAGTACATCAGACGCTTCAAGATTATTGATTGGGATGGGGTTGTGGCCTATCCACTAGCACTACCACCTGCCACGACCAAATTACATGATGTCTATCATGTATCCCTCTTTAAAAACTCAATACTATACCCTTGACATGCACACTCTTCAAAGGTAGTACTGCTAGAGGATAATATTTCTTATGAGGAGAAACCAATGAAGATCCTAGATCATAGAGAAAAAGTTAAATGAAATAAGACAATTCCCCTTGTCAAGGTGTTGTGGAAAATCCAAAAGTTTGAAAAAGCAATATGGGAATTAGAGGAAGTGATGTAACCGAGATACCCACATCTGTTTTTGTGTGGGAAAAGGAAATTTTGAGGGAAAAATTTCTTAAGGGTGGATGATAGTGATGACCCAAACTTTCATTAATGGGAATTCCTCTTAATATAATTAAATGTTTTTTATTGTTATATAAATTGTGAACTTCATTGGTTTTATGTTTCTGGATTTTAAAATACCATTATGAATTCTGACCACTGATAATAAAGTCTTTGAATAGTGATCACATGATTTGTACAAATATTGGGCTTTAAAAAATCTAATTTACTCAAACAATGGAAGTGATGACCTCATCCAGTATACTTTCCTCGAACGAAGCCCATTTTTTGGAGCACATAAAGAAGGTGGCATCATTGGGAATCACTCTTAACCATGTCCAAGACGAGCTTCAACATGTTAAGCCTGTGCGGAACCAACTATGGGTGAAGTGGAAGTTATATAGATTACCACCTGAGTGATGTTATTTAACCCACCCCAAGTGTCTATCTCCATCGCACACCTTACCCATCGGTCTTATGTCGGTGTTATAAAGGGTTATATAACAAGACCCTAGAACTATGACAATGTTCATTATTTTGTATACAATAATGAATGTGCATTCATTTTATTATTTGTAACACCCGAGACTTTTATGTTATATAAATCATCAACGGAATCTTTTTCTACACAACACTTGCTTGGCTTGCTTTACACGCAATCGCGACCTTCCTCGATAGCTTGCGTTGTACGCAATACCGAGTTTCACTAAACAACAATATGCTATTAAAACTAGCCGTTATGAATAGTAATAACCACTTTTTGAAATTTTATAAATTTTATTTTTCAAAATGGACTTCATTTTTGGACTCAAAATATCGAAATTAGCCTAGGGTGAAATTTTGGTATTTTTCTGAAAACTTTCAATTTTTGATGAATAGTGAAACCACTAAGTGGTAGGTTAAAAACTGAATTTTGCATAAAACTTAATTTTACCGCTTCTGTGAATGGAATTTCAAAAATCCGACAGACACGGTTGATATCAGTAAGTAAAATGTGGTTCAATGAGATAAAAATAATTTTTTGGTGAATAGTAACTTTTTACTATTTTTACCGCGGTTAATAGTAAATAGGGTAACTAAGGGTAAATATGATATCAATATTACCCTAACACATGTCCTAATTCTATTGGACAAGTGTAATTCGACCAAAAACAAACTTAGGAATAAAATATGACCATTTAGGCCCACTTGGATTAGATTAGGACATTTATTATTAATTTATTTAAAGAAGGGTTAAAATAGTTAAAATCAAAGTTTAATAAGTAAATAATTTTTAATATGGGGTTATACATAAGATAAATTCGACTATAAATATTCATTAGAAAGCTAAAATGCTTTCCTACATAATGGTATTTTATTTTTAATTTTTAGACATTAAATAATTTAATTTATTTATGACACAATGATGATGCAGTAATTATCTTATTAATGAAATATTGACATAATTGATGTTATAAACACCAAAATAAATGTAATTTGAGACTTTTTATGAATTAAACTAATTTTCTAGGTTACTATGATATATTATTGTTGATTTAATCAACTTGGTTCGAACATATAATTCTGTTATGACTTTCACAAAAATCATATATCAAATAGTGTCAAAATTGACACAAAATAGTTTTTAAATCAAATATTATATTATTAATTGTTATTTTATTCCTAAAAATCTAAGGTTCGGCCAAATGACTTAGATAAGGATATATATATTAATAATAAACAATTTGGGGTTCGTTTGGCATGTTATAGTAAGTGTATTAACCATATAGTGAAAGAAAACAAAAAGACACGGTAAAAGTTATATTAATTAACTTAGAGTTAAATCTAATTGATAAGGTTAAAATAATACCCTAAACTTGTCTAAATCCTATTGGTTGATAGGATTTCTACCCATCCCCACTTTAGCTTCTAAATAAGACCCTTTGGAACCATTATAAACCGATTTTTACTTTAATATAAAATAATATTTTGAGATATTCCTAAGGTGCCCCTCTCCTCCCTTATAAAAGGGCACCTCCTCCCCCTCCTCCTCACACCAATTTGAGCACTCAAGCTCGGCCAACCCCTGACATTTTCTCCTCTCCACTTCCCTAGAATAATCCTAGAGGTCCTGGTCTTCTTCAAAGACCAATCTTAGTTCCCTTAGTGGAGGATTCAAAGAGGTGTTCCAAAGAAGAGGTAATATCCATTACCGATCTTTTCAATTTCTTTCTTCTTAAACTTCTTCTCCTTTAGTTGTTTCATGATAAAGTAATAACATCAGTATTACTTACATACTGATATGTTATTATAAATATTAAACAACCCTAATTCACCTTCTATCCATCCTACGGAAAAATGAAATCACCGCGCGTGCGTACGTACGGAATACCGTCTCCACGCCGTGGTGTAATCTATTTTTCCACCATCACCTTACAAGGATGGGTATAATGGTGTAATGAGTAACTATATATGATTATTATGAAGTAATATTGATACTTAAATAATATATATATATACTCCAATACAATTCCACGATCATAGGAACGATATCATCACTCGTGCGTACGTACGGAATACCGTCTCCACGATGTGATACGACTCGTTCTACATGATCTTCACTTCATAATGATTATATAAATGAATTGAATGAGTAAATATGATATATGTTACACTAATAACATTCTGGATATAAGGAATCTATAACCTTAAAATAAGAATAAGAATGTATTCGGCAAAACACGCATAAGAACAAAAGGCAATAAAGACCCGAGTAACAAGTAACCATGAAATATTACTATCAAGAAGCTAAGAATATGAACATATATGATATCATATCATTATGTATGATTCTGGAATAAGTCAATAACATTATTTAAACCATTATACAGGAGCTTCGGACACGTACAAAGCAAATTGGACTTAAGGTAAGGGAAAATATCACAATCCCACTTTTATCCGAGATTGTTTTTATTTGGTAATTACTGGGGTGTATTTTATCATCCACATCCATGTTCCCTCAATATGTAATATTATTTCCATCCTTATACAATAGTTTATATCGAATTTTACCCTTCATTGAGTTTTTAGTAAAAGATATGAAAGGAATCTTTTGTCGTTTTTTTTTCGTACGAGGTACTTTTTGACTTTTCCGACAAAAGTACGAAGAATGTTTTTTTTAACTTAAACGGCATGAATGGATTTTTAAAACATTATTTCCAAGAAGCTTCCTTTACAAGTTTTCAAGTTTATTTTTAATCAACTTCTTTTAGTTTATAATTGTATGACATGTTAAGAAAAGAAAAGTGTTTTTGAAAAAGAAAGGATATTTTCCTCAAGAATGGAGTTCAAGTGTTTTATCAAAATTATTTTCCATCTAAGATAATAAAGGGTTCTGTTTTTATCCCTTTAATTACATTGATTTGATTATGTTGTGAGGGAATTATTTTTATGAAGTCATTTTCCTTATATGATTTTTTTATGATGTCATGATGTTTCAAGAATCCCATTTTTGTTACATGTGTTATGCGATGATGTATGATTTATGATTATGTGGCACACATAAGAAAGGATTCATTATAAGATGGGTGGGACCTATATCTCCCTCCAATGCATTGGGTAAAGATTTATATCTCATGAGATAGACATGGCTGGAACGGAAGGTTATTTCGGTTCAGTGAAACAGGACTGAAACGAGGAGTGAACTCGGTTCAGAAAGGGACTTTGTCCACTAAGATAGTCTTGGCAATGATTCATGACTAACAAGAAATGATTTTCCATGATTATGTGTGCATGCCACAAAGTTTCAAGTTTTATGTTATGATTATGGGGATCTCATTTTCACTTCTATGATTTATTCCATGTTAAGATATTATGATCTCTTTTGCAGGTTTTGATTTTCAAAAAGATATGAGATGATTTTTATTTCCTTTATTTGCCCTTGCTGAGCATTTGAGCTCACCCTTTTATGTTTTCTTTTCCCCAGGTCAGGAAGATGGATATTAAGTAGAATATGCTAAAAGGGACCCTAGATATGATGAAATAAATGGGAGACACTGTAGAAGATTTATGAACCAGTTGTTTATGTTTCCCAGTTTCTAAAGACACTATACCTATACGGTCCTTTGTGGTTTTGTCATATGTTGTAATAAGTGTGCTTCAATTTTGAAGTATTAACAATGTATGTAAAGTGTGGGTCGTTATAGTTGGTATCAGAGGAAAGGTATAGTCAACCTTTGGAAACTAGGATGTGAAAGCCTTAGTAAGAACCCTAAGGATAAGTCTAAGCATAGAACACAATCTTAGAAATGGCCATGAATAACCTAGGATAAGACCATAAGCATGAAAATTTTATTCTTGAATTATGTGGTTTCCTATTATAATTAGTGTTGCTCACACTATTCTTCTTGGTTTTAGTCAATGGCTGGAACCCGAAGGAACCGTGTTAATGCGGAATGCGATGGGCAATGCAATGATTGTCCCCCTGAGCAACCAAACGATATGGGAGCTGGAATGCAAAATCTTGTAGCCATGCTCACACAACTTTCTCAAGCTATGAATCATGCAGGATTTCCAAACGAGCAAAGGAGGGAGCAACATTCTGTTGAATCCTTCATGAGGCAGCGTCCACCTTCTTTCAGCGGGTCTACTGATCCATTAGTTGCTGAACAATGGATTAGTACTACTGAAAAGATATTTTCAGTTCTTCAATGTTCTGAGCATGATAAAGTCATCCTAGCAGTGTATCGTTTGGAAGGAGATGCGGATCAATGGTGGAATCTTGTTAAGAATACGAGGCAAAGGGATGAAATTGAGTCTATGGAATGGGACGAGTTCAAGAACTTATTTTTCAATAAGTACTTCCCTCGTATTCTACGAACAAAGATGGAGAAAGAGTTTTTTGAACTGAAGCAAAGGGATGATGAATCTGTTGGTACCTATGAAGCAAATTTTACCAGACTTGCAAGGTACGCTTCTGGTATTATTATCCAACCGGAGAGTAAGATCGATCGATTCTTTAGTGGCTTAAAACCAAGTCTTCGAAGGGCGTCAGCCATAAGGGACTTCAATAGCTACGAGGAAATCGTTTGATGTGCTCTCAAAGTCGAGATGGAGATTGGAGTAACCCATCAGTCACATGGGTTTGATAAGAAGAGGAAGATGGAATTCAAAGAAAAATCTAAAGAGCACATGGAAAAGAAGATGAGCTTTTCCTTATGCTCAAAGTGTGGAAAGAAATATGGAGGGAGTTGTCTTAAAGGGACAAGTAAATGTTTTAAATGTGGAAAAGAAGGTCATCGGGCATTTGAATGCCGTGATAATGGGAAGAAGATGTCTAATGACGCAAACAAAGGAAGGGATACACAGAATGAACCTACTACACTTCAATGTTTCAAGTGCAAGGAGATGGGGCATTATGCCAATGAATGCCCAAATCCAAGGTTTGATGATGATGGTCGACGTCAACAAACTCTTAAGGCTAAAGACAAAGGAAAGTCACATGCAATTTCTATCAGCGATGTGGAGTACGATAACGATGTGGTGAAAGGTACACTTACCATCCACTCTAAAGTAGCAAATATTTTATTTGATTCTGGATCCACCCACTCTTTTATTTCTGAAAAATTTTCTAAGGGTATCACCGTATTACCTCAACAATTAGATGTTGAGTTAGCTGTGACAACACCTAATGGCACATCAATTGCATCAAAAGTTTATAATTCTTCTCCGATCGAAGTTTGTGGGAAAGTTCTTCCTGCAAATCTTGTGATCCTTCCTTTAGTGGAATTTGATGTGATTCTTGGCATGGATTGGCTTTCTCTACATGGAGCTCATATCAATTTCCAAAGAAGGGAAGTCACATTTCATATTCCAGATCAATCTACGATCGTATACCAATGCAAGGATGAACATAACCTTCCAGTGGAAATTTCTTCCATCTTATGGGTATTGATTCCACTAAATGAAGGTTATTTATCTCAAATGGTTGGTGAGAAACTCACGATTAAGAATATGCCCATTGTACGGGAGTTTGATGATGTCTTTCCGGAGGAATTGCCAGGTCTTCCACCAAATTGTGAAGTTGAGTTTTCAATAGAGCTCGTACCGGGTGCTTTGCCTATTTCAAAGACACCTTATAGAATAGACCCAATTGAGTTGCAGTAATTGAAGAAGCATCTCCAAGAGAATCTTGATAAGGGATTCATACGCCCTAGTGCATCTCCTTGGGGAGCACCTGTTCTATTTGTTAAGAAGAAAGATGGATCAATGAGACTCTGCATTGATTATCGAGAACTTAACAATATCACTATCAAGAACAAATATCCTCTCCCACGCATTGATGAATTATTTGACCAACTACGTGGAGCTCAATACTTTTCCAAGATTGATCTTCGTTCAGGGTATCATCAATTAAGGGTCAAAAGGGAGGATATACAAAAGACGGCTTTCCGTACAAGGTATGGACACTATGAATTTATAGTGATGCCATTTGGTCTTACTAATGCCCCTGCTATCTTCATGGATCTAATGAATAGAGTCTTTAGAGACTATCTTGATCAATTTGTGGTAGTCTTTATAGACGATATTATTGTCTATTCAAAGAGCAAGGAAGAGCATGAAGATCACTTGAGAACTATATTAAAGACCCTGAGAAAGGAGAAGCTTTATTCCAAATTTACCAAGTGTGAATTTTGGCTTCAAAAAGTTGCATTTTTGGGTCACATAATCTCAAAAGAGGGGATATCTGTGGATCCAGCAAAAACAGAGGTTATCGAAAGATGGTCTAGACCAACAACAGTAATTGAGATCCGAAGTTTTCTTGGTTTGGCTGGATATTATCGACGTTTTGTAAAAGATTTTTCACGATTATCTAATCCACTCACCATGTTGACTCGGAAAGGAGTTAAGTTTGTCTGGACAGAGGAATGTGAAGAGAATTTCAAGGAGTTGAAAAGAAGGTTATCCAGTGCACCTGTGCTCACACTGCCTTGTAGTGGAGAAAGGTTTGTGATCTACAGTGATGCATCCAAGAAGGGATTGGGGTGTGTTCTTATGCAAAATGATATGGTGATAGCTTATGCCTCACGACAGTTGAAAATCCGTGAGCAAAATTACCCAACACATGATTTGGAGTTGGCTGCGGTAATCATTTCATTAAAGATTTGGAGGCATTACCTTTATGGTGAAAGGTGTGATATTTATACTGATCATAAAAGTTTAAAGTATATTTTCACACAAAAGGAGCTGAATATGCGCCAAAGAAGATGGTTGGAGCTGATTAAGGATTATGACTGCTCAATCCATTACCACCCTGGGAAAGCAAACAAGGTGGCAGATGCATTAAGTCGACAAGACCATGCTAGTTTATCCATGATGAGGATCACAAAAGATCCAATATTTATGGATTTACAAAGGATGGATCTTGGAATTATAATGGAAGGGGAAAAATCTTATCTTTCTCAAATGAATGTTCAACCATCTATACATGTGAAGATTAAAGAGGCACAGAAAGAAGATGTCGAGTTACAAAAGAAGGTGAGAAATGTTCCTGAATTCAACCTTGATTGTGATGGGATAATAAAGTTCAGGAATCGGGTTTGCATTCCTCCCATCCCCGAATTAAAGAATGAGCTGCTGGATGAGGCTCATAGTTCATCATTCTCTATTCATCCTGGAAGCATGAAGATGTATAGGGACCTGAAAGAGTACTTCTGGTGGGATGGCATGAAAAGAGATGTTGCTGAATATGCCTCTCGATGCTTGGTTTGTCAACAAGTTAAAGCTGAGAGACAGAAGTCTAAGGGGATGTTACAACCATTACCCATACCCGAATGGAAATGGGAAAACATCACTATGGACTTTGTCACAGGACTTCCTAAAACATCCAAAGGCAATAATGCTATCTGGGTCATAGTTGATCGTCTTACAAAGTCTGCACACTTCATTGCTATTAGAGAGGATTTCTCTCTAGATCAGCTTGCCAGGATATATGTAAAGGAAGTGGTAAGATTGCATGGATTACCACTTTCTATTATATCTGATCGAGATCCGAGATTTACCTCGAAGTTCTGGCGAAGTCTTCAGCATACTCTGGATACAGAGTTGAGTTTCAGCACTGCTTATCATCCCCAGATAGACGGTCAGTCTGAGAGAACAATTCAAACCCTAGAAGATATGTTGAGAGCTTGCTCTATGGATTTCAAAGGAGGTTGGGATAAACACCTACCTTTGGTGGAATTTTCTTATAATAATAGCTTTCACTCCAGTATTCAGATGGCTCCTTATGAAGCTCTCTATGGAAAGAAATGCAGGACTCCAACTTGCTGGGATGAAGTTGGGGAAAGAAAGCTATTAGGACCCGATCTCGTTGATGAAATGGAAGAAAAGGTTAGATCTATTCAACAACACATAAGAGCAGCTCAGAGTCGACAGAAAAGTTATGTCGACAACCGAAGAAAAGACCTAGAGTTTGAAGTGGGTTATAAAGTGTTCTTACGAATATCTCCCTGGAAGAGGGTTATGAGATTTGGAAAGAAGGGGAAGTTTAGCCTTAGATATATCGGTCCTTTCGAAATACTGGATCGTGTTGGGAAGGTAGCTTACCGATTGGCGCTTCCACCGAATCTCTCTCAAGTTCACGATGTGTTCCACGTATCTCTCCTGAGAAAGTACATACCAGATCCTTCACATGTACTCAGCTCAGAAGTTATACCGCTGGAGCAAGATCTTTCTTATGAAGAACAACCGATAGAGATTCTGGATCGTAGTAAAAAAGTCCTACGAAACAAGACCACTCGCTTGGTGAAGGTTTTATGGAGGAACCACCAACTTGAAGAATCTACATGGGAGCTTCAGGATATGATGAGGGAGAATTATCCTCATCTGTTTGTTACAAAGTGACGAATTTCGAGGGCGATATTCTTTTTAAGGGGGGTAGAATGTAACACCCGAGACTTTTATGTTATATAAATCATCAAAGGAATCTTTTTCTACACAACACTTGCTTGGCTTGCTTTACACGCAATCGCGACCTTCCTCGATAGCTTGCGTCGTACGCAATACCGAGTTTCACTAAACAACAATATGCTATTAAAACTAGCCGTTATGAATAGTAATAACCACCTTTTGAAATTTTATTAATTTTATTTTTCAAAATGGACTTCATTTTTGGACTCATAATATCGAAATTAGCCTAGTGTGAAATTTTGGTATTTTTCTGAAAACTTTCTATTTTTGATGAATAGTGAAACCACTAAGTGGTAGGTTAAAAACTGAATTTTGCATAAAACTTAATTTTACCGCTTCTGTGAATGTAATTTCAAAAATCCGACAGTCACGGTTGATATCAGTAAGTAAAATGTGGTTCAATGAGATAAAAATAATTTTTTGGTGAATAGTAACTTTTTACCATTTTTACCGCGGTTAATAGTAAATAGGGTAACTAAGGGTAAATATGATATCAATATTACCCTAACACATGTCCTAATTCTATTGGACAAGTGTAATTCGACCAAAAACAAACTTAGGAATAAAATATGACCATTTAGGCCCACTTGGATTAGATTAGGACATTTATTATTAATTTATTTAAAGAAGGGTTAAAATAGTTAAAATCAAAGTTTAATAAGTAAATCATTTTTAATATGGGGTTATAAATAAGATAAATTCGACTATAAATATTCATTAGAAATCTAAAAAAATTTCCTACATAATGGTATTTTATTTTTAATTTTTAGACATTAAATAATTTAATTTATTTATGACACAATGATGATGCAGTAATTATCTTATTAATGAAATATTGACATAATTGATGTTATAAACACCAAAATAAAAGTAATTTGAGACTTTTTATGAATTCAACTAATTTTCTAGGTTACTATGATATATTAGTGTTGATTTAATCAACTTGTTTCGAACATATAATTCTGTTATGACTTTCACAAAAATCATATATCAAATAGTGTCAAAATTGACACAAAATAGTTTTTAAATCAAATATTATATTATTAATTGTTATTTTATTCCTAAAAATATAAGGTTCGGCCAAATGACTTAGATAAGGATATATATATTAATAATAAACAATTTGGGGTTCGTTTGGCATGTTATAGTAAGTGTATTAACCATATAGTGAAAGAAAAAAAAAGACACGGTAAAAGTTAAATTAATTAACTTAGAGTTAAATCTAATTGATAAGGTTAAAATAATACCCTAAACTTGTCTAAATACTATTGGTTGATAGGATTTCTACCCATCCCCACTTTAGCTTCGAAATAAGACCCTTTGGAACCATTATAAACCGATTTTGACTTTAATATAAAATAATATTTTGAGATATTCCTAAGGTGCCCCTCTCCTCCCTTATAAAAGGGCACCTCCTCCCCCTCCTCCTCACACCAATTTGAGCACTCACGCTCGGCCAACCCCTGCCATTTTCTCCTCTCCACTTCCCTAAAATAATCCTAGAGGTCCTGGTCTTCTTCAAAGACCAATCTTAGTTCCCTTAGTGGAGGATTCAAAGAGGTGTTCCAAAGAAGAGGTAATATCCTTTACCGATCTTTTCAATTTCTTTCTTCTTCAACTTCTTCTCCTTTAGTTGTTTCATGATAAAGTAATAACATCAGTATTACTTACATACTGATATGTTATTATAAATATGAAACAACCCTAATTCACCATCTATCCATCCTACGGAAAAATGAAATCACCGCGCGTGCGTACGTACGGAATATCGTCTCCACGCCGTGGTGTAATCTATTTTTCCACCATCAACTTACAAGGATGGGTATAATGGTGTAATGAGTAACTATATATTATTATTATGAAGTAATATTGATACTGAAATAATATATATATACACTCCAATACAATTCCACGATCATAGGAACGATATCATCACTCGTGCGTACGTACGGAATACCGTCTCCACGATGTGATGCGACTCGTTCTACATGATCTTCATTTCATAATGATTATATAAATGAATTGAATGAATAAATATGATATATGTTAAACTAATACCATTCTGGATATAAGGAATCTATAACCTTAAAAGAAGAATAAGAATGTATTCGGCAAAACACGCATAAGAACAAAAGGCAATAAAGACCCGAGTAACAAGTAACCATGAAATATTACTATCAAGAAGCTAAGAATATGAACATATATG
Organism: Viscum album; assembly: GCA_963277665.1. Lineage (NCBI taxonomy): Eukaryota > Viridiplantae > Streptophyta > Magnoliopsida > Santalales > Viscaceae > Viscum > Viscum album. Next base: position 728,982,844 of record OY728143.1, on the reverse strand, counting down.
ATATCATATAAATATGTATGATTCTGGAATAAGTCAATAACATTATTTAAACCATTATAAAGGAGCTTCGGACACGTACAAAGCAAATTGGACTTAAGGTAAGGGAAAATATCACAATCTCACTTTTATCCGAGATTGTTTTTACTTTGGTAATTACTGGGGTGTATTTTATCATCCACATCCATGTTCCCTCAATATGTAATATTATTTCCATCCTTATACAATAGTTTATATCCAATTTTACCCTTCATTGAGTTTTTAGTAAAAGATATGAACGTAATCTTTTGTCGTTTTTTTTTCGTACGAGGTACTTTTTGACTTTTCCGACAAAAGTACGAAGAATGTTTTTTTTAACTTATACGGCATGAATGGATTTTTAAAACATTATTTCCAAGAAGCTTCCTTTACAAGTTTTCAAGTTTATTTTTAATCAACTTCTTTTAGTTTATAATTGTATGACATGTTAAGAAAAGAATAGTGTTTTTGAAAAAGAAAGGATATTTTCCTCAAGAATGTAGTTCAAGTGTTTTATCAAAATTATTTTCCATCTAAGATAATAAAGGGTTCTGTTTTTATCCCTTTAATTACATTGATTTGATTATGTTGTGGGAGAATTATTTTTATGAAGTCATTTGCCTTATATGATTTTTTTTATGATGTCATGATGTTTCAAGAATCCCATTTTTGTTACATGTGTTATGCGATGATGTATGATTTATGATTATGTGGCACACATAAGAAAGGATTCATTATAAAATGGGTGGGACCTATATCTCCCTCCAATGCATTGGGTAAAGATTTATATCTCATGAGATAGACATGGCTGGAACGGAAGGTTATTTCGGTTCAGTGAAACAAGACTGAAACGAGGAGTGAACTCGGTTCAGAAAGGGACTTTGTCCACTAAGATAATCTTGGCAATGAGTCATGACTAACAAGAAATGATTTTCCATGATTATGTGTGCATGCCACAAAGTTTCAAGTTTTATGTTATGATTATGGGGATCTCATTTTCACTTCTATGATTTATTCCATGTTAAGATATTATGATCTCTTTTGCAGGTTTTGATTTTCAAAAAGATATGAGATGATTTTTATTTCCTTTATTTGCCCTTGCTGAGCATTTGAGCTCACCCTTTTATGTTTTCTTTTCCCCAGGTCAGGAAGATGGATATTAAGTAGAATATGCTAAAAGGGACCCTAGATATGATGAAATAAATGGGAGACACTGTAGAAGATTTATGAACCAGTTGTTTATGTTTCCCAGTTTCTAAAGACACTATACCTATACGGTCCTTTGTGGTTTTGTCATATGTTGTAATAAGTGTGCTTCAATTTTGAAGTATTAACAATGTATGTAAAGTGTGGGTCGTTATATTATTGATACATTGTAAATAGTTTTTACAGAACAAATATTATTTTTAGTTAATATTAAACTATTAAATCTATTTTGATGAATTAGTGGATTTTTGAATTAAATAATATTTTAATAAAATATTATTATCATTAAATTACTTTTTAAAAAAAAAATATTATCATATAATTTTATGAATGCAATTGTCATTTTTATTACGCTTTGAAAGCTATTTTTTCCAAAACCAATGATTTTTCAATGAATATCAGTTTATATTTTTAAAGTAAAAAATTTAACATATTTAGATTTTTTTTAGAAAAAATTAATAATATTTTTGGAATCAATATTTCTCAATTATCCAATGGTGAATTTTTCTTAATTTTCTTGGACTGTCGAATTTTTGGGTAAAAATTAAATACTGTTTAAATATATAATGTGTTTTATGACATCATCAGGACCTAATAGTGATGTAATAAAAGAATATAAACATTATTTTCATCCAATATATATTTTACCATTAAATTAATGTGATTTTGGTTTTATTTGATTACTTTTACAAAGCTATACTTGACCCTTAAAGACTTATAAAACATTTTGTCTTTTTAAATTATTTTCCATGAGAATGTCACTCACCTCCACCTAAGCAACCCTTTATTTTATGAAGATCATCCATTGGCCTAATAAAATATTGTTTTCCAATCCCCTCTGGAAAAAATCATGTGCAAAAACCATGGGCTGCTTTGTGGTTTTTATTTGTTTAATGTGAGGTGTCCCAAACCTAAATAATAAATAACTATCTCTCCTTTCCTATATAAACCCATCCAAACTCCCACTTCCACTTCACTCAATGCTTTTTCAGTCTGACCAAACCCATACCTCCTCTATCTAGAATCCTCCCAAGGTTCCTAAGCTCCCATTAAGCCTCTATGAAGCCTCTCCCAAGCCTTTGGAAGTACACTTCCATGTAAGGGATTTCTTCCATTCACATTTTTGTGCAATTTTATTTATGTTGTTATGCCCTTCAGGTTTTAATTAAAAATGTTGGGGTATGACTTTTCACCTCCCCTAGACTGTAATTTTTATTTATGGATGATGAAAGACCCATTTATCTATCTGTAATGCCTCCCATGTACACCCTTTACCATGTTAAAAATCCTTGAGAGATTTCTCTCTTGTCCTTTACATCCAAGTAATTCTTTTGTATTATGTTTGTAAATTCCATTATGTTTTTGGGGACATGAATCTATATGGCCCCCTTATTATCCACGTCATGTATATATTATTATATGCCCTTTTCTCTCTCATTAACTAATTTAATGAATCCTTATGTCATGATGCTATGCAGCCCAAATTGCACTGCTTTTTTCTACAATAAGATCATTATATTTTGAATACCATACCCTTGTCTCTATCTAGGGTATTCACCTTTATACACATTTACATATATAATGGTAATTTAATTTATTTATTATACATTACTTAATCGTGGAATTACTTATGATGTTGATTGAATCCATGATTCATGTGGCACACTTCTGCATGAAATGAAATGTTTAAGAACGGTGTACCCTAATAGTGCACCAACGCATTGGGTAAAGTATAGTATCATGTTACAACATGTGAAATGAGTGTTTAATCATTATAATTAATGTGCAATGAGGGTTTACTCATGATTCCAGTACAATGAGGGCTTATTCATGCTCCATTTGCAATGAGCCTTGGCTCGTGCTACTTCTATGTTAAGGGTTGTTGCCTAATTTCCTTGTTACGATTATCATGATTTATCATGCCTTTATGTTAATGTTTCTATGGTTCTCCATTGATATTTCTATTTTATAACATGTATTGTATTCCTCATGTTATTCCATGTTTATTCCCTTACTAGGCTTCATAGCTTACATTTTTCTTATGCATGTCCTCAGGTTATCACATGCAATGAAAAGTACGAGAAAATAATGTTTTCAGGTAAAGGATGTTTACAATAAAGATGTTGTATTTCATGTTTTAAGTTGTTATGTAATGATCCTAATCCCCAAAGACACTAGACCACTTGATATACCAAGTTGTATCAAGTGAATATTTTATGTAATAAATCAATTTTAAAAGTGTAATAAAGAGTAGGGTTGTTATAATTACTACCAGGATTATCTTAAGTATTTAATTAGGATAATTTATTTATATATAATTGTATTTTTTATTTTTTTCTGAATTTTTATGTTTATGTTATTTATTATAGTTAATGATTGGTTTATATCTATTGTATCTATCCTTTTTTATTTACAGAGTGTAATAAATACCACTTGGGATATTTTAATACCATCAAAGAGTCCTCAACTCATGGCCTATTAGAAGTGATACTTAATGGATAATTATCATCCATCTATAATTGTGGCTCCATTAGAGGTATTAGATCTAGACATAGTGGTGTCATAGGCTGATGGTCAGTAGATATGAAAAATTTTGTAGATAGACAGGGGCAGGATTTCATAAGATGGTTGGAAAGTGGTGATATTTGATCATGGTGAATGAAATAATACATAGGGATGTGATAGGAAAAATATTTTAGGGCTTTCATGAACTATTTCATGGACTCAATGATAATTGTATAACTATGTATGGTAGACTTTTTTGTAGGGTAGATAATTTGGGGTGGTATATGAATCATAATTGATTGTGTTCATTTTTGAGTTGTGTTCTAAAGGGATTGAAAATGAAATAAAAAATAATTTTGTTAAAAATTACATGATAACATTGTTAGGGTTTTCTACTTCCCTATTAATAATGCACTATATTCATTATGAGAAAATGGATCGAGGAGTTGAATTCTAACAGGATGATTTGGTTGATCATTATAGAGTTGATCTAATATAGTAGGACAGATATTAGCAGTAGGGCTTGCATGATTCTAGTTAAAATTTTTAGGTATATATGAGGAGAATATCTGTAATGTCGAGACAGGGAACTAGTTGGAGGATCACTTGATCTATTTTTGTCTCATCCAAGAATGTGATTAGTTTGAGGTGTTATTTATATATAGTTAGTTGCGGGAGTTGTGCATCAGAACTGAATGTTGATTCTTAGTGAATGTATGGAGGTGGATGTGTTGTGGAAATACCCTTATAAGAATTTCCATTATTTTTTTTTTCACTGACGATAATGGATGATAATTGGCATGACTTTCTTTCTCTTCAACATGAGATCCTTAGTGTGTGGGCGTTTAGTGTTAGTTTCAGACAACTTTGGAAATGTACCTTGATATTTTTCTAGAAGTGTATTCGTGAGAATGAAATCTGGAGGATACTTTGTCTCCAGTGATCTAGAATGTGATCACCCTATTTAAGATACAAATATACATTTTAGTATTAGAATTTTATGTGGTTATTAAGTGAAATCATTCTATTATATTTGATCCTTAAGAGAGTGGAAAACATGGCATATTTATGTGAATTGTTGTAATAATTGGGTTGTGTTTGTTTAGGCATTCAGGGTTACATTCCTTGGGGAAAACACCACAGTATATCCCTATGCATTTATGTAGGCCATGTTTCTGTCGATCACCTATCACAGGCATTTCGTTTTCATGTTATGTCTATAGATTAAATTGGAATCACTGAGCTCAGTGAGTAACTACTGAGGGAGGAAAGTCCCATGTGGGTGCTCATTGAAATTTTCAGATATAGTATCAGTTACCTATAAGGTAGTTTTAGAATTAGGGACCACTAGAAATTGTTCAGAAACCGAGGGTATGTGGTGTTTGTAAATGGAAACCTCATGATGGTCCTTGTTTAGAGAGACATACATTAGATCATGGAATTAGAGGAGGACCTCAATTGGAAAGATGATTTGGGAATGGACAAATACATGACTTATAGGTGGCATTTCATATAGATAAAGGAGTTATTCTTGTAATAATGAGATAATATTTTACCATTGTGTGTTATTAGATTGATTCTAGAGTCTCACCCTCAATTATTTATCCCTATTTGGTCCATGATTTGGGATTTTACATAGAGAGGTATATAATGACCTTGATGTTAACTATTCTACTTAGAGGAAATATTATATTATTTGATGTGTTATTGGTGTTTTGACTGATAATAAGGTTGCATCAGTCAGTTGGAGATTCTCTCATATTGTAGAAATAGCCAAAAAATGACAAACATTGAAAGGATTGGCAAAATTTTATTTTATTAGTCATGAAATAATTCTATAAGAGAGTTTAATTTTATTATGTTGAGATATAATATTGTTTCTATTGGAGTGTGACATTTTTAGTTGGGTGGTAGGAAATTAGAGCCTCTTTTATCATAGTTGGTGGATATTTTAGAGGAATCATAGGTTGGGGTCGTTCCTAGGAATGAGGAGTAGTTCTTGGATGTTCGCTGAGTGGAGGATATGAGAATAATTAATTGAAAATATGTGATGTTTGGGACATAGTTAAAGTTAGGTGAATCGTTGATTTCGATGGCTCCCTATAAGATTTCTTCAATAGAGCTGTGATAGTAGAGGTTTCCGGGGGTGATCTAATTAATCTGTGTTTCCTATGACCCGTTATATAACCATGGGGTGATGATGTGCTTTATTTCTGGAAGGTAAATTATTGTATGAGGTTGTGTATAGATTCTTGGAAATTTAATTAGTAAATGTTCATGAATGGTCACCCTCTTTAGAGGATGGATGATATTTTCAACCATCTGAGAGGATCTAGTAGTTTTTCAAACATAGATATGATGTCTATATATAAACAATTGATAGTGGATGAAAATGATGTGACGAATAATGAATTTCGTTGATAGTATGGTCCCTTGGACTTTTTATTTAGTTCCTTATATTTCATAAATTCACCATCCATGTTCATGGGGGTTTATGAACACCATTTTTCATCAATTAATAGATCAGTTAATAATTTTATTCTTCAATTATATCTTAGTCCCCATGAAGTCTCAGGATGACCATGATAAGAATCTCAGAGCTATTTTGTAGATTATAAAACACCATGTTCTCTATGAGATATTATCCATGTGTTTGTTATAGATTTGATCGGTGTATTTAATTTGAAAAAGTGGTGTTCGAGAAGGGTTTTTCAATGCACCTATTAATGATCTATGTTGATGAGTCCTTGGTAATACCCAAAAATGAGGGATTGGATCATAAATTCCTTAGTCTCATAGGATATTATGGTAGGTATGTCTTAGAAGAATCTCAATTTTTTCCCACTAATAGCATTGAATAATATGAACAAGTATTTTTTTATAGAGTGATAAATTCCGGATAACATTCAGTTACATGAATGGGATATTGTTCAGTGCTCCAATGCATTATTTTTTTAGAGGAGTACTGATCTCACTTGTCGTTGATTGAAGTTGTATGTGTCCCAAATTAATTACCCGTTCTTATAAATTTAGTATAGCATAAGATCATGGTCGATCCACAGGGAACTGTGGCGTGCGCGAATTTAATTGAGTTAATAGATAATTAGGTGAAGTATGAAGAATTTTGAATCGATTGTGTTGATTTTGTGTTTTGATTGACACTAAATTTTTTTACATTGAAGAAATGAATAACATTTTTAATGAAAACAATGGGTAAATTCAAAGAGTTTTAAAACGGGAAGAAAAGACGTGTTGGGTCTGTGGTGATTAAGGAGGTCTTATGCAGATTGTTTAAATGGTTGTTTTGTTCATAATAATTCAATCATTCTGGATTTCATTTTGTTACAAGATTTTCTTGGTCCGGTTCCTCTTGTTTGGAATTAGAGTAGTTGACTCCTTGGTCCGGTAGTTAGTGTTATTAATTCTTTATTATGTTCAGTCCTTTATTTGAATCGGTGAAATCCTTCCAATTTTCATGGATGTTTTCACTGTTACTTTTCTTTTGTATCGCTGAAAATTCATCCCTTGGTCGGCTCAGAATTCTCAGTTATATTTAATAGTGGATTAAGTAGAGTAAGATGAATTACAATGATCAAACACAACAATAATAATAAATATAAAAATTATGATCCCTTCATGAACAACCCCAACATGAGGAGTTTAGTTACACATAGAAAGTGGAGGGAAAACGACACACGTGATACCTGACTGATTCATCATGTAAGTGTTGAGGTAGGGTGTCGGAAGGGGGAATAATGGAACTATGGCACCATGGTGGCTCTGGAATGGTAGAAACAAAGCTTCTTCTCTCCTCCAATGGTTTCAAACTCTAAAATCCATAGGCAAAATCCTCCTTTTATAGAAAAGTAAAGTACACAGCGTGTAAAGAAAGTACATGCCGTGTACTTTTTGTCAACGCGCTTTTGCGCCAATTTCTCCGCTGGCAGGTGGCCTAACACGTCGTCTTTGACTGTTGAACACTGCACCTCCTGGTGATTGGGTGTACACGGCATGTAGCATATCCATACACGGCGTCTAGTATCATAAGTTTTTCTACCAGCCCCTTCGAGAATAGCAGAAACGGCATGTAGAAATTCAAACACGTCGTGTCTCCTTCAATGGCCACATGGGCGTGTGGACTTTTCTCAGCAACCACCACTTCTAGAAAGTAGTACACAGTGTGTAATGCCGCCTCACACAGTGTGTATCTTCTGCCTGGTGACATGGGCATGTACTCCCTCCTTCGGTTCGTGTCCCTGTCTGGATGTACACAGTGTGTATAAAAGTACACGCCGTGTAGTTTCAAAATTTTCACAGACTTCCCTTGATTTTTCTATTTATCCAGAAAGCTCCTAAAAGTAAATATAGTCACCAAATTCAAGGAATATGTTCATAAAACAACATATATTTGTTGAAAACATGTTTTTATCTTCAATTATATATATGGAAATGTATATACAAATTGGGTGCATCAAATTCCCCCACACTTAGTCGATTGCTTGACCTCAAGAAAAATCTCAACATCTAATTAAAAGATCATAAACTTTTAAACAGAAGGAATTCATTTAATCAAAAGTATAAATTATAGCATTACTGAGGAAAAATTCTAAAAGGAACAAACAAATTTAATTCATAAGATATTAAAATCATGCCTCATATATAATTCAATTAACAATTCTCACCCTCTTCGAACACATTCTTCAACCATTCAAAAATAAGCATGTCACTTGATGATTTATCTTACCGGTCAAAATCACACTCCACACTCAAGATATTTTTATTCAAAGTTATGCTCAATCTAAGTTATATACACTCTATCCATAGGTTTGTATGATATCTTGTTCTCTACTTCAGAAAAATTAAATTAAAAAAATAATGAGAGATTTTAATAATAAGGTTCAGATGTCTCTTTGGCTAAGGGTTGGTAGGTTCATTTGAAAAATAAATTCTAAGGCTTGAAAAAAGAAGGATAATTCCTTTAAAAAACATCGCATGATATTCAAAGTAAAGCTCACTAAAAAATTCTTCCTTCACATGCTCAGTCAAATGCTTTTGTAATTGTCACCAACTTCTCCAATAGGCAAGTAGGGTTCATGAGAAAATAAGAATAAGGTCCCATTTTTTTTGAATAAGGGAAACTCTTATGAATACAATGAATAAATGTTTGGAACCCTTTCTACCCCAAATAATCAATAGGTACTCCCCCAGACTTCATTTCATGAATGTGTAAAAAAATATTCCATGTATTGTCAACTCCATCTTTAAAGCTCAAATGAATAATCATGCAAAGTTTTAAAAATAAGTAGGGTAGGAAGAGAAATAATCTTGTAACGTGGCTTCCTATAAAGATTTTACATGGATTCTATGGGCTTAGCTAAGATTAAATGTAGGGTAGGTGTCAAGATAAAGGGGTGAAAACAATCTAGTGCCTCAATCCTATTAAAGTAATTCAAAAATTTCTTCATGTTTCGAAAAGAAAAACTTGCATATTCTAGTAGTGATGTATATCCTAAGAATCTCTCAAGAAATAGGGTATTAGAAAAGAAATATGAAAAAGGGTTTAGAATACCTCTTAAGAGTGGAAAATTAATAAAGGGACAATCAGGTCATGACATGCATATAAATGATTTGCCTAATCAATGTAATTTAATCAAGGATGAAAAGTTGCAATTGAAACTATATCAACAATTATTTTAAAATACTTAAAACCTAAAATAAGCATGAAACATTTCCAAAAGTCCCTACTGATAACTTTAGCATTTATAAGAATGATTAACCAAAATTTCTTTACATTTTCAAATATAAAATCTAATAATGATGTCTCTTAGAGTAGTTAAAAGGAAAAGATGAAGGTGAAAAAGATAGAGGCTCCCCCACACTAAATAAGGCACATATCCCACCAAGTACAATACTAAGGTAAAGGGTGGTAAAGGGGGTGATATTGGGGACAAAATGAAGGAACGCAGTGGAAGATGTAAATCAAAAAACAAAGAAAATAATAATGGAAAAATACTCCCCTCGTGAAAAGTGATGCCCATGCTCTCCATGACCGTACCTGTGACTGTCTAGAAAAAGGAAAACTGCAAACATGCATAACATCACAGCCTAGAAAATTACAAAAAAGATATATAAGATAAAGAAAAATGTCACTATCATGGGGTCGCCTCAGGGGAGGCATCATCCTGTACAGAATCGGCTGGTAGAGACGGTGCAGGAGGTGTGGAAGTGAGAGGCTCTGACTCTACATCGGGAAGGGGAGCTGAAGAAGGAGGAGCCACATGGGCAAGAATCGGGATAGGAAGCTCAGCAGCAGGCCTGGGCCCGGCAGAAGTGGTACCAGCAGGGCTCACCGTAGTAATCAGAACTGAATCTGTGGCCTTCGCAGGAGAGGGTGGTGGAGCAGCAGTAGAAGGGCCAAGAATGGAGGCAGAGGCTGGTTGCCGAGGTAGTGGAACACCAAGATGCTGAGAAATATGCACTAGAAGATGCTCCATCTCGTCCCGGCGGCCATCCAGATGAATCAAATGGTGTGCAATGGTGTCCTGGCGGCTGATGATACGAACTAACTCTTTCTGCATCGTGGCTAGGAAGAGGGAAAGGGGCAGATCGACCGAGGGTGCTGGGGTAGGTGGGATGGGGGATGGGACAGAAGAAGTAAGGTTAGAAAAAGTGGGGTCATTAGAAGGTGGGTGAGGTGGAGAAGCTGGAGGGGGTGGGGAAGGAGGAGCAGGGTCAGCAGCTGGGGCATGAGGGTCAGTAGGTGGCATGGCTCGAGCTTGAGCAAGGATGTAGGCACCCCCTGCTTTCGGACCAATCCCATGCGAATGAGCATGAGAAAGTCCATCTGTTGGGGTGAACCTAACAAGTCACGAGGTAAAGAGGGCTCGAATACCCCAAAGTGGTGGGCAAGATGGGTGGTGTAAAACCCGTCGTTCAGGTTGCCCTTACAGCCGGTAAACATGGAGTGGAAATTGGAGGTAGCAAGATAGAGGAGGTCTGGGTAGTCGTGCCGGATGACATAGGTATGAAGCTCCATGTCACGGTCGGTCACGACCCCCATATCTTCATGGCGGTGGAAAAGGATGGCGCTGAAGCACTGGTGGGAGAAGAAAAGGACAGGGCCGGCTATAAGAGTGCTCTTCTGGGAAGTGGGGGAGTACCGGTGGTCAGGCCCAGCAATCTCCCGCCACATGGAAACAAGGTCAGAGCGCTCGGGCTGGGTCAAGGTAGAAATGGGGGGTGGGGTGATAGGATAGGGGTACCAGCCGCACACTCGGCCAAACTCTGCCATCGTAAGAGAAAAATGCCAGCCGCCTAGAAATAATCGAACTATGGGTACTGTAACGACCCGAAATTTTGAATAAATCTTGTTTCCTAATTTTATGTGTTATTTTTATATTATTTTTATACTCAACAAAAATGTTTCAGTTGATATCATGAGTATAATTAAAATGATACCATTGGTTTTTGACTGTTATATGACCATTGGTCAATATGACTGCTGGAAACTAAACGTTTTGATTATTGTCTCTAAATACAAGTAATATTGGTTAATTAATATAGAAAGAAGATTCGATGGCCTCACCCAGTAGTCTTGGACCGATCAAATCCCATCTAACCGAACTTGGGAAGGAGGTAGCACCACTGGGCTTTGCTCTGGACCAAACCCAAGCTGAACTTCATCATGTGAAGCTAGAATGGGATCGCCTTCACGAGAAGTTCAAACTGATAGAAATTACTACTCGTGCGATGTTGGCCGAGCCTCCCTCAGATTCTCTAACCTTAGCACACCTTACACTTAGGTCCTATGCTATTGTGATAAGGGGCTATGTAAGGAGACCATAACTGCATTGTGTAATCCTTTGTTTTAAATAAAAATTGGAATTTCATCTTATGATGAAGTTTATGAATTTTCAAATGACCAGATAAATATAGTATGCATATTTTTGATTAATTTTAGAGAAAGGATATTTTAAAAATGTTTATGTAAACCTTAAATAAATAAAAATGTGTAATGATTTTCAAAAAATGGTCTTCTACAAATATGTTTAGTACAGAATTTAGAGTCTAATAAGATCAACTTAATTTTTGATGAATAGTAAATTATGAATAGTGAGTTTATGCTTAGGATTAGTAATGTGACCAAATGTATTAGTAATCTCACTTAAAGAAAGTATTAATATAATCTAGGCACCTTGATTTAAGTAATGTGATTCAATAAAATGGTTAAAAACGGTTTCATAAATTATTATTCAAGTATTAGTTTTTTCAGGTGAATAGTGTTTTTTAATTAAAATTTTAATTAAAAATATTTAGAAAATTATTTTTATAAAATGAATTTCATTTTTGAACTCAAAGCATCGATATTATGTTAAGGTAATTTTTGGGGTTTTTTCTAAAAATAATGAATTTTCAGTGAATAGTGTATTTATTTTAAAAATAAATTAAAAATATTTATAAAAATATTTTAATAAAATGGAGTTCATTTTTGAAACCAGAGCATTGATATTTGGTTAAGGTGAAATTTTTGGATTTTTCTGAGAAAGTTGAATTTTCGGTGAATAGTAAAAATACAGTTTTAGGGTTTCGGTATGTTTAATAACATCATAACTGTGTCATGATGATTTCATGAGATATTTTAAAGGATGTTTGACTAAAGAGGATTATGTATTGTGTGGGGGTCCCCATGTGGCTTAACTTTATGGGAAGTACCATGGGAGGGCCCATGCTTTTGAGAAAACCACTTTTGAGGTGTCCCTTGGCCATTAATGCCTTGTCCCCTCACATTCCCAATAAATACCAATCCCTCCTCTCATCTTTTCGACTCCAAAACCATCCTCAAAGAATTTCTGGTCTCCTTACCTCCCAAGGAGTCCTCCCAAGGTTCCCCCAAGCCCTCAAAGTCCCAACCTTTGAGTTTTAAGAGTTACGTTTTAAGGTAAGGGATCTGACCTCTCTCTTTCATTTCAAGTAATCTCTTTTATATAATTCCTTTTATGCTCCATGTTATTATGTTGGAGGATGTTTTTTTATACTCCCCTTACTGCCCTTTTCATGTTCATATAATGAGAGATCCCCTCTTACTCTCATTATTTCGTTTTATGAAGTTTCAAGTGGCGCCGTTAGGCTACCGAAATTTTTGTAACGGAATCTTTCTCCCTTCTCATTTTTCAAGATCTATTTTCATGTAAAGTATTTCAAGTTCCTTTTTATTATGTTGGGGTATGATCTCTAAATTTATCATACTTATATTTTATGATCATATGATTAGAGACCCCATTTTATCTCTTCAATTCAGTATTTTAAAATTTTAAGTGGCGCCGTTAGGCTGCCGAATTTTTAAGTGGTTCTTCACCCTTCTCGTTTTGAAGTTCTACTTTCATGTCAATTCTTTGAAGTTCCTTTTTGTTATGTTGGGGTATGATCTCTATATTTATCATACTGATCTTTTATGATCATTTGATGAGAGAACCCATTTGATCTCTTCAATTCAGTATTTTGATGTTTTAAGTGGCGCTGTTAGGCTGCCAAATTTTTAAGTGGTTCTTCACCCTTCTCGTTTTGAAGTTCTACCTTCATGTCAATTCTTTCATGTTACTTTTTGTTATGTTGGGGTATGATATATATATCTATCATACTGGACTCTTATGTTCATATGATGAGATACCCCATTTGATCTCTTCAATTCAGTATTTTGAAGTTTTAAGTGGCGCCGTTAGGCTGCCGAATTTGTTAGGGGATTCTTTCACCCTTCTCATTCATTTCAAAGTTTTACTTTCATGTAAAGTCTTTAAAGTTCCTTTTTAATTATGTTGGGGAATTATCTCTATATCTATCATACATAAATATCATGTTCACATGATGAGAGACCCTATTTTATCTTTTCAAATCATTTTTGTTGAAGTTTAAGTAACGCCGTTAGGCTGACGAACTTTCATAAGAGAAATCTAATTTTTTTCTTCCTTCCATGTTTTTCATTTCAAATGGTATGTCCTTGAAATTTCATTACCATGATCATGTATCCTTTTTATTCTGTCCATATACTGTTTTATGGGTCATTTATGAATGTTTGACCCATTTTCCTTCTCTTTTTAATGTCTTCTAATACCTCGTAACATAGCTGTTATGCTGCAGAATTTCCATCTCAAAATGTCTCTCTATTTTTCTAAAGTTCTTTTATATTAGTAAGTGAATACTCAAAGCTCTTTCTTCTAAAGGGGTATTCACATATATACCAAAATTGTCTATTTTAAATTATGGGATTTACATACATTAGACCCACCTTTCTTTTCTATGGGTTTTAAAGTAACATAAAGATCATGTCTTTAAAGCAGTTTTTAGAACGTTGTGATTATGAAATGAAACCCATTTTTTTAATGCTATATGGGTTATTTATGAAATTTTTGATGATGATATATGTGGATCACATGATAATAAATGAAAAATTTAAGGGTGCGCCCTGATAGCACTCCAATTCATTGGGTAATGATGTAACCACTATAGATTACAATTTTCACGATACCATGGTGAATAACCTTGGTAATTTTCAAATGAAACCTTGGGGATGGACCTTGGTGATATGTTCATGATTGTCTATGTTAAACGATGTAGACACATCTTCAAGTTATGAAAAAGTTTTATTTTTATTATGATATGCCTCATGATTTCATTTTCATGCCTTAAAGTTCTTTTCATGACTTTATTGATGTATCTCAAGTTCATATGTAAAATGTTTCACTTGTTTCCCTTGCTGGGCCTTCTTCTCACCCTTTCTTTTGATGTATGTCCCCAGGTTATGAGATGCAGTAATGAGCCTAGAGTGAACATGAGGAGAATCCTTTCAAGTGTTTAAGAAGAATGTTTTATGTTTTCATGTTTTAAGTTCCTAGTTTCCAAGACACTAAACCTTAAAGATCCTCAGTTTTGTAAAATGTAATGAATGTTTATGTGATAAAAAGACAGGATGCTATAGTTGGTATCAAAGGATGGTTTAGTTATTTGTGGAAATTAGGATATGAAAACTCTAGGAAGAAACCTATAGAAAAGTTTAAATATAGTAAATCTTCCTCGTATTTTGGTGAGTATTGAGTAAGGGGTTTCCAAGAAAATACATCCCTGTCTGGATACGAGCAGGTAGAGGTGGCTCTGGCACAAATGTACATAGGGGTAAAACCTGAAAACACCGCTTTGAGCTAGACTCGAATGGGAACTGGTACACGACAACGGGCTTTGCTGCACTCTTGGTTACGACACTCCCGGGGGATATGCTTTGGTAAATTCATAAGCTTAGTATGAACCATTGTTAAAGGAATAAAGATAAAATAAAATAAAGGTTCACATAAGAATATATGATCATGGATAACCTAGATGGGAACCTAGGGGATCATATGTTAGGGTATACTTTTCAACTACAAGTTATCCTTATATGCTTTAAGTTTCTTTTCATGATTATTGGCTAAGTATTTAAGCCCCTATTTATAGTTTCTTTTCTTAGTTAATGGCGAGAAATGGAAGAACATGTCCCAACAACCAATGTGATAGGAAATGCTATGATTGCCGTATTAATACGACAGAGATGATTAGGGGATTAAAAGATGATTATTATTTTGGAAGACGTTCACTATTTTGAGGACCCTATATGATCGAGGTAAATAGATTTCTACGGTATTTTCATTGAAGAGTAAGGTTGACTTATATTTTGAAGAATAAATGAACTTAAGGTGGACTTATAGTAATTTAGGTTACTTATGGGAATGATTAACCTATCTTGGGTAAAATATGTTTAGGTTAGCTACATTTGTTATAAGATTTTAGGTGTGGTTGATGTTGTTTGGAGATGAACAATGAAGTTTATTTTGGAAGACTATGTTATCAAATCCCTCTTGTATTTGGGTTTCAATCTTAGTTTGGCTTATTTTGAGGAATTTTAAGGACCGTTATTTATGGGATAGTCTATGATGAACTTTGGGTAGTACCATGGAACTTTGAAGATTAAAAAATAGTTTCCCTTCCTATGGGATTATTTCTTTTTGAAGAGTTGTTTTACCTTACCCTTTCTGTTTTGGGATAATGTTTAAAGATAGAAGAAATAGATAGTTAATCTTTTGTGGATTATGTGATTCCCTAGAATATGATTCTTGTGTTTTGATGAGACCAAGTAGTTTTGAATACTCATCATTGGGAGAAAAGATTAGTTTCGGTAGAAACTTATTAAAGGATGAAACTCTACATGAAGGTAGGTATATTTTCTTATGTTTTTGTTCTACGTAGTAAATGAATTCCAATGAAAAGGAACGTAAAACAAAAATGTTGTTGGTTTACGTTTCCTACTAGGTAATAAATGACCGTTTACACACATCATATGTTTGGGATTTTCTTATGGTTAAATTTCTCCTAATCATGTTCTCTATCACTCTCCCTTAGAACTTGACCCTTTGTTTTTCTTCCATGTCCATGTTTTCTTACATGGAATCCCAGTGTGGGCTAACTCGGGTGACCTTCATACTTCACTTTCATTCTATTAAAGTAATAGTTTTATTGAATCCTTTTCCGATGTGGGACTTTCAGTGAAATTTCAAAACCTAATTTTAAAAATTGCGAGGATGCAATTTCTTAAGGGTGGAAGATTGTAACGACCCGAAATTTTGAATAAATCTTGTTTCCTAATTTTATGTGTTATTTTTATTTTATTTTTATACTCAACAAAAATGTTTCATTTGATAACATGAGTATAATTAAAATGATACCATTGGTTTTTGACTGTTATATGACCATTGGTCAATATGACCGCTGGAAACTAAACGTTTTGATTATTGTCTCTAAATACAAGTAATCTTGGTTAATTAATATAGAAAGAAGATTCGATGGACTCACCTAGTAGTCTTGGACCAATCGAAGCCCATCTAACAGAACTTGGGAAGGAGGTAGCACCACTGGGCTTTGCTCTGGACCAAACCCAAGCTGAACTTCATCGTGTGAAGCTAGAACAGGATCGCCTTCGCGAGAAGTTCAAACTGATAGAAATTACTACTCGTGCGATGTTGGCCGAGCCTCCCTCAGATTCTCTAACCTTAACACACCTTACACTTAGGTCCTATGCTGGTGTGATAAGGGGCTATGTAAGGAGACCATAACTGCCGTGTGTAATCCTTTGTTTTAAATAAAAATTGGAATTTCTTCTTATGATGAAGTTTATGAATTTTCAAATGACCAGATAAATATAGTATGCATATTTTTGATGAATTTTAGAGAAAGGATATTTTAAGAATGTTTATGTAAACCTTATATAAATAAAAATGTGTAATGATTTTCAAAAAATGGTCTTCTACAAATATGTTCAGTACGGAATTTAGATTCTAATAAGATCAACTTAATTTTTGGTGAATAGTAAATTATGAATAGTGATTTTATGCTTAGGATTAGTAATGTGACCAAATGGATTATTAATCTCACTTAAAGAAAGTATTAATATAATCTAGGCACCTTAATTTAAGTAATGTGATTCAATAAAATGGTTAAAAAACGGTTTCATAAATTATTATTCAAGTATTAGTATTTTCGGTTGAATAATGTTTTTTAATTAAAATTTAAATTAAAAATATTTAGAAAATTATTTTTATAAAATGGATTGCATTTTTGAACTCAGAGCATCGATATTATGTTAAGGTAATTTTTGGGGTTTTTTCTAAAAATAATGAATTTTCGGTGAATAGTGTATTTATTTAAAAAATAAATAAAAAAATTTAGAGAATTATTTTTATAAAATGGAGTTCATTTTTGAAATCATAGCATTGATATTTGGTTAAGGTGAAATTTTGGGATTTTTATGAGAAAGTTGAATTTTTAGTGAATAGTAAAAATACAGTTTTAGGGTTTCGGTATGTTTAATGACATCATAACTGTGTCATGATGATTTCATGAGATATTGTAAAGGCTTTTCGACTAAAGAGGATGATTTATTGTGTGGGGGTCCCCATGTGGCCTAACTTTATGGGAAGTACCATGGGAGGGCCCATGCTTTTGAGAAAACCACTTTTGAGGTGTCCCTTGGCCATTAATGCCTTGTCCCCTCACTTTCCCTATAAATACCAAGCCCTCCTCTCATCCTTTCGACTCCAAAACCATCCTCAACGAAGTTCTGGTCTCCTTACCTCCCAAGGAGTCCTCCCTTGGTGCCCCCAAACCCTCAAGGTCCCAACCTTTGAGTTTTAATAGTTACGTTTTAAGGTAAGGGATCTGACCTCTCTCTTTCATTTCAAGTAATCTCTTTTATGTAATTCCTTTTATGCTCCATGTTCTTATGTTGGAGGATGTTATTTTATACTCCTCTTACTCCCCTTTTCATGTTCATATAATGATAGATCCCCTCTTACTCTCATTATTTCATGTTATTAATTTTCAAGTGGCGCCGTTAGGATTCCGAAAGTTTTGTAACAGATTCTTTCTCCCTTCTCGTTTTTCAAGATCTATTTTCATGTAAAGTATTTCAAGTTCCTTTTTATTATGTTGGGGTATGATCTCTAAATTTATCCTAATGATCTTTAATGATAATATTATGAGAGACCCCATTTTATCTCTTCAATTCAGTATTTTGAAATTTTAAGTGGCGCTGTTAGGCTGCCGAATTTTTAAGTGGTTCTTCACCCTTCTCGTTTTGAAGTTCTACTTTCATGTCAATTATTTCAAGTTCCTTTTTGTTATGTTGGGGTATGATCTCTATATTTATCATACTGATCTTTTATGGTCATATTATGAGAGACCCCATTTGATCTCTTCAATTCATTATTTTGATGTTTTAAGTGGCGCCGTTAGGCTGCCGAATTTTTAAGTGGTTCTTCACCCTTCTCGTTTTGAAGTTCTACTTTCATGTCAATTCTTTCAAGTTCCTTTTTGTTATGTTGGGTTATGATCTCTATATCTATAATACTGGACTCTTATGTTCATATGATGAGATACCCCATTTGATCTCTTCAATTCAGTAATTTGAAGTTTTAAGTGGCACCGTTAGGCTGCCGAATTTGTTAGGAGATTCTTTCACCCTTCTCATTCATTTCAAAGTTCTACTTTCATGTAAAGTCTTTAAAGATCCTTTTTAATTATGTTGGGGAATTATCTCTATATATATCATACTTAAATCTTATTTTCACATGATGAGAGACCCTATTTGATCTTTTCAAACCATTTTTGTTGAAGTTTAAGTAACACCGTTAGGCTGCCGAACTTTCATAAGAGAAATCTAATTTTTGTCTTCCTTCCATGTTTTTCATTTCAAATGGTATGTCCTTGAAATTTCATTACCATGATCATGTATCTTTCTTATTCTGTCCATATACTGTTTTATGGGTCATTTATGAATGTTTGACCCATTTTCCTTCTCTTTTTAATGTCTTCTAATACCTCGTAACATAGCCGTTATGCTGCAGAATTTCCGTCTCAAAATGTCTCTCTCTTTTTCTAAAGTAATTTTATATTATTAAGTGAATACTCAAAGATCTTTCTTCTAAAGGGGTATTCACATATATACCAAAATGTTCTATTTTAAATTATGGGATTTACATACATGAGACCCACCTTCCTTTTCTGTGGGTTTTAAAGTGACGTAAAGATCATGTCTTTAAAGCAGTTTTTAAAACGTTGTGATTATGAAATGAAACCCATTTATTTTATGCTATATGGGTTATTTATGAAATTTTTTATAATGATATATGTGGCTCACATGATAATAAAGGCAAATATAAGGGTGTGCCATGATAGCGCTCCAATGCATTGGGTAATGATGTAACCACTAGAGATTACAATTTTCACGATACCTTGGTGAATAACCTTGGTAATTTTGAAATGACACCTTGGGGATGGACCTTGGTGATATGTTCATGATTGTCTATGTTAAATGATGTAGCCACATCTTCAAGTTATGAAAAAGTTTTATTTTTATTATGATATGCCTCATGATTTCATTTTCATGCCTTAAAGTTATATTCATGACTTTATTGATGTATCTCAAGTTCATATGTAAAATGTTTCACTTGTTTCCTTTGCTGGGCCTTCTGCTCACCCTCTCTTCTGATGTTTGTCCCTAGGTTATGAGATTCATTAATGAGCCTAGAGTGAACATGAGGAGAAGCCTTTAAAGTGTTTAAGAAGAATGTTTTATGTTTTCATGTTTTATGTTCCTAGTTTCCAAGACACTAAACCTTAAATATCCTCAGTTTTGTAAAATGTAATGAAAGTTTATGTGATAAAAAAGGCAGGATGCTATAGGTACCGCATCGCCAAGTGTGTCTCGGTACTCTGATCCATCGAACTCAAATGAGGCTGAAAACTCCAAAAATAAATCATGGAGCACAGGAGTGCTGACTTGGAAAATATCGAGGAGTGAGGTGTGCCCGAAAAGTATCTCCAACTCCTCCCAAATACCGAGCTGCTGCGGAATGCTGCTGTTGAGGTATGGGCCACTCAATGTTATCGGCCAACGAGAGAAGCGTCAGAACCTGTCGTATGCGAGGTCGGTGATTGGGAATACTATGCAGGGATAGGGAGTACCTGCAGGCCCCGACCCAGGTGTAGGTGTAGCAGCAGCGGCTGGCTCTGTGGTTGGATCTTCTGAAGTAGAGGGTGGCTCGGAGGAAGGTGTGCTCGAAGAGGGAACAACTGCTGAGGACAATAGCACAGGAAAAGTGGCGGATGGTGTAGCAGAGTAGCCCCGGCCTCATCTGAGGGTGTGAGTTGTGGCACAATGGACAATGGAGGGAGCTCAAAGACCGGAGCATCGGTGTCCAGCTACATAGGTGGTCGGAGTCGGATCTGATGATAGTTGGTCCTCTCTCCCTCAGTGGCGGAGGCTGGCTGCTTCCTGCGAGAAGGATCAGGATATGCCATATCCTGAAATAGAAAGAAAAAGAAAAAAACAAAAGAAAAAAGAAAAAGGAAGAAAATAAAACATAGAAAATGTTAGAAAACTAGAAAATAAAAGTACATGGCATGTACTCCAGAGTACCCGATGTGTAGTCAGAATATAGAGTATCTCGTGTTCTCTGGACAGACATGCCGAGGGTGGAAAACATACCATGGAAAAGTACACGGTGTGTACCAAACATACACTCTATGTTCACTCAATGTGTATGTGGTCTTGTGGTACAAATTACATGGCCATGTTGTTAACAGTTCAATTAAAACAATATACGCCATGTAGGTACAAAACACGGTGTGTACTGCACATGAAGAACATGGCCGTGTAGGGGTGAGACATGGGCCGACTAAACATCTCACAAACATGGCGTGTACCTAACACACACGCCGTGTATAGGAACATGGTTTGAGAGGTCGTGTAAAGGGGAGACACGGGCCGACTACAGATATAAAGGACACGACGTGTACCAAACATACACGCCGTGTTCTGGAACATAGGGTGACAGGCCGTGTTATGTCCCATACACGGAGGGGCCAACAAAAATGGTCTACACTGTGTGTACCGAACATACATGCCATGTTCATTAAAATGGTGTGTGAGGCCGTGTGCAAAGGTGTACTTGGTCATGATGAAAAGGACACGGTGTGTACCGAACATACACAACGTGTATATTCAATGTTTGAAATTTTTTGTGTGTGGCCGTGTACAGAAGTACACGTCGTGTGTTCTTTATTTAGTGGTCGTGTACGTCCGGAAGCCGAACGGTCCGCCAATCCGATAAACACCCTAAAAAAGTCATAAAATTTGAAATAGAGGGTGCAGAATGGCGTACGTTGACCATGGATCCCAATGTGAGAAGAATCAGAATATGAAACGCCCCAAATCGACGGATCTGGAAAATGGGGGTTCGGGTGGCGTTCAGGAGATGAAACGGGAAGAAAGGAGAAAAATGGGGTGGCCATGCGACACGCCCTCAAGCTGGGTGGACTGCGGCTTATATAGCCAAGGTACACGGCATGTAAGTTTGGTACACGCCATGTATCCTGATTTTTTTTTGAATTATATAAATAAATATAATTATTATAGTAAACTATATAATAATTATTATTAATAATTAAAATAAAATAGATATATCTACAAATTATATTATACATAAATCTACACATGACATATATCGGGAAATAAAATCCGTGTATTTTAATATTAAAAAAGAGTAGTACAACCTTTGGTCCGGTGTGTGGGGCGGGATTTGAACCTGCGATCAGCCGATTTGAATGGACTCCCTCACCCACTGAAGAAAAGGTGGTTCTGCTATCCATATTTATTATATATATATATTTATTCTCTACAGCCTATAGACACACGAAATAATGAAAAGAACGACATGTGGTTTTTATTTAGGAAAGTATGGGGTGAATCGGGGAGATTAGTGCGATTCGAAACCGGGTCTTTTGAACCTGGTTCTGAGACTTTTCCAATCCTCCAACTTCACCCGCATGCAATTTATTATTTTAAAATTTTTGTAATTTATATTTGAAAAATCATGGCACACATGGCGTATATCTGAGTACACATCGTGTGGTTTTATTAAAAGAACAAATGATGGAAATGGGACTGTTGTCTGGATTCTAAACCTGGTGTTTTGATACTGGATTATGATTATAGACAACCGGTCCATCCCCACTATGGGTTTTATTAAACACACACACACACACATATATATATATATGGAAAATACCACACACGTCGTGTAAATTAAAGGAGAAACCCCATGCCGAAGGTAGGTCAGGAGGATTTGAACCGAGGATGGATCGAATAAAATCCAGTGATTTTCCATCGGCACTGGCATCTTCCCTGATTATTTATTTGTTATTATAGAGATTTATACTATTAATATTATAAAATTAAAAGATCAGTACACACCGTGTATATAAGTGGGACATGGTGTGTAACCTCTCGGTTGCCTCCCAAGAAGCTCCTTTGTTTTAGGTTGTGGGATCAACCTACTTACCTTGCTTACCTGAGGTTTTTGGTGGACAACGTTCCCACCATGCTGTCTGTAGGATGGTATGATTTCAACCGCTGCCATTTACCGTGAATGGTTGACCATATTCTCCAGAAATTTCTACCGCTCCGTGATGGAATACGTGGATAACGTTGAATGGTCCCGACCATCGTGACATTAACCTCACTGGGAATAAGGGAAGACCAGAATTAAAGAGAAGTACCTGATCACCGGGTTGGAATGATTTTTGTGAAATCATCCGGTCATGAATGGCTCTTGTCTTCTCCTTGTATAAATTGGCATTCTCGTATGCCTTTAATATAATCTCATCTAGTTCCGATAGTTGGAACATCTGTTTCTATTTAGCTGCCTTTAGATCAAAATTTAGGGCTTTGACGGCCCAGTAGGCTTTGTGTTCCAATTCTACTGGAAAATGGCAGGGATTTCCATAGGCAAGGTGGAACGGGGACATTCCCAGTGGTGTTTTTAATGCAGTCTGATATGCCCACAAGAAATCATCTAAATTCTCGGACGAGTCCTTCCGCGAAGTGTTCACTGTTTTCTCCAGGATCTTCTTGAGCTCATGGTTGGAGACCTCTACCTTTCCACTAGACTGGGGATGATATGGTGTCCCCATCTGATGCATTACTCCACACTTCGACAGTATTCCTATCATCAGTGTGTTGTTGATGTGGGTCCCTCTATCACTGATCAGTAGATGTGGAACTCTAAACCTGATAAAAGTATTTTTCCTTAAGAAATTTATGACTACCTTGGTTGTGTCGTGTGTTGTAGCAGTGGCTTCCACCCACTTAGTAACGTAGTCGACGCATACCAGGATGTATGTGTTCCCAAAAGATGGGGGAAATGGACACATGAAACCTATGCCCCAGATGTCAAAAATCTTGACCTCCAGGATGGGGTGCTGGGGAATCTCGGCTCTACATCCTATATTACTTGTCCTCTGCACCGATCACAACCGAAAACAAAATCCCGAGCAACTCAATGCATGGTGGGCCAGAAAAATCCAGACTGCATGATCTTAACTACGGTATGGTCCGTCCCATGATGTCCTCCTACTGGTGAGGCATGACAAAACTCCAAGACACCGTGAAATTCATTCTCCGGGATGCAATGGTGGATCACTCCATCTGCACAGTATCAGAATAGTAGAGGATCCTCCCAGAAGTACCTTTTCACATCAGAGAGAAATCTTTTCCTTTGCTGGAAGGAGTGGTCGGGGTGAATGACACCTATAACCAGAAAATTAGCGATATCAGCATACCATGGTATAGGTGTTTAGTTGATAGAAAAGAGGTGCTCATCAGGAAAATCCTCCCTGATCTCTCGATCTTCTTCCATCTCCAAATTAATTATCTCGAGGCAGGAGATATGGTCAGCAATGAAGTTCTCACTCCCTTCTTTATCTCGGATCTCAAGATCAAATTCTTGTACGAGTACCCAGCGGATCCATTGGGGCTTCACGTCTTTCTTGTTGAGTAAGTACTTTAGTGCTACATGGTTAGTATAAACAATAACTTTAGACAACACTAAGTAAAAACAAAACCTGTAAAATGAAAAAACCACTACAAGAATCTCCTTTTATCTGGTGGTGTAGTTGATCTGTGCCTCATTGAGAGTTCTTATGGCATAATAGATAGGTCAAAAAATCTGGTCAAGTTGATGGCCCAAGACTGCTCCCACTGTGTAGTCGCTCGCATCGCACATCACCTCAAATTGTTCCTCCTAGTTGAGAGAAATCATAACTGGAGCTTCCACCATGCGCTGCTTTAGATTCGCAAAAGATTTAACACATGTATCATCGAACTCAAATATGGCATCCTTGGATAGATGATTGGTGTGGGGCTGGGATATTTTGGAGAAGTCGTGGAAAAACCGCCTGTAAAAACCTGCATGCCCCAAGAAGCTGCGGATGGCGCAGATGGAAGTCTGTATAGGTTTTCGTGAAATGACTTCGATCTTCGCTGGGTCTACCTCTATCCCCTTCGATGAAATTCTGTGGATAAATACTATGCCGCTTCACACCATGAAATGACACTTTTCCCAATTCAAGACTAGGTTAGTGTGCTCACATTGTTCCAAAACTAGCTCTAGGTGTCGTAAACAAATGGTGAATGATTTTCCGTAAACGGAAAAATCATCCATGAATAACTCTAGGATCCGTTCTGCCATGTCATGTAAGATGGATAGCATACAGCGCTGGAAGGTGGGGGGGGGGGGGGAATTGCACATGCCGAAAGACATTCTTTGATAAGAAAATGTGCCGTAGGGGCAAGTGAATGTGCTTTTTTCTTGATCCTATGGAGAAATGGATATTGGGTTATAGCCGGAAAAACCGTCAAGGAAGCAATAGAATGTGTGACCTAGTAGTCTCTCTAGCATTTGATCCATGAATGGCAAGGGGAAATGATACTTTCTTGTGGAATCATTAGCTTTCGGTAATATACATAGACTCGCCAGCCTGTGACAGTGTGTGTAGGGATGAGCTCGTTCTTTTCATTTGAAATCACAGTGATACCCCCTTTTTGGGTACCACTTGGAAAGGACTCACCCACAGACTATCCGAGATGGGATAGATGATGCCTACATCCAATAATTTGATCACCTCCTTTTTGAAAACCTTCCTTCATGGGAGGATTCAAGCAACATTGTGGTTTCTGAGATTTCTTGGCACCTTCTTCAAGTAGCACATTTTGAGTGCAAATGGTAGGGCTGATGCCCTTCAGATCAGCGACTGTCCACCCAATAGCATGATTCCACTGTTTGATAACCTGTAGAAGTGCATCTTCCTGCTCCTGTGATAGTTCTGCATTAAGTATAATAGGCGAAGATTGATTGGGTCCTAAGTACCCATACTTGAGAGAAGATGGAAGAGGCTTCAATTCGAGTTCATGTGACTTTAAAATCGAAGGCACAAGTGGCTACACCTCATCCCATTCCAATCTATCAGAAACAACTGCACGCTGCCAATATTGGCTGCCCTGGACTTCTATGAATTTCAAGCCTTCTGGCACTTCTTCGAATAGAATATCTAGAATAGTTAAATTATTTGAAGTAAAATAACATACTAGATCATCCCCTTGTTTGATATAATGATTAACCATGGTGGACACTTCATAACAGTCCTCATTCTCTGATAAAGAAGCATGTTTGACGGCTTTGAGGACATTTTAGGAAACTCGTTCATCACCTACCCAAAAAATAAGCTCTCCTTGGTGCACATTGGCCAGTACCTTCCATGTTGCCAAGAAAGGTCTTCCATGTATAAGAGGTGCTTCCTAGTCATCCCCCATGTCGAGGATGATGAAATCAGCGGGAAGGATTAGCCTACCCACCGTGACCAGTACATCCTCCAGTAGTCCCTTCAGGTGTTTGATGGATCGATCAACTAGTTGAAGGGCTACACAGGTAGGATTGAGCTCGTTGAGTCCTAGTTTCTTGAAAACTTCGAGGGGCATGAGATTCACGCTGGCACCTAAGTCGCAGAGGGCCTTCCCAAACTCATAGGATCCAATAGTACAAGGAAAGGTGAAACTACCTAGATCTTGGAGTTTCTGAGGAATGGAATGTTGAACCACCGCGGACCACTCCTTTGTTAGTGCAATAACGCCCAAATCCTCCATCATCCTCTTATTTGAGAGTATTTCCTTCATGAATTTGGCATAGGTGGGAATCTGAGTCAGGGCCCCTGCTAATGGGATGTTGATATGTAGCTTCTTGAACACATCCATGAATTTGCTGAACTGGTGGTCCAGCTTCCTCTGCATCAATCTTTCCAGAAATGGTAAGTCAGGCTTTAATGGTTGGATTACTTCCTTTTCATTATTATGCAAAGACCCTTCTATAGGATTTTGGATGAGGAGGGGTTGGTACTGGTAAATGTTTCATCATCAGGGGGTGCGGGTACACCTGGATGTGCTGGTGGATCCTTCTGTGGAAATTCTTTTCTACTCTGCAAGGTGATAGCTTTGGCCTCCTCCCTTGGGTTCTTTTTGGTGTTCCCCGGTAGTGTACCGAGTTGTCTCCATAAAAGATGGTTTTCCAGCTGGTCAATCTGATTCTCCAAGCCATGAATCTAAGATTACTGATTCGGGAACCAAGTCTCAGTAGTAGATATGAATTTATTCTTCAGATCCTTTAACATTGAGGTGTTCTCCTACTGAGGTAGTTTTTGATCCGGTGGAGGAGGTGGCTGTCGTGGATGCTGTGGACGAGGGTTTTGATACCCTTGTTACTGATAAGTACCCTGCTGGGGTTGTTGTGGCCTTTGATATTGGTTCTGGTATGGAGGTTAGTTGTATCTGGGCGGTCGCTGGGGTGGAGGATTATGATGTTGTTGGCCCCAGCCTGTGTTATGTTGATCTTGCCATACCGGGTTCTGGTACTCGTTGGACCCTCGATTTTGGGCAACATAACTCACCTCACTCGTCTAATGGACTCCAGTCGAACCCAGGCATTCTCCCATGATTTGGTTATCACCACAGTTGCCACATTTTGGATGGTTTGCATCATGAACATGAGATGCTCCTTTGAGATTCAATGCATTGATTTTCTTGGACACAACGTTCAACTGAGTAGCTAACATAGTGGTAGCGTCAATATTGTGCATACCTCGCTTTTGAGTCCCCCGCTCAGAGTAACACTGGAAGCTGTTGGATGATATGTCTTCCATTAGTTTGAATAGTTCTTCGGGGGATTTCCGCATCACCGTGCCTCCAGCAGTAGCGTCCCCCATGGACTTCGTATTCATGGTAAGTCCTCCGTAGAAAGTCTGGACTTGCATCCAGAGTGGGAGTCCGTGGTGGGGGCATTTTTGTAACATTTCTGTTAAGCGTTCCCAGGACTCGTACAACGACTCGGAGTCGTGCTGCTGGAAATTATGGATCTCATTCCGGAGTCTCACCGTCTTTGATGGTGGGAAGTACTTGGACATGAACGCCTGGGCTAGATCCTCCAAGGTTAGAATGGATCGTTGTGGTAGCCCCTTGATCCAGTCTTTTGCGTTGTCCCGTAGATAAATGGGGAATAGGTGAAGACGAATGGCATCTTCAGACACGCCGGTGTACCGAAAGGTGTCGCAGATCTCTAGAAAGATGGAGAGATGGGCGTTCGGGTCCTCGCTGTCCAGGTCTCCAAATTGAAATGTGTTCTAGATCAGCTGCATGATAGTAGGCTTTATCTCGAAGTGTGGATCCTGGATCGGGGGACGGACAATGCCCGTATCAGCTCCATGGATTGAAGGAAGACCGTACTCTATAAGGGTACGTCTTGGAGGTTGTTGTTGAAGGGGTGGAGCATGCATGAACTTGATCCAAAGGGGAAAATTATGGTCGTGGTAAGAGTTGATGTGGTTGTTGGAGTTGGCCCTATGCCAGAGGAGGTTGCTGTGGCGGCCGTTGGTAATCCCGGGGACGGAATTCCATGAATTCCCCAGGAGCCTGCTCTGGTAGACCAGCAGCGGGAGGCTGCTGATCATGATACTGGTTCTCCATCGTAGCATCTACGGTTGGTTCTCCCTCTTCCTTGCTCTCCATGGGTTGTGGTTGTTGGTTGTGAGATTCTGTCAGTGCATGCTGGCGATGAAGCAAGGTCTGTTCGATTTCCGGGTCAAGCGGAAATAATTCCGAAGACTCGGTGCTTCTGGATCCTGTAAGACGTCTAAACATATACTTTAAGCTCTGCAAAACACAAAAATTCAAACCAGGCGTAAAAGGGAAAAACAAAAGAAAAAATTTGAAATGGTATTAGAAAAGAGGTTTCTGATACTTTTTTATTTTTATTTTCACTTAAATAAATTATTAACACAATTTAAATCTTAGCACTAAAACCAAAGAGTTTCTGTGGCAACGACGCAAAAATTTGGTCTCTCTTGTCTTTGATTGAAGTTGTATGCATCCCAAATTAATTACCTGTCCTTAGAACTTGAGTATAGCATAAGATCGGGGTCTATCCATAGGGAACTATGGCGTGCGTGAATTTAATTGAGTTAATACTTAATTAGGTGAAGTATGAGAAATTTAGAATAGATTGGGTTGATTTTGGGTTTTTATTGACACTAAATTGTTTTAAATTGAAGAAATGAATAACAAGTTTAAAGAAAACAATTGGTAAATTTAAAGAGTTTTAAAACGGGAAGAAAAGACGTGTCGGGGCTATGGTGATTAAGGAGGTCTTATGAAGATTGCTTAAATGGTTGTGTTGTTCATAATAATTCAATCATTCTGGATGTCATTTTGTTACAAGATTTCCATGGTCTGGTTCCTCTTGTTTGGAATTAGAGCAGTTGACTCCTTGGTACGGTAGTCAGTGTTCTTAATCCTTTATTAAGTTCAGTCCTTTATTTGAATCGGTGAAATCCTTCCAATGGTCATGGATTTTTTCACAGTTACTTTTCTTTTGTATCGCTGAGAATTCTTCCCTCGGTCTGGCTCAGAATTCTTAGTTATATTTAACAGTGGATTAAGAAGAATAAGATGAATTACAAATATCAAACACAACTACAATAAGAAACATAAAAATTATTATCCCTTCATCCACAGCCCTAACACGAGGAGTTTAGTTACACATAGAATGTGGAGGAAAAACGACACATGTGATACCTGACAGATTCATCGTGTAAGTGTTGAGGCAGTGTGTCAGAAGGTGGAATAGTGGAACTATGGCACCATGGTGGCTCGGGATTTTTAGAAACAGAGCTTCTTATCTCCTCCAATGGTTTCGAACTCCAAAATCCATAGGACATGGCCTCTTTTAATATAAATGTAAAGTACACAATGTGTATAGAAAGTACACGCCATGTACTTTTCGTCAACACGCTTTGGCACCAATTTCTCCGCTGGTAGGTGGCCTAACATGACGTCTTTGACTGTTGAACACGGCGATGCCTAGTGGTTGGGTGTACACTGCGTGTAGCGCCGCCATACACGGAGTGTAGTATCATAAGTTTGGCCGCTATCCCCTTCGAGAATAGTAGAAATGGCGTGTAGAAATTCAAACATGCCGTGTCTCCTTCAACGGCCACATGGGCGTGTGGACTTTTCTCAGCAACCACTGCTTCTAGAAAGTAGTACACGGCGTGTAACGCCACCTCACATGACCTGTATCATCTACCTGGTGACATGGGCGTGTACTCCCTCCTTCGGTCCGTGTCCCTTTATGGATGTACACGGCGTGTATAAAAGTACACGGCGTGTAGTTTAAAATTTTGCACAGACTTCCCTTGATTCAAGTATTTAGCCAGAAAGCTTCTGAAAGTAAACAGAATCACCAAAGTCAAAAAATATGTTCATAAAACAACAGATATTTGTTGAAAACATGTTTTTATCTTCAATTATATATATGGAAATGTATACACAAATTGGGTGCATCAAGTACATGTTGTTCGAGGTCATCTATGATGCTTCCAATATGGGAAAGAGATTTTTATAAAATCACTAATGGGATGTGATTATAATAAAATAGTATTGTATGATTTTTTTTTCAAATACTTATAATTTCCTTAAAAATATTCACTATATGTAACACCATGTTTTAATGAAACATTCCATACTATTAAAATATTTAATATGATAGTAATTTCCTAGTCGTTGGAATTGTAGGTACAAATAAGATTAATTAATTTTAAAAATAATTTGTCTAATATTTAATATAAAAATAAAAAGGTGTGCCCATGATTTTGACATACAACAAGGAACTAATATAGAACATTACCAATACTTTGAAATTTTATGGTCAAACACTATGCCCTCCACATGAAAACATCAATGTAGTTTTGGTCACAAAATTTATACCATAAAATATTACAAAATAATTCCCCAATAAAATTTAAATATTATGTTGATCAAAATTAATCTCTAATAATACCTTTGGAGCTTACTAAACTAGTTTCTCGAAGAAGATGTATCATGCTTAATTGAGTGTCTTTATTTTCTTAAATATTAAACCTCCTTAAAATAATAATAAATAATGGCGATATAATAATATTTTTATCTCCCATATAGTGGGATTTTATTATATTAATATAATAACATAAATTTACATCTTATTCAATCAAATTGGATACATAATCTAAAAATGTGTGTACTCTTTACTACCGTCTCGGGAACCTATATTATTCTCTTTCCATCACCACCACTCATAATTTGTATAATGATGGATTTAATGTTTATATATTATATCATTTATATTATTATGCCTCTTTATTTATAATACCAAATATAACTTCTTAGATCCCAACCCCTTTGAAGATAATAACATTTCTTATGTGTTCCACAAACTACTACCTCTAGAACCGATGTTATGTGTTTTATATTTAATTTTTAATTATATGTAAAAAAAATATTTAATAAATATAAATGATATTTTAAGATATTATACTTCTTGAATAAATATATCACATATACCTTCATACATTTAATTATATGGGGGACATTGTAATGCCATTTGTGTGTATGGTGAACAACCACCTCAAGAAGATATGTGATTTTTTATTCCACTCTCCTAATAGATAAAAAGCAATTTAGGAAATATTAATAAAATATATGTGATATATATTTAATGAAAAATATTATGGATTGGTAACATGTAAAGACCCATAAATTTCAAGGGAATTTTTTTCTTAATTTTCTTTGAAATTTTTCAAGACCGCAGTCTTTGAGGGCACCTGATTCTGAGGCCCGGTGTGCCTTGAATCATTTTCCGATGTTTTTTCTCGGGTACGTTCAGTGAACGGACAAGCGGGTTTTCTAATTTTTGAACCGATGCCCGGAATCGAATTCTGAGGGCTCCGATGAAATCGCAGCGCCGGTATTCGCTTAGAAACGCCTCTTCCGGAGTTGTGTTTGCTCGGGTGTGGTTTTTAATTTTTTGGGCTTAAGTTAAGAAATAAAATAATTTTGTGACAACTTTATTTTATTTCACTTGAGCCACATGAAATCCACTTGAAGCCACTTATTGACGGCTTGAACTGAGTTGAACCGGATAGGATGCTATCCAGAAATATCCTACCCCCTTGGTAGGATATTTCTAAGGTGGGTCCCGCACGAGCCTTGCCGTTTCTTTCCGCTAAGAAATGCACCCGCGAAAACCCGTCTTTATGAAAGTCAACTGACGCGTTTCTTAAAATCTTAACAGACCATTAAATTGGGCGGTTTATTTCGTGAATTAAATGGGCTGTTTCTTTCATTGAATTAATTCAACAAATTAATTAAGTCGTTTCTTAACCAGTTTTCAAATTCGTTGGCGTAATAATAAAATAAGGCCAACGCTCGACCCCAGGTTATT
Organism: Viscum album; assembly: GCA_963277665.1. Classification (NCBI taxonomy): domain Eukaryota; kingdom Viridiplantae; phylum Streptophyta; class Magnoliopsida; order Santalales; family Viscaceae; genus Viscum; species Viscum album. The sequence goes on along the minus strand of OY728143.1, from coordinate 728,950,901 downwards.
TGCGCGTTGAGAAGATTTGAGGGGACCCTTGTATCTTCTTCTCCCTTGCGAAGAATGCAAAGAACGCAAAGAACGCGAAGAACGCAGAACCCAGAAATCGACGACGTTTCCGTCCGAGACGTTCTTCCCCGCTCCGATCTCCGATCACCAACCGTTTGAGGTGAGTGATTTCGGGTTTCCTCTAAAAGTTCTTTTTGGTTTTAAACGAAACACAGATTTAATTATTTATAATTTAAATCTGTTGTTCTTGGTCCGTTGATCTCGCCAACTCAACGCCGGATCCTGCGACGACGCGACACCTTCCCGCGACGACGCGACGATCCCCCTCTTCCGCGACGAGCTTTTCCGCGACGAACGCCCGCGCGCGACGACCAACGAGGTAGGGATTTATTTTGGGAATTACCCCTTTTTATTATTCCCGTAAGTGTTTCTTTAAAAAGTTAAAGAACCAGTTTCAAACGAACAATTTTATTTTATTAAAATTGTCGGTTCATGTGTTGAAAAAAATTCTCCCGGTTTTTTATCTCTAACGCGGAGGGTGCGGGCCAAACGAACACGGCCCGACGACCCTCCGCCATTCATCATTTTGTGCGGATTTGACGGGCGATGACGGAACGTGCCACAACGGATGTTTGACGATCCCGCAGTGAAGAACGAGTCCCGGGAAGAGCAATGGCGCAGACGAGAAGAGAATCGGACCACCGGGGCGATCACGGTGGCCCGCAGAACTTGCCGGCGTCGCGGGTCCCCGGCGTGCCGCCGGACAGGCCGCCGCGGCTGAAGCCGTGGCGGCGGAGGCACCCGCGGCCGCGTGGGTCCGGTGCCCTCGGATGCGGCTGAAGCCGCGTCCATGACAAAGCGCGGCCCCAGGCGGGGGGCTGCGGCACCACCAGGCCGCGGGGGCGGCGCCCTGCGCGCCTCGGCCGTTCGGCCGCTCGGCCGAACCGGGCCAGGCTGGGCCACGCCCTGGCCGGACCGGACCGCATCGGACTGGGTCGGGTTGACCCGGTTTGGGTCGACCCGGTTCGGCCGACTCCTGGGGGGTCGGGCCGGGTCGGCTCGGGCCCGTACCCCCCCGTCTTCGGACGTTTTCATTCAAATGGCCGTATCTTGAGCTACGAGCCTCCAAACGACTCTCCGTCAGTGGAAACACGATCCTTGGATCGAGACGGTCTTTTCGGTATATCGCACTCAAGGTTTCAGAATACTTTGGGTTCGGCCGGGTTGGTTCGTACACGAAACCAACCGGGCCCTCGGAGCGGAAACGCTCATATCTTGAGCCACGGACGTCCGATTTACGTGTCGTCAACTTAGTTGTTTTCCTCTATGTGTGACAGATCTTTTGGCATACTCCGCCCGAGGTTTGGACGCAGGTGGAGTGCGGTCGGGTTGGTTTTGCCTTAAAAACCAACCGGGCCCCTTGGACGAAAATGCCAATAACTCTTAGACCGGGCGTCTGATTGACGCGCCGTCTGCGACGTTGAGTTCCTGTTGATGATACGGATCTTTTGGATACATCAACTTTGGACTTTGTGTCAGTTGATGTATCGGCCTCTCGGCTCGTGGAGCGGACCCCCCCCCCCCCCGAACGAGCCTGTTGTGTGCGGGAACCCTAGAGCTGGCTGCGACTGCTTCTTCGACAGCGACTACCGTGTAGAGATCCTCAGTGGACTACGACGATGACTGTGCAGAGATCCTCTGTGGACTCTGACGACGACCGTGCAGAGATCGTCAGTGGACTACGGCGACGACTGTGCAGAGATCCTCAGTGGACTGCGACGACTACTGCACTCAGCGATCCTGTGTGGATCAGTGCTTCAGGTCCTGTGTGGGCCCGGTCCTGTGTGGGCCCGATCCTATGTGGGTCCGATCCTGTGTGGGTCCACGCTCAGCGGTTCTGTGTGAGCCAGCGCCTACAGGTCCTGTGTGGGCCCGATCCTGTGTGGGTCATTGCGGGGGTTAGTTACCTATCGATCCTTCGTGGGTCCGACGACTTAGATGGATCAGTGATCATCTTTATCGTCATCCGAAAAAATATACCTGTGTGAGCTGAATCTTGAGTTACTCTCTTTTGTGGATTGTGTTGAGCTATCCTGTGTGGATTTACTGTTTACTCTCCTTTGGGGATTGGGTTGTTCTATCCTGTGTGGGTATACATTTGCTTTCCTGTGTGGACTGGGTTGTGCTTGGGCTCAGACGTTGGAGCCGAACGGGAATTGAAGACTTAGGTATATGTATGGGCATATACCTAAGCCGTGTCAGATGTTACTTTGTGATTGTATCTTTCCTTTGTGGATTATCCTTTGTGGATTTCGGGAGACCTTCGGGGGTCTCGGGGTCCCTACTGAGTAGCTTATACTCACCCCTGCACGGGCTTTTCCCGCACTACGTTGTGTTCGTTGCAGACGACGGACAACACTGATCGTTGTGAAGGCGTGCGGAGCAAGACGATACCTGGAGGTGGACCACTGGGCGGGACATACTCGGAGCAGTCAGGTGGACCCGAGGAGCAGTGGAGGCTATCTTTACCCACCCTTCAGGTGGGACTTCCAGAGGACGGCTCGATGCTGCGGCTTTTACTTTTCAGTTGCTGTTTTTCTTTTCAGTTGTACTTTACAGTTGGGCTTGTATTTCTAGCCCCTTTTACTTTCAGCACAGCTTGTACAGTTTTTACTTAATGTTTACTTTTCCGCTTGCTTACTCTGTGGTGCTTGTTTACCTTTCAAAGGCAATTCCTTCCCTTTTGTTGGGATTTACGCCTTGGTGCTAGTGGCCAGCCCCTGGCCTATGGAAGGCGGGCTTGGGGTAGTCACGGCACGGGCCCCGAGGACGGGTCGTGACATAACATATTACCTTCTTTTATTTTGTTACAACCGTATAGAAAATGGAAATATTGATCGTGTGTATATATGTCTTATCATCTCCATGAACAAGTGTAATTCATTTTTGATATCTCATTTTTTTGGATTACTCAAAATAAATATATATTAAATTTGTGTTATATTTAAAAAATGGTTAAATTTTTCTAAATTACAGACATTATTGAACCATGTTAAAATTAATAGGTCTAAAATTAACAAATGTAAATAAACATGGAAAAAAAGTTATTACTATCCAAAATGAGATATTAACAAGAAACTATTGATAGAGGTAATAAATTATGATAATTAAATCATATATGATATTATACATATGAGAATAAGAATTTTATAGATTTATAATAATATTATATTTATTATAATTATGTTTTGATCATTTATAATGGTATTCAAAGATTATAGTAAGAGATTTTTTTCTCCGTTTTATTTTTGGGTGATGTATGCCATTTTCAAAACTTTTTTCTTTTGTGTTATGTATATAATCCATATTTTATAAGTTATGTCATGAATATCATTATGCTAATTATATTTAGATTTTTAATTGAATTTATTATTTATTTGGGATTATGATTCAAAAGATTTCGTAAGTAGTGAGGTATTTTTGTCTAAATTTTCTTTTTATGAAATATGTTATGAACCAAGAATAACATATGAGGTGTATATAATTACACTTTGACATATTATGTCATGATTTTCATTGAAATAATTATATTTAATGTACTATTTTTTGTTACTAATTAATGGCACTTAAGAATAAAAATATAAAAACATTATAAGGGTTTAATGTCATAATCATATCATTTATCAAAATTATTTATGATTATGTTTCCAATGATGGAATATTATGAAATATTTATAAATACATTCATGAATAATTTTATCATAGTGTTAATTATTTAGAGTACATATTTTCAATTCATATTCAACACATTATTCACTCATGATTAAAAAAATATATTTTAATATAATTTGACATTATGTCTCTCATTGATTGAAAACCATTTTTCTTACATATCTACTTTTTAAAACATTTTCAATTTTTTTAAAGTTATCCAAAACTTTTTTAATTGAAATATTTACCCATGCTATAATATTTTTACAATGTGTTTTAAAAGGGGTATTCATGTCATTTTCCAAAATAAGGCATATTTGGATTATAAAAAAAATATTTGAATGGAATAATTCTTTTAAAATGTATGGAGTGAATAAAATGTCCCACCACATAGACCATTATTTTTATTAAAGATTAATTTCTTTGATATCATGTTTATTTTCACATAAATATTTTTCTAAAATATTTTATGAACATTTGGTTTATAATGTGTTATTTTAAAAACAAGTATATTTTCCTTCGGAAATGTATTAAATTATATTTTAATATTCCATTATTTTATTACCAGTTTAGTTTCAAATAATTATAATTTAAAATTTTATATTCTTTATTTATTTTTATTAGAAATGATATTTTCCTCGCAATATGATCCATGTGATCCTTTAAAATAAGTTTCCCTCAAATATGAAATCTTTTAATGTTTCTTACGCAATAATTTAAATATAATCCATGGGTATCATTCTTATTATAAATCTTAATGGTTTATGATTAGGTTAAAAATAGATTTATTAAACCAGGTTCCCCTCCCTAGGTTATACCATGATAAATTTTTAATTAAACCCTCTTACTTTTCCATGTCTTATGATTTAATGAAATGATGAAATGATTATGAATCCTATTTCATTTCCAAACGTATTATATGATAAAATATTTATGAAACAAGTTTATATTAATTTGCTAGAATAATATTAAATTTTTATGATCTTATGACACACGTATGTCTGATTTTCCTTATGTGATGTGTGGGAGATATATATCCCCATTTCATTGGGTAGTGAATGAAATATAAAGAGATAAATAGTACTATAATGGGGTGTAAACCTAGTTTAGTATGGGTATTCACCACTATGATTATCCTGATAGACAACCTTGACTATTATGATGGCCTATGGAGTGAACTTATTCCACTAAGGTAGCCTTAGAAATAATCCATGATATCTAAGGTACTGATTTTCTAAGAAGATTTATATACCTAAATTACATGTCTTATTCCGATGTTATATTTTCATACATAATGGTGCATAATATATATATGATTTAGGTATCATGAACTCCCAATATTTACTCTATGACATATTATTTTGATAATTGATATATAATGAATGGTTTAAAATTTTATGTTCATGTTTTTATACCTTTATGCTCCCATTTTAATTATATATTTCCATTTTTACCCATAATGAGAATTTGATCTCATACTTTTTTAAGATGATTTTCCCCATGTTATCATTATAGTTATTAAATGATATATTTTTAAATGTGTGCTTTCAATGAGGAACTAAGTGGGAGACAATATAGAATTTTCATGTACCAATTATTTATATTTACATGTTTCTAAATTCATTATAACCTTACAATCATCAATTGTGTGTTTCTGCAATGTAATGAATATTAATATAAAAATGATTAATATAAATGCTTGAAAATCTGTGGAACTATATTTGGAAGCAATGGTATGTTATGGTAACCTTTATAAACATTGATGAGAAAAATTTCATGAAGACCAAAAAGGATGATTCTATGTATAGGATAACAGAAAAAGGTTTTATAAAAGAATATATTATATGGTTTACCTAGACATAATACCTTTAATGGATACAATAAGTGGTTGTAGTTATAACACATATCTACCTATAGGTAATATAAAATAAAATTATATTTTTCTTGACTCGATAGCTTCAGCGTACTTGAAAACGAGACATACTATGAACCCTGTTTTAATCTTTTGGATGATATGATTTTTGTCCAAATTTTATTTATAACTCATCATGAATGATTTGAATACATGATGATCATTTATGAACTATGTTAAAAATATGCTGTAATATATTAAAAAAATATTTGTAGATTTAGAAATCCTATAAATGATTATTTATGAATATGTATTTTACTTTTATGAATACTGTTTCTAATATAATGCTATTTATTTTCAGACAATAACGGGAAAAATGTAATTGGGTGAATGTAAAATTTGATGGTAAAAATGTTTATGAGAATTCAAATGGGATTATTATTAGAGTGAAGGATATTTTTATTATTCCCAATCAGTCATCAAAATATATGATTAAAATTTTCCATTTTATCCAACATTCAAACTCCCCAAAAAAGAAAGTAAGAAGTCCATAGAGATATTTGGTGGTGGAAATCAAAGAGGAATGAATATCACGTTACTATTATTTAAAGAATATTGGCGAACACATTCCAAGTAATAACTCATTGGAATGAAAAAATGATATGTGTATAGAAAAGAAGTCAAATTGGTAGCGATTATAGTGGAAAAATGAAAATTTTAGTTGATAAAAAATATGGTAATTCTGGTTTATTTAAAGAATGAAAAATGTTTGAATGTTAAGAATATTTATTGTATGGTAATTAAACAAATACATTACCCAGGTAGATACATCATGAATTTGACCAATAAGGTGGTATATATAAATATTTTATTATTGATTAGGAATAGTATATTAACAATACATTAATCGAATGATGTATTAATGGATAAGATGAAAAATCATAGTTAATGGTTTTAGAATGAATATGGATGATTGAAGTGTTTTTGTATTAGAAATAAACAATTATATTATATGAATCAAAATATAATTAATGATTGATCTGTAGATATTTTTTATTATGTATTTTAAACAATATTTTGAATGGTAATGGTGACCAAGAAAAATGATTTAATGGAGAGAGAATATTTTATGAAAAAACAATTGATTTAGATTAAATTACATAAAATACAATCCTAATGATAGAAAATGGTGTTTTACTTGTTCAAATAGATAATTAGTATGGGTAGACTAAATTGGATAGTATTGAAAACCTGAGAACTAATTAATTGTTTGTTTAAAAAGATTTTATTTTATCAGTGATGGAGTTTACAACACTTCAATATATACTACAATTTTTATTAATATATGGTTTATTTTACTTATTGTGGCCAATTTTATGTCTTTATTTATGTTTTATGTTAATTATAGTTATTACCAGGTTTTGGGTGAATAAATGTCCATGGTATTGAAATATTTGATACCTGAAAATTAAAATACTCTTTATGATATTTCGGTCATTAACGTTATGTTTATTTGTGAAAACTTTTTCGGCATTATTTATAACTTTTTAATTTTATAAGATTCTTCTGGGTAACAATTTATTGAAGGGTTTAGATATATCATTGGATGAGGTTTTAGTGAATAATGTATAATTTCATAATATTATAATTTATCCATATTTGATTACCATTTCTAAAAATTCTGTTTTTCATAAAATATAGAGATATTGGAAATGAATTATAATTCCTTTATAAGTCTTATGAACAAGTATTTATTTAGAAATTAAAAACAATTAATTATAATTAAAATGAGTTTGATATAAAATATAAATTGATCAAAGATCAACCAAAGAATAAAATTATGATTATGAAATACAATGAAATAAAATAAGTATATCTTTTCATGAAAATTCACAATAATTTAGAAAATGATAATTTAAAAAAAGTAATATATTTTACTTTATTTGTGATGAATGAATGGTCTATTAAGGCATCACATATTTAGAGTTTTCAATTCCTTGTACCTCTCATCATCATTAAAATTCTTCTGATAAATGATCTTTGGAATTTAAATTTCATCAATTTCCATCAAAATACCTAAAAAAATGTTTTAATTTATTAAAACCTAGTTTATATTCATTCACTAGGACTGTAATATTTATCTTTCCCCTTCTTTTTATGTAGAAATTTATCAGCAATTTTACGATGTGTGGCTTGCACAATGGAATTTTTAAATGATGAACACTTGATTTATGATATCATGTTTAAACTAAGAATATTTAATTTTTTAAGGGGGTATAATGCAACAACCATATTTTCTATGATTTTTTTCAAATAATAATAATGAATTTAATATTGTTCACTACAAAAAACATCGTGCTTCAACGAACCATGAAATATTATTAGTATATTTAATACAATTACAATATCATAGAAAGTCTATTTGTATGTTTGAATATAATTTACTAAATTAAGTAAATATATTTTCTAAAGATGTGTTTAAACAGAATTATGTAGTTAAAAATTAATAACAAACAAACAAAAGATATATTTTAGCATAATGGTAATCTATTTCAAAAAAAAATCTCTGGAAACATTATTTACCTCAATAAATTGTAAATATAAATTTTGGTGAATTATTTTATTTAAATCAATCTAATATTTATTCAATAATATATTTATCATTTATTATATTTCTTTAAGAAAATATACATGAATAAATCATATTTTGTGGTTAAAAGTGAATTTATCTAAAAATATATTTTGTCATAAATTTTTGGAATATTTTGAAATTTATTTTTGAAAAAATTATATAATCTATGGTAGAAATTTAAATTATGTTTATAAATCATAATTAAAAAATATTATTGGTGGAAATTTTTGAGAAATATCTGAAAAGATAATTTTTTTTGAAGTGAAAAAATACAAGTTTATTTAAAAAATTATATTTTTATTTAAAGGTATATAGTAAATATAAATTCTTTTAATATAATATTAATAGATTTTGTAGTTAAATTATATATTTATTAAACCAATTTATGTCATTGGATAAAATTTAAAAAGTAAATTTTATATTAAATCACTCTAAACTTTTGATGATTTACTATTATAAAAATGCTTTTTTATTATGTCAACATGTTTTATTTGAAATAAAAATTTCCAAATTATATAATTGAAATATAGAAAATTAGGATTCAATTTTTAGATTAATAATATTTTATATTATCAAATTATTTCAACATAATATTTTTACAAAAATAAAAATTGATCGTAGAAGAAATTTATTACCTTATTTATGGTTAAAAAATTACTAACAGTTAAACTACAATAATATATGTAAAAATTACCTAAAAATAATAAAAAAAATTAATTTACTTATATTTTCATGAATTTATCATGTATGAGTCTCTTTAATTGCCAATTTGGAATCCCTAGTTTATGTGAAACATGTGGGTACACCTTTTTCCTTTATGAATTTAAATTTGTGCCACTAACCACACTAATAAATGTCACCCACTCTCCTCACTTCTTAACACATTCAATTCCCACTTGAATTGATAATAATAAAAATAATTCATTATTTTTTACCTCACTAGGAACGAGTTTCTTTATTCTTATTACTAATTCATCCTATGAATAATTTTTAGGCTTACATAATGTTGTTTTTTGAAGAGGAGGTGTTATCCTTAACCAAGAATCTTTAAACTATTTCCTCTTCCACATCCTTCATGCCTTATTAAATTATTAAAATTAAAAAATAAAAATATCTAAAATATTCTGAATTGATGTTATGTTAATGTAAGAATCTAAACTCATATATTCTTCCATCAAGTGGTATAAAAATCATCATCTGTGTGTACAGTAGAATGATGTCTTGTGAATCGATGTTATTCGTTTTCCATCACCACTAATAAAGGGAAGATACAATGAATTAAATATTTTTTTTATATTTATGATATTTTTACCTCTTTAATTGATATATCACATCTACCATCATTCCTTCAAACCCTTTAGAAACTAATAACGTCACACGCAAGTACGATCGACTATGGCCTCGTAAACCAATGTGATAGGGTATTGATTTCTAATTTACATGGATGATAAAATAGATATCATAAATTAACACACACACACACACATATATATATATATATATGATATTTTTAACATATTTATATTTATTCCATTATGATATCACATTTATTTTCTAAACTTCTATTCAATGGGGGGATATGGTAATGTCTTTCATGTGTATAGCGAGCTTTAAACACGTGAAGCGATGTGATTCATTTTAACTAAATCATTGAGCCAAAGGTAATTAGGGTAAATATAATCCAAATATGTGATATATATGAAATTAAAATTATTTTTTAGTGGTTAGAATCACTTACCATTCTTTCATTTCAATCATCAGGAAAATAGAACCAACGTTTTGCGTAAATAAGAGCTACCGTCTTCATGAATGTTGTATTTCAATTTCAATCTATAATCATTATGAATTAATAAAAAAATAAAAAATGGAAAATATATGACATGATATATTGAAAAAATTATATATAATATTAAATCATGAGGAATTTAAGAGAACTGAAATTAATAAATTCAAACATAGTTGAAAAAACAATGTAGTTATTACCCTAAACAGAATTTTAACAAAGAATTATTGGTAAAAAGGTAATATAAGCTCATAAGTAAATAATATATGGTATGATAAATATTATTATGGTTCTTTAATGGATTAATAATAACATTATATTTATTATATAGGAGGTTTGAACCGGTACATAGAAATTCAAGACATAAGGTAAGGGATTTCTAGTCTCTTTTATTTATTTGAGATATATGTTGTATTAACCACATATTTCTTTGGATTGGGGTTTAAAATTATCATTATATAACATATATCATTAATATAGTTATTTTCAGAATATTAAATTTTTCCTTTCTTTTTATTCTTTTTAATATATTATGATTCAAAATATTATTAAAGCGGTAATTGATTTTTGTCTCAATTTTCATATATTGATACATCTGTTATGTTTGAAACCTATATTCATTTATGAGGTGCATATAATCCCTCTAATATAGGTTATAAAATTATTATAATTATTAAAATTGTTTTTATGGGTTTAATAAATGTTATTATTTAATTGGTTTACGATTCAAATATCACAATTGTTGTAAGGGATTGATATTACAATCTCACCGTCTATCGAGATTGTTTATTATTACACTTTTGATTGTGAAATATTATGATATATTTTATAATAAATTCATGAAATTTATTATAATATGGTTATTTGGTTAGATTAAATGTCTTAATTCATTATCCTATCTTTATTTACTCAATATTACAAATGAATATTTTTAGAGAAAACAACCTTATATCTCTCATTGGTCAAAACCCATTCTTCCTCCATATCCGTGATATATATTTTTTTTCCAATTTTTTTTTCAATATTAAAAAATAGATATATAAGATTAATTTTAACACATTTTGACTTCTTTTTATTTTTTTAAATTAATATTCATTTAGTATTCCAAAGAAGGGAAATTTGGATTTCATAAAAAATATGAAAGGAATCCTAATTTAAATGTGTATATCATGAACAAATATTACAACCAATTTAACTATAAATTATTTTTTTTCAAAGTAATTTTTAACGAAAATTATTAAAATATTTTTTTTTATGATTTTCTAGTTTATTAAATCTTATTTTCAAAGAAATGTTAATTTGTTAAAGAATTTATTTAAAATACCATTAATGATTCATTTATATGTTTCCATGGTTCTATTCAAGGTTATAGATTTTGAAAATTTTATGTGTTTTAAATAGTGTTTTAAAAAGTTGGAGGGATATTTTCATTAATAAATATTTCTTTTGAACTTTCGAAATAATTATTCTTTAGATTTGAAATTCTTTAATGTTACATATTCTATTCATGGAATATGATACAAGGATACAATTATAATTCTTTCTATGAATGGATTAGGGTTATGATGAACCTATTTTTGGGAAAACCATTTCCCTTAAATGGCTTATACCTTGATAAAATTATAATGAAACATGATTTTTTTCCATAGGTTATTCATTGATGAAATGATAAATTGTTTGTGGAAACTGTTACAACTCAACATGTTATTGATGATGAAATGTATATAAATATATTTTTATTAGTTTATGATAAGAGGAATATTTATGATATTTTGGAAAATATATGTATGCTATTACTTATGTGATGTGTGGAAATAATATCTCACTCTAATTCATTCATTAAGGATTTAAATATCATGAGATAAATAGAATGGATTATGGAGTGATCCCAGTATAGTAACAGAATTTTTTCCACTATGTAATTCTTTGGAGTATACCATGAATACTATAATGGTTTGGGGTAGTGATCCCATTTCACTATTATTTCCATGGAAATGATCATTGACTACTACAAAAATTATTATCTAATCTTATGTGAATTTCACAATTCGATTTTTTCTAATAATGTTATGTTTTCATGGTTGATGTTCATTAATTTCTTTATGATTAATTTATTATGAATGGAAAATATTTATGACATAACTCATTATTTTTAACTTTTATATACAAGTAACTGATTTTAAATGTTTTTTCCATGTTCTCATTTTCTTATGATACATTGTGCTTACATATTTCACTTGTTTACCAATAGAAAATATCTTACATTACCCTTTATTATGATTCTTTTCCATAAGTTATAATGATATAAATTACATTTGATTTGTATAATAAGGGTTATAGTTATGAATAAATTTGTTCAATATGATTTAAAACTCTTATGAACTAGTTTTTTATGTTCTGAATTCCTTATAACCATAAGAACACCCGAATGAGTTTCTATAAAGTAATGATTATTCCTATAAATACATTTAACATATATTTATGAAAATAATAGGTTACTATAATTATCTCTTATGGGTCATGGTTTTTACTTCTAGAATATAATAACTATTCCGACTATGATATAGAGTTGGGGAAATTTTTTTGTGCTAATGTTTGGGAAACATAACCTCATAGGCATGTACATTATAGTTTTCCCAGAACGTAAGAGCATGAAACTTGTTTTCTATCATCATGATAGGAATTTATTCAAGTGGTGGTGGATGGTGATTCTTTAGGTCCATGATTTTGAGATATATTAAACCCTATTAAAGGGGAATATTTCTAATTATTTGAGTCAAATGTCCTGAAAAGATGTTGTTCAAGAGTTTTCTATCATTGGAAAATGGATGGAGGAACTTGCAGTGATGCATCATGAAGTTGGAGGGATAATTAGAAAACATCATCCTAATCACATGACATTAGATTAATATGATATATTTTAGGTAGAGGATAATCATTGGGAAGGATCATGGTTAGAGGTGATGCATGACCATTTATTCCCTGGTGATACATCTGGCAGATATTTAGAGGATGGTTAGAACCGGTTGTTATTTCAATTGAGGTGGATTTTTCTAGAGTTTATATATGAAGGAGAACTCTATCTATTTCATAATTCACCTTTATTGGTACATTCTAGTAGGAAAAAGTCATATCACATAATGATTATACTGATTTTTTGGATGACTATGAGATTTTTAGAGGTTTGGTTTTTAGTGACGTGGTTGGTTTCTCAATATGTGAAACCAAAGAACTGTGTTCCTGGAGGTTATCTCCAGTCCATGGATATTCAAAATAGGAAATGGGAATAAATATTAATGAATATAATAACCATGTTACTCTAGTATTAAGGTGGCTCTGATGTGATTTAGTTGATAGAGGACCAATTGATGAAATAGAATCATATCATGGCTAACTGTGAGTCAACTACAATGGATGTTTTACTAAATAAGTATTTGGAAATGTGGTTAGGATTCACAAAGTACCGATGGCCATTATCTATGATGGTTTTCCTTATATTAACTCATGATTTTTATGGAATCATTGTATTCTTTTAGATCATAATTTGTTCCTTAGTACCGTATTACACCGTTATACACATTAGAAGAAAAAGTAGTTCATCAAAACAATGAATGATATTTTACAAGTTAATGTCTTTTTATTCAGTTTTTCATGGATATGGGACTTCTATTAGGTCTTATTTTCATAATAAATTGCTATAACTCATAAAATTGGATGGCCCCATTTATGTAATTATTTGAGAAACCTTGTAGTTTACCATTTTTTTAAATTGTTTGGGGAGTTAGCAGTTCTTTACCCTGATGTGTAATAGAGAAATACATAGAAGATATAGTATGTTCAAGAGAGTATGAGGATGAATTAAGACCTTCAGATACCAATAACTTAAATATGTAGAGGCCCCTTGAGTCCTATTCTAGAAATTGTGTGTTTCTAATAGTCAACATAAAATTGGGAAGTGTTTTTTTCTTGGGTAGTAAGATGTGTACAACTTTGGTTGGTCTCATTGAGGTATTTGGGAGAGATAACAAGTTAGTGTATCTATTGGAATTGATACCACAACTGGATAAGATCCATGATGAATTCCTCATATCATAGATTCATCGATATCATTATTATGACTCCAACTTCATTGAGTAGGGAGAGTCGGATATCAAGGATGGTGTAACACTTTTAGTGTGGTTGGAATAGATCCATGATTACTATGAACTATGCCATGTGGTCTAACTATTCCTTTTTTTCATATGATGTGTGTGAATGGTTCCATATTGAAGAATGTGTGGGAGTGATAGACACAAATATGTTTCCATAACTAGGAGATGTTTTGAGTGTTAAATATTGTATTTTAATTATTGATGCGATTCTTAGATCTTTAAATTTTATGAGTTGTGATTTTTTAATGATGTGGTATGTGTTGTAATTATTCCATATTATAAAATAAGGGAATACCAGATCTATAATTAAGATCTGTTTTACATTTTACATGATTAAAGCAATATGATAAGCTTAGTGACTCCCAAATGATATAATATGTTGACAAGGAAGAAAATATTATCTGATTTGTGTGATTAGGTTAGTGATTTTTATTGGTTATTCAAGTGGTTGATTTGATCCGTGTAGATGTTGAGATACTGATGTGGATAGATTTAGCTAATGCCAAAGCTTATGGATGGAATCAAATGAGTGATTTTATCTCTAATGAGGGGATGTGATGTGGTAGTAAGATGATGTGGTAGCATGGGATATTTTTTGTTTTTTCATTTGGCATGGTTTGACGGTTATAGAATTTGATGTGTAACAAGATCCTTGAGATGTATCTTGTGAGGTGGGTTTTAAGACCTCTTCCATTTTAACGTATTTGTTTTGACACTGAATGTGGAGAATAATTTGAAATATATCTATTGTAACAAATTTTTCCCAAACCCATTAAATTACATGTTTTATGCAGTTTACATTCTTTGGGGTAGACATGAAGTAGTTTGGGAGGTTTTGAAGAGTTTGGATCTTTTTTGAATAGAAAGAGGACGATTCATCTGTTAAATTCCTATTTATAGTTTAATATATTGGTTTATGTCTTGGGTTGACATTTGGCTGGTGACTTTTATATGGATAGGTGTAGAACATGAAAAGGGAATACAAAATATGAAATTAGATTATGATATAATTTTTTTCCATCTTGAGGATTCTTTTATTACAATGGAAATTCAATTAAAATTCTTACATTCAGTTTTATGGCATACATTTTATGGAATCTTGAAATTTAATACATAGAATTATGATTTAAATTTAATAAAAGGAAACTCCCAAGATGTTCATACTTTTTTCACAGGATCGTTTTTCCATTAACCCTCTCATGCTTCTCTTAGTTTGTGGTGATACCCAGATGGAATTTGGATATTTTATATCCCCTCTCCTCTAATGTTGATTCCTGGGTTCTGGAGGTTTTTTCATTTTGGATCACTGGAATGTTCCTTCTACGTTACCCCCACCCCCAGGTTTGTATCTATTTATCTTTTGATGATTCACAATAATGGTGTTGTTTCATTTGGTAGTTTTTTTGGGAAATTTTTTTAAAATCCATTGATGTAGTGTAGGTGGATCTAGAGTTTCTGTGCAGTTTTGGATTGAGGGTAGTTTCTTTATCTTCCAGTTTAGTGTAGCAAGATTGAAATGATTCTATGAGATATTAGATCCTAAATCAAGTTGATTTATGTACTATGTGTGGGAATTTCAAGATTTTACAATCCTTTATGTTGATATTTCAATTCAATGAAATATACTAATTAATTTTAAAAAAATAAAAATGATGGATATGGAGGACTAATCCCATTTTAATACATCATTGATGTTATTTATGATATGATTATTCCAAGATGTTTCCTTGATAAAAATAATTATTATTGATTGCATTGTTTTTATAATGTATCATATGATGTTGTGACTGTATCATATAATTTTTATGATAACACACTAAATAAAAGGATAAGAATATATATTTGGATAAAAAATTTCCCGTCCCATATAAATATAGATTGTATGATAATACCCATGATAAATAAGAAATATTTTAAATTAAATCCTTTGAATTTGTTTTTGAAGCCATGATGTGTTTATATTATGTGTGGTTACATTTTTCAGATATCCTACATGGTTTATGATAATGTGAGGGGGTTTAAATTATAATTAAGGTTGTGTGATGTTAGTGGGATTTAATTTGGTTTTCATCTAGTATAGATGTGATGTGGGAAATATTAGTATGTGGTTTGCAATGGTGATGTTGTGTTATGGTCTGGAGTAGTGATGATGTGTTTTAAAGATGTGTTTTATTGAATTGTGGCTATTATGTGTAGTGGTTTTGTTATGTGGTGTGGTTTGGATGCGTGTTATATGGATTCTATAGTTGGTGGGTTTTGATGGTGTCACATGATAATGATGTAGTATTTGATGTATTGTGGTTATGTTCATCTGAGAATATCTAGTAGTGGTGTGGCATGGTTTTATGAGTTTACTGGTTAACCAAGAAACTAATTATGATGCTAATGAACAGATGATATATTTTGGTAAATAAATGTTATGGGTTATAAATGGATGCGTGGTAAAATGGAATAAATTAATTGAATGATAAATAAATGGGTTTTATTAATTTGAAGGAAGTGGATTCATAAATTGAAGTGGAAAATTATATGTGGTTATGTTTGGCGGTGTGTTTTGTTTATTATAGTGGTCGTAGCGATTGTGATGGTTGACATGTGGTGCAGTGTTCGTGATTTGGTGTATGATAGTGCAATTTATGAGAACTCGTAGGCTACGTAATTTGTAATATCCGAATAAGATGTATTCTATATTTCTTCTACATTCAACTCATCTTAATTGGATAACCCTAACAATGCTTAAGTGTTTTCAGTTCTATGGGTTTTCCTCAAATACCCAGGATGAAGATAACACATAGTCTAGGATACCTCCTATATAACCATTATTACTTCAATTGTAGTTATGATATGGGATGGTTTAGGGGATTATCTAACAGGGTTATGCTAGATGTTTCCTAGTGATATTTTATGTGATTTGTTAATTATCAGATGTGGTGTTTTATGGGGGAGTTCATTCTATGAGTAGGGAACGAGGTTGATATACTTAACTTATATGATACACTACTAACCTAATTATATAATGACATGCGATGTGACGGACCAAGTTCATATGGGTGAGATGTGGTGTGGTGATTACTAATTGTAGAATTGGATGTTAGGCCTTCTAAGGATGAGGTTAGTAGGTATTCATATCATACAATAGTAGAGATAGCTATTGAGTCATTGGGTAAGATTTTATGTGATGTGGTTGTGAGATATTTATAGTGAATTCGATAGGATAATAACCTGATCAACATTGGGGAATGATATGGGAAATAATTATTGAATCGGCTATGGTGAAAATTATTTTATTATGAACTTGATTTTATATTATTTTATTGAAAACATGATAAATTGAGGGATCCTTGGTGAGTTTGGGAAGGTTATTTTACCAATTTAAGTGATTTTTGGTTCAGTTTTTTGTTCACATGTACATTATCATTCTATTTACATATGTTCATGTCAGACCGTGGTTATATCTGTATTGACCATACATTGTATTATCATCCAACATATATAGGAATTTTTTAGGATTATAGTAGGACATTGGGTACAATGATGGGTATTTATTTTCAGGTTTGGGATCTCCTTTTGAGTCGAAGCTATAATGTTTTTCTTTTGGAACATCACATTAGAAAATTGTTTTATTGGATTATAAATATTCATTAATTAAAATGTGGTTTTTAGTATATTTTTAAATTATCTTTAGTAAATTTTTTTGATGTCTATCCAATATCTTTATCCTTTTTTATTTATAGATTGTAATGCCTCTCATTTATGGGATTTTTAAATCCTATGTGCTAGCCTCCAACTCAAAAAATTCTAAATGAAGGGATAAGGGGTTATTATCTATCTTACTTCATTATGGTATCATTAGAAAGTAGGGATTATGAAAAAATTAAAAAAACATTTTTTAAAAAATTATAAACATAAATGAAATTTTTGGGAGTTGGAGGCTTGGACATAAATTGTTTTCCAGAGGAATAATTTCTTGAAGAATAGAATGGTTTTTGATTTACCAATATTTTTTATTATGTATAATGTTTTAATTTGGATTCATTTTTTAATGGTAAGAAACATTATTAATGTTTTAAATATGTAATGAACCAAAAATTTCTTGGAAAAGTTTTTCTTAAATACATGAGAATTTTACAAGTCCGCGAAAACTAACTGCGCGTGATTCTGAGGCTCGGGGTGCCTGGGATCAATTTCGGAAATTTTGTTTGGGTACGTTTAGTAAACTTACGAGTGAGATTTTATAAATTTTAAATCACTGCTTGGAATAGAAATCTGAGAGCATTGTTGCACTCACAACGTTGATATTCATTTATGAAATCTTTCACCATGACAACAGTTGGTCGAGGATGAATGTTAGTTTGATGGTTTAACATGGAAATAATAAAATATTTTATGTGCATGTCCTAATTTATTTTATTTTTTATATCCACCATGTAGAAGTTGGAGGTGGGGACCGCCACACATTAAACTCCCATGAGAGGTTATGGTGGTGGGTCACACTCGTACTCAGCCTCCCATGTGAGGATTTATTTGGTGGGGACCACATGAGGTTATAAACTCTTGAACTCCCCATTAAGTTGGGAGAAACCTCTTGAGTTACCCACTTAATGGTGCCACCACCCTTCACATTAATTATGACAACCAAGTGTTAGGAATTTTTTTGAATTCATTCCCAATGAAATAATAGATATTATAATCTATTATTTGGTACGTATATTCACTTTGGTGATTTGAGTGGAGGATTATTTGGAGAAAACTCCCAATGAGGAACGACCATCGAAGAACGAAAAAAGCTTCATCTGCCGATGACGGAAAACTTCTTCTTTGATCTCCAATCGGAACAAGGGAGGAAGCCCCGTATTTGAAGAATGCTGATGACGAGGTCCTCGATTTCTCCATCTTCTTTTCCAACAACAACTAATTCGAGGTAGGGTGTGTTTATATTTGAGAAATGTTGATTCTTTTTCCAGGATTGTTTCTCTTGACCCGCTTGCAACCAAACTATCACAAAAGTACTGGGCCAAACGAAAACGGCTCAATCCCACTACCATTCTTGTGAATGTTTGGTGTGTGCATCACGTTCTTCATGGGTGACGAACAACGGATCATTGTGAGTCCATTGTGAGACGCAACAATCCAAAATTGAAGGCCCAATATCACAATGACCTAGAATTGGTGCAACGACGATAGTGGGAAACATATCGGATAAGAATGGGAAAGTCTGTTTCTCCACCATTCTTCGAGAAGGTGAATCAAATCGGGTTTTCGGAGCCGATCAGATGCCTGAAAATACCGGACACAAAAACAGGACATCGGGGCGACCTTGTGTCTGATATTTCGTGATGAACAGACTGTTACAATGAATAACGGACTTCACAGGATGTGTGCTGGCCAGATGTGCCATTTCTGTAAAATTCCACAATACACGGATTGTACCTCTGACGAACACGCCATGTAGTACGAGCGTTCTATGTCTTGGGTTTCAAACTTTATACAAGTAACACACAACATGTGAGCCCAGTCACACGACGTGTCTTCTCTGTGCAGAATGGAAGAAGCGGCTTTAGGAGACATTGTGTGTATTCTGGGAAATACACGGACCCGGGCAGCTTTACATGGCCAAGAAGTACGACATGTACTATCTACATAGAATGGCAGAATCATCTTTGCAAGACTTGGAATGCATCTCGGGGATAAACAGACACAGGTTGGAGTACATGGGAATGTACTCCACCACCCGACTAGGCAAGTCTAGTGGCACGGGCTACCCAGTGTACCAGTTACACGGGTTGGCAAAAACGAGGTGAGGTCATGTACGGGCACATAGAAACCATACATGGAGCCAACCCCAGTAACATGGACACGGTGTGTTACCATAACACACTCTATTTACATTCTTTTCTACATAAACAGCGTTATGACCTAGTCCATTGTACACAGGCAGTACCTGAGGTCTGAAGACACGGCGTGTGCCTCATTCCTAAGTGTCGTGTTATTTTTGGGAATCAGATTTGAACATCTTTTCCTCAGTATCTTGGAAACGTTTTGTTTGGGTTATCCCACTATGATGTGGCCGGACCATTGAGACACTCCCTTATTGAAATTTGTGGCAGATGATGTATCGATACATGGGTTGAGGAGCAGACCCTCCTAGAATCAAGCATACTTTGTACTGAACCCTGTGGATGGTTGTGCTCTGACAACTGTTCTTGGATCCTATATGGGTTCGACATCTCTGAATACTGTTCCTGGATCCTATGTGGGTTTGACAACACTGATGACTGTTTCTAGATCCCATACAGGTTCGACAGCTCTGACTATTGTTCATGAATATTGTGTGGGTTTGGTAGTTCTAACTTATGTTCTGGGATTCTATGCATGTTCGACAAAATAACAGCTCCTGGATCCTATATGCGTTCGACATTTCTGATTTCTATTCTAAGATCATGTGTGGGTTCAACAGAATAGATGATTCAATGACTACATCATATCATCTTTATCCCTCTACATAAGTTGTGTACATGTGTGAGCTGAGTTCGTAACTTTTTGTTTTCCTCATGAATGATATGGATTACTTGATAACTTGTGTATATGTATGGACATATACCTAAGTGGGGTTATCTGTTGATTTCATACATTTTGGTTCATCCCTGTTTGATTTTGAGCATCCTTGAGGTTCTTGGGGTCCCTAGGGTGTATCGTTATACGCCCCCTTGCACACTCTATGCCTGCACCTCATTGAGTTGGATGTAGACGACAGACAACACTGATCGAGGTTGAGTGTACGAGGACTGGACGGTACCCGGAGGTGGACCTCACGATGAGTCGGTACCCTGAGGAGACTAACATACGTGGAATGATAAGGAAGCTATATGTACTTACCCTTCAGGTAGGATCTGTGGTGGATGATCCATGAGCTTCTTTTCACCTTTCAGTTTTTTTCCTTTCTAGTTGTACTTGTACTTTACAATTGGGCTTGTATTTCCGTCCACATTACTTTTAGAACTCTCTTGTTATACAGTTTTACTTTGTGTTTTGTATCTAGTTCTGTGCTATGTTTTATGTGTTTACCGTTATAATGGCGATGTCTTCACAGTTTTGGGATTTACACCATTGGTGCTAGTCACCAGCCCTTGGCCTATGGACGGCGGGCATGGGGTTGTCATGGCACGTGCCCCGGGTACAGGTCATGAAAAATTGGATTCGGAGGATTCAGTTCTACTGTAGAACATATGACTATGATCTTTCTTTTGTGTATATCAATGGTGTTACATGTAGTGAGTGTTGTTTTCAATTCAGGGAGTCCAGTGTTGGTGTGGAGGCTGACGTGTCTATACACCAGTACCCCGAATTCTGATTTCCAACTTAGTGCACCAAAACACTAATTTCGTATTAGTTTTGAAGAGTCTTCTTTGTCATCTATTTTCAGTCAGCTCACCAGGTATAACTTGTTGACTGTGGCACACCTGTTTCTTTTCAGGATGTCCCCACGTAGACAGCCAGCCAGGCTTCCAGGCATTGTTTGAGATGGAAGCCCACCGAGCGATGAGGCCTCGGTGTAGGGTCCTATTACAGCGGAGGCACCAACAGTACCACTACCTATTGGGACACCAATGCCACCAACCCCAGTAGCTGAGAGTGCACGCCACCTGAGTGTGTTGCACGAGTTTCAACACAAGAGGCCACCCAGGTACAGGGGCCAGACAGACTCGCAGGCAGCTGAGGATTGGCTGGAGGCTGTGGTGAGAGTTTTTAGATGGGTAGGGACACGTGAAGAACTGATGGTGATCCTTACCGTGAGTCTCATTCAGGCAGCAGCCAGATGATGGCTGATCCTAATACTCCACGTGTGGTGTGGATAAAAGAGTTAATTCATCTATAGAAGGGTAGCATGATTGTAGCTCAGTATTTAGCAAGGATCACCAGCCTCTCGCGCTACTCCACAGATATGGTGTGGGACCCATTATTCAAGGCTCGGACCTTCGAGCAGGGGCTCAGCTGAGAGATCAGGGCTTCGATGATCTCCCTCAGCATCCCGACGTAGGCACAAGTTTTGGAGAGATCCCTCCTAGTGGACAATATTCATGCTATGTAGTCACCAGTAGAGATACCTACCACTAGGAATCATGTATCAGAGTCTTCTGCAGCTGGCAACAGACATATGTCACAGAGGTCAAAGTAGACTAGACCATCTGGTGGATGACCTCAAGACACAGGTTCGGTTGTGCGAGGCACACGAGATAGATCCGGTCATTCAAGGAACATACAGTGTTTCACATGCAGCGGCTAGGGTCACATGGCTCATGAATTTCCGACCCGCCATACGAATGATCATCAAATAGTTGAGGGAACTCCCAGGCAAAGGAAGAGGTTCCATCAGAGTGATCCAGAGGACGTAAGAGGACATAGCAAAGGAGATGGTCATGCAGCTGGTGATGGATGGAGTTACGATGTGTTACCACCACCACCACCACCAGGAGGTCCACCTCGACTGCAGGGAGTAGGTGGATATGGGAGAGCTCATCTCCAGGAAGCTGAGGCTTACAATCACGGTGCTCCAGAGATGATTCGAGGTATGATCTATGTATACTCTACCTTGACCGTAGGTCTTATAGACATAGGCGCCATCACACATTCATTACCACTGCCCCCATTCAAAGCTCATAGATTCTGATGGAGTATTTGGATAGATCCTTATGGATAGAGACTCCTACATGAGAAGATTCAATGATTACACACTGGTGTCGGCAGTTTGAGTATACTCTAAGAGGTGAGATCTTCAGATGAGATCTCCTTGTAGAGGCGTCGAGACCATACGACGCCATCTTGGGTATGGACTGGTTGTATAAAGTCCATTCTCAGATCGACTGTATTAGGCGCAAAGTACGGTGTGTTCGAACGGATGGTACCAGGTTTACCTTCACCGATGTGAAGGGAGGCTTTGAAGTATAGGACTGACATACTTGATGGAGGGTGCAGCCGATCACTCATCAGTTGGCCTACCTTACCCTCAGTGTAGTTGATGTGGAGAGTCCGAGCTATCCTGTAGTGGAGGTCCAGTACACAGATGTTTTCCCTGAATATGTTATAGGACTATCTCCTCGTAGAGAGGAGGACTTCTACATTAACCTGTACCCCGGGACGACAACGATATCTACACCATCATATCAGATGGCTCCCATTGAGCTTTTTGAGCTCCTGGTACAACTAGAGGACTTGTAGGGGGAGGGATTAATTTGGCCTAGTTTTTTCCCCTAGGCTGCCCTGATTCTGTTCGCCAAGAAGGTGTATGGAATTTTGAGGCTTTGTGTCCACTACCGTCACCTGAACCAGGTGACCATGAAGAACATGTACCCACTCCCAAGGATTGACGACATATTTGATCAAATGAAAGGAGCACGATGGTTCTCGAAGATAGACCATAGATCTGGCTATCACCAGCATAGAGTTCATGATGAGGAGGTGAAGAATAAAGCCATAAGATGTCAGTACAACCGCTAAGAGTTCATGGTTATGCCTTTCGGAATAACCAATGCCCCAGCAGTGTTCCTGGGACACATGAAAAAGATATTCCAGCCATGCCACGATCAATTTGTCGTATACTTCATTGAAGAAATTTTGATCTACACGACTACTAAGGAGGAGCATGCCTACCATTTTTAGGTAGTACTGGACACACTCTGAGAGTACCAACTTTATGGTAAGCTCTTGAAGTGCCAGTTTTGGATCTGAGAGTTTCACTTTTTGGGACATGTCATCTCAGAGGCTGGAGTTGCAATGGATCAAGTGAAGATTGAGGTGGTACTTTCTTGGGAGCCACCAAGAAGTGTGATAGAGGTTCATAGTTTTCTGGGATTTTATGGATATTATCGGAGGTTTGTACCAGACTTCTCTAGGGATTTAGCACCACTATCAGCCTTGAAAAGTAAGGGGAAACCCTTCATATGGTCAGAGAGATGCTGTAAGAGCATTCGGGAGCTGAGGAAGAGGCTAACTAGTGCCTCCATCTTTAGGCTTTTAGAGGAGGGAATATGGTATGTTGTCTACTATGACACATCAAGGACCAGACTTGGGTGTGTCCTGATGCAGGAGTAACCAGTGATCGCATATGGTTCTCGGCAACTGAGATATAATGTGAAGAACTACACTACCCAAGACCTGGAGTTAGTAGTAGTGGACTTAGTCTTGAAAATGTGGTGACACTATCTGATGGTAGAGCGTTTTACAGTCTACTTAGACCACCAGAGTCTCAGGTATAACTTCACTCAGAAGGACATGAACCTGATACAATGGTGATTGCTTGAGTTCATTAATGTATATGACTTCGAGATAGTCTATACTCATAAAAGGGGGAACGTTTTAGCTTATGCACTCAGTAAGAGATCTCGTATATAGCTTCTAGGAGAGGAGATAGAGTAGCTAGCCACGTTACAGATATCCTTTGTATAATGAGATGGAGCATCTTTCCTTTAGTCTCTTACAGTCACTTCTCCACTTCTTCAGCGAGTCAGGGAGGCTCAACGTGGAGATGATGTCTGCAAGACACGACGTGCTCCGATATCCACAGGACTGACACTTGATAGATATTCTGAAGGTGGGGAGCATTGAAACCACTTCAAAGGACATACTATGGTGCCAATATCACTTTAAGAGGAAGTTTTTAGGGATTTCCACACATCTCCTCTAGCGGTACATACGGTACTGGTGAAGATGTACCAGGACCTTCGACGACAATATTGGTGGCTAGGTATGAAGAAGGCAGTAGCTGATTTTTTCTCTCGATGCCTCACATGTCAGCAAGTGAAGGCAGAGTATCAGGTACCAGTAGGCTTGGTTCAGCCTTTTGATGTCCCAGAGTGGAAGTGGGATGGGATATCCATGGACTTCGTGACTGGACATCCATGAACATCTAGGGGTCACGACTCGATTTGGGTGATCATTGACTGACTCACCAAGTCGGCCCACTTCCTACCGATCAGATAGCAGGGTTTGGTAGAGTGATTGGGATGACTCTATGTACAATAGATTGTGCGGCTACATGTATTAACTTCTTCTATCTTCTCCGATCGTGACACACGATTTACTTCCCTGCTATGGTAGGGGTTGCAGGGGGATTTCAGAACGCATCTTCGTCTGAGCACTACCTTCCATCCTAAGACGGATGCTGACACGTAGCGGACCATTCAGACCCTCAAGGACATGATGCATGCTTGTGTGCTCAACATCGGTCATAGTTGTGAGGATCACTTAACTTTGGTGGAGTTTTACTACAATAACAGCTATCACTCCACCATTAGGGTGGCACCTATCGAGGCGTTATACAGGCGACCTTGAAGATCACCCTTGTGTAGGAATGACCCTAGGAAGTCACCACTAGTGGGGCTAGGGATTGTATAAGATACCATTGAGAAGGTAAAGATCATCCAGTTGTGGATGAAGACTACATAGATCAGGCAGACGTCGTATGCTAACAGGAGATGGAGACCTCTTGAGTTCGAGGATGGCAACCACGTCTGTCTACAAGTCTCACCCTGATGAGGTTTATGGAAAATTGTCTGAGGCGGAAAGTTATCTCTGTGTTTCATCGGACCTTTTCAGGTCCTCAGTAGAGTTAGTGAGGTGGCATACCGCTTATCTCTTCCACCTCAGTTTCACCGGGTGCATGATGTCTTCCATGTATCCCAACTGAGGAGATACGTGCACGACCCTTCACACATCATCGACCATGGGGATGTAGAAGTCGGGGCTGGGGAAACTTTTACGGAGGATCCTGTGGAGATTGAGGACTGACAAGAGTAGTTCCTATGTGAATGGTTGTACTTCTGGTGTGTGTATGCTGGCAGCACAGGAACATCCAAGAGAGCACATGGGAGCTGAAGGCTTAGATGCGAGCTCAGTACCCTAATTTGTTCCCTTAGTTCATGTTTTAGCTTATGGGGATGTAAATCCCTTAGTTGGGGAGAATGTAAAAACCTAAAAATTCAGTGGAAATGTTTTTCATAAATACATGGGAAATTTACGAGTCTCCAAAAATTGACGGTGCGTGATTCCGAGGACCAGTGTTCCCGGAATCATTTTCTAATGTTTTGTTCTGGTACATTCCGTAAATATATGAGCGGGATTTTATTACATTTGAACCAGTGCTCGGAATTGAAATTCGAGGGAACTATTGAACTTACAGTGTCGGTATTCTCTTATGAATACTTTCACCATGATGATAGTCAGTCGAGGATTAATGTTTGTTTTGGGGTTTTACGTAGGAATAATAAAATTATTTAAGTGCATGTATTAATTTATTTTATTTGTTATATCCACCATGTTGAAGTAAGAGGTGGGGACCACCACACCTTATCCTCCCATGAGAGGTTATGGTGGTGGGGCACACCCGAACTCAACCTCCCACGTGAGGATTAATTTGGTGGGGACCACCCGAAGTTATAACCGATTGAACTCCCTATTAAGTGGGGAGAAACCTCTTGAACCCCCCACTTAATGGTGCCACCACCCTTCACATTAATTGGGCCACCCAAGTGTTAGGAATTCCTTTTTAATTTTTTTCCAATGATATAATAGATATTATATTCTATTATTTTTCACGTCTATTCACTTAGGTGATTTGAGTGGAGAATTATTGGGAGAAAACTCCCAATGAAGAATGACCATTGAAGAAGGAATAACATTTCATCCGCTAATGACAGACAACATCGTCATTGATCTCCAACTTAAACAAGGGAGGAAGCACCGTCCTTGAAGAATGTCAACGACGTCATCATCGATATATTCAACTTCTTTTCCATTGATAAATAATTCAAGGTATGGGTATGTCATGATTTGAGAAAAATTCATTCTTTCTTCCATGATTTCTTCTCTTGACCTGCTTGCTACCAAACTAATGTAGAAGGACCGGGCCAAACGAACATGGCCTGATCCCTCCACTGTTCTTGTGAATGTTTGGTGTGTTCTTCGCATTCTTCATGGGTGATGAAAAATGGATCATTACGAGTCCTTTTTGCAATGAAATGATCCCAAAATGAAGACCCAACATCTCAACAACCTAGGGGAGTTGCAGCGATGATAGCAGGATAATGATCAAATTGGAATGGGAAGGATCATTCCTCGACCTTTCTTCGAGCAGGTGAATCAAATTGTGTTTTCGGAGCTGATCAGAGGCTCAAAAACACCAGAGATGACTAAGGGACATTGGAGCGACCTAGTGTTTGGCATTTCGTGTTTAAAGGACTGTCAGAATGAAGAATGAACTTCACATGTGGCGCACTGGCCAGAGGCGCCATTTCTGGAAAATTACAGAATACATGGCGTGTACCTCTGACGAACATGTCGTGTTTTATGGGCGTTCTGCGGCATGTGTTTTATATGTTATACAAGTAACACATGTCATGTGACCATAGTAACATAGTGTGTATTCTCTGCATAGAATGAAAGAATAAGCTTCATGATACATGGCATATATTCTGGGAAATACACGGACACGGGCAGATTTACACGGCCAGGAGGCATGGAATGTAATGTCTATATAGAAGGGAAGAAGAAGCTTCACGATACTCGGCATGTATCCCGGGGATACACGAACCCGATGTGGAGTACACTGGAAAGTACTCCACCTCACAGCTAGGCATGGTCAGTGGCACGGGCTACCTTGTGTACCAGTTACACGGGTTGGCAAACACGGGTTGAGGCCATGTACATGCACATGGCCAACATACACAGAGCCGATCCCATTTTCGTGGACATGGAGTGTTACCATGCCGCACGCCGTG
This sequence comes from Viscum album, assembly GCA_963277665.1. Classification (NCBI taxonomy): domain Eukaryota; kingdom Viridiplantae; phylum Streptophyta; class Magnoliopsida; order Santalales; family Viscaceae; genus Viscum; species Viscum album. The sequence continues at coordinate 728,923,000 of OY728143.1, read as the reverse complement.
TAGTTTTTTTTCTACATGACCGGTGTTACGACACGAGCTATTGGAGACCGGCAGTACCCCTGTTCTGAAGACACAGCGTGTGCCTTATTCTTACATGCCTTGTACTTTTTGGGAAATGGTTTGATCATCATGTCCTTAGTATCTTGGACATATTTTTTTGGGTTATCCCTATATGATGTGGAAAGAACGTTGAGACACACCCTCTTTGGACATCATAGTAGCTGAATTATCAATACATGGCATGAGGAGCGGACCCTCCCAGAATCAAGAATAATTTGTAGTGAACCCTATGGTTGGCTGCACTCAGATGACTATTCCTGTATCCTATGTGGGTTCGATAGCTCCAACTATTATTCCTGGATCCTATGTGGGTTCGACAACACTGATGACTATTTCTGGATCCCGTACGGCATAGATAGTTCTGACTTCAATTCTTGGATCCTGTGTGCATTCGACAAAATAACTCTTCTTGGATCCTGTGTTGGTTTGACAGTTCTAATTTCTGTTCCTATATCCATTGTGGGTCCGACAGAATAGATGATTCAATGGCTATATCTGATCATCTCTATCTCTCTACATACATTGTATACCTATGTGACATGAGTCAGTAGATTTTTGTTTTCTTTATGAATGAGAAGGATTACATAATAACATGGGTATATGTATGGGAATATACCTATGTGGGGTTATCTATTGATTTCATACTTTTTGGTTTATCTTTGTTGGATTTTGTGAGACCTTGAGGGTCTCAGGGTGTTTACTGAGTATCATTATACTCACCCCGCACATGTTATTCCCATACCTCATTGTGTTGGATGAAGAAAATGGGCAACACTGACTAAGGCGGAGTGTACGAGGACTAGATGGTACCCTGAGTTGGACCTCACGACGAGTCGGTACCCGGAGGAGACTGACGGATGTGGAGTTCTAAAGAGGATATCTATGCCTACCCTTCAGGTAGGATCCATGGTGGATGATCCAAGAGCTTATTTTCACCTTTATTTGTTTTTTTTCTTTTTAGTTGTTCTTTTACTTTAGAGTTAGGTATGTATTTCTGGCCCCTTTACTTTTAGCACTCTCTTGTTATACATTTTTACGTAGGGTTTTGTATCCGGTTGTGTGCTATGTTGTCTGTGTTTACATTTATAATGGAATCACCTTCCCAGTTTAAATATTTACTCCTTTCATGCTACTCTCCAGCCCTTGGCCTATGGAAGGCGGGCATGGGGTAGTCACGACACAGACCCCATGGGATGGGTCGTGACAAAATATGTGAATGATTTTAAACAAGTAAGCCTCTCAAATTTCTACCTCTTGATTTATTTATCACCATGAAATGTACTAGTTCTGGTGGAAATAAACATGTTTTTATACTTTCATATGACTATATTAGACACCATATGACATATTTAACAACTCATAAAAGTAAAACCCAAACTAAAATTATTCATTTGATAAAATTACTTCAACATCATAAATTATTTTTAACCATTTCTATTATATGTTATAGAGGTGTTGTGTTTTAATCTATAGTTTGAGTTTTTTATGATAATGGACATTGAAAATGATTTTATAATATAATAAAATTACATTAGTAATTTAATTTAGAACTAAAAAATATAACTAATTAATAGGTGGCTATAAATATGATTAATTAATTTTATGTTTTGTAATTATTTTGAGATAAAAGTGTCAATATAGATTTCAAATTTTTAAATATATTTTTAATTAGTGATGTCATAAATAAATATAAAAATTTGTTTCAGTGGATATACACATAATCTTAGATATTTTATAGTGTTTGGATTTATCATTATTTTCATAAATAAAAATGATAATCTTGATAAGATTAATTCTAAATATGATGGGGAGATATTTTTTAAGTACATTATAATTCAAGTGTGGTATATAGGGTTTTCAAAAATAAAGGATTAGTTATTGATGAATCAATACAAGTTATGTTTTACAGAAAATCATAATAATATTAATAATAATAATAACAATTCTCATATAAATATATATGTTTTATTTATAGAATTTAACATTCAATAATACTATCCTTCTGAAATTTATTTTATTATATTAGTTCATGGGTATAAAATATCCTCTCATTCTCATCGTCAATATTAGAGGACTCTTAAATATCATGATATTAATAATATTATTTAGAATATTTTGTGTAAAAATAAAAATAGAAAATCACTTTTGGCCTATTTTTCTTATTATTCCATTAAAGATAATTTTATGCTTCACATTATTTATGATCAAAAAATAATTTAAACTAAATTATTTCTATGATTATTAAACAAAATAAACTCATAATAAATGAAATTTGTAATATATTTTATAAACACAAAGATATAGTTTTATAATAGCTAACTGAATATGTTGGAATAAAATTAAGGAAAATGGTAATATAGTTAAAAATCTGGACTAGTTAATCGGTCTATTGTTTGGAGGATGTAATTAATTTTGAAGATTCATTTTCTTCGGTTTTTATAATAGAAGTGATTAGGATTGTTTATGTTTTTTATTATTATGAAAATTTTAAATTATTTCAAATGGATATAAAAAATATCATTAAAATGGTATAATTTATAAATTTGAATATGTAAATCAACATGTCGGTTTTGAGAATAATAACATTGAGGATTTTTTTAAAGTTACTAATTCTTATTATGGTAAAATAAAAGGTATAAGAGATTGTAATTGTAGTCTATGAAGAAATATTATGTAAACTTATTTTTATGAATAAATTAACGGTAGTGTATTATTCATTTTGAAAATATCAAATCATATTATAATTATGGAAATATTTATTGATGATATTGTCTTTAGTGACTAAAAAAATATCTCAGAAATTAATTTCTTAACATGATGACCATTGAATTCGATATTAGTTTAATGGGTTAATTAAAATTTTTATTGTCCTTTAATTTTGACAAAAAAATTATCGTACATTTATAAATCTATCAAATGATATTCAAGATACTGTTAAAAGGTTTCATATTAATTCTTGTAAATGTATTGCAATCCCAATTAGTAACCATTGTATATTTTATTGGAGAAAATCTCGAATATTTTATATAAAAACTATTATGTTATAAGACATGAATTTATTAATATTTAACTAATTTATGGAATATTATTATGTATTTAGTTTTAATGTGTTTAATGTTTTAATCCAATACAAATACAATTAATTTATTTTTTAATAAAAAAATATTTTGAAATTTTAATGTAACTATTAATACATCCATATTTTAATCTATTCAGAAAATTTATTATTTGTTATCATCTTCTGATTCTGATTTTTGGGGATGTAGGATTAGTAAATAGTGAAATTCATGTATGTATCATTTCGATGGTAAACGCTTGATTTCACATCTTTCTAAAAAAATTAACATTAATATTATCCATAGCTAAGGATGAGTATATTGAATATGATAGCTGTTGTGCTCAAGTAATTTTAATAAAAAAATTATATGATATCTTTATTTATTTTGATAAATTAAAAATTTATGGTTTTATTAATTATATTATTATTATATGTAAAATCCCTTTAAAACATTCACTAATAACAAACAATGATATCTGAATTCATTTTTTAAGAGTTCATGTTAATAAAGTGGTCATTTATTTAAAATTTATATCAACTACAAAAATTCTAATGTAATTTCTAATGCACATAATAATATATTGTTTGAGAAAATAAAATTTGAACCTAGTATAATAGATATATTTCTTGAATTAATAACATTTATTTTTTTAACAATTTTAATATAGTAAATTACATACTATTTATATTATTTGAATCTATTTTTGTAATAAATTTGAGGCATTGAAGATTACGGCATTATTTTCCTGCAAATATAATTATGTGTAAATGAAGTAATTATACCAAACAAATATTTTTGGTATATTATTTATTGGAAATAATTAAGGGAAAACATAAATTTTGTTTTTATTACTATTTTTCTTAACTATGGATTTTATATTATATCAATATTTTAATTATTTATTATTTTAAGAATTATAAGAATTCATATTGGTGGATAATTTTAAAATTAATTTTTTTGTTCTAATTTTGATAAATTTTATTTTCTTGAAAACATGTATTGTTTTTTTATATTTAGTTTTTTTTTTAAATTTCATAAAGGGAAATATTTTAGTCCATGGATTAATATTTAGTCATGGTGAAGATATTATCTTTAATGATTGTTTTATTGAATATTTAAAATACATCAAAATTATCCCAAATATCTCACAATTATAAAACTGTAATGACAATTTCTCAAAACACTGTTAAATCAAAATTAGGTTATTTATTAAATGGTTGTTTTCATAGTTTTATGGATTATCCAATCACTAGGTTATATTTAATTTTTGGAATTTCATATATTATTCTAAATAAAAATTATCTTAAATCCTCATTTCTTTTTTATGGAAGGAAATGATTCTTACATGACGAAATACTTATTTTTATTATATTTTATTTTATGCACATTCTATGAAATAACATATAGGCATTAAATCGTGATTATAGACAAAATATTATTTACAATATTCTCTTATTATTAGATAAATGAACCTTATTTTCATACCTTTATTTTGGTTTTTCCGGAATATATACAAAATCACAATTATGGGAATTCATGTAAATCAAAATCATGCTTACACATCAAACTGAAATGTTGTTTATTTATATATCATAATAATTCTAAAAATAAATTTATGTTACGTTTTATGTATATATTTATTCTAAATTTTTAATTAATTTCAATTACTATGTGTTATATATGTTTTTTAGAATGTTTAATCTAATTTTATAAATACAGATACAAGTTAATGAAGTCTGGAAAAGGTGTTTTAATTTTTTTTGAATGATTATTACCTGGATATTGAAGTTCCCCTAGTTATCATAACCTATAATCCAATGAATTAAACACACTCTATAACCATGGGTGGTGGTTTCCCACTACTATGGAGTGGAATTAAATATTCTAAAAATTCATTCATGAACTTGTTAGGGTGTGAATATAAATAGTTTAGTAGTATTTTAGAATATTTTCCTTAAGTAAATCATTAAAAATTATCCTTTTCTGGTTTAATATTAATAATGACATGGAATACTAAATAATTATTAATTAAATATACATTCAAGTAAAATATGTTGAAGGTATATAAAAAATAGGAAAAATGAAGAATTTGATAAAATAGATTGGAATGAATAAAATATTTCATTAAACACTAACATCTATTATTAAAATCAAAATGAATAACAGTGGTAATTTCCCATATGGGTTATTAATTCTAGGTACTTGGATCCTCAGAGTAATAATTAGATAATTCATATCTCATTGTCTTATGATATCCCAATGGATTAATCCATCAATATAGAATCAATAAAACTGCATTGGGGGAAATCATTCCAAACCATGTTCCGTTAGTGTATTAATCATTGATATATTTTGAGGGAGTCAAACTCGAATAATTCATTTCATAATAACTGACTAACTACTGAGTCTAAAATTGCCTTTCATTAATCAAAATCAATCAGTCAATTAATCATTAATTTAAAAATAAATCTCTTCAATTCAAAATATCATTACTATTTATAGTTCATAATTATTTATTTAAACATTCCATGTGAATTTCAAATCCAAATAATTGGTTTTAACTAGTTTATGAAATTCATTAAAAAATGTCATTTAAATCTATTTTATAATGAATAGAAATGAATTCATATCACAAATTCACATATCATTTTGTGTGATCATTTTATAAAATCCACTAAGTGATTTTGAAGACATTGAAAAATGGATTTGTTTCACAGATACATGTTATTTCTCGAAATGGAACACTAAATATTTCGAATTTAAAGACATTAATTCAATATATATTACAAAACAATAAATAAATAAAAGTTTCAAGTGTTGGTTAAAATCATAAGGAACCAACTAACGTTAGTCACATTATCATGGAATCACCGAAACCCGTAATACCATCTAGATTGTTGATGCATGGTAATTTTAATGATGAATCCATAGAATTAAAATATATCAAATAAATGATTATATCCATAAATAAATAAATATTTGTCACTCTCAAGTAACGATACAGATGACAAATGGATGACTCCCAATCATGGAGAAAACACTTACTAGATATAGATCTATTGCATCCATTGAAACTTCAATCTGATAAGAAAGTCGATAGTGGATCTCAAATATTATCAAGATAGATTCCAATCGATAATGGGAAATTTTAGCTTTTACATAGAGGTGTTATGTATTTATAATAGGAGATTCAGGAGCATAATTTAAAGGGTTGAGTGATTTAAAATTCAATCACATGTTTTCTCTGGTTAGGCTGTTTGGTTGGAGATGTCCATTCACCTACCCATAGATCCCTATTGGGATTCCGGAGAGAGATACATTTTTTAGACACACTAGATGAAAAATGATGAACCAACCTTGTTCTCCCTTTTAGGCCACAAGATAATGGATCATGGTTTGAAAACATGTTTTGACAACCCTTTTCCAACTATATACTCCCCACTATCTATGTTTGCAGAGTCTTAGGAGGAGTCCATAGAGTTTCATTTAACCCTAAGCCCCATTCCCAAACCACATAATTTGGAGCACATTTTCTTAGGCCAACCCACATGTGTTATCATATCATATTACAACTATGTACCTACATAAAAAAATCACATAAATTCAAATAAAGCATCCTATATATCCCAAAATATGATCCAAATAGTGGATGATCAAAACCATGGTATTAGAATAATGTGATTGATAATATTAGGATGTTACAATATCCCCACCATATATTATTTATACCCCTAGATTGGCTATCAAGAAGACTATATATCAAGGATATTAAGGAACTTCAATCTCATCCATACCTCACACTACCAATAATAATTTGAATTAAATCCATGTTTCCATAGATCTAAAAATAATAATATCTACTATCAAAAATAACCTTAATATAGGAATAATAAATATGAATTATCCTCTCAAAAATGGAATAATCAGGTTCTGTATCATTGCATTTCAAGCTCAATACACGACAGGGGTTAGAGAGATACATCTTGAGCTATGATACATGATACGTGTTACGAATGAAAATCAAAATAGGTGAGAAAACAAATGGTATTATTTGCAATCTCCTAAAAACACACAAACAATCCAAAATATCATAGAAGAATTATTCCTTGTTTCAAAAGATTTTTGTAAACCATACAAGGTGTAAAAATAGAAAATAGTATGTCACGAACTAAAAAATACAATTGTTATTGACAATGAACTTCATAGGTTTTATTCCAAAATTGACCCATCACCACTCTTTAATGAATCAATTTAAACTTTATCATCATTTCATCCACCAAAAATGATCCTACCATATAGGTTTTACAAATCATTGGTCATGAAAATTGAGATTTAAATGGGTGGACCTACCATTCCTCAAATGGTGGTATCCTGATGAATAAATAGTAACTATTTTTATTGGTAAACAAGACTAGTCCGAAATTTCTATCCCCGGCTCCACCAATATATAAAAATCATGAACATAACATGTGTTCAAGATTTTTCTTTTCTCCATATATCTATCCTTCCATATTATAATTATATATCATGTGTTATCTAATAAGAAATCCCATAACCTCTTATAGGGACAAATAAAAAAGAAAATCTAATTGAGGACTTCAATCAGAAACTATAACATATGCTACTCCATTATATATAATGATATCATGCACATATAGACTCCACCTACCCTTAATTTGAAGTATATAATGAATGGGAAAATGTGAGGATATTTAAATTAGATATCAGTCAATACTGATATCTTATTATTTCCTTGATCGGTATTATGAAATATGGGAAAAAATAAATTGATGTATCATCACAATTCCTAGTCAATCAACGAATGGGTTGATGCAAACCTAATGACCTCTATTGCATGGCCTTAAACTGTATACAAGCATAAGTATGAGATACTAAATTAGTGTTACCTTATATCATAATTGGTTAATAAAATTTTAACCATATTTCATATATATTTTCATGGTTCTATGGTCAACTACACACTAGTATCTATGGAAATCCCTTAAGAAAACCATTCTCATAAGAAAGGGTATGACATCTTATCTCTAGAAAAACTATATACAGTGAATAGTTAATGACCACTCACTGATGGTCCCCATACCAATAATATAATACTTAATTTAATAAAACTCATTTCCAATCTGCTAGACATCATGAATCATTTGAGGATAGATGATGTCAAATGTACACTTTCATGGAATGTATCATTATTATACTCTTGAACTCCCAAGTGAAAAAATCAATGAGCGCCATCAAATTCAACTATTCTGATGACCCATTCATGGTTGGGGTTAATTTTATTATTCCCAATCCATTAGTGATGACATTACCCTTACCATGTCTATAGTAATTGTCTTAATAAAATGATTCTAGGTAATCCACCAAACACGTGTGATAGAGAATCAATTATTTTGGTTATAATATATAAATTTTTATTTCATAATCAGAATTAATGGTAAAAATTTATCCAAAATTGAAAGTTCAACATCTCAAAACAGAATGAATTAAGACTAAATGATGAATATCACTAGTTTGATAGTTATTCTAATGTGGAATAATTGATTTGAGAACCATTGGATTACACATGATCATCCTCTATGAGAATGTAATGAAAACCTAAATAAGATGTGTCATGAAAGACCACATAGTCCAACCCTACCGCTAGAATATTCAATACTAGAGTATAATTCAAAATGTTCTTCAACTCATCCATATAAATTCTATATTTTTAACCACAAAAATACATTACTCCATTCTGAGTGAGGGAGATCATTGTACTAGATAATATTAATAAATTCATAATGATATATCTATAATACCTTGTAAGGGCCAATAATCTAGAAATATTAAAAACATTGCATTATTGGGCACCTAATATAAAAAAAATTACAATCACAATATCAATCTAAATAAGAAGTTCTCAAACCACATTCCCCAATAAATTCACATAGAAAATTGAGTAATTACATTTTTAATGCATGATATAATATTTGTGACATATGATTATTTGTAGAAATACCCTCTTATGACACATATGTTCATTTTTTTTCAGGATAAACCATGGTATCATCAACAAATACCACCATGAACGAATGAAGATAGTCTTGGAATATCCTATTCACCCATGTTGTAAAAACACTCATGACACTAGTTTGGCCAAAAATAATAAAAAGATACTCAAAATAGAAATAACTACTCTAAAGAGTGTTTTTTGGGATATCAGACTACTTCATTTAGACCCATAGATAATCGTACGAAAGATCAATATTTCAGAACAACATCTACCATTTCATCTAACAAATAATCACCAATATGAGGGAACAAATACCTTTTCATCATCTTTAATCTATTTAATTTTTGATAATGAATACAAAGGTGAAGTGGTCCTTTGACTATATTCACACGATGCACTGGAATTGCCTATGGTGAGCCACTCAGGTGAATTAATAATTTATCCAAAAAATAATCAAATTGATTCTTTAACTCCATAAATTAAGATAAATCCATACTATATATGATAATAGGGACAGCCTAGGTACTTGGTACTATGTATGAAGAAGAATATTCTTCCCACACTATTGAAAAACAAAAAGAATCACACGGAATCACATTATTAAACTCAGTGAACACCGGAGGAATTTCACCACTCATGTATTATTGTGTATTGTCAAAATGAAACATAGATATCACCTTGTAAAAGTCTAGAATGGGTGGTCCATATGTACTAAACCCAGAGTTCCATTATCCATTAAAAACCTATCACACCCCATCATGGGATGTAAATGTGACCTACCAATGATAAAAATAAATTTCAAATTTATGGTAAATTTATAAACAACCTATATAATGGTATCAAATAATTTCATATTGAGAACTATGAAAACCCCAATGATATTGATCTCTAACAAAGAGAATGAATATAAATGGTATCAGGGACCCCCCTCTAAATTAATAGAAGATAAAAAATACCTATAACATAGTACATAATCTTTATATGAATTTTAAAAAAATCAATAAAATGAGTTAATATGAATCATTGGGATACACAAGTATCAAATAATATAGTCACTAAATGTCAAGCTATAGTGTTTATAACACTCACTATCATTGGAACCAGAACATTTTACATTGGAAACATATCAACTACATGAAGAATAATCATTCCAAATGAATATGTATAGATCTTATTAATTCATATTTCATAATTATATATTTTGATTAGTTCAGCTGTTGACAATCCAAATTAACCGTATGTGGGAGAAAGTAAATTAATAAACTTCTCTAGGAGGACTGAGCAGTTCTAAAAACCATTAATAATTAGATCCTCCATAAAAAACATATTCAGATTATACATCCTTTAATGTTTAAATAATGTAATTAAAACACTTACAATCTTAAAAAAATATAATTATTATTCCAATTATTTGGATCCATTATGGGATCACCATGCTTCCTAATTCATTTAGATGAACATAGAGATCGTAGAATATGAGTAGGAGGAACACCTACCAACAATAACTTACCAGATATTTCAAGCCCGGAAATAAGAGCTCTATCTATCCTATCTTTATAATTAGTAAGCTTTATCATGAACGAATAAGATCAGATACTATATCTAAGAACCATAATGAATCATTGGTCCTTTTACGCCATGTTTGATTCCACCATGGGTGAAAAAAACAATTTATAAATGCGTTTTTCTTAAAGATTCAAATCCTTATTAACATGTAGGAGACTATAAAATTTAATATAAATTTCCAAAATCATCAACCCTATATAGAAATACTCTATAAAAATATCCCTAATTTCATTCCATTCCCAGAATTCCTATTTGTTCACTATATCCATTGAATACCATCACCTCTTGGAAGGCCCTCCAATCCTGAAGATTTTACATTTCCCATTTATTTTATCTAAAATTTAAAATAACTCAAAATGAAGATTAATCACTTTCAAGTAAATTTCTACCTCATGTTTTTAATTAGATATTTGGAAAGAATGTGGTTTCTTTAGGATATATTTTAAGGATTGGTATTCAGTTTCCTTCATTCAATTCTCTACTACACGATCATGATATGAAATGGGAGAAACTACAAATACTATATATTGGACATCATTTACTACTATATCAATGAGGATCTGATCAAATGGAGGGATCAATTAATATAGATCATAAAAAATCAATCCCATTGTCCATTAACATATCTTCTTGTGGGAATGGTACAAGAGAACATTTATTAGAAATATGAACACATCAGAAAGGATACTCACATCATCTACTCAATAAAGGGGGTATATAAATATCAATTCCATTACATAGAATTACTATTTATAGGACTTAATAATTATAAAATCTTGTGTGGGAATGAATTGGACGAGATTAACTTATTCTTAAATATTTTTTTCACACACACCCATAATGATTCATGGCATTCAATGTTGAGAGGTGACAATGAACTCACTCATTAAAAACCACTTCGGTCGTAAAAATATTACTCCGTGTCTACCAAGATATCCAAAAAATGTATAAAAATATCAACAAATGATAATAAACCTCCCCTTTGATACCAATTTTTCGTGAACTAACCCGAATATGTTAGTACACCAATACCTTGTTCGACACTGACATTTCTCAAAGGGTGTTCCCAATCACCAAAGGTTGTCAACTAGATCCTAGGAATCAATAGATGAATTGAGGGAATGATTATAGATGAAGAAAAAATAATCAATATACAATTAATAGAAAAAACGTTGATTAATTTTATATAAAACATTAAATAATGATAAATGTGACACAATGATAAATATAATTTTCTAATGGTATATCATCTTTTATAATGACACAAAATCCATCAATGTGAAATCTCAAAAATATCCATGCATTGATTGGACAACAATTCCACCTTCCACCTTCATTACCAAAGGTCTCATGAATCAATCCAACCCAATACCACCATGTGGGGATTTATTTTTACCAATACTTGGAATAAAAAAATATTAAATTACATGATGAAAAATGTAGGGTGTGGGAAAAATATCCCAGTATGATTTCATCAAATTTTACATAATAAATTTATTAGAAATAAACCATTTTTTATTCAATTGAAATTATGATTATCCATTGGGAATCATTTTTTTAAAAATTAGATTTCATGTCAAATACATGGATGGTATATCAGAAATAGGGTTAAATGAACAGTTTCATTAAAATTAAGGGATTGGATAAAAGAATTCAATAATCATTGTCATGTAATAATCAATTCAAAATGAATAACAATGGTTATATGCCCTATAATGAATTAGTTGTGAGATATAGGATCATAAAAATACTCATTCATTCAATCACACCAAAATGTGTACCACATCACTGAAGTTCACTCTATTTGGGTATAATCATTCAATACCACATTCGGTAAAATAATGCCAAAGATCGTTTACGAAGATTTTTCATCTTTATTCTAGTTCCAGGTTCTCAGAGTCCTAGTATTCTTCTCCTAATCAACCACTAATTACTCATGATAATATGTGATTTCAATAAATCAATTAATTAAATATTCAATAGTGGGAAAATAATTCTATTCAATAAACATCATCAATAATAGTTTATATGTCGGAATTTTTCTATACGCATGTAATTTCGGTTTTGAAGAAAAATCATAGTTTTTATCAAGATCATTCCTTTCAAAATAATATTACATTTAAATAAATTTTTTTCTCAATAAAAATCATCAATTTGTTTTGTCAAATAAATATTCATTTAAATACATATTGTCTCAAAATAAACCTAATAATTTTGATGAATTTGATTATTGTATTTAATATATCCGGTCCTTATTTAAATCAATCATAAAATATTCCGGATTCAAGGAATCCAATTGAAAATAAATTTATAGTCAATAATTAAATCATGTATTAATTTTTAATTAAAAACCATATATAACCACCCCCATTAGTCACATGATCATGGGATCGCCCAAAATTTAAACAACCAACCTCGATAGGGAGGTGATGAAGATAAATGAATAATCTGTTGAATTAAAATACATAAAATGGCGGTTTAGATCCAATAACAACATTTGGATACAAAAATCATATAGAATTGGAGTAGAGGTGAAAATATGATTCAAAATCAAAGAGGTTATGATTATCTAAGAGAGATCAACCACATATACTAGCTCGTTGATACAATAGGAATAGGGCTGGATGAATCATAATCCTATCTAGTTAGAATATGAAATCAAAAGGGTCAGCAATGGTTAAACTAACTGGTTTTTAGAATTTGATAGGATGGGTTTGGACCTTTATTACAAATTTTCAATGTATTGAAACTCCCATCACACAGGTTCCTTGTTTAGTCTGTATGGTTATAATGGACCATGAACCCATCAAAAATCCCATAATGGAATTTTATAGTGAATTATATAGTATTATTAATGGTTTTGACAAACCATGCATGAACCATGTTCTCACTCCTAGTCCATTGAGGAATGTGACATGGTTTTCCAACATAGTTAGAAAACCATGAATCAACTATGTACTTTACACTTCTCTAATATTCCTAATTTTAGGGGGAGGACACAGGGTAACTTATAACCATTAATTCCATTCCAAAACTACATGAAAATGATCATGGATTCTTGGGACATATTACCTGGTTTTACAGAACCGTGCTCTAATAATGCATACGTCTAAAAAAATTCAAATGTTTTCATATATATCCATATATATACAAATACATGATCCGAAAAATGTATTCTCAAAACCATGGGAATAAAATTATGTTAAATATATTAATGTGTTGTTACATTTGAAATCCTTATTTTTTTCTTATAAACTAATAATTTCACATGTTATATATTTTTGGTAAGGTAAAATTCAAAACTATTTATTCTTTTGTGTTCAATTTTCCTTTGATGTTATATTATTTTATTTTATTTTGTTTGTGATATTATATTGTGGAGTATGTGAATAGTGTAGATTATTGTGTTGTCAGGGTGAAACATCCCCAAATCACAAACTCTCTCACATGGCCAAAAAGGGTAATTATGACAACTCAATTATGCCTTCACATAGTCCAGAGTTTACCAACTTGCAGTGGGGGAGTGATAAGTACATTGGTAATACTATACCCCCGGGTATTGAGTTACAATACAAAGATATAAACTAATATTAATATGGGAGGAACAAAGAACAATGAAATATATAAAACATACATCCAAAAATTAAAATGAGGAACCAAATAATCCAATAATAAATAACCATGTAATGATTTGATGAGATGTGTCTATATTTGAATCTAAATACAATTCAAATAAAATAATCATCTTCCATAATATAGACACAAAGGGAACAGATCCCAAACCACATGTTGACCCCATCACTAAAATCCACCCCATCTAGAAAACTACAATCAAAATCAAGGTCCCTTTCCCTTTTCCAAAATTACTTCAATGTAATCTTCTCGAGTACCAAATGATGACCAAAATAGGGTGTGAGTAAAACTCAGTAGGATGAAAACATCACGTCTAAACAAAAACCATTTGATAGTAAGTCCATCAAATAACATGATAAAATGTTTATTAAATAACCATTGAATACAATACATAAATAAACCTACTTAGGAAAAATTATGAAAAATATCTGAGTATGTAGCACTACCATGACAACCAACAAATATATATTCATGGAAAAATATAATAATTCTAGGTCAAGACCTATATATATAAATTTTGACTTGGGAAACTGTGGTGACCACTCAATAGAAGAGTTATAAATATGGAATTGGCCAATCCCACTCAATATAATTATTACATCATGGGATGGGGAAAATACTAATCAATATAAGCATGAAAACATGAAACTGAAAATGTCAAAATAGAAATAAGACCACAATATCAAATTATAATCCACAATGGTTAATTATTAAAATTACAATTTATATTAAATTTAAACATCTATTAATATCTCAAATGATCAACAGTCATATCAATATATAATAAGACATTAGACATAGATTATATACCACACAATCACTTATGGTATCATGTCATTTTAAACACACAATAAACAATGAATCAAGAACTTATTTCCCAATGGATTGGTCACCAAATGGTTAGACATAATCTAGGTCACTACAACATTTGAATCCAAAGGAATCCAACCAAAATTTCCACCATTGACATAAAAAGTTTCTGATAATAAATTAATTATACAAAATGTTACATTGGTTTAATCTGTAATATTTCATGTAATTAAAAATTAATTAGAGCATAATGTTAGGTTTAGACCCCCTACATTAATTGGATGATTAGGAAACACTAAAATGGGTAACACGATAATAAATCAAGGTTATGGAGATCAATGAAGGAAACAAAGATATCACAAACCAGCCTCGGTTAGCCTTGAATCAACAACTCGATCTGGTCTTTGGCATGGCCTGATGGCTATTCCTGATCCCCATGAGGTAGTATCTTGTACCGGGCATCAAACATAGTTAGGTGGATATGATGTTGACCTTAAAGGGGAAAATAAATAAATATTAACTGAACTGAAAAGGTGAACACTAGAAGCAGAATGATATTAAAGCTTTACATTCCTCCATGTGACCCCACATGTCGCCACTGACCCCAAACAACCACCTCACTATCATGGTCGAAACCAAGAAATATGGAACACATGAAGATAAAAAAAAATATAGAACTATAGGTGTGGGTATTAAAACATAGTAGACTTTCCCAAATAATCTGTTCTCATATGAATTTATTTTAAATTAATTATCCATCATGTTAATGGTTTAAATACAATGTATTAAACAAGGTTTTCACACAGTTTACTCCCTAAAAAATCATGTTCCATTGCATTTTTTTAATTTAAAACTAGTTTCTTCTTCAAGAAAGAGATAGTAACATATTAGATAGAAATAATGATTTCATTCACATAAAAACGTACAAAAAAGTGAAAAATATTTCTAAATTATCCTCTATAATCATTTTTGAAACCAACTCATCACTTTCTCAAGAATGATACTCAACACATGGAAGTAGTAAGATGAATCCCAAAACAAGGTCAATCTAAAATAGAGAGGATGAATAACTATCCAAACAAGACACCAAAATCATACACCAGGGGAAAATAGGATCCAATGCACATGGTTGGTCCTTGTATCTCATGAATAATATAGAACACACTATACATGTGATGCATCCTAATGGCATAAGCTACCAGATGAAGTCACAATGCCCAAACACCTAATTTTTACCCTACCTTACCTGACAGAGGGGCCCAATCCTATATCAATGTAACCAAATAACCCCTGTTGTGGGCCACTAGGCAGTGCATAATCTAAAATAGTGCAAAAATCCTTCACCCAAAAATTTCTCTCTTTGCTAGGATCCAATATTCAAAACAAAAATGGTGTGAGCAAACAATGTCATACATGTATCCAGTGACAATCATGTTAATTACAGACAGTCAGATCACACAACAATGTCACCCTCGAATCACCCCATAGAATTGGTCCCTCTATTTTAAACCTTCATTAAATAATGGAAGAATCCAACTGTGGAAAGTCCCATCCTTCATCCACAAATATGGTGATGACCGATTTTATGGGATTTTCCAATGAAACAATTTTATTTAAGGCACCAACTGGGCCTCACATAACCATCACTTTCTAAATAATTTTTTAATTAATTACACACACAAACACTATTTTGAAAACTAGAAACATAGATCAAAACCCATTTAAGAATCCCAAACTAGTATTTTTAGTTTGAAAAACATTTTCAAAGTCCAAAGAGAAATTTCACATTGAAATTGATGTCAAAAATGAAATCAAACCATTTTTTGAAACATATTAAAATATATAAACCACTCCACTTCACCATAAAAAGTTTTAACAACTGCTTTATATCAATAATTAATATAAATTCTAGCTGTGAAATTCAAGAAATAAATACTTCCCAAAATTAACAGTGAATTCATAGATATCCTACCTCAGGGTGGAACCAATCCTAAAATTAGTCCCATGGTGCTTTCTAACTAAAGATAATTCTCCCCAACTGATCATATGTATATTCACATAAATATAAGGACACCTATCCCCAATGTAGACACCTGTATGGCCATGAACGTGTGAAGGGGGATCTTTACATATATTCTTATGTGCATATACTGGTCTCCACTCCCATAAACAAGCATTTCCATATATATATATATATAAATATGTACACATAGCCTTATACATGTATATTTACTACCATTGATGAATATACACATAATGGTGGAACATACATATATATATACATATATGTATATACTTACCTAGGCATACGCAGGAGAGCAGCCTTCGGCCTGACTACTCAAAACCACAAAACTATGACCAACCCACCTTAACAAAAAAATAGGAATTCATAAACATCATAATGGACTAAGATAAAATTAAGACAAAATAACAGAACCCACATTATTTTAAAACAAAAGGACTGTTCAAGAAACCAAGTCCATCATAATTTCCAAACTAAGACAAAAATAAAAAACATACTCAATAATGCCTATTGAGTTTCCAAACCATTTAAAATTAAACTATCTATTATATGTAAATAAACTGAAAATATATTCAAACATGGCATTTAAAACCCATCATTTTCAAATCGCACAAGAGAACCATTATTTTTTATAATTAAAAGAACAATTTCAAAAACCAAAAACCATTTTTTAAAACTGGCTTGTTATAGAAAACACCATTCAAAGTTGTCATTTTCATTTCACGGAACACCCATTTGAGTAACCAGTGCACCCATGGATGTGCCAATATCCAATGGAACAAATCAAAAAAACCATGAAGATGTCTCAAAACAGACTCAACAAAATACTTATTTCTAAAAAACCAAAACCAATCATTCACTTCTTTAATAGAACACCACCCATCACATTAAAACCATAAAAACATTTCCCACACACCTTAACACATTTAGAAAGTTAAGATATCTCCGAACCAAACACACAAAACCATATTCTCAACCAAAAGTACCATAATAATTCCATATAGGCCATTCCTTTCATAAAATACTTTATATCACTTAAAAGGAAAAGGAAATTTTAAAACAAGCATCCTGTGTGTCTTAAACCTAATCATTTCCAACAAGTCAGATTAGGAAAAAAATAATAAATTAAATCAGCATAAAATCATCATTTACATCTATTCATGTTTATTTTATAGGAGTGAATTACTATTACAAAGTAGTTGAGAACATGAAAGTCCCAATGGATCAATTGAACAATGAATCATTGAAAACACCAACTTCAAGCCACATCTGGAAAGAGTAAAAATACATAGAGGGAGAGATCGTGACATCACATACCAACTGAATACCCTAAATAATTTGGATAATGGAAAAAATTATACCCCGAACAATTGGGTTTGGACAAAAAATGAGGAAACCCCCCAAATGGGAAGGAAAACGCATCGATGAAGGGATTCGTCTCTGTCGAAGGAGATCTGAATGCTGGGGAGGTTGGTTAGAGAAGGTACATGCACTAAGAAGGATATTTGAAAAGGGGGGAACACTGGGGGGTCAGTCGTAGAGAGGGGGCATCATTAAAGGGGAAGGAGGAGGTTCCATTGTTGATATTGTTTCCGTACAGGGGTGTAGACAATAGAGAGGGTGATGGGGGGGAGGTTGACCGATGTTCCAGTTAAGGTGGGGAGGGTCTCCATCCGCATTGGTCGTGTGTGTGCACATGGAGGTAATCCGGAGGGGTCACGACCCATGCTAGGGTTTCACAATATATTTTTTTATTCTTATTTTTGTTGTTCTATAAAATAACTATACTAATATTAATAACTATATTTATAATTATAATAATACCTATAATAGTTGTAATAAAAATAATAATAATTATTAGTATAATAAAAAAATAATTTTTATTCATTTCATTAAAAATAAGAATGATATTAATAATAATTGAAAAATAATTTTATTCATAACAGTTGTTAATAATAAAATAATTTATTCCCACACTATAATGTTATTATTTTTATGACTTAAATATTTACATTATTTGATTCTCAAAATTTGGTATTATTTTTAGTGATGGGAAACCACACGACCACCAAAATTGACCGCACAATTACTGCCAACCGTGTGGTGCCCATGCATCAGTCTGAAACCCACCAAAATCACCAAAACTCAGAAAATTTATGTTTGGATCTATAATTCAACAAATAACAACGATTCAACATTAAAAAATAATTAAAAATAAAAACACCCATGTTCATGGTTTGAAACTACATCAAAAAATATCTATATTAATCTAGATCCAATTAATGTGAAAATATTTCCCCTTTTGGAGAAGTGAACAATTGTGAAGGAGGAAAACATATGTAGAACATCACACCAGGGATTGGATTTGAAAAAAATAAAACATCCAGAATAGAGTGAAGGTGAAAAAAAGTTCCTGGATCACCCATGGTTTTATGGGGTGGAAGGGATGTAATAAAATAAGGCAGAGAATCAATAATATAAAAAACAAAAAACCACTAGGAATGAGGATTAGATTCTATGTAACCCTTTCAAATATTTTATATATGAATTAATAAGATATACTGATAATAAAATCCTCAGGGTTTAATATTTAATCATAGTTTATTTTCTCATGAATTGAAAAGTTAACAATACATGTAACCCATTAAATCCCTACCATGGTTCATGACATCTGATTGTGAATTCAAACATCATGTAATAAGTTTATGATGTGTAAAAATTCAATGAATAGTTTTTAGGTTAGTTTACCCATATAGGATTCAAAAAACTCCAAACCATTATAAACCATGTAAAACTAGCTTAAATAATTTAACACAATAAATCCATGCTCCGTTAACTCAAGCTATCATAAATCCAAAAACAATAGATTATTATCCCCAACAAATGGCTTGTTGTCTTCAAACAAGACTCATCCACCATGGTCCAATGAGAATCTAAAATATGGACGTACTTGGAAAAAGATGTGATCTTATATCCTCCCCACCAAATTAAATATCATCCCTGAGATGCTCCATGAATCAATGTGGTGTCTTAGTGAACATGTATAGACACTATGATGGAATATAAAAGATCCTATAACATGTCTCCTATAAAACAAACCCCTACTTCAAATGCACTAAAACAGTAGGTATGGTCCTCCCCTAAAGATACCTCTCCTTACAGTCTGCAATTTCATTCAAATATTACTCAAATGATGCATTAACACATAGCTTGATGTCCTTTAGTTATATATCATGAAAAGTTTTAGGAATCAATCTCCACTATTGTGATACGTGAAACACATTGATCATGGAATTTCTGTGATTTTGAAGCGATAACATGTATGGTACTTGAATGACCATAAACGCTACCTCAAATGGCCTGAAAACCCGAGGTTCTATAATTCCAAACTTCTTAATACAATATTTCCCTATATTTGGTGATATGATAAAATATATATAACATACATTGTACACCAAATTTCAAATTTTATGGTCATTAAATGATTTATTTCTACTTTTTATTGGTCATCGAACAAAAGAAAAAAAACTAAAACTTTTAATTTGTCTCAAACATGAGACTAGACCAAAAAAACTATGAATTATTTACATCCAACCAAATAATTTGAAAATGGGATGATATTCTATATAGAGTATCAGATGAATCCATCTAGATTTTTTCATCGAATCCATTATTATATGAAAAATCCAGTTGTGTTATATGTTTCTCTGATGAAACAATAAAATCCAATACATAACCTCATAACATATCCTTCAAAACCTGAATTGTCCACTTATATTGACCATTAGTATCAGGAAGATGGGGTGTTATTGAAAAAACCTGTAATCCTAGAGCCTTGTAAATATCATTCTTGGGCTACAATGAGAAATTAGGATATATATCATATATGAAACTCCTCACTAAAATATGAAAATGAACTATCTCATGCACATAAATACTACATAGATTATCGTCTATAATGGGTTGCCTGATAGTTATGAAGTGATATACCTTTTTTTAATAAATCCATGATCAACCATACTGCATCATTTTTATTAGGTGTCCTAAGAAATCCTATCACAAAATCCATATTGACACTATCCCATTTTCAATATGTAATGGGAAAATGCTTCAACACCCATACATTATTCGATTCTATTCCTTCACCTATTGATAATTGAAACATATATTCATAAATAATGATACAACCTTCATCATTCTTAACCATTTTTACTACAAATAATGATCATGATACATAATTTTAACCCCAAGATGCACCACCCATCTAAAATCATTAAACACTTTCATTATCTCCTCGCACAAGTCATAGGAACACATAGTAGACAATAGTGAATGTTAGAATTTCTAATGTGAAGATACTAACCAAATGGTGTCTCCCCACCATATAAGTTGTTTCTTAGAAAAAATAAATCTTGATAAGATAAATTCATAGTCTTGAAAAGGTCCAATACCATTGGTAGAATAGATACAAATTCCATAACTAATCTTCTATGGTAATTTTAAACATCTACATTTAGGTCTATGAAGATATCCACAATCCACCACTCATCATAAGACCCCCTACCGACCTCTATCTACATATTCTAGTTCAAATCATCAATAATGAAATTTCCCTAGCTCGTGGTATAAGTCATTTTAAAGTCAAAATATTAAGGATACTAAACCTACCCCTTTACCTTTTTTTTATTTCATGATGATAAAATATATAACAAAGGCTATAGCAGTGTATGTAAACATCAACTCATTCACCCAAATACTAATGTCTCAAAAACACATCGCATGAACCACTACTGCTAACCCTAGATCATGATTAAGATAATTACTCACATGTAATCACGAATCACGGGAACTATAAGAAAACACCTAATTGGCATACATTATAACTACTCAGATTCCATCTAAGGATGCATCATAGTAAATTCAATATAATTTTCATGGAATGGTTATGATGAGGATGAGAATTGATTCCATCCTTATATTCATCACAAGAAAATATATCTCACCAACATCTGACAAAAATACCTCACTCCCTTCTTTGTCAGCCTTGAACTCCATGATTCCAGATGGGAGAAGTCCTAGATAAAATGATGATAATAACCAACTAATCATGTAATGCACCGAATCAAAATTAAATTATTAAGACACTCCTAAGATACCAATACCAAAACCTTCTTAGGGCACACTAATTTTCCATGTTCTGAGATTACATGTCCCGTGAAATGAAATTCATCAATCATGAAATGGAATTTGGATATCAAGACATTAATTTGATTCTCTATCAATGTACTCAAGAATATTCCAATATTTATGGAATAAATATATGTTAACTAGTAGTACACTAATATCCATTAAAAACTCCACAAATTAATCCAAAAAGGTATGAAAGTTCTAATACATCGTGTCCATGAATTTCAATTGATCATTTTCTAACCAAAATGCCATCTCTATGAATTTATACTGGCATTAAATACACCTAATATCATTTTGAGGTGTTCCCGATGGTCCGACCCTCAATTTGTGGTATTTAGATCTCAATTAACTTCTATAGAATATTGTAGAATCTCTCAAATAAACAATGTGATTCTTGATTCACATAATATGACACATGTTCATTACCTACATTTGGTTCAATGTTTGATAATTAACACATATGTACAATGTACCAAAATCCTTGGAAAAATGAACTTGAGAAACCCATAGAGATATAGTAGGCCACATGAAATGGTTATCTTCCAAATCATGAAACCAAACTATCATCACTAAATACCTGTTAATTTAATTCTATATGGTGGAAAAAAATTAAATCTTATCCCAAAAATATCTCAATAATGCACTCAATATCACGTTTGGGAAGTAATTCATATAAATCATAGAAAAAGCATCCTTGAAATGTTCTTCAACTGTAGGAAAACCATCCCACAATATTTTACCATTATCTAGAACATCACGTGCTATTTGAGCTGCACAAAATTCCAATCTACATAGAATTTATAATGTTCTAATCCGAGCGCCCCTTAAACAGTGCCCCAAGCTAGTGGGTCACCTAGCCTTAAGTGCCCATCTTCATACGCCAGAGGCTGCTGACAAGCATTGATAGTACATTGTGGTACATTTGGATGATTATACCATCATATTAGAGTAGCATAACAATAATAACTAAGAAATAGATAATAGATAAAATATATTATAATAGATTGAATAATTGTAACAAGTATAATAATCAACTACATAAGCATAAAAAAACAAAGAACCATAATAATAATCTAATAAAACAATGCCTACCCATCTACAAAATGATGTCATAGAAAAATAATATATAAAATGGGAAACATGGGATTCAGATACCACGAATATACAACATACTATACATAAATCAAAAAATTAAAAAATAAAACTTCACTAGTATCATTATCATATGATTGTTCCTCTAATCCCATGGTACAGGATATCAGCTAAATTGATCAAGAATCCATGGAAAGGTGCTTTCCCTTGTCTACAATATCATGCAAAATGTATACTCAAGTACTAAGGGTGGAATGAGTACCGTGTGATATAAACAATGTAGGCCACTACCAATTGTGTCTAGAAAAATCAAATCAGTGTACATATAAAATAAATTTGCTGGATAATGAATAATGAACCATGATGAAAATGTAAATACTAGTTATCTCAGGTTTCCATAGGAAACCTGGTCATGTCTACCTACTTCGGCATACACTGGAATGAGTCTCTTCAGGATACCATATATAAAAAATTATATATATATATATATGAAATATATATACATGTTTAAAATCTATATACATGTTTAAATTTAATGGAATATACATGTACAATAGGGGTTAGTAGGACCTGATTCCTAACTCAGGAATCCATAACAAGTCTAATAATCCTTATCCAATTTCAAGGGTATAGGACCTGAATGTCATATGATTGAGAGGCATCATGCCCGTCACTCGAGATAGTTGGGTGAGTCATCATTCCCAACACCTAATAAAAGATATTGTGGAACACTATTCCCATAATATAAATATATATAAATTATTTGATATGCCTTTCCCTTCATTTAATGTTAGTGTACAGGAAACACCATGCTCAATAGAACCCTTAACCACTATTCACTGAACAAATACCATATGCTAATAATAATAATTATAATAAAAAGGGTTTACCACTATGAATTTAATCAATATTTCCAAACCATTCATTGGAGTGATGATTATGCAATCCATAAAAATAAAATGGTCAAACACTTGGTGTCGCCTTACCAACCATTACTAATTAATTATATTTAGCCATTTGATTTTAATGAAAATAAAATACATTCCATGGTTACGAAAAACAATTATAAATTGTATTTATCATTTAAAAAAGTTAAAAATGGGGAATTACCTTAGCACAATAAAATGGGGGGATAACAATGTGGTAAAAAATCTCTAATAATATAATACGGTTCTATAATAGTATCTAAATAATGTAAAAAATTAATTACAAAGGTAGAAGAATTTGAAAACACACATAATGAATGATGGAATGTTGAACATTTGATGAACTATTAAAACAACTAATATTTTTGGTAATATTTTTAGACCACCTACCATTTTTCAATGAAAAAAACTTCTCTATTGTCACCCATTGATTTAATGAATGTGAGACATTACAAAAATAGAAGAATTCCATGTGGAAAATGATCTTACACAAAATTTTAGAAATAGTTGGTAATATAAACATTAATAGGATATATGAGGATTATAGATCAATCCATTGTAGATATAATGCAAATGATGTTGAATGAATTGGATATTTGACCTGAGAGTTATCAAAATCTTATGTAGATGATAAGGTATATTTCACTTAGGTAGGGGGGTTTCACTTTTAAAAGAGGTGGAAAAAAGAATAGATTAGTTCAAAACATTTTAGGGGAGAATAATAAATTTCCCATAAAAATGTGTCTCATGGTTTGTCGAGATGATTGGACAAAAAAGGCAACAACCATGCACCGACCACTTTCCAACAACAACTGTCTCATTGTATAGGAACAAGGTTTTACTAAATGTGAACAAGCTATTCGAAAATAAAATTTCTTATGTATGATATGTTATTTGCAACCTTGAATCTCTAATCTAACAGACCTAGAAAAACACAGTGGATTTTTTTGAGTATCCAGTTCCCCATAGAGTTTTGTCACATGGTTAGCACTAATCATTCATTAACTGTGCGAATTAATTTATCTCTCATTTTTTAGAAACATGGTGTCTGAACCAGCCCCAAATTCTATGGATACCATCCATAATCACAAGGGAACATTTACCATGAGAAAATAAATAATTAGTCTAAAAATGATATCTTTATCTTTGTGAAATGTTCAGTTGTTACATCTCCCTTACCCAAAGAAACTTGTCCTTGAGTTCGAATTTCGACGGAAAAGAGGGATAATCTGATAAAATATCTAGACACTAAGAATTTACATTATCCTCATCCTCTGAGGTCTCATACTATTCTTGGTCATGCTTCTGTACCATCCTTATTAGCGAAAT
Source organism: Viscum album (assembly GCA_963277665.1). Classification (NCBI taxonomy): domain Eukaryota; kingdom Viridiplantae; phylum Streptophyta; class Magnoliopsida; order Santalales; family Viscaceae; genus Viscum; species Viscum album. Next base: position 728,897,299 of record OY728143.1, on the reverse strand, counting down.
ATCCTACACAGATGTGCCTTCACACTCTAATATATTATGCGCACTGGGAACTTTTCAAATGAAGCATCCACAAATAACTAAACATCATCCAGTAGTACAATTTTTTAATGTATTTTTTATACCAGATACCAGAGAAATAAGAGAGACATTGATCAGAGACTAGTATATTTAAGGAAGTGTTATCCAATAATCCACAAGTATGATTCATTCCAAAACCTCAATGGCTCTAATGAATATATTCATAATCTTACCATCCCTTTGAATCCGTTAATGGAAAAACATAGGAGAAACCGTCTAGATAGCATAATACCTAACCTCAAACTTTCTAGATCTTTTATAAAAGTTGTAATATGGCTTCTCCCAGGTCTGAGATGTCAAAATACACTTCATAGTCTAAAAACCCTTGAATAATTTCTCCTGAAAAAGATGTCTTCTATGAAAATATGACTCTCTTTCCTTTATCTTTCATATAGGTGAAAAATATGTCTTTATATATAAGGCATCATAATGGGAAATCTCTGTGGTATCCTAAAAGTTATTATTGTAATCAAAATCAACTACAAGTATGTGTTTCTCCCAATAACCACTAAAGTCAAGGGGATATGCACAGAGCACGTTCTCCAGCACTGGAATGAAGAACTCTTTTTTTTTCCAAAATTATGTGGGTGATAGGCCATTCATATAAGCAACTAGTAATGCAAGGACTAATCAAACCCTTTAATAAAACTAGACATGAAGTGATCTACTTTATCAGAAATGATATTCCATTATGGTCTATGAATTCATACGACCTACACGAGGTATAACATCCATATATCATATAGTAATGATGTCTCCAATAGTGGTAACATATTTTCTCAGTTCATCAATGTATCAAAAACTACTCAAATAGTTTCATTTCCTCGAGGTGATCTTGGGAAAACTATTGTTAATTAAATAGATATGTCATCCCATTCGACTGAGGAATGGAAAATGGCTACAAAATGTTTCCCATCCACTGATGCTACATTTTGACCTACAGAAAGGTGGAACACTGTGTGATAATATCTTCTATCACCGATTACATATTAGGAAACCAATAGTTTTTATTTAAATTATAATTAATCATGGTGAACCCTAAATGTACTAATGAAAAGGAAAAATGAGATTTAGACATAAACTACTCTCAGAAGCTAGTTGGGATGTAGACACACCCACATATGCATAATGTCTCATCCTCAACCGTGATCTGACCTGGTGATGTATCATAATTGTCAGACACTCCCTTTAGACTAAGCGACTAGTATCTAATGGAATCATCATTCATACAAATTCTTGAAGGGTAGAGGTCACTACAATGCTAACAGGACTATCTTCACACGATTCTCTTGAACCACAACATGAATGACTAAGAATATAGAAATGAACTTCCACTCACCATTTTCCTCTAAAAGTGCATGTTTTTTAGTCATCCAAATGAAAGAATAAACTTTTTTCATCTATACAGGCTCAATTTAAAGGAGTTTAGTTATTCAATCCATCTACACTATAAGAGATTTAGATAACATCGTGTAAATATATACATGATGCTTTTGTTATCATTAAATTAAAAAGTGTACCCCAATCAAATTATGCCTCCAAAAACATATATCATGCATAACAATCTATCTCAATGTCATTTTTCAGAGATTTTTTCTTCTGAGGCCTCAACCAACGAGACCCATACACAACAACTCACTCCTCCTACATCAAAACTAGCCCAATCCTAACATGGGAAGTGTTATAGTAAAATGTAAATATTCTAGATAGCTTAAAAACTGTCAAAATTAGTACTAATGTCATCATTCCCATCAAATCCTCAAAGGTTGTTTCATAATCTTATGACCATATGAATTTCCAACCCTTTTTAACCAATCCCCTAAGAGGTTGTTCCAGGTTCTATAAATACTAGATTAAGTGTATTTAATACTATGATATCCCCTTGAAACAACAAATATCAAAAACATTATTGGGGTTCTATCAAGAATATGGAACTATCACCTTCCTTGGTTCTACATATACTACTTCCTTTGAGCTGATATTACATTGGACATTGACTTTGTGGATACAAAATTTGTATTTGGTGATCTTCATGTGATGTTGGTTCTCTATCAGCGTGTTAATAATGGTCTAAAGATGTTGAGCGTCATCGAGATGGTAATGATAATATAGTAATATGTCATACACAATGACTACAAGAAATGAATCTAAGGACTGGTGGAGACACTGATTAATCAAAACCATGAAAATGGTGGGTGTGATTATGATACTGTATACCATAACCATGTACTCATAAGTTAAATATATACTCTAAAAATTTGTGTGAGGTATGTTATAATATCTAACACAGACTTAGTGATATCCCACCTCAAATCATTCTTGGATAACATCATATCTCATCGAATATGTAAAAAAGTTATATATTGTAGGTAGTGGAAATCAATTCGTAACTATAAGTTGGTTCAAGTGGCATTAATCTACATAATTCATGATGATACCTTCTGAATTATTGTAAATAAGAACCATAGAAAACCAAGGAAAATTGTTGGGGCATATAAAACCTGTAGTCATAGGGTCTTAAAACTATTTCTTGTACTCTAGAAGCTCTATATGTTTCAACCTATAATGATGAATGGACCCTGGTGTCACTCTTAGAAATAACTGAATATTTAATTCCACATCTCTCACTGGAGGTAGTCAAAAAAGTTATAATGGAAAATATCCCTAAAATGATCCACCATGGGAGGGAAAACTCTATTTCATAAAACATGATCATCAATGAAAAGACTAGAAATCCCAGTGGTCTCTCTACATAGCCATTGATGGTTAGGTTCTTCTTAAGACCCATTAGAAACCCATTCTCCTTTGTTATCATATCTACTGACCACTTCTATGGTGAACATCACCCTCTGAAGATAAAAATCAATATCGTCTCGATAGAGAACTAACTAGTCTATTCTATTAATTACATCAAACATTGTAAAATTGGGGATGAAGAGATTCCATATGGAAATATATCCACCAATATGAAGGGTGAAATCCATAAGATGGATAAAAATCTTAAAATAGATACCTAATGAGGTATCACTTATCATAATAAAATAAAAGAACTATATTTTTTGTATATACTTTATATAATTACCAGAAATATAATTGAGTATGCTTCACATTGTTCAGATAAAGAAATTATTAATGTGGATGATACTGTAATCTAACAACTAATACTAGAAGGAAAACTGCTATACTCATCTAGAATAGGATGTAATCCATGAAACTGGCTCATACTATGTACTCTAGTCACATCATTACAACCCAATGCTATCCCATTGTACAAGCATCATGAATCCTGATTATGATCCCCTACACCTAGAACATAACCTAGGCACATGAAGCGGGTGGTATTACTACTACCATCCAACGTATATACTGTTGTCCCTATCTTGAGTGCAAGGATTATACATAACCTCTCTACATTGTTTTTTATGTAAAATTTTTTCAAAAGCACCAGATATGCCCCATCCCACCAAAACCAATGCACGCAAATATATCTCATATTAACTGGGGTTCCATGTGTCCATGTTTCCAAATCTGGTGACATGGGAGGATGTTATCGGTATAATTTTTTCAATATCCACTACCCCCATAAGAAACCTCATAGAGACAATTCCTTCAACTACTAGAACAACATTTATGTTTGGTTCCTTAACCACCTGAGCTCGCATCATCAGTTTCCCAAAAATTCTATTATGTAATGAGGTCACAAATGACTATCTCAAAAATCACCATCAACTAAAACTAATTTTCCAATTATCAAATGAAGTATACCATCCCATCCTTGAATCGGCTTGTATTTATGATATAATCCCCATCTAGAGTAATTTTAATTCCATTAATCTTAGTAAAATTTGAATAATATTCAATTACATACATGGAACCCTTCTACATGTTAATAAACAACCTTGTTTGGTCAGCATTCATTTTATGTAGAAAGATACAATCATATATGTCCATATATAAATTCCACCATACAATATCTTGATTTTTGTATTCCTAGGTGATGACATCCCACCATCTCTTGGAAAACATGCTAGTCATATTAGAAGAGATACTGAACCTATGATATGTAGGTGTCTCCAGATGCTCAAAAACTGAAATCATGGACTCTATCGATGAATCTATATCATTAAATCCACCATACCCTGAAATGATGGGATGCTATTTTGGATGAAAATATTACGTCAAATCTTCCACAGTCAGGGTAGGTCGAGCAAACCCTTCCATATACTACATCATACGAATGATACGATCTCCACATTAGGAGTTAGATACCATGTCAGGAATATTAAGTTGTTCCATTAGTGGCACTATAGAAGATATCACTAGTGACTTAGGTCCCACTAACAGAGATGCATGGTTTTCACCACCATCTTGGAATCCAAATTCAGGATATCATGGTGAAATTAATATACAATTCCAAATTCAAGCCTCATAAAATAATGTATTTTCCGAAAATATTATAGATAAACAGTTAGGAAAAGAATATATCATAACTACATACAATATCTCACCTCTCTACCTAAAATAAAATCTAGTTTTAGGAGGTTATAGAATATAATAATAGGGAATAACAAACATAAAATACACCCTCTATCTTCTTACTACTAAGGGTGAGTTTGGGTTTTTGTATTTTATCACAGAAGAGGTTCTATTATATGTACTGTAAATTAAATACTATAGAAAAAAACCATTAATTTGAAATTTACATACCCTTTTAGTGTTAACCATGTCATTAAAAAACATCATGTCATTTAATTTCATGCATTTATATATATATATATATCATATTCCATTTAATTGTTTAACCATTACTAATTTGTAAAAGTCCCACTCCTTATAAATTCAAATTAGCATGATATTAACTATAAGTGAATCTTTATATCCAATATTAGGATGTATCATACCATTTTTAATCATTTTATTACATGAATAAGTATTCAGGTTTTATAGAATTAACTATTTCCAAAATCACCTTTGTAATTCAAGCAATCTAAGCAACTACCATTGTTTCGGTTCAAGGTGCCAATAGGTGAAGAACCCAAATTTTTGTATAATTGGAAAAATAATGTGTCAACATAAATCAATGTGGGAAAAACATTTAAATTTATGAAGGAAAATTAATAAACCCCATAATTTTATCATTCAAAAGCGTTAGAAGAAATCAATATATATGAATCAAGGAACTAAACTATATTTTGTAGGGAAATGCTTTCATAAAGTAAATACAGGCATGGAAAATGCAAGGTATATCCATCCAAAAATTCCTATAATGATGAAAGAAATTTTTTATCCTTATTATATTACGAAAAGGGAAAAATTCAGAATCCAAATATTTATATCAATAATAATAACATCCCAAAAGTTGGCAACACTATATGGTTAAATTATATCAACTTCAACAAGCGTATTCCAATAACATCAATAAAACATCCCATGAAATTTTTTCCCCCTGTATATGGGTTCGCTAATCCTATGAACATGAACATTATAAAATTCCATTATATCCTTGTATCCTGACTAATAGAAAAATTGTAATAAAAACATTAAAAGTGGCTCTAATACCCATTTGTAACATCCAGAATAGGGAGCTCCATAACTAGTGCCCCGAGTTGGTGGGTCACATGGCCTCAAGATTGTTTGCCCATATTCTAGAGGCCCCTGACTAATAAGGATGGTCCATGGTAGAATGGTGGGGATAATATATGCTCATATCATAGTAGCACAATAATAATAATAATAAATAGATAATAGCATAATCAGAATATAACATATGATGCATCATAAAAAAGTATTGTAATCAACTGAATAAGAATAAACAACTAAGAAAATTTGATAATAATCAAAACCACATTAGATGATTCATCTAAAAAATGGTGTCTTGGCATGATATTTTTCAAAGAGAAGATAGAGGGCATACATTCAACACATATGCACAACATGATATAAAAGGACTAAAAGACATATCTAATAGAATTGTGAGCATATCCTCAAAACTCGATACCCATGCTCCATGGTATAATCTAATGAGACCAATCATATATAGTAATAATCTTTCCCATATCCACACATATAAGAATAAATTCTACTCCAGTGCTAAGGGATTCTTGATTAGGGTGTGAGATATACTGAGTAGGCCACCTTCCACAGTGTCTATAAAAATACATTCATCATACATAGCATAGTAGTGCACTAGGTAAGGAATAATAAACCATTCTAAAAAAATAAATACTTGTCACCTTAGGTACCAGTAGGACACCTGGCCAACTCTTCCTTCTTTAACATAGGGAAAAAATGAGTATGATCGGTTTACCATTTATAAATAATCATATATATCTATATGTAATATGTATACACATATATAAATTCTTTGCATTATATCATTTAGAGGTATAAAAATGTATACTAAGTTATAACTAGAAATTGGGTTTAACCGAGGCATCCATAACTAGTCTAATTATCCAATGGATCAGGCATGGGTATAATCCATGATTATCATATGAAAATGGTATATCATGCATATCACTCATGATAGTGGGGTGAGTCATTATTCCCAACACCCAGTTTAGGGGAATGTGTAACTTCATTCCAATCATCCTATTAGTGAGAAATGGTGTGAGACATGATTCCCATCACCCTACATAGTGGAGTTTAAAATTACATGGTTAAGATAACCCTTAAACATTGTTCACCAAACAATAACCATGGTCAAATAATAAAAATAACCACAAGAGATTACCTCATTATAGTTAATTAGTATTCTCAATCTATTTATGGGAGTCATGATTATATATTCCATATAACTGTAATAATGAAACACTTGGTATGGCCATTCCACTAATTAGAATTTAATTTAATCAGTCCATTTTATTTAAAAGCAAGTCCAATGAATTCTATTTTCATAAAAGACACATAGATAGTGTTTTTATCTTTTAAACACATAAATAAATTTGGTAAGTCAGTTTATCAGTCTCAAATGGGTGAAAAAATAAATTATGGAACCACTTATAATTTAATACGAGTCTCTAGAAGTAGTTAAAAAGCACACAAATAATTACAACAGTAATGAAATTTTGATGAAAATAACAAAGAAGAATATAATAATTCACAAGGATTGAAAAATGTCCAAATATAAGGAATGTGAGCTCAGACCCAAATATAATAAGACATGTGATGATGAACTATAATAAAAAGAAAAGAGATTTAGGAGGAGAGCATTGAAGTTAAAATTCTTCTAAAGGTGATGGAATCAAAGATCTGATGTGGGATTTATAAAAAACATAGAATAGGATAAGGGTGATATCATAAAGACGAGCGGGTGTTTCATGCCTTTAGAGGGAGGAAGAAAATCATTGGAGGGTTTAAAAACATTTTAGTGGAAGAATAATAAATTACCAAAAAAATTGGTTGCATGGTTTGGCCATATGGTTGGCCATGCAGTACACCAACCATGAGCCATCAACTTCCAAATAACCCCACTCACACTTGTTAGGTGCATGCTTTGACTATTCATTTTCAAGCCTTATGAAAATCTAATATCTAATGTCTGGGGCATTTTTAATGGTAATTTCATCTTTATTAAATGGTTGTAGACAAACATTGTGGCCTATACCATGAAATAACCCCCCCCCCTTTTGAGTCACATGGTTAGCAGGAAAAATATGATAACCATGCATCTCAGGTTTTCCCTCCATTTATTAGAACTATTGGATTTAATGAAGATCGAAACACACTTGAGACCATCCTTTAATGAGATTTAATGTATACTAAGTGAAAAATAATAATTAATCTTGGAAAATATTATTCATTATTTCCTTAAAAAGTTGGACCATTAATGATTTCTCATCCATGAGTAGCCAGAATATCTCACTCACCCTTTTGAGAATTACTACCTCGTTCTATAGATAAAATGGTAACTCTGCTCCAATAAAATTAAATATTATTTTTCTATATAACTAAAAAATACATAACATGAATGAAATGAAAAAAACATTATTTCCAGCACAAACGGTTCCCAAAATTATTAGTAACCACAATCTCTATAGAAAATGTCTTGAAACATTTGATATTCTCTAACCTCACTCCCATTGGTATGTCACTGCTCAAAACCCCTTCCATATTTTCATATCAATGATGAAAACATTTTTGAAAAGTGAAAATAAAATGGAATTTGATACTCCTATATCACCCAAAACACCTGAAAGTGTTGATGATAAAATAATTGTACCTCTAAAAGTAGAATGTCATTTTCCAAAATAGCCTACGTAGTATTCATAACATTTAGATGACCCGTACCTCTACTCTAGACTCCAAATTTACTCCCTGATCCATTCTCTATGTAGGATACTTTCATTCTTGTACTTGTGTAGCACGTCCTTTACCCTGACCCAAATGCCCCATGGAACTCTATATACTTGTATTATGAGTAGTTGATGAGTCCATCACAAACTATGGTACCTATCCTAATCCCCTTCCACCACTCTTTCATAAAATGGTAAATGAAATATTATGAAGATGGACCATCATTCTGAAATAATGGCACTCCAAATTTGGGGTACGAACACCAAGGCATCTTATGGCCCAACTTACTACACTATCACTACCACAAAACATGGTTCAAAGATGGATTATTTTTACCTAGACTTCTATATCCACTATTTAATTGTTGAATTATGTTATAGATAATTGTTTTTCTATTAGAAAATCACTCCTTTGTTCATCATACTAACACATACTGGCAACTGCTTGGGGCCTCTTCCATATTCCTTTTCATGATGATTACTTGATTCTTCTTATCTAAAATTCTTATAAGGTAAAAAGGATAACATGTGACCTGATATCATAGTGATTTCATTCATGAAATCTCTTCAACATGAAGATATCATCAAAAGATAAATATGTCACAATATTATACGGGTTATTGAATCATTTATTGTAGTCAATCACTAAAATCCCCTCCTATAAGAGATGCGTATACTTGCAAGCCTTCACATCCCATGACATATCTAGATAGAAGATTCTCCATAACATTGACTGAATTTCCTTCTAAAATAACTCTTAATACTAGATATATTTCTCTATAATATACCACAAATTCATTGTAGATATACATATCATATATGAATCAGGCTTCAACAATCTACTTACAAGTGTCTCAAGGTGCATAATGGTCATTTTGACTGACATAGTCTGTAAGTCAACTACCTCGGGGCCTCCCCTCCCAAGTGTATATTAAAAGATGCTAAAAATTTCGCTCTATCGTCAAATAATACATTGATGGAACAATGTGAATTTTATCACTTTCCATATATCACATGACCCTAAAAAGTCTATCAAAAATCTATATATCCATCTGATCCTCGAGAGATACATGAATCTCTATATCAGCTATATTAAAATAGTGCATACTTCCACTCTCGGAACACTCTACTCGAGGATATGTGGAATAATTTTATATTGATTGAAATTTCTCAATAAAGAACACTGTCGGAAAAAAAAATAAAACCTAAATAGGTTAAATCAACAACAAAACACTAATTCTTGTCTCTCTAAACATGCATTTTAATAGTTTTATCATGAAATATAATTTCATTTAATTTTCATTCATCATGTATAATAGATATCCCATTTCCCAGTTTATTTTGGAGACTATTTAAAAAATGTAGTTAATTCAACCTATTATTACCAATGTATATCAATATTTATCATAATGTTTTTATTATGGTGCATGAGTAATTCTTTTATGTGATACCTGTTCACGAGTAAAAATATAAAGAAATAATATCAACACACAAAATTTAAATTAGACAATGTGAAGTAACATCCACCCTAACATGAAAACATAATGAACACCAATCCCATCCTCGAGCACTAATATTTTCACCCATACATGGGTTAACTACACCCATGAAAAAGCTCATTTTTATATCCCTACACATCTTAGTCTCTTTTTTACCTTTCTCAAATACTAATGAACCCAAAATGAAACCCCAATCCCCTAATTCAACTTTGAGGCATTCCCTTATATGGAAGTCTCATTTATGGAAATAAAGTGTTGGTAACTAGACTTCAAGGGAACCTCATAGTATTCCATAGGATGCTGACTAGAAGTGGGTGTACTATAACTATAGTGCGGATGATATACCCTCTTCAATAGATTCAAAAAACAATTGAATAATAATATATTAATATAATTATAGTAAGAAGGAACATAAGAATCTATAAAACCTACAACATGAATTTAAATGAAAGAGACAAATAATACAATATTAAATAACCATGTAATGGAAGGATGTGATTTGTCTAAATCCAAAACAGAAAATAATGCAAATAAATGAACTATATGACACAATATAAACTCAAAATACCATAGTCCTGAACCCATGTCAGTCCCACCTCCAAAATCTTGTCGATCTTGCAATTAACAATCAGCAACAAGGTCCCTCACACATATCCAAACATATATCCATGAAATTTTCTCTAGAACTAAACAGCGGCCCAAGTATGGGGTTAGTAAAACATAGTATTTCAACACCACCGTGTGAAATCATAACAAATATAATGATAAGTGAATTCTATAATGTAATAAACAAGTGTATTAATTATCTGTTTTTTACATAACAAAATTCGAAAGGCTTCAACAGCATATTGGAGTATATATGGGCATGTTTCCATGGAATTCATACCAAAAAATTTATATCCATTGAAAAATAACACAAATCAACGAAAAGACCACTATATAATCATTACATCATTGGGATGGATGGAGCTCACTAAATATAAGAATTATTACATGGGACTCGGCTGAGCCTTCCCAATATAAGCATCACAACATGAGACTGGGTCGAGCATGCTCAATATAAGCATTAAGACATGGGATTAGTTTGAGCACACTCAATATAAGCATTACAACATGGGACATCCTAGATCCTTATAAATATAATTATTACAAATATACACTAGACCGTGCCCTCTTAGTATAATCATTATAGCATGAATATCACCAGGTTATAACAATAAGGATTTCACAATATGTCATGATAAGGAAAAATTGTTAATTAGGAAAATTACCAATTTCTATTCAATTATACTGCCATTTATATCTCAATTGATCAAAAATAACACCAATAATAAACAGAAAATTACCTCGAGATTCTATAAAAATAAATTGCATAAAGTCTCATGTCATTCTAAACATACATTAAACAATTATCAATGTTCTTATTATTCAAAGGTCTCCTCAACCAATGGGTACCCATAAGCCTTTTAATGTCAATAGTTGAACCCAATGGAATCTTAATAATGTTTAAATCCATGATTTAAATTTTATCATAGATTAAATTATTTATGCCTAAAATTACATTAGAAAAATCCACAATACTCCATATAATTAACAATTAATTATAACATACGCTTAGGTTTATACACCTACTATTATATGGCTATTAAGAAACCCAAAAATTGTGTAACACCAATAGATAAAAGGAAATGAGGATCAATTAAAGTGTTTTATATAACAAAATTCTACTATAAAATAGATCCAAATTGGGTAAAAAAATATCTAATGGAATTGATAAAAATGGATAGAGTGGAAAATCAAAGAAAAAGAACCCACCAAGGATCAGATGTGGAAATAGAACATATTTAATGGAATAAATGGACCCAAATCCCATAGATCACTATATTATTAAAGATAAGGATGATCTATACAACACAAATGAGAAGAATCAGTCACACGACAGAATTAAAACCATCGGGGGTGAGACATAAATATTGTGTAACACTTTCTAGTCATGTATTTATCAATTAAATAGATAACCTAAATATTGTATCATGTTTTGTTAAATATTTAACCCAAATCAACAATTTCACATCATGAATGGATTACATTACCTGTAACTACTCCATTCCCTACATTGGTTCATGACATTTTCATGTGAATTTACATGTTGGGTAAAATGTTCATGATATTTAAATGTCTAGTGGGATGTTCATATAATAGTTTATACATTCTAGCTCCATAAACCTATAACAATTTTCAAACCATGGAAAACCCTCATAAACCCATCTATCAAATTATTATCCAAAATCCGTTATTTAAAAAAAAATTGATGCTTTGAAGTGTAGTTCATTTTATTGGAGAAAGGATCTCTATATATAAACAAGACTCAACTAACAATGACTGATGAAATACATAAAAAGGGAAATACCTAAAATAATATGGGATTTATCACTGGGTAACATGTCTAACCATATTATTGTAAACAAATATTAGTGTTATTGTTTAGTGGATTTTATTTTGTATATTAGAAACTCTAAAATTTGTGTTCTTCCAATGGATTGAATTATTTATCTTTTAGAGGTTTCATGGACATACCTTCATCTAATAATGGAAGACAATAGTAATGAACTGGTGAATATATTCGGGGGGTGTTTTTTTCCGCTTTCTATGAACCCTAAATATATATAAAATGACTTTGAGTTAGTATTCATACATAATGATTGAAAGAGTTTGATATTCCAGTGGGACCCCTAGATATACCTTTATTAGTAAATTATTTTCAATAATTGAAACTCTCATTATCTCATCCTATATAGTGATGTGAGAATATCATATTTAGGGTTGGTTTTTTCCAGTCAAGTTTTTTAAAATTTTAAAATTTCAACTTGATCAGATCATATAGGTATATAATTATATGATGAAAAGTGGTTACTAATGTTTTGGTGAAAATTATCTATATGTTTATATAGTAATCTAATCCAACCACTGTAATGATAAATTCTTCTAACCATCTTAAAAATGAATGTTTTTTTTATTATTTTCTTCGATGAAAATTCATTTTTTGTGAACATAGGGGAATGTAATGAAGAGTTGTTGGTGATACATATTCATGTTCTATATGGGAAACCAATGTATACATTATTTTTCATTCCAGGGGTAGAATCTATGTGTGGATAAGTAGAATGATGGACACCCCTATGGGGTTTATATGGAATTCGGTCTAAATCCTTCCATGAACCTATTTGTGGATATTTCTATTGGGAATTCAAATTAAATTCCATTTTTATACCATTGGAGTTTCTAGTAAGCAATAAAATACTATATTGCAGGGATCAAATTCATGGGGTAACATTATTCTATAAGGAGAGACTGACATAATATTATCACGCAACATGAACTTATAGGGATAGTAATGCATAAATAACCCTTAATAAAGATGGGATGTGGAGGAATAGTTATCCACGCATTAGAGGGTTCATGTGGGGAGTGGTCCTTATGGTGAGGATGTTTCATTGGTGTGACTAGTGGTGAATGAGAATAGGTTCAACAAATTTCATTGATAGTAATGATTGAGAATGAATGAATATGAACATTGTGGCTAGGTTAATTCATATGGAAGGAAAATTACATTGATTCCATCCATATACACTAGGTGAAAGACTGATCAACCCACCATGATCGAGTTGTATGATGCCTTAATGTTTCCATGGTACAGCCTAACAAGAAAAACCATGTTCCACTAATACAGGTTCTTGAATATCAACTATTACTGGAGTGGGTGAGTGAAAACATCAATTATATTGTGTGTTTGTGTGTCTGTGTCTGTGAGTATGAGGAACTTGTGTTTCGTTAGTGTGAACTATGTGGTGTTACCCATGGTCCTCCTTGTTTCTCTAGATCTACATTTTTTATATCTAGGCGATATCTATTTATGGTGTTAATTTCAAGAATGTGAAGAGACTATTATTGGTATTTTCCTACATATGTCACAATAGGGTGGTAAATTTACTCCTTGAATGTTTTTTTGGTGGAAACATGTGTAATTTTCTTATTTGTCTCAATAGGGTTAGTGTCCAGTTTCCAGCATGAGGACTATAGTGGTATAGGTTTGGGAAACCAACCAGGACATCATGGTTGTGTCACAATGGGCGGTTTACCCATTATAAATAGTTGGGGATTATTATTCCCCCATCCACATACTTAGGGTTTTGATTAACTATCCATATAAAGATAAGGTTGGTTATTCCCTTCAAATACTACAAGGCATGATCATATATTTGTTGATTAGATAGGGTAATTTATTAACCTATAATAATAAGGTGGGGAATACTTTATATAAGTATAATGTTTTCTCCAAATATAAGTACAAATTTGGGGATATGACTATCCACAATAGTCTATATTTTCCCCACCATTCTAGCTGCGAGGATTCTCTAATACTTCTCTAATGAGGATATGTGTGTTTCTTGGAATCACTAATTTATATAATTGATCAGTGTTGTCATATTAAATGATCAATGAGTTCAGTATTACCTCCACTGGTGGTCCTACTTTTTTATCAGTAGGCATCCATTCTTTGATTATACAATTGGGTCTATAGTTGGATAGGCTAAATACAAAAAAAATTCTTTCAGCCCATTGGACTTCTGGATATCCCATTGGTTGCAATGAGATATAATATACAGGTTTTTAACAATATCATGAATTTTGGACTTTTTAGTAGTCCAAGCTTCAATATTTACTCTTATGGTATTACATTCAAGGATGAGTTTTTTAAGGATTTGGACTTTTCTTGCATTATTTATTTTTATACTGGTTGATATGACTAGATTCTGTTTTATCATTGTCCTAGAAATTATCTAGTACTATGATCTTCATCTAAGATATTGTTCAATATTTTCTCTATGATTTTATGGATTCCAAATGAGTAAGTTTACCCACACACCTATATGGATATTTATTCCCACATATTTTGTGATTGTAAAAAAATACACTAGTTCAGAGATGACCATGGATGATATGGAGATAATGTGGCTTGTTTGTAGTTGATTTCTAGTGATTCATAGAGGTTCATGATATAGAATGTTTGTCAATTATGGTGACAATAACTGTCTTCGCCAGATTTCATTCAAAGAGTACATGTAGTGCAGAGGAGACTTCAAGTTTCTTTTATCTATTCAATTTAGAGGCTAGTTAGATGTGTATAATTTTTTTGGATATTATCATTCACGGTGTTGCAATTTTATTTATTATCATATTTATCTATTATATATAGTTTAGTTAATCATATTTTTTATGTTTCCCTCACCTGTTTTGATAATCTCAATTATCTTTCAATTTGCTTTGAAAATCCCGAAATTTTTTTATCTATATATTAATTCATTCAATCTATGACATCCTACTATTGAGTTGATAAAAATATCAACATAATAATTGGAATATGTTAATAAATTTTTATCTATGTTTATACATACTTTGAAATAATTCTAACATATGTTTTTTAATAGACTAGATATGTGTTAAGTCCACTAGTTTTCATAAAGTCTAATGATACAAACATCTACTAATAAAGCTATGTACACTGGTAAAAAAGTCTACCAATATGGATAAGGTCACTAATATTCATAACAGCTACCGATAGAAGAAGAGCTACCAATAGAATAAGTCTATCGGTATGCACAAGTTGACTGATACAGACATACCGTCACATTGTCTTCCGATAAGTAAAGGTCACTGATACGTAGTGGCCAATAAAAGCTACCAATACAAATATATAGACAAACACTACCAATATGAAGTCCACTGATACAAATACAATGTCCACCGACACAGAAAGACAAAGTTTACCGATACCGATACAAGTCTACTGATACAGACAGATACCGTTACAAAAGACCCACGGATACAAAGAAGCTATTGATAAGAGGAGCTACTGATAGAAGGATCTACCGATACATAGAGATACTGTTATAAAGAGTAACATCTACTAATAGAAAAGAGCTACCGATACAAATAAGCTATTGATAAATGGAGCTAATGATAGAAGGAGCTACCGATAGAAGGAGAGACCGATTCAAGAATGCTTCCATTACAAGGATTAAATGCTACCGATGGAAACCAGTCACTGTTTCTCTAAACTCTATTTCAATTTTTTATTTAGAAATGCTCATATTTGATGTTTTAATGCACCTTCTATTAATTAATGATAATGGTTCGAATTTTAGGAACCCTACCTTGTACTTGTAAATAAGTAATCATTACCATTACCAAGGGAAAAATATATCTAAGGGAAACTCGAACTACTAAAAACACGTTCGATGGGTGGTTATTTTTAAAATGAAAATACAAGACTTACAGGCTTAGAAGAAGAAGGAAGAATCCTGGTTGAACCTGAACATTCAAGGAGAAAATTTCTTCGATGATTTCACTTGCACTAAAGCTGATCAGACTGATCAACCTAGACCTGGAAGTCAAATACGAAAACGACTTATTTCTTGACAAAAACTAGAGAAGGACTCAAATCCTCATCTACATCAATTCAAGGAGTCCAGAGCTTCATTCAAAACACATAGAGAATTCTAAACTCTTCTCTATCTATTTAGATCTATTGTTTTTTATTTATTTACTTTTTGAGCAGTGTGTGTGCTCTTTAGACACACAATATCTCTTGTACGGAACTGGATGATTTATAAATCCTCACTCAATCCTTCCCTTATACTCATATATCCCACTATAGATTGTGGTAGAGGTCAAGTGCGACCTGGATAGCATGTGTGCTATTGTTTTTGTTTTCCCACATAGAACTGTGGTGGAAGTCTTAGTACCTGGATAGTCTTTGTACTATTGTAAACCCCGATCAAGGGTGTGGATCATAGTTTATATAAATTGTTTGACAGGACTAAGTCTCTGATTGAGATTGAACCTCTTGGTTAAAACTGCTCTCCTTATTTTTTTTTAATTGTTGAATATTCCACTACTAAGTACTTTAAATATAAATCTATTTTAAAGTAACTCTGATAGTTAAACTAGAAAGTGTTTTTAACTTTTGTTAGGTAATAAGATAGTTTCAAAAGTTAATAAATCTTCAGATTGAGTTAACTGATAAATAATCAATGTCTTTAGAAACTAATTGAAAGAATAAATTCTTTATAAATTTACAAGAGTTTATCTTGTTATTCAAATTGGGGAAATTTTAATAGGAATATTTTTAACAAAAATTTTTAATTGGATCTCAATTCACCCCCCCCCCCCTCTTGAGTATCCACTCTGACCAGAATTTGGTATCAGAGGAAGGTTCTTTCTTAATAACGATTTCCAAATACTCTGTTTTTCAACTCTGATTTTTAGTTGTATCTTAATGATCATAAAATTTTAATATTTATAAATTTTATCTATTTAAATATATTTGAAAAAATATAATTTTGGATTATAAACTAAATGGTGTTGGTACCAACATGCCACCTTTCTTTAATGGTGTTAATTATTCCCAATGGAAACTAAAAATGAAAATTCATTTAGAAAGTATGGGATTTGATATATGGACTCCTATAGAGACTCAGAATAAGATTCAAGAAATAGAAATAAATACTTGGGATGAACCTACTAAAACTACTTACAATAATAATTACAAAGAAATGAATGCCCTGTATTGATCTTTAGGAGATGAAGAATTTAATTGAATATCTGATTGTAAAACTGCTTAGGAAATTTAGGATACCTTGGGGATTTATCATGAGGGAAGAACCAATGATAATGAAATGACACTAAACACTTATACTATTATGTATGATAATTTTAAAATGATTCATGATGAACCTATTTCTGACATGTATCTCAGGTTCAACGAAATTGAAAAATATAGTTAGCTCACATGGAAAAGATGTTCCTTCAAAGGAGAAAATCATGAGGATACTACGATGTCTTCCAGACAGATAGAGATGCACATCAGTCTAAATTAGAGAATCTTGTGACATTGGTGCTCTACCTGTCAAGGAACTTATTGGTATACTAATGATGTATGAAGAAGAACTGAAAGTAAACAAGTAAGAAGATGATGAACCAAGAAACAAATCAGTATCTTTCAAGACCTCTACATCAAAACTTAAGGACAAAGGGAAACTTCAAAGTTAAAGAGATATCTCAAGCTTTGAGGAATGTGCATCTGACAGCGATGCTGAGATAGCTCAGATAGCCAGACGATTTAAGAAGTTTTATAGGAAGAATAAGTTTTTCATAAAATCTGACTATATGAGAAAGTATGAAAACAAAGGTCATTGGAATAATGATTCAAAAAGAACTTATAAAAGTGATGATATAGTCTTTTATGAATGAAATAGGAAAGGAAATGTGAAGGCTGACTTTCCAAAATTGATATTCAAGAAGAAATATGAGTATAATGAAAACAAATACATGAAAGCTATGAATGAAACATGGAGTACTTCAGAAGACAATTCAAGTGATTCTGATTCCACTCAGGATGAAAAATCTCTAAATGATAATATGTGTTTCATGACAAACACATTTTAGGAGACCTGATTGAAGATTTCCCATAAGAAGATATGGTACATGAAAAGTGGATGTTCAAGGAATATGACTGAAGATTACTCATGTTTCAAGAGTTTAATCAAGGTTGATAGGGGACATGTCACCTTTGGTGATAATTCAAAAGAAAAAATCATCAGCTTAGGACAGATTGGTAACATTGATTCAATGTTAATTATTAATGTTCTATTTGATGATGGATTAAAATAAAACCTTTCAAGTATTTATCAGTTGTGTGATGATGGTTTCAATGTTAGATTTGAAAATGATGCTTGTAATGTTTTTAATTCTAAAAATGTTTTGGTATTTTCTACCTTGAGAAATGTAAATATTTATGCTGCAGATTTAAATTATTTATCCAAATAAAAGGTAACTTGTTAAAATTATTTTCATATAGAATCTTTTCTATGGAACATAATATTATGACACTACAATGTATATTCAATTTAAAAAATGACTAGGAAGAATTTAGTTTGAGACCTACCTCAACTAAAATTCCCATTAGACAATGTTTGTACTCCATTTCAAAAGTGAAAATAACATAAAGTTTATTTTAAATTAAATAATGAAGTGTCAGCTTCTCAACCTCTCGATTTGGTTCAAATGGAATTGTTTGGACCTTCTAGAGTATCTAGTTTAAATGCGAAGAACTATGTCTATGTCTTAGTAGATGACTTCTCTAGATAAACTTGGGTATACTTTCTTGATCACCAAATTGAATCTTATTCTTATTTTATGAATTATTCCATGTCTGTTGAGAACCTTAGTGGACATAAAATTCAGACCCTATGAAGTGATCATGTCTATGATTTTTAAAATCATGAGTTTGAATCTTACTGCTCACAAAATGGCTATAGTCCCAACATTTCTACCCCTAGGACACCTCAACAGAAGGGTGTAGTAGAAAGATGAAATAGAAACCGTAAAAAAATTGCAAGAACTATGCTCAATGAATATGATTTACCTGTTTATTTTTTGACTGAAGCTATGAATATAGATTGTTATATTATAAATAGAGTCTTGATTAGCCCTGATCTTAAGAATAACCATTATGAACTATGGAATAATAGGATGCCTAAATCTATTTACTTTAGAGTTTTTGGTTGCAAAATCTTTTTTGTTAATAATATGGATAATCTTGAAAAGTTTTCTTCTAAAAGTGGTGAGGGAATATTTCTAGGTTACACTATAACTAGTAAATCTTATAGGGTCATTAACAAAAGAACCCAATGTGTGGAAGAATCTGTTCACATCAAATCTGATGAAACTGAACCGCATGAACCTAAGTCTTCTCTTGAAAATCTTGAAGAAGATATGTCTATTCTAGACTATAATAACAAAAACAGTTAACCTGTTGTAATGACAACCAGTTCTAGAAATATTCCAGAATCTTCCTTTAGTGAACCCGAGCATAGAGAACAAACTGAAATTTCAAGTCCTAATTTTACTAGATCAACTAGGATTCTAAACAACCATTCTTTAGATGTTGTTGTTTTTATTATTGATAGAGGGACATATACTGGAATCTTCTATAATAAATTAGGTTGAACATCAAGACTTATTTCATAGTTAGAACCTAAAAATATCAATGATGGAATCAATGATGAATTTTGGGTAATGGCTTTTCAAGAATAATTAAATCAATTTGAAAGAAACAAATCTGGGAATTAGTTGACAGACCTAAAGAAACTTTGACCATAGGAACTAAATGGGTTTTTAGAAATAAGGTTGATAGGTCAGGAAACATAGTTAGAAACAAGTCAAGGCTAGTTCACAAGGGTATAGTCAAGAGGAAAGAATAGACAATGAGGAAACCTTTTCACTTGTAGCTAGATTAGAAGCTATTAAGATTTTACTTGCCTATGATGCTCATCTGAATTTCAATTTAAATAAAATTGATGTTAAAAGTGGGTTTTTAAATGGTTTTATAATTGAATATTTTTTTTGTTGAACAAGCACCTGGATTTATTAATCCTCATTTTCCAAATTTAGTTTTTATGCTTTCTAAAGCATTATATGGTTTTAAACAAGCCCAAAAGCATTGTATGACAGACATAGTAGGTTTCTTTTTTCAAAAGGTTTTTATAAAGGGATTGATGATCCAAATATCTTTATTAAAAGAATTTCCAAAGATGTTTTGATAGTAAAATCAATGTTGATGATATTATTTTTGGATCTTTTAAAAATTCTTTTTGTATTGATTTTTCAAAGAGTATGATGAATAAATTTGAAATGAGTTTAATGGGAGAACTCAAATATTTTCTTGGATTTTAAGTTTTTAAAAATGAAAATTGTATTATTTTAAATAAAAATTAATATAAAAAGGATCTTTTAAAACATTTTGGTTTGTAATTTATTAAGGAAAGTGATACACCTATGAGTAATAATAGTTAGTTGGATGCTGATAAAACTGGAAAACCAGTGGATCAAACCAACTATAGAGGTATTTTTGGGAGTCTCCATTATCTTAATTCTAGTCAACCTGAAATTATGTTTACTGTATGTATGTGTGCATGATTTCAAGCTAATCCAAAAGAGTCACACATTCTTGATGTTAAAAGAATTTTCAAATATCTTAAGCATACTACTAACATAGGATTATTTTATCCAAAAGTACAATCATTAGATTTAATAAGTTATTCATATTCTTAATTTTCTAGTTGCGAGATTGATAAAAATAGTACTTTTGGGACAATCCATATTCTAGGTAAGTCCTTAGTATCATGGTGTAGTAAAAATCATAATTATGTTGCATTTTCTACTTTTGAAGCAGAGTACATTGCTGCTGGTAGTTGCTATGCACAAATTCTGTGGATGAAACATACTTTGTTGGACTACAGATATCAGTTTAGACATGTATACATAAACTGTGATAACACTAGTGCTATAAATATCTCTATGAATTTAATGTCTTACTCTAGGACCGAACACAATGATGTAAGGCACCATTTTTTGAGAGATCATTACAAAAAAGTGTGATATTAATCTTGAATTTATCGTTACTGAACATAAATTAGCTGACATTTTCACCAAGGCTTTATGTTCGGATAGGTTAAGTTACATTAGACATGAGTTATTAATGATAGAATTTGGTTAGTAGAAACCTCGCCGTTAGAAACATCACTATTAGAAACCTCACCGTTAGAAACCTCACCGTTAGAAACCTCACTGTTAGAAACCTCGCCATTAGAAACCTCACCGTAAGAAACCTCACAGTTAGAAGCCTCGCCGTTAGAAACCATACCATTTGAAACATCACTGTTAGAAACCTCACCGTTAGAAACCTCACCATTAGATACGTCACCTTTAGAACCCTCACCATTAGAAACCTCACCGTTATAAACCTCACCGGTATGTATTACCGTTAGGATTGCGCTGTTTTAAAATTTTGTATCTTTAGCCGCCAGAATATGTATCGCTTATATTTTACTTATTATGTTTTATTTATTGATTTTTTTTGTTTCCTAAAAGATAAAACATAAGTATTATCCTCATCTCGATCCACCTCAAACCATTACCTTCAAGCCTAAGCTTCCAAACCATTGTTTCTCTCGAACCCTAAGCCTCACGATTCGCATAATGGAAAGAGTGAAGAAACCATCAATCAGTGAAAAGGATGATGAGATGAATGCAAAGAGACTCAACGGAGAGTCTAGAGGTTGAAGTGAAGTGAAGAAACCTACAAATGTCCATCTCATTCAAAGGTAAATAATAGTTTAGAAAAAGCTATGCGCAGAATGGTTGATGTCTAGTAAATATTTAGTTCTATAAATATTGGGGGACCAGAAATGGGTGGAGTGTTTCTCGAATAACAATGGCGCCTATTATCCAAATCTAGTAAAAGACTTTTATGCGTCTGTGCAATTTGAGATATCTAAAGAGGATAATTTAATGGTCTTAGTTGTGAATGGAATGGAAATAGCTTTTTCCTCTGCAGAATGTGTTAAATGATTGAAAGTCCGAAATGAAATAGAGTTTGGGTATTTCTTAAAATATGTACCTCTTACTAGTGAAATCTTTGAATATGAAGCTACTTTGGAAGAATTAACAGGATATGGTACACCAAGAAAGGTAGTTTCTAAAAAAATAGATAGAGAGAACCAGTTACTATTCAAGTTCATACAACATGTACAATGTCCAAGAAGAGGGGATTTTGCAATTCTGAATTAACAAGATATTTATTTGCTACATATGTTCATACATAGTGTTAAGGTGAATTTATGTAGATAATTAATGATTCAAATTGAATATATGACCAGGACAAGGTCAAAAACTAATCGTCTATTCTTTGCAAATATGATATCTTTGATGATCAAGGTAAGAGGTGTGGCTAAGTCTCTGGATGAGATAGTTGTTATGAAAGACAACTTCTGTATTACCAAAACTATCTGCAAATACATGAAGATCAATTGGAATATATTGATAAGAGAATCAGTCAGTGATGATGAGAAGCTATATGATAAGTTTAATCCTTTTGATCATCCTTCTAGGCCTAATGATGTGAGGGATCCAGGTCTTGGACAAGATGAAGAGGAACCTTAGTATAGTGATGATTCTGATGAAGAGGATAACTCTGCAGCTGATGGAAGTGATCCAGAGTTTCCTCCAAGTCCAGTAGTTGATGTTACATCATCTAGAATGGAAACAATGTTGATAGTTAGCAATGAAGAAGCCCCTATTTATGAGGAAGACCAGACTACCCCAGATATTGAAGAAGAAAGATAATCTGAAACTGAAGCATATGCTTCTACTTTCTTGAGTCTTAGTCAGTTGATTGGGAACTCCTCAATGCATACTGAGGAAGTTGTTAATGTAGATATACCTGCACCTATTCTTGAGGCACCTACTATAGTTGGAGAAATAGATATGGTTGTGGAGGATTCTTCTGAGGAAGACCGAGCTACTGAGGGTACAATTTCTATACATGTGCAGGAGAATGCACAAATTGAGGGGGAGCATCCAACTAGACTTGGAAATGTTTTAGTAGCTGATGGAATTTAAGACTGGGAAAAAGACCTAGGTTTTCTAGTTTGTGGGTTGGACTATCCTGATTCTGAAGATGAGACACCAATCAACAGACCACAAGTTGACTATAATATATTTTCTGAGTTTTTACCTGAGGATGTGGTAAGAAAAGATGATCTAGATCAGTAGAAGTATGGTATTAAGGCCTCATTTGTGGAAGATATTAGAAGAATGGAAGCCTATCTAATATCATTAATTCAATTTGTTATGAACGACTCTGTGGATATTATTGTGACAGAAAGAGCACATGTATTTGTGCTTAACAATATGGTTACTAAGGCTGATGTTGAGTATTTATAGGCTGAGATGAAGGACCCTTGGATTGCGTTTGTTGCATATTTAAGGATCCATTTTATTGAAGAACCGAGAAAAATGGAAAAATCTTTAGAACTCTCTCTCAGGTGTATGGTGTCAAGCCCTATGACATAGATGGTGAATGAGATCAGAGTGTTTCATTCTCAGATTGAGAGCTGGATAGGAGTCGTTGTTTCCTTGAAGCAGTCTGTTGCCTCTCTAACTACCTTGAGTATTTCTCAATCTCAAATTAGTGGTGATATCAATTACAATAAAGGTGTAGTAAGGAAATTTGTGGATGTTTTTGAGGGATTTAAGAAGTCCATGGAGCAGCATGTCAGCACCGAGGACTCTCATGTGAAAAATCTCATAAGTGGGATGAATAAATCTTTTAAGGAAACAGTAGCCTTTTCTGTTGCACCTCTGAGTTCTACAAAGCCTTCTTTGGATATTGATCATATTCGAGCTGTGATGAGAGAAGAGATTGGACACTATTCTACCAGTGGTTCTGTAGACTCTACTGCCTTGAACAATGTGGTGACTACTACTAGGGATATACGGAAAATTGTTCTGAATTTTATGAGAGAAACCAATGATTCTTAGAAATAGGTAAAAGACAAAGTGGATTACTATTTCCAAAGGTTCTATACCAAGAATCAGCTTCACAACCATTTCAAGCTTATGTTAGAAAACATGAAGCTACCACAAGTAACTCAAGCTTTCAAAGAACAAGTATGAAAGTCTGGGGAATTGGATAAAACTCTAGATAAATTTATGGAGAACAAGGATGACTTCATTTGTTCCATCGAAAGAGGAGGAGGGATCATAATGGACTTTAGGAATCTGTTGTTTCCATTTTTGCATGTGGACTGTACTCTTATCATTGCACCTCCAGCTCTTCCTGCCACTGCTCAGTATTCCTCCATTCCTCAAATTACGCCAGTACAAGCAATTCGGAGCCCCACTCCTATGATCACACAGAGAGCTACCCAATACAGGCTAGTAATAGTTTCTATTGCTCAACCTCCAGTAGTGCTTTCTAGAATTCCAAATCCTTCTACTGAAGCTACATATCCTGAGTCTATCACTGAACTCAAATCCAAATCCAAAGTGGAAATTCAGGATGTGGATTGATTAGTGGCTAGGACCTTTGATAGGAATCACATGTATTCTTTTTGATTCAATTATGTATTTCTATGTATTTTTTCATCAAGTAATATATCATTGCATTCATTCTCTTACTTTCTATTCCCTTTATCCTCTTTTTTTACTTCTTTTTTCTAATTTTATAAGGGGATAAATAATATAAAGGGAAAGGGGGTGAAATAATACTAAGGGGGAGAAACATGAGAATTATTAGAAGAAATAATACTAAATCGGATAAACATGAGAATTATGAGAAATATGAGCTTAATATTTATGAGCATAATACTTTTACCTCTGGTATATTTATTTTATAATATTACCTCTGATATATTTTTTTGTAACTCCAGTACATTGTTATTATTATTAGCTCTGAATCAAATGAGTTTAATACTATATCCTCTAAAACATTACTCACACTAAGAAATAAGAACCTTTGTATTTTATACTGATACATTACTGATTATTTTGGATTATAATATCATAATTTGTGATTATCAAAAAGGGGGAGATTTTTGACCTCACCTATTTTTATAATCTCAATTATGTTTCAATATGCTTTGATAATCCAAAATAATGTTTATCTATATATTAATTCTTTCAATCTATGAAATCCTACTATTGAGTTGATAAAAATATCAAAATAATCATTGGAATATGTTAATAAATGTTTATCTATGTTTATAAATACTTTGAAATAAATCTAACATATTTTTTTGCATAGAACAGATAAGTGTAAATTCCACTGGTATGCATAAAGTCTACCGATACAAACATCTACTGATAAAGCTAAGTACACCGGTACATAATTCTACCGATATGGATAAGGTCACCGATTTGCATAATAGCTATCGATAGAAGAAGAGCTACCAATAGATTAAATCTATCGGTATGGATAGGTCGGATGATACAGACCTACCTGTACATAGTATACTGATAAGTTAAGGTCACTGATACATAGTTACCAACACAAGCTACCGATACAAACAGACATATAGACACTACCGATATGAATTCCACTGATACAAATACAAATTCCACCGATACAGAAATACAAAGTCTACAGATACCGATACAAGTCTTCTTATACAGACAGATAACGTTACAAAAGTGCCACTGATACAAAGAAGATATCGATAAGAGGATCTAATAATAGAAGGAGCTACCGATACATAGAGCTACTATTATAAATAGTAATAGCTACTGATACAAAAGAAATACTTATACAAAGAAGCGACAGATAAGAGGATCCACTGATTGAAGGAGCTGCCGATAGAAGGAGCGATTGATTCAAGAAAGCTACCGTTACACGGAGTAACATCTACTGATAGAAACCAGTCACTATTTCTCTAAACTCTATTTCTATTTTTTTATTTAGAAACAGACATATTTGATGTTTTTAATGCACCTACTATTAATTAATGATAGTGGTTGGAATTTTAGGAACCGTACCTCGTACCTATACAAAGGTAATCATTCCCATTACTGGAGAAACAGTTATATTAGGGAACCTCGAACTACTAAGGACACGTTGGTTGGATGTTTAGTCTTTACATGCAAATACGAGACATACATGCAAAGAAGAAGATGGAAGAATACCTATAGAACATGAAAATTCAAGGAGAAATGAACTTCAACCATTTCACTTGCACTAATGCTTATCAGACTAATCAATCTAGACCTGGAAGTCAAATACAAAAAAGAAACCCTACCTTTTGAAAAAAACTAGAGAAACACTCAAAGTCTCATCTGCATGAATTCATGGAGTCCAGAGCTTCATTCAAAACACATAGATAATTCTAAACTCTTCTCTATTTATTTAGCTCTATTGAGTTTCATTTATATACATTTTGAGCAGTGTGTGTGCTCTTTACACACACACTATCTCTTGTTCTGAACTGGAAGATTTATAAATCCTTACTCAATATTTTCCTTATACTCTTATATCTCACTTTAAATAGTGGTAGAGGTTACGTGTGACCTGGATAGCCTGTGTGCTATTGTTTTTGTTTGCCCACGTAGAACTGTGGTAGAGGTCTTAGTACCTGGAAATTTTGTGTACTGTTGTAAACCCCGATCTAGGGTGTGGATCAAAGTTTATATAAATTGTTTGAGAGGACTAATTCTGATATTCACACTGAACAACTTGGTTAAAACTACCATGCTTGTAAATTTTTGTTTTAAACTATTGAATATTCCACGGCTAAGTACATTAAATATAAATATATTTTAAAGTAACTCTGATAGTTAACCTAGAAAGTGTTTATAACTTTTTTTATCCAGTAAGTTAGTTTCAAAGGTTATTTAATCTTAAGATTGAGTAAACTGAGATATAATCAATCTCTTGAGAAACTAATTTAAAACTTACAATCTTTCTAAATTCACTACAGTTTACTTTATTATTCAAATTGGTGGATTTTTAATAGAAATATTTTTAACATAAATTTTTAATTGGCAATCATTTCACCCCCCCCCACCCTCTTGAGTATCCAGTCTGACCAACATATTATATTGGTCTTTAGAATTTTTATGATGTATTTTTATTATTTCTATGTTGTAGGGTGATAAATGATATGGATTCTCATATCCAGTGATTTACATAATCGATGATCGTTAACATCTTATTGTCAAATAGAGGCATGTTTGGGGTGAAATTCCCAACTTAAGTTTGACCATGGTAGGTCCATAGTTAGATGAGTCATTTCTTGAAGTTCTTTAGGAAGATTCCGTGTTAATACCAAAATAATTGAAAAGTGACATGAAATTTGTGAACATCATAATGATTACTAAAATATCCATACAATATGGACAAGAGAACTAATATTTCAATCTCACATCATAAGAGTGACATAGTCTTACAAACATAGCCTATTTGATTACATTCAAAATAATCCTCCTCTTATATCTCACTATCATACAAGATCAGTCCCACATTCAATTATATTCATTTTGTGCATTCCAATCTATGTCACAAAATATACCACTGAGAACATCAATAAAATCATTATCCCTAACATGTTGCACCACAATATACCATTGGTAGTTGGGTAGACCAATCTACCTCAATCCATATTGGGTGTTTTTTTAATTTAGAATACCCCAATATATCAAATCTATAACCCAAGATAACACAGACTTTAGTGACATGAATCCATAACCTCCTAATAAAACCACCTCCAAAACATACCAAGAGTTTCTATATATTGGGTAAATCTAAAAATATCCACTATAAATTTCACATTTAGGATACCTCTTCAATAGGGAACCCCCTAATGAGAATGACCGTTATGATTTTTAATATGAACACCATGGAAATTTCATTATCCACTAGTAAAAGTGTGTGATATTTTACCCACCTACATGAAAACCCATAAGGTCAACCTGTTTAGTGTGTACATACTAGAAATAAATCAATGTAAACATCTCCAATATGGGCCTCACTCTAAATTGAATTTTTGTGGGGCCGCTATAATGGATTGAGGTTGAATAAATTGCAAATATTTGATAAAAGAATCACTACTGCAATACAAGAAACACTTGTGGCTCCACCATTTGAATATAAAATCCTTTTTCTAGAAGAATCAACAAACTTGTTGCTACTATGCCACTAAAATCACATCGAAAGATATCTAAAATTATCTTTATAGGTTGGGCGTGAATTCCACTATCAATCATTTTGAGATCGATGTTAGAGGTATACGGACAAGCATTTCTCCTTATAGTAGGGTCACAATTAGTAATGGAAATGTTTTCAATATGAAATCACGGGAATTCATTCATATATAAATTTCTCCCATTAAATATTCTCCTAGATTCTCTAGATATATTAAATTTATGGATGAAATAAGATTATCCTTTCTGAAGTGTTCATATGAAAAATTTTCTTATAGATCAAACATCTATGACAATGGAAGATCATGCAATGGTGGATTGTATTCTGTAGGGGTTATTTTACATGATTTTATTTTCGTGGAACCATAGTTGTTCCTTTTCAGGGAAAATAATCTTAAGTAGATTATCATTTAATAACATGAATTTTTCCACTAAACAATATAACATTATTTTGAGTTTTTGCATTCCCATGACATTTGCAGGTGTAAAATGGTAATATACCCATATAAAACATCACAAAATACTATCTGATGTTTTTAATCATAGAACATGTGATTTCCCTAAAGTAGAGTTTATGTGTCATTATAAAGAAGGTAGGGACCCAACAAAAATATATGTTATGACGGAAATATTTTATTTTTTTCCCTCCCTCAATAATTTTCGTGAAAATTAATTTTTAATATAAATGTAAAATTAGATCTAAAAACTAAAAAAATGGTTCCATCACGAATTTTTTTTCAAGGGTTTGGAATATTTATTATTTTATTCATGATCCTTAAGAATTATTCTTAAAAATATCGAAGAGTTGGTATTTTTTAAATAGAAACTAAGGCTATATTAATTACCCCATTAATAGAGAATATGATTTCAATCCCAAAGAAATTATCCATTTAAAAAATACTCATGTAAATATTTTTAGTGAGCCACATGAACCATATGGATTTAAGGTCACAACATTAGGAGTCCATGAAATGGAATAATATCTCCTTGTGATTAATGATGAAAATGGGCATGAAACCATAACCTGTGTGTAATCATATTTTAACGTAGGGAAACATGAACATTATTCCAATAAATTAATATTTGTTTCCCGTTAAAAATATTTATTTTAATTTAAACAATCCTATAATGATTTTAATTATCAAATTTATAAATATTATCTCATAATTATTCAGGAATAGTTCATTATATCTTATATATTTTTCACTATTCATTATTAATTATTTGGAAATTTTGTACATTTTTTATTAGTTTAATATAGTCATATAATTCAATAGTTATTCTATATGTGGATGTATATCAATGGGGAAGACATCAAATGATTAATCTTCCTCTATCTTCACACTATATTATTATCTCTTCATACTCCCCTAACTTCCTCTGGCATGTAGGCATTTGTCAACCCCCTGCATTGGTTGGTGATAAGGTAGCATGGTGTCTCAATGAGAGAGATAATAATATAAATTCAATATAACAATTGATGATAATGTAGATATAGTGATCTTGTATATTTATAGGATAGGATGATTGTTATCTCTCATGAAAATTAGTTGATCCATGGAGTTCTAGTAATCAACACAACCAATGGTGTCTATGAGGAGGAGCGACCGTCATCATGGAATGTGGTGTCGGTGAATAGGGCTATCCAAAATCATGTCTGGATGGGAACCTATCAGTAAGAGTGTTAACATCAAATTGGATACAACACAATGGTTAGAATCCATCATGATCCACTATGATTGCGCTACACGGTGCTTTAATGGTGTCATAGTGTGGCCCCACTGATTGTAACAGGTACCACCAGTACTGGTTCTGGTGACTTGAGATGACACATCTTGATTCTCATGAATTCATTCCCCAATATTCTAATGATGTAAATCCCCATACCCAATAACACAATGAGGGTGCATTATTTTATTACATTTTCATGATTACAAGGAATAAAATAACAAAGGGCTAATGTATTTAGTAGTCTTTGAAGACCAAATTACATTCACGATACCCATAATACAATGGTAAAAGAAAATACAAACATGACACAATATATAATGAAATAAAGTACATCCTAGAAAGCTTATTTAACATTTAATTATTCATAATTCGGGAAAGGAAACATAAATAATGGGTGATATATGATGCTAATTAAGGGTATTAATTATTAGGAAGCTAAAAATTAACCATAATTCATTATTAATGATGGAAAATACTTTCTATTAAAACACAAAAATGAGAACAATATGGAAGATAGTATAGCCACAGTCAAAATAAACATATGCATTTATATTTAAATAAATTCCTGAAATGTAAATAACATTCCCCAATCTGTAAACATAATCACCAAATATTCAGAGTGATATGTTGAATCATATTAAGATAGTATAGCCACAGTCAAAATCATCATCAACCATTAAATAAAATATCGTATATAATATCAAAAAATAATAATCCCAATTAAACTTCATAATCAACAAAGGTGTTGAAATAAATTAAAATATTCCCATAAAATCCTCAAGGAATTCTTGAGAAAAATACTCTTCTTGTATATTGAAAATAAGAGTTATTTTGGTAAAATATTTGAATAAAACCACAAACGAACTAAGATTGTTTTTCAAGAAAAAATTATTGATTTATGAAAAATAATGTTTTCTTAAAATTTATTATC
Source organism: Viscum album (assembly GCA_963277665.1). Lineage (NCBI taxonomy): Eukaryota > Viridiplantae > Streptophyta > Magnoliopsida > Santalales > Viscaceae > Viscum > Viscum album. Next base: position 728,866,169 of record OY728143.1, on the reverse strand, counting down.
GATTGTACTTTAACGTGGGATAGAAATTTTGATGTTTCTTTTAATTAGGCTTTCATATTGGGAATGACTAATAAGGGAACCTTGTAAAAAATATATTATCCCATATAATATTGGTGAAATAGTATGGATATATAATTTGGAAGACATATATATAATTTATTTGGTTTTTATAATAATAATGAATAAATAAATTTGGGTATAGAGGAAGATACCATAACTAGAATAAAAATAGAGGTTCGGGAAGAAAACCCTTACAAAGATCTTATCATTTGGGAAATGAAAAATCAATAAAATAATTATATTGGGAAAATATTAATACCAAAAATATAATTTGATATACATTATAAATAAATAATATTAAATTCACCAATATTAATTGAATAAATATTACCAATGTGAAATATGTTTAACCCAATCAATTGGAATTGATTTAAGATATCCCTTACATTCGGTTCGACTTCCTTAATTTTTGTTCAAACCTCATGCACAATAGTTTTAATAGTGTCATTAATTTTATTAATTTACTAAAATCATGTTTATAATACCATAAATTATCTTATAATAACATTTTCTATCCATTTATTAACAATAATGTTTTATTTCCATTGTTTCGGTTGTGTTTTTTTCATGGTTTCCAAAGTTAAATTATTATGGTCTTCTTTGTCAAAAAGAAATAACAATACATAATTGATAACACAAATATATATATACATATATATATATATATATGAGTGTGTGTGTGTGTGTGTCATATTTAACTAAATCTTGTGAAATAAAACATCCAATTATTATGGTGAAGTGAAATGATAACTCATCATCCCCAAAGGTGATGAGTTCACACAACAAGGATGACGATTTCGTTATTTGAGAAGAAATGAATGAAATATGAGATATTATGATGAATATACGATCAATATAATAATATTATAATATATATATGATACTTAACCTTTCAATAATCAATTTAAAGAATGTAAGGATAAGGCTGAAGTGAAAAATATTTTAAAAGAGAAGAAAATAAAAACATACCTCTGGAATATTTTCCCCTTGATAACATTCTTATGAACTTGGAATTGGCCTTTTTGTGAGAAAATAATAACTAAAATATATAAATGGATTAGGCTAATGTAGTTTTTCTATGTATATTCAAGCAAGGTGGTTGAGGGTATCGAATATTTGTGAATGAAGGATCATTCTTTTATAATTGAGGAGTTGAGAAACTTAGAAATCACTAAAATTATTAAAATATAATAAATATATTATAGGGTTTTGAGACATTAAAAAGGAATAATTTTTTTGGATATCACATTTTTGACCAATGTTTTTTATTCTTGGCTTTGTTCAATTATTTTCTAATTTTTTAATTTTTTAATTTAATATATTATTCATGAAAAATGATTTTGTCACATTAAACACTATTAAAAACCTTTGACATTTAAAAAATAAAAAATGGTTCATAATTGATAAAATTTTTTATTATATGATACATATATCATATCAATCTAGGGAATTCATTAACGAGGGTAAAATTATGAATTTATATTTATTTTTTTATTTTTTAATATGATTTATATGATTTATTCATTAATTAATTAACAACTCTATCATTGTTGTGAAAGCCATTAGTTTAGTTATTTATTCCCTAAAAATTAAAAATAAAGAACCATGATGAATAAAAATTTATTATAATTATAAAAACAAATTATTTCAAAAAAACATCTATGGAACCATAATTAAAAATGTTATACAAACAAATGTGTATGGTGTGAACACCTTGACTTACTTTTAATTAAATATTCTAATGATCTTAATGCGATTATTCTAGGTCCAAAATGTATAAAATTAGAATCTAAATGAAATAACGGTCGAAAAATTCTCTGGAAAATCCTAATAAAGCTATGGATCCATTTAATATAATTTATAATTTTATTTAGAAACATTTTATTTATTTTTCTTTTTTTTTACAAATACTGAAATTGTATTGCATAAAAACTAAAGAAACATATTTGATTTATTAAAAATAAAAATGAATTAGTATCATGAAATTAAATTACATTGTTTCGAAATAATTATTTATATTCAATTATTTTGTTTCCATACTCATATCTATATCAAATCTTCTTCCTTATTTTTTAACATCTCTTTTCTTTCCTGAAACAAATCATTGCATAGACATTTATATAAGGATCTTGTTATATAACAATAAAATTAGAAATTTAAAAAATATATAATATTTACTAATTAATAAATAAGTCATGAAAATATTTTTTTTCACTCAATTAGTATATATAAGTTATTAATTTTTACATTGTAAGTGTTGTGCAGGAACTCCATCAGCACTGACAATGAATTTTATTCTTATCATGAATTTTATTTTTCGTGATCTAAATTAATTTTTTAAAATATTAAACTGCTAATATAATTATATTGTTATTAAATAGTTTAAATAATTAGTTATATCATAATAATATTATGATGATGTCATGAAAAATACCATATTTTAAAAAACAATATTTTTTCTATTCACAAAAAATTACTCTATTTTAGAAAAATTTGAATTATTCATTGTAATTTCTTTTTGACAATTAGAATTCAAAAAATTGATCTCCACTTTATGAAAATAATCATATAAATATGAAATATAATATTTTTAATTAAAATCATCATTTACTCGAAAATATTAATTTTAAAATTATAATCGATTTTATTGCGTTTTGAAAAAATTAACAATGGTATCAAAAGGTTGTCTTCTAATAATAAGACCTCAAAATATATACTTATGTTTCCATTTTTTTACATTAATTTTATTGAATCCTTATATTAATTAAAACATTTCCAATAAATATTTATGTTGTTTTTAATACTAATACTTAATTAATAATTTTGAAAACACTAATTTACATATTATATGTTATAATTATATAATACATTCATTTATAAGATGCCAAAATTTTATTAATACATTCATGGGTGATGTTACTATTCATTTGGTATGTTTACTATTCATAAGAGTTATATACTACTTATAAAGGTAGCATTACTATTCAAAAGGGTCGAGTAACTATTCACTACAAAATTATGTTAATCCTATTCGAATATAAATATATTAATTATCAGAACTGTGTATGTCTGTTTTTTGATATTCAATTCATAGACATGATAAAATTATTTTTAATGGGTATGTTACAACTATATTGTTTAAACAATTATAATAACAGAGTGTTATTTCGTAGAGACACAATGTTGTGTGCATTACATTCTATATTAAATTTTTTATAAATCCTTCAAGTGTTACACATGATATTCATGGGAATTACAATTGTGTGATATATGGTTCATCCCATGGGCTACTACATGTTTGATCCTTTTTCATATTGAAGTCTTCATGACTTCTTTATTGGGTATTCATTTCAGGATTGTAAATACCATATCTTATGAATTTTTCTACATACAACATGAATTCATGATCTATTTTCCCATTCAAGGATATTCATGACTTTATATTTGAATTTTAAATATTCATATATATATATATATATGAAATAAGAATGGGTTAGGTTATGATGATCACATTTTTCTGGTTTTGAAACCATTCCAAAACGTTTATTTGTGTTAGAGTGTGGGTTCTCCCAACCATCCTTAGCTAGTACTGGTTATCTGCTACCAATATTCTTGGGGTTGGTGTGCTGACCCAAACATAAGATACATAAACACAATGTTATTTTAAATTAATATTCATTAAACCTCATAATAATAGATTCCACATTACAACACTTCTTTATAATATTTGGGGATTTGATACATAAACATCTTATTTCATGAATGATATCCACCATCACCCTTTATGTTCTTCTCACACAGTACCTTTATTAGAATTACATTAACTAAAATGATCTTTATAACCTAAGGAAAGAAAACATATGAAAGGGAGATATTAGAAGCTCAGTATGTGTATACATGGGATATATTAATTAATTGTCACAATAAAAAATTATATTGTCATAGGGGTATGAGATCATGATCATATCTTACAACGATCATAACCAATATATCATGGATAATAATAAAGATTCATTGTATAGCAAATTACATTTTCAAAATACATGAATCATAATAGTATGGAATCATCATAAATTAGTCATGAACCTTGATTTCATATCCAAATAATTTGAATATGTTGTAGGATCATTCTTTTCATCGGTCATAATAAAAATAAAAAAACTATCATGGGAAAAATAAATTCATCAACATATTACTTAAGGATTTTAATTCCAATATTGTATATATAGTAATATATATTAATTCAACTACTTTATCACTTAGGAGATTATTTACTCGATCAAATTTTAAGATTTTCATAACTCCCTCATCTCTTATGAGTTTCTTAACTACATCATATCTTATGATATTCTTAACACTATCATAATTACCTAATTAATTGAAAAACAATATAAAGATGGGCCCAAAATTCACATAATGAAAAATATACTAATTTGTCCCATAAGATCCAAAATTATTCACTATATCATTATATCATAACTCAAGTAAAAAATAGATTTCATAAAGATTTCATTATTATATAATATTATAACACATGGGAATGAAATATGCTTCAAATTGGTTTCATCATATGTTAATAACTCATGAGAAATAAATGAGTTTCATACAATCATCAATAAATAATCATTATCATATATAATCAGGAAAATTAATTATGATTATATTATAATATCATATCCACATTACAGAATTAAAATAATTAGAAGAACTTATAATAGATGAATATTACATTAAAATAATAATTCAACCATTTCTATGATATCATGATAAACTATCCTTTTATTATTATAAAATTTTAAGTCAAAATTATATTAATATTTAAAAAAAAATTCATTTGAAAATAGAAAATGAATCTATAAAAGGAGGTATCAATGAATACAATTTTCATTAAGGTGTGAAAATCTTTTCATACTATATACATTAAAAAAACATTCCATTTAAAAAATTGTTAAAATCCAAAAATGATTTTTAGGAAAAAATTACATTAAAAAGATTTAATTTTAGACCTCTGGAACTGTTTTCGATAAAATTAAAATGAACTATAAAAGTAAACCTTACATAATAACATTCATTAAAAAATTTTGAGGATTATTGAAAAATGATACAAATTTCATCACGAAAAGGAGAAATAAGGACAAAAATTCTTTTTAAAATATTTTATGGACCATTTTATAAAGCTTAGAATATAAAATGGTATTAATAAATGAATTTTTTTGAAATAACCTGAGATGATGAAAATGTAATGGTATTAAGGGAAATTATCTATATAATTTTACTCAATGGAAGTATTGGATGGAAAATACCAAAAATAAAATACATTGAAACACAATCCTCATACCATATGTCTTATCATACTTCATACGCATTCAAATAAACTTTATAATAACTATTGATTTATTATATCAATATGAAAACAATGTAATCATATATATCATACCACATATTATCAAATTTTAACATATTATCAACCAGTTACAAAAAATTATTTATTAAAATCACTCTTCCTAGTGATAACTACTACATTTTTATACTTTTATTAGTTTAGAAATATTGATCCTTGCACTTTGATCATGGATCCATCACTAATAGCTTTATAATAAGGATTTGAATTTAATATTTAATCCTTATATTAAATTTTTTACTATTCATATAATGTATTCATGAAAAATGTATTACATAACATCATGGAGATGGTAGACCATAGCTGTTCAAGGGTGATCTTTCCAATTCTTAACAGATAGAAAAACAAAAAAAAGACATATTTAATCACCTTTATAGAAATATTAGAATTGTTTATGTATAAAATATATTAATTAAAAAATTTATTTTAATATATCAACATTTTTTGTTATTTTTAATATTTATGTGGATTAAATTTGTGACATGGTACCGAGTAGATTTGTGATTTTGAGGCCAAGTGTACCCAAAATAATTGTTTGAAAAATATTAATATATTAAATAGAACAGACACAATGTTTACATAAAAAGTGGAAAAATCTAAATGGGTTCAGAAATTGGAAATCCAAGAGCACCATTATGTTCAGAGCAGTGGGTTTACCTTAGGTGCAAACTAACATTGGTCGACGGAGGTCAATTTTGAAATGCTATTTTGGGGCATTTTTAATGAATAAAATATTGTAAATATTATTTTATTTTTTCGGTTTCATTGGTGTAGCGACACAGTGGTGGATTTATTTTAAATATTCTTTTTGGTAGGGATCTAGGGTTGGACTCATAACACAAAGATTCCCTAGAGGTTCGAGAGTGGAAAATGTGAAGATTTCACATGGCGAGAAATGAGAGAACTGTGTATCAAAGATCAATAAATGTTGTTCTTCAAGGATCTCCCCAGCTTCAATCGATCATCAAAAATGTGTTATCCAATTCCCATGTAGGATTAGTTATTTTGGATTTTATTCCCCATTCTTATATTCAACAATTAATGTAGACCCACAAACAAACAAGTTTATTTTCGATTAAATTATGATTTATAGGATGGGTTTTAATTGTGGGATTTATGGGTTAGATTATAGTTTTTATTATATATCATTCTTATAGGAATAGATTAATTCTTGAATAAACAATGGTAAAGGTTCATTCATTAAATTCATTCAATGTGGATTTTCTCTCCCAATATTTCTATGTATGTTCTTCTTTCTTCGACACATTCATCAACTATCGATCTTTTCACCATTGTTTCATAGTACAATGATTTGAAATGGAAGATCCAGCATCAAGATTAACTAACAGAGTAGCACTGATGACTGTAACAGGAGAAATATACAAAACCCATATAAACCATTCATTGAGTGGTTTTCGTTGGAACATATCGAAATTGGTTTCGTTGAAATTAATGTTCATAAACACCTCGATTTAGTGATTGACTGGTGAAATGAACCTATATATGGAGTTTCAAGGTTAACAAACCATTGGAGTAGAAACTGGGAGATCGGATGCGGCGTGTGGGGAAGAACCAAGATTTATGGAGAACCCTGATGAACATGTCATGAAATATTTGTTTACATGGTCTGTGGTCCCCAATGAGTGACAAATAGGGTTTTGGGGGATAGATAAATATAAAAGGATGTGTCGACCCATTCAGATGGAGTGTAGACTCTTCTAAATTACTCGGCATGTTCATGGGATGAACACCAACATATATTGGAATACACTGGTTACCTAGACAGTGTGTAGTCCCCCAAACAGTGTGGCATGAACTGGATACACAAGCTACACAATCTAATTGTACGTGTGCAAGGCTACACGGGTTGACACCATGTGCCAGCAAATGGCCTGAGCCCATGGGCAGACCTCAAATGGAAGGACACGACATGTAACTCCTTCTACACGACATGTTTCCAACTTCTACATGACATATTCAAAACACAGGGGCTATTATACACTGGATAAACCTATGGTCAAGGGACATGGCGTGTCACCCAACTAAAAGCTTTTTATACCCTTCTACATGGATTCATTCACTTGTATTCCATATATGGGACAGGTTTCTATTGGGTTTGTTCCCTTTAGATTTCCCTTAATGGTTGGTACCAATCATATAATATTCATAATTCAATGATCCCTTCAATAGGACTTCATGAATACTGATGTTGGAATCCCCCAAACAGTCCCAAAGGAGGGTCCTCTATTCATTCTTCATTCCTTGGGTATAGTATGTGGTACTGATATGGAAAACATTATAGGGCATTGATCCACTACGTAGATGTTGAATCTAGATTGATTAGTTGGTATCTTTTCATGACCCTATCTGTGATACTTATATATTTTATCATATCACTGTTTATATCTGTCTGTGCATCTATCTCATGAAGGTTCCTGATAAACACTACTTGTCGGATGGACATCACCATTGAAATCCAACTGAAGAGTGTGTTATCCCAAATGATTGTTTGATTTAATATTTGAGCTGAATCCATATTGTTCGTAATTCGTAGTCATGACATATCATTAGAATGTTTGTATTTGATTATATATATCTAGATATTCTTATTTATTATTTAGTCTTATACTTATGTAGAGACGACGGTATATTGATCTATTATTTTTCTTTATGGTTTCGGGTTGTCATACTGAGTATTGTTATATTCAACCCTATATGGTCTTTGCACTCATGTGTCGTATCTTGTAAGGATGATTGAACTTTTTATGGAGTCTATAGTGTTTTTGGACTAAATGATTTATTATGAGAATAAGCAGACTGATAATTGTTCCTCTGGTTAACTACAGCAGTCCTGGTAACTTTTCTTATAGGTTGGACCTACAGTTAAAAACATCTTTTGGCGGGCTTGTATTTGTCATAGTTTCACTTTAATTTACTTATTGTCCCACTCTATTTGTTGGGATTTTTTTGTATGAATTAATTTTTTACATATTGGTTTCTAAATTTCATCATTTTATGCATGTGGATATGGGTGCATACGTACAGGTACATTTGCATTGCCTCCCATGTCAGGGATACGCCTACTCAGTGCTAGTCAACATCTCCAATCTAATTGGAGGTGTGGTTTGAGAGTCATGACATGGGCCCCACTAAGATGGGTTATGATATAATGGTATCATTTTCCATCAGTTCTACATTAGGACAAGAACTCTATGAGATTAGTTGTGGGAGATAGTGTTAGGAGTTTAGTTTTCAGCTTTCAGGACATAGACTCTACGGTTTATGTAGGCAGCAGACATATACATACACTAGGACTTTGATAAGATTTTTTCGACTCAATAAAATAGAATAGTGGTTTCATGGAAAATAATATTGCATTCATCATATAGTAATGGCTGGTGGTTTCCATGTCATTCACGACTCATCACTCTAGAATAACTCTTTGAATGTGATATATTATATTTTCTTAGAGGATTATTCTATGACGCATAATAGCGAGTATTGAGAAACAATATTACAAGAATAACCCCCACTATAGTGGGGCTTCTATATAGGGATGGGTTCCCCAGATGTCACCTCCAGGTGGTGAACTGACCATAATTCCACCTGCTGAGTAGCATGTGGTACTCGTAGTACTAGTGGAGAAGGAGCACAATCTTATCATGATCCATGAGTTTTATAAAAAAACACCCCTCATGTTCTCAGTTGAGCAGGACCTCATGTAGTTGAGGACTGGATTGAGGTGCTGACCTGAGTGTTCCACCTAGACTAGACAACAGCAGATCATATGGTAGTTCTTACAATGATCCTTCAATGTGGATCAATTGGGATATGGTGGAGTTTATATATAAAAACTCACGAAGAGGTGACTCTTTCAGGGACATATCTTGAGCGTATCTTTAGGGAGGAGTTCACACCATTTATGTTGAGATATGTGCACATACATGAGTTTATTTGGCTTTAGAAGGTTAGAATGACTATGTATTGTTGTTCATAGTGGTTAACCAACCTGTACAGATACTCTATGGATATGGTTAAAGATCAGTACTTTAGGGCTCAAACCTTTGAGTGAGTTCTTTCTAGATCCATCAGAGCCATCATTATCTATCTATGAATTTTGACTTATGATGGTGTTCTTGAGTGAGAATTATTGGTGGGAAGCTTCTTGTATGAGCTGATACAACTGATGATAGTCATCAATGAATAACCAGGGTATGAGACCTTGTAGGAGGGAGCCGACATCAGTCTAAGGGACCTAGATATGGGTGACATTTCGGAAGGAATCTGATGATAAGGGTTCTGTTTTTCATGGCACATATGATTGTTACAGTCTGCCTAGAGAGAGGTTGTGTTATTCATGTGCTGGACGAGGACATCTCGGTCTAGAATGTCTGACCCACCATGATGCCAACATGGATACTACAAGAAGACCACCAAGGTAGTTCTAATGACATGATGAGGGAGAACTATAGGTAGTTAAATGTGTAAGAGTATATGGGAGTGAAATAGGAGGTGGTCTACATTTTGACTTATCTAGCACCACCACCAAGTGGTAAAAGCCCAGATCAGGGATATGAAGAACATAAGAGGGGACAACTACATGTGGTCGAGGCAAATTACCCAAGGACTCTAGTAATGATTCAAAGTACAATCTGTGTATTTTCTAATTTAGATATATTAATAATAAATATAATTATATTCATTAATTTTTTACCACATATCTTTCTCGAGACATTTAGATTCCACATGAACCATTGACTAGACCCTTCTACTTAGAGGCACATACTGGGGAAGACTCAACAATTAGACATATATGCTGATAGTATGAAATGATCCTTGGAGGTAAGAGTTTCAGTTGTAACCACTTAGAGTTAGGGCTGAGTACTTATGATGTCATTCTTGGTATGGATTGGTTATCTAAAGTCCATTCCCAAATTGATTGTTATAGGCTATGTGTGTGGTGTATCTACAACTATAGAATGAGGTTTTGTTTTTTTGGGTGAAAATGAAACCCATGAGGCATAAGATAGACTAACAAATAAGTGGGTTCATTTGATTACTCATCAGTTGGATAGCCTGAACCTCGGTATAACAGATGTTTTGAACATCTAATTCCCAATGGTGGTAAAAGATTATGAGGTTGTCTTTCCTAAATATGTTTCAGGATTACCTCCCCATTGGGAAAAATACTTCTGCATTGATTTACACACTAGTATGGAACTGATATCTTCAACATCATATATGATGTCTCTTACAAAGCATTTTGATCTGAGGGTGTAGTTAGATGACATAATGAGTAAGGGTTACATGATACACAGTGTTTCACCCGAGGTATCCTCAGTTTTGTTTTCCACGATATAATATGGGCGCCTGAGATTTTTTGTAGACTATTAGACCATGAACTAGGTGACCTTGAAATATACGTATCAACAACTAAGGATTTATGACCTCTAAGATAATTTGAGATGGTAATGATGCTCCATGAAGATTGACCTTAGAATAGGCTACCACCAGTTGTGAGTACAAAATGAGGATATACCAAAGACAAAATTCTGATGTCATCATGGTCACTATGAGTTATTTTTTATTCCCTTTGGTGTAATGAAATACCCCTTAGAGTACAAGGGAATCATGAACCAAATCATTCATGCTTATTTATACTGGTTCTTTGTCGTCATCTTCGACAATATCCTTTTATTATCTATTTCTTAGGAGGAGTACTAGAGTAACATAATGAGGATTCTACACATACTCAGAGGTCACCATCATTATGGGAAAATCTCAAAATTCGAAATCTGGATTCAGGACGTCCACTTTTTGGGACCCATTATCTCATTTTTTGGAGTGGCAGTGGACCTGGCCAAGGATTAGGAAATAATAGGATATGGTCCAAATTGCAACGTGATAGAGGGGAATAGCTTAATTGGGCTAGAAGAATATAACATGATATTTGAACATGATTTCTACAAGATATCAACACCTTTTATAGCTTATAATCGTAAGGGACAACCATTCGTGTTGATAGAAAAGTGAAAACATGCTTTTTATTTGATGAGACAGAGTTATATGTGTGCTCTAATCTTGAGATTCCAAAAGGAGGGTGTCGAGTACATGGTGTTCAATGATGCATTAGGAATAGTGCATTGTTATGTCTGGATACATAAGAAAATGGTGATATCCTATGGTATTCACCATTTGGGACCAAATGTGAAGAATATTTCAACCCATGACCTTATTTAGATGTTGTAGTCTTCACATTGAATATGGGTTGTCGCTAGTTGATGGGTGAAGGGTTTATTATCGACTCCATCATGAGAGTCTCATGTATGTATTCTCTTATAATGATATGATCATGAGACATAGGCAATGGAAAGAGTTCACTAGGATAAATAATTTGAGATTTTCTATTCTCTTATGAAGCAAAACATGGTGGAAGATCCTCATTATAGAAGAAATAGTTCATAGTTGATGAACAATGAATTAGAGAAGTTGGCCTCATTATAGTTATATTTTTCCGTTAAAGATAGAGAAGATTACCATAAATAAATGGTTGTTACCCCTCCAAACATACAACTTTCCATAGAGGAACAACTTGGGTATACCGACTGTGAGAACATATATGCTCAGATGTCCATAGAGAATTCCTCTAATGGATATTCACATGGCGGGGAGCACATGGTTCTTTCTAGAGGCCGCACAGTAGTAGAAGTGATGTTGTGGGGGGAGGTTTTGAGGGAGTTTCATAAATCCAATTTGGTGGTACATACAGCTATGGTGATGATTTAAGAGGACATTCAACATATTTTCATTGTATAGGGATGATGAAATGTGTTGAGGAGTTTATTTCTCGATGCCTTAAATTTGATCACATAATGAATTGGCACCAGCCTACACAGGGTTTCTTGCAACCCCTTGAGGTGCTAAAGATAAAGTGGGATGTAAGATCGGTAGAATTCATGATAATTTTACCACATAAACACAAGGGTCCCAATTCTATATGGGCTATTTTCGAACGACCTCACATGTCAACCCACTTCCTTGCTATCCAATAGAATATTTCAGTACTGGTCATGGGACACAACTATGTGAAGTGGATAATTTGACTTAATGAACCACCATCGATGATAGTTTCAAAACATGATTCTTAATTTACATCCCAGTTGTGGTAGGGATTAAAAGAGTCATTTGGGACCCAATTACACTTATAAAAATTGTTTCACCAACATAAGGATGACCAGACGGAGTAGAACTTTTATATCCTAGAGAACATGTTGTGAGCTTGAATGTTGGAAATCATCCATAGTTGGAAGGATCACCTACCATTGGTGGAGTTCACATATAACAACAACTATCATTCCACCATTGGTATGATTCCATTTGATACTTTGTATGGGTGAACTTGTATTTCACCACTTTTCTAGAATTACCCATGAGAGACAACACTAATGGGACCTGAGTTGGTACGAGCTACTATAGTGATGTTCCAGATCATCCCAGAGCAGATGAAGACTGTACAAATCCATAAAATATCTTATTCTGGTTTGGGGTGTTGGCCTTTTGAGTTCTAGGAAGGATACCACATATTCCTTCAATTTTGAACTCCACATAGATTATAGTGATTTGACAGAGGCTGTATGTAATATTTGAGGATTATCATCATGTGTCAAATACTATATAGATTTGGTGAGGTGATGTGATCCTTTGGTATTACCATTAATTTGGACCGAGTAAATGTTGTCTTCCATGTGTTGTTACTGACGAAGTATGCGTAAGACCCATCCCACATCATCGATTAGGGTGAGCTGGACATCAACGATGGAGTGGCATTTGATGAGTACTCAGTGGAGATTATAGATTAGTAGGGGAGGATGCATCATGGGTTAGCGATCCATTTTGTTTTTGATTGGTTGTGCCAAAGGAATATCTTGTAGTGCACATAGGACTAGGAGGATCTTATTTGTGCACAATTCCTACCACTTTTTAAGTATTCTTTGTTTTTTATTTTATGGTGTCATAAGACACCAAGGTGGGGAGAAAGTAATGTATGTGATTTTTTTGCGTATTATTTTTAAATATTATGGACAAAATTCTATAAATATAACTGAGACGACATGTAATTCGGAGCCCCAATATTCTAGGAACATTTGTATAATAAATATTAAAATATTAAATAGAATGTATGCATAGTTTTCTAAAAAACTAGAATAAGTTCTCAATGTGTTCCTGGATCAAATATTTGAGGGCACTATTGTGTTTTGATAAATATCATCACATTATGTATGACCTAATATTGTCTGGTGTAGTTCAACTGTGAAATGTTGTCCCATGCGCCTTTAATTTAAAAAATAAATTGACCTATATTATTTCAGTTACATCTACACATCGATGAGATGATAGTTTATAATAAACCTTTAATCATGGATCCATGTTTAGGATAATAACCCTTGAATTTCTTGTACGCTATTGTGAGGAAAACCACATAATTTTCATTTGTAGGTGATGACAGAACTATGGATAAAAAATCAATGAATGTCGTTCTTGATGGAGTCGCAGTTGAAAAAAAAAATTAGATAGCGAGTGATAAAATTCCCATGTAAGATTGGCTATGTTGGGTTTCAATCCCCTTTATTAGATTCTATGATGAACATGGACCAACCAACGAAGAGGGTACTTCGTGGATCAGTCATGCTTTTTAGGATGGGTTTTAGTTGTGGGATTTATGTGTATGATTATTATTTTGATTACAGATCCTTAGTATGGGAACATATCGACACCTAATCGAACAATGAACGATGTTTTTTCTTGATATTTGTTCATTCTTCTTTTAAAACCCTAGTATTTTCATTTATGATCATCATTTGTTGAAATTTTCATGATAGTATGATCATTTTACCTTTATTTCTTGGAAGAATGATATGAAAATAAAGAAACAACATCAGAATTACTTAATACTGTTGTGGCGGTGATAGTGACTAAATAATCAGACTAAATAAGAAGAAATCATTCTTCTTGTGGTTTGCGTTAGAATGGATCAATACGGGTTTTTTAAATTCTTCAGGGCAAAAAAACCCACATTTCAGTTTTAGGGTGGTGAAATGAGCTAGATGTAGAGTATTTAGGTGAATATACCAATGCGGAAGACCACCCCCCCCCCCCCACCGTGTGGAGGAAGAACCTTACTTTTTGAAAAACTCCACTGATGACGGTGTGTAATAAATGATTACATAACATTTTCCCCCCAATCAGTTCCATATAGGGTTCCTAATTATAGATAAATATCATAAAGTTTATAACCCTTGTCACATAGTGTGTGGACTCTCCCCAGTGAGTCAACGTGTGCATTGGATGTACAATACCAATGGGAGGAGTACATTGGTTCCCTATCCGGCGTGTACTCACCCAAATTACATGGAATGAACTAGATAAAGGGGGTACCCTATGTTCTAGTACACGGTAATGTCTACATGGGTTTACACTATGTACTAGGACATGACTATAGAACATGAGTAGACCCCAGATGTAAGGACCCCACATGTGACTCCTTCTACACTTAGTGTACCCACATTCTGCATAAAATAATCTAAACACACTGGTCTTTGTACACTGGTAGTACCTAGGAACAAGGGAAATGGATTGATGCCCTACTATATATCATGTACCCCCTTCTATATGGTTTTATTCTCCTATCCACTGTATTGTGGACATGTTTTATTAGTCTATGTTCCCTTTATTTTTCCCATAAAGGTATGTACTAATCGTTTTGTACTCATATAACTATGATACCTTCCGTAGGACTTCTTGGATAGAGTTGCTGAACCCCCCCCCCCCCCCCAAGATGCCATCATTGGGATCCTCTATTGATTCTTCATTCCTGAGGTTGAGTCATTGGAAACATTACATTCTGTCAATTCTTGACATAGTGGATTAGCCCATATTGAGTTTTTTTATCAACCCATGTCAATGGCCAGGATCCACATATATTTTAACGTATCTATATTTAGATCTGGTGGTTTATGACCCCCATGATGGTTCAGAATGAACAATATTTCTAAAATGGCTGTCACTAGTGCTATCAAACTCAAGAGTGTGTTTTCTATAATGAGATATTCCTATAAATTTCGAGATAAATACATAGTGTTATTATGTTATTGTCATGACTTACCTCTAGATTGTGTGTCTAGGAATTAGGATATCCAGATATTGTTACATGATCAATACGAATATACTTGTGTGGAAATGACTATACATTCCTTTTTTATATATTTTTTCTTTAATTTCGAAGTGTCCTATTGAGTATTGTTATACACACCCATGCAAGAAATTTTTCTAAATTTTCCATGACTTATGCATATGACTGACACATAGAAGGAGTCATTAGAGGACCAGGACTAGACAGTTCTATGTGATATCAAAAAAACCATGGTGTGTTCCGTCAACTATAGAAAGTAGTCCTAGTACCTTTTTTAGAAGTTGGACTTGTGGCTACAAGAACTATTTTGGTGGGATTATATTTGGTTCAGTTTAATTTTACATTACTTCCTATAGTACATTGTTGGGTGGGATATAGTGTTATGAGTACATTTTTTACATCTTTGTTTTTAAATTTCAGAATTTTGTGGGCTTGGAGATGGGTGTGTTCATACAGGTACGTAGGAAATTCATCCCACGTTAGTGATATGCCCACTCGATGTTTGTCAATAGTGCCTGGCCTATTAGATGTGGGCATTAGTAGTCACATCATGGGCCCCACTGGGATGGTTTTAGACAATCATTATAAGCATCAGTGCATAGTGGGTATGAAAAATGATACACATCGCTTTGTGGAAGTGGTAATCCACATGTAAACACTAAAAAAACATTTAATGTCCCATTTTAGGGAATGGTGGTGGAAAATGATTGATCCAAAATCATAATAAAATTACTTATTTACTTTTGAATATATTCCATATTTATAGATAAACTATAATATGAAATAAAATAGAATTTATTAGTTTAAAATATGTAGTTCTTCATTGAGAACCCTTATTTACCAAACACATTATCATTTGAATGGATGGTTTCGTGGTGATATGAAAAGAGGTATGGAATGATGATGGAATATTCTATGATATTATGGTTGGTCGTATCTTGAATAGAATGTATTAATGTTGCGAATAAGTGGGAAGCATATTCCCAATTTTATATGTGATGAAAATGACATACATAGGATTACATACAATATTCAATAATATAAATATATCATAATATGTTCAAGTTTCAACAAAGAACCAAAAATTTGAATATAAGATGTTATATGTTGAAAATGTACAAAATAAATAACATCTATACACGTTTTGGAGACATTTTAAGACTTATCTCATAGTTAATTGACTTTAATCCCATTATAACCTTAACCATGATGGGTTAAATTTTTACCATGAATACTAAATTACATGAACAAAAATAAATGGCTAATTCCCACCAAATATGTACATGATGACTCCAAATATTTATTCAATTATATGAGATTTAATTTATAATGGTGTTATAAACTAATATTAATATAATAAACACATATTAAAATTGTTATTCTTAATTCTAGATTTACGAGTAAATTCCATTTCACGTTGAAATATAATACTGATTTGGATACCAAATTCTATTTTGGTAAACTAATAATTTTTTTTTTATTATTTTACTATTTTTCATAGATTTAGTGGAATCTTACAACCATATGACTAAATGAAAAGGCCCCAAAATATTTTGAAATTTGATAAAAACATTTATGTTAACAAAAGTCAAACATGTGTTTTCAAATTCGTACTAATATTTTAGTATACATTATTTAACTATATTAATATATCTTTGGTCAATTCAAAGGTTTAACTATTTATCATGTCATATGAAAATTATAAATTTTTCATAACAGAGACACTATATTAAATGTCACTATTTTCACTGTTCAAATAAAATTCTACTATTTTAGAGAAATCCAACAAATTAACCCTACGCTAAATATGATATGATGAATATAAAAATGATATTAATTTTTTCAATCAAAAATATAAAAATTAAATAAATTACTTTTAATATCAACAAAAAATATATAGTAAGAACCAGTTTTGAATAATATATATTTTGAAGAAGAAAATAACAATAAGAAAAATGATTACATATTTATTATGAATTAGTATGTGAGTTTAACTTATAAAAATCCATTATGCATATTTTTTCAGAAAAAAAATTCATCCAACTGATAATTCTAATTTTTTATAAATAGGTTATTACTATCATATTTATATAATAATATTTTATTATATATCATAGTTCCCTTAATACTATGTGTTGTGTTTTAATAAAGATAATGAATACTTAAATTTACTTAAATAGAAATATATATTAAAATATTAGTTTGTTATATCAAAAAATGACATAAATAAACATATAATATTGTACTCAAATCATATATAATGTGGCCTGAAGGGAATTTCTAATACCCCTATATTGGTGACTGTCACCTAGGTATTAAGAAACAAAGAAAAGGAATCAATTGCACCCCTAGAATAACTGATGATTACAAATAAGTGAAAAAACCATATATTTGTTGTATAAAAATAACACAATGTGATAAAATTACTAAATTTTAGATAGGTTCAAGTCCCAAAAAAATTATACATGATATAATGTCATAAATTAAAACATATGATATATAATCAGAAGATCCCCTCATAATTGCGGGATCACACACTCCACCCATTTTCACCGCCTCCCAATATACCAGTACATAATATTACCCATAGAATATATATTGTGCTTCCACTTTTCATGGATCTAACATAATAATACCAACAAATCCCCAATTTTAAGAGAATGGTGTGTGGAACAACATACCAAAAAGATCTCAAAAATAATTTTATAATAAATCCATATCAAAAAAATAAAATATCCACAATTTTAGATAAACAGGGAAATATAATATTATCAAAATTGTAGAGACCCAAATCTTGATGTACATAGACATTTAATTAGAATTGTGGAATACTTAGTACATGAAAAAAATAGATGCCCAAAGACCGTATTAGTTTAGTGTCTTGGGAAACTCGGAACATAAACTTATAATATTGGTGAAGGATATTAAACATGTCCCATAAAGGTCTTCCACTTTGGTTTTCTTACCTATAACGTTTCTTTATATCCTGGGGAAAAGAAAACATAAAAAGGGTGATCTCAAATGCTCTGTAACTGTAAATATGGGGAACATAAGAAAATCCCTGAAAATATGAATGTAAGAACATGAACATAAAACATAAAAATCATGAGTAATGATAAAAATCATGGTAGTTAATAATGCATAGGTAAAAAAAGAACATTAACCATTATAAAATATAATAGGAATAAAACATGTAATTGTGGATACCATTAATCACATTTTATTATTTCCATAGTAGCAAAGGAATTGCTACCAAGACCATCATAGTGGACAAATTCCCTTACTGAATCAGGATTACTTGCCATTCCATTCATGTCTATATCATGAGATATAATCCTTTACCCAATGAATTGGAGGGAGATATAGGTCCCACCCAACTCATAATGAAATCATTCTTACTTGTTCCAAAAAATTAACATAAATCATTCATCATAATCCAAAGAATAAAATGGGTTTCATAAACATCATCTCATCATGACATAATCCATATAAAACAAATGGATATCATTTATTCATAATAGAAATAAAACCATGTAAATAATGGAGAAATTATACTTGAAACATTAATATGTGAGATAATTCCATCATAGATGGAAAATAGTTCTGATAAAACACTTGAACTGAATTCTTGAGGAAAATTTCCTTTCTTCTTTAAAATCATTTTCTTTTCACAAAATGCCAGACAATTTTAAAATATATGAATTTTATTAAAAATAGCCATGAAAACATGTAGAGGGAGCTTCATGAAAATAAGGCGTTATGAAACCGTAAAAATCTGTTCATGCCGTATATGTTAAAAAACATGCTTCTTTTACTTTTTCTAGAAAAGTAAAAAAGTACATTATATGGTAACCAACAGAATTATTCCTTCCATAAAATGTGGTACAAAGTCAACAAAGGGTACAAACGACTTTAAACATACATTAAAGAATATTAAACATTTTATGAATTTTTTTAGAAAACATGGATATAGATGATAAACATAACCCCAGTAAATACTTACGTATAAGCAATCTCGGATAAAAATGAGATTTGCAATATTATCCCTTACCTTAGGTCCAATTTCATCCATACGTGTTTGAAACACCTGTATAGTGCATTTAAAAATATTATTAACTTGTAAAATAACCATAATAATATTTATGATATCATATATGATTATCTTATGACTTTATATTACCCGTTCTTTTGTCCATTCCATTTTAAAGCAGCGTTTTGGGTATGATTGTTTCATTTATCGTACATTTTTGCACTTGTTTTTATTGATATTATTATTACTTATATCATGATTTACTTACTTTAATAATGTAAAAAATTATTTATATATCACATATATTATGTATATATATATATATAATATATATAGATAAATTAAATGAAACACACCGTTCATGGAGATGATAGGTCGTTCGTACGCATGAACGCTGTTTTCCATTCCTTATTGACTTGAATGGAAGTAGGTAGATGACATATATATATACATAAATCCAGTAACATTTTTAGGTCATATATATCATTATTATTCATTGTATATAAATTATAATTATTCTTGAATGGTTAACATGGATAATGAATATCATCGCGTCGTGGAGACGGTAATCCGTACGTACGCACGAGCAGTGATATCATTCCCATAATTATTGAATAGAATTGGAGTGGATGATATAATATTTCATAATTAGTATGATTTTATAATAACCATATATAGTTATTATTTACACCATTATACCCATCCAAGGACGGTGGTGGTGGAAAAGCAAATTACACCACGGTGTGGAGACGGTATTACGTACATACGCACGAGCGGTTATTTCATTTTCCATAGGATGGATAGAAGGTGAAATGGGGTTTTTTCTTATTTATAATAACATATCAGTATATTATTTATACTTATGTTATTACTTTATAATGAAACAACTAACGAAGAGGATGTAGAAGAATAAATAAACTTGAAATAATTGGTAGAAGAGATTACCCCTTCTTCGACGCGCCTTCTCTTATCCTCGACTTAGGGCACTAAAACTGGTCTTTGAAGAAGACCAGGACCTCTATTAGGTTTCTATGGAAGTGGAGAAGTGAAATTTTAAAGGGTTGGACGAGCTTGAAGTCTCAAATTTTTGTGAAGAGGAGAGAGGGGAGGTTCCCTTTTATAAGGGAGGAGAGGGGCACCTTTGGAAACCTCAAAAATATTAATTTAATATAAATTCCAAACATACATAAAAAATTCCAAAATGACTCAAATCCGAATATTAGATGATATAGGGTTGTAATATCATCAACCAATAAAATTTATACAAGATAAAAATTTATTTTAATCCTTATCAAATAGATTTATCCTTATTTATTCTATTTAACTATTTTATTGTAATAATATTCTAAATTTTAAAGTGTTATAAATAATTACCTTTGTGTTGTGAATTGTCATTAACTTTATAATTTATGACATTTTAGAACATATAAATTTCAATTTATAATTTCTAAATTTTTTTGTGATTTTTAAACAATTTTATAATATATTATGTTTATAAAACAAAAATGTTGTCAATTCATTTATTTGAATTTAAATAAATTCCACACCGAGGATACATTTGAACCAAACTTTTTAAAATAATTCTAACATGTCATATTAATATATAAAATTTTTGGAGAACTTTAAAAAGATCATAAAATATTTATTTTAATATTTTTAAAAGTTTTTATTTCATATTTCAATCAATAAAATAATTTCTATATCACTATCGTGTAATCATTAATGATAATTATTTAATCCCTAAAAATTATAAATAAATTATAATGATGTATATAATATTATTTAATTTCTGTAGACTATACATTTTAGAATTTATATGTTATTTATCATTAAATTAAAATTATTATACTTATAAGATATAAGAGAGTGACATGTAGTCACTTTTTTTAGATTTAATAATAATTATATAATTTTCATAGTCAAAAGTCCATTAAATAATTCTATTCTGACCCTTAGGTGATATGGTTTGACTGTTATTAATCTAATAGAATTATGGCTGGTGTTAGGGAATTTTATAATCTTATTTTTACCCTCAATTACCCGATTTACCTTTAACTATAGTAAATAAAAATTAATGTAGTTACTATTTATACTATCAAAAAAAATTAACCTACTAATATAATTGGTACCCAATGAATCCAAATATATAATCCATTTTTCAAAATTCAAATCACAGAAGTAGAAGTAATTAATTTAAAATTAATCCCACTATTTAGAAAATGGGTTTTAAAAGGTAAAACGTTGCAAAAGATTGAAATTTTTTTACCTATGAATTCAATGAAAAATTAATGATAATGACTTACATTATATTAATGGGTAAAAATTTATTCTATTTATAATTTTAAACCATTAAATATATAAATTTAACTATATAAATTTTCTCGATGAAAAAAGTTGTTTTTAATTAAAATTTAGCGATGTTTTACTATTCATCAAAATATGAAGGTTATCAGAATAACATGAATTTTTTTTCCAAAGTAGATTTTTATATCATAATTACAAATAATAATTAATTGTGTCAAATTGAACTTATAAACATGTCAAAAATAAGATTTAATATAGGTGCGCCATCAAAAGGCTGCAAAACTGCAGTTTTTTAAAAATACTTATTTTACCCGAAGAATTTATTTTGTTCTCATACCATGTTGTAGAAAATTGTAAGATGAATAATAATGTTATAAAATTAAAAATTTAGTTAATACAATTCATAAAGTCTAGTTCATAGTAATATTATAATAATATATTGTTGTTTAGTGAAACTCGATATTGCGTTCAACACATGCTATTGAAGAAGGTAGCTCTTACGCGTAATGCAATCCTAGTCAGGGTTGCATGCAGAGAAATATTCCTTTTGTGTTGATTATAACATACTCAATATATAGTTCAATTCTACATTGATTAAAATCTATACTTAGTGTTGTGTAAAATGAATTTTATTCAATAGAACTTGAAATTTTTTTCCTCACAGGCCAAGAATAATGTTGCGTATACTACAAGATAATATGGTGTTGCGTATATCACAATATAATCTTGGTGTAGTGTACAGAACAAGACATAAATGAAATTAAAAATAATATTTCCCATAAAATTTCATGGTGTTACATTCTACCCCCCTTAAAATGAGTTTCTCACTCGAAATTAATCGGTGTTATAAATGGTTTACTAATTGAAAGTTTCTTTCATAAAAACCCACATCGTAAAAAGGAATACCAAAACATAATTTTAAAAACTAAAGTATGAAATATAGTGGTTAACCAACTTAACTCATCACTGGGATTCCACATAGGATAACATAGGTAAAAATATGTATATGGAAGAAAAAATCTAACCATCATGTTCCAATATAGAGTTGTAGAGAGCATGGATATGAAAAATCCAACATTCACAAAGCCATAAATTTGTGATGATCTAATGTACCATATGATTCATCATATATGAGGGCACTAGGAAAAATGTTTTGGTTTTCAAGATCATTTCCCAAATGTAGAAGAACTTTTTGAATTAAAAGAAATACTTACTTGATTTTCGTACAATCTTACCATTACACATGCCATGAAAAATTTATACATCATCTCATAATAAAATAAAGTTTAATTTGACTTTTATGAAGTGTTATCCGATCATGGGATAGAATGATAGGACATTCCATCTGTCTCAAACATAAGGATAGGAAAAGTTATATACATAAGTCAATCTATGGTGAGATTAATCGTATATGGTTCAAAAATGGACTTATACATTATTTATCATCCTTATTAATAAAATAAAACTAGTTTCTACTAACTAGGGACTTCTTATAGGCCAGTTGTAGGCAATAATGGCCTGTCTCACTTTGGTTGTGGGTTCGATTCACGCAACCTTGTTCGATGCGATGGGTTGTCGCCCATCCTGCAGGTTTTCATTTTTCTAAAACTACACTATTATAAAATTACAGAAATAATATCGAAAAAAAGTTCTAGCCTTAAACAATACTATATGATGTATGGCATAATCCATTTGAATCATTAGACTTGTCCAAAATAAAATTTTCCAATCTCATAGTATAAATAAAATGATTACTGGAAATGTCACATAATGAGCATGTAAATACCATCATTTATCCCCCATATATCAAAAGAAATATCTTGTTGACCGCATTACAAAAATGTTAATACCTTAATCATCTATTCTCTTGAAACATGAATTACCATAGAACCTTAGTGAAAACATAAATTTTGTCAAAAGTTAACCCTTTCCACATACCAAAATCCCAAAATTTTGATATACTCAAACAATGATATCACTTTTTTCTTATATCAGTGATGAGCTCATTAATAATATCTAACATATTATTTTCTCCGTATCCTTTCATTATGTACATATCATCTTATTTCCAAAAATATATGAATAAAATTTCATGGTTACCAGTACCATTCAAAATATAAATTCAAATACTTTAGAAAAAACAATAGATTAACAATCCTTAAATGATTCTTTATTCCATAGTACCATTAAATTACCTATACAACATTACTCTTGATAAACTTAAAATAATTCCACTACCTTGTTAAACAATCGACCGAGCTTCATCATTTTATTCTTCAACACTTCTTTCATATGATATATCATTTGTAGTCTCCTCATCATCATCAACATAAATACTACCCATACGACCATGCTGATTCTCTTCATGAGACTTTCCATTAGGGCATAGGTTTTCATAATGCTTGTACATTCCACATTTAAAACATTTAAATATTGTTTATGTCTTAGAAATACCATTATCCTTGTCCATAGTGTTAACTAAACCCTTTCCTTTCAAATTATTGGCTTTGTGTCCTTCTTTTCCACACCCAAAGCATCTTCCAGTACCTTTGAAACATTCTCCTTGATGTCTCTTCTTACATGATTTACATGAAGAAAATTTAACTTTTTTCCCTCTATAATCATTATGAAACTCCTTCATTATCTTATTAACTGAGCCAGGAAACTTACCAATGTTGAGATTATTTATCATATTATGAGATTGCTGATTAGGAATAATAAAAAAGTTTTTCCTTCCAAATCCCAATTTATTTTCTTGATCATGAAGGATATCATTCCATTGTCCATCATATTCTCCATTAACATGAATCTTCTGGTTTCCATCCATTTTATAAAACCCAAAGAGAATAGTGTGAGAAGCAAAAATAATGCTAGGAAAACAACATAATCAAGGGGAGTACTTTCAATCACTAACATCATAGGTTTAATCCTAAGTTATTCATGGTCATTATCATAATTATAGTCCTGTAACCAATACTTATACTTAACCTAATGTACATCCCTTGACATACCTTAAAATATCTCTAGGGATCCCACTAATGTTTTCAGATCCTAGTTTCCAAAGGTTAGCTAAACCATCGCTCTGATACCAACTAAAGAGACCCAAATCTTGATGTACATAGACATAACATTAGTTTTGTGGAATACTTAATACATGACAAAAAAACTTCCAAAGACCGTATTAGTTTAGTGTCTTTAGAAACATGGAAAATAATCTTCTAATAATGGTGAAGGATCTTAAACATCTTCCATAAAGATATTCCACTTTGGTTTTCTTACATATAACCTTTCTTCATTCTGGGGAAATGGAATCATAAAAACGGTGAGCTCAAATTCTCAGTAAGGGTAAACATAGAGAAAATAAAACAATCTCTAAACATTTGAACGTAAGAACATGAACAAAAAACATCAAAATCATGAGTAATGACATAAATCTTAGTAGTAAAAAAGTCATAGATCGTAAAGGAACATTAACCATGATAAAATATCATGGGAATAAAACATGTAATTGTGGAATCCATTAACAACATGTTATGATTTCCATTGTATCCAAGGCATTGTTTCCAAGACCATCATAGTGGACAAAGTCCCTTACTGAATAGGGTTTACTTTCCATTCGAGCCATGTCTATCTCATGAGATATAAATAATTACCTAATGAATTGGAGGGAGATATAGGTCCAACCCATCTCATAATGAAACCATTCTTACTTGTGCCAAAAAATAAACATAAATCATTCATCATAATCCAAAGAATAAAATGAGTTTCATAAACATCATCTCATCGTGACATAATCCATATAAAACAAATGGATATCATTTCATCATAATAAAAATAAAACCATGTAAATAATAGAGTCATTATACTTGAAACATAAACATGCTATATAATTCCATCTTAGATGGAAAATAGTTTTGATAAAGCACTTGAAATGAATACTTGAGGAATATCCTTTATTCTTCAAAATAATTTTATTTACACAAAATGGCACACAATTTTAAATGAAAATGATATTATTTAAAATTACAGTTAAAATTTTTAGAGGAAGCATCATGAAAATTAGGCGTTATGAAACCGTAAAAATCAGTTCATGCCGTATATGTTAAAAAACATTCTTCTCATACTTCAGCTGGAAAAGTCAAAAAGTACCTTATATGGTAACCAAAAGAACGATTCCTTCCATACCATGTGGTAAAAAGTCAAAAAAGGGTAAAAATGAATTTAAAAATAAATGGATGAATATTAAACAGTTTAATAAAACATTTTTAGAAAACACGGACATGGATGATAAACATAACCTCAGTAAATACTTACGTATAAGCAATCTCGGATAAAAATGAGATTTGAAAAATTATCCCTTACCTTAGGTCCAATTTCTTCCGTATGTGTCTGGAACAAAAATATAGTGGGTTTAAACATATTATTAAGTTGTAATAGAACCATAATAATATTTAGGATATCATATATGATTCACATATGACTTTATATTACCCGTTCTTTTGTCCATTCCATGTTAAATCAACATTTTTCGTAAAATTGTTTCATTTATCGTACTTTTTTGGACTTGTTGTTCTTGATATTATTATTACTTATATAATTATTTACATACATTCAGAATGTAAGAGATGATTTATATATCATATATATTCAGTATATATATATATAATATAGATAAATGAAATGAAACACACCGTTCATGGAGACGGTAGGCCGTACGTACGCATGAACACTGTTTTCCTTTCCTTATTGACTTGAATGGAAGTAATTAGATGATATATATATACATAAATCCAGTAGCATTATTATGTTATATATATCATTATTATTCATTATATATACTTTATTATTATTCTGGAATGGTTAACATGGAGAATGAATCTAATCGCGGCGTGTAGATGGTAATCCGTACGTACGCACGAGCCGTGATATCATTTCCATAATTATTGAATGGAATTGGAGTGGATGATATAATATCTCAGAATAAGTATGATTTTATAATTACCATATATAGTTATTCTTTACACCATTATACCCATCCAAGTAAGGTGGTGGTGGAAAAATAGATTACACCAAGGCTTGGAAATGGTATTCTGTATGTACGCACGTGCGGTGATTTCATTTTCCGTAGGATGGATAGATGGTGAAATGGGGTTGTTTTATATTTATAATAACATATCAGTATAATATTTATAATGATGTTATTACATTGTAGTGAATCAACTAAAGAAGATGATGTAGAAGAATAAATAAACATGAAAAAATTGGTAGAAGAGATTACCTCTTCTTCGACGCACCTTCTCTTAAACTCCTCTTATGGCCCTAAAGTTGGTCTTTGAAGAATACCAGGACCTCTAGTAGGTTTATATGTAAGTGAATAAGTTAAATGGGAATGGGTTGGCCGAGGTTGAATGCTCTAATTTTTGTGAAGAGGCGAGGGGGGAGGTGCCCTTTTATAAGGGAAGAGAGGGGCATCTTTGGAAACCTCAAAAATATTAATTCAATATAAATTCAAACCGCACAAAAAAACATCCAATATTACTCAAATCCAAATATTAGGTGATATAGGGTTGTAATATAATCATCCAATAAAATTTAGACTTTTTGGAAATTTATTTTAAACCTAATCAACTGGATTCATCCATATTTAATCTATTTAATTTTTTTGTGGTGATAATATTCTAAATTATAATTTTTTTTAATTAATTAACTTTGGGTTGTGAATTGTCCATAATTTTATAATTTATGAAATTATAGACCATATAAATTTTAATTGATAATTTTTAAATATTTGGGTGCTGTTTAAACACTTTTATAATATGTTATTTTTATAAAACAATAATAGTTTTAATTCATTTATTTGAATTCAAATAAATCCCAAACAGAGGATATATTCAATGAAATTTCTATATTATAATCCTATAATGCCTTATTCATATATAAAAATTGTGTAGAACATTAATTAGTTCATAAAAAATTTATTTTAATATTTTTAAAACCATTAATTTGATATTCCAATCAATAAAATAATTTCTATACCACTATTGTGTCATCAATAATGATAATTATTTAATCCCTAAAAATACTAAATAAATTCTAAATATGTAGATACTTTTATTAGATTTCTGGAAACAATTCATGTTCAATGTTTTATTAATCTTATCACTAAATTAAAATTATTATACTTATAATATATAAGAGAGTGACATGTTGTCACTTTCTTTCCTTTTAATAATAATTATATAATTGTCATTGTTATAAGTCCATGAAATGAATCTATTATGACCCTTAGGTGATATAGGTCTAATTTTATTAATCCTATAGAATTTTGGTAGGCATTACAGTAATTTTATAATCTTATTTTTACCCTTAATTACCTGATTTAACTTTAACTATAGTAAATAAAAATTACAGTAGTTACTATTCATAATATCAAAAAAAATGTAACCTATTAACATAACATGGACTCACTGAATCCAAATATGGAATCCATTTTTCAAAAATCAAAACACATAAGTTTAATTTATTAATTTAAAATTAATCCCGTAGATGAGAAAATGCGTTTTAAAAGTTAAAATGTTGTAAAAGATTTAAATGTTTTTACCTATGAATTCAATGTAAAATTAATGATAATGACTTAAATTATATTAAATGGTAAAAATATATTCTATTTATAATTTAAAACCATTAAATATTTTAATTTAACAATATAAATTTTCACGATAAAAAAAGTTGTTTTTAATTAAAATTTAGCGTATTTTTACTATTCATCAAAATATGCAGGTTATCAGAATAATCTCAAAATTTTATCCAAAGTAAATTTTTATATCCTGATTCCAAACAGGAATTTTATTTTGTAAAATTGAACATATAATGACATCAAAAAAAGATTTAAAGTGGGTGTGCCATCAAAAAGAGGCAAAACTGTAGTTTTTTTAAAACACATATTTTTCCCGAAAAAATTATTTTGTTCTCATAAAATGTTGTAGAAAATGTGTAAGATGAATAATAATGTTATAAAATTCAAAATTTAGTTAATTCTATTCATAACAGCCAGTTCATAATAATATTATAACAATATATCGTCATTTAGAGAACCTCGGTATTGCGTTCAACACACACTATTGTGGAAGGTCGCTCTTGCGTGTATTGTAAGCCAAGTCAGGGTTGTGTGTAGGGAAATCATCTTTTGGTGTTACGTATAACATACTCAATATATTTTTCAATTATACATTGATCAAAATCTATATTTGTGTTATGTAAAATGAATTTTATTCGAAAGAACTTGAAATTTTGTGCCTCACAAGCCAAAAATATTGTTGCATATACTTCGAGCTAATATGGTGTTGCGTATAGTGAAATATAATCTTGGTGTAGAGTACATCAAAATACATAAAATAAATTAAAATGAATATTTCTCATAAAATTTCTTGGTGTTAAAAAAATACATCAGTAATAATAGTTATCAAATAATTTTAATGGAGGTTATAAAATAGGATCAATTGTTAACTTCTTTAATAACATGATTTCATTTTCATTTCTATTAAATATTTACACATTTAAATCATTTTCAATCCTAAAAACATGGTTAAGGGATTGGGTTTGGGTTCATATATGACTATCACACATCTTAATGAAATATGTATTTCTATGTGCAAACATCCCCAGATATCATACCTAGTAGAATATGATAATAATAAAATTAATAAACTATCTTCCCATATTATTGATTAGTTCTAATTTTCATCTTTAATCCATTTGTATTTGTAGTTATTTCATGTCTACTATGTGTTTTACCCTCATATCAACCAATTATTTCATGTGATTCAATGAATTCAACAAACTGATGTCATAAAATTATTTAAAAAAAATAAAATTTCCCCATTTATCATGATTCAAAAAATGCCATTTTTGTTATGAACAGTTCCTTGACTACCCCAAGCCCACCTGCCAAAGACCAGGGGCTGTCGACTAGTGCCGAAGTCATTATCCCACAAGTGGGAGGCATATTTCCGAGTACCTGTACACATGCACACAACTTGAATCCAAATGTACAAGAAAGTAAAATCAAAGGAAACCATACATGAATGTCAATATGTAAAACACAACCAAAGTAAAATGGAATGTTATGTATAGGGTGGAAACCTAGTCCAGTATAGAATCCGAATAAAAGATAAATAGAACAAAATAAAAACTCTAATTTTCTGAAACTCGTCCAATGGGAAGCCTACCTAAATGGTAGGTTTATGGTAGTTTCATGACGATTTATAAGTATACGCCATCTGTCTAATCTCACCGAACACCACCATGTCTTGATCCTCCCTGTTCTTTGTCAAAGCGTCAGTCGTGTGCACAAGACATGACATTTATGTGCAATGCCCGTGTAGTAGTGAGTAAAACAATACTCAGTAGGGGACACCAAAACCATAAAGGTAAAGAACAAGATAAAACCCAAAAATGAATGCAAAGTCATCTCTACTTGGGTATACGCCAATTCAATAACCATGAACATCCAGATAAACACG
The DNA here is from genome assembly GCA_963277665.1 of Viscum album. Lineage (NCBI taxonomy): Eukaryota > Viridiplantae > Streptophyta > Magnoliopsida > Santalales > Viscaceae > Viscum > Viscum album. The sequence continues at coordinate 728,835,663 of OY728143.1, read as the reverse complement.
TCTCTGCCACTAACAAAACATGTTGTCCCAACCCCACAACAAATTTTAGGATTCACATCAATGGCTCAAGTCATAACAGTCAATCCAAGAGATCAAACTCAACAAGATTTTCAATCCCTAAGGGCACCCGTACAATATATTCACCAGATAGGGTATAATGCTACTACTTTGAATGGTACGTCTGAGAGAATGTTCTCTATCAGGAACATTCAACTGGGTCTGACTGTAGTGCCATGAAATAGAGGTTTAGTCATCACAATTATAATCCCCATGCAAGACTAATGAAACCTAAGTGAAGAGGCCAGATTCTCATCACTATAATCATTTGAGGGATAAATACTCCAAACTAACATGTAGTCCCTTAGTCTCTCCTGTAAAGATTGCCCCACACCTCAATCTGTTGAGGGTACACTATGTTTTATCTAGGTATCATTTTCAGCAAGTGGATGGGCCAACTCCTCGCTACTATGTCTGCCTGCTAAGGGAGCTCCATCTCTAATCAAGGAACTGCACCCTACATGGTAGGTAAGTACTACTCATGACTAGAGGACATGCACCTCTGGGTGATAGGGGTGTACTACTCATAAAGGACCCGCACCCTATATTGGTGGGGTGGTACAATATTGAATATCGAGGACCCACACCCTACTTGGTAGGGGAGTACCACACAGTGACTAGAGGACCTTCACCCTATTAATATTGTGTATTTATTAGTCTATCAATATATTCTCTATGGGGGGTCCCACACGAAAGTATTTTATGGGACTACTGACGCCTAGCTAGTGGACTCACTCCCTGGCACAGAAGTGGAGTACCAACTCTTCCTGAGCACTACGTATGGAGGACCTGCATCCTGGAATGATAAGGGAGAACTGACTCATACAATAGAGGACCCACTCCCAACCAATTAGGGGATTAGCAACTCTATAAGAATTAGATATGGAAGATCCACACCCTAGTACTACAGGGGAGTACTGACTCCAAGCATAGAGGACGTAATCCCTATCACAATATGAGAGTACCGACTCTTCCATTACGAACATCCCTGAGAACCCACACCCTAAAACATGGAGAGTCCCATATATACCAATGCAAAAGGATAAGCAGTACACACACCTTCAGTCATCAAGGGAGTAAACATCCTAACATCTCATCATAAAAATAACCCTGATTCTACCTAAAGTCTGTATCTATCAAGGATATCCTACTCTTCAAACAAATGTGGGCATCCTATAAAATTTATAAAAAATCACCTATAGTATATCAAAAGAAATGCTTCTTCCCAAGGGTCTCAAATCCCCATATATCTCATCAATCATATCATCCATTTAGAAGTTACGGGTGTTTTTTTGAAATATGGGCATGTTGGGTGTTAGGTCCCGACTCTAGAATCCATGGAGCCGGTGCCTTATGAACATTATATGTGTCATGAAATAATTACATGCACTGAAAAAACACATCACATCCCATACTGAGGATCGAGTTCGATTCGGGTTTTGGGAAACCGGCAACTTCCAGGATGTTTTGTCTCAAAAAAGTTGTTGCCTGAAAATTTTAAATCAAAACGCAGGGTGAGCATAAGAATTCCCAGTAAAAGGTTTTCAAAAAGAATAAACCAAAGTAACTTTGGAAATAATTCTTTAAAACTATCCATTGAACATACCCTTAAGGAAACTGTAGCGCATGTAACATGATATAAAAGTTCTTATTCATTATTTTCAAGGAAGATATTTTTCAAAGGAGTAGTAAAGGTTATCATAAACAAGTATGACATATGATTATTTAATATCAAATTAAACGGTTAAATGTAATACATAATTAGAGTTGTGCGTGAGGGAAACATCTTAAATTTCATAAGTTGGTTGCAATTTTATTGACTGATAAACACAATTCATGCTCCAAAATTATAGTTGCAAAATATGGACTTTATAAAAAAAATAAATGAAAGGGTCGTGAATGAATGGGAATATCATCTTGAAAAGAACTTGTAACATAACTTGAATTATGTGGCATCAACATTTAACTTAGACAGTCATTTCCGTACACCAAGGTCCATACAAAAGGTGTCATTATAATAAAATTACCAAGGTTATTCACCGAGGTATCATGAAAAGTCATCTCGGGAGATTAAGTCTTTACCTAATGCATTGCAGTTCTATCAGGGCACACCATTAAATTTGTCTTTATTATCATGTGAGACACATATATCATAATTTACTTCAACGTCATTTTATATTCAAGATGTCTCATACCACCTTGAATAATTCATTCTTTTTCGTATTCCCTAAGGTGTACCATACCACTTTTGGTAATTAAATTTCTTAGTTCATTATCGTGATATATCATAAGCATGTATTATATAAAAAAATGAGCAATTACACATTTTGCAAATACATGATAAGATAGATAATATTGTAAATATGTCCATAACTAATCAAAGGCACAAATACTTTAGTGGACATTTGTTGCACACAAGATAATTACTAAAGTACATAAAATGATTATATAATAAATGATGAACCTTTAAAATTATTATTTTATGGAAATGAAATGCTTTAAGAAAAAACATTCCATCAGTTATGGTGATAAACATGCCATTGAACTTGAAAATAATTAAACCATAACTTGATTAACTAGTAACATTCATCAAAGTAGGATCATTGTATAATAAGACAATAAATGAACACAGTATGACATCATGATCCCATGAATTCTAAACCCGCTAATATATTTATAATGAAGCCAAAATAAACACTTTTTCATTAAATACGTCATGGGTATTGTCTAATAATCTTCTTAAATAAAACATGCTCATTAGTGTATTTATATACATGTAATACATATTGTCTTAGAAAACACCAAAGATTATTATTATTTAATGTTGGGTATTCATCACTAAAAAAAATCATAATTTGGTTTATTTTGGGATTACATATATATAAATATATAGGTATATATAAAAGGTTACAAAAAGGGGTTTTATGGTAAAAGTAGGTTCAAATAACCATCTGAAATATGTATAATACCTAATATAACATACTAGATCATTTTGGAAATCCTAAAATAGATTGAGTTTGGGTTATCAACATATTTATATACATATAAAAAACTGTGTATTTCGAATATTCATAATGTATATGTTTTTTAAAATAAAACCGAATGAAAAACAATCAAAGCTTAACGAACCCATATGTCCTGTCATTAAAAGAGACGCAGGTTTATCCGAAGCTGAAAAATAACCAATATAAAATATATATATATAGATAACCCATATACATGAACTATATTTTAAAGGGTTGCTTTTAAAATAGTTCAAGATGATCCCTTGCACTTGTAATCCTTGTAGTAAAATGTAGGAAAACACCCCTAAAACCATTTTATAACCGGATAGTTTTCATTATTCATATATAAATATATAAATATATATAAACTGTATATACCGAATCATAGGATAGTAGGATTTTATTAATGAAATAAAAACATAAAACACCCTTATAGTATTTATCTCACCTGGTAAAACCTCTAATATCACTTTAGAAACTCATGAAAAATAGTTCGGATTTGTTTTATATATATATTTATATATACAAAACTGTATATACTCATTATAAAAACATACAGGTTTTAGGTTTTATAAAACTATATTGTTTTAAAAAAAATATCCTCACACATGTACCCTACTAAAATCCGGATGGAAACCCCCTTTAAGAAAATTTAAAACGAGGGGTTTTTATCATGTATATATATATATATATATATATATATATATATAAACTGTATATACAGGGAGTGTAAGGTGTAGGTTTCTCCAAATAAAAACAAAGCATGCATGAACCCTTACATTTATTTGAGGAGGAATCTCAGAACCAGGTAAGCTTACTGGATTGCTGGGAGTCTGAGATAGAGAAGGAGAAGAAGAAGAAGTCGTCGGGGTTTCATGAGGTAGGAGGGGGTTTTGTAGGAACTCCGGTGCAACTCCACCCAAGGGTAGGATGGTGTGAGAGAGACGAGAAAACAGTGCCCTGGGAGGGGGGTGTTCGAGGGTCCAGAGGAGTAGTGCAGAAGGAGAAGGACGAGGTGTCCTCAGGTGTGCAGGCCTACTGATATAGGAACCTGACATGAGGAAGAAGACGACGGAGGGGTGCGACGTGGAGATGAAAAGGACTGCCCAGATTAGAACAGGCGAGATCAGATGGTAGGAGGAAGAGCGAGAGATGGGTTGAGTGGGTTTAAAGGAATCAAGGGCCAAGATTAAATGTGAGGTGATGAACGGCCAACATTGCATCACCGAAAAAAAGATAAAAATGGTACACTAAACATAAAAAAATTAGACATTTTATAATACTTTTAAAATAGTATAAAACATGATCATTGTAAACTGAATTTTTTATACAATTTAATATATAATTTTAACATAAAATTTCCAAATCTAAAATATCATTCTAGATTATGTAAAATACCTTACTATTTGATATAACGCTTTTAAAAGATATATATTTCATAATTAACATACTAAAATTTTATAAATTTTAGGATATTAAAACTTTTAAAATACACCACTATTTGATTCATAAAAATATATTTAAAATACCAATAGTTTTTCTAATTGTTTCTTCTAGAATTGGGGATGACCTCATTTATTGAAGGATCAAACATTCTAATCAGTTTCTAATGGGTTTTTTCTTAGAACTGGAAACATCCAATGATTCCATATCTATTTAGACCTACATTCCAAAGGTAGGCGCTCATTAGTTGTGGATTGATGAGGTTTAGGAATTTTCATTGGCCGAGGGGATAGGAGGTCGGACTCATCACACCTTTTTTAAGGGAATTAAAGTCTACTCTGGGACTCTCTTTATAGATTTAAGTTATGTTTTTAAATCCTTATTACATTACCATGTTTAAAATGATCTTTCCTTTAGATCTGGCAATCAATGATTGACATGTAGGATATTTAGAGAATCTATTATATGTATTCGAGGTTCTTCGTTGATAGAGAATCAACTGTATTTGTTAGAGATTCTTTGTCAATGGTATCCTTTAATACATAAAAGTCTCTTTTTCATTGGGATGACCATACTGGTTTTAAAGCCACTTAGTGGGGTACATCAAGTTTATTTTCATTTAGAAGGACATGGATTATTTCAGAGTTGGGATCGTACCCACCGATGGGCTACATACGTATCCTTTGTTTTGGAAAAGGAATCATAACCCATATAGTTTTACTAATAGAGTATGATGTTTATGTATGATTGATGGATCAAAGAAATGTGTCATAATAACATTTACACTATAAGCTCACGTGTGTCATGCTTGGTCTGAGAAATAGGAGGTATTGGTAAAACTAGACAATTTTGCCATCATATGAAATGATATGGGACTTAGTTATATATGAATTCCCAAATAGGTGAAGATTAGGTTTCACTTTAGGGAAGAAACCCAGGAACAAGGTCCATAAAGGTATATGCACTTTATATATATTTAGATACTCTATCTTGGGGCTTACTCCTGAGGAAGATGCCCAAATTAGGAGGAGACTTGTGATTGGGTTTTACTCTTGAGAAGGAAGCCCAGATCAAAATTAAATTAAGACTGGTTAAGAGAAATTAAGACTGGGGCTTACTCCTAAGAAGGACGCCCAGGTGAATGGGATTTGAAAAATTAAGGGACTTGAGGCTTACTCCTAAGGAGGATGCCCATATTTGTGAATGGGGATTTCTCCTGAAAAGGTAACCCAGGTTAAGGGAATTAAGGATGGGGATTACTCCTGAGGAGGATGCCCAAATTTAGGAAATTATGACTGGGGATTACTTATAAGGAGGATGCATAGGATAGGGGACTTGGACTGGGACTTACTCTTGAAAAGGAGGCCCATATTTGTAGACTTTGAGACTAGGGATTACTCCTAAAAAGGAAATCCAGGTTAAGGGAATTAAGGTTGTGGATTACTCTTGAGATGGATGCCCAAATTTGGGAACTTTGAGACTTGGGCTTACTCCTAAGGAGGATGCCCAGATTATGGGACTTGGACTGGGACTTACTCCTGAAATGGATGCCCAAATCAAAAGAACACGGACTGGGGCTTACTCTTGAAAAGGAGGCCCAAGTTAAGGATGCTCTCATTTTAAATGATGAGGTTGAAATGAATGAAATATTGGACCTTAGTGACATATATATATATATATATATGAAAATCACTAGGTTTTAAGAGATGTTCCACAGAATTCCTTTTAGATAAGGAAGACAACAAGGAAATCATGCCATGAATGACTTTGGAGAGAGTTCTGAAGGCTTAATATTGAAGAGGATGAGTGGATAGGCATAAGAGAGGTGAAACTGGTAGGAGGGGTACCCAAAATGAGAGTGGAATGCACGTCCTGGTCGGCGCGCAAGTCTTGAGTGGGCGCGTAAGTCATGGTCACGTAGGTGTACCTACGCGCCACATGGGTACTTGTGTGATGGTCAACCCTTAGGGTAAAACTTGGGCAAGATTTGGCTCAAGACTTTAATGTTACCCCTAGAGACCTACATAAGAGAGGCACGCAAGTTATGTTGAAGGGGTAAGGCGGCACGCAAGTGTGGCCATTTCCCTTAAGGGATAGCCACCTAGGCACACAAGTGTTGATTAATTTCAACACTTATCCCCCCCTTTTAAGATCTTCTGTTATAGGTAATAAATTACCTAATAAGTGTTTGGAAGCTTTTGAGAAGAGACTACGGCACAGAGAGCTCAAATCTGAGTTTCTGGAATTTTTCGTCCTAAAATGGGGGGCCCATAGGGGGTATTTATAGGCTGGAGAAGACCCTGGGCAAATTTCAAAGAAGGCACGCAAGTCACCTGCGCGACCAATGGGCGGCGCGCAAGTATAATTATGTGACCTTGGTGGAACTTGCGCGACCCAGGTGCATTTCAATCTTAGTTCATGCCTTTTTCAATTTTAGATGTTTCTTCAAAGGATGAATCACTTTGGGTTCAAGGTTTTTCCCTTTACATTCCTTTAGACTCTATGATGGAAAAGAGCGTCAACAAAAGTCCCTCCATCAGAGTTGGATCCGAAAGAAATGAGGATGTGACTCTGAAGAAAAGAAGAAAACCAAGCAATACGCGGCGCGCAAGGGTTGAGCGCGCAGAGGGCTGTGCGCAAGTGTTGAACCACGCAGGCGTCGATGCGAAAGGGTGCGGCCTGGCCTATAAATACGTGGTCATTCTCATGCAAATCCACCAGATCTCGAATTTATTTCTCTCATCGCTCAAGTTGGTCTCCTCGCACTAGTTACTTTTTTTCCACTGTTTCTTCGTTGTCACGCTGCTGTCAAGGTATTTGGACTTGCGCAGTGATACTTGCACACCAAAAACTTGTGCGACACATCCATACGTGCGCGAAACATGCATACTTATGCGCCAACTTTAGACTTGCGCGCCTTAATTCCTTTTCCATTTTTTTTAATTTCTTCACAAATTTTATAAAAAATCAACCCATTTAAGAGTTAATTTATTCATACTTTGTTCATATTCAATGGCTCCCAGGAGAATCGGGATGGCTGATGAACTGGCTAGCAAGCGAATTTATGATATGATGAGCATCATTGTCCATGATTACTATACCGTCTTCAACAAAACTCTCCCAGATTTGGCTAAGTATTTGAAGAAGAATCATCGTGACTTCCCACAGAGCATTTATATACCTTTGTATGGCTATAGTCATCTACGAGAAGTTACCATTCCAGAGGCAAAGAACTATCTTCCAATTTCATGGTTTCATAACTACACCAACATTGCTGTATAAAATATCTCATGTGGAGGAGTATTTCTAAATGCTAGAACAGTGGAGAATGCCCATATGATGCATCATATCCATTGTACACAAAATATGATACCTCATAATCCTTAGCTAAACCACATTTTTATCCCTAAATCTTCTAAAATTCACATATGGATCAATCCAAATGCTGGAAGGAGAGCTGGGACATCCATCTTGGAGGGGGTCTGCAGCCAACCTGGATGTGGGCATACTGGGTGCGACAAACCTGGGCAGAGTTTGTCGAGGATTTGAAATGAGTTGTGATATATGAAGCCGTCTGGGCTGGGCAAACATATGTTTATAGGCATGATAACTTCGTGCCAGAGATACTCAGCCATTGGAGCCCAGAAACCAATTCTTTCTATCTGACTCATGGAGAAGTAGGAATCAGTCTGTGGGATGTCCACAAGATATCGGGAGCTCTAATTTTGGGTGATATGTATGATGAATTCATCCCTCCCAAGGTGACTTGGAATGATTCAGAGAAGAATCCGGCTTTAGCTTGGAAATTATTGAAAATATTCCACAAGCTCGAGAGTTCAAGGACCTCCTTAACTCATTCTAGAGAGAATATTCATCCAGAGGAGTGGGTGAATATGATTCTTATCATGAATTAGGAGAAGGATCCAAATGAGAAGGGATCGAAGTAGAAGGGATCCAAGAAGAAGAGGCCCACTTCTCCTACCACCTTCCCCAAAACAGAAAAGAGGGGTGCTCCCGGCACATTCTGGTCGGCTCTGGAAGTAGGAGAATTTGAGATGTGGGGATATGAGGTGAATTGGAGAATAAAAAAGAAGACTTGTCTTGTGGACTTTTTGGCCTTGTGGATAAATGTTTATCATCTACCATTCAGGGACTCGAAGAGAGGCATTAGTCCAGGGACCTTTGTTATCGCAGCCAATTTGGCTGAGGGTAAAATGGTAGGGTTGTCTACCTCCATTTTAGAAAATATTCACAGGATCTTACTCCATGTATCCATGGGTAAGTCTCCTTTATGAATAGTGGGACCATTCCATGTTTTATAGGGATGGATCGCCACTCACTTTAGGATGTATAATGTACAGAATAGAGTACAGATTCCCAGAAGTTCTTTTAGGACATCAGTGTAGGAATTCTATAGAATTGCTCCACTAGCTCTCAATTCTTATGACATGAAGGTGAGGATGAGCATGTATAAGGAATTTAATTTCTCTCCTTATGGAAATTCTCCAACCGGGCGGTTTGTTGATGATTGAACATCTAACCTGGATTTGAGGGCATTCATTCTGGCCTGCAGAGATGGTGTGCTGGTCTCTAGAATTGACGGATAGATTATATGTGAGGCATATGCTCCATATAGATTTGGACGTCATTTGAAGTGTTTACAACAGACTTCTTTATCTCCCCCCATTCATGTCAGGTCAGAGAAACATCTTATGGTTACCCTGCAACTATGGTTGCTGACATCTAAGGAGAATATCAGAGAAATATTTGAGCTACCAGTTGAAAAAGTGGCATCTAACTTGACTACATGGTATACAGAGCACTGGACATCATCATACCCTAGAGGGGTGCTGAATCACTCGGTTTATCAGGTGGGGAAAAGGAAGAGGACTGTAGAGAAATAAACCCTTCCTCCTGAAGGTGATGCTTCCCCACTGAAGCTGATTCATTGGATTCCTCATCTAGGAATGACTCACTGGATTCCCAAGATGGGGATTATGATGCACAATAAATGGCAAAGCGGCCTCATGCTTGATATAATCCTCCAGTCATAATCAAAGGACCTAATCCATCAACTCCTGTTATGTTACTTCATTGTTGCAATTTTATCACCATTAATTTATTGAGAAACAAGTCTTATTTTATAATTCTCTATCAGTAGTTGTAGGAGATGGGAAGAAATTGAAGACCAAGATTGTAGGACCTTCCCCACAGCCTTCTGGTACACATATTGAATATCTATGACCAGAGGCTATCCATACATGGCAGAGTCTATATTGTGGTGCTGAACCGCCTGGATGGATTTGTGCGAGGGGAAAAACCACCCTGGAATAGGGAATCTTGTGGATTCTATAGATATCCATTACGAGGGTAACCCCGATGAAGTGCGGGCTTATATCAGAGAGCTGGAAATGCTCATATATGCCACTGAAAATTCTATTCCTCTCACTAAGTGGGTGAAGGAAATGATAGATCATGGCGCCGCTGAGAGGAATGATGTTTCCAGAGATGAGGAGTGGCATGGTTACGTGGCTTCGGAAGATGTATGTTTTCTTTCCTTATTTTCTTTTCAACTTGATTTCAGTCAAATATTTGTTACTCAAGGAAATTATTTTCTTCATCCTACAGCTTGAAAAGAAAGGAACTACTGAGGTTCCTTCACCACAATATAGTCCTGGTGGTACTGCTATCGGGGCTACTGCTGAATCTCCTCGCGAATCGGGCAAGATACATCTAGGCCAGCAGGCCATGAATGAGGAGTTGGACATGGCCTTCCATTCTCCAATTCATGTTTTTATAAGGGACACTGCCGACACTCCCAAAAATCCAAAGATGCAAAGGCATCGAAAGAGGAAGTCCACAGCTAAACGCTTCATTAGTATCAGTAAGTCCTTCGGATAATCATGAGTCTTAAACCAGGAAAAGAATGCTCATTTTTCTATGGGATTTCAGGGTCTTCTTCAATTTCCCCTCTGAGGGAGAGGACTGACCCTCTTTTGAGGACCACGGAGGGTACTGGTGAATAATCACAGGTTCAGACTGACTTGGCTGCTCCTAGACAAGAGGCAACGTCTGTTCCCAGTATCCCCCCTGCTGCTGTTGCAAGAAGAGAAGAACCTGCTTCTGGTAAGTATACAATGTTTCATAAAATGTTGAATGAAACATCGAATGAATTCCATTGTGTAATATTTTAGGTTCAACCCCTACACTCGAGCTTTTGGAGGCCATTGCAACTGATGCCACTGTTTTATCTAAAGATGTTATCCAGGGTCAAAGACTGCAGGATTAAGGTCACCAAGAAGACATACCAAATGCTCCCACTTGTGAGATTAACCAGGATTCTAAGAATACATTGGATGAAATGATCGGAATTGAAGCATATTTTGAAGATTTTTTAGATCACGTTAACTTACCAGGTAATTTAGAAGATTATGGACATGAGTGTTATCCTTTGTCCTATTAAAAATAACTTCTTATTACATGTCTAATCATGATCGGTTCAAATATGCAGCTCTATCTGAGCAAGATGCTGAACTACTGATGCATAAAAGGGGGTACAAAAAACCCTACTATTGCAGCGACATTAGCACAAGTGGAGTTGAACCCCGTAGACCTTCCTCAAACTGACCCTGAAATCCTATTAAGGCTAGGAAAGAAGGGGAGGATCCTTCTCAAGTTACTGATCTACTGTTGGGTAAGGGATAACAATAGTTGCGACTGTCCTTAATTTACAAGACAACCAATAAAATTTTGTTATTCATTGAAACTAACTAAAGCTTTCAATTGATTATGAAGGGCCATAAATTTCAGTGGATAGATCTGGAGGCGAAGCCCCAGCTTCTTCCCCAATGGGAATTTAAAGTGAATAAGCACAGGTCAGGGGGGAAGGAGCAGAAAAGGGCAATTCCTTAAGTGCATTAATCCCATATTACATTCCCCCTGTGATAGTGATGTTGAGTCGGATCTAGAAGTACAAAAGGAATTCCAATTTTCATGATGCAAGGAATTGAAAAACATATGGAAGATTATATCAGAAGATCATTTTGAAGAGCTGTCGTCAATGATCCCTTGACTGTCATCCCTATCTGTCATACTAGGACTTGGCGGTTTTGGATATCAAAAGATCCATGCCACTATGAAGCAAGTCATATTATGGAGGGAACAGGGGAAAAAGTGCCGTGAAGAACTAACTAGGGTGAAGCTGTCAGCCAATATTAATGAATTTTAGGCTATGGTATCCCGATCTGAGGTTGACTATGCTGCGAAGATGAAGGAGCAGAAGCACAAGATCAAAGATAAAGTCGTCCAACAAATGTACCTTCAGCAACAGTAAGATGTTGTTACTGGGGAACTTGACCAACTGAACAATTCGCTGGCGGGAGCTAAAATGAGTGGTATGAAATCCATCGTGGATTCCAAGAAAGCTCTCCATTAGGCTCAAAAGAGTGAAGTTGGTCAAGTGCATGAGCTTCATGTGGCTGCCGATGAAGCTTGGGATGATGTACATCATGTGAAGACTTATGTTGACAGTGTATTTTAATTCCTGGAAAAGAGAAGAGAATCCAGTCTGTGGATGTCCATCTAATTCTTGTGCATTAAATGAAAAAACGCTTTCATTTTCAATCATCTGTGCACGCATTTTCCCACTTCCTGATTTAGATTTTTACCTATGCCAATGGGCCTAGTAAACATAGTTTTATTTTTACTAGGATTATTATTAATAACCCTACAAACATTAAAACTTTTAATTGCTCAATATTACCTAAATCATACGATAATCTATGTTTAGTGAGCTGGGACTTGAATTTTATTCCGGGTTCTCTTGTCTGTTGTGGGCAGTTTAATGTCAGGCACGTTGGACAAAAAAAGGTAAATGTTTAAGGTCGAAATAGCTTTAAACGAATGGGTTAAAATTGACTCAATTCCTTGACAACTTATCTGAAAACATTTTACCACACTCAAGTATGAATAAAAACATGTAAACTATGACATAAAAAATTTTGAATCAGAGGAATGATACGAAAAAGGGCTAAAAGGCATTAGAAGAAGTAGTTCCCAAGAATGAAGTTACCATTATTTAACAAACCCGTTTGGGGGTTGAATTATGCAGGGCCGCATAAGGTCATTATCTTTATAGTCAAATAATTGTATCTTTTGGCTGACAAGTCTGTTATGTAGACTGTTTATGGAAGGCCGCCTAAGAGAACGTACTGCATAGTCAGGCAAAAGAACTCTCAGAAATTTACATTTCTACTACCAAAAATCCATTGGAAGTTTATGGAGTTTCATATTTTCCAAAGCATAGATTTTGATGTATAGAGAAATGTACTTGAATATAGAGAAGATATTTCCAAGAAAGATCCTATAAGAACTGGATTAATGTTACTCATAAGATTGTCTGACCCAAACATAGGGAAGAGAAATATATACCATAGACTTGGATACTTTTAGATCATGAAAAAGAAAATGGGGAAAATATGTTAAGGATGGATCTTTTTTTGTGGATCCTTTACAAATTGTTGATAAGACCAATAAGAAAAAAAGAGGTTTTCTTCCCAAGTATGAAGTTACCATTATTTAACAAACCCGCTAGGGGGTTGAATTATGTAGGGACTCTTAAGGGCATTGACTGAATAGTTAAATAATAGAATCTTTTGGCTGACAAGTCTGTTATGTAGACTATTTATGCAACGCCGCCTAAGGGCACATGATGCATAGTTAAGAAAAAGAACTCTCAGAAATTGGACATTTTGTGACCAGAAGTCAAGAAAAGGGTTATGAAGATCTGGAAGTATTTAAGAATAGGATTATGACACTTTAAAATGGGTATTTTCCACTTTATGTAGAGATATACAGATCAATGTTAACCATAATCATGTCGTGGCTAGGTCCTGAATTGAAATATTGGACTTCACTACGTATCACATAAGGATGGGAATCAAGCTGTACGCAGTTCTTGAAATAAACATTAACGTCATGTGGGACGAAACTATGATAGGTCTTAGTTTAGGGTCATAGATCTCTACCCACAATAATGAATACAAAGTATGTGTTTTCATAGGGACTTTTCATCCAGGAGACTGAAAGTGGAATTTTGGGTTAGGCCCAAAGACTTGGGGCCAGATTCGAGGGATGCTCGAACATTCCTACGTAACCCATAAGGATGGGAATTAAGACGCATGTAGTTGTAGAAATACCCTCTGTACAGATTTGGTTCGTACAAGTGAAGGGTGAAAAAGGGGACTTTAGTGCAATGATGGTTTGACCCAAGATAAAAGGTTCATGCACTACCATGTATGTACATGGTCTTTGGAAAATAACATGACAAAAAATCAATGTAAATAATTATTCCCTCTCAGGTGAGGGTATCAAAGAATGTTGTAGTTTATACTGTCATACATGAAAAAAGGTGTTGTACAGTTTAACATCATGTAGCATGGAAAAAGGTGGACCAATGTGAAGATATTGGTTTTGGTCTTGAACCTCAGGAGGTTGCCTACGTACCCAACCTAGAAATCAAGGATCAAAGTCCGCGTAGTTCAAATTAGGAATGAATTAATGATCATGTTGTTGTTGGAGAAAACGACCTAAAAAATGATGTTGGGACTTACCCACGGTTAGAAACCCAGAGAGGGTGTTATGGTTGATGTTTACTCTAAGCTCACGTGAGTCATACTCGGTGTCAGAAACAAGAGGTAGAAACAACCTTAACGATGCATAGTTTAATGTCATATAGTACATATGAAGGTACTATGTAGTTTAAAGTCTTGAAGTTAGGACTATTTTTGCTGCACAGTTTAGTGTCACGTAGAAGGGAAAAATACAGTTTAATGTCATGTTGGACAAAAAAGGGGGACTTTGCAGTTTAATGTCATGTATTAAGGACAAAAGAGGACACAGTTTAACATCATGTTGGACGTATTAGGTACTTTTTCACAGTTTAACATCATGTTGGACAAAAAAGGATGATATAATCTAGCGTCTTGTTGGACGATGGTGCGAATTGTTTAAGGTCATATGCATGGACCATTGCTGTATAGTTTAACGTCGTATAGAACGATGAAAGGGACACAGTTTAACTTCATGTTGGAAGAAAGTGTGAATAGTTTAAGGTCATATGCACGGACCATGGATGATGATGTAGTTTAACATCTTTTTGGAAGAGATAAATGCCAATAGTTTAAGGTCGTATACATGGACCGTTGGATATGCAGTTTAACGTCTTGAAGGATGTAAGGTACTTCTGTACATTTTAACATCATGTAGTTAGGATGTCACACTTTAACATCATGTTGGATGTAAGTGCCAATAGTTTAAAGTCATATGCATGGACCCTTGGTTATTCTGTTTAACTTCGTGCTGGACATAAGGGACTTCTGTATAGTCTAGCATCATGTAGTTAGGACATCACAGTCTAATTTCATGTTGTACGTAAGTGCCAATAGTTTAATGTTGTATGCATGGACCATTGGTTATGCAGTTTAACGTCTTGCTGGAAGAAAGAAATACAAATAGTTTAAGGAAATTTTCATGGACCCAAGATGGTGTAGTTTAACGTCTTATGGGATGAAATATAATACAAATAGTTTAAGGTCATATGCATGGACCATTGGCTTATTTTGTGTATATACAAAATATTTCTTCATAAATATGGCATTGGTTGGAGTAGTGATGAGTTCTCCATTCATTGGGATTAAAGAATAAGCTCCATTAGAATAGAAATTATGTATTGAGTAAGTTCCTTCCCATTTTGGGTCAAGCTTGGGAGGTTTTTTTCCGGGTATCATTGGAGTTCTGAGAACTAATACCAATTCTCCCTGAACGAATGAATGAAGACGATCTTTTTTGTTGAAAGCTCGTGCTATTCGATTCTGATAGACTTCCAACTAGTGCAGGGTGCATAATATATTCTCATTTATCCATTCCAATTCCACCAATTGCTTATGAGATTTTTCATCTGCATATGACTGATCACAAATGTCTACTATGAGTGAAGGTAATTGAACCTCAATTGCAAAGACTGCTGCCTTTCCATATACCAATGAATACGGAGTGGACCGCGTTGTAGTGCGGGTGGTGGTCCGATAAGCCCATAAAGTATGAAAGAGTTTATCATGCCATGACTTCTTATCTTTATCCACCATCTATTTCAGTATATTTGATAGAGTCTTGTTGAAAGTTTCTATCTGGACATTGGGTGTTGCATGATACCAAGATGAATGGTTGGATATTATGTTGTATTCTTGATACAACTTCCTCACCTCAGATGAACGGAAGTTGGTTCCATTGTCCATAAATATAGTGTGAGGGACACCAAATCTGGTAATGATTTTAGACTTGATGAAACTAGCAATGCATTTAGAACTGACTTCTTTGAGGGGTATTGCCTCTGCCCATTTGGAAAAGAAGTCAGTAGCAATAAGAATGTACCTAAACTGCTTAGCTGTATCCGAAGGATAAGGTCCCACTACATCCATTCCCCATGTGGAAAATGACCACGAGTATTTAGCTGTATGAAGCAACTCTGGGGGTTGATGAATGAAGTAGGAATGTACCTGGAAATAATGACACTTATTTGTGAAATCAACACAATCTTGTATCATTAAAGGCCAAAAATATCCAAGCCTTCAAATTTGATCAGATATTCTATGTCCAGACTGATGCGCACCATAGACTCCTGCATGTACTTATTTTATGACAACCATTTTCTCTTCACCATCAATACATCTGAAGAGAACTCCATCAAAACCACGCTTGTAGATAATTTTCTCAAGGTGATCTGGGCTATTAAAAAAATGAAATTGACCACACGTCTCCACACTTGTTCTTTCTCGGCTCTATCAGGCGAAAGTGTTCCATTTTGAAGGTATTCCCTGATAGGTGCCATCCATCCTATAGTATGACCATATGGTTCAGATATGAGACTAATTTTATTGATTTACTCTATTTTGATTTGAACATAAGGTGAAATTTTATGACGATGGGCAATAATAATTGTTACCCCGTCCCGATTTGGATTCGCCAGAGTTGTGGCTATATTAGCCAGTGCATCAGCCTGGGTATTTTGTGATCTTGGGACATAAGAAAATATCGGTTCCGAAGGAAACTATGCCATTAATTCTATGACGTAATCATACAAAGGGATTAGTTCTTCTTTTCTTATTGTGTAATCCCCATTGACTTGTTTGATTACCAGGTCTGAATCACCTTTCACCTTTAAGTGACTCCCTTGTGCTTGAAGCGCTAACTCCAATCCTGCAATAAGAAGTTGGTATTCTGCTTCATTATTTGTACCGCCTCCCAATAATGAGAATGAATAAGGTAGAAATGCCTTTTGTGGAGAAATGAGTACAACTCCTAACCCATCTTTGTTGAACTTAGGATCTTCCATTTTCCTCCCTATTGGACTTCTGGAAGCCCCATCGTAGTACATTTCCCATGTTTGAAGACTATCATGAATAAAGAATACTTCCTCATCAGGAAGTTCAATATCTGAAGATGTGTCTTCTACTGAAGGGTGTTCAGCAAGGAAATCAGAGAGAGCTTGGCCCTTTATTCCCTTTTGAGACACATATTAAATATCAAATTGCTACAAAATAACTGCCCACCTTGCCAGACGTCCTGTAAGCATTGGACGACTATGGGTGATTTTGAGAGTGGTATTGTGAGATAGCAATTGGACCTTATGATGTTTTAGGTAGTGTCTCATATTATGAACTGAAAAGATTAATGCTAGAAATCACTTCTCAATACTTCAGTATCGGGTTTCTGCTTCAAGCATAGTCCGACGAATATAGTAGAGGATGTTTTTATTCCCATCATCATTATTCTGAGAAAGAAAGGCACCCAATGATCGCTCTAAAGTTGTCACATAGAGGATAAGTGGACTTCCTTCATCAAGTGGCATTAATACTGGTGGACTCAATAGATGCTTCTTAAGAGTATCGAATGCTTCTTGACATTATTCAATCCACTGCTATGTGACTCCCTTCTTCATCAATTTGGTGAAGGGTATGCTTTTTCCTGCCAAATTGGTGATAAAACGCCGAATATAGGCTATGTTTCCTTGAATTGCTCTCTATTATTTCAAATTTTGAGGTGGTGACATACCAAGGATTGACTTTTTCTTCTCAGGATTGACTTCGATTCCATGATGGCATACAACAAAGCCGAGAAATTTCCCTGAGGTTTCCCCAAAAGCATATTTTAATGTGTTCATCGTCATATTATGTTGTTGAAGCATGTGGAATATGATTTCCAAATAAGCCACATAATTAGAATGTTGTTTGGATTTAACCACCATATCATCTACATAACATTCAACAAACTTCCCTAAAAAGTTTTTGAATATACGATGCATGGAATGCTGATATGTTGCGCCTGCATTCTTGAGGCCAAAGGGAATTACCCAATTGCAAAACACACCCTGAGGGGATCTAAAGGCTGGAGATTCTTCATCTTCTGGAGCCATTCGGATTTGATTATATTCAGAATATCCGTCCATGATGGAATGTACTTCATAGCCAGCTATTGCATAAATTGAGAGTTCTGTAATTAGTACTGGAAAATCATCTTTAGGACAATGCTGATTAAGATCTCTGAAATCTATGCAAACTCTAATTTTTCCATTCTTCTTTTTCACTAGGACAATATTATCCAACCACTTGGGATATTTAACTTCACTAAAAATGTTATCTTTGATGAGCTTATCCACTTCAGCTTCAATTTTGGAGGCATACGTTGGGTATGTTCTTCTAGCAGCTTGTTTGGTTCCTCGATGTTCTTCGGGAAAACCCAAACGATGAGTGGAAACATCAGGATCATGCCCTGGAATCTCTGTACAGTTCCAAGAAAATATATCTGAATATTTATTTAGAAAGGAAATATACATCTATTGCTCTTCAATAGTCATAGCTGCACTAATTAGAGTGGGGCGTGGATCTTCTTTTGTACGCAGATTTATTTCCCTGAGTTCATCCACAATGGTAGAGATACCCTCTTCAAATGCTGGAGGAGCATTCATGAGATCTTCCTCTTCTTCTTCAACATGTTTTATATCTTCTATTTCTACTTGCATAGTAGATGATGAAGTATAATTTCCATGATCAGAAGATATATTGATATTTGGACATCCTGAAGAATAATCTTCTATTTCCAACCCTATTGATGATGAAGGGTCTTCTGTGAGAAAAATAGTAGAGATGATGGATTGAAAATAAACATCATCATTCACTTCTGACATTGCTATAACTTCTTCTTGCCTGGTTGATTAAGTATATGCTTTTTGGATTTTAGCAGATTAAATGAAGACATCTCCATTTGAGCTTTCATCATTGCTTGTGAATCACCAATTTCTCCCATGTTGTCTGGCATGATTGCAGTAATTGACATTATGGAAGTTTCCATAAGAGTATTTTTATTAGGGTCTATCATATCAATTTGACTGATAGGAAACACATAATCTTTACTAAAATGTGTAAATGGGTTTACTGGAATCTTTTCCAAACCATATAAAGCATTAACTTTGGTAATCTCCCTTGTTGTAAATTTCTCATTTCCATTCATGTGATAAAATTCCGCCTCAATGTGTTGAGATTCACATGTCTTGAATGAGGATTTATCACCATACAATGTCCCAATTTTAACATCAAAACTATATTTGAGACATTGGTTGTATGATGAAGGGATAACCGTATGTTGATGTAGCCAGGGTATACCAAGAAAGATCTTGAAGGTTGAGTCTTGATAAACAACCATGATATCTGAATTGGATACAAGATATCCAAACTGAGTTTTGAGTGTAATCTTGCCCGGTGGTTCTTGTTCATTTTTATCATACCCTTATAACATCAAAGTAGAAGGAGATAAATCAGATTCTGTGAGGCCCAATCGACGAAGTGTACGAATGGGGATGATGTTGACTCTTGAACCATTATCAATGAAAACCCTTCGGATGTCTACACCATTGACCTTTCCTGATAAGTACAAAGGTCTAATTTGTCCATGCACGACATCATCTTCATATTCATCAGTAAAAGATATCACTGCATGGCATTCTTCATGATTATTCTATACATGTTAGACTTCAGCTGCAACAATTTCAATTTCAAACTCCTCAGGACTCGACAAATACTCGATGAGTGCCTCCCGAAGATCCTTTGATAAAATCAAAGCATCCAGAATTGATAACTTGGCCGATATTTGGTCCAAGTGCTTCAATAAATCATACTTTTGATCCAATGTTCTATGTTTCCCAACAGAAACATGTGGTTTCGCAGGTACCTTGGAAGTTGATCCTTTGGAAAATGATGCATCTTGTACCGGGGTAAGAGTTAGTAATACTCCTGGCATTGGAAGTTTTGACCGATTAGGTCTATTTACTTACTGAGAGGAAGAATATGGAACCTTCAACTGATCTTCCAGAATAATTGTTCTAGGACTGAGTATGCCTTATGTAGAAGAACTTTCTTGTTCTTTTTGAGCTCGATAAAGGGCTATGCCATGAGTTCTTGCTGAATACACAGTTCTAGCAGGGTTAGAATTGGAAGAGTGGCCTATGAAAGATCCACGTATTCCCCTGTATCCTGAGCCTCTGGAACTTCCTCTGATTCCTCTATTTGATATAGGGAACTCAGGCTCATCAAAATCAAAACTGTGACTACCATACAGATCTGTTAATTGAATCATATTAACAGAACCGAAGATCAACTCTTCATCCGATGAAGACTCTGTCTGAATAGCCTATTTAGGCTCTGCCGTTTGGTGGGGCGGTGCCCGTTGCTTCGAAGTAGATGGCATAAAATATACCAGAGTCAAAGACAACATGAGCTTTGACGCATATTAATCTTCTTCTAATTATTCTTCCTTATTTGAATTATGACATTTCGTTGAGGATTTTCCCTCTGATAAATAGGGTTTTGCTGCGGAATTCATGGAAGAAGAAACAATTGGTTTCTTCAATTGTGTTAGAAAAATATAATTAGTTTGGTTGATAGTTTTTCTGACCATCCAATCATCATAGTTTTTTGGATGTTGTTCTTGAATTCTTGGCAATCACCGTCCTCCTCTGGATCTATGGTAGTGACACATGCTACCTGAGATAAAGAACCATTCAGTTTGACTTGTCCCAAATTGACCATTTTTTTGTAGGAGGTCCTTGAAAAAACACACTCCTGAATGGGATGCCCCAGCATCTTATGAAATGGGAAATAGTTGGGATAGTCTTCATCTCCTTCCTTGTTTGGCCTCTTGTGCATTGGAAATTGAACCAAATAATTTTCCAGAGCCGAACTGAAGTAACGAGGAACTTTTTCATTTCATAAAGAGTAAAATTTTCTCTTTAGATCCTCAAATTGTTTCCATCTTTGATCTATTTGATTATCTTGACGAAACAGCCTCTATTTCTAGCACTCAAGAGGTGGAGACCTTTGAGAAGATGAAGGTTTTGAAGTAGAAGTAGGTACATGTGATTTTTTAAGCATAACTGTAGCAGTCTCTACTTTACCCATTCTCCTACCTAGAGCTGATGTAATTACACAAGATTTATCCATAGTCTTTATAACAGAATTGTCACTCCTTTGAGCGATTGAAGTAAGGTCTCGAAACCCTCCTATGTATTTTATAGGGATCAATGTTGTGCGCATCTCATCATGTAAATTCTCCATACAGATTGGCAACAATTCCGCCTGAGGGAGTGCTGAGCTTAGGGAACATGTTAATCTCTTCCAACGAACAATGAAATATGAGACCCTTTCATTCTCCTTTTTCATAAAGATTGTAAGATCAAAAACTGTTTTCTTTGGAAACGTTGAGCTGAACTGAAGAAGAAATCTTTGGGGGAGATCCTCCCATCTGGTAATTGACCGGGATTGCTTGCTTGTGTACCAGACAAAAGCAGGCCCTTGTAATGACTATACAAAACACCTGAGCTTAAATGCTTCTTGTTGCTGAGGGGTTCCCATCATAGCATCACAACGAGAAACAAAATGTGTTAAATGTTTCTCTGGGTCTCCCGAACCACTAAATATATGGAATGTGGTACCTGAAAAATTTGATGGGGGAGGAATTGCATCAACCCACTTAGGGTTATATCTCTTTTCTGGTTGAATTTGAGCACGATTTCCCTCCATTTCTTCCAACCGAGCTGTTAATGACTCAATAGTAGTTATTAACTTTTGAGAATCATCCGATTGATATTGGACCTAAATAGGTTCAATGACTGGAGCTGGTACAGATGTGGCAGCTAGTCCTGCCACCAATGGTAGCACTGCCAATTGTTGTTGGACTTGACCCGTATGATTAGACCTGTTAGGGTGTAATGATAAAGGAGGATATTCTTGATCCATGTCAGTAGCCACAAAAAATCCCTTTAGCTAACTGAATCCATCACGGTTAGGAGGAAGACTACCTTGATGTAGTTCTGCATTCATCATCCTCAATTACATCATTTCTTCTTCTTGGTATGCAAATCATTGCTCTAGTGAGAGCGATTGGCCTTCTCCAGAGGAAGGGTATGTAACCTAATTCTTTCCTTTCCCCTTATTGGACACCTTTCATAGAGGGGGAAGTGGGTTACTTGAAGGATTACCTAGGTTCTAAGTAATCCTTTGATTTCGTGTATGCACACCTTCTTCATTTGTGTCTGTGCATACAACTTCTTGAGTAGGAACCTCTTCATCTGATCCCTCTAAGTGAACCCCATCTACTGGATCAGCAACAATCACATTCTTAACCTTGATTGATTCATAATTCATTACATCCCTTCTATAGGAATTTCTTTGATATTGTCTTTTTCCATGTCCTTGATGAGACATTGCCTTTTGTTGATACGATCCCTCAGGAAAATCTTGTCGAACTATAATTTGGTGGGAATCTCCTGATAATTTGGCTCTTCTTTACTCATGAGGATACTTCCCCAATTGAGAGAAGACTGACTTTCTCTGAGGCAGGGATTGAGGATTTGAAAAAGTCCCCAGTCCGGTGGACTGGGGTTGATCCTGCTCAACTCCTCGAATCCTATTGTTGATTATGAGGGTTGGGTTAAAAGAATCCCTAGTCTGGCAAGCTGGGGTGGTTCTTGACATGATATATCTGAGGATTTCTTAAAATCTCTCCTGAACTTTCATACTTTAGTCTGGAAATTATCTGGATGCATCAACCTGCATCAACTTTTATCACCCGGCTCAAAAGACCATTGGATGATTTCTGACACTTCTGTCACTTGATGATGTGTTTTCTCCAAACGAGAGGCCTATTAAATATTCTCGTTTTCTTGATGCAGGAGTAGTTCAACAACTTTTTCTATATATTCTTGATTTTGAGAAGAACTAGTTGAGGCTTGTTCTTGGGTAAGATTTTGATTACAAACAAAACCTATTGATTGTGGCTGGCCATGGGCAATAACATTGCATGAGACCATTTTTGGAGGGTTTTGCTAACTGGAGAGTATAGTGAAATGTAGCACTCCATGAACACCCCATCCCCTGATATGAATACCAGAAGGGGCATTGGAAATTAACTAGCGCAATTTTCTTAGTGTGCCTAGGCATGAACGCTGAAGGGATCTATGCTATATTTCAGCCTTCAGATATCGAGAAACTAAGAGAGATTCCAAATCAAATTGGCATTGTAACCGTTCTATTATCTTGACATGATTTTAATATTCATCATAAGATAATAGTTTCTTTTTTAACTGACAAAGATTTTTCCATATGTTGAGACGAATGTCATGAATTCAATCTTCCGTCAACATCTCTGGAATATCATACTGAGAGTTGGCCAAAGGACAAAACATGACTGGCACATCACCTTTCGTCGGTTGTTTTCTCATACTCAGTACTTCCTCTTTATCATTCAATTAATATTCTTCTACCTGATTAGACCAGAGCTAGTGCTTCCTTGCTGCTTCATTGGATTCAACAAGATTGGTAGGGAATTCACTGATTAAACTTGAAGATGAATGACCCAGGGGTGGTTTGGATAATGACCTATACCCCAGGCTATCTTCTGATTTATAAATTATTTCGCTTGATAATGGTAAAGCATCATACATGTCTTGCTTCACATTTTGAAGTGCCTCAAGATAAGAGGGAATTCTCGTCAGTACATTCTCTGTTGGAAATTTTTTCAAGCAATGTGAATCACTACTGCGGAGAGGACTTTCACAGCTAAATTCATCATCATGGGGAGGAACACCATGGTGGGTTAAAGCAAATGATGAAAAATTTTGCTCCTTGGTCTTCTGGCCACACAGAGGATTCTTGTGGCTCTCATCTGAAGATAAAAATTCGATATTGACCGAATCGTCATGAAGAGAGCCTTCATGAGGAAGTATCTGATGCAGACCTTCGGAATTAATGTTCCCACTATTGGGAACTGAGAGAGTAGAATCTTGAGTTGAAATAGATAGTTTTCTGAGAGCATCAAGAACTCCAGCATCGAGTAAGGCCTTATTGCAGATTGACCCTTGATTTCTTGATTGTGCTGGGCAGGTCTTCCTTTTCGACGCTTTATTACTCTATTTAAGAACCGGTTGTTGACGAAAGTGGTCATTATTGGTAGGTGTATGTTCCTACTTAGGAGAAACGATTAGGTTACGATGATTATCTCAAATCAAATCAGGTGTATGTGCCTGACTTGGCTGTCCGTATGATATGGGTGAATACACCCCACAACCCTCTTGGACTGGAACCAATGTGTGTATCTGCTCCGGAGTGAATTGTTGATGTGTCACTCCACTGGTAGGGATATATTTATGTGTCTTTCCCTGAGATGCTGCGAAAGCTCTTATAATATCCTGGCAGGCATCCGGAATATGAGCAGGGATTTGCTTCTGCTCTTTCACCATTGACAGAATCTTCTTGGTGACTTCCGCATCCAGAATGGGGATATACGTCCATTAAGTGCTTCGATTAGGTGTATGTGCCTACTCATGTCCTTATTTTACTGTCAGTGAATTCACAGAGTACTCATGTGTAGGGGTAGAGAGTTGAGTCTGCCTTCTATTTGTCGTCGGAGCTTTCTGACTGACTTCTTCGAATGCTACCAAACGAGACTGTTTGTAGGCTTGATCAATACTAGCAGGTGTATGTTCATATTGATTGCACTCCACTGAATGTGGTTGATGAGATTCCTTCAATACTGACAGATGAGGCTGCTGGAAGGATTGATGAGTGTAAGTAGGTGTATGTACCTGTTTAACAGTTGTCAATACATTGGGTTGGTAGGCTCCATCACATTTAGTCAGACGAGCCTGCTGACTAGCCGATGATTTATAAACAGGTGTATGTTCTTGTCTATAGTACTCCCCCGGAATTACCTGGCGGGATTGGCGTTCTACTGCCAGATGAGTCTGCTGGACAGCGGGATTAAAACGGATGGGTGTGTGTGCCCGCTCGTTGGTTTCCACCATGTTAGGTTCGTGGACTTCTCCAGAAATGGAAGTGATAAGAACCTGCTCACTGTTAACCGGTTTTTTCCTCTGGTGGTTTGCCTTTCCTGTTCAGGTTCGAGGAACCTGAGCTGAACGCCTAGAGACGAAAACCCCATCATGTTGAGGGCGCACTTCCGCACGAGTCTGGCAGGGATTGTTTGTGGGAGCCCTCGAGAAGGACTCATGTTTCCTTGAATTAAGGCCCTGAGTAGCCTTCTCATTCACCTACTAAGAATATAAGAGGGAATGGTTGTTCCGTTCCGGGGATAATGTCCTGAAACAGTTGGAGACGGTGGTTACCATCGCCTGCTTCTTGATCACTGTTCGTCACTATTCAGATGACCAGGGTCAGTTGTTCACTTGGAGGGCTTGTCGAGTAGCCTCCAGAGTTAGAATGGTACCATGTTGACGGTACTCCTTAACTAGTGCATTCGATACCTAGTTTTGAAGACACAGAGTAGGTGATGTCTCCCTTAGAGTGGACGATGATCCAGTAGGAGGAGCAGCACATGCCTTCACATCAGAGGCATTCACAACAGATGGATTCACATATATGAATTTAAGAGAATCTATTCTCGTAATGCAGAAGATCTTGGAAAAGAGTGCATGTTTGATATAAAAGTCTTAATCAAGATAAGTCCAGCCACTACATCTTTTGGAGAAGCACATATGTTATTGATTGTTTTGTTGGCCCTCTCATTTAATTTTAAATAGGGTCCTAACAAATAAGTAAAACATCATTTTAACTTGGTTAAGGATTCACGTCGGGTTCACCATTTTTTTTTCATTTGGAATTAGGGATGAACTCGATTATTGAAGGTTCAAACATTAAAATCAGTTTATAATGGGTTTCTTCATAGAACTGGAAAAATACAATGAATCCATATCCATTTGGACCTACTTTTCAAAGGTAGGTTCTCATTAGTTATGGACTGATGAGGCTTAGGAATTTTCATTGGCCGAGAGGATGGGAGGTCAGACTCATCACACCTTTTGGAGGGGAATTATTTTCTACTCTAGGAAACTCTTTATATATTTAAGTTATTTTTGTGAATCCATATTGCATTACCAAGTATAAAATGAGCTCACCTTTAGATCTGACAATTAATCATTGATATGTAGGAAATTTATAGAATCTTTTGTATGTATTCGAGGTTCTTCATTGATAAGGAATAATCTGTATTTGTTAGAGATTCTTAGTCAATGATATCCTTCAATACATAAAAGTCTCTTGGTCATTTGGATGACCATACTAGTTTTAAAGCCACTCAGTCGGGCACTTGAATTTTATTGTCATTCAGAAGGACATAGATTATTTCAGAGTTGGGATCGTAGCCACAGATGGGCTACCAACGTATCCTTTGTTTTGGAAAAGGAATCAAAACCCATGTAGTTTATGTAAGGTAGTATGATATTTATGTATGATTGATGGCTCAAAGAAAGGTGTCATAATTACTTTTACACTCTAAGCTCGCATGAGTCATGCTCGGTGTGAGAAACAAGAGGTATTGGTAAAAAAATAAAATTGTGCCATCATAAGAAATGATATGGGACTTATGTATATATGACTACCCAAATAGGTTGAGATTAGGATTCACTTCAGGGAAGAAACCCAAGAAAAAAGTCAATAAAGGTATATGTACTTTATGGAGATTTGGATACTCTAACTTGGGGCTTACTCCATAGGAAGATTCCCAAATTAGGAGGAGACTTATGATTGGGTTTTACTCTTGAGAAGGAATCCCATATCAAATGTAAATTAAGACTAGTTAAGAGAAATTAAGACTGGGGCTTACTCTTGAGAAGGAGGCCCAGGTGAATGGTATTTGAAAAATTAAGGGACTTGGGTCATACTCCTAAAGAGGATTCCCATATTTAAGATTGGGTCTTAACCCTGAAAAGGAAACCCGGGTTAAGGGAATTAAGTTTGGGGTTAGTCCTGATGAGGATTCCCATATTTAGGAAATTATGACTAGGGATTACTCTTAAGGAGGATTCCCAGGTTAGGGGACTTGGACTGGGACTTACTCTTGAAAAAGAGGCCCATATTTGTAGACTTTGAGACTGGGGCTTACTCCTGAAAAGGAAACCCAGGTTAAGGTAATTAAGGTTGGGGCTTAATCTTAAGGAGGAATCACAAATTTGGGAACTTTGAGACTGGGGTTTACTCTTAAGGAGGATGCCCAGATTAGGGGACTTGGACTGGGACATACTCCTGAAAAGGAGGCCCAAATCAATAGAACATGGACTGGGGATTACTTCTGAAAAGGAGGCCCAGGTTAAGGATGCTCTCATTTTAAAGGAAGAGGTTGAAATGAATGAAATATTTGACCTTAGTGACATAAAGATATGTAAATCACTAGGTTTTAAGAGATGTTCCACAGAATTCCTTTCAGATGAGGAAGCCAACAAGGAAATCATGCCATGAATGCCTTTGGAGAGAGTTCTGTAGGCTTAATCTTGAAGAGGATGAGTGGATAGGCATAAGAGAGGTGAAATAGGTATAAAGGGCACCCAAAAAGAGAGGGGAGTGTAAGTCTTGGTCGGCGAGCAAGTCTTGCGTGGGTGCCCAAGTCTTGGTCGCTCAGGTGTACTTGTGAAACATATGTGTACTTGCGCGACGGTCAATCCTTAGGGTAGAACTTGGGCGAGATTTGGCTCAAGACTTTAATGCTACCCCTAGAGACTTCCAAAAGAGAGGCACACAAGTTATGTTTAAGGTGTAAGGTGGCGCGCAATTGTGTCTATTTCCCTTAAGGGCTGGCCACCTAGGCGCGCAAGTGATGATGAGTTTCAACACATAGGCCTTCCCCCCCTCTTAAGATCTTCTGTTGTAGGTAATAAATTACCTTATAAGTGTTCAGAAGCTTTTTATAATAGACTAGGGTGCCGAAATATCAAATCTGAGTTTCTAGAATTTTTCATCTAGAAATGGGGCGGCCCAAAGGGGGTATTTATAGGCTGGAGAAGACCCTAGGCGAATTTCAAAGAAGGCACACAAGTCACATACACGACCAATGGGTCGGAACGCAAGTATACTTGTGAAACCTTGGTGGAACTTGCGCGACCCAAGTCCATTTGAATCTTGGTTCATGACTTCGTCAATTTTTGATGTTTCTTCAAAGGATGAATCACTTTGGGTCCAAGGTATTTCCATTTGCATTCCTTTACACTCTGTGACGGAAAGGAGCATCAACACTAATTCAAAAATAAATATTTTTTAGAGATCCAACAAGATATATTTTTAAATTATTACAGATACCCTTTAAACGTGACTTCTTATAAAATTTAGAAGTTGTTAAAAGTACTAAGTTTTCAACCATGTAGGTAAAAATAATGATTTTATAAAATTAATTAGGTTCTTTTATAAGTATATTATTTTATTTTAAAATTAAGATACTCAAAGATATAATTTAAACCTTTTGAATATACTATAATATTTAAAATACCATATGATTATAAGAGCATTATAAAAACCAAAATTTTTATAAAAAGATAAACTTAATCAATTTAAAACCAAAGGTCAAAAAAATATAACGGTCATAATGTCTTAAAGGACCATTATAAAAACATGGGGGGCGTTTCACCTTTTCAAAACACTTGAACCAGGGTGGATGGCTCTCCGCATTCCATTGATGCCAAGTATGTGTGTTGTGGTTTTGGCAATTATTGTTTTTACACCGACAGACCCATAAGATGATTACCATCCAATTACACAAGTTGTGGTTCTTAACAGCCTTGTCATGGCCATGTTAGGTCTTGTACATTGTGCTCTTGGTTAGTTTGGGTATTTGTTGTAATGTAACATTTTAATGTATACCAGTCCTCTTTATTCTCCTTGTTTTTCATCTATTTATTTTCAATCCCTTTATTTGTACCAAAAACAAACCATGTAAAATAAGAAACATCGTTATAAAACATAACATTTTTCACTTAGTCAAGTTCATAAATCACAGGGCGTCACATTATCCCCCTATTAAAATAGTTGAATCCTAGAAATTCCTTTCATACAAAATCACGAAGAGGAAGCTCTCAGTTGATTCTTCCATATTCCCCATCATGGGAAATCATCAGGTGTGCTCAGCGGAAGGCCCAAATTGATGCTCATCTCTTCAATTTCTCTGATTCAGGTACACTTGGGGAAGAAGGGGTTGAACTCAGATAACGAACACTCGGGTTTCAATAATGAGGTTCAGACAGTACCGAGTTTGGAAATTTCCATAAGGACCAACATACAAAGAACTCACCAGATTATGTCCCGTTCGAGAATATAAAAATCATAGACATTGTCGTACATGCTAACATAGAGGAGTTGGTACAGATAGGTCACACAAGCATTTCTCTCTAAGGCACCCTCTTGAAATTTTACTCTGGTCATGTAGTTATGTCCTAGGGTGTAACACATGAAGATCCCTTCATGGTACTTCCCCCTCCGCTCACGCTCGACCAATTGT
Organism: Viscum album; assembly: GCA_963277665.1. NCBI lineage: Eukaryota > Viridiplantae > Streptophyta > Magnoliopsida > Santalales > Viscaceae > Viscum > Viscum album. The sequence goes on along the minus strand of OY728143.1, from coordinate 728,806,273 downwards.
GCTGAGCCTATTCGGTAGAAGATGGAAGTGTTCCCTTTATAGCTGCGGAGAATTTATGAACTATTTGTGTAACACCCCTAGATTTTATGAAAAATATTCTTTTTAATTTCTTTAATGTCTTGTGTTGAACGCTACACCAAAAGGAGCGTGCACAACACGTATCCCTGACTTGGCATTCATTACATACAATCACGGCCTTCCACGATAGCGTGTGTTGTACGCAATACTGTGTTTCGAAAAACAACGATATGTTATATGAACTACCCGTTATGAAACGTATCAACTACATTTGGAATTTTATAACATTATTATTCATCTTACACATTTTCTAGAACATGTTCTGAGAAAAAAATCAATTTTTCGAGAAAAATCAGTAATTTTCAAAAAATGTAGTTTTGCCGCCTTTTGTTGGCGCTCCCACTTTAAATCTTGTTTTTGACTTGTCTATAAGTTCAATTTGACAAAATAAAATTCTTCTTTGGAATAAGGATATAAAAATTTACTTTGGATAAAATTTTCATATTATTCTGATAACTTTCATATTTTAATGAATAGTAAAAACACGCTATATTTTCATTAAAAACAACTTTTTTCATCAGAATAATTTATATGGTTAGATTATCTTTTTAATTGGGTTTAAAGTGTAATTATAATATATTTTTACCATTTAATCCAATGTTGTTCATTGGAATTAATTTCACATTGAAATTGGATATAAACAAGTATCAATCTTTTGATTGTTTTTGTTTCTTAAAAACACGCTATTTGTTTTGATAACATGAATTAAATTTAAAATTAATTAATGCCACTTATATGTTATGAATTTGGAAAAATTGACATCAATTTTGAAATTGGAATATCAAATAATTCTTAGGCTGAATTTTTGGTATTTTTCTGAAAAACTTCAATTTTTGATGAATAGTTAAACCACTTAATGGTAGTTAAAAAACTAACTTTTTTAATTTAAATTAAATTTTACCACTTTTGTGAATTGAATTCTAAAAATCCGGGAGACACGGTTAATATCATGAACTAAAATGCGGTTCAATGAGATGAAAATAATTTTTGGTGAATAGTATCTTTTTACTTTTATTTACCACGGTTAAAAGTCAATAGGATAATTAAGGATACAAATGATATTATTATTACCCTAACACATGTCCTAATTTTATTGGATAAGTTTAATTAGACCAAAAACAACCTTAGTAATAAAATATGACCATTTAGGCCCACATGGATTAGATTAGGAAATTTATTATTAATTTATTTAAAGAAGGGTTAAAATAGTTAAAATCAAAGTTTAATAAGTAAATCATTTTTAATAAAGGGTTATACATGAGATAAATTAGACTATAAATATTCATTATAAATACAAAAAGATTTTCTACATAATGGTATTTTATTTGAAATTTTTAGACATTAAATAATTTAATTTATTTATGACACAATGATGATGCTGTAATTATCTTATTAATGGAATATTGTCATAATTGATGTTATAAATACCCCAATAAATATAATTTGAGCCTTTTTATGAATTAAAATAATTTTCTATGTTAATATGACATGTTATTATTGATTTAATTAACTTTTTAGAACTAATAATTCTGTTATGATTGTCACAAAAATCAATTACCAAATAGTGTCAAAATTGACATAAAATAGTTTTTTAAAAACAAATTATATTATTAATTGTTATTATATTCTTAAAAATATAAGGATCGGCCAAGATACTTATATCATTATATGTGTATCATTAATGGACCACTTTGGGGTCTCTTGGATGCATATGGTAAGTTTATTAACTATATAATATAAAAATACAAAGTGACATGGTAAATGTCAATCTAATTAAGTAAGAGTTAAAACTAAAAGATAAGGTTAATATAATGAAATAAACTTGTCTAAATTATATTAGATGAGATGATTTCGACCCATCCCCACCTTATATTCGAAATAAATCAATTTGGAGCTGTTAAAAACTGAATATGACTTTATAATAAAATAATATTTTTAGTTTTTCCAAAGGTTCCCCTCTCCTCCCTTATAAAAGGGCACCTCCTCCCTCTCTTCCTCACACCACTTTGAGCCTTCAATCTCGGCCAACCCCTACCAAATTCTCTTATCCACTTCCATAGAAACATCCTAGAGGTTGTGGTGTTCTTCAAAGACCAATTTTAGTGCCCTAAGAGGAGGTCTCAAAGAGGCGCTTCAAAGAAGAGGTAATGTCCGTTACCGATTATTTCATCTCTATTTCGTCTTCCACTTCTTCTTATTTAGTTGTTTAATTATGAAGTAATAACATCAGTATAACTCATATAATGATATGTTATTATAAGTATGGAACAACCCTATTTCACCATCTATAAATCCTATGGAAAACGAAATCACCACGCTTGCGTACGTACGGAATACCGTCTCCACACCGTGGTGAAATTTGTTTTCCCACCAACACCTTACATGGATGGGTATAATGGTGTAAAAAATAACTATATATGGTTATTATAACATCATACTGATTCTGATATATTATACCATCCACTCCAATTCTATTCAATAATTATGGGAACGATACCGTCGCTCGTGCGTACGTACGGACTACCGTCTGCACGACGTGATGAGATTCATTCTCCATGTTAACCATACATGAATGATCATAAAGTTTATATAATTAATAATAATGAAATATATGAAATAATAATTATACTGTATTTATGTATATATATATGTATGTCATCTATTTAGTTTCATTCAATTCAATAAGGAAACGAAAACAGTGTGCATGCGTACGTACGGCCTACCGTCTCCATGAACGGTGTATTTCATTCCTTTTATCGATCTATAATACATATATGTATATGATGACTGTATATTATATATAAATCATGTTTTAAATTCTGGAATTATGTAAATAAGGATATATGTAATTGTATCAAGAACTTCAAGTCGAAACACATATGATAAATTAAATGATTTTACCTAAAACGCTGCTTTAACATGGAATTTACAAAAGAACGGGTAATATAAAGTCATAAGTGAAACATATATGATATCATAACAATGAATATTATTATTTAATAAGTAAATGACATTATTTAAATCATTATACAAGAGGTTCTGATACGTATGAAGCATATCGGACCTAAGGTAAGTGAAAATCTCGCAATCTCAATTTTTATCCGAGATTGTTTATAATTCAGAATTACTGGGGAATATTTATCATCCACCTCCATGTTTCCTCAATATGTAATATTATTTCCATCCACCTAAAATTTTCTAAATCCAATTTCACCCTTCGGTGAGTTTTTAGTAATATATATGAATGGAATCTTTTGTCGTTTTTCATACGAGGTACTTTTAGACTTTTACGACAAAAGTACGAGAAGAATATTTTTTTAACTTATACGGCATGAATGGATTTTTAAAACATTATTTTCAAGAAGATTCCTTTACAAGTTTTCAAGTTTATTTTTAATCAACTTCTTTTAGTTTAAAATTATTTGACATTTTAAGAAAGGAAAATGTTTTTGAAGTAGAAAGGATATTTTCCTCAAGAATGGAGTTCAAGTGTTTTATCAAAATTATTTTACATATAAGATAATATAGGGTTCAGTTTCTATCCCTATTATTACATTGATTTGATTATGTTGTGATGGAATTATTTTTATGAATTCCTTTATCTTAAATGAATTGTTTTATGATGTCATGATGTTTAAGAATCACATTTTTATTACATGGGTTATGTAATGATATATGATTTATGATTTTGTGGCACACAAAAGAATGGTATCATTATAATATGGGTGGGACCTATATCTCCCACTAATGCGTTGGGTAAAGATTTGTATCTCATTAGATAGACAGGGCTGGAATGCCAAGTTAAACCAGTTCAGTAATACCGGACTGGAACGAGGAGTGAACTTGATTCAGAAAGGGACTTTCTCCACTAAGATGGTCTTGGCAGCAATGCCTTGGCTACTATGGAAATCATATCATGTGATTAATGGTTTGACACAATTACATGTTTAATTCCCATGCTATTTTATCATGATTAATGTTTCTTTATGATCTATGCCTTACGTACTTCCATGATTTATGTCATTGCTCAAGATTCTGATGTTTAAATATTATGTTCATGTTTTGTAGTTCAAATGTATATTATTTGTTTTATTTTATCCATGCTTACCATTTTTGAGCATTTGAGATCACCCTTTATATTTTTTCTTTTCCCTAGGATTTAAAGAACGGTTTTAGGTAAGAAAACAAAAGGGGGAAGATCTTATGGGAGATGTTGAAGATCTTTCACCACAATTAAAATATTATATTCTGAGTTTCCAAAGACACTAAACTATTACTATCCTTGTGTGTATGTTTTTTTTATGTATTATGTATTACTCTAAAGTAATTTAATTTCCATGTACATAAAGCTTCGGGTCCCTATAGTTGGTATCAGAGGATAGGTTTAGTCAAAATTTGGAAACTAGGATGCGAAAACGTTAGTGAGATCCATAGAGATATTTCTAAGGTATGTCTAGGGATTTCCCTAAGGATAAGTATACATATAGGATATAGTCCAAGAACTACGGTAACGATCTTAGAATTTAACCTAAGATGTTAGATATTGAGGGTGCTCCCCCTTTACTATGTTGTTTTCCTTAGAATGATTTTTTCCTCTCAGACTAGTCTTTTTGGGTTTTAGAAAATGGCTGGAAACAGGAATATTCATGATAATGGAGGATATGACGGACAATGGAGTGATATTCTTCATGAGAAACCAAATGAAATAGGATTTGGAAGTCCAAACATAGTTATTATGGCTAATCAGCAATCTCAAAATATGATCAATAATCTCAACTTTGGTAAGTTTCTCGACTTAGATAATAAGAGAAAGATGGAGTTTCATGATGATCATAGAGGAAAGAAAGTTTAATTTCCCTCATGTAAATCATGTGGGAAGAGGAATCGGGGAGGTTGTTTCAAAGGAACTAGAAGATTCTTTGGGTGTGGAAAAGAAGGACACAAATCCAGTAAGTTCAATGGAAAAGGTTCATTTAACACCATGGATGAGGATAATGGTATTGGTACGACATCAACAATGGTTAAATGTTTTAAATGTGGAATGTAAGAGCATTATGAAAACCAATTCCCTACGGGAAAGTCTCGTGAAGAGAATCAGTACGGTCGTATGGGTAGTATTTATGTTGATGATGATGAAGAGAGTACAAATGATATATGAGATGAAAGAATTGTTGAAGCTCGGTCAATGGTTTAAGAAGGTAGTGTAATGATTACATGTTTATCAAGTATAATGTTGTATAAGTAATCTCATGGTACGATGGAATAAAGAGACATCTAAGGATTGTTAAACTGTTGTCTTTCCTTAAGTTTTAAAGTGTATGATTAATGGTACCAGTAACCATGAATGTTTATTCAGATATTTTTGGAAAGTAGATGATATGAGCATAATGAAGGGATAAGGAGAAAATTAAATGTTTGATATTATTCATGAGCTCATGACTAATATAAGGAGAAGGTTATATCATGGTTTGATTATATAGAATTTTTGGATTTTGTTATGTGGAATGAGTTAACTTTTGACAGCATTCATATTTTCACAAAGGTTTAATGGGTATTCATTTTTCAAGAGAATACATGATTAAGGTATTCACATGATTGGAATGTGACCAACAAGATATATGGGGGATAAATGATGGTATTCACATGCTTGGTTGATGACATTTCACGTAATCGTTTTCTTTATACTATGAGCTTGGACCGAAGTATTTTAGATAATCCTAAAGATTGGAATTGATTATGTTTGACTTAAGTTAGTATTTTTTAAGGATAAAACTTTTTTCAATATTATTGATGAGATGTTATAGTAATATAGTTTTAGAAAAAGGACAACCTACAGGATGGGCGACAACCCATCGCGTCGGACAAGACTGTGGGAATCGAACCCACAACCGATGTGCGACTAGCCTTTATCGCCTACCACTGGCCTATAAGAAGTCCATGTTTAGTAGAAACTAGTTTTATTATATAAAGCAGTATGATATATGATGTATATTCCCATTTTAGGAACCATATATGATTAATCTCACTGTAGATAGACTTATGTATTTTTGATAACTTTTATAACCTTTTGTTTGAGACAGAAGGAATGACCCATCATTCTATCACATGATCTGTTAACACTTCACAAATGACAAATTCAAATTCGTTTCACTAAGAGATGAAGTGGAAATTGTCCAATGAACGACCAACAGTGAGAATGTACCAAAATCACGAAAGTATTTCTTCTAATTCCAATTTCATCAACTTTAGGGAAATGATCTTGAAAACCAAAAATGTTGTCCTAGTGCCCTTATATCCGATTAATCAGATGGTTCCTTAGATCATCACAAATCTATGGCTTTGTGATTGATGGCTTTTTCATAGCCACGTTCTCTACCACTCTCCATCAGAACACGATGGTTAGATTTTTCTTCCATATCCATATTTCACCTATGTTCTCCTACGTGGAAACCCAGTGATGAGTTAATTTGGGTAACCGTTAAACTTCATACTTTAGTTTTTAAAGCCAAGTTTTGGTATTCCTTTTTACGATGTGGGTTTCTATTAAACAAAATTTTGAGTAGTAAACCATTTATAACCCCGAAGAATTTCGAGGGAGAAATTCATTTTAATGGGGGTAGAATGTAACACCCCGGGATTTTATGAAAAATATTCTTTTTAATTTCATTAATGTCTTGTGTTGTACGCTACACCAAAAGGAGCTTGCACAACACGCATCCCTGACTTGTCTTGCATTACACGCAATCATGACCTTCCACAATAGCGTGAGTTGTATGGAATACTGAGTTTCGTTAAACAACGATATATTATATCAACAACCTGTTATGAATAGTATCAACTACATTTTGAATTTTATAACATTATTATTCATCTTACACATTTTCTAGAACATGGTATGAGAACAAAATCAATTTTTTGAGTCAAAAAATGTAGTTTTGCCGCCTTTTAATGGCGCACCAACTTTAAATCTTGTTTTTTACTTGTCTATAAGTTCAATTTGAAAAAATAAAATTCTTTTTCGGAATCAGGATATAAAAATTTACTTTGGATGAAATTTTCATGTTATTCTGATAACTTTCATATTTTAATGAATAGTAAAAACACGCTATATTTTAATTAAAAAAAACTATTTCCATCACAATAATTTATATGGAAAGATTATCTTTTTAATTGTGTTTAAATTATAATTAGAATATATTTTTACCATTTAATCCAATGTTGTTCATTGGAATAAATTTCACTTTGAAATTGGATATAAACAAGTATCAATCTTTTGATTGTTTTTGTTTCTTAAAAACACGGTATTTGTTTTGATAATGGGAAATAAATTTAAAATTAATTAATTCCACTTATATGTTATTAATTTGAAAAAATAGGCATCAATTTTGAATTTGTAATGTCAAATAATTATTAGGCTGAATTTTTGGTATTTTCCTGAAAAACAACAATTTTCGATGAATCGTGAAACCACTTAGTGGTAGTTAAAAAATTGACTTTTTTTAATTTAAATTAAAATTTACCACTTCTGTGAATTGAATTTCAAAAATCCGAGAGACACAGTTAATATCAAGGACTAAAATGTGGTTCAATGAGATGAAAGTAATTTTTGGTGAATAGTAACTTTTTACTTTTATTTACCACGGTTAAAAGTAAATAGGATAACTGAGGGTAAACATGATATTATTATTACCCTAAAAAATGTCCTAATTATATTGGATAAGTGTAATTCGACCAAAAACAACCTTATCAATAAAATATGACCATTTAAGCCCACTTGTATTAGATTAGAACATTTATTATTAATTGATTTAACAAAGGGTTAAAATAGTTAAAATCAATGTTGAATAAGTAAATAATTTTTAATAAAGGGTTATTCATAAGATAAATTCGACTATAAATATTCATTAGAAACCTAATGAGATTTACTACATAATTGTATTTTATTTGTAATTTTAGACTTTATATAATTTAATTTATTTATGACACAATGATGATGGAGTAATTATCTTATTAATGAAATATTGACATAATTGATGTTATAAATACCCAAATAAATGTAATTTGAGACTTTATATGAAATCAAATAATTTTATATGTTAATATGACATGTTAGTAATGATTTAATTATCTTTTTTAGAACTAATAATTCTGTTATGATTTTCACAAAAATCAATTACCAAATAGTGTCAAAATTGTCTTAAAATAGTTATTAAAAGAAATACTATATTATTAATGGTAATTATATTCCTAAAAATATAAGGTTAGGCCAAGATACTTATATCATGGTAGGTGTATCATTAATTGACCACTTGGGGGTCTCATGGATGTATATGGTATGTTTATTAACTATATAATATAAAAATACAAAGTGACATGGTAAATGTCGATCTAATTAACTAAGAGTTAAAACTAAAAGATAAGGTTAATATAATGACCTAAATTTGTCTAAATTATATTGTATGGGATGACTTAGACCCATCCCCACCTTATCTTCGAAATAAATCAATTTGGAGCTATTAAAAACCGAATATGCCTTTATAATAAAATAATATTTTTAGTTTTTCAAAAGGTGCCCCTCTCCTCCCTTATAAAAGGGAACCTCCTCCCTCTCTTCGTCACACCACTTTGAGCCTTTAAGCTCGGAAAAACCCTACCAAATTATCTTCTCCACTTCCATAGAAACGTCATAGAGGTTCTGGTCTTCTTCAAAGACCAATTTTAGTGCCCTAAGAGGAGGTCTCAAAGAGGCGCTTCAAAGAAGAGGTAATGTCTGTTACCGATTCTTTAAACTCTATTTCTTCTTCCACTTCTTCTTCTTTATTTGTATGATTATGAAGTAATAAAATCAGTATAACTCATATAATGATATGTTATTATAAGTATTAAACAACCCTATTTTACCATATATCCATCCTACGGAAAACGAAATCACCACACATTCGTACGTACGGAATACCGTCTCCATGTCGTGGTGAAATCTGTTTTTCCACCAACACCTTAAATAGATGGGTATAATGGTGTAAAGAATAACTATATGTGGTTATTATAACATCATACTGATTTTGATATATTATAACATACACTCCAATTCTGTTCAATAATTATGGGAACGATATCATCGCTCGTGCGTACGTACGGACTACCATCTCCACGACGTGATGAGATTCATTCTCCATATTAACCATACATGATTGATCATAAAGTTTATATAATAAATAATAATGAAATATATGAAATAATAATGCTACTGGATTTATGTATATATATTTATTTATTTCATCTATTTAGTTTAATTCAATTCAATAAGGAAACGAAAATAGCATTAATGCGTACGTACGGCCTACCGTCTCCATAAACGGTGTATTTCATTCATTTTATCGATCTGTAATATATATATGTATATGATGGATATATATTATATATAAATCATGTTTTACATTCTGGAATTATGTAAATCAGGATATAAATAATAATATCAAGAACGACAAGTTGAAACAAATATGATAAATGAAATGATTTTACCCAAAACGCTGCTTTAACATGGAATTTACAAAAGAAAGGGTAATATAAAGTCATAAGTGAAACATATATGATATAATAACAATGAATATTATTCTGTAATAAGTCAATGAAATTATTTAGATCATTATACAGGAGGTTAGGATATGTATGATGCATATCAGACCTAAGGTAAGGGAAAATCTCGCAATCTCAATTTTTATCTGATATTTTTTATACTTCAGAATTTACTAGGGAATATTTATCATCCACATCCATGCTTCCTCAATATTTAATATTATTTCCATCCACATACAATTGTTTAAATCCAATTTTACCCTTCGGTGAGTTTTTAGTAAAATATATGAAAGGAATCTTTTTTCGTTATTCGTATGAGGTACTTTTTTACTTTTCCTACAAAAGTATGAGAAAAATGTTTTTTTAACTTATACGGAATGAATGGATTTTTATAAAATTATTTCCAAGAAGATTCCATTAAAAGTTTTCATGTTTATTTTAATCAAATTATTTTAGTTTAAAATTGTATGACATGTTAAGAAAGGAAAATTTTTTTGAAGTAGAAAGAATATTTTCCTCAAAAATGGAGTTCAAGTGTTTTATCAAAATTATTTTCCATCTAAGATAATATAGTGTTCTGTTTCTATCCCTATTATTACACAGATTTGATTATGTTGTGATGGAATTATTTTTCTGAATTACTTCATCTTATGTAAATTTTTTTATGATGTCATGATGTTTATGAATCCCATTTTTATTACATGGGTTATGAAATGATGTATGATTTATGATTATGTGGCACACATAAGAATGGTATCATTATGAGGTGGGTGGGACCTATTTCTCTCTGCAATGAATTGGGTAAAGATTTATATCTCATGATATAGACATGGCTGAAACTGAAAGTTATACTTGTTCAGTAATGCAGGACTGGAACGAGGAGTGAACTCGATTCAGAAAGACACTTTGTCCACTAAGATGGTTTTCGCAGCAATGCCTTGGCTACTATGGAAATAATATCATGTGCTTAATGGTTTTCCACAATTACATGTTTAATTCCCATGCTATTTTATCATGATTAATGTTTCTTAATTATCTATGCCTTACGTACTTCCATGATTTATGTCATTTCTCAAGATTCTGATGTTTAAATATTATGTCCATGTTTTGATGTTCAAATGTATATGATTTGTTTTATTTTATCCATGCTTTCCCTTACTAAGCATTTGAGCTCACCATTTATATGTTTCCGTTTCCCCAGGATTTAAAGAACGGTTTTAGGTAAGAAAACTGTTGAGCCCTCTGGAAGATTGCTGATTTCATGTTTATAACTGATGTTTTAATAATCACAAATCATCACAACTCATTGATGCTTAATCTGGTTTGATGTCTCATAAACATAATTCCAATCTATGAATGAATCAGTTATCATGCTTTTAACTATGCTTATTTACTTACAAAGTATGTTGGAAGTCTTCTGGACTCACCGATCCATCAGAATCACCGATCCATCAGACTCACCGATCCATCAGACTCACTGATCCATCAGACTCACCGATCCATCAGACTCACCGATCCATCAGACTCACCGATCCATCAGACTCACCGATCCATCAGACTCACCGATCCGTCAGACTCACCGATCAATCAGACTCACCGATACAAATGAGTCACCGATGCAAATGAGTCACCGATGCAAATGAGTCACCGATCCAAGGACTCACCGATGCAAATGAGTCACCGATGCAAATGAGCCACCGATGCAAATGAGTCACCGATCCAAGGACTCACCGATGCAAATGACTCACCGATCAGATGACAGACCGATGCTGATAAAAATGACTCACCGATCAGATGACAGACCGATGCTGATCAAAATGACTCACCGATCAGATGACAGACCGATGCTGATCTATCTGAGTCACCGATCATTACTCTAATGCTGATGACCTACCGATCTCTTGAACAGTCATAAACAACTGTTTGAATTTCTTTATCTTTATCTTTATTTATTCTAACCAACGGTCATATTAGTTATATTTTAATACCCTGACAATTAATTAATAATGGTTGTCGGATGTCAGGAAACCGTACCTCGTACCTGCGGAAAGGAAACCTTTTTGTCCTACGGAGAACGTGATGTAAATACAAGAAGACTCTGCTGATGAGTGTGTGAAGCACAGTAGAGAAAAACGAAGATGTGAAAAACGAAGAAGAGAGAGACAACACACACAGAGACAAGGAAGCATAAGACATACTCAAGAAGAGTGGTGTGCATACAATAGAATATTGAAGAGCTTCATCGACTACATTCCACTGCCTGTGAACCTGAAGCATACGACACTCTGCTTCTCAAACAAAATCGAGAAGATGATTTAGAATCACTTCTGATTAATTCCAAAACGAGTCCAGTGCTACACTAAAATCACTAGAGCAATTTCTAAACTCTACATCTCTGCTCTGTGATTTATTTATTCTACATTTTGAGCAGTGTGTGTTATCTGCTGTATTAAACACACACACTGACTCCTGTACTTTCACTGGAGGATCTGTAAATCCTCAGCAAACCTTTTACACTACACTTCCCACTGTGGATAGTGGTAGAGGTCTTGTGACCTGGACAGCTGGCTGCTGTTGTTTGTTTTTCCCACGTAGAACTGTGGTAGAGGTCTTGTGACCTGGACAGTGTGTTCACTGTTGTTAACCCCGATCCAGGGTGTGGATCACTTTTATATAAACTTTTGAGAGGACTAAGTCTCGGCTTGAGACTGAACCTCTTGGTTACTTCTCTGTGTTTACAGTTACTCTATATCCATACTATACATATTTATTTCATATTCCGCGGCTATTACTTTGAAATATAATCTATCTTCAAAGCTACTTTGATAATTAAATTCTCAAGTGTTTATATTTATTATAAATCAGTAAATTAGTTTCAAAAGTTAATTTAATCATAAGATTAAGTTAACTGAGAACTAATCAATCTTTGAGAAGCTAATTGAACCTTTATAATCTATATAAATTCACTGCAGTTTAATTTGTTTTTGAAATTGGGGGATTTTATTAGAAACTGCTTTTAACAGAAAATTTTAATTGGAACTCAATTCACCCCCCCTCTTGATTGTCCACTCCGACCAACACTTGGTATCAAAGGTTGTAAATACTTTCTAAAAGTGCTCTGCTTTTGACCTGTGATTTTAGTTGTATTTTAATGTTCTTAAAATTTCTGTTATTTCTAAATTTTGATCTCTTTAAAATTCTTTTTGGTAATATCATGGATAATAGACTTGAGGGTGCTGCTACTAACCGGCCACCTTTTTTCAATGGAACTAATTATGCTCAGTGGAAACTGAAAATGAAAATTCATCTAGAAAGCATAGGTTTTGATATTTGGACTGCTATTGAATCTGAATACAAAATTCCCACTACTGCTAGATCTACTTGGGATGAACCTACAAAGACTGCTTACAATAATAATTGTAAAGCTATGAATGCTCTGTACTGTGCTCTAGGAGATGAAGAGTTTAATAGAATTTCTGCATGTAAAACTGCATATGAAATTTGGGATACCTTAGCTGTTTCTCATGAAGGAACAACTAATGTTAAGGAGATGAGATTGAATACCTATACTATTAAGTACGATAATTTTAAGATGAAGCCTGATGAACCCATTTATGATATGTATCTCAGGTTCAATGAAATTGTCAACACAATGACCTCTCTGGGAAAGGATGTTCCAGCAAAGGAACAAATTATGAGAATTTTGAGATGTCTACCTGAAAGATGGAGAGGAACCTCTGTCTCCATTAGAGAATCCTGTGACATTGCTGCTCTACCTGTCAAGGAATTAATTGGTAAGCTGATGATGTATGAAGAAGAGCTTAAAGTAAATAAAGAAGAAGATGATGAACCTAAAAGGAAGTCTATTGCCTTCAAGACTACAATCTCAAAGAATAAGGATAAGGAAAAGCTTCAAGCTATCAATGAAAGTTCAAGCAGTGAGGAAAGTGAGATTGATTCTGACAGTGATGATGAGATGGCTCAAATAGCCAGGAGATTCAAAAAGTACTATAGGAAAAAGAAATTCTTTAGGAAACCAAATTACAAGGGAAAGTATGACCAACAAGGCAAATGGAAAAAGGATTGGAAGAAGAATGACAAATCAGATGATGTTGTCTGCTATGAGTGTAAGAGGAAAGGACACATTAAAGCCGACTGTCCAAAGCTGAAGTATAAAACGAAATATGAATACAAGAATAACAAGTACAAGAAGGCCATGAAGGATACTTGGAGTGCTTCAGAAGATAGCACAAGTGAAGCTGAATCTTCAGACTCTGAAAAGAATCGGGCCAACATGTGTTTCATGACAAACACTTCTGAGGTAACATCAGAGACTCCTGCTTTTAAGTCATACTATTCTGGAGAAGATTCTGACTCAGAAAACATGTCAAAATCTGAATTGTTTGAATACTGTGACATGCTAGAAGAAACATGTAATGAGCTTAAAGATAAATATAAAGGTCTAAAGAAACAGCATGCTTTAAGTGTTAAGCATAAATCTGATCTGGATATAGAAGTAGAAAAGAATGCCCAGCTGCTTAAAGAGAATACTGAACTAAAATTGTCTAATGAGCAACTCAAGAAAGACTTAGAGAAGTTCACCAATGGTAAAAATACTCTAACACAAATGCTAGGAAAGCAAGTTGCACCTAGATACACTACTGGTATAGGATACCAACCTGGACAAAGGAAAGTTGCCAAAACTAGATTCATTCCTAAATCTGGACAGAAGATAGTTAATTCTGGAACTTCTTATGCCTCAACCAGTTATATTCATAGTTATGAATCTAATAAGGTTTATCTTTCAAAGGATGTTATTTCTACAAATTATATGAGACCCATTAGACAAATATGGGTACCTAAAGTGTTATTGGATAACCTGTCTGGACCCAAGAAGATCTGGGTACCAAAATCATCTTCCATCTAAATCTTTTTTGTAGGAGACCTGCTTGAAGAGCTGTTACAAGAAGATATGGTATTTAGACAGTGGGTGCTCAAGACACATGACTGGAGATTATTCTTGCTTCAAGAGCTTAATAAAAGTTGATGGAGGATTTGTCACTTTTGGTGATAACTCTAAAGGAAAAATCATCGGCCTAGGCCAGATTGGTAACACGGATTCAATTTTGATTTCTAAAGTTTTATTTGTTAATGGACTTAAATATAACCTGTTAAGCATTTCTCAGTTATGTGATGATGGTTTTCATGTTAGATTTGAAAATGATTCTTGCAATGTTTTTAACTCTAAAAATGTTTTAGTATTTTCTGCTTTAAGAAGTGAAAATGTTTATGCTGTTGATTTAGATTCTTTAGCTAAACAGAACATTCCTTGTTTAAATGCTTTTCATAAAGAGTTTTGGCTTTGGCACAGAAGATTAGGACACTGCAATGTGCACTCACTTAGAAAACTTTCTAGGAAGAACTTGGTTAGAGACTTACCCAAACTTGAATTTCCAGCAGACAAAGTTTGTAATCCCTGTCAAAAGGGAAAACAACACAAAGTTTCTTTCAAATCAAAGAAAGAAGTTTCAACTTCTCAACCACTTGAACTGGTTCACATGGATTTGTTTGGACCATCAAGAGTTTCTAGTTTAAATGGGAAGCACTATGTCTATGTTCTTGTAGATGACTTTTCTAGATATACTTGGGTATATTTTCTAGCTCACAAAAGTGAAGCTTGTTCTTACTTTGTTAAATACTCCAAGTCTGTAGAAAATCTTAGGGGACTCAAGATTAAGACCCTAAGAAGTGATCATGGTCGTGAGTTTGAAAATCAAGATTTTGAATCTTACTGCTCACTCAATGGCTATTCTCATAACTTTTCTGCCCCTAGGACACCCCAACAGAATGGTGTAGTAGAAAGAAGAAACAGAACTCTGCAAGAAATTGCTAGAACCATGCTCAATGAATATGACCTGCCAATTTACTTTTGGGCTGAAGCTGTTAATACAGCTTGTTATGTCATTAATAGAGTCTTGATCAGACCTGTTCTAAAGAAAACCCCTTATGAGTTGTGGAACCATAGGAAACCGAAGGTAAACTACTTCAAAGTTTTTGGCTGCAAAGTCTTTATTCTGAATACTAAAGATAATCTGGATAAATTTGCATCCAAGAGTGATGAAGGAATTTTCCTAGGTTACTCTATCTCTAGTAAAGCCTATAGAGTTTTCAATAAGAGAACCAAATGTGTGGAAGAATCTGTTCACATCAAATTTGATGAAACTGATCCACATGAGCCTAAAACCTCTCTTGGGAATCTTGAAGAAGATTTGTCTATTCTGGACCTTAATGATAAATCTAATGAACCTGTTATAAAAGCATCCAGTTCTGGACATTCTCCAGAATCTGCTTCTGTTGAACCTCAATCTCTAGATGAACCTGAAATTTCTAGCCCTATCTTTTCAAGACCATCTAGGACTCTAAAGAATCATCCCTTAGATGCTGTTGTAGGAAATATAGATAGAGGAACACAAACTAGAGCTTCTCTAAGAAACCAGGTTGAACATCAAGCTTTTCTTTCACAGTCAGAACCTAAAAATATCAATGATGCTATCAATGATGAATTTTGGGTAATGGCTATGCAAGAAGAATTAAATCAGTTTGAAAGAAACAAAGTCTGGGAATTAGTCGACAGACCTAAGGACACTTTGACAATTGGCACAAAATGGGTGTTTAGGAATAAAGTAGATGAATCTGGAAATATAGTCAGAAACAAAGCTAGACTAGTTGCACAAGGATATAGTCAAGAAGAAGGTATAGACTATGAGGAAACTTTTGCACCTGTAGCTAGACTAGAAGCCATTAGGATCTTACTTGCATATGCTGCACATCTGGATTTCAAATTATATCAAATGGGTGTTAAAAGTGCATTTCTAAATGGTTTTATAATTGAAGATGTTTTTGTAGAACAACCACCTGGATTTACTAATCCCCATTTTCCAAATCAAGTTTTTAAACTCTCTAAAGCTTTATATGGTTTGAAACAAGCTCCAAGAGCATGGTATGATAGACTTAGCAATTTCCTTATTTCAAAAGGTTTTACTAAAGGGATTGCTGATCCAACTCTTTTCATTAAAAGAATTTCTAAAGATGTTTTAGTTGTACAAATATATGTTGATGATATTATTTTTGGATCTTCTAAAAACTCCTTATGTATTGATTTTTCAAAGGTTATGCAAAATTAATTTGAAATGAGCTTAATGGGAGAGCTTAAGAATTTTCTTGGATTTCAAATCTTTCAAACTAAAAATGGTATTATTTTAAATCAAAGTAAATATACAAAGGCTCTTTTAAAACGCTTTGGATTGGATAGTATTAAGGAAAGTAATACACCTATGAGTACCACCTGTAAATTGGATGTTGATGAAACTGGGAAACCAGTTGATCAAACCAGTTACAGAGGTTTGATTGGAAGCTTACTTTATCTTACTGCTAGTCGACCAGATATTATGTTTAGTGTGTGTATGTGTGCTAGATTTCAAGCTAATCCTAAAGAATCACACTTATTAGCTGTTAAACGGATTTTTAAGTATCTTAAGTATACTATAAATTTAGGTTTGTTTTACCCAAAAGGACAATCCTTTGAGTTAATGAGTTATTCAGATGCTGACTTTTCTGGTTGTAAGTTGGATAGAAAAAGCACATCAGGAACATGTCATTTGTTTGGAAAATACCTAGTATCATGGTGTAGTAAGAAACAGAATTCAGTTGCATTGTCTACTGCCGAGGCAGAATACATAGCTGCTGGAAGTTGCTGTGCACAAATTTTGTGGATGAAACACACTCTATTGGATTATGGATTTAATCTTAAACATGTTTCAATTAACTGTGACAACACTAGTGCAATCAACTTATCCAAGAACCCTGTGTCTCACTCTAGAACTAAGCACATTGATGTCAGACATCACTTTCTAAGAGATCATTACCAGAAGGGTGATATTTCTCTAGAATTTGTTAGCTCTGAAAATCAATTAGCTGACATCTTCACAAAGCCCTTATGCTCTGAAAGAATGAAATTTATTAAGCATGAATTGTGTATGACTGATCTGTGAAACTGATCTGTGAAACTGATCTGTGAAACTGATATGTGAAACTGATCTGTGAAACTGATCTGTGAAACTGATCCGTGAAACCGATCTGTGGAACCGATCTGTCACACTGTTCTGTCAAACCGTTTTTTTTAAATACGTTTTATTAATTAGTAAATTACTTTTTATGGGAACCCTAAATGATAAAATAAATGATACGCGGCTATTTATCTTCCCTAAACCTTTGACCTTTTATTTCCCGCCGAACCTCTCAACCTCTCTTCCCCTCTGCTTCGAACCTTCGAATCTTCGAACTCCTGCCTCTCCAAAATCCTCGAATGGCTAAGAAAAAGAGACCGAGCAAAGGACCAGATAGCCCTGTACCTTCAAAGCGTGCTCGAGGCGAGTCGAGCAGTACCTCTCAACGCTCAGTAAATCCGAACCTGGAAGCTCGGATTATAGCTGTAGAAAAAGAAGTAAACTCGGAGTGGCTTCTGTCAAGTAAGTCCCTGTTGCTACAAGTTCTTAAATCGCAAGGATGGATAGACTGGTTTTCAGACAATGCCCGAATAGATTATCCAAAGCTCGTACATGAGTTTTACATGAACCTGAAAGTCACGCTTGATGGTGTGGAAGCTGCTAGGATGTCGTCTGTTGTAAAAGGAAAGAAAATATCTTTCTCATCTAAGCAGTGGGCTGAATGTTTAAACGTACCTCATGAAGGTCGATATGAGGACTATGCTGGCAATATACCCCCAGTCACTGACTATTTTTCTTATGAGCTAGCGCTAGAGCTTCTAACTGGAAACAGAGAATCGAGGAGAATCACAGCTTCAGAATTAGATGGTGAAAGCAGACTCCTATTCAAGTTTATTCAGCACCAACTTTGCCCTTGAAGAGGAGATTTTGCTGCTGTTAAGTATCAAGATGTTTTTCTATTGTTTCTGCTCAAAACCCATGAAAAGATAAAACTGTGTAGATATGTGATGGTCCACATTGCTAGTATGCTGAAACCTTCCAAGAAAGCCACAGCGTTGTTTTATTCAAAAATGATATCTACTATGCTCCAGAATCTGGAATGTGTTGATGAAGATGATGAAGTTGTTGAAACAGAGCGTACCTTCTGTCTCAACAAAGAGATCTGCAAGAGGATGAAAATCAATTGGAATCCATGGAAGAAGTGCTGGGTTGCAGATGAAGATAAGTTGTATGAAACCTACAATCCCATAAATCATGGCAAGAGGCCAAAGGATTTGAGAGATCCTGGATTAAAACCAGATGAGGAACCAATTTATTCTGATGATAATGAACAAGAAGAAGCTACAACTGAAGAAGGAAGTGTGTCTTCTCCTGATGATAGGAGTGATCCAGACACTACTAGCCCCAAGAAAAGAATAGAATTTGGACCTGCTAGTCCACCCTTAACCCTACCAGAGACTGAACCTATTCTTGATGATGAAGAAGATTCTGATACTGAGGAATATCACAGTGAAGCCTCTGAGCAGAGTAATAATGAGCAAGGTGATGCTGATGACAATCATGGTGGTAATGATGATGATGCTGATGATGTTGAAGCTGCTGTTGATGGTGTTAACAGACCAGTGGATGGTCTTGCTGAAGATCAAGTAGAACAACCTCAGTCAGTACCCGAAATCCATATCAGTGACAAAGCTGACTCATCAAAAATTAGTGGAACAACAAGCTATGAAAAACCCAACTACACCCTGTGTGCTGCTGTTTGGGATGACTACCCTGGATATGCTGTTTTGGGCTTAGAATATTCTGAAGAAGAAGGCGAATTGCCAGAATCTGCTGCAGTTGTGACAAGGAACCTTCCAAGAGAAGCAAGGTCTATTCCTACTGTTGATCCTGTACATGTGAATTTACCTGGTTCTGAAATCTCTCGAGCTGATCTTGATAAGTTCAAGACTGAATTGCTAACCACTGTGAGAGATATAGTCAGAGAAGAACTTTCCAATGCCCTTCTTCAAGTATCTCTGCAAGTTTCTGAAAATTCCTTGAAATCTTTTTCAACTGCAGTCTCAGATGTTCTCAAGCCAGACTTGACTGCTACTGGTGAATTTGTTGGTAGGCACATAGCCTTTTTGACTCAAACCTTGAAGGATCTCCAGGTTAGCTTACTTTCTCTATCAAATGAGTTCAGATCAACCATCTCTGGTATGATGGAAGTTTTGAGAAATCTGATTGAACATCTCAACAAGTCTGACCTGAGGAAGTTGAGAGCTTAACTAACTCATATAGTCGGCCAAGCCAGTACAGGCAAGGTAACCAAAATCACTACCCGTGAGATAGAAGCTCTCAGAGAATTTGTGCATGCAGAGCTCGCTGCTGTAAGACAAATTCTTGACTTAGAATCTTTGAGGAAGATGAAAGATCTCTGTGATAATAGTCATAAGATGACCTTAGTATATTCAGCGGATGCTAAGAATGCCCTGCAAGAGATCAAGGAAAAAGTTGATACTTACTTCTCCAAGATTTATACAAAACATGAGATGGCTGCAAACTTCAACGTCTTGGCAGAGAATCTGAAATTACCTCCAGTCACTCAGGCCTTCAACACTCAAGTTTGACAATTGCAATATTTTGTCCCTTCCTTGGCACAGTTCATGGAAAACAAGGATGATTTTGAAAAAGCTATGAAGTATGGAGCAGAAGTCATTCAGGACTTCATTCATCTGTTGAAGCCTTACTTGGATGCACAGGCCACTGCAATTGTACTTCCTACTTCTGAACCTCTCAGTGCCTCTGATGTCGCTCCGAATCAGCTGTCTATTGCCCAAGCTCTATCTCAGTTGCGGCCAGTCTCTCAGAAAGCTTCTCATCCAACTCCTACTCCTTCTCAACAACCCTCTGTGACACCTCCAACTGCACCTGCCAGAGTTGTCCTGCCGCCACTTCAGCTCCGTGAACCACAGCCTGCCTCCAAGCCTTCTACCTTACCTACCATTGATCCAAAGGATAAAGGGAAAGCCCCTTTGTATCCCAACAAATAGCCATGTATTGTTTTTGATGGGGTGATCTATGTATTGCTTATCTTTTTCTGTGACTTTATCAAATTTGTTTTTTCCTTTGTGTTATGTTCTATCCTCTCTGCACCCTGCTTCTCTTTTCCCTTATCTGTTTTCTCTCCTTTTTGATTATCCCAAAGGGGGAGAAAGATATATATAATGGGAGAAAGATATATATAATGGGAGAAAGATAGAAAGATATATATAATGGGTGAAATATATATCTAAGGGGGAGTACTCTATATATATGAAGAGGGAGATCAATATCTCAGGGGGAGAAATCTGAATACTATATATATGGGAATGTTATTTTAAGAGGGAGATTTTTTTTATTTTATTTTTTTATTTTATTTTTATTATTTTATTTTTATATATATATGAAGATTTGTGATTATCAAAAAGGGGGAGATTGTTGAGCCCTCTGGAAGATTGCTGATTTCATGTTTATAACTGATGTTTTAATAATCACAAATCATCACAACTCATTGATGCTTAATCTGGTTTGATGTCTCATAAACATAATTCCAATCTATGAATGAATCAGTTATCATGCTTTTAACTATGCTTATTGACTTACAAAGTATGTTGGAAGTCTTCTGGACTCACCGATCCATCAGACTCACCGATCCATCAGACTCACCGATCCATCAGACTCACCGATCCATCAGACTCACCGATCCATCAGACTCACCGATCCATCAGACTCACCGATCCATCAGACTCACCGATCCATCAGACTCACCGATCCATCAGACTCACCGATCAATCAGACTCACCGATACAAATGAGTCACCGATGCAAATGAGTCACCGATGCAAATGAGTCACTGATCCAAGGACTCACCGATGCAAATGAGTCACCAATGCAAATGAGCCACCGATGCAAATGAGTCACCGATCCAAGGACTCACCGATGCAAATGACTCACCGATCAGATGACAGACCGATGCTGATCAAAATGACTCACCGATCAGATGACAGACCGATGCTGATCAAAATGACTCACCGATCAGATGACAGACCGATGCTGATCTATCTGAGTCACCGATCATTACTCTAATGCTGATGACCTACCGATCTCTTGAACAGTCATAAACAACTGTTTGAATTTCTTTATCTTTATCTTTATTTATTCTAACCAACGGTCATATTAGTTATATTTTAATACCCTGACAATTAATTAATAATGGTTGTCGGATGTCAGGAAACCGTACCTCGTACCTGCGGAAAGGAAACCTTTTTGTCCTACGGAGCACGTGATGTAAATACAAGAAGACTCTGCTGAAGAGTGTGTGAAGCACAGTAGAGAAAAACGAAGAAGTGAAAAACGAAGAAGAGGGAGACAACACACACAGAGACAAGGAAGCATACGACATACTCAAGAAGAGTGGTGTGCATACAATAGAATATTGAAGAGATTCATCGACTACATTCCACTGCCTGTGAACCTGAAGCATACGACACTCTGCTTCTCAAACAAAATCGAGAAGAGGATTCAGAATCACTTCTGATTAATTCCAAAACGAGTCCAGTGCTACACTGAAATCACTAGAGCCATTTCTAAACTCTACATCTCTGCTCTGTGATTTATTTATTCTACATTTTGAGCAGTGTGTGTTATCTGCTGTATTAAACACACACACTGACTCCTGTACTTTCACTGGAGGATCTGTAAATCCTCAGCAAACCTTTTACACTACACTCCCCACTGTGGATAGTGGTAGAGGTATTGTGACCTGGACAGCTGGCTGCTGTTGTTTGTTTTTCCCACGTAGAACTGTGGTAGAGGTCTTGTGACCTGGACAGTGTGTTCACTGTTGTTAACCCCGATCCAGGGTGTGGATCACTTTTATATAAACTTTTGAGAGGACTAAGTCTCGGCTTGAGACTGAACCTCTTGGTTACTTCTCTGTGTTTACAGTTACTCTATATCCATACTATACATATTTATTTCATATTCCGCTGCTATTACTTTGAAATATAATCTATCTTCAAAGCTACTTTGATAATTAAATTCGCAAGTGTTTATATTTATTATAAATCAGTAAATTATTTTCAAAAGTTAATTTAATCATAAGATTAAGTTAACTGAGAACTAATCAATCTTTGAGAAGCTAATTGAACCTTTATAAACTATATAAATTCACTACAGTTTAATTTGTTTTTGAAATTGGGGGATTTTATTAGAAACTGCTTTTAACAGAAAATTTTAATTGGAACTCAATTCACCCCCCTCTTGAGTGTCCACTCCGACCAACAATTGCAAAAGATTAAATTGATTTAACCTACGAAATCAAGGTAAAATCAATGATAATGACATATATTGTATTAAATGAGAAAAATATATTATATTTATATTTTAAAACCATTAAATATTATAATTTAACCACATAAATTATTATGATGAAAAAAGTTGTTTTTTATTAAAATACAGCGTGTTTTTACTATTCATTAAAATATGAAAGTTATTAGAAAAATATCAACTCTTTATCCAATGTAAATTTTTATATCCTGATTCAAAAGAAGAAGTTTATTTTGTAAAATTTATCTTATAAACATGTCAAAAACTAGATTTAAAGTGGGTGCGCCATCAAAAGGCGACAAAACGGCATTTTTTGAAAAATATTTATTTTACCCGAAAAATTTATTTTGTCCACATAAAATGTTTTAGAAAATTTATAAGACGAATAATAATGTTATAAAATTAAATGTGAGGTTAATACTATTTATAAAGGCTAGTTCGTGATAAAATTATTACCATATATCATTGTTTAGTGAAACCCGGTATTGCGTACAACACATGCTATCGAGGAAGGTCGCAATTGTGTGTAATGAAAGCCAAGTCAGGGTTGCGTGTAGTGCAAGACTCCTTTGTTGTTGCATATAAAAAAATCCAACCATATTTCATTTATACATTGAATATATATATATACATATACACTCAATGTTGCATAGTATGACTATTATCAAACGAACTTGAAATTGTGTATAACACGATCCAAGAATTGTGTTGCGTATACTGCAAGATAATACTGTGTTGCGTATAGCACAAGATAATCTTGTCGCACTATGGTTGTGGGTTCGATTCCTGCAGCTGTGTCCGACGCGACGGGTTATTCCCCACCCTGCAGGTTGTCCTTTTCCTGAAACTATAGTATTATAATATTCCAAAAATAATCTTCAGAATTGCTTTAACCTTAAACAATACTATCCATGGTTCAACTTAATCCATTCCAACCTTAATAGTTATCCAAAATACCTCCGTCCATACTTTCTCTAAAAGGTCTCTAAATTCCAAAATCAATTGTAACATCAGATTCCCCAAACAAAGAAAAGTTTCTCTTATTGTCACATACTAAAAATATGATTACCTTAATCATATTAAAACCTTACTGAAATCAAAAAGTACTGCAGTACAATCCATATATATATATTACATTATTCTTATAACCAGAATATAATCCTTGAGTCCAAAAGCACCAATACATTAGTTATTCTGCTTCAACTGTAGTAACAGCATAAGATTGTCCTTGATCCCTTGGCCTTTTCTGAGGTAAGTTTCCCTGACGCTTAGGACATTCATTTGCATAATGACCCATTTCTCTACAATTGTAGCATTCAACTTTGACAGCCTCTTTCTTTCCCTTGCAATCACGAGCCTGGTGACCCTTTTCTCCACATTTATAACAAACTCCCATTCCTTTTAGGCAAGTACCAGGGTGATTCTTCCCACAATTATCACATAATGGAAAATCCTTCTTTCCCTTTTTCCCTTTATCTGTCTCTTGTTCCACCGTTCTCTTGTTCTCTTGCTTTACTTTGTTGTCATAAGACTTAGAGAATTCCTTTTCTGTCTTGATAGCACATGAGACAATATCTTCGTATGATGAAAAGGATTGTGATACCAAAGCTCGACGGAGAAATGGTTTTAACCCATCAAAGAAATAATCAATCTTACTCCTTGGGTTACGTATGTAATCTGCGGCATACCTTGCTAACCTTGTAAAGTTAGCCTCATACTTTGCGACATTCTCATCCTCCTTCTGCCTCAGACTCAGAAATTGCCTTTCCATATCTGCTCGATGGTCACGAGGAAAGTATTTTTCTAAGAAAAGCTCTTTGAACTCCCTCCATTCCATATTCGATACGTCATCATCTTCCTTTGTGTTTCGAATCAGCGACCACCACTGATCGGCATCTCCAGTGAGGCGGTAAACTGCCATGACAACCTTCTCCCTTTCACTACTCCCCAAAGCCTGAAATATTTTCTCTAGGGAATTTATCCATTGCTCGGCTACTAAGGGATTTGTACTCCCATTGAACGTTGGTGGTTTTTGCCTCATGAATCGATCTAACATTGATCCTCCACGCTGTGGATCAGGGTGCTCCATACGGGTAAGGTTATTATTCATAACCTGAGTAAGTTGTCCCAGTATGGTGATTAGCTGATCGGCCCCAGTTGCATCACCAGCCCCACTATAATTATCTTGAGCAGGAGGGCAATCCCTACATGGAGTGCGTGCATTGATACGGTTTCCATTCCTTCCACTAGGCGCCATTTCTAAACAATGGCATAAACTAGATTAGTTTATGAATCAAAATACATAATTCCATACTTGTTAAACACTTTACATAAATTGAACTATTTATGGATATAATCCATAATCATAAAAAGAAATGTTTTCTTTGCGGAAGTATGTACTCATAACCCTTCATAGTGGTTTGTAAATAAAATGAGAATTATCCTAAGCATATCCCCCGGGAGTGTCGTAACCAAGAGTGCAGCAAGGCCCGTTGTCGTGCACCAGTTCCCGTTCGAGTCTAGCTCAAAGCGGTGTTTTCGGGTTTTACCCCTAGGTACATCTGTGCCAGAGCCGCCTCTACCTGCTCGTATCCAGACAGGGATGTATTGCTCGGAAAAGTCATAACATCTCTATAATACCAAAATTCTAGGAAGTTCTTCTATACTAATCCTCAAAGTCTATCTTTGGGCTATGTGCTCTAATCAGAGTTTATCTAAATCTAGCTTCCAAGGTTAGTACTAAACTGCCTCTGATACCAACTGTAACGCCCCGACCCCAGCTACCCAGAGTCGGTGCATTACTTCGTAACATTGGCATGATCACAAAAGATCAAGTCTCGAAAGACCGATTAGTTTAGTAGCCTTGGAAACACTAGATACATTTGTAAACGTTACATTACATCATAAAGTGAAAAACTACAATAACAAAGTCTCCATAGTCCACACTCATATCCACTTCTGACTATCCCTGCAGGTCATTCATAAAATACTTCTTCACATCCTGGAAAATATTAAAACATTGAAAGGGGTGAGCTCAGATGCTCAGTAAGGATAACAATAATGCGGAAGCTTTCATAAATAATCATTAACAATTAAGGCAATGTATAAATAAAACAAAAGCCTTTTAAACATGAACTTCAACATAATATGGCAAAAGTAAAATGAGATAATTCCATTCACTTCTTCACATGGATATTCTACTGGTCGAATAATCGCATGCAATAACAATAACAACTTTCATAATGAGGGAATGTATAATGCCGGACATTCTGAAACATTTTGTCAAGGCCTCGGCCAAGACGTCTAAAATGATTAAGGCCTCGGCCAAAACCATAAATCAAATTGGGAAAGGGCCTCGGCCAATTCCACGTCTAGTTGTCTCATGAGACCTACCGATGCATCGAGGAGCTATAGCGGGCTCCACCCGTCACTTATTAAGTCCAATACATTCCTCATTTGAATAGGTTTAAACATATCATAAACCATAACATAATCGTATCACATAAACATGCATAAAGGAAACAAAACATTTCCACATTTCAATCACAAGATATCAATACAACACATTGATATAATAAAAATGCTTTCAAAACCATTTTCAATACCAACATAAAATAAAGTTAAAACTTTTTATTTATTTTTCATTAAAGAAAATGATGGCTTGTAGAGGAAGCCGAAACTCAAATAATGGTCACGGCGGCGGAGAATTCGTTGTCGCCGCATAAGTACGGAAAGAAAAACATTCCCTTTTGTCGTTTAGCAAAACGCTTTGTATAAAAAAGATTCCTTTTGAATAAACATAAAAGTGAAAGGGGTTTATACACCGTATAAAAGAAAGTTGTGTATAAAACCAAATATGCCTCAATGAAAGGAGATTGAGACGAAGTCCTTAAAAAGATCATTTTTAAAAATAAAATAGATCTATTATGTGTATTCACTATAGGTACACATAAAGAAAGTAAAAATAAAAAAGATAGGACATAATAACATCATGACATAATTTGAAAGTAGGAGATTAACCCAAAGAATGGAAGTTGGGTTAAGAAATTTCCTTACCTTGTGTCCGACTTGACTCAACCGTTCTTTAACCTCCTGAATAATAAACTAGAGTTAATATATACCTTATTAAGAACCATTTTTAATTTCATTATCCTTATTATATCACTTATTACAATGATATGAACATTATGTAATTATTTAAGTTAATAACGGTCGTTTTGTCGATCTTTGGTACTTGAGTCAACAATAAGCTTCTTATAATTACAAGTTGTTTATGTGGTGAAATATCCATAATATCCAGAATTATATTCATGATGTAGATATCATATATATCATATATATACAGTATATACATTCATTTATAATATTACGTAACATTTAGAGGTAAGAAATGAAATGCACCGTTCATGGAGACGGTAAGCCGTACGTACGCATGAACGCTACTTTCATTTCTATTTCGTATTAAATGTAATGAAATAATAATTATATAAAGGTATAATATAGTTCCAGTATAATATCATATATAATATCATTTACTCCATCCTTTATACATCCCACATATGGCATTAACGATTCACATCACTTTGAGGGGGCGGTAGTCCGCACTTCCTAAAATGAAATTATCGCATTTTACCCATAATGGAAATCATAATGTATGCCATAAATGATAAATACAGAAGCATAAGTAAAACATAAACATATTATATATCATATATAAAAATAGTGACATCTTAATGGCCACCTTTGAAGGTGTTATATGAGTGTTGAACAATCATCGTTTCGTGAGGCAGAAATTCTCCATCCACAGAAACCGTATGTTCTTTAACCATTAGACGAAGGTGTGTGTAAGTGTAAAACAAATCCTTATCATAACAACATCATAGTATATTTTATATACTGTTGTTGTTACAAAATAAAGGAATGAAAAGAGTTTAAGGGGTTGGAGAAGCAAAATAAAACAAAACAACATTAGAGAAGACATTACCTTAAAAATCGGGTAACTCTTTTTGATTTGAGCCAAAGGCTTCCTTGGGAAGAGTTCTGCCCAAAGTGAGGCTTCTAGGAGTAAGGGAGGAATGTTGGGAGAGTATTTGGTCAGAGGTTGGCCGAGCCAAATGGCTTGAAAGTGTAAATGAGGTGGGAGAGGTGGGGGCCTTTTATAAGTGGAGAGGAGGGGCACTTTTGGAAAGATTGAAATGTTACATTATTTCACAATGCTTTTCGGATTCTAAAGGTCCCACACTTATATAATTCGAGGTTAAGGTGATAAGGGTTCGAAATCTCCTCATCCAATTGGCTTTGGACAAGTGTAAGCCTTGGATTTTGCATTATCTTCCCATTTTATTTAAATCGTTAAATAATGAGGTCATCACTACATCATCATGATGTCATAACTAATTTAATTTATTTAATGTCTAAAAATTATAAAAAAAATACTATGATGTAGGAAATATTTTTAGCTTTCTAATGAATATTTATAATCAAAATTTGGACTTGTGTAACCCCACTTAAACACTGTTTTAGTAAAACAACTCATGTTTGTGTCAATTTAATTTTAACATTAAATAAATATATATTAATGTCATTTTCCAACTAAAGTGGCTCCATGGGGTCCCCAAGTTGACCCATGGGTTGTCTTGGTCGGCCATGACTCATCCAATAGGAGTAGGACAAGTGTCATGCTCATCTCATATTATTAAAACATCATTTGTACCTTAAACTACATTAATTACCTCTAATCGCGATTAAGAACTTAAAAGTTACTATTCACCAAAAAATTATTTTGATCTCATTGAACCACATTTTACTTCTTAATGACAACCATGTATGTCGGATTTTTGAAAATCAAATCACAGAAGTGGTAATATTTCATTTAAACGAAAAATCAGTTATTTAACAACCACTTAGTGGTTTCACTATTCATCAAAAATTGAAGTTTTTCAGAATAAGGCCAAAATTTCACCCTAAGCTATAATTGATATTCCGAATTCAAAAATGATGTCTATTTTACAAAATTCCAAACATATTAGTTTCATTAATTAATTTTATAATTAATTCCCACTGTCACAACAAATAGCGTGTTTTTAAGAAACAATTTATATCAAAAGATTGGCGATTGTTTATGTCCAATTTCAATGTTAAATTAATTCTAATGACCACCATTGGATAAAATGGTAAAAATATATTCTAATTATACTTTAAAACCACCAAATATTATAATTTATCACTATAAATTATTTTGATTAAAAAAGTTGTTTTAAGTATTTTTCACTATTCATAAAAATTTTGAAGTTCTCAGAAAATTACAAAAAATTCAACATAGGCTAATTTCAATATTAGGAATACAAAAATGAAGTCCATTTTGAAATATAAAATTTCTATAATTTAAAAAGTGGTTATTACTATTCATAACGGCTACTTTGATTTGTCGCGATGTTTTAGAACTCGAAGTTGCGTACAATGCAAGCTATTGTATTACTGAATGAGAAGCGTATCATGGAAGCTCGGGGTGTTACATTCTCCCCTCCTTCAATAAATTGCGTCCTCGCAATTTGAAATTTTTCTTGGAAAATAAAAGGTTGAAAAGAGAAAATACCTTTGAGGAAAACCCACATCGGAAATAAGGTTAATAAATATATAACATTAAAAGAAAGCAGGATAATTACAAAGGTCACCCGATATAGCCCATTCTAGGATTATATAAAAATATCGATATGGAGGAGAAACAAACCATCAAGGTCTGATGGAGAGTTATAGAAAACAGGATTAGGAGAAAGTTTAACCACAAGAAAATCACAAACTTGTGATTGGTTAAACGGTCATTTAATCCCCAGTTGGAAAATGTTAACCGACAACATTTTTGTTTTAAGTTACCTTTTATAATGTTGAGGAATTTATTTAGAAGATTTACTAAGAACGTAAGGGAATATACATACTTGTTATGTATACTTTCATTCGTTAATAAATTTTTACCACAAACCCAACTTTTACTCCAAATGGTAACGGAACTCAAAAATATTCTATTTATCCTAATTGTATAAGGTTCCAAATGTTAACACATACCATTTAGATTAGTAAAACGATTTTGTAATAACCAGGGACTTCCTATAGGCTAGTGGTAGGAAATAAAGGCTTGTCGCACTATGGTTGTGGGTTCGATTCCTGCAGCTGTGTCCGACGCGACGGGTTATTCCCCACCCTGCAGGTTGTCCTTTTCCTAAAACTATAGTATTATAATATTCCAAAAATAATCTTCAGAATTGCTTTAACCTTAAACAATACTATCCATGGTTCAACTTAATCCATTCCAACCTTAATAGTTATCCAAAATACCTCCGTCCATACTTTCTCTAAAAGGTCTCTAAATTCCAAAATCAATTGTAACATCAGATTCCCCAAACAAAGAAAAGTTTCTCTTATTGTCACATACTAAAAATATGATTACCTTAATCATATTAAAACCTTACTGAAATCAAAAAGTACTGCAGTACAATCCATATATATATATTACATTATTCTTATAACCAGAATATAATCCTTGAGTCCAAAAGCACCAATACATTAGTTATTCTGCTTCAACTGTAGTAACATCATAAGATTGTCCTTGATCCCTTGGCCTTTTCTGAGGTAAGTTTCCCTGACGCTTAGGACATTCATTTGCATAATGACCCATTTTTCTACAATTGTAGCATTCAACTTTGACAGCCTCTTTCTTTCCCTTGCAATCACGAGCCTGGTGACCCTTTTCTCCACATTTATAACAAACTCCCATTCCTTTTAGGCAAGTACCAGGGTGATTCTTCCCACAATTATCACATAATGGAAAATCCTTCTTTCCCTTTTTCCCTTTATCTGTCTCTTGTTCCACCGTTCTCTTCTTCTCTTGCTTTACTTTGTTGTCATAAGACTTAGAGAATTCCTTTTCTGTCTTGATAGCACATGAGACAATATCTTCGTATGATGAAAAGGATTGTGATACCAAAGCTCGACGGAGAAATGGTTTTATCCCATCAAAGAAATGATCAATATTACTCCTTGGGTTATGTATGTAATCTGTATCATACCTTGCTAACCTTGTAAAGTTAGCCTCATACATTGCGACATTCTCATCCTCCTTCTGCCTCAGACTCAGAAATTGCCTTTCCATATCTGCTCGATGGTCACGAGGAAAGTATTTTTCTAAGAAAAGCTCTTTGAACTCCCTCCATTCCATATTCGATACGTCATCATCTTCCTTTGTGTTTCGAATCAGCGACCACCACTAATCGGCATCTCCAGTGAGGCGGTAAACTTCCATGACAACCTTCTCCCTTTCACTACTCCCCAAAGCCTGAAATATTTTCTCTAGGGAATTTATCCATTGCTCAGCTACTAAGGGATTTGTACTCCCATTGAACGTTGGTGGTTGTTGCCTCATGAATCGATCTAACATTGATCCTCCACGCTGTGGATCAGGGTGCTCCATATGGGTAAGGTTATTATTCATAACCTGAGTAAGTTGTCCCAGTATGGTGATTAGCTGATCGGCCCCAGTTGCATCACCATCCCCACTATAATTATCTTGAGCAGGAGGGCAATCCCTACATGGAGTTTGTGCATTGATACGGTTTCCATTCCTTCCACTAGGCGCCATTTCTAAACAATGGCATAAACTAGATTAGTTTATGAATCAAAATACATAATTCCATACTTGTTAAACACTTTACATAAATTGAACTATTTATGGATATAATCCATAATCATAAAAAGAAATTTTTTCTTTGCGGAAGTATGTACTCATAACCCTTCATAGTGGTCTGTAAATAAAATGAGAATTATCCTAAGCATATCCCCTGGGAGTGTCGTAACCAAGAGTGCAGCAAGGCCCGTTGTCGTGCACCAGTTCCCGTTCGAGTCTAGCTCAAAGCGGTGTTTTCGGGTTTTACCCCTAGGTACATCTGTGCCAGAGCCGCCTCTACCTGCTCGTATCCAGATAGGGATGTATTGCTCGGAATAGTCATAACATCTCTATAATACCAAAATTCTAGGAAGTTCTTCTATACTAATCCTCAAAGTCTATCTTTGGGCTATGTGCTCTAATCAGAGTTTATCTAAATCTAGCTTCCAAGGTTAGTACTAAACTGCCTCTGATACCAACTGTAACGCCCCGACCCCAGCTACCCAGAGTCGGTGCATTACTTCATAACATTGGCATGATCACAAAAGATCAAGTCTCGAAAGACCGATTAGTTTAGTAGCCTTGGAAACACTAGATACATTTGTAAACGTTACATTACATCATAAAGTGAAAAACTACAATAACAAAGTCTCCATAGTCCACACTCATATCCTCTTCTGACTATCCCTGCAGGTCATTCATAAAATACTTCTTCACATCCTGGAAAATATTAAAACATTGAAAGGGGTGAGCTCAGATGCTCAGTAAGGATAACAATAATGCGGAAGCTTTCATAAATAATCATTAACAATTAAGGCAATGTATAAATAAAACAAAAGCCTTTTAAACATGAACTTCAACATAATATGGCAAAAGTAAAATGAGATAATGCCATTCACTTCTTCACATGGATATTCTACTGGTCGAATAATCACATGCAATAACAATAACAACTTTCATAATGAGGGAATGTATAATGCCGGACATTCTGAAACATTTTGTCAAGGCCTCGGCCAAGACGTCTAAAATGATTAAGGCCTCGGCCAAAACCATAAATCAAATTGGGAAAGGGCCTCGGCCAATTCCACATCTAGTTGTCTCATGAGACCTACCGATGCATCGAGGAGCTATAGCGGGCTCCACCCGTCACTTATTAAGTCCAATACATTCCTCATTTGAATAGGTTTAAACATATCATAAACCATAACATAATCGTATCACATAAACATGCATAAAGGAAACAAAACATTTCCACATTTCAATCACAAGATATCAATACAACACATTGATATAATAAAAACGCTTTCAAAACCATTTTCAATACCAACATAAAATAAAGTTAAAACATTGTATTTATTTTTCATTAAAAAAAATGATGGCTTGTAGAGGAAGCCGAAACTCAAATAATGGTCACGGAGGCGGAGAAGTCGTTGTCGCCGCATAAGTACGGAAAGAAAAACATTCCCTTTTGTCGTTTAGCAAAACGCTTTGTATAAAAAAGATTCCTTTTGAATAAACATAAAAGTCAAAGGGGTTTATACACCGTATAAAAGAAAGTTGTGTATAAAACCAAATATGCCTCAATGAAAGGAGATTGAGACGATGTCCTTAAAAAGATCATTTTTAAAAATAAAATAGATCTATTATGTGTATTCACTATAGGTACACATAAAGAAAGTAAAAATAAAAAAGATAGGACATAATAACATCATGACATAATTTGAAAGTAGGAGATTAACCCAATGAATGGAAGTTGGGTTAAGAAATTTCCTTACCTTGTGTCCGACTTGACTCAACCGTTCTTTAACCTCCTGAATAATAAACTAGAGTTAATATATACCTTATTAAAAACCATTTTTAATTTCATTATCCTTATTATATCACTTATTACAATGATATGAACATTATGTAATTATTTAAGTTAATAACGGTCGTTTTGTCGATCTTTGGTACTTGAGTCAACAATAAGCTTCTTATAATTACAAGTTGTTTATGTGGTGAAATATCCATTATATCCAGAATTATATTCATGATGTAGATATCATATATATCATATATATATAGTATATACATTCATTTATAATATTACGTAACATTTAGAGGTAAGAAATGAAATGCACCGTTCATGGAGACGGTAAGCCGTACGTACGCATGAACGCTAATTTCATTTCTATTTCGTATTAAATGTAATGAAATAATAATTATATAAAGGTATAATATAGTTCCAGTATAATATCATATATAATATCATTTACTCCATCCTTTATACATCCCACATATGGCATTAACGATTCACATCACTTTGAGGGGGCGGTAGTCCGCACTTCCTAAAATGAAATTATCACATTTTACCCATAATGGAAATCATAAAGTATGCCATAAATGATAAATACAGAAGCATAAGTAAAACATAAACATATTATATATCATATATAAAAATAGTGACATCTTAATGGCCACCTTTGAAGGTGTTATATGAGTGTTGAACAATCATCGTTTCGTGAGGCAGAAATTCGCCATCCACAGAAACCGTATGTTCTTTAACCATTAGACGAAGGTGTGTGTAAGTGTAAAACAAATCCTTATCATAACAACATCATAGTATATTTTATATACTGTTGTTGTTACAAAAGAAAGGAATGAAAAGAGTTTAAGGGGTTGGAGAAGCAAAATAAAACAAAACAACATTAGAGAAGACATTACCTTAAAAATCGGGTAACTCTTTTTGATTTGAGCCAAAGGATTCCTTGGGAAGAGTTCTGCCCAAAGTGAGGCTTCTAGGAGTAAGGGAGGAATGTTGGGAGAGTATTTGGGCAGAGGTTGGCCGAGCCAAATGGCTTGAAAGTGTAAATGAGGTGGGAGAGGTGGGGGCCTTTTATAAGTGGAGAGGAGGGGCACTTTTGGAAAGATTGAAATGTTACATTATTTCACAATGCTTTTCGGATTCTAAAGGTCCCACACTTATATAATTCGAGGCTAAGGTGATAAGGGTTCGAAATCTCCTCATCAAATTGGCTTTGGACAAGTGTAAGCCTTGGATTTTGCATTATCTTCCCATTTTATTTAAATCGTTAAATAATGAGGTCATCACTACATCATCATGATGTCATAACTAATTTAATTTATTTAATGTCTAAAAATTATAAAAAAAATACTATGATGTAGGAAATATTTTTAGCTTTCTAATGAATATTTATAATCAAAATTTGGACTTGTATAACCCCACTTAAAAACTGTTTTAGTAAAACAACTCATGTTTGTGTCAATTTAATTTTAACATTAAATAAATATATATTAATGTCATTTTCCAACTAAAGTGGCTCCATGGGGTCCCCAAGTTGACCCATGGGTTGTCTTGGTCGTCCATGACTCATCAAATAGGAGTAGGACAAGTGTCATGCTCATCTCATATTATTAAAACATCATTTGTACCTTAAACTACATTAATTACCTCTAATCGCGATTAAGAATTTAAAAGTTACTATTCACCAAAAAATTATTTTCATCTCATTGAACCACATTTTACTTCTTAATGACAACCATCTATGTCGGATTTTTGAAAATCAAATCACAGAAGTGGTAATATTTCATTTAAACGAAAAATCAGTTATTTAACAACCACTTAGTGGTTTCACTATTCATCAAAAATTGAAGTTTTTTAGAATAAGGCCAAAATTTCACCCTAAGCTATAATTGATATTCCGAATTCAAAAATGATGTCTATTTTACAAAATTCCAAACATATTAGTTGCATTAATTAATTTTATAATTAATTCCCACTGTCACAACAAATAGCGTGTTTTTAAGAAACAATTTATATCAAAAGATTGACGATTGTTTATGTCCAATTTCAATGTTAAATTAATTCTAATGACCACCATTGGATAAAATGGTAAAAATATATTCTAATTATACTTTAAAACCACCAAATATTATAATTTATCACTATAAATTATTTTGATTAAAAAAGTTGTTTTAAGTATTTTTCACTATTCATAAAAATTTTGAAGTTCTCAGAAAATTACAAAAAATTCAACATAGGCTAATTTCAATATTAGGAATACAAAAATGAAGTCCATTTTGAAATATAAAATTTCTATAATTTAAAAAGTGGTTATTACTATTCATAACGGCTACTTTGATTTGTCGCGATGTTTTAGAACTCGAAGTTGCGTACAATGCAAGCTATTGTATTACTGAATGAGAAGCGTATCGTGGAAGCTCGGGGTGTTACATGCTACCTGGGTTTACCTTTCTACTCAAGGGTAAACCCTTATTTATAATTTTGGACACCCACAATCCATTGCCTAATAAATTCAATCTAGTGATGAACAGTTGTTGGAGATACCATGAATGTCATCTTAAGGCCCCGACGCCACAACTTATCGATCCCAACCGCAACTCTCACCTCCAAGAGTTTGGTGGCAATATCAATACCAATGTGTGATAAATGGGTCTCCTCATATAGGAGTCTCTAAGAGTGAGGTTCATGTCCCCAGTTCAACCAGAACATAAATTTCTCGAACATAACCTTCAAAAAAAGGAGGATGTACAGAATATGTTTCTATTAAAAAAGGTGTCCAAACGAAAATAATGATATTATACCATGAATTTCTCCTCAATATTCCTTTTATGATTCCTTGAACACATGATGTTATCCTTGCCCATGTCATCCAACTCTCTAAGCTTAGCATGGACCACCTGGGAGTGGGGGTGGAAAAGCTGCCAACTGACTGCCACATCATATTTCTCATCCAACTCATCTTCCTTCATTTTCCTCTGAAAAACTCCTTGATCCATGTGTTTTCTATACCAAGGAGGATCATCTTCCAACTCCCTATAAGTGGCATGTCAGTTCAGAACAAACCTGGTGATATTCTCCAGTCTATTGCAAGCATAACACTGCCTCTGCTGCTACTGGTATGCTTCTTTCGTGTTGCACCTACAACACAGACCCATGTGTCTCTGTTTGAGTATGGGTATGCCTCCTATATTGTGATCATGTCTCATATAATCTTATAGAATCCTCATAATACAATACTATGTTCCATTTTTTGTAGGTCACATCCATCTACTCTTCTAGGTAACTCTCTAACTCTAGGGATCACTCTAGCACCCCAACATACATTAGAATGAAAAGGGGTATCACTAAAACGGTGATATCATAGTGTAGTCCATGCTCAAAGGATCAGTCTATAGTGTAAGGGAAACACACTATAAATGTAGATTAGTGAAAAAGATATGTGATTCTATCCATTTACTCTGTTACTGTCATGCTGCCCTACCATAGGTGCAACATCTCTTATATGCACACAGAGCATAAATTCACTGGATAGAACTACTCCCTGAAGAGGTACTCAAAGTCAACAAAAGAGAGTTTCGCCTCATCATCCATCTATACCACCAAGCTTCAATATCTTCCAGATGATCCATTTATATGGCTTGCGTCTAGGACTTCCATATGGTCAGGAGTTTTCCCCACTAGGCCGAAAACTCCCGTAACCACCCCAAGCCAATCATCAGCTACCTGCGGATTTGTCTCCCCAAAGAACCTAAGAGGTCTCTCTCTCTGGAACTCATGTAGTGAACTCATCTTGCATGCATCCTCTAATAGCACCACTGGTAGTAACTACTAATTGAAGGGTGGTTTCATCACTAGTGAACCAACCAGAGGTAATTCCTTTGATTTAGTTCCCTGTATTGAAGCCTCTACCCCGGGACGATCCACATCATGACCATGTTGTCGGATCCTATCTAGTTTTCATCATTGTAGAAACCTGAAATATGTCAATATGGAACACATATGGTGGGTATATCAAGATATTTCACACAAGAATGACATCGAAAGCACAACCATTCCTATATGATGATAATACCATTTATTTCCTTACAACCAGTGTCCCCATGTACTGAGTCAAAAAATGGTTCCCAATGTCTTGGTGTATGGATACGTTGACCTCCACACCAAAAATGGTGTCCATATAATAAAATACAAACTTGAAAGTCATAACATTATTTCCAAATACAAAAAACAATACAACCA
Source organism: Viscum album (assembly GCA_963277665.1). NCBI lineage: Eukaryota > Viridiplantae > Streptophyta > Magnoliopsida > Santalales > Viscaceae > Viscum > Viscum album. The sequence continues at coordinate 728,768,563 of OY728143.1, read as the reverse complement.
CGATCTTTGAGTTAGAACCAAACACCTCTGATACCAGTTTTTCACGACTCGTCTCCCAAGGCTCGTGTGTTACAAAACCATGACCCCCTCTCAACGGCCAGGGGCTCGCGAGTAGAGCCAAAGGAATTATCCAACAAGAAGGTTTTATTTTCATGAGTACCATTACACAATCGCATAACTCCCAACAAAATAAAAATGAAAGTAAACTCAAAGGAAACCATATATGCAATCCACTAGGTAAAACAAAACCACAATATAGTTAAATGGAAATAAATCTCATCCGTCGGGAAGCCTACCTAAAGGGTATGTGAAGGGTATCTACATGAAGCTATAAAAGTACACCATGTCTTTCAAATATCTGTAAGTACCACTAGGTCGTAGTAATCCTTGAGATCCATCAAAGTGTTGATTGACTGCATAAGATGAAACATGTTTGGGTAAATTCCATGTAAGGGTGAGAAAAACAAAACTCATTAGGGGACCCAAAACGAAAAAGGTAAAGAAAAAGAGGAAACCCAAAATGGAATACACTATCAGCTCTACTCGGGTATATGACCATACATATAACATAAACATCTAGATATACTCGTCTCTGCCACTTAGAAGACATGTTGTCCCAAAAACATTGCCAGTTTCAGGATTATTATCGAAGGATCAAGAAATAACGCACAAACATGGAGATCACACTCCATGAGCTCAGACATCTCGGATGGCACTCTTCTGAGAGATGCATTCCGTAGGGTATAATCCAACCATTTTAAATGGTACATCCGAGTGAACATGATCTATCAAGAACATTATGCATGGTATGAAACTTGTGTCTGACACAAGATGTTTAGTCATCACCGTCATGCGCCACATAAAGACTAAGGAAACCCAAGTGAAGATGCCCGCTCCATGACATTGAACTCCGTTATGGCAGGGCTACACCTAAGTAACCTATAGTACCTCATTCTCTCTTGTAAGGAGTTTCACATGCCTCAGTCTATCGATGGAGCACTAACTAATATATAGCTATCGTTTTAATCAAATCGTTTGGCCCACTACTAGATATAGTGTCTGACAGTCGAGGGGGATCCAACTCCAATCGAGGCACCGCACCATGCCTAGTAGGGAGGTACTACAGATTTACTAGAGGATCTGTGCCCTGGTGTGATATGAGAGTACTACTCACGACTGACTCGTTCCCTGTATCAGTAGGGAAGTTCGACATCATATATCGAGAACCCATATCCTACCTGGTAGGGGAGTAACACTCAGTGACTATAGGACCCACACCCAAATATTACAAGGGAGTAACAACTCACTGAGTCAGTTCGATAGTGGGGACCCGCACCGTATTACATTAGGGGAGTATGGACCCTAGGATAGAGGACCCGCTTCCTAGTATGGTAGGAGAGTATTGACTCTGCCGTAGCACTACGTAATGAGGACCTGCCACCTAGAATGGTAGGGGAGTACCGAATCCTTCAATAGGGGACCCTCTCCCTACGTGGTAAGGGGAGTACTAAATCTACATGGGATAGATATGGAGGACCCGCGCCCTATTCCAACAGGAGGGTACTAAATCCAAGGATAGAGGACCCTCTCCCTAGCACCACATAGGATTAATGAATCCTCCTTCACTAACCTCCCTGGAAACTGAATCCTTAAACATGGGGATTCCCGTGTCTACCAAATCGGAGGGATAAAAAGTATTAATAATTAAGTCATAAATGGTGTACCACTCCTAAAATATCATTATATGAATCACACCTATTGTACCAAAACCATCCCATTCCAGGATAGCAAAATTTTTAAACTCACAATTTCATCCTCAAACTATTTTAAAAACTCACATAGAGTATCTGAAATGACTATCTCTTCCCAAGGATCCAAATGCCAAAGATGGATCATCAAAAAAAATGCTCCATTTAGAAGATAAAAATGTTTTTATGAAACGGGGCTAGTTGGGTAATGGTCTGGTATGACCTGGTCAGGACGACCCGACTCGGGTTTGAACCGACCCAATGAGCCCATCCCAAACCGGTTGGGCCCAACCCAAACAACCAAGAAGGGTTCTTCCTACCACCAAAAACAGGCTCGCAATTAGAATGGGTTGATACCTTTGAGTGGACACGACATAGCCACATCTACCATCCACCATGTGTTTCCAGCTGGCGCCACCACCATGTCCAAACTGTCCACATCAGTGGACTAGGAATAGAGCATGCTAGCCCGCCACATGTGTTTGGTCCCGTGGTGGTTCTCCACATCCAGAAACCCTAAAGTGGATGTTGCATGTTTTTACAACTTTTACTGCATGTGGTCGACCTCCATTACCCTTGCATGCGGCCGCCCCCACTACTTCCATCGGTGTGCCAACTAGTTGTTCTATAGACCATCAGGTGTGCTCTGGTGGTCCATTTTTTGAACTGGATTGCGCACTATGATCCTTGCATTGAATTCTTTACATATGGGTGTTCAAAACTCTATTTCGATCCATTCTATCAAAAAGCACTAGATTTTTGATATTACACACACCCCTTAGATCCACCCGCCATCATTTTCATCACACCACCTACGTGTTATGTATGTTTACTATCTGTGATATCGAATTTTTGCACCTCAAGTAGGTCATGTGATGATTGTTAATTCACATTCCCATAGAGAAAGAAGAACACATTGGGATAACGAGGTATGGAGGACAAGAAACAAACTAGATGAATGATCTTTAGCCATTGTTCTTTACTCCCTTAACTCAATCTCATTAGGAGGATCAAGAAAGACACAAAATCATCTCGGCAGAAATGATCAAACAGCGGGTCATCCTATTTGTGGGGTTGATCAACATTTTTTTGTTTTAAAACCAAGAAATATGGATGATATAATTCAAATAACAAAACCTAAGTATATTTAGATAGTTAGTAGGCAATAAACAGTGTCTCATCATTCTTCATTCTATGATCCTCTATTTATGGGCATGGGTGGATCATCTTTTGTGATGATCCATTCATGGGGGGGGGGGTGTTGACATTCTTTGTCATCACCTATTAGAGCTTCTAAATACGACCAGGATTGTGCCAATAATCTTGTATTGTCTAATTTTTCATTAAAGGATTAAAAATGAATTTAAATTTATGTTCAATTTCTGTTACGAAGCCTTTACACTATTTAATTAAATGAAATAGCGTACTTAGTTTCATTTTGATACACATAGTTGTGTTGAAATGGTCTTAAAATTTCCAAAATAGAATAAAAATCCACATTATTTTATTTGAATTTTTTCTTATAAAAGTATGAGAACTATCTTTTCCGATTAACTGTCACTAGTCAATGTATTGTTCATTTATTGGTAATGTCACTGTTATGGATCCATAAGGTCCCTCAAATTTTCAATCTGGGAACCCATGTCAATGTTTCCAAAACTATGCACAGGCACCATTTTAATTCCCTTAAAAAAACTCAAAAAACTAACATTCACCCTCAACCTATGACGATCGAGGTTAAGCTCCCTATATGGGAAACATTCCCTCAGAAGCTCAACTGTACTTTCATATTACTAATATGAGTTACCTGTTAGGAGTTATAAAGATATAAAAAATAATAGTTACCTAATTATTTTATTTACAAGAAAAAACTAACTTCCATTATTTGAAATTGACGGCCAATGTTAGGCCCTTTCTTGGTGAATCCTAACATTCAGAGTTCAATGGTTCCCTTGGAATTTTGATATGAGAACCAATTTAAAAGACAAAAAATATTTCTTGCACGTTTAATTAATAATCATTAAAAATGTTTTGAAAACTTATTTGGCCACTCTGAGTCTCAAAATTATGTGCCGTCTCAGAGACTCGTCCCATATAAATCCCATTTAAATTTGAAAAATAATTCCACATAATTCCAGGACTATACAATCTCCCCACCTTAAGGCTTTTCACCCAAAAAAATTCCTATACTCAAGAGAAGAACGTGGAATTCATTGAGGGTCCATGCATTGCATACTACCCAACACCTTGATGAACCAATGAGATCAACTATTTTTAGGTCCATCTTTGACATGGTCAACATCATGAAAAAAAGGGAAAATGAAACTGTATCCCGAACAAATGGGAAAATCACAAATAACTCCAATACCTTTATAGTCATGGGGTCTAACGGTTCACCTCCACACTTAACTGACGTAGATACAAACTGAAACACATAGTACACATCCAATCTTGGATGATCTATGAAAAATCCTTCAAAAATGTTTTCAGTTCAATATTGATGCTAAACATGCAGGGGTATTTACAAATGAAATAGGGCTTCCCACAGGGGAACATTGCATCTTACTAAGACCACTTTCTACTACCTCCAGTAACCACAAAACATGAAAAAACATGAACACTATGACACTCACTACTTGAATTCACGTTGAGTATGTAGGGTAAGTAACCATTTCATAATATGGAAACATTATGAGGTCTAACTCTTCCTCAATGGAATGATCCAAAATAGGACTCATGTGAGAGTCCACCATGTGATACATGTGTCTCCTATTCACCTCAACGGAAAACCCTTCTTTACCGTGATGGAAAAACAACATCCTTTTCATAATATAGTCAATCCGGGAATGGATTGTAGTAGTCAATACCATGAATGACGTTATAAGGCCATGATTCCACAACTAAGAGATCCCAACTAAAAATATCGCCTCCAAGAGTCAGGTGACACTACCAATACCGGTGTGTGAAAAATGGGTCTCCTCTAGTAGGATTCTCTATGAATGTGGTTCAAGTACTTTTTCCAACTAGAACCTCGAATTCTCAAACATAACTCCCAGAAAAAGGAGAACGTCCATCACACATGTCAATTAAAAAAGGCATCCAAAAGAAAATACATAGATCATACCTCGAGCGTCTTGGTTATATTCCTTGATCACATGCAGCTATCCTCTCCCACATACTTCAGCACCATGAGTCTTTCATGGACCACATGGGGGTGGTGGTTGAAACATTGCAAATTCCGTACCACCTCTTGATGCTCATCCAACTCCTCGGCCTTGCATGCCATCTTTCGGAACCCCCTTTTCCAAGAGATGTTTATACCAAGGAGGATCATCTTCCAACTCCATCTTAGTAGAATGTTGGGGTCCTGTAATCCCTAGTGATATTTTCATGTCTGTTGTAAGTGTAACACCACCTCTCCCGTGGCCGGTCTACTCCTTGGTCCTGCTCCTGCGCCACAGACCCATGTGTCGGTGTTTGAGTACAAGTATTCTTCTTACAACGCTATCATGTCTCTAATCGACATATATATACAAAAGAATCCTATGCATAGTGACCTATGATGTACTTCAGATCCATATGATCCTCCACCATGCAGCTCTTAACCACCAGGGCACACTCCCACATCCCAGTATTCGTTCGAATTCTAAGGGGTATCACTGATGCCCTGATATCCCGATGTTGTCCCTGATCAAATTTCCATGCTCTAAATTAACGGTCCAACATCATATATATAGACTAGAGAAAAATATCCTTGAATCTCACCGAGTAATATAATACTATCATGATACCCTGCCATATGGGTAGCATCTCCTTTATACACACGGAGTGTAAAGTCACAGGAAAGAACTACTCCCTGAAGAGGTTCTCAATGTCAACCTAGGAGAGGGGTCGCATCAGCATGAATCTAGATCACCATTCTCCACCATCATCCCGCAGATCCATGTAGAAGGCTCACAGCTAGAACTGGTATCTGGTTAGGTAGTATCCTCACTAGTTAGAGGACTCACATAACTGCCTCAAGCCAATCCTTAGCTACCCGAGGATCTGTCTCCCCTCAAGACTAGGGAGGCCACTGCCTATCAAACTCAAGTAGTTCACTTAGTTTTTGCACATCCTCCAATGGTAGCACTTGTAGAAACTGCAGATCAACCAGTGGTGGAATCACTGGTGCACCACCCATAGGTAATGCACAGATTCAGTGCCCCTGCAATAAAGCATCTACTCAGGGTGGAAAAACATCACAATCATCATGTCAGATCCTATCTAGCTATCATCATTGTGAAATCATATACTTTTTCATTACAAACCACAGTTCATGAGTATATCTGAAGAGTTGACTCAACAAGGACAAAGAAATATAAACCATTACAACATGATGAATTTACACTTTATTTCCCCGCAACTAGTGTTCCCATATACTAAGTTTGAAAATACGTGCCTAGAGTCCCTGGTGTATGGATAATCAACCGCTACACCGACAATGGAATCCTTGTCCAGGAATCCAAACTCAAAACACATACCACTTTTTCCCAAATCCAAAAACAACATACCCCTAGTCCTTGATCTAGAAATGACCACCTATGATATCAATTTGTAATGACTCGTCCCCAGGGGATCGTGTGGTTACTACACCAAGACTGCCTCCCAAGGGCCAGGGGCTGGCGAGTAGAGCCAAAGGAATTATCCAACAAGCAGGTGGAATTTTCATTAGTTCCTATACACTTGCACTCAACACCCCATCCAGAGGAACATGATCTTAAATGAAAATGAAATCCATGCATGAAATACACTAGGTAAAAAAACCATAGTACAATATATTATAATGTGAAAGGTGGAATATTGATATAATATATGAGACCATAAAATGAAAAATAGAACAAAATTAAAACTCCATGTCCCGAAAGCTCATCTGTCGGGATGCCTACCTAAATGGTAGGTGAAGGGAAGCTTCATGAAGCTGTAGAAGTACACCATGTCTATCTAATCATTGAAACACCACCAGGTACTAGTCCTCACTAGTATCTCTCAATGTTTTAGTTTTATTCCCACAAAACAACATATGTGGGTATATCTTGTGTACGGTTGAGTAAAAAAAATACTCAGTAGGGGGACTCTTAAACCACAAAGGAAAAGCATAAGAGAAAAGCCCAATGGAATGCATAGTTATCTCTACTCAAGTATTTGCCCATACATATTCCATGAACATCCAGATATACTCTTATCAGATAATAAGAAAATATGAGGTCCCAAAGGCATAGAGAGTTTCAGGATTCTCATCGAAGGATCAAGTCATAACACATAAACATGGATATCACACTGCATGAGCTTAGCCATCATTGATGGAACCCGTCTGAGAGTTGTACCCCATTGGAAAAAATACAACAATTCTAAATAGTACATTGGATAGAGATTTATATATCTAGAATATAATACAAGGTCTAACTCTAGTGCCTGACACTAGTGGATTAGTCGTCATAGTCATACACCCCATGAAAGACTAAGGAAACCCATGTGAAGAAGCCTGATCCTGGTCACTTGCACTCGGTTGAGGGAGCACTACTCCAAAAAAAACTATGGTAACCTCATTGTATCTATTAAAGAATGGTTCTTAGCTTAGTTTTTCAAGGGATCACTAACTCTTATATAGGTATCATTTTCTTCAAATGGATAGGCCCACTCATAGCTACTTTGTCCGACAGTCGAGGGAGCTCAATCGTCAATTGAGGCCCCACACCATACCGGGTAGGGGGAGTACTACTTTGTGACTAGAGAACTTATTCCCTAGTGAGATAGGGGATTATTAATCATGAAGGACACATACCCAATATAGGCAGTAGAGTACATCTTCGTATATTAAAGAACTACACCCTACCCGGTTGGAGAGTTCTACTCTTTGACTAGAGGACCCACAGCCTGATAATATAGGTGAGTAAAAACTCTATAAGTCTATTTGATATGGGGGGGACCCACACCAAAGTATGTTAGTGGAGTACTGAGCCTGGGATAGGGAACCCTCTACCTATCACTATAGGGGAGTATTGACTCTTCCATAGCACTATGTAACGAGGACCCACACCCTAGAATAGTTTGGGAGTACTAAATCCTACAATAGAGGGGCCACTCACTACCTGGTAGGAAAGTATTGACTCTACATGTGTTAGATATGGAGGACTCATTCCGTAGTCCAAAATTGTAGTACCAACTACAATGATAGAGGACCTACTATCTGGCATAATAGGGGAGTACTGACTCTTCCTTTACTAACCTCTCTAAGAACCCATTCCCTAAACATGGGGTTTCTCGTGTCTACCAATGTGAATGTATAAAAAGTACCTGTGACTTGTTTCATTAAGGGATTAACCTTTTTAACATATCATCATAAGAATCGCCCTGATTTTACCCAATTCCCTTCCCGAACCTGGAGAGTGTACTCATAAATCCAAAATACCATCCTCTAACCTTCTTAAAAACATACATAGAGTAAATAAAAGGTGTGTCACCTTCTAAGGGACCCAAAAACATAAAATTAACATCAATGAAATGATCTGTTTAGAGGTTATGGATGTTTTTATGAAACTGGGGTCAGTTGGATTTGGGTCAAGTCTAACCCGGTCAGGCCTACCTGACCCATGTTCGACCCGAACCAATGGGCCCTAGACCGAACCATCTGGGCCGGAAAAACCCTCATGGAAGGGGTGCGTCCTACCACCAAAAACCTAGATCAACATTAGATTTATTGTACTCCTCTAGAGACGATGCAACATAGCTACATTTCCTTTCCACTAGGCAGCGCATGCTGGCACCGCCGCCCTGTCTAACCGGTCCGCATAAGCGAACTAGGATTAGAGAATGTGGCACCGGTGTGTGCATCTGGTCACGTTGCAGTTCGCTTCAACTAGAAAACCCATAGTGTATGTCATGGGTTTTTTTGACTTCCACTGCAGGCGATTGGCCTCCATTACACCGACACATGGCCATCACTACCGCCTTCCTCCAGTGAACCAGCTAGTTGTTCCAAGGACCATCGGATAGGATCCGGTAGTCTATTCTTCGAAACGAAAAGAGACCTATGTTCCTTGAATTGCATTCTTCACTTCCTAGGGCTTAAAAAACTGTTTTGATCCCTTAATTTGGAATGAGCTCAATTTCTGGTATCACTTGCACCACAAAGATCCACCCTCCATCATTGTCGTCTCCCCACCTCCGTACTATGTCAGTCTACGATCCACGATATCGAATCGTTGCACCTCAAGGTGAATGTAATGATGATCAGTCATTCAAATTCCCTTATATAATTAAGAAAACATAGGGATAAAGGGGGAAAGAGCATAGGAATCCAACTAGAGAAATGATCTTTGGAATTTTTTCGTTACGACATTGACTCGATCCCATTATATGGATCAATAATTAGACAAAATAATCCCACAAGAATGGTCAACCCACATGTCATTTTATTTATGGTTTGATCCATGTTTTTCATTCTAAAACCATGAACTAGGGAAGAGATAAATCAAATAACAACCCCTACCCTCAATTCATATCATTTGGTGGGGATGAATGGTGTCCTTGGATTCGTCGTTCCATGATCCTCTGTTTATGGATGTGTCTTGATCATCGTTGGTGACGATCCATTCAAAGGGGGGGGGGTTGGTGTTCGTTTTTATCACCCACTAGATCTTCGAAGAAGGACCGTGACTGTGTCAACAATCCAACGTTGTCTGCTTTTCCATTATATAATAAAATGTGAATCAACATTTTGTTTACATTTCTGTTACATAGTCATTACACTATTTCGTTAAATAAAACAACGTTTTCATTTCAATTGTGTTAAACACTATATCGCTACAAAGGATTCAAATGTTCGAATATAAAATAAAACATCCACTTTATTTTATTTTAAATTTTTCATAAAAATCAAGAAATATATATTTTCTGGTCGACCTGCACTGGTCCATGACAAATCCATTCTTATCCAATGTCATATTTATGGATGAAACACTGCCCTCTGATTTTCAATCGAGGCACACGTTTATATTTTTCTGTAAATATCCTCCCAAGCCAATTTAATTTTCTTAAAAACTCAAAAACTAACTTTCGCCCTCAACCAGTTCCAGTCACGGTGAAGTTCCAATGAAGGGAAAGATTCCCTGAAGATATCAATGGTTCTCTTAGAATTCCAATCCAAGTTACCATTTCAGAGTTATAATTATTTTAAAATAAAATAATTGTTTACTTAATTATTTTATTTTTGGCCTAAAACTAACTTCCGCTATTGGCCTGTTCCGACAATCATTAGGCCCTTTTCTTGGAAAATACTGATATTATGAGTCTACAGTGCCCCTAAATTTTTTATCAGAGCACCGGTTCAAACGATCAAAAAACACTATTCCACGTTTAATTAATATACATAATGAATGTTCAAAAATTTATTCTGGATACTTTGGGTCTCAAAATTACATACCGAATAAAATCCTATCCTAAATAATTCCCATTTAAATTTGAAATGAAATTCATGGAATTTTGGGACACTATAATTTCATTTAAAAAAACCAATATCCAATGGATTTAATAAAAAAACATTCCTTTATATGAAACAATTAAATTTGTTCGAAATCAAAAATAATTTCAGACAATCATTTCTCATGAAATTATTACCAAAGTCTTTAATCAGTTTATTCATGAATTTTGCAGATATTTTATAGAATTTAAAATTTTATATGAAAATTTATGATAAAAAGGTTCAACAAACACACACACCATAACATTTAGAAGTCATTATTCATGAAACAAAATATGTGTTTTGAAAATAATTTAAAAATACATTTCAAAATAAACAAGAGTCAATGGATTAAATTGATGGGATTTTCCAAATAAAACTACCTAATTCAATTCATGAAATCAATGATCACAAAAATATAGGATCCAATGTTTATGAACAATGAACTTCTATTATTGTTCAAAAGTAAATTCATAGAATCAAAAAAACATCATATCATGCTATGGATCCAATAATGGCATGATGTTTTACAACACATGAAGAAAGAGAGAGGTTTAGAAAAGTTTAATTCATGATTATATCAAGATTACATATTCTTCAATTGTTTAAGTCATCATCATGAACTTTGATTCACCAATAATCAAGTTTAGAAGCTCGTATTGAGAGTCTATATGATCAATTTGGTTGAATGGAGCTAAAAGAAAAAATAGGGAATTATGGAAAAATAATTAATATATAACCCTTTAAATTTTATCCCTTATAAATGTCATATTATATCCATTAGATTCCATTAGCTACCCAGTGTTTCTATGAATTAATAATACATCCCCATAAGTCCCCATTGGCCAGCCAGTGGTCTCCCAAAATTATTCTAGTTGAACTCTTATTGGAACACAGTTCTTCCATTCAACGAAGTCATTTCCTCTCACATAATGTCTACTAAAATTCTGAAAGGATATACTATCTTCTATCATTCCATCATTGTAAAGACCCGTAAATTTGAAGGAAGTTTTTTTTTCTTAATTTTTCTTTTGAATTTTACAAGAGCGCAGTTTCTGACGGCACCTGATTCCGAGGCCCGGTGTGCCCGGAATCATTTTCGGAAGTTTGGCTCGGGTACGTTCAGTGAACAGACGAGCGGGTTTTTCAAACTTTTGAACCGGTGTCCGGAATTGAATTCTGAGGGCACCGATGAAATCACAGCGCCGATATTCGCTTAGAAACGCCTCTTCCGGAGTATCGTTTGCTCAGGAGTGGTTTTTAATTTTCGGGCTTAAAGTTATGAAATAAAATAAAATATTCGACAACTTTATTTTATTTCACTTAAGCCACTTGAAGCCACTTGAAAGCCACTTAAACTGAGTTAAAACGGATAGGGTGCTATCCAGAAATATCCTACCCCCCTTGGTAGGATATTTGTGAGGTGGGGCCCGCACGAGCCCCGCCGTTTCTTTCCGCTAAGTAATGCACCCGCGAAAGCTCGTCATTATGAAAGTGAACTGACGCGTTTTCTTAAATTCTTAACAGACCATTTAATTGGGCGGTTTATTTCGTAAATTAAATGAGCTGTTTCTTTTCGTTGAATTAATTCAACGAATTGATGGGTAGTTACTTACCCTTTTTCGTTGGTTGGCATAATAATAAAATAAGACTGACCAGTCTTTTTTGGAGGATTACTCGTTGAGAGAAGATCCTTGAACCTTCATCCTTCTTCGCGAAGAACGCGAAGAACGCGAAAAACGCCGAACCCGGAAAATCGACGACACGACGCCGTGATCCGCGACGCCGACGTTCCCTTCCTGCAACGTTCTTCTGCAACGTCTCTTCCTCCGCGACGGATCTTCGATCGGCTGCCTGAGGTAAGAGTCTTGAATCTTCTTTGTTTATATCCTTTGTGGTTTTTACCAAAACAGGGATTTAATTAATTAAATTAAATCTGCTGTTTCATGGTCCGTTGAGTTCGCCTACTCAACATCGTGTTTCCTCGATGACGCGACGCCCTTCCGCGACGACGCGATGATCTCCACCTTCCGCGACGAGCAATTCCGCGAAGAACGCTCACCGCACGACGACTACAAGGTAGGGGTTTTATTTCTTGGAAATGCCTCTTTTTCCCATGTCGTTTCCGTTCAAATTGAGGAACCTGTTTTATAAAAACAATTTTATTTCATTAAAAATTGTTTTCGGTTATGCGTTCATGTGTTGAACTTTACTCCTCCCGTTGTTTATCTCTAACGCGGAGGGTGCGGGCCAAACGAACACGGCCCGACGACCCCTCCACCGTTCTTCATTTTTATGCGGGTTTGGCAGGCGACGACGGAACGTGCCGCAACGGAAGTTTGATGATCCCGGCAGTGAAGAATGAGTCCCCGGGGAGGAGCAGCGGCGCAGACGGAAACAAAATCGGACCACCGGAGCGATCCCGTTGGTTTGCGGAACCCCGCCGGCGGCACGGGTCGCCGGCGCGGCGGCGCCGGCAGCAGGGAGCGGCGGCGCCCCGGCCGTTCGGCCTGCTCGGCCGGTCCGACCGGCCGTGCCGCGCCCTGGCCAGACCGGACCGGGTCTGACCAGGTCGGGTCGACCCGGTTCGGCCGAACCCGGGGGGGGGGGGGGGGGGGGGGGGGGGGGGGGTGGGGGGGGGGGGGTCGGCCCAGGCCCGGACCCCCCGTCTTCGGGCGGTTTTCATTCAAATGTTCATAACTTGAGCTTCGGGCCTCCGAACGACGCGCCGTCAGCGGCAACACGATCCTTGGATCGAGACGGTCGTTTCGGTATACTATACTCAAGGTGCATCTTATTTTTCGGGAGCCTACGTGGTTAAAAATCCGTAGTTAAGCATGCTTGGCCTAGAGTAGTGATCAGGATGGGTGACCTCCAGGGAAGTTTCCCAGGGGTGGGTGTGAGACGGAAAGGCCAATAACTAACAGACCGGGAATCCGATTGACGTGCCGTCTGTTTCGTTGAATTCCTCTAAGTGAGACGGATCTTTTGGCATACTCCGCCCGAGATTTGGACACAGGTGGAGTACGGTCGGGTTGGTTTTGCCTTAAAAACCAACCTGGCCCCTGGGACGAAAAAGCCAATAACTCTCAGACCGGGCGTCCGATTGACGCGGCGTCTGTGACGTTGAGTTCCTGTTCACGATACAGAACATTCAGATACATCAAATTCGGACTTTGTGACAGTTGATGTATCGGCCTCTCGGCTCGTGGAGCGGACCCTCCCGAATGAGCTTGCTGTGTGCGGGAACCCTAGAGGTGGCTGCGACTGCTACTTCGACAGCGACAACTGTGTAGAGATCCTCAGTGGACTGCAGCGACGACTGTGCAGAAATCCTCAGTGGACTGCGACGATGAAGACAGCTGGTCTTGTATCCTATGTGGGTCCTAGCTGTGCTGGTCTTGTATCCTATGTGGGTCTCAGCTTAGATGATTCAATACTGGTCTTGAAATCTTTATGGGTCCCAGTATAGATGAATCAATGAAGACAGCTGGTCTTGTATCCTATGTGGGTCCTAGCTGTGCTGGTCTTGTATCCTATGTGGGTCCCAGCTTAGAAGATTCAATACTGGTCTTGTATCCTATGTGGGTCCCAGTATAGATGAATCAATGAAGACAACTGGTCTTGTATCCTATGTGGGTCTCAGCTTAGATGATTCAATACTGGTCTTGTATCCTATGTGGGTCCCAGTATAGATGAATCAATGAAGACAGCTGGTCTTGTATCATATGTGGGTCCTAGCTGTGCTGGTCTTGTATCCTATGTGGGTCCCAGCTTAGATGATTCAATACTGGTCTTGTATCCTATGTGGGTCCCAGTATAGATGAATCAATGCAGACAGTTGGTCTTGTATCCTATGTGGGTCCTAGCTGTGCAGGTCTTGTATCCTATGTGGGTCCCAGCTTTGATGATTCAGTGCTGGTCTTGTATCCTATGTGGGTCCCAGCATAGATGAAACAATGAAGACAACTGGTCTTCTATCCTATGTGGGTCCCATCTTAGATGATTCAGTATCTATATCTGATCATCTTTATCATCATTCGAAAAGTATACCTGCGTGAGCTGAATCTTGTGTTACTCTCCTTTGTAGATTGTGTTGAGCTATCCTGTGTGGATTTACTGTTTACTCTCCTTTGCGGATTGTGTTGAGCTCTCCTGTGTGGATTTATTGTTTACTCTCCTTTGTGAATTGTGTTGAGCTATCCTGTGTGGATTTACTGTTTACTCTTCTTTGTGGTTTGTGTTGAGCTATCCTGTGTGGATTTACTGTTTACTCTCCTTTGTGGATTATGTTGAGCTATCCTGTGGGGATTTACTGTTTACTCTCCTTTGTGGATTGTGTTGAGCTATCCTGTGTGGATTTACTGTTTACTCTCCTTTGTGGATTGTGTTGAGCTATCCTGTGGGGATTTACTGTTTACTATCCTTTGTGGATTGTGTTGAACTATCTTGTGTGGGTATACGTTGCTTTCCGGTGTGGACTGGGTTGTGCTTGGGCTCGGACGTTGGAGCCGAACGGGAATTGATGACTTAGGTATATGTATGGGCATATACCAAAGCCGTGGCAGATGTTACTTTGTGATTGTATCTTTCCTTTGTGTTTTATCCTTTGTGGATTTCGGGAGACCTTCGGGGGTCTCGGGGTCCCTACTGAGTAGCTTATACTCACCCCTTCATGGGCTATGCCCGCACTACGTTGTGTTGGTTGCAGACGACGGACAGCGCTGATCGTGGTGGAGGCTTGCGGAGCAGGACGGTACCTGGAGGTGAACCACTGGGCGGGACGTACTCGGAGCGGTCATGTGGGACCCGAGGAGCAGTGGAGGATATATGTACCCACCCTTCAGGTGGGACTTCCAGAGGACGGCTCGACGCTGCAGCTTTTCCTTTCAGTTGCTGTTTTTTCCTTTCAGTTGTACTTTACAGTTGGGCTTGTATTTCCGGCCCCCTTTTACTTTCAGCACAGCTCGTACAGTTTTTTACTTAGTGTTTAATTTTCCACTTGCTTACTCTATGGTGCTTGTTTAATTTTCAAAGGCGATGACTTCCCTCTTTTGTTGGGATTTACGCCTTGGTGCTAGTCACCAGCCCCTGGCCTATGGAAGGCGGGCTTGGGGTAGTCACGACACGAGCCCGAGGACGGGTCGTGACAATCATCTAGATGACGACCCTCATTGGATTTTTTATGATCCTCTTAAAGACCATTCTAGCTATAGGTTCCTATCCACTCTCATTAAAAACTCATGATTACCTCTATGAATATCCCTAAAGCTCTAAAATGAATCTCAATACAATATATTAACAATTAAAATGGATAAAAAAGATATATGAAATAATCAACTGGTGAAACTATATATTAACTCATAAATGGAGGAATAGAAATATAAAATATGGATCATACATAAAAGTCAGAGTCGACATGTTACATGTTACATTCAACCCCTAATAACAATTTCACCCTTTTAATTCCATCACCTTGATACTATAATATATGGTTTGTTATACCTCTTCTCATCCTTTGGTTCCCTTGTAGCTTCCTTAAATATATGGGTTTTCCATAAAACTATAACTATATGAGTTTTATTATTTGAAATCCCATTTCTTCTAAAATCTAGAATCTATGCCTATTTTTTAGGTTGAACCCCAATTATGTGTGTTGATTTTTTTAATGTGTAGGGGGAATTTTTGTTCAATATCATGAATAATAATAAAAATAGAGTATATGTTATTGTATTTTGTAATTGGAGAACTATAGAATAGTGAATAAAAATTTCCAAAGCCAATAAGACCTTCTCAGAAATTGGTGTGAATCATTGAATCATTGTTGTTGAATGTACATGAATTTATTCATGGTGAAATAAAAATTGGGTATGATATTACTTGATTCCATTGAAAAATCAGGGATAATGATCACAGAAGTGGGTATGGGATGTCATACATAACAATTTATAGATAAATAAATGTTAAGATTAAGGAACTAGACTACATGATTAATGTACATGTTAAAGTGGTTAGAAATGTGTATATGCCAATAAATGTCATTAATACAATGAAAATATATATTTTCAAGATGAACAAATTGATTACCATTTAAATAATTATATCATGACGAGAATATTAATGAATATATGGAAACTATTAACAAAAGGAAATAATTGTATAAAGAGTTTTTTAGGCCATATAATGATTGAAATACATATAAAATTTTAAAGGATGAATATTATTGAATATGTGATATAATGGAAATGTAATACAGAGTAATTGGCAAGTATTATGTGGGGAATAACAATAAAATTATCTAACCAAGATAGATAGTTAGTCCGGATTAATCCCACACATGTAAGATAAATCTAAAA
Source organism: Viscum album (assembly GCA_963277665.1). Classification (NCBI taxonomy): domain Eukaryota; kingdom Viridiplantae; phylum Streptophyta; class Magnoliopsida; order Santalales; family Viscaceae; genus Viscum; species Viscum album. The sequence continues at coordinate 728,751,959 of OY728143.1, read as the reverse complement.
AATATGGGTGAGGCATTCAGTCCATCCATCATGGAGGAATGAGGTAGTGGGGGTCTAGTTCCCACATGTTTAACATGGGAATTTTTAAAACACATGGTGGTGCTCATTGGATTGTGAAGGTTTGTCCTAGCCTCATGAGGGAATGATTACAAGATGTTCCGGGTTTCATAAAATGGTTCCAGCTTTAAAATCCCCATACAGACATAATATTTATTATTGGGATACCCTACATATCATAAATCAAGTTCTAGATAGTCATGGAAAAGGAAATATTTACTGATTAAATAATATAGTCACCAAATTGTTGAAGAAAAGTCAAACCATTATCAATCCTATGATAAACTCATGGGATATCATCCTCGATACAATTAGGTTTCTACACATAATATTGGTACTATAAATGCAAACATTCCAATGATAATGTTAATAAAAGAATACATAATTTAAATAATGAATAAAATAAATTTCTTCCAGGCATGAAAAAATTCAATGAATATTTTTGGGATAAATGAAATCAATATTTAAAATGCCATTTTATTATCCTTCAGCATGGGTGAAATCAATTAAATGCATTGCATGTAATCATCCTTACATGAAATTAAGTCCCAAATCCCTATGGGAAAAGAATCTAATGAAAATAAATACACCATAAAACAAGATGTCAAATCAACAAAATATCAAAATCCCATATGTGAAGAATTACCATTTTCAAAAATAATCTTTTATTGAGAATCATTATTTGAAAAAAAAATCTATTATGGGGGTTTTAATGATATTAGAAATGAAATTTCAATTATAGAATTCATAATGAACCATTACAATAATATTGTGATACCAACACCATGATGAGTTTCTAAAAATAGTGAGGGTACACAATTATCATTAAGGGAAAAAATAAATTCTAAGGCAATTGCCTTTTACTAAATGAGATATTTCATGCTCCCATTACCCTAAATATGTTCCACAAGCCACTATGTTTTGTGAAGAAGTTGTTTGAAGTTTTTAATTTTTTGAAGTCATATCTAAAAAAATCATTTGAGTTCAGAAAGGAAGGTAATATTCCCTCTCTCTAGTATAAGTTTTGAAATGGATCTAATATAACTATTTGGATTTTATGGAGCAGTTCCGTTATAATGTTATGTATCAAATTATGATGCTCAATTGATTTTATTAACAGATGTAATATGAACTATGAATAGAAAAAGAAGACATTGATATCATCTATTTGTTTGAATATATTTTGATGATAATCTATTGTAGTCACTTCTATGAGGAAACTACAATTCTAGGACATCAAATATGTTATCCCATATGAATATGAATATTCTATTTTCATTAAATAGTTTTGAAGATGATAGATTTTGTTCCTGTCACTCCCCTTCCGGCTAGGGAGGGACCTCGGTGTCATTCATGAAAGCCGGGCCTACATTTCGCACATTTGTAACTCAGATTTGTTGCCACTTTTACCAAAATCCTCCTTATTCCCTAAAGTCCCATATCTGGTTCATGGGTTCCCAAATCATCAGTTGTGGAATTCAGAGTTCAAATAAACCTCATCTCTTTGTAGCCTTACCTTGGTGGTTTAGTTTAATCATAGGCCACCCTCGGTGGATTCGTTTGACTGGTTGATCTTCTACTCTTGGAACTTGGATGAGAGGGCGACAATGGGATTATTGGATAGACACCATATAATTATTTGGTTCAACTTGGAGGATTACCTCATCCTTTCCTGGTCGAATTCCCCTCTCAAATCCAATGGACATTGGTTCTTCTTATTTTGTTTGACCTTCGACTTCCATATGAAGTGAGAATCTCCTACTGCTGCCATATGGGTGTGTTTTCCGAATTCACCTTTTCCATTTCAAAATCCTTCTGTCATTTGGATGATTCACAATCTATTGGTTAGATTTCTTTGTTATGATAGTCGAACCGAATCAATATGTCATCCTGTCAACCTACGAGTGTGCATTGAAATGGACATTTCAAGGATTCTTTTTGAGTAAATTTGGGTAATAGTCAGTGAGGAATACATGTGAAAGCAGCGGGTTGTCTTCTAGTCTTGGTAGGAATTATTTTCTACCTGCAATTGGTTGGGAAATTTTTTGGATAATTGTCAATTGGACGATCTTGCACCTATTAGAAAGGTTGGTAGAGGTGGAGGTATTTTTTTAGTGTCCGGTGAGGTGGTTGGCTCTCCAAAATAGTTGGCAAGGGGTTCAAAAGGTTGTGGTAGTGGTGTAAACACTACCAACTTGGACTGGGAGGATGTGTCCTAGTCTTCACTACCTATGGAGGAAAAGTGGTCTAACTGCCACCTGGTGCCACCCAATGGTTCATTGAAGGCTAGTCATGATGTGTCTGTGGGGAAGAAGTCACTAGAACAAGTGGTTAATCTGAAGGACTCAGAAGTTTCAACAGGCTGATGCAGGATCTTGCGGGACCTTTTTATGGCAAGGAGGCGATTATTTCCGAGGTTGTAAAAGTGGGGGATGGTTTAGCTTAGTATGAGGTTGTTCGTGAGTCTATACCATCAGGTGGGGTGCAACTTCTATGGAACAATGGGTAAGGGGAGAGGTTGATGAGGGGGTTGACTCATATGCGGAGGTGGTAATGTTAGGTAAGGTTGTTTCTAGTATGGGAAGTCAGGAACTAGATAGTTTTTTCAGTTCCAGGTGGCCAGGGGGTAATTTTTCGAGGACCCTCAACCCCATCAAGATGGAAAATAACATTAATGGTCTTAAAGAGGTTGGTTCTTGTTCTGAGCTCAGCTTTCCGATCAATGCAGATGGGGAATACACAGTAGAATAAAATAGAACATATCCTAATATCTTGGTTGGGAAAGATGCAAGTCCTAGGAGTAACAGTACTAATAAGCGGTTGAAAAATAAGAAATATTACTCATCCTTAACTCTTCCCTTGGAGAATCGGTCCACAAAGAAACTAAATTCCATGAAATCATAATTAGAGGTTGTGGATAAGCTAACTTTGAAATTATTTCAAAGCTCTTATGAATTGGTGGTCAACCAGGTATTGTTGTAGAATACCTTTGTAGAGGAAGAATATAAGATGATGGGGAAGTCTTTAAAGGTGACACTCAATGAGGAAAACTACTCCTGGCTTGATAAACAAGACTTAATTCTTGTGGGGGGATTCAATAAACAGAAGATCATCCTTGAGGAGTACATATTGACGAGGGATCAGCAAGATTCTGAAATTAAAAATTGGATGTCAAATATCCCAAGAATCCAGGTATCCCTTATCTATTGGATGTTTTTTTAGGGAAATGGTTTCTGGTAATCTAAAATTTACCTTCAATGAATCTGATTAAATGGGTGGAATCTGTTGAGTTATTGGGAAGCATCTCGGTTCAGGTTCTGCGGCTTTTGGGTAAGATTTTCATTTTTGTTTTTGAAGGTTTCATGGAGGTGTTATTCCAACATTCTAAGGGGTCTACTATAGATGGGGATCAGAGCTTAAATCTTCACCTGTGCATGTCATTCAGAGTATTGAGAGGGTATGGCTACGCCATCAGTTTCAGGCTTGTGCATTCGTGTGTAGGACAACTTGCTAAGTGGTCAAGAGATGTTAATGGTTTTTCATCTTTTTTTATTGGCTAGTGAGGGGTAGTCCCTTTATTTTGGTCTATGTTTTATGGTTCACAGTGTTTGTAATTCAGATACAAGGTTTCTCACTTTTCTTCAATAGTGTTTTGATAATAATAGTAAAAAATTCAGTCACTTACAAAAAATATAAATTATAATAGATGGTATGTGATAGTGTTTACAAAATAAATACACTTAATGTATCCTACATTCATGTAGAACATTTTTATTGAGGGAATAAAGTTGGATTGATTGAGAATCTACCACTAATATTGTGGTCTTAAATGGTGTGTTAGGGAGTGAATAAAGAATATATAAACAGTATCATACAATAATTGATCAATTAAAAGATTTTTTTTATGTATCGATCATATAATATATTCATATATTGTATGTGTATCATGAACTATGAGGAATACCATATAATTACAACTAGAGAAGAAGAAGGTCAATTCCCATGGTCTTGGAGGGACTCTAGTGATCATTGGTGGGCTTCCTTCAGTGTGTAACTAGAATAATAAATTCTGTAATCATAAAATAAGACCCCTCTTGAATTTTACATATTGGTGCTAAGATAAGGAGTTTAAGTTCATTCCATTTTAATTTCTATCCTTAATGGAAAAAGGTAGTTGAGTCTTCATGGGATGAAAACAACCATACACTTAGGACATAGAAATCCATATGTTGGAAAACCTCATTAACAATACGGGTCTTCTATTATGTTTTTTTGGTTCCAAATATATATTTTTAGTGATAAAAGATATGATTAAAAGAGGGAAAGAGAAAATAAATCACTAAAAAAGTGAGTAGGTAATGAATAGATATATGTTTTAATAGGTTCTACAAGACTGATTAATCCACCATCCTAGTGGATTCAAATCACTATACATTCAATTTTATTTTCTAGAATAGAATTTTTGCACTACTATTTGGTCATCTTTCATTGGACTATATTTTTTTATTTCAGAAGAAATAAGAAATGAAATTATGGAGGTATTATATCAACTCCATCTCAGAATTTGATATTTCTATAATGTTGGATAATAAAAGGATGAATGTGTTGAAAAATAATATTATTATGTTGTAATATCCCTGTTCTGGAAGCCACCCAGTGGTGCCCCATACCTGTGCGGTCACATGGCCTAAGCGCATTTTCCAGAATGCCGGAGGCTGCCATCTAGCAGTTAGGGCCTTGGGTGTGATAGTGGGGAAACAGTGCCCTTATTCGCAGAGTAACACAACAGAATAGAAACAAATATACAATAGTGGAAGAAGTAAATATCCAACAACAATGAACCACATAATAATGATATAATAAACAACTAAAGCAAATATATATAAAATGATGCATGATGCATATGTCTAGGAAAACAACTAAACAATTCTCAATACTGAATACAAACAGTACAAACCCAAAGTACAAATGAAACAGATTGCAGCACCTCAGCATCGCAAGCCTATGATTGGTTAAATGCTCTCCAACTCCGTAGTAAGTCAAGTACCAGATGTAAATGGGTGCTTTCCCTTAACTATACATGCAGCAATATAATCAGTTTGGCCCCAAAGCATGGCCCAAACAGAGTGTGAGACTAAATCCTAGTAGGTAACCACCCAATGATATGTTCCTAACAGTTTGCGAGTATATGGTAGGTAAAAGTACATAAATCAATATAAACAATGTACTCATCAACATACAATCCATTGTTTCAATATCAAGCTATAGCTATACAAATATCTAAACACAAATAGGTAACCCTCATGGAAGTACTCACAACCCATCCCCTATGGTCCTACCTAACAAGTAAAAGAAACCCTCTGGGATGTAAAATTAGTCTAACCCCACTGGTTCTGTCATAAGAACATATAAATAGACTCTCTGAGGAAGCACTCATAGTCAATTACCCTTATAGTCTATTTAAAATATGTCCCTCTGAGGAATCTGACATAGTCAATTCCCCTTATAGTTTAAGGTAGTCAAATACTCTCTAAGGAAACTCACACATACAATTCTCTTTATATCCCTATGTAAAGGACTCTCTGAGGAAGCTCACTCGGACAATTCCCATCATAGCCCTAATTTGTTCAAGTAATTCAAAGACTCTCATAGTAAGCTCACATAGTAATTTCCTAATATATTCTAAAGAAATCAAGGGATCTTTGAAGATGCTCAATCGGTCAATCCCCCTTAAAGACTAAAGTGCTCAAAGTCCCTCTGGGGATTCTCTATCGGTCAATTCCCATAATAGTCTACCACCACAGGTTCTCAAATACATGTGTAGGTCAACGAGAATAATAATGAAATATGGCCAATGTAAACCTACATAATTACATGGCAAACTGGTCTACATCATATCAACCATTTCAGAATTCAAACTCTCCACCCTACAGCAACAAGCATGGAAGACAGTCAAGGAAGCCAAAAGGATATGTAGAAGAACAGTCGTAAATAGAACATGCATGGTAGAAACATTCAAATTATATAAATTAACCTTATTGACAATCCATTAACCTCTACACAATCATGCATGCATGGAAAGAAATCAATAGGGGTAAAAATGATAAAAACGCAATACCCCGTTCAAGGGTATTTGTCAAAATTGCACATAATAGTCAAATAATTTCAATGGAAAGGCACAAATCCCCTACCTCAATGTTAAGAGATTTCTATATGTGGACCTCACGGTTTGAATTACCTTAGCATGCCAAATATCTACAAAAATGTCTAAAAGGTTCAATAAAAGAAAACTTTAGAAAGAACATGAATCATGAAACGAGGCTCAAGCAGAAGATAGAGCTTACCGAGGTGATTCCAAAAAAATTGACGGTGGTCGAATTAGAGATCATATGGAGGCTTGGGGGGCTCATAGAAGGATTGCGGCCATACAGGTTATCTCAGATTAAGAAAACCTAGAAGAAGGTGGTTTTGGTGATTAGACGCGGCCCCAGTGCGTTTAATGAAATAAAAAGAAAGTACACAACATGTGCTTTTGAAGTACATGGCATGTACTCGCTGTTTCCCTTATCCACTTTATGCAGCCTCCAAGTCACCCCCACATGGCCGTGTGCATGGTCGCTCCTTGACCAGCACCTGACTACCTGCTGTAATCGAGTGCACGACATGTACTCACAATGTACAAGACATGAACTGCGAAAATATCCAGAAAGTCCTCTTTTTCTCAAAAACAACCATCAAAAGAAGTCATACCTGAAGATAAAGTCTGGGTTCTTAAAAACATCCCCCCCTTAAAGAAAGTCATCACCGAATTTCCCTAGCACGACGTAGAAGAAGAAACCTCGAATAGTTCCGGACACTGCTCTCATACATCAGCCTCCCTCTCCTATGTCTCGTCATGTACTCTCCTGTGCAACCATATCACCCATACCAGAAGGACATACCAACCACAGAGAACCTTTGTATTGTATTCAAAAATCCAGATAGGATGCGCTTTGAATGATGCATCCACTTCCATCTCAGCCTACTCGGGATGGAAAAAATTATATGGGTCAGAAAAGTAATGTCGAAGCTGAGAAACATGGAAAACATCATGCATATCTCGATACCTCTAAGGTAATTGAAACCAATAGGCAACTAGCCCAACTCTCTCCAACACCTCATACATCTCAACGTAACTCAGGCAAAGCAAACCCAGTCTCTTAATTCTCTTGTGTCCCAACATCGGTGTGACACATAGAAAAACCTAATCCCCGACCTCGAACTAGAGAGGTCATCTCCACTGGCCAACATAAGTCTTCTGATGAGACTGTGCTGTAGACATCCTCCTCAGAATCAACTATATCTGCTCTGTGGTCTCCTGAAAAAGACAAGGTCCCATGAATGTTGCCTCTCCTACCTCTAGCCAACTTAATGGTGATCGATATGACCTACTTTTAAAAGCCTCATAAGGTGCCCTTTGAATAGTTTCTTGAAATCTATTGTAGTAGGAATACACCACAAGAGGTATATGCTTCTCCCAAGAACCTCCAAAATCTAGGATGCATGCTCAGAGCATGTCCTCAAGATCCTGAATCGTTTGCTCAGATTGTCCATCATTCTGAGTGTGGTAAGTCATACAAAAAAGTACCTTTATACCCAAATCCTTATGAAGACCCTTCCAAACCAGAGAAGTGAAATGAACATCTCTAACTGAAACAATGGAGTGTGTAACTCAATATAAAAGCACAATCTCTCGGATGTACAACTGTCCCAACTCATCAACACTGATGTTCTCCTTGATCGGCAAGAAGTTAGTGGCCTTTTTATATCTTCCAATTAAAACCCATACTGTATAATTCCCTCAAGGCGACCATGGTAACCCTATCAAGAAATCCATCACAACATCATTCCACTTCCACTCGAGAATGGGTAACTGCTGTAAAAGCCCTGTTGACTGATCATTCCCCGCCTTCACCTGCTGATAGGTGGAACACCTCATGATAAAACCAACAAAATCCCTCTTCATACCAGGCCACCAATACTGATGGTGTAGATCATGATACATCTTTGTGACACCAGGATGATCTACCCAAACTAATGAATGAAAATCCTGCAACAGCTCCTCGTGTATATCTGTTGGGACCCATACACCCCACTGGAAACGCAAGATCTCATCCTTGCCTATGGTCCATCCAGGAATAGAGTATTATCCTGACACATTCTTTCGTAGGACTAGGCCTTCTACATCTGATATCTACCTCATTCACACTAAATCATGAAGAGTATAGGTTACAACTATAGAAGAATGAAATGTCTACCCCTAACTGTTGTGAACCTCCTAATGCATCGCAGAGAATAGATCCATAAGTTTCCACTCACTACTGGACTCCTGAACTCCATGTAACATGAGTCCTCCTGCTCAACGCATCAGCCACGTCGTTTCCCTTTCCTAGAGTATAGGAAAACTCAATGTCAAAGGACTGAAGGTACTTGACCCACCTTGGATGTCTCAAATACAGATCACGCTGAGAGAATATGCACTTGAGAATCTTCTGGTCTGTGAAAACAACAAAGTGCTCTCCTAAAAGATAATGTCTCCAACAATGTAAGGCATGAATAATGACTACCAACTCCAGATCGTGCATCAGGTAATTCTTCTCGTGTGACCTAAACTACCGAGACCCGTATGCAACAACTCCATCTCCCTGCATAAGAACAGCTCCTAGCCCGATACCTAATGCATCACAATAAATATTAAATCTCTTTCGTGGCTCTGGAAAGACTAATATTGGTGCTGAAGTCAACTTCTCTTTCATCTCCTGAAATGATGACTCACAAGAATATGACAATAAGAACATCACACCCTTCTATGTCATACCCATCAGTAGTGTTGATAAGGGTGAAGGTTCTTGAATGAAGCATTTGTAGTATCCAGTAATCCCTAGAAAACTCTGCACCCCAAAAAAGATATTTGGATGCTCCACGGAGACTACAGCTCTCACTTTCTCTAGGTCTACTAATACTCATGTCTTTGAGATAACATGACCCAAAATGTGAATCAGATCCATCTAAATGTTTCATTTTGATATCTTAGCATATGATTGATGCTATCTTAGTGTACTAAAAACGATCTCAAGATGTGGGGCATGGTCGTGTTGAGTGTGAGAGTACACCAAGATATCATCCATGAAGACAACCACGAATGAATCCAAGTATGGATGGAACATTCAGTAATCAGTGCCATAAAAACAGTAGGTGCATTCTTGAGACCGAACGGCATAACCATATACTTGTAATAGACCATACGCACTTCAGAAGGCTGTAAGAGGTATATTTGATGGTCTAACATAGAACCGATGGTAAAAAGACCTCATGTAAATCATTGAGAACACCTGAGCTCTTGAAACCAGATCAAAGAGATCATCAATCCTTGGTATGGGTTATCGGTTCTTGGCCATAAACTCGTTTAGCTTCCAATAGTCTACATAAAGCTAGAGTTTACCATCTTCCTTCATCACAAACAGAACAAGCGAACCCCAAGGAGAAGTATGAGTTCATATGAAACCCTTTGCATGCAACTCCTCCAACTACTTCTTGAGCTCCTTCAACTCAGGTGTATCCATCCTATAATGTGAAATGGACACCGGTGCCACCCTAGGTACAAGATCAATAGAAAAGTATACATCATGATCTGGAGGCAAACCTAAAAAGTCCTCTAGAATGACATCTCTAAAACAATCCACCACTGGGGGAATGTCTATCTATGAAGTCCCCTGGTCATTAAGTTATAGACTAGAAATCTAGCCCATAACCCCTCCAAACCCAAGATGCTCGGGTCCTACTCTACTCACCTTGACATCCTTCTCAACCCTATGTAGAAAGGATCCACCCTATGGGGATACAAATCTCACCCTACGGTGATTAAAATGGATGACTTCATGGAAGGGAACTAACCAGACCATCCCAAGAAGGACATTGTAGCCTGTCATATCTATGACATAGAGATCCCATATGAAGTGACACCCACTAACCAAAAGAGGGAACACCCTGCACTGACGTACACTATCTGTTGTAGTCCCGAATAGGGTGTTTAGAATCAAGATATTAGTATAAGAAAAGGATCAGAGAATAAGGCTATCCACATCAACAACAGATATAATGCTATGGGAAGCCACTTTATCGAAAAGAGTAGAAGATAAAACTTAGTCTACTAAGATCGTAACTCGAACTGTAGAGGGTCCGGGATCCTTCTCCTGCTGGGTCAGCTCCACTGCAAAAGTCTGACCTGTACCACAGCCATGTGACCCCTCCTGACCACTCTAAGATGATCCACCCTACTTTCACAAACAACTGGGCGACTGGCTACCCAAGCCATGACCTCCACCTTTGCCTGAATGGTCAGAATAACTCTATTTCCTAGACTAGGGAGAAACTGGCGGTACTGATCCTGAATGAGGAGTCATAGAAGAACCCATGTCCCCAGCTGCTGATGAGAAGATCTGAAGGAACTGCTGAAGGTGACCCATCATTCTGTAATATCGGCACTCCACTAGGCCTCTCTAGTAATGTGTCCCCATATGTCTGCTCTTCACACACTAGTAGCACCCCACCTGGCTACCAAAAGATTCGTCCCTCTCACTCTGATCTCCATGGGAAGACTCTCTACAACACTTCCTTCTATTAGTAGGTTGAATACAAACTATGGATGTCAAACGGTCCAAGCTCACAGCCCTAGAATCACTCATATTGAACTCTATGATCAGTGTCTGGTTGACGATAGAGGATATCGAAGTCATCTGAAGATGTTCAAAAATGATCAGATTTTGTGCCTCAGACTATCCTCAATCATCTGTCCATGTAAATACTTATCACCTCCTGGAATTTGAATGAAATGCTGATGCTCTTCAAAATGAGAGGAATAATACATAACAGTATGAGTAACATACTCCAGACCCATGAACTCTCAGGCTTGATCGGCCCTCCAGGTCTTTGGATAGAAGTAATCGTATAAGATTCATTGAAATTCATCCTAAGACATATTTTGCTTCCATCCAACCTGTGAGATCACATCCCACCACCTCTTGGGGTACTATCGAATCATGTAGGTAGAGATATCCACCCTTTTTGTTGGAGGTATCTCTAGAGGCTCAAAATTCGTCAACATGGCTTCTAGCCATGACTCTATAGCCTGGGGTCCTCCATCCCCTGTGAAGGTGAGAGGATGTTGCTAGTGAATGACCTGTGACAATACTTCATTAGACGGGGCAAGAGGCGGAACTCCCTGAAAGGCCTGCATCATCCTCAAAAATATCTCCCTGAACTATACATCTTCCCCTATCTCAGGTACAATGGCTAGTGCTAAGGCTGGCACAACTAGAGGATCTACAGGCTGTCCCTGATCAATCATTTCCAGTGTCTGATCACTGCGTGGAAACTAGAATACAACCGAAGGACGTCCCAGTGGCATGACTCAGCACGGTCAAGCACACACCTTAAAACAAAATTCTCAAGGACTGAAAACTTGAAGTGTTAGATGGAAATGGGATAAATAAATCAAAAAAGTTTTACAAAACATGACTACATGACATGTTCCCTTATGTCATTTACATTGGTGTGTAATCCTTCCAAACCAGGTTGTGTAACACCCCAAACACATGACGTGTTGTCTCAACACATGACGTGTACATGATTCCACTTTCCCTGCTCAAGTCCTTCACACACGGTTAATCCACGTGGCTCTCCAAAGACAAGACTACACAGCGTATTCAAAGTAGATACTGCGTGTACTATAAAACCATCACCTGGCCCGTGTTGTTAGTGGCATGACTGGATACCTGGGTCAGACTACACGGAGTGTTCAACTTGTACACAACATGATCCCACCAAGATTTCCCCATTCCATATCTCTTCCCATATAGTCTATGACATGGTTTGAAACTACACAACATGTACATAGAGTTCAAGGCATGTACTTAAGAAAAATTGTTTATTCCCGTATAGAATAACACATGGTGTGTAGTCAAATTTACAAGATGTGTATTCCAGGTTTTTCCGGACAGTATGCCTTAAAAACTACTCGAAAAACCAATAAAAACACTGAAACAAACATTGAAAGTTCCAAATTCTTATTCGTGAGGGCCCATAGACCCTGCGAATCAATGCTTGGCATCTTATACAAGCTATAACAAGGAAAACAAGGCAATGATCCACCAAATTCCGGTCCATGACGGCTCATAACACATAAAGTACCAACATTTGGCATTCATTCAAACAAAACCTTACAAAAACAATACCCTATCAAACAATATGTATTCTTATCTAGGAATCTATCACAACAACATGCATATTCTACACAACATCTGTCATAACAACCTGAAATCACTAATGCATTCTAGTTGGTATGGCAAGAATGCCTGACATGTGATTTCTAGCAACTACCTATATGATGTAAGAGATTGCAGACCCTCATCTCATCGGGTTGCAACATAAATAGAACCTCAATAACATCAATGGTAACAGAACAAACATGTGAATCACCCAATGGTGAAATCAAACCAACTTTAAAATTGCAAACCATAAAATGTGAAATATACGAGGTAGATTGGATTTTCCCTGTACACGGGTTATCTACTCCCGGGATCAAATTATTACCAAGTAATAATATCTTCCTCTCTATATATAAAGGCTCAAAATAGTAATCCAAGAGAAAAGAATGCTTCTGATACCACTTTGTAACATCCCGGTTCCAAAAGCAACCCAGAGGAGTCATGTACCCGATTGGTGACATGGACTCAAGCGCATTTCCCCGAATGCAGAGGCTGCTGACTAGCAGTGAGGGCCTTGGGTGTGATTTTGGGGAAAATATGCCCTCATTGGCATAGTAACATAGTGGAAGGGAAATAAATACACAATAACGTAAAAAGAAAATATACAACAATAGTAAATAGTGGAAGACTGAAATAATAAAAAACTAGAGCACATATATATAAAATGATTCATGATGCATATGTATAGGAAAACAGAGAAACAAGTCTCAATGTTGAATTCAAACAGTACTAAACCAATGTAAAAAAGAAACAGATAGTATCTCCATTGCATCACAAGCCTAATCATGGTCCCATGCTCCCCATCTCCACAACAAGTTATGTACTTGTAGTAGAAGGGCGTTTTCCCTTTTCTATACCTTCATAAATATAATTTGTTTAGGCCCAAATGCATGGCCCAAATAGGGTGTGAGACTAAATCACAGTAGAAAACCAACCAATGATCTATGCCTAATAGTCAGTGAATATAAGGAAAGTAAAAGTACATAAAGCATTAAATATGAAGTACTTAGTCATAAATAATCCACAGTTTCAACATCAGGCAACAGATAAACAAGAAACTAAACACAATGAGGTAACCCTTCGGGATGTACTCACATCCCATCCCCTGTTTTCCTACATAACAAGTACAAGAAACCCTCTAGGTGGTACACTCAGTCTAACCCCTCTGGCTCTGTCGCAAGAATATATAAATAGACTCTCTGAGGAAGCAGTCATAGTCAATTCCCCTAATAGTCTAAGTAAAAAAAGACTGTCTGATAAAACTCGTACAGTAAATTCCCCTTATAGTCTAAGGTAGTAAAGGACTCTCTGAGGAAGATCTGACGATCAATTCCCCTTATAGCCCCAAGGTCACGGACTCTTGGAGGAAGATCACTCAGTCAAATTCCCTTATAGCGCAAAGTCATTAAAGTATTTCATAGACACTATGTGGAATATCACACGGTCAATTCCCCTTATAGTCTAAAGCATTCAAGGGCTCTCTGAGGAGGCTCACTCGGTCAATCCTGCTTATAGTCTAAAGTTCTCATAGACTCTCTCAGGAGTCTCACTTAGTCAATTCCCCTTACATTCTACCACACTAGGTTCTCACGTCTCTCTGTAGGTCAACGAGCATAGCAATGCAATATGGAAAAAGTAAACCAACAGAACTACTTGGCTAACCGGTCAACAACTTATCATGCATGTCAGAATGCTAACTCTCCCCCCTACAGCAACAGGAAAGGATAATAAGTAAGGCGACCAAATGGCTAAGCAGACCAATGGTCATAAAAAGAACTTGCATGGGAAAAACATCCAAAGCAAATAAATTAATACTATTCACAATCAATTAACCTCTACACAAGCATACAATCATGGAAGGCAATCATCATGGGTAAAAATACTAAACACTAATACCCCATTCATGGGTATTGTTCAAAATTGAAAATAATACTCAATGACTTTAAACTGAAAGGAACCAACCACCTACCTCGACGAGAGGATATCACTATATGTGAACATAGAGGCTTGAATCACCTAATAATTCCACAAATCTACAAAAAATTATAAAACATTTAGTAAAGGATAACTTGAGAAATAATAGGAATCATTAAATGAGGCTCAAGAAGAAGAGAGAACTAACCGAGGTGATTCCAATGCAATCGACGACGGTCGAATTGGAGATCATATTGAGGCTCAGGGGCTCGGAGAAGGATCGTCGTCTTACGGGTTCTCTCGGATAGAGGAATATTAAAAGAAGACGGTTCTTGTAATTGGACGTGACCCCAGTGCGTTTAATGAAAAAAAGAAAGTACATGATGTGTAATTTTGATGTACAGGGCGTGTACTCGACATTTCTGTACTCCGCTTTAGCCGGCCTCCAAGTCACCCCCACACGGCCATGTGCATGGCTGCTACACGGCTAGCACCCGGATACTTATGGTAACCACGTACAGGATGTGTAGTCATAATGTACACGGCATGTACTTCAAAAATTTCCAGAAAAATATCTTTTTCTCAAAAATGACCAGAAAAGGAAAACATAGCTAAAAAGAAGGTCCGAGTTATTACATATGACTCTCATATATAAATATTATAAAGATGATATTTTAGCATGGTTTGATTCTATAAATGATATTTCAACTCATGAAAAATATTACTTGGTAGTTCAACCTACCAATATGAAAATGTATAACATTTATCCCTCATAAGATGACAGATATGTATCATATATGTTTTGTGAATACATTTTTATAGAAGAACACATTACACGTTTTAAAAATTATAGTAAAAATTATGAATATGGTTTTTAGTAGAAAATATTATATCTCGAAGATTAAACAAAAATATTAGAGAATGAAATATAATAGAAGGTGATGATGTGTCTTGATCTAAAAAAAATGAAATTCTATAATGACATGAATCAATGAGAATAAAGAGGCATGATCCATAGTTAGGAAAAATTGTACTAATGTAATCATAAAGAAATATCATTCCATTGAGAACCTTAAAAAAATTAACAATTCACTATATGATATGAAAAATCCATTAATTTCTCTCAGAAATAATAAGTTGAATGTAAAAGACCACAAGATCAAAGAAATTGACAACTCAATGAAAGACAAGAAAAAGATATATGATGAATATATTTTCAATATCAATAAACTAAATTAAGACAAACTATATATAAGAGAGATTGAAAAATACATTCTCAAAATGAAATACATAAGGCTTTATATTATAATAGAGAATAAGGAAATATTCTTATTAGGGTCTTCATCAAATGTTGAATGGAAAACTACTGCCCTAAAATCTATAATGAAAGAATCTACTATTAAAACACCTTAATCCGGGTTTAAGAACATATTTAAATCATCTAATAAAAAACAATATGATTCGTGAAGGATTCAGAGCCAACCAAATTTTGAAATATTGGTTTTTATAATCTAATTATATTAATTGTGTATATTTGAAATAAAAACCTACAAAAATTTGGATGAATAAAGATGTTTAGTCACCATCCACTATAACTAGGGTGGATAAAATAATGTGTATGAGTATTTTTGTAACATCCTGAGTTTTTAAAAGAATACACTATGTTCAATAGCATACAAAATAAGTCACATCAAACATAAGAGAAAAAATAAATATTACTATGTTATCTTATAACATTGTTGTTAAAACTACAGGAAGGAAAAGTATTAATAGATTTATTAAAATAATTTTTACACTTGTATATAATTATTTCTCGTTTGAACAATTTTGTATAAATGAAAATGGAATTTTTTTTTAATTTAAAAGAAATGTTTTTATGGATAACTATTTAAATGAAAACAAGTGAGTTTATAGAAAAAATTAAATCAATATTGATAGATTTTGTTAATGAAATATTTATATAATATATCCAATTTAATGGTTAAAATTTATTTGATATGATTTTTAGTCGTGATAGGAGAACAAATTCAAATTTTTCAGAAAAAATAATTACTTTTAAAAAATATAGTTTTACATCCTTTTGATGAAGAACCCATTTTAAATTTAATTTTTTACAATTTTATAAGTTATATTTGAAAAAATTAATTAATTATTTAGAATTGTAATATGAAAATGCACTTTGGATGAAATTTTTTAATTTTTATATAAAAAATTATTTTTTAAAGAGAGGTGAAAAATACTACATTTTAATTCAAAACTACCATTTATTCTATTTTTTTAAATTGTAAAATATTTATTTTAATTAGTCTTAAAATTTGAAAAACAGATTCCATATTTTGAATAATAAGGTTCAAATTATGTAAATAGTTACCTTCTTATCTTTGAAAAGGATGAATAATAAATTTAGTAATTATTCTTATTACCCTGGATAATGGGTAATTTAGGTAAATAAGGATAAAAATAATTATATAGTAATATTAAACCATCTTAAAACATGTTCTAATACATTTAGATGAGATTTATCTGACCAATACTACCCTGGGACAAAAATTTGGCCTTTTCAAGCCAAATTGTAGTGATTATGACTCTTATAACTATTAATTTAAATTAATGCGAAACATGTTATAATCAAATAGATTCTTACTAAGAACATTTTAATTTGGGTATATATAAATTTTATATTAGAATATTAATATTATTTATAAAGATAAAAATATTTATTACATCATGGTTATTTATTTATAATTTTATAGCTCATATAATTATATATATTACGACACAGTGATGATGTAGTGATTTCATTATTAATGAATGAATCCAATAACAGATTTTATAAATATGAAAAAGAAATACTATTTGACATAAATTATGTCATACACTAATTTTATAGGATAATATAACTTTTTATAATTCTATTATATTATTTTGTTAATGTTATATCCATTTTTTGATGTTATTTAAAATAAATTATTTGAATAGTGTAAAAATTTACAAAATTAATGTTTCATATAAATATTAAATTACTAAATTATTTAAAAGACTTAAAAAAATTTTAAAATAAAAAAAATACAATTATAAGGCCTAAATTTTCATTTAGTTCCCAATTATAGGAAATTTACCCCCTAAAAGTAAAATTAATAGCATCTTAATAATTAAAATGTTGTTTCCACAATTAAAATTAAAAAAGAACAATTAGAGGTCAAATGAAAAGATAAGAATTAAAATAAAATAAATACATGTATAATAATTATTGGATGAGATATTTTCAAATTTAAATCATCTTATCTTGGAGATATATTAATTTGGAGATATTTGAATTTAAAAATTAATCCATATTAACATAATAATCTAAGAGTTTCCAGGGTTCCCCTTCCCTCACCTATAAAAGGTACCTGTCTCCTCAAATACTAACATTTCAGGAACAATTTTTTAGGAAAATAACTACAAAAAATTCTTCCTATAATTCTTCCTCTCATCCAATAATCCTACCTTAGGTATTTAATCCTCACAATGAATCCTTTTGGTTTAAACAAAAATATGCTACCTGATTACGAGGTAACACCTTCTCTCCTTCTTTTTTAGTTTAATTTCCATTATCCACTTCCTAAACTGTTATTATTATATGATTACATAGAAACAATAGTATCCGAAATATAATATTATTTTTATGCTATTATTTTGGTCTACACTTACACTAAGATCCATTTAATGGGTAACGAACATACTATTTCTGTGTACGGCAAACTACTACCTCATAATACGATGATTGCTCAATTTTACACTACCACCTCTCATGGTGGCCATTATAATAGAAACTATTTTTATATATGATATATTTTATATTTATATTGTCTATATTCTTATGTATTTTTTATTTATAATATACTTTTATGATTTCCATGTTCAACAAATATGATAATTTCGTTGGAGGAATTGTGTACTACCGCCCCTCAAAGCAATATGACTCATTCCCACTACACATGGAATGTTTAAAAAAAGGTTTTCATTAAACCTATGTCATATATATAGAATTAATATAATCTTTTATTATAGTATTCATATATATATTTTACTTATTATTTTTTTAATATGAAAAATAATTGAAATTAGCATTCATGCATATGTACGACCTGATGTCTCAATAAACCATGCATTTCATTTATTAACTCCAAATGTTATGGATTATTGTAAATAAATATATATTGGATATATTTGATATTTTAATCATGAATAATATTCTTTAGAAAATTGAATTTTGAAAACATGAACAATTTACATCAAAACAAGTTCATTTTTTAATAATGTATCAAATATCGACAAAACGAATGTTATATATAGTTCTGAATTTTTTAAAACATTTTAATAAGTGATATAAATAGAATAATAAACATGAAATATGTTCTCGAGAATGTATATATTATCCTATGTTTATTATTCAAGAATATAAAGAATGTGTGAGACAAGTCAGACTCAATGTTAGGGAAATCAGAACTCAGTATTTATTCATTGAGTTAAATATCCATGTTAGTGGTTTTGCTTCCAAGAATATGTTTAAATGACCTATGACTATATTAAAAAAAATTAATCATAAATTTTGGTGTATTTTTATTTGTCACACATAATAATTTCATTGATTTATCCTTAATATAATGATATAATCGTTGTAATGGAATTTGTCTCAATCTACATTCGTTGAGGAAAATTGTGAAAATATACACCTCATTATTTTATACGTTATATAATCAAAATTTTAAATTTTAAATTCATTCAACGGTTTTCAATAGGGATTAATTTTTATATTATGGGTTTCACTAAGTAGCGAACAGAATATTTTTAACATATGTCATGACAATGACTTCTACGCCGCCATAACCGTTTTTTGATGGTTTTCTTCCTCTATACGACATATTATTTTTAAAAGTTAAAATAAATACATTATTATATTTTGGTGTATTTTTGGTATTGAAAATTGTTTTGAAAATGGATTGAGTAGTTCAATATCATGAAATCATTTCTTGTGGTTTCATAGGAAATCTTATGACAGAAATATTAAAAATTGAAATCTTTTTGTGTTATGATTATATATTTTTACTTGGACATATGATGGGTGGTTATGTGATAAAAATGATGGGTGGTTATGTGATAAACTAAGGATGGTTAGTTCTGTGACAATCTATGGATGAGTGGTTTAGTTATACCATCCAATTCACTGTGTTTTTATGTCAGTCGTATGGAAATTCCATTTGGTGATATGTATATAAGTTGAAAGAATGGTTATTCAATTTAAGTATGATCATATCCCAAACTAACATTATATGTTATATGTGATTTATACTGGTTTTATGGTAATATATTGATTAAAAAATGGTATGAAATTAACATATATTCAGTGAAGTGTATTTATTAATTCAAAAAAGTGAAATGTTTTAATTTATGATAATGTAATCATGGTTTACATGGTTTCTGAAGACGATTAGTTTTAATTCCTTATGTATCACTTACTAAGATTTTTTTTGATTATACCAGGTTTTGAACTAATTTTATTGGATTTATATTAGAATTGATTCAGGCATTAGTTCATGGAAAATTTATATTAAACATGAAAAGAAAACAAGTTTCATTTAAAAAAAACTATTTTATGAAAGAAATGGATATAGTTGGATGTCCTTATACTATGTTTCTATTAATTATTTACGTATAAGTTATTGCATATTTTTATAAAACACTAATCATGAGAAGAACATTGAGGTTAATGTAAGTCAAATTATTTAATTATCTCATGATTAAGTATTTTTATGGATAGAGCATTATATTTTTCCCCTAAACCAACCCATTCATTGAATGAAGAAGAAAAAAATCATCACATAAGAAATTATGGGTAGATTTGTTAACAAATTAAAATATCGATATTTATATGGTAGCATAGGTAGAATTATAATTTTGGGCATATGGACTCTAATTTTGGGAAAAATATATAAACATAGAATGTTTAATGAAATACTTCGTTTGGGGGGAGTAAAATTAAGTTGAAGAAAATACCACCAGAGATATGAAAAAAAAGAAATTAGTCTCAATCAATCTTGCTTAACATGATGATTTCTAGGGGATTTTCAATAGTAATATCCATAGTTAAGAATCATGAATGGATAAATCCTTCCAACATGATATCAAAACATGTGGGTATAAAATATCATCGAAATTAAGGAATAGAGATAATAATATCCTCGGAACTCATTTTGATAAATATATTAGAAAGAATATTCTTATGAATTTTATAAATATTACTGATAATAGTTTATTGGGAAGATAGAAAAGGAAAAATATTAATTGAAGAAAACCCATAAAGTAAAAGGTAAATATCACACCACATTGTATATATATATTTATTGTGAAAAATTATCCACACCATTGACTTATGTTAAAATTCTATGAATTTCATATTTTATCGAAACAATCCTATGACACAATAGACTGAATAAATCCATGCATGAAATAAGGGGATTAATATTATGGAGGATATTAATAAGATTCCATGTGGAATAACCATCTCTGAGGTACACATTCCCAAATATTTCATAGTTATATACACACAAAAAATTGAAAACGTAAATAAAAAGGATATAGTATAAGTAAAACGAAATTAAAATTGAAATAAAAATATTTCATAAGATTAAATAAAATTTTACTATGGTGAAGATTAAATGATAACTACTTATATTTAGTGAAACTATGGGGTGGTGAAAGATGGATTGGAAGTACTATATTTAAAATATAAAAATTAGTCTAGACCAAGGATACATCTTGAGGAACATTAGAGAAACACTAGTATATACATGTTCGTATAAGGTTCATGTTAAAAGGAATACTCTAAACATAGATAAAATAAAATAATCCATGAATCACAAGAATAATATAAATTCTAGAAACCAAAACTTGATTAATAATTCTATGTATAGAACTGAAAATAAATTACTTTCTTGGTTGGGTGAGAATTATCATCCTTTTTACTCACAATAATTTGAAAATAAGTTTCCCCATTTTTAAAAAATAAATTGTATGGAATTTTTGACCTAGTGGGGAATTTATAGTGAAATAATGGAGATATTTTAAAATGTATGCTTGTAAAAATGTTCTAGAAATGATTCAATTACATCCTATAATAATTAATCTATTAAGATATTAACAATTTCCGGAGGAATATGTCTTCTTTGATAATTCAAAGAATGATAGAACACTATAAAATGTAGTTTATTGAGAAGCTTTCAGAGTTTATAATTCATACACATTTGAATTATGTAAGGAGATTATGAATTTATCATTAAAAGGTACGTACTGATTTTCCATCATCCTTAATATTCATGAATTTATCCAAACATCATGAGTGAGAAAATTATATCAAATAATGGAAATAAAAGAGATAGAATTTATGATTTTATTGAGTATTATGAAATAAAAACTACCAAATAAACTAGATAGATATTAATATTTGTGATTTTTTATATATGAAATACATGTTAAAACTTCCTAGAAATATTCACATCAAATTACTCAAAAAAAATTCAACTAGAACCGTTATGAATATATTTTTATGAGTTGAATCATTAAACGATAATATGTATAAGTTGGTATCATTTTAATTTTTGAAATGGGCATAATTATTGTCTAACTCAGAACCAAATGTTTTCTATATTGAATGTTGCAATGTACCAATCATTTATAAATAAACTCCCCTATGTGGTTGAATTAAACTAATTATTTGTTATTATGGTTATTGAAAAACATATAGTTATTCATTTTATTATCTTCTATTAGATTTAAATGGATTTTAAGTTTCACTACCATTTATTATATCAATTTTTAATAGTAATCATATGATATGTATAAATATAGTGTATTTAAAAATACTATTGAATAATATAAAGATGTTATAGACTTAAAAAGAACTATTGTAACTTATGAATCCCATTTATTAGAGATTCTGAGGGAGTTAAAATCATTGGATTTTTTCTTTGACCCAAAATACTTGAGATCCAAGGACAAAATCATTAGTGAAACTATTTACAGGAAAATTTCATGATCATCTAAATCATAGAACAAACCATGTATGGTGAACCACACCATTAAAATCTCACAATGATGCAACATACACATATCTCATTTTTTTCATTTAATGAAGGGATATGTATCAAATCCCTACTAATATAAATATGTATGTTTTATTTTCAAATTATTAAAGCATATATTTACTACTTATTATTTTTAGAATATAAATTAACTTGATTTTGATTCGATAAAATAGAAATTAAATTTTTGAGTAATATATAAATTCAAATATGAATTTTTTTTGTTGAATTAATGAATATTTAAAATTGTTGAGGTTTTTTTATAAATTTGTATTACAATGTTATATTTATTTATTATTTTTTATAATATAATTATACCATGTCAAAAATAATTTTTATAATTGTTTAGAAATTATTATTGTCAAAAATACCCATCATTTATTAAAAAATGATGATTAATTTATCAAATATGAAAATTCAAATATTTAAAAAATTGTTGGGAAAAATTAAATATTATATTTGGTATTATATTGTCAAAATTATTTAATGGTGATTTTTTAATAAATTTATGAAAAAGTCAAATTTTTTTGTACAAATTAAATACTATATAATTATATAGTACTTTTATGATATCATAATGACCAAAAGAGATTTGATAACTAATATTAAGGGTATCCATGAATAAATATATGTTTCTCCTTTAATATAATTTGTTTTTAGTTCATTTTATTAATTTTATAATGCCTTTACAAATCGTTGTAACCCAATGTTGTGTTTTTTTGATTTTTAAACAAATTCATTATCAACATGACTCACTTCCACGTCACAAAGGGTAATATTTTAATATGTTTTTCTTTATAACATATAAAATATTAGAAAATTATCCCTCTGGTATAATCCATTGTATGAAACCATTGTATGGTTCGTGGTC
This sequence comes from Viscum album, assembly GCA_963277665.1. Lineage (NCBI taxonomy): Eukaryota > Viridiplantae > Streptophyta > Magnoliopsida > Santalales > Viscaceae > Viscum > Viscum album. Next base: position 728,728,689 of record OY728143.1, on the reverse strand, counting down.
TTAAATACTTTATTATATTGAATCCAAATACAAGGATTTATAAATAATAATGAACTCACATCACTATTTCTATAAAAAAAACCCATTCCCCCTTCATATTCACATAGATTCCTTGTAGAATGTCATTAAAGGTATCCATGAGTGAATATATTTTTTCCCATTAAAATGTTGTTATTTTTTAGTTCATTTGATTAAATTTATAGAGCCTTTATGATTCTTTATCATTTTATAACTTTTATTTCCAATTATAAATGTTGAGATATGTTTTTACATAACCATATTACATTCCATTTTATGAAAATTTTATGAGAGACCACCTTTATCTATCATTAATCCATTTAATGAATCTTTACATAATGACTCTTTGAATAAAACATTTCACTATGACTTTTCTATACCAAACCATTGTACTTTGAATTCCATCACTATTTCCACACAAGGGTATTCACCTAGACATACATATACTCCTTTTATTTTTTATTTACATATTTGTATTTCACACTCCATAATCATGGAATTACATTTTATGAAAACTGAATCCATATTGAATGATCTATGTGGAACACTTATTTATGTAATATATATGAAACTGACAAGTGTGCCTGAAATTATATAGCACTCCAATGCATTGGGTAATGGTTAGATCTCATTATAAATTATGAAAGGGATTAGAGTGTGAACCTAATCCATAATAGGAATTTCTCAACCATGTTATGATTTATTGGAAGTTATCTTTGACGTATTTATTTTATGTAATGTTTAAATCATTTCAACATTCCCTTGTTGCCAATATGTTATCAGGATATATCATTCATAATAGTTCATGTTTATGATTCATACCCATTTTATGTCCCTTGGATGTTCCTATAATCTAACTTGAAATAACTTTTTCTTTATATTCTTTTTATGCCACATTATTAGGATTTAGAGCTCAAATTTTTCTTATGTATGTCCCTAGGTAATCGAATGTAGTTTTATGTACAATGGAATAACACGATCTTGTTTAGAATGTTTTCAATAATGGAGATATACCCCTATTATAAGTAGTTATTTAATATACTTAATTATCCACATTCACTGGACTTATCTATATTTTAATTTGTATTATGTTTAATATTATTTAATGAATCATAAATTTATGTGTAGTAAAGACAATGGTTTCCATAAATGGTATAAAAGGAATGATTACTTATAAATTTTGGATTAAGATTAGAAATATATAGTGAAGGAATGGTGGATAATACTAGATAATAAAAGAAATGTATATATTTTGGTAATGTTTAGAGTTAGTTTATTCAAGGAAAATATATCCATATCTATAAAATAAAATTTTATGTGGCTCTAGTACAAATATACCACGGGGTAACACCCAAAAACAAACAATTGATCTATATTTGATCAATAATTATTACACCACACTGGGGCCTACTACAAACATAGTTTTACACTCCTGGTGGATATATTTTTCAAAATTAACAACCTCATTATCAACTATTATTAAGGGCTCAAAATTTCTCATATTTGTTTATGTTATAAAATACATAATGGAAAACATATATTTAAGACTATAAATTCATATCTTAAGGATATAAATTTAATTTATAAATTATACCATTAGTTATATTATAATATATCTTTTAAATAGGTTAATTGGGATCATCCATTTCTTTCCCTTTATTCTAGACATTTTCAATAAATATACGGAACTGTGTAATGAATATATGTTAACGAAATTATGATGACAACCCAAATAGATTCCTAACCCAATGGGAGCTCACATTATGAACTTTGTGATGACCATATATCAGTCGAATCTAGTCTAGAAGAGAAACATGAATCAGGATGAAAAAATAAATCATCATAAGAAATAACAACATGATATTGAGAACATATTACAACAAAGGCCACCAAACTATCAATGCATCATATGATACCTCAATAGTGGAATAATGGATGAACTCCATTAATAATATATTATTCATCAAACAATTTTTCGAGTAAGATAATATTTTACTGGAAATTTATTATGTGGAGGAAACACTGATCAGTGGTGTAAATTGATCAATATTACAAATAATAAGGAATATATCAAAGTAATGGGGTGGAAGAATTCCAATTTTTTTTTAAATATTTTAGTCATACCCTCTCACCAAAAATGGAAATGTATTTCCATCCCTTGAAGAGAAAATATAGTGAATCCATTAGTGAAAAAATGAAAATATTACAGTAATTTAATGACATGCCACTAGCTTTAACATTATCCATGAACTGATGGTGAACAACTTATTTTTTTGGATAAAACTAGTTAAAAAATCCATGGAGATCCTAGACATTGATTATTATGTTGAAATATTCCTATGTTATCTCAAAGTAGAAATAGTGATCAATGAAACTATAGGGTATCATTGGTATAAGAAGTTGAAAATAGAGTTTAATTCTTGATTTTTTATTGATAAATATAATGGTGGATTGAAATTTCAACATAAAACTTGTAAAAATTTCAGAAACAAGTACCTTAAAAATTTCCAGAAGAGGAAAAGGAAATGATTTTGGTTTTTGAAGGAAGGGAATGTAGCTTGTGACTTCAATTGGGTGACCCCCACCACTATAATGTAATAGAGTAATTCCCCATTCATCCTTCATATTTTTGTCTAATATTTCAACTACATGGAATAAAGTCACGTTAATATCCAATGTACTAAAACAAATGTGGGAGGATACAATCATCTTCAATAACCTCGAAGGAAAAAATGGTGAGCTTATGCCATTACAACTAGTGAGGGGTATCCTAAGAGTATGATATTGAATGTTATGGTATTTATTCAATCAATAATAGATAATTTATTTTTTGATTTTGATTTTACACGTTCCAATGTATCAATCATATTTAGTAAAACTATTCAAACACCCCCACAAAGAATGCAAGTAGAAGGATCGATGAAAATGAATAATTGGGGAATTTTCTCATCATAAGTATATAACTCCTCATATGTCAAAATATTTAGTATGAGGAACCTTGATAACCTTTTGATACTCACTTTAGTGGAATTTAATGTAATTTTATTTATATATTTTCTTTCCATATATGTAGATAACATAAATTGTCTTGAAAAGGAAATATCTCTCCTTATAATGACTTATCATCCAATTTGTACAAGTGCAAGAATAATGATGAATATTTTCTAGTAACAATATACGAATCATGAATATTATTTACTATTGAATAATATTTTCTACAATAAATGATTATGTCTAAGGAAAATAACAACCTTGAATAGATGCTAATTTTTAGGGAATTCACTAATTCATTTCTAGAAGAATTTATTGGTATCCCCCTAGTTGAGAGGTAAATGTTTCACTTGAGATTATGATGTGATATTTTTGAATTTATAGGACTCGATATATAATGGTTTATTTAATACTTGAGCAGGTAAATAAAAAATTATATGAGAATTTTGATAAATGGTTCTTATTCCAAAGGGGTTTACTGTGGGGTGCACCAGTCCTCTTCTTCCTGAAGAATGTCTGGTTAAGGTGACTTTTCATCAGTTAATGGGTTCTAAAAAAGATCATTGGAAGAAAAAATATCCTCCTCCTAGGATATATGACATGTTCATCTACTACATAGGGCCCAATAATTCCTTAATATGGATCATTATTTAGGTTATTATCATGTAAGGGTGAAAATGTGAGATATCCTGAAGTTAGAATTCCGTATAACGTATGGGCACTATAAGAGCATGGTGATTCGATTCAGACTCACTAATTCTCAAAAAATCAACATGGACATTATCAATATAGTACATATATATTACCATTAAAATTTTGTGGTAGTATTCATATACAATATTATATTATACACTAAAATTAAGTTGGATAACGAAGAGTAATTGGGAACTTTGGTAAAGACATTACTAAAAGAAAATATTTTTGAGAATTATAGAAAATGTGAGTTTTGGTTAATGTGAGTCTCATTCATAGGGAATAGAATCATAATTAATGGGGTTTTTATATACCCTTAAAGTAAATAAACAATTGAATGATGGTAGAAGCCAAAATATGTGTAACAAAACCATAGTTTCCTTGAGTTATTAGGGTATAGATTCAATTATTTATAAATTTATCATGATTTTGAAACCCTATATACTTTTTAAATCATAAGGATTTTAAAAATATATAGTTTTATGAATGTTAATAGATATTTAACGAGTTGAAAAAGAGACTTATATTGAAAACATTACTTGCACTTCCCTTATGTGGGTGTCTTTTTTGGTATATTGTAATACATTGAAAAATGGAATGGGATGTGAGCTAATTTAGATTGATAAATTGATATCCTTTCCCACATAGAAATTTAATTTTCATGGACAAAACTACAAATTTGATAATCAGGAGTTCATCGTAGTAATCATCATGTTGAAAATCTAGTAGCATAATATCTTTGGGGACAAGTGAGAAATATATAGAGATCATAAGATCCAGAGGTATATATTATCATAGAAAGAGTTGAATAGGCACTAGAAAATATCATTATTGATTATTATGAAAATTTAATTCAAAATATACTACCATACAATGAAATAAAATAAATTTTAAGGCTCTATAATTATAATATATCTGTAAATTTTATCATTAACTATAAATGATAAGGATACGTTCTTCATAGAAATGAAAATGATGAACATGGTGATCAGAAAAAAGGAACATGATCAATCCTTTCACAAAAGATTTTTCAAGCAATACCTATTGATAATATAATGGATTCTCAATGAGATGTTGGGGAAATTAAAAATATGGTGGATGATATAATAAAAATTAGATCCTCAGTGTTCAAAATTAATGAACATGGAGTGGTAAGAAATGGGTCACGACTATGTATACAATCTAATACAGAGTTAAATATGGATATGTGATCCACATAGATCAACCCTCTCTATCTATTGAGGGATTATAAAATGTATATATATCTCTAAGATCACTATTTTTGGTACACAATGAAGAAGGAGATGGAAGAATAGATATAAACATGTTTTGTATGTCATCTAGTGACAGATGAATGGAAAAAATCAATGGGGGTCGTGTAAACACTAGCCATACCAACACAGAAATGAAAAAATGTAACCATATCCATTGTCACTTTTATTACAAATAAATCAATAATAAATTATTATATAAGTGGTTTTTTGTATCTTCTTATAAATACTCAGAACATCATTTCAATTAGATAGGAATTCTCACCCAATCATCTTAAAATGTTATAAATTAGAGAAGTAGTGAGGCTTCATCGAAATTCATAATCAATTATATGTGGTTGAGATCTATTATTTAACTCTAATATTTTTAATTGTTCCCAATGTTCTATAAATTCTCTTTTGATAATCAGCACAACTTATCACCCTCCAAGAGAGGGACATTCTCTGCAAACTATCTGAACACTCAAGGACATATTGATAGCATGTACAAATGACTTTAAATGAGGATGAGGTAAACATATTATTATGGTAGAATTATCATACAACAATAGTGTACACTAAATAATCAAAATGACTCTCTATAGTTCCCTTTAGCGTAAGATATCCATAACACCTGCATTTCAGGATGTAGTTAGTGAATGAAAACTGTTTGGTCTTGAAATGGCATGGAAATTGTGGAAAAGGTTAGTAAAATTATAATTAGAATTAAGAATACTTGGTGATTAATTAATATCAATAATGATAATCATTTATGTGACATACCATTATATTTTAGAGACAATTTATTCCTCAGTATACATCTATTGATGAAAATCATGATATTTGAGATGAGAATGATTAGTCCAATATACAATGCTCCCTTTCAGGTCCTTTATCATATAAGAGTGGTGGTATATTGACTAAAACTCCCACCTAACAAGTAACAAGTACACGATGTGGTCGATGTGTCCCACTTTAGGAACTACATTTCCCTGTTATCAAAACCTAAGGTTGTACCATTGGATAACAATATTTTGTATAAAGAGCAGCTAGTGAGGATCTTAGATCATAAGGAAAATGTTTTTGAAATACGACAATGTTCCTGGTCATAGTGCTATATGGAAACCTAAAGTTTAATGAACTTTTATTATAACTAGTGGAATATATGATATATAATTACACTCATCTATTATATTGTTTGAAATGAAAATTTCAAGTGTTAAATTTCTAAAGGGGTGAAGATTGCAATGAGCTGAACTTTAAAAAATAAAATTCTTCTAATGGTTTAATTAAATTCCCTAATTTTTATTATGGATACAAAAAAATCATTTATTTGGTTTTATAACATACTATCATTTTTAAAATTCCATTAAGTATCATATACATTGATAATATAGTCGTTTAATATTGAAAATATGATTAGTATAAATATATGGTGTCGAAAAATTCAATTAACAAGGAAAACGGAAGTGATTGCATCAACTAGTGGGATAATACCCAATGAAGATCATTTATTGGATCTTCCTAGAGATATATCATCACCATGGATTACCATTGGCCAAGCCCAAACTATGATCCATTAAATAAGAACGAGTGAAATAGTTTAATGGAGAATTACAAGATCATTGAGATCACAACCCAAATCATATATGCTGGACCACCACATGAAAATATCACCATCAGAAACCTTAACCATAGGGTGTTTTGTAGTTTAATATTTGGATTCTTATCAAGGAAATAATTATATTAACAGGTATATATAATGTTAAATGGAACACTGGTTATATTAACATCATAAAATTGTTACTTTTTAAATAATTTAGATTTGGATTCGAAAAAACACAAATTATATTTAAGGATTATATATAATTTCAATTAAGTAATAGGATTAATGAATTAATTAATGTAGGATATAAATGTTACATTAATAAAATAATATTATTAAATATAATTTATTATGTAAATTTTATAATATAATTTTATGAAGTCAAAAATAATTTTTGTAAGTTTAGAGAAATTTTTGTTGTTAAAAAGCCAGAATTTCCCAATAAATTTCAATACTTATTTTAAAATTCAAAATTAAAAAATTTGAAAAAAATACTGAATAAAAAATATTAATTTTCAAATCCATATTTATAAATTATCTAATGGTTAATTTTTCAAAATTTTCAAAGATAGTCAAATTATTTGGTAAAAATAAAATACATTATAAATATAAAATGTGTATCATTACATCATAATAACCAAAATGTTATGTATAAAATAAAATTAAGGATATACATCATCAAATATATGAACCTCCTTTAATATAAATTCATTTTCAATTCAATTTATTTATTTTATAATAACTTTATGAATCATGAGAAACTGATATATTATTTCAAGATTGTTAAACCAATTATTTAAAAACACAACTCACTTCCTGTACACCACTATTAATATTTTAATAATTTCTTATCATTTATTCATAAAATAATTAATATAATAAACATTGGTGGAATCCATGGTAATGATCATGGTTTTGATTACTTTTTCATATATATTCCAAAACCCATGTTTGGGAAATAATAATTAACTCCCCTAGCTTTTACAATATAAATCCACCCATGATTCGCTTAATATTCCATATAAAAACAAAGGGCACATACTTAATCTACCCTAAACTCTATATAGTCCTACCTTGGATCCCCAATCTATCATGAATTTTCTCCCATGGTTTTGGAATAACCCTCTCATGGTAAGGTATCCTTTTATTCTCTTCATCATTCAAGAATCTTCTACATTTTATACCTTCTATTTTCAATTACTAATATTGGGATATTATTCTCACATCTCTATTACTATCCATTATATTTTTAAATTCTGTTAGACCTATATAATCCCTTATTAATACATTTTATGAATCTTTATGTATTTTCAATTTTCTTCTTAAATTTCACTCTGATTATTCAATGCCAAACCACTATATTGTGAACACTATAGCTATTTGAACACATGGGTATTCACTAAGACAAAACAATAATAATATTATTAGATATTTAAATTTATTTCATCTACACACCATTATCATGGAATTAAATATGGTGACAATTATAGTCTATTGAATGATCTAAGTGGTAAATTTATGAATGCACATTATATGAAAGCGACAGGTCTGCATTGAATTTGATACATCTCAAATGCATTGTGAAATATATTAGAATAATAATACATCAAGTAAGGGTTAATTGAATCAAACTAATTCTTTAAGGGAATTTTTATACCATAGTTTGATTTTTGGGTGGTTATTCTTGACCCATGATTATGATTTAATGTTTTAAATTGATTCCACATTCCCTTGTTTCATTTATATTATCGTGATTTATCATGACTCATTGTTAAACTTTATGATCGTCGAATTTTTTTTGTAAATTCTTATTTTCTAACATGTAATACTTTCTTTATGTAAGGAATTTTTTACCACCTTACTAAACATTATAGTTTAACCATTTCTTATGCACTTCTTTAGGAAATGCCACACAATTTTACGTGTGATGGAATATTATGATCATATTAAGAATATTTTCGACAAAGGTGATATACCGCTATTTTAATTTTCTTAATAATGTAACAAATTAAAAAAATTAAAATTAATTATTATACTTATAAGTGGTATTATGTGTACTCTTATGTTAAGTATCATGATTTTATGTGTAATAAAGTCAAGGATTATCATAAGAATGACCCACTTAGAATTTGGGTGGATGAATGATGGAATATTTGTAAGAATGAATTGATACATACTTATCTGGAGGAAATATTTTTATTTTGTGTTAATAAGGTAGAGAGATTAAAAATAAAATTTTAAGGAGTAAATGGGAAATGATAGAAATAATATATGAAAATTTAGAGAAAATTTTGGGATGGAAGTTTATGTTTGTATTAGAAGAAACAAAGGGGGATCATTGAGCCCATTTTTTATGTGTGGTATTTTTTTCAATGTGAATAGAGTATTTTATTTCAATATATTTGAGAAGAATTAAAATAGAGTAAATATTCTAAGAAGTTGGTTATGGAGAACCCAAGTGTTATGGAGAATATACCACAAGCTATGCAAATAATATATGAAATTAAAGTTAATCCTTAAATATTAGTTGTTGATGATACATTAGATAATTCATAGAATTTTTTGATTAATTATAATGATATTAGTTGGTTCCAATAATTATTTTTGGAAGAATATTTTAAATGTTATCATTGAAAATAATGATTAATAAATAATTACTAAATAAGTCCATTGATTAATGTAATGGTCTACATCTTCCGAGGGAATTTTCTAGTGTGTAGAACATTATCCAAGCAAATGAAAGTGCAGAAGACCATGAAAATATCTATTCCCATGAGGAATTTATTTATTACAATTGAAATAATTACTTTCATGATGATAATAAGGAAGAATAAATAATGAATATGTAATAAATATTTGAATTATTAGAAGATATTTTAATTCTAAAAAATAATATAAATATATATATATTTATTCATGATGAATATAATTGAATCATAGATAGTGTAGAAATGTAATAATTAGTAATTACAATTTAAATATGCGAGTCTTTACAAAATAATTAAAAACACATACTTAACTATGCCATCTCACTACCAGTAATGTGGGAGATATCAAAATCATTTGGGGGAGAAAACTAAGCCATCTAGTATATGGGAAAATGTTATTGTCTGATTAGTTCCAACAAGGCATTCATGTCTTGAATAGAGAATGTAGGGAGGATCCTGATGTACTTTTCATGTGTGGCTTGACAAGATGAGGATAAGTATGCAATGTGTTCTCTATGATAAACCATTATGTTACAATAAAAAACAATGAAAACACAATAATTAATATATAAATTCCCATATGAGTGAATGTCCAATGTGGGTTTAACATGGATAAGGTACATTTCAACCATTAAAAACCATACACATAAAATATAGGATACATTATTATATCATTCTTAAACGTTCGATCACCTCATGTGAAAATCTTTAACCTTCAACCAATGATGTGTATATGTGTACGATTGAGACATATATCATCTCCATTTTAGTGAGCATGTTAATATAATTATCCATGATTGAAATCATGCATGAAATATGTATCATTAATTCATGTTATAATGATAATAATAAGGATTGGGATAATATACACAAAGTTATATAAAGATATTCTTGTATTCGAGATCAGGGGTCAGATCCTGATACGAGGTTCCATGAAATGATTATTGTAAGAATGTGGGTGGATAATCACAAATGGAGTATCAAAATATTAATTAAATTACTCTATTAAATAAAATATAACAAAAAATAATAGAAACCATAATGAAACTACAAAATTTATTGAACAATGGACATTGAAAATCATTCGTTAAAGTGACTTATTTAATTGGATTTTTTCAAGGATCACATAGATAATATTTTTATGGAAGAAGATGCGGTGAATTTCTCTAATAATTTAAATTTTATAATCACCAATAAGGTTGGGGAAAAACTTTGGGGGCTATCATTTATCTTAAATAACAATAGAGGAACTAGGAAAAATCAACTTCCAAAAGGAAGAAGTTCCATGATCCCATTATAATGACGATACCCTGCGAGCCACTCGGCATCATGAAGAAGGTATACCATGTTGTTCCTTGTCGGAGGTCCGATCCTTGATAATATACTCGGCTAATTAAATAAATAACCATGTACTCACTCCACTATACATATTTAACCTAAGCATGTATCACACATTGATTTATGTAGAGCGATTCCATACACATTATTTCCATGATTGAATACAGAGAACGTGATTTGAACTCATTCCATCATGATTATGTCGTAAATTAATAAAATACATTGAGATCATCTATAAGTGTGAATAAATTTTGAAAATAATATACAGTTATAAAATCCGTGAAGAAATGTGAAATTCTTTACATCATGAATGTTGTTATTTTTTCATTACATGATTTCTTTTACATTAAGTAACAGGGATCCCAAGATCAATGTTTTACATAATATCAATGCATATAAGTATATATGTTGAAAATAAAAGAATGAACATGTGTAACATAACATAAGAAGAACATAAAAAATCTATTAAAATATGTGTAATATGTTAGTTTTTTCATGATAAATCCATTAAAATAATATTCATTTCATGTAGAAAAAACATTTATTGATTAAAAGTTAATGTATTGAAAATAAAAAAACTATAACTGAAATCATACATTATAGATCGATTATTTCATGCATAATATATATAGAGTTTCACACTATAAATCATCAATCATATTCTAATTCTATGAGTCTCTGTCCTATAATATATTCTAATATTGTGGATATTTAATGAACTCTGAGGATAAAAATCATTTTACATCATGATATGGAGATGTTCAATTCTTATAGCCTTAGAGGGATTCAATTAATCACATGTGAGCTTGATTTAAGGTACAACATGCACAATATATTTAACAAAGGAACAATATAACCACAATTACATATTACCATGTTAGTTACAATAAAAATTTTGAATGGTCTTTATAATACTCATGGTTTATTTGATTATAGTAATGATTTTTTTGTGTGGGTAGAATAAAACACCCATACACCGTTGAGGTAGTCATCCTTATGGAAGAAAAAATCATTAAAAAAGATTTTCATTCTATTGTGTTGATTAATAGTTCAAAATCAACATTTACATTGGCCAAAGGTAAAATAAGAAAAAGTGAAATCCATTATATGAAAATATTGGTACGTAACTAAGGGATAAAATTTTTAATAGGTCATCTCACACCTATTAACACCCCTCCATCTCTAAGTATGGTCTAATCCTAGGTTATCATTTTGATTCCACATTAATGTGATAATATTATTTAGTGGTATGACCTCTGAGTTTAGTATATTTGATGGGTTGGGTATATTCAATAATGGAATAATTACATAGAACAAGTCATGAACATGACATAGATACTGATGATGTTTCAAAAAAAAATCTACCATCCTGATATGATTATGAATTTTGAGGGTACTTATATATATATATATCAATTTCAACTATACAAAAAATAATTTCCCTTTAAAAATTATATAGTATTATTAATACCTTATGATCAAATTTGATATCAGTATCATACAATTTATTTTCAGAAAAACCATTTCATAAAATATGAAATTTGATGATGTGATATTGAATATATATACACTTATATACCATTTCAATGTCAAGATTAGATACCAAAATATTTTATTCTCTAACATCATCCCATCATTATAGAGTATGTCACATCTTACCATAGTGGTTTTCACAAGGATCTATCGGAATTCTCAAGGGGATACTATTGTTGTAATAAATCAATATGAAAGGAAGATGTTGTTCACAAAAACTGTTGAAATTCCAAGACCATTCCTTCAACATGTATTTTAGTGTATTAATAGTCCAATAAAATTAAAAAATAATAAACAAATGATATATAGTAATAAAACCAAACTTTTTATCCATATCCAATTCAATACTTCTCCATTATTATATGGTAAACCACTGATCCATATCAAATATAAAACAATGTGATAATCTATGAAACCATACAAATTTATTAATGTATATTATAAAAATATGGTGAAGAGAATGATCTCCCCTAATGATAATAAAATATTCCAATCGTGTAAGGTGATATACACCATCATAAATAGTATTTTTTCCCTTTATAATCCTTGGGGTGTCCAATGATGAAATACATGGTGTTTTTTTTTAAATTTCAATTACGGTACGGGAAATGGAATTAACATCCCCAAAAATTGTTGTATCTCATCCTTTAGGTTCTGAAATACCATTCATTGAGATATATACTATGTAATATATAATCTCATTATGTCCCAAAAAAAACTATCATGCACATATACATACATATTCATAATTCTAGGAGGAATCCAGAATGATGAACTATGATTATAAAATAAATTGTAACACCCCGAGATTTTATGAAAAATATTCTTTTTAATTTCATTAATGTCTTGTGTTATACGCTACACCCAAAAGAGCTTTTACAACACACATCTCTGACCTGGCTTGAATTACACGCAATCGCAACCTTCCACGATAGCGTGTGTTGTACGCAACACCAAGTTTCACTAAACAACGATATGCTATTAAGATATTATTAAAACAAGCCGTTATGAATAGTAATAACCACTTTTTGAAATTTTGTAATTTTTATTTTTCAAAATGGACTTCATTTATGGATTCGGAGTATCGAATTTAGCCTAAGGTGAAATTTTGGTACTTTTCAGATAACTTTCATATTCTGATGAATAGTGAAAATTACTAAATTTTAATTCAAAACAACTTTTTCAATCGAAATAATTAATAGTGATAAATTATTAATTTGAGTGGTTTTAAAGTATATTTAGAATATATTTTTACAATTAAATACAATGTTGGTCATTGGATGTAATTTCACATTTAAACCAGTTATAAACAAGTGTCAATCTTTTGATAGTTATTATCTCTTAAAAACACGCCTTTTGTTTAGACGACGGGAATTAATTTTTAAATTAAATAATGCAACTGATATGTTTTGAATTTGGTAAAATAGAAATCATTTTTGATTTCAAAATATCAAATATAGCTTAGGCCTAATTTTTGGTATTTTTCTGAAAACATTCAATTTTTGATGAATAGTGAAACCACTAAGTGGTAGGTTAAAAACTGAATTTTGCATAAATCTTAATTTTACCGCTTCTGTGAATGGAATTTTGAAAATCTGACAGACACGGTTAATATCGAGGACTAAAATCTGGTTCAATGAGATGAAAATAATTTTTGGTGAATAGTAACTTTTTACCTTTTTTTACCACGGTTAATAGTAAATAGGGTAACTAAGGGTAAATATGATATTACTATTACCCTAACACATGTCCTAATTCTATTGGATAAGTGTAATTCGACCAAAAACAACCTTATGAATATAATATGACCATTTAGGTCCACTTGGATTAGATAATGACATTTAATATTATTTTATTTAATGAATAGTTAAAATAGTTAAAATCAATGTTTAATAACTAAAACATTTTTAATATGGGGTTATACATAAGATAAATTCGACTATAAATATTCATTAGAAATCTAAAAAGATTTCCTACATAATGATATTTTATTTTTAATTTTTAGACTTTAAATAAATTAATTTATTTATGACACAACGATGATGCAGTAATTACCCTTTTAAGGAAATGTTAACATAATTGATGTTATAAATACTCAAATAAATGTAATTTTAGACTTTTTATGAATTCCACTAATTTTCTAGGTTACTATGATATATTATTGTTGATTTAATAAACATTGTTCTAACATATAATTATGTTATGACTTTCACAAAAATCATATATCAAATAGTGTCCAAATTGACACAAAATAGTTTTTAAATCAAATATTATATTATTAATTGTTATTTTATTCCTAAAAATCTAAGGTTCGGACAAATGACTTAGATAAGGATATATATATTAATAATAAACAATTTGGGGTTCGTTTGGCATGTTATAGTAAGTGTATTAACCATATAGTGTAAGAAAACAAAAAGACACGGTAAAAGTTAAATTATTTAACTTAGAGTTAAATCTAATTGATAAGGGTAAAATAATAACCTAAACTTGTCTAAATCCTATTGGTTGATAGGATTTAGACCCATACCCACTTTAGCTTCGAAATAAGACCCTTTGGAACCATTATAAACCGATTTTGACTTTAATATAAAATAATATTTTGAGGTATTCCTAAGGTGCCCCTCTCCTCCCTTATAAAAGGACACCTCCTCCCCCTCTTCCTCACACCAATTTGAGCACTCAAGCTCGGCCAACCCCGGCCAAAATATCTTCTCCACTTCCCTAGAAACATCCTAGAGGTTCTGGTATTCCTCAAAGACCAATTTTATTTCCCTAAGAGGAGGTCTCAAAGAGGCGCTTCAAAGAAGAGGTAATTACCGTTACCAATTCTTTCATCTCTATTTCTTCTTCCACTTCTTCTTCTTAGGTTGTTTCATTATGAAGTAATAACATCTGTATCACTCATATACTGATATGTGATTATAATTATGAAACAACCCTATTTCACCATCTATCCATCCTATGGAAAAAGAAATCACCGCGCGTGTGTACGTACGGAATACCGTCTCCACGCCGTGGTGTAATCTATTTTCCACCACCACCTTACATGGATGGGTATAATGGTGTAAAGAATAACTATACATAGTTATTACAACATCATATTTATTCTGATATATTTTATAATCCACTCCAATTCAATTAAATATTTTTGGAAATGATATCATCGCTCGTGCGTACGTACGGACTACCATCTCCACGACGCGATGAGATTCATTCTCCATGTTAACCATTTAAGAATGATTATAAAGTATATATAAGAAATAATAATGAAATATATGGCATTATAAATATACTGGATTTATGTATATATATATATATGTATGTCATCTACTTACTTCCATTCAAGACAATAAGGAAAGGAAAACAGCGTTCTTGCGTACGTACGGACTACCGTCTCAATGAACGGTGTTTTTCATTTCATTTATCTATCTATTATATATATATATACTGAATATATATGATATATAAATCATATTTTATATTCTGTAAGTAAGTAAATCATGATATAAGTAACAATAATGTCAAGAACAACAAGTAAAAACACCTACGATAAATGAAACGATTTTACCCAAAACGCTTCTTTAACATGGAATTTACAAAAGAACGGGTAATATAAAGTCATAAGTGAACCATATATGATATCCTAACAATGAATATGATTCTATAATAAGTCAATGACATTATTTAAATCATTATACAGGAGGTTCGGACACATACTAAGCAAATCGGACCTAAGGTAAGGGAAATATCACAATCTCACTTTTATCTGAGATTGTTTTTACTTTGGTAATTACTGGGGTGTATTTTATCATCCACATCCATGTTCCCTCAATATGTAATATTATTTCCATCCTTCTACAATAGTTTATATCCAATTTTACCCTTCGGTGAGTTTTTATTAAAAGATATGAAAGGAATCTTTTGTCGTTTTCATACGAGGTACTTTTTGACTTTTCCAACAAAAGTACGAAGAATGTTTTTTTTAACTTATACGACAAGAATGGATTTTTAAAACATTATTTCCAAGAATCTTCCTTTATAAGTTTTCAAGTTTATTTTTAATCAACTTCATTTAGTTTATAATTGTATGACATGTTAAGAAAAGAAAAGTGTTTTTGAAGTAGAAAGGATATTTTCCTCAAGAATGATGTTCATGTGTTTTATCAAAATTATTTTCCATCTAAGATAATAAAGGGTTCTATTTTTATCCCTATTATTACATTGATTTTATTATGTTGTGATGGAAATATTTTTATGAATTCCTTTATCTTATATGAATTGTTTTATGATGTCATGTTTTTTAAGAATCCCATTTTTACTACATGGGTTATGCAATGATGTATGATTTATGATTTTGTGGCACACATAAGAATGGTATCATTATGAGATGGGTGGGACCTATATCTCCCTCCAATGCATTGGGTAAAGATTTTATATCTCATGAGATAGACATGGCTGGAATGGTAGGTTATACCGGTTCAGTGAAACAGGACTGAAACGAGGGTTACTCGATTCAGAAAGGGACTTTGTCCACTAAGATAGTCTTGGAAATGAGTCTTGACTAACAAGAAATGATTCTCTATGATTATGTGTGTATGCCACAAAGTTTCATGTTTTATGTTATGATTATTGGGATTTCATTTCACTACCATGATTTATCCCATGTTATGAAATTATGATCTCTTTTGCAGGTTAAGATTTCCAAAAGTTATGTGCTTGTGTATACGATGAGATTTATATTTCTTTTGTTTACCCTTACTGAGCATTTGAGCTCACCCTTTTATGTTTTCTTTTCCCCAGGATATAAAGAAAGGTTTTAGGTAAAAAGGGAAGATCTTTATGGGAGATATTGGAGATCTTTCACCACGATTAGAAGATTACGTTCCGAGTTTCCAAAGACACTAAACTATTACGATCCGTGTGTGTGTATTTTTTGTTATGTACTATGTATTCCGCAAAAGTAATGTAATGTTCATGTACGTCAAGCTTCGGGTCTCTACAGTTGGTATCAGAGGAAAGGTTTAGTCAACCTTTGGAAACTAGGATTCGAGAACTTTAGTGAGATCCTTAGAGATATTTATAAGGTTTGTCTAGGGATGTCCCTAAGGATAAGATTACGTATAGGATACAGTCCTATAACTACGGTAACGATCATAGAATTTAACCTAAGAAGTTAGATATTGAGGATACTCCCCCTTTATAAGGTTGTTTTATCTAGCATGATTTTTGCCTCTCACACTATTCTTTTTGGGTTTTAGAAAATTGCTGGAAACAAGATGATTCACGATAATGGAGGATATGATGGAAAATGGAATGATATTCTTCATGAGCAACCAAATGAAATGGGATTTGGAAGTCCAAACATAATTTTTATGCCGAATCAGCAATCTCATAATATGATCAATAAAGTAAAATTTGGTAAGTTTCCTGACTCGGCTAATAAGAGAATGATGGAGTTTCATGATGATCATAGAGGAAAGAAAGTTCAATTTCCCCAATGTAAATCATGTGGGAAGAGGCATCAAGGAGAATGTTTCAAAGGAACTGGAAGATGCTTTGGGTGTGGAAAAGAAGGACACAAAGCCAGTAAGTGAAAAGGAAAACGTTCAGTTAACACCAGGGATGAGGATAATGGTATTGCTACGACATCAACAATGGTTAAATGTTTTAAATGTGGAATGTACGAGCATTATGCAAACCAATTCCCTAAGGGAAAGTCTCATGAAGAGAATCAGTATGGTCGTATGGGTAGTATTTATGTTGATGATGATGAAGAGAATACAAATGATATGTGAGATGAAAGAATTGTTGAAGCTCGGTCAATGGTTTAAGAAGGTAGTGGAATGATTACATGTTTATCAAGTGTAATGTTGTATAAAGAATCTCATGGTACTATGGAATAAAGAGACATCCAAGGATTATTACATTGTTGTCTTTCCTTGAGTTTTGAAAGTGTGTGATTAATGCTACCAGTATCCATGAAAGGTTATTCAGATATTTTTGGAATGAAGATGATATGCGCATAATGAAGGGATAAGGAAAAAATTAAATGTTTGATAGTATTCATGAGCTCATGACTGATATAAGGAGAAGGTTATATCATGGTTTGAGTATATAGAATTTTTGGATTTTGGAATGTGGTAAGAGTTAACTTTTGACAGCATTCATGTTTTCACTAAGGTTTAATAGGTATTCATTTTTTCAAGAGAATACATGATTAAGGCCTTCAAATGTTTGGAATGTGACCAACAAGACATATCTTATGATATATGGGGATCAACGATGGTATTAAATATCTGGTAATCATTTTCATTATATTATGAGAGTGGACTACAGTATTATGGATAAGCCTAAAGATTAGAATGGATTATGTTGGACATAAGTTAGTATTGTTTAAGGATATAAGTTTTTTCGATATTATTGATGGGATCTTATAATAATATAGTTTTAGAAAAAGGACAACCTGCAGGACGGGCGACAGCCCATCGCTTCGGACAAGGCTGTGGGAATCGAACCCACAACCGAAGTGCGACTGGCCTTTATCGCCTACCACTGGCCTACAGGAAGTCCCTGTTTAGTAGAAACTAGTTTTATTATATTAAGCAGTATGATATATGAATTATAAGTTCATTTTAGGAACCATATATCATTAATCTCACTATAGATGGACTTATGTATTTTTTGATAACTTTTCTAACCTTTTGAGATAGATGGAATGACCCATCATTCCATCACATGATCTGTTAACACATCACGAATGACAAATTCAACTTCATTTCTTTAAGAGATGAAGTAGAAATTGTCCAAAGAACGACAAATAGTGAGACTATACCAAAATCACGAAAGTATTTCTTCTAATTCCAATTTCATCAACTTTAGGGAAATGATCTTGAAAACCAAAACTGTTGTCCTAGTGCTCTAATATCTGATTAATCAGATGGTACCTTAGGTCGTCACAAATTTATGGATTTGTGATTGCTAGCTTTTCCATAGCCATGTTCTCTACCACTCTCCATCAGAACATGATGGTTAGATTTCTCTTCCATATCCATATTTTCACCTATGTGGAAACCCAGTGATTAGTTTATTTGGGTAACCGTTACGTTTCATACTTTTGTTTTTAAAGATTGGTTTTGGTATTCCTTTTTACGATGTGGGTTTCGATTAAAGAAACTTTAGAATAGTAAACCATTTATAACCCCGATGAATTTCGAGGGCGAAATTCATTTTAAGGGGGGTAGAATGTAACACCCCGAGATTTTATGAAAAATATTCTTTTTAATTTCATTAATGTCTTGTGTTATACGCTACACCCAAAAGAGCTTTTACAACACACATCTCTGACCTAGCTTGAATTACACGCAATCGCGACCTTCCACGATAGCGTGTGTTGTACGCAACATCAAGTTTCACTAAACAACGATATGCTATTAAGATATTATTAAAAATAGCCGTTATGAATAGTAATAACCACTTTTTGAAATTTTGTAAATTTTATTTTTCAAAATGGACTTCATTTATGGATTCGGAGTATCGAATTTAGCCTAAGGTGAAATTTTGGTACTTTTCAGATAACTTTTATATTCTGATGAATAGTGAAAATTACTAAATTTTAATTCAAAACAACTTTTTCAATCGAAATAATTAATAGTGATAAATTATTAATTTTAGTGGTTTTAAAGTATATTTAGAATATATTTTTACAATTCAATACAATGTTGGTCATTGGATGTAATTTCACATTTAAACTAGTTATAAACAAGTGTCAATCTTTTGATAGTTATTATCTCTTAAAAACACGCCTTTTGTTTAGACGACGGGAATTAATTTTTAAATTAAATAATGCAACTGATATGTTTTGAATTTGGTAAAATAGAAATCATTTTTGAGTTCATAATATCAAATATAGATTAGGCCTAATTTTTGGTATTTTTCTGAAAACTTTCAATTTTTGATGAATAGTGAAACCATTAAGTGGTATGTTAAAAACTGAATTTTGCATAAAACATAATTTTACCGCTTCTGTGAATGAAATTTTGAAAATCTGACAGACACGGTTAATATCGAGGACTAAAATCTGGTTCAATGAGATGAAAATAATTTTTGGTGAATAGTAACTTTTTACCTTTTTTTACCACGGTTAATAGTAAATAGGGTAACTAAGGGTAAATATGATATTAATATTACCCTAACACATGTCCTAATTCTATTGGATAAGTGTAATTCGACCAAAAACAACCATATGAATATAATATGACCATTTAGGTCCACCTGGATTAGATTATGACATTTAATATTATTTTATTTAATGAATAGTTAAAATAGTTAAAATCAAAGTTTAATAACTAAAACATTTTTAATATGGGGTTATACATAAGATAAATTCTACTATAAATATTCATTAGAAATCTAAAAAGATTTCCTACATAATGATATTTTATTTTTAATTTTTAGACTTTAAATAAATTAATTTATTTATGACACAACGATGATGCAGTAATTACCCTTTTAAGGAAATGATAACATAATTGATGTTATAAATGCTCAAATAAATGTAATTTTAGACATTTTATGAATTCCACTAATTTTCTAGGTTACTATGATATATTAGTGTTGATTTAATCAACTTGGTTCGAACATATAATTATGTTATGACTTTCACAAAAATCATATATCAAATAGTGTCAAAATTGACACAAAATAGTTTTTAAATCAAATATTATATTATTAATTGTTATTTTATTCCTAAAATCTAAGGTTCGTCCACATGACTTAGATAAGGATATATATATTAATAATAAACAATTTGGGGTTCTTTTGGCATGTTATAGTAAGTGTATTAACCATATAGTGTAAGAAAACAAAAAGACACGGTAAAAGTTAAATTATTTAACTTAGAGTTAAATCTAATTGATAAGGGTAAAATAATAACCTAAACTTGTCTAAATCCAATTGGTTGATAGGATTTAGACCCATCCCCACTTTAGCTTCGAAATAAGACCCTTTGGAACCATTATAAACCGATTTTGACTTTAATATAAAATAATATTTTGAGGTATTCCTAAGGTGCCCCACTCCTCCCTTATAAAAGGACACCTCCTCCCCCTCCTCCTCACACCAATTTGAGCACTCAAGCTCGTCAAACCCCTGCCGAAATCTCTTCTCCACTTCCCTAGAAACATCCTAGAGGTTCTGGTCTTCCTCAAAGACTAATTTTATTGCCCTAAGAGGAGGTCTCAAAGAGGCGCTTCAAAGAAGAGGTAATTACCGTTACCAATTCTTTCATCTTTATTTCTTCTTCCACTTCTTCTTCTTAGGTTGTTTCATTATGAAGTAATAACATCTATATCACTCATATACTGATATGTTATTATAAGTATGAAACAACCCTATTTCACCATCTATTCGTCCTACGGAAAAAGAAATCACCGCGCGTGTGTACGTACGGAATACCGTCTCCACGCCGTGGTGTAATCTATTTTCCACCACCACCTTACATGGATGGGTATAATGGTGTAAAGAATAACTATACATAGTTATTACAACATCATATTTATTCTGATATATTTTATAATCCACTCCAATTCAATTAAATATTTATGGAAATGATATCATCGCTCGTGCGTACGTACGGACTACCGTCTCCACGACACGATGTGATTCATTCCCCATGTTAACCATTTAAGAATGATTATAAAGTATATATAAGAAATAATAATGAAATATATGGAATTATAAAGCTACTGGATTTATGTATATATATATATATATATGTATGTCATCTACTTACTTCCATTCAAGACAATAAGGAAAGGAAAACAGCGTTCATGCGTACGTACGGACTACCGTCTCCATGAACGGTGTTTTTCATTTCATTTATCTATCTATTATATATATATATATACTGAATATATATGATATATAAATCATATTTTATATTCTATAAGTAAGTAAATCATGATATAAGTAACAATAATTTCAAGAACAATAAGTCAAAACACCTACGATAAATGAAATGATTTTACCCAAAACGCTTCTTTAACATGGAATTTACAAAAGAACGGGTAATATAAAGTCATAAGTGAACCATATATGATATCATAACAATGAATATGATTCTGTAATAAGTCAATGACATTATTTAAATCATTATACAGGAGGTTCGGACACATACGAAGCAAATCGGACCTAAGGTAAGGGAAATATCACAATCTCACTTTTATCCGAGATTGTTTTTACTTTGGTAATTACTGGGGTGTATTTTATAATCCACATCCATGTTCCCTCAATATTTAATATTATTTCCATCCTTCTACAATAGTTTATATCCAATTTTACCCTTTGGTGAGTTTTTATTAAAAGATATGAAAGGAATCTTTTGTCGTTTTTCGTACGAAGTATTTTTTGACTTTTCCGACAAAAGTACGAAGAATGTTTTTTTAACTTATACGGCAAGGATGGATTTTTAAAACATTATTTCCAAGAATCTTCCTTTATAAGTTTTCAAGTTTACTTTTAATCAACTTCTTTTAGTTTATAATTGTATGACATGTTAAGTAAAGAAAAGTGTTTTTGAAGTAGAAAGGATATTTTCCTCAAGAATGAAGTTCAAGTGTTTTATCAAAATTATTTTCCATCTAAGATAATAAAGGGTTCTATTTTTATCCCTATTATTACATTGATTTGATTTTTTTGTGATGGAAATATTTTTATGAATTACTTTATCTTATATGAATTGTTTTATGATGTCATGTTGTTTAAGAATCCCATTTTTACTACATGGGTTATGCAATGATGTATGATTTATGATTTTGTGGCACACATAAGAATGGTATCATTATGAGATGGGTGGGAACTATATCTCCCTCCAATGCATTGGGTAAAGATTTTATATCTCATGAGATAGACATGGCTGGAATGGTAGGTTATACCAGTTCAGTGAAACAGGACTGAAACGAGGGTTACTCGATTCAGAAAGGGACTTTGTCCACTAAGATAGTCTTGGCAATGAGTCTTGGCTAACAAGAAATTATTCTCTATGATTATGTGTGTATGCCACGAAGTTTCATGTTTTATGTTATGATTATTGGGATTTCATTTCACTACCATGATTTATCCCATGTTATGAAATTATGATCTCTTTTGCAGGTTAAGATTTCCAAAAGTTATGTGCTTGTGTATACGATGAGATTTATATTTCTTTTGTTTACCCTTACTGAGCATTTGAGCTCACCCTTTTATGTTTTCTTTTCCCCAGGATATAAAGAAAGGTTTTAGGTAAAAAGGGAAGATCTTTATGGGAGATATTGGAGATCTTTCACCACGATTAGAAGATTACGTTCCGAGTTTCCAAAGACACTAAACTATTACGATCCGTGTGTGTGTATTTTTTGTTAAGTACTAAGTATTCCGCAAAAGTAATGTAATGTTCATGTACGTCAAGCTTCGGGTCTCTACATAAATGATATTTCTTTAATTCTTGTAAAAGTGGTACACATACATTTTTCCAAAACCATACCATTCATTCACAATAATGGTTGAACACATTATCATTTCTCATCTTCTTCTGTAGTTATACATCCACCATACAAGCCTACTTAATGCATAAATGGATGGATGATTAAACATTATTCTTATAGTGTAATTATTCATAACCATTACTTATGATTTCCAGACCCATATTCTATATATCCATAAATATAGTATCTATTTCAATCTTAATCATGTATAAAATGTAATGGTATTTAATATATAGAGAATCAACCACATTTTTCTACTTCATAGGGTTATAGTGTATCGATCTATCATAATCAAGATTAATCTTTAATCATATCCTTTAGTTCATTTTGAAATAATTTTACATGAATATATAATTCAATATTTTATGATATGCATATATATTTCAATTTTTTTAAGAAATATAATACCAATTTAGTCAAAAAATTACTTCTTTTGACTCCAAATAATGAGGATGGTGGTTGGGTTGATGAATATTGACTTTCTGTGAGTTAAAATCATTGACCATATCATTATAAATCAAGAATCACCCTAATATCTTGATCAAAGAATCAATATAGATCAAAATTATTTCTCCACTATAGGGAAGTATTTTCACAGGTTCATTGACCAACCTCTTTTTTTATCTGATTGAAATTATCCACATTTTCTTCTATAAAAAGACCCATGGATCCCTTTTGATTCAACATATTAATTGGATTATAATTAAATAGTATTATTAATCAATCATATGAAAAATATGGATCTAAATCCATATGTATAGTCAATGACAATAGTTAATAACATCCAATATTGAAGATCACACAGATATACCATCAATTGAGATTATATTACCCACTAATGAAACACTATGAATCTAGAATTTATATTTGGTAAATTTAGCAAACAACTTTTCCTCCATTGAGTTACTCGGCATAATCCTAAAATATTATCATAGACATCTTTTCCGTTTCAATATAAAATTATATATTCTATAAAAGATACAATAAAAGATCAAGGTTGTCAATATAATATTTGTTCTTTAAATCAATGAAGATATTAAGATAATTTGTATGTCCAAATAGTACCACTATAAATTCATAATGATCATACCTCATTAGATAAAATGTATTGTGTATATCATCCTTTATGTATCTATATTGATGATATCAATAACAAATATCAATTTTTATAAAATATTATTCTCATAATAATCAATCAACTAAATAATTTATATGGGGTATATGATAATTTTTCTTAATAATGATATTTTTAGGTTCATGATAATCAATTTAACGACACATAAACCCAATTTTATTCATAAAAAATTATTATGTGCACCACATGTTGATGAAAAATGATGTATGAATAATTTTTCAATACTCTCATGGTGTTTATTCTTAAATTCCTATAAATAAAAATGGGAAATTATATTTGAATAATTTTATGTAAGGGATACATCCCAAACTGGGTTCTACATAACTACGCCCCAAGCCACTAGGTCACATGGCCTCAAGCCTGCCTCTTCGTTAAAAAGATGCTTCCAACTAGTAGTAAGGGTCCATTGTGTTATAGTGGGGAGGATATACCCTCATAATAAGATTCACACAATAGTTTAATAAAAAATTAAATAATTATTATGGAAGCATAATAATAAATGACAACACAAACATTACATGTAAAAATCCCAATGATAATACAAAAAATGAATTCGAATATCTATAGCTATAAAAAATGATATAATGTCATGTATCTAAAGAATAATTTAATAGGAAGAAAATGAAACAGATAAATAACAACAATATAATAAATGTAATAAAAATACCAAAAGTCTATTTAAAGACATCATCACGATCCATCAATCAGTCCTATGATTCCCCACTCCCATGATATAACCAATCATGTTTCAATAACAAGACACTTTCCCATGTCCCTGCCTACAACATCATAATCTTCTTGGGTATAATTAAAGGACCAGATAGGTTGTGAGATATACTCAGTAGGTCACCACTTATGGAGTTTATAATAAATTGAGTCTATGTAAACATGTGTAGTTTTGTGCATGTATACCCGATAAGCAATAATGTAAAACAGATTTAACTAATCTATGGTATAATCTATAATTAGAACTTCTAAATAGATGAAAAAAATATATAATTTATCAAAAAGTAGTAAGAATGATGGAAGACCCACATGTGATAAAACTAATATGCATACATTGTCTATGTACCACTGTATATATTTTGGGTGACCAATATGAGGATATTTAAATTAATACGAGATTCATATGCATATGACGTCATTCCTAAAAATTGGTTAAATATTGTAAATAATATTACAATGGAATTACAGGCTCCATAACTCGATCCCCAATATGGTTCCATACCATGGTGTCCGACATACTATACCAATATAATAATTCAATGACATACCAATGTAAAGAAGTTCTATACCTTAATAATCATGAGTCGGCTTCATACCTCCAATCCTCTGGTGTCATACCTTTAATAATAATTTTTTACATAGTGTCAGTATATATGAATCTTACCTTTAATAATTATATTTTCCATACTATTTTTAACACTATGGTTCAATATTGAGGCATCTAATATAAATGATTAATAATTATAAGGCAACGGATATGTTACTGTCCATTCCGAATCACATTTACCATTTCACTAACCAATTAATAATTTTAATAGAATTTAGTTACATGGTAAAGGATGCATCATACTCTCTAATTTATCATTTAATTTATAGAGGATCCCATTATAAGGGAGGAGAGAACAGACGCCCAGAGGGGGTAGGGGTTTACGTTTAGAAGACAATGGAATAAACCAAATGTGTGGATCGAGTAGTGGTTGAAAACGTCCAACCAATATTAGGCTCTACAAGGGTGACCAAAATTAGATGAAATATTATTTTTAAGGATTGTATTTCAATTTTGGAGAAATAGTCGGAAGGTCTGGCATGTGTCCGTCCGATTATATTAAAATATAAAATAAACATCAATGAAAAGGTATAGACCTTATTCCGTAATCCCATTGTATAAAACTCATCTAATATTGTATTTGGTTCATTATAGATCATAATAAATCAGATAAAAATAAAAAAATCCATTAAAATCAGGGATAATAACTCACATCAAAATAAATCCAAAATCGAAGAGATAAAATTTGGTTGGATGGTTGTAGAGACCACACCCCAGATAACCCATAGTCGATGTATGCTTCTAAATTCAATGGAATGAATGAAACAAATCAAGACCCATAGGATATATTATTTTAGTAGTCATGGTAAACTAAATACATAAATTAGTATTGTATTACAAAGGAATAAATTAATTAAAACATATTTTTTTCATTCTCAATAAATAAATTCGAGGATAACTATAATGCATCTAGTAAATACCTGCTTAATTTTCACACTAACATTCTTGGATTCTTGGGAAGGAAACATAAAAAGGGTGAGATCAAATTCTCAGTAAGATAAAAAGTATATTAGAAGAAATAATTAATAAATTATAATAGTTAATATGGAAAGGTAAATAATAGAACACACATGCAATGTAATCAATAAACTAAATGTAAGAATGTATGAAATATAGACGTGTAATTACTAAACACACATTCGATGTAAATAAAAAAGATAAAGAAATATAAATATATAATGTTAATAAAATAAAACACATTACATATATATTAATTAAATAGAAATGTATCCATAGATATGAAAACACAAAATATCATGGATAAATAATAATTAAATTCTCAATATTCTCAATTCTTATTTTTGGGATGTCATGTTTCCCAGGCTCATGATACATTTACCATCAAAGGCTATTTAACCATTCCATTTTGAGAAATTACTTCATCCCATGAGACTACTGATGCATCGAGGGGATTTTATTCACCGGTCCCAACCCATCTATTGCATATCCAAATCATTCCGTATATATCAACAAAATATTGTGCCTTATAAAATATCTGTATTGAATAAAGTATAATTATTTATCAATATTTCCCCAAATAATCAAATTAATGTCAAAGTAGACACCATATTAGAAATTTTATATAGTTTATTCAATATTAATATCCATGATAAATGAAGTGGATAATTTTGTGAAATTCAATTTTCGTTGATCATAAGAAATTTAATACATCAAGGTTACTAACAAATAAATAGTGGAATTGAATTAGAATAATATCTGTAGATAAATCAATAGTAAACAATCTAGAGGAATAATAAGGCTAGTATCAATACAACAAACCCATGTGAATTTAAATATATAGTTAATGTCATTAATGAAATAGAAGAATACGTTTCAAAATATTAATAAGGATAATATACATTTCTTCTGAAAAAAATTTGAAATTTTTTTATTTTAAAAATAAATATTTTAATTTTGAGAAGGATACATGAAATAAATAATATCAGATGAATCTTTACATGTCTTATGAGGTAAAAATAATATTCATTTTGTACAAAAAAGGTTAAAAAATGAATTGTTAGGAATGTGACAAGAATATTTTTTTTTTGAAACACTCTTAAAACCCAAAATGGTGAAAAATGACTCTACCAAATCATTTTAACAAACTTTTTGAAAACCAATTTAATAATACATTGTTTTTTTGAATAAAACAGGTTCTATTACGAAATTTATATATGAAGTCAGGTTTTCTGAAAAACATTTTATAAACACATATTTGAACCAAATAGTGAAAAATGGTTTTAAAACAAGAAAATAGTTATTAACAAACATATTATAGAGCAGTTAATTTTCAAATAAATTACATAATTTCCTATAATGGAAATTCTGTTGAAATATCACTATGATTGGTCTTGAGGAAAATAACCTTTAAAAATTCAATGTTACTCCATACCGCTTTGAAATATTTTTAAATCATAAACCAAATTAAAGATAATATTAAATGAAAGTATTATATAACATGATGTTATGGGATTCATGCTATTATATTTCAATGTGTTATTATGTACTCCATATATATGAAATTAGGTTCACAACAATTAATTATGCCTCATGAAATGAAAATGAGACAAGAATCCCTTACTTTGGGTTTATTTTTTGGTGAACAATATTTAAATTCCTATATTATAACGTGATGCCAATTTTATAATTTATTAATATTATTTTTCATGTTTATAATTAATTTTACTTCACCTATAACCATGTTTTTTACAATATATAGTCAATTAGGTTTATGTCGGGTTATTTTGAGAAAATTTGTTGTATGTGTCAAAACTACTATTGTTGGTCAACTATAGACATATGGTTCATTATATAATATCACCAAAATAATAACCATGACATAATTATCATATTATTACATAAAATATACATTTTAAATCAATCATTAATTATTGTTATCAAAAAATGAACCAATGTTATAATCATAGAGATGGTAGGTCGTACATATTCTTGAGTAACATTCCCATTTTTAAATGAACGTATTGGAAAGAAGAGAAATAATTAAAATAAATCTAGAACAATCTTGAAAAAATAAATACAAAATATATATATATTTATGCTGTAAAATTAATAACATCATGTCTAGGATGCGGTAGTCCCCACGTCCATAAACGACGTTATCTCTTTTTAAGTATTGAAAAGGAAATAATGAAAATGATATATATATATATATTATCTAGAAATATAATTATGAAATCAATATAATATATATATTTTGTATGTCTCATTTAATTAAAACCATCCTTTGTACGTTCCATGTTTAGTGTGAACGAATCACAATGCTTTGAAGGGGCGATAGTCCACACTTCCTCAAACAATTTTATCATATTAACATAAAATGAAAAGTTTTTAAGGTAGGTTTAATAAAACAATTACAGAAGTATTAAGACAAAATAAATATCATATATAATATATTTAAATAATTTTTCCACTATATTGGACACTAAGAGATGTTTTGTGGAAAAATTAAACAATAATCTTTTGTGAGGTAGTAGTAAACTATACACAAAAACATTATGATTGTCAACGATTATATGGTCGAGTGTATATGTGTAGGTGGAAAATAATCATAAAAACATCCTAATATTTTATTTATACTGATTATATAACATAATTATAAGATAATCAAATTTTAGGTGCAGGATAGTGGAATTGAAAAGAAGTTCATTTTACAAATGTTATTACCTAAAAAAAGAAATAAGAAACCACCAATACACTTGAATGGAAGGTTTATAGGAGAAATATTTCCATAATATTAATGTTATATAAGTGTATAAATCATGTGGGCTACCAAATTTAGGGTTTTATTTCATTTTAACATTAATTACACTTTAATCACTTTAATCATTTTAAATCAATTTCACTAATAATTTTTGTCAAAAATTATAATGATCTCATTAGAAACAAATATATTCCTGATTACAATGGTATATATTGGATATTTAAAATTTAAATCAAATAAGATGAAAAATTAATATTAATTCTAATCTCACAGACATACAGATTAACGGTTTTTAAAAGAAACAGTTCCCTAAAGATTTTTTTTGTTTTTATATTTAATAAAAATGTTATACTTAATAAAATTAACTAAATTATGTTAATATATGTATAATGAAACCAATGTGACTTAAAAAATTAATATAATTTATCATTAATAATTATTTAAACAAAAGGAATATTTATTAACTAAAACAGATTATTTTTCACTATTCATTAAATAATGATGTTTCTTAGAAAAAAACAAAAAATTAATTCAAATATATTTTTGACATTCTTAATTCAAAAAAGATCCTTTTTTTATCAAATTAAAATCATTAAATTTAGATAATTACTATTTAATATAGGTTCACCATTAAAAGGCAGAAAAAATGCCTTAACTGGTTTTTATGTGAAATATTGGGGTTTCTCTCATCTTATGCTAATGAATATATTGGAAGAATATAAAATCCAATTGATTGAATATGTAACATATTTATTACATTAATATCACTGATTAATTTTAATTAATTTAATCTTATAGGTTAAACAACATTGTCAATATAAAAATATTTTACTATAAAACCCCATTTCATATACAATTAGGCCTTATATTCATTTATAATTTATTTTTAATCAATTATTTATTTTTACAAATATTATATTTTCATATGATAGTTAATACGATTCATAAAATCTAGTTCATGTCATATTATATTAAAATATAATTTTTTAATAACAGATTGTTTCTCTGTAAGACTCATTATTGCATATATCGTAAGCCATCTAAGAAGGCCTCTTTTGTGTGTAATGAATGATATATGAGAGATTTGTTGTTTTGTATGATGTATGATAACCCATTATTGTCTAAATTTCCGGATAACATGGTGTTTCATGGGTTAAAATATATATAATATATTTTTAATAGTGAATATATTATAAAGCATATGGATATTATATTATGTTACGTGCTTTCTATTGCATGTCCTAAAATTTTTCGAATATTATGATCTTACTTTAGTTTTTATGGGCATATCATTCTCTACAACTTATTTAATTTTCATCCTTTAAATTTAAAATCAATCATAGTGATAGAATGTTTGATACATCCTTTGATTGAAATCCCACATCATGAGATGGGATCATAAGTCATCCTCTATATAATATAGAATTGAAAGTACAATGGTCACAAGTAATATGATGTAACTATGTCTATAATTAAAAGAAAATTTATTGGAATGTGGAGATACATAACTGGAGGAAAAGAGTAAATATATATAGGGAGTGATTTTGTTCATCAATCCCAAACATGTGAATGATCATTGTAATGTTTATTTCCTCAAATTCATAAATATTTGATTATTTACAAGGCCGTTGATTCAAAAAAAATATGTAGTAGGAAATATTTTATTTCTAGTTGATTTTAATAATGCTGGTTATTTTTTACTAACTCTAAATATTAAAAAATATTCTTACATGATAGGATTCAATATGTTATGAACAATATTATCTTTTGGATGTACTTAGATGAAATTCCAATTCAACCCTTTACTCCCAATTTTTTTTACAAATAATTATTATTTTTAATTCCTAAAGAAATAAAATAAATAATAAATGGATCGTATGGTCTATAAAAGATTGAAAAGTATTACTGTTTACCTTTAAATATCTCAAAAAATAAATATGCCTAATAAATTAATTTCAAATACTCAAAAGTGATTGTACTGGTTCATTATTTATAATTATTTATTAAATTGACTAACTAAAACCATGATAATTAACAAGGACATTGCATATGTCAGTGGTTTCTGTGAAATATTTATCATCCTTCGATCATGGGTTAATGACCCGCAACCTTACATGATTGTATTGGATGTCACCTGGCTTATAGGATGTCCTTTTCTAAAGCAATATTAATATAATTTCCAAAATATATAAGATAGAAATCCTTGAAATTAGGTTAACATCTAAATAGTATTTTAACTAATGTTTTCAAGGAAACCTCAAAACGTAAATACTTCATCCATTTATTTCCACATATATCCTTATATGGCCTAGATTTTATCCTATATGAGAGTGTATTGACATGTGTAATTGTATGGTAATAAACATTTACAACAAATAACAATAAAGGATTTATGAGGATGTGTTTCATTTCCATCCATCATTCTATTCATTTTTCTGGGAAAATCTTTTTCCTTATATCCTAGTTTCACACAAATAACTAATTTTCTTATTCCATTGATACACTTTCCTAGGTTTCTACTTCCACACTTTTCACATGTAAAATTTATGTTTTCATTTCTACATGATCCTTTCCAGTCGAGCGCTTATCATCCTCCATCATTCTCTTCGTTAGTGCACACATGATTTTGTAATGGTATATATTGTTACTACTATTTTGTAAAAACTGATTTCTCATAATCATGATATCATTATCTCCTATTAACATATCATTTAATTTCTTATATTCACCACCATGTACTTAAAATTCGATGTAACATTAATAATTTAAGTTCTATCCATTGACTAAAACCGAAAGGAATAGAGTGATCAAAAATAGTCAGAGTCGGAAAATGTTATTATAAACTATATGAAATCAAAATCACGACACCATATTTTTGAATTGAAAACAACATAGGTTTAACCATGATTATCAATTTTCAAAATAAATTAAATCTTTTTATAATGGTTTCTAACGAAAACATGGATTATCCTAATAATTTCCACCAGGAGTGTCAAAACAGGTACATAGTAAGGGATTTTGTCATGTACCAATTTACCCCGAGTAAATCTCAGAAGACCTTGTTGGAGTTATTACTCTTAGGAATATCTATTCTAGAACCATTTCCATTTCAGGTATCAAGACATGGAAGTATCTATAGGAAGACCAAACAAATATAAACTCTAACAAATTTATAGGGTTTTCATATATACCAACTCAAGTTTTCCCTTAGGGATTTGATCTCAAATCTTGGATTTTCTTAATCTTGTTCAGAAGGTTTATACTAAACCTCCTTTGTTACCAACTATAGTGAACCAACCATAAATAGGCCATAGTTGATGTGTACTAAAAAATATATTTTAATGATCAGAAGGCCTAAATCCTTAAAAGACAGATCAATTTAGTAGTTTTATAAACATGATACAAAAATGAGTATGGTATTAAAAATGAATTCATTTATTACAACTATTTTTTTAATTAAAAAAAATAAATAGGAGGATAACATTAATCCATCTAGTAAATTCCTACAAATATTTCATAGTAAAATTCATGGATTCTAGGGGAATGAAACTTAATAAGGGTGAGCTAAAATGAACTGCAAGGGAAAAAATATAGTGGAAGCAATAATGAATCAAAGATAATTGTCAATATGGAAAGGTAAATAACAGAAACCACATGACATATAAACAATAAACTAAATGTAAGAATGTAAGAAGTATTGAAAGGTAATAATTGAAGAAACATTCCATGTAAATAACTAGATAAGGCAAAATAAATTTGGAAAGGAATGAAATTGAAACACCATCATGATAAGTGAAAGTAAAATGTATCCACAGATATGTCAACATAAAATCTCATGGATAAATAATAATAAAAATTCAATAAAGGAAATGATTATTTGTCGGAGGTCTTGTTTCCAAGGAAAATGATACATTTACTGTAAATAGAAATTTTATCTATTCCAATCTGTGCAAATAATTTATCCCACTAAACTATTGATACATAAAAGGTATTTCATTCACGTGTCCCAAACCTATGTATTGCATGTCCAAATCATTTCTCATATATCAACTAAATAATGGGGCTTATAAAATATCCATATTGAATAAAGTATATAGATTTATCAACATTTCACCAAATGGCCATGTTAATGTAAAATTATACACTGTAAGTAAAATCGTATATGTTTTATGCCAGAGTAATATCCCTGAAAAAATTAATCGGATAAAATATGGGAAATTAAAAGTTAAATGATCATAAGAAATTGAATACATCAAGGTAACTAACAGATAAATATTAGAAGTGAAAGTGAATTCCATCCTTATTAAAATAAATAATAAATCATCCATAAGAAATATAAGTAAGGTTTCTATACAAAAAACTAAAATAGAGTAAACTAGAGGGTCATTGTCTTTGAAGATATAAAAGATTATCATTTAAAAATATAATTGATTAAAATAACCATTTCTTCAAAAATCCAATTGAAAATATTTTTCTTTTAAACATAAGAATTTTATACATGAAATGGAGGATTTAATTAAATAACAATAGATGAATCCTTATGATTCATACACAGTAAAAATAATATTACTTTTGTACAGAAAAAGGATAGAAAATTCCTAATTTAGAAATCGGCAAGAAATTACATTGAAACATTGGTAAAAGAAAAATGGGTAAAAAATTCAATACCAAATCATTTAAAATACCACATTTAAAACCATTTTTAAAAAACATGTTTTTTGAATAAAACATGTTCTCTGACAAAATATAGATATATTGTTGTGTTTTATGAAAAATAGTTTATAAAAACATCTTAGTACCTAAGAGTGAAAAAATGGTACACCACCTAGAAATCATGAGGAATAACCATATAACTGTTAAAGGGATTATTTAAAAATCGTTATATAATTTCCTCAAATGGAAATTCCATTGCATCATCACTAGGATTGGAATTGAGGGAAATAATATTTATTCATTAAATAGGGTCCCATACCACATTGATGAATTTTTAAATCATAAACCTCATGAAAGTGTAATATGAAAAGATTAACATAAATACCATTATAATAAAGGGTTATTTCTATTATATGTCAATGTGGTCATATGTACACCTTATATAATAAATTATGTGCACAACAATTATGTATTACTCATGAAAAGAAAATGAGACAAAACCCCCTTACCTTGTGTTTCTTCTAGATGAATGTCCTTTAACTGGCTCTATTGTAATTTGTTTTTTGTTTTATACATTCTTCCGAAACATTATTTGTTATTAATTAGTTTTTCAAAAATAATAACTATTTTGTGTAGACTACAAAATCATTTAAGTTTTAGTTGGGTGTTTTTGACCAAATTCAGTTTTTGTTCCCAAACAACTATTATTGGTCAACTATGGTCATAGGGATTATTATATAACATCTACAAGATAATTGTAACATCCCATGTAAAGAAAGAATATGAAATTTTCATATTTATTAATATTTGTAAATTAATTATTAATTTTACTTTAATGGGGCCACTACGTTCTATGATGTACCCGATACACAACAACGAGTTTCTTTGAAATCTTACGTTGTACACATCATTGGGTCATACTAAAAAATAATAAAATAATATTATTATTTTAAATGGTAGTTAATGTCTAGATATTTTAATGTTGGGGATGAACATAACTAACTACAATATGACTATACATGTTTGTTAAATGTTTTTACATTTATCCAACAAAAGTTAGTCTTAAAATGTGAATAAATCTAATTTTAAGCATAATTTCCTATAAAAGGTTGATTGACTGCCTTTTAATGGAGAAAAATATTTAAATCACGTTTTGGTCAATTTTATATGTTTTATATTACAATATAAAATTATTCAATATAATCGGTATATCAAAATTCACTTTGGGTAAAATTTTGGTTTTTACTGACAAAATTCATTTTTTGATGAATAGTGAAATATACAGTATTTTAATACAAATCTGATTTTTATTATAATTTATTTATATTGGTAGATTATATTTTTAATTGATTTTAATGTGTAATTAGATTATATTTTTACCATTTAATCTAATGGTGGTCATTGTAATTAATTTTACTTTGAAATTGGACATAAACAAGGGTAAATATTTTGAAAGATATTATTTTTAAAAACAGGCTATTTGTTTTGTCAACGAGAATTAATTTTAAATTAATGAATGAAATTTTTATGTTTTGAATATTTTAAAATATAAAAAATTATTTATATCGAAATATCAAATAAATCTTAAGCTGTTTTTTTATTTTTCTTAAAAACATCAATTTTTGACGAATAGTGAAACCAAAAAGTAGTAGTTAAAAAAAAGGCTTTTCATTTAAATTAAATTTTACTGGTTCTAGGAATTGAAATTAGAAAATATTATTTACGTTTTTGTTATTATTAAGTAAAATTTAGTTCCATAAAATGAAAATATTGTTTGGAGAATAGTCACTTTTGACTTTTATTTACCGCGGTTAAAGGTAAAAAAGAGTAATTCTGGGTAAAAAGAATATTATAATAATATTAAACTACATTAAAACATTTCATATACATATTTTATGAGTCATGGAATACCATGGTAATCAATGGGTCTATTTGGGGACCCCATGGAGCCACTTGGGAGTGATAATGACACTTTAGATTAATTAATTTAAAGTAAAGTCGAAAATTACCAAAACGAATATCATTTAGTAACTTTTTTTACATAAGGTTATATAAGATTTATTTTAGACTATAAATAATAATTAGAAATAGAAAAATATTTCCTACATCATGGTAGTTTTTTTATAATTTTTAGACATCTAATAATTTAAATTATTTATGACACAATAATGATGCAGTGTATACCTCATTAATAAATCATTTAAATTAATGATATTATAAATATTATAATAACATCCAAAACCTGTATAAATCACATTGAATGAATTTATTTCAATAATTATTCATCTTTTACTTTACCATAATTAGTTTATACTTTTAGAAACAGAAAATAATTATATAATAAAAGAATATTTTCACACTTTCCAAAAGAATCATTTCCCCCCAATATTAAGAGCTCTATCCTTTAACTCATTCCTCACACCTCTCAAGCCCCTTGGCTCAACCAGCCCATGCCCAAATAATCTCTATGGATCCCTATGTTCCCCCTAGAATCCATACCTTAGGAATAAGGAATTTCAATAATTCTTTTTGGTTTAAACGAAAGGGAGTTAACTGAATTAAAGGTAACAATGTCTATTAAATTATTTTATATTATTTTGTTTTATATTACTTTTACAACCCCCTAAAATTTTTGTATTCCATTATTTTATAATAGCACTAGTATCCAAAATATACTAGGTTATTTTTAGGATATGTATTGTAACTACACTTACAAACACCTTCATCTATTGGGTAAAGAATATATTATTTTTATGGACGGCGAACTACTACCTCAAGAAAAGATGATTGTTCAAATATCATAAACCGCCTCCTGTGCCGGACATTTATATGGAACTAAATTTATATATGGTATATATTATACTTATATCTTTTCTATTCTTCTTTATTTTTCATTTATAGAATACCATTACAGTTTCCATATTGGGTAAATATGATAATCTCATTTGTGGAAGTGCAGACTACCACCCCTCAAAGTGTTTTGAATCGTTCATGCTTTATGTTGAATGTTTAAATGGTGTAGTTAATGATTTAATATATGATTTTAAAGTAGAATTATAATACACTTATGTATCATTATGTTTCCATTCCAGTACAATACGATGTAGAAATGGAAGTAGCATTCATGCGTACGTACGGTTTACAGTCTCCATGAACGGTGCATTTCATTTTTTATCTCCAAATATTATGTACAATTATAAATACAAGTATATAATGGATATATATGATATATATGAAATTTAAATCATTAATATATTTCTGGATATAATGAAATTTTGACCACATTAATATCATGTAATTATAAGAAGTCCAATTTTGACATAAATACCAAATATCGACAAAACGACCTTATTAACATAAATGATTAAAAATTGATTATAACATTTTTATAAGTGATATAAAATTTAAAATAACCATGAAAAATGTTTTTAATCAAGTATAAATTAACTTCAGTTTTTTATTCAGGATGAATATGGAACAAACAAGTCTTGTCGGACATGAGGTTAGGGGTTTCTTCTCCCACTTATAATTCCATGAGATTTCCATTATTCGCCACATATTTATTGAATGTGCTATATTGTGAACATAAATTTGATATATATTATCATGATTATTTGTATTTTCATGGAATTATGTGATTCAATTGGTGGTTATTATCTCGTGTTCATACAAATCAATTGATTACAACTTGGTAATGGATTTCTTATCTCACATTTATTCATGTGATATTCATGCAATATTCATACTATTTCATTTGTGTGGTGTACGTACTGCCCATTTTTTGTACTCATTGTGTAATATGCTTTCATTTATGTGTATTTAAATCTTCATTGAATGATCCTTCTTTCATGTGGTTTATGTTTCATATATTACCAAATCGGTAAGGGAACATTTTAACCCAAATATCATTCCTTGAGTCAATATTCTAATTCCGAATTATGTCATGCTATGATTATGTGTGGAATCACGGTTTGTTTATTTATGTTGTAATATCCACTCCCATTTGTGTGTATATACATTTGATGCACATAATCAATCCATTGATAAATTCTCAAGTCATCGATATCAACTTGATAAGAGAAATTTCAATTCAATTTCCATTCATTGAGTTCAACATCGAAGTCATTAGTTTTGTCTTAAAAAGAACATGATTCAAAGACCTCTGATCAATTTACACCAAATACCCAATCATATTGAGTGTATTAATATTTTTCACACATAATAATGTAATTGATTTATACTAAATCTATGGATACCATTTTTATAAGGGATTTAATCTCAAATTACATTTAATTGAGGCATCATTGTTGTTATGCACCAATTCACTTTTATATGGGGTATATATTGTCCTTTGAATTATTATATAATCAACCCGTTTATTTTTATGATATTATAATGTTTTGATTGAATTTTATTCCACAATTTTATTAATTCAAGAATATATCTTTTGGTTAATAACTTTTTAACTAAAATAATGTTTTAAAGATGTATTCTTATAAATATTTCTCATTAATGTCAATGTTTTGAAAATGTTTTTTATTATTTATTTAAATAGAAATTATTTTTTTTAAATATAAATTTATTTAAATGCTTAAAATTGGTATGGTACACTTTGATTAAATAATCTCTTTATTAAATGTTTTAGATGTCTTTGAAAATGGTTTGATTAAGCATTGATTATGTCCATATATAGGAATTATATATTGGGTTTTCAAGGGGGAAATGTTATTAGTGAAATTTTTATATTTTCAATATTTTATGTGTTATGATTTTATAATTTTACGTGGACATTAGATGGGTGGTTACATGATAAACAAAATGACGAGTGGTGCCGTGATAAACCAGGACATGTGGTTATGTTATAATCTCTAATGCATTGGGTATGGAGGGTGGTAGTATGACTGTTACATTTAGTGATATATGTGGAAGTCGACTATATGGTTATTCCATTTAAGTATGTTTAGGTCCCAAGTTACCTTTATAACTTATGTGTTCTTTATATGGGTATTATGGAAATATTTTGGTTACAAAATGGTAAGCAATGATATTTTATTCAGTGAAGAGTATCTACAACTTAATAAAGGTGAAAAGTATTACATATGATAAAGTAATCATGGTATACTTGTTGTTTTGAGAAAACATACAGTTTTATTTCATTGTGTATCCCTTACATAGATTTTTTCTCATCCCATGTTTTTGAAATGTTTTTCACTAGACCTGAAGTTGTATTGAGACAAAGATGTGATAAAGGAAAATTCATGATGTCTAAAACATGGAACTATACATGTTTCTTTTTAAGAGTTTATATTTTATGTAAAATAGATACTGGGTAGTAATGTCTTCATGTAATATTCAAGTTTTTATGTAATAGTTATGGCCTAATTCTATAAAACTCTAAACCAGAAAATTTCTTCAATGTGAATACTTGACATATTTCAAGATTATGTAATGTTTAAAGTCGGGTCCTTATTGTTAGTATCAGAGGTAGTTTTATATTGCATTAAATGTTATGGTGTTATTTAATCATAAGTTTCATTACCATAATGGTTAGAATATTAAAAAGAGTCATAGTTTTTTAGATAAATAGAACGAGTTTAATATAACAAGAAAAATAATGTTTTAGTGTTTACTATCCTCATAAGATTGTATATGATTATTTTACTGTTATAATCAAAAAGAACTTTTTGGTTTTAGTCAATAGATGGATCTAGCTAGAATCATAGTAAAAATGTATGTGAAGGAAACTATGGTAGTTTTTTGAATGATCAATTTATTGAAACAAGAGCTGTAATGAGAACACTTGTGGATATTCTCAACCAAATATCCAGAGTCACGATTAACCAATAGAACCTTGGTTATTTTATAAGGTATTGTATATGCGAGAAACAAATCCCCACAGAAGTTCAAGTAATAATCATTAAGGTAAGTATATTCAAAATCCTATGTGTCAGGAATGTGGAAATAAACACATATGAAATTGTTTCAAAGGTATGAGAAGATACTATAGATGTGGATGTGAAGGTCATAAAGCAAGAACCTGCCATGGAAAAATAAAGCATCCAGTTGACTCTAGGAAAGGGAATGAAGTTTATTTTGAGGGATCAACTGAATGTTTTAAATGTGGTTTGAATGGTCATTACACAAACAGATGTCTACGAAGATGTTTCAGGAACGGGATCACCATGATCGTACAATTTTTTTTGCCAATAGCTAATTCCATTCTGATTACGGATGAATAAATAGAAAATGACCAATGAAAGTTTTGGATTATTTCTTAAAGTATATTTTGATATAATTTAATCATAGGATATGGTTCATGATTGTTGTTTGTGGGAATGAAGCATTTCAGAATATGTTGGAAATAAATGGTTAATGGATCATAATGAATGCTTAATGAGTTAGAATTTAACATTTATGGTGTTCCAGAGCATATGTAGATTTTAGGATGCTGGAATGCTTAAAAGTATTAAGGCTCCTTTGATGATGGGATTACATTAGAAGACTTTTTATAGTATGTTTAACCCTGATGTTTGATAAATAAAAATTTTATTCAAGGAATAATAATATTTTCTTTTTATGGATATAGTTATAAAGAACCATTTGGTTTTATATGATCCTTGAATTTGATGAAATTACAGGTTAATAAATTTTGTGATGAAAATTGTAAGTTATTAGATAACCATTGTGATTAAAATATGTTATGATAATTTTTGATGAATTTATCACTTTTTGGGAATGTTATAAGATTATATTGTTTATTAAAAAGGACACCACATAGACTACGTGATAAACCATCGCATCGAACAATGAAATGGGAATCGAACCCACAACCAAAGTGAGACTATGATATATCTCCTACCACTGGACTACGTAACGACCCTGGTTAGTATGAGTAATTATTTTTAATTAGATGATTTTGTGAATAAATAATAACTTTATTTTGGGTTATCTATGAATATGACTAACCTATCATGGAGAATATGTGATTTGGTTAATTATATTTCAAAATGAGACTTTAGGAGTAACTCATATTATTTGGAAATAAATGATAAGATTTATCTTGGATGACTATGTGATTAAATCTTTATGAGATTTAGGTTTCAGTCATTTTTTGGATAACTTTGAAGAATTTTATGGATAGTTGTTTATTGAATGGACTTTCTTAAACATTGGGAATTGTTTGACAAATTTTGGAGATTAAGAGTTGATTTTCTTTTTGTAAAAGATTATACTTTTCGGGGATTATAATATCTTTTACTAACCAATGTTGGTTTTTGTTTATTTCTATAGATAGATGAAATATATAGTTCATCTTTTTATATTATGTGATACTCTAGAAGATTATTCTAGAACTTCAGGTGTGACCAAGTCATCTTGAATACTTACCGTTTTTAGAAAAGATGAGTTTGTGGTGTGATTTTATTAAAGGATGACACTCTACATGACACGTATTCTTTACAAACATAGTCTAGTTATTAAAAATATTCATCAAATCTATGAAAATGACCTTGAAGTAAAATATTTATATGCACTATTTTATCATCATACTTTTACCTGACCACAAATATATGGTATTGTAGTGGTTAACATTCTTTGATCTAGTTATCGATCAATATATATTAATCTATGAGAGTCATATTCTCTTCCATATCAATTTTTCACAGATTCCTTATATCTATTGT
The DNA here is from genome assembly GCA_963277665.1 of Viscum album. NCBI lineage: Eukaryota > Viridiplantae > Streptophyta > Magnoliopsida > Santalales > Viscaceae > Viscum > Viscum album. The sequence continues at coordinate 728,686,506 of OY728143.1, read as the reverse complement.
CTCTAGTGACCTTTTTAAATATCTTTATTTCTTTTAAAGTGATTATTTTATTTACACTTTTTCTGATATGGGACATTCAATGATGTTTTAAATGCCAATTTTAAAATTGCGAGGACACAATTACCAAAAGGGGGGGAGTATGTAACATCCTAGGTAAATATAGAATATAAAATTTTCATATTGATTAATATTTGTAAATTAATTAATAATTTTACTTTAAACAGGATTCTATGTTCGATGTTGTACCCGATCCATAACAAGGGTTTCTTTGAAATATTATGTTGCACACAACATTGGGTCATACTGAAAAATAATAATATAATATTATTATTTTAAATGGTAGTTAACGCCTAACCGTTGTATTTGTGGGAATGAACAGAACTAACTAAAATATCATTATATATAATTGTTAAATGTTTTTACATTAATCCAATAAAATTTAGAGCCTTAAAATGTGAATAAATATAAATTTAAGTATAATTTAAATTAAAATGTTGATTTGCTGCCTTTTGATGTTGAACCCTCTTTAAATCATGTTTTGGTCACTTTAATATATTCTATTTCACAAAATAATATTCTTCTTTAGAATTGGGACATCAATATTCACTTTGGGTAAAATTTTGGTAATTTTTTATAAAATTAATTTATTGATGAAATATGAAAAATACTATATTTTAATTCAAATATACTTTTTAATATAATTAATCTATATGTATTTATTATCTTCTTAATTGTGTATAAAGAGTAATTATATTATATTTTTACCATTTAATCCAATAGTGGTCATTGTAATTAATTTCTCTTTGAAATTGGCCATAAAGAAATGTCAATCTTTACATAGATATTGTTTCTTAAAAACATGATATTTGTATTATTACCAGGAATTAATTTAAAATTAATTAATTCATCATCTATGTTTTGATGAATAGTGTAACCATTAAACTGTAGTGAAATAACCTAATTTTTCATTTAAATGAAATTTTACCACTTATGTGGATTTAATTTTTAAAATCTGACTTACATGGTTGTTATTAGTATATAAAATGGGGCTCAATAAGATTAAAATAATTTTTTGTTGAATAGTAAATTAATTATTACATAGGGTTTTATAAGTTATAATTTCAATTATAAATATTTATTGAAAATCCAAAAAAACCATAAATCAGGGATGTTTTTTTTATTGTTTTTAGTCATCATATAAATTAAATTATTTATTACACAATAATGTTACAATGTTTACCTCATTAATAAATCATTTTATTAAAAATGATTATAAATACAAAAATAACATCCAAAACATGTCCAATTCTTATTGGATGAATTTATTTCTACCTTGAGTCTTATTATCTTCGACCTTAATTAGTTTTGGATCTTTATAAACCGAAATTCATTATATAATAAAATATTATTTTCAAACTTTCCTAAAGAACCCCTCCCCCCCTATAAAAATCCATCACCTCTAATCCATTCCTTACACCTCTCAAGCACCTTGGATCATCTATCCCCAGCCCAAATAATATCTCAAGATCCCTCTATTACACCTAGATGCCTTACCGTAGGCATAATACACTTCAAAAAGTCCATTTGTTTCAAATCAAATGGTGTTACCCGAATTAAAGGTAACAATATCTCTTAAAATCATTAGTCTCATTTTGTTTTTTACTTATACTACCCCATATAATCTTTTTAATCCTTTATTTTATAACAAAAATAGTATCCTCAATATACTATGTTGTTTTCATGAGATGGATTCAAACTAAACTTACACACACCTCCATCTAATGGGTAAACAACATATTGTTTCTGTGGACGACGAACTACTGCCTCACGAAACGATGATTGTTCAAAATCTCCAACCGCCTCTCATAGTGGCCATTATGATGGAACTGTATTTATATATGATATATGATATATATTATATTTTTCTATTTATCTATATTCTTCATTAATATAATACTTTTATGGTTTCCATAGAGGGTAAATAAAATAATCTCATTTGAGGAAGTACAAACAAATTCCCCCTCAATGTGATATGACTCATCAAGCCTTATCTGGAATATATAAGGTGAAAATTTACCGAAATTATATATGATAATATACTGGAATTATAATATAATTATGTTTCATTATTTTCCATTCCAATACAATACTAAATAGAAATGGAAGTAGTGTTCATGCGTAAGTCCGACTTACCATCTTAATGAACGGTGCATTTCATTTCATATCTCCAAATGTTATGTATTACTATAATTTCATGTATATACTATATATATATATGATATATATGATATCTAATTTGGAATATTATTCTAGATATAATAATCTTTTGACCAGATGAATAGCTCGCAATTATAAGTAGTCCATTTTAGACTCAAATATGAAATATCAACCAAACGACCATTATTAACATAAATGATTAAATAATGTATATAACATAGTAAATATTAATATAAAAGGAATAATAAAAATTAAAAAGGTTCTTAATCAATTATTAATTAACTTATGTTTATTATTTAGGAAGAACAAGTAATAAACAAGTCTAGCTGGCCAGAAGGTAAGAGGTTTCTTATCTCACTTTTAATTCCGTTGGATTTCCATTGTTCGCCACTAATTTATTGAATTCGGTGCATTTTATACCGACATTTGATATATATTATAATTATTCTCTGTATATTCCTGAAATTCTATGATTCATTTGGAGTTTATTAACAGTTGGCCATACGACTTGATGGATTACAACGTGGTAAGGGATTTCTTATCTCACTTTTATTCCTCTGAGAATCATGCTATATTTGTCAGCAATTCCATTGTGTGGTGTATGTAATGACCATTATTTGTACACTTTGTGTAATATACATTTATTTATGGGTATTTTTATATTCATTTAATGATCCTTCATTCATGTGGTGTATATTTTCATAAGTTATTCAATCGGTAAGGAATATTTTTAAACCAAATTTCATTCTTTGCATTAATCTTCTAATTCATAATTATATCATGCAATGATAATGTGTGAAAACACAATTTTTTTTATTTATGTTGTAATTTACACTCTCTTTTTTCTGGAAATACTTTTAATGCACATAATCACACAATTGATAAATTCTCAAGTCATCGATATGAACTTGATTAGTGTAAATTTAACTCAATTTCCATTCATTGAGTTAAACATCCAAGTAATTGAATTTGTCTTAAAAAGATCATGTGTGAATGTCCTCTAATCAATTTACACTGAATACCCTATCATATTGAGTGTATTTATATTTGTCACACATAGTTATGTAATTTTAACAAGAAAGTGTAGCCAGAGGTAGAGCCCCTGGCCATTTATTAAAATAAAAGAAAAGACAGTAATAAGCAAAATAGTCCCAACAAAGTCACATCAAATCCTCAAAATCACACCCCTTACCGTCACCATGATAGACAGACTCTTCCTCCGTCACTATTTCCCACACTGAACTCTCATAATGCTTCAGCACTTTGTCATACTTCCTCCTCAGATTTAGCTTCTCCAGCTCAAGAAACTCATTAGGAGACTGCATACTTCTGACAGTAGATCTGGTCGGCATGGGATTCTGCAAGTGAGATAAGTCCTTCCTCATCCTCCCGCGAGGAGGGGTAATCACCTTGTCTTGGGCCACCGGCAGCACCTTGTTCCCCACTTGAGAAATCTCACTGTAAGACAACCATACCGTGCTCTCACAATTCTCCTTGTCACTGTCATCGAGGTCCCCCCACTTCCCATGGTACTGCACCTCTGGGTATCTCACAATCTAGTTCTGCTGAAGCTGATTGTTCGTGTAGTTATGTAATTTATTTATCTTTTATCTAAGGATACCATCTTTATAAAGGATTTTTTCTCAAATTACATTCCTTTGAGACATCATTGTTTTTATGCCCCAATTCACTTTTATATGGAATATATTCTATCCTTTGGAATATTATATCATGAATACCTTTATTCTCATGATATTTTACCATTTTGATTCAATTTTTTCCTCAATTATTTGTATTCAAGCATATCTCTTTTGGTTAAGAACTCTTTAACAAAAATATTGTTTTAATGATTTATTCTTCTAAATATTTCTCATTAATGTCGATGTTTTCAAAATGTTTTTTTAGAATTTATTTATATGGACATTAATGTTATATATTTTTAATTCCATTAAAAGCTTTAATTTTATATGTGACACTTTGATTCAACAGTATCTTTATTGAATGTATTTAATGGTTTTGAAATTGGTTTGATTAAGCCTTGATTAAGTCTATATCATGAAATGTTATGTTGTGATTGGAATGTGAAAATGTTATTACTGAAATTATTATATTTGGAATATTTTACATGTTATGATTTTATAATGGTACAAGGAATTTTGACAGGTGGTTACATGATAAACCAAATGACGGGTGGTGCCGTGATAAACCAAGATAGGTGGTTACATTATAACCTCCAATGCATTGGGTATGGGAGTCGGCTGTATGGATATTACATTTAGTGATATGGGTGGAAGTAGACCATATGGTTATTCCATTAATGTATGTTTATGTCCCAATCTACCTTTATATGTTATGTGTTCTTTATATGTGTTTTATGGTAATCTTTCAGTTACAAAAGTGTACACAATGATCTTTTATTCAGTGAAGAGTATTTACTAATTCATAAATGTGAAATGTATTTCTTATGATAAGTTATTCATGGTTTAATTTTTTTGAAAAACTAATTGTTTTACTTTTTTCTATCCATTATTGATCTTTTTTCTCATCCCATGTTTTTGAAAAAAATTTTACAGGACATGAAGTGGAATAGTGACAACGATGCAATCAAGGAAAATTAATGAAGTCTAAAACATGGAACTGGACATGTTGTTTTAAGAGTTTATGTTCTATGACAAATTCATAATGGGTAGTAGTGTATATTTGTAATATTCAAGTGGTTATGTAATAGTTATGGACTAATTATTTTAAACTCTAAACTAGAAAATATCCTTAATGTGAATTCTTGAAAAAATTCATGATTATGTAATGTTTAAGGCCAAGTTTTTATAATAATAACCATGTAATAATTATCATATTTATCTAAAAATTATTCTTTTAAAATCAATCATTAAATATGGTTATGAAAAATGAACCAATGTTACAATCGTGGAGATGGTAGGTCATTTGTACTCACAAGTAACATTTCCATTTTTTAATGATCATTTTCGAAAGAAAATTATTAACTCCTATCATTAAAGAATGAAAATTAAAAAATAAATAACATATTTTTTAAGCAAATAAACTTATCTATTTAATTATATGGTGTAAAAAGAATCACATCATGTCGAGGAGGTATTAGTCCTCACGTTCACAAATGGCGTTATCTCCTTTTAATAATGTGAAAGCATAAAAAAGAAATTGATATATATATATATATATATATATATTATTTTCATAAATTTAATTTTTTCATTAATAAAATATATATTTTTTATGTCTCATTTAATTTATATTATCTATTAAATATTTAATTTTTAGTGTGAACGAATCACAACTCTTTGAAGAGGCGGTAGTCCACAATTCCCCAAACTATGTCATCATATAATCATAAAATAAAATGTATTATTATAAGGTGTTATAAAAGTATTTAAGAAGTTATAAGAAAAAATAATTAACATATATAATATACATAAATAGATTTTACCGAATACTGGCCACCATGACAGATGTTAGGGAAAATTTGAACGATCATCGTTTCATGTGATAGTAGTTCTCCGTACATAAAAACACTATGTTAGTTACCCATTAGTTGGTGGTGTGTGTATGTTTAGGTTGAAATATTATCATAAAAACATACTAGTATATTGAAGATAATTTTTTTGTTACAAAATAACAAAATAAGGATATTTTAGGGATTGTAGAATCGAAATGAATCTATAGAGATCGGGAAGAGACATTACGTTTTAATCGGGTAACTTATTTTCATTTAACCAAAAGTATTTCATGAAAGGTTTATGAATAAATAAATAAATGTTGGGCAAGTATGAGAATATTGCGAAACTAATGAGGAATGACTTGTATGAACATAAAAGGGTTTAAAGGTGTGAGGAATGGGTATACATGGCTTCCTTTTATAGGGAAGGAAAATTATTCACATGGTATTCTTGATAAGAAGTTTGGTGTACACATGTTATTACCTAAAAAAAGTCATAAAAAACCACCCAAACACAATAATGTATGGTTAATGGCCTAAATAATTCCATCCAATGCGTTTTTTATATGTGTCTAGGTCATTTGGGCCCTTAAACATTTGGTTTTAGTCCATTTTAAGCCTAATTACACCCTAATCACTGTAATTAATTTTAATCACATTCACTAATAATTTTTTCCAAACTATAGTAAGTTATATTAGAACACAAATATTATCTTTATTATAGTTTTTTATATTGGATTTTCAAAATTTAAAACACAAAATCTGCAAAATTAAGATTAATGTTAATCAAGTGGACAAATATATTAACATGTTTCAATATAAAAAAATGATTAAAAAATTGTCATGTTTTTATATAAAATTTAGTGTTTTATTTATTATAATTAACTAAAATATATTTATATATGTAAAATTTATCCACTGTGATATTTTAAAAAAATATAAGTTAATATATAATTATTAGTTATTTAAATGAAAAGGCTGTTTTTAAGTAAAACACAGTATTTTACGATATTCAATAAAAAATGTTGTTTCTTGGAAAAATTAGAAAAATTAATCCAAAGATAATTTTGAAATTAAAAATTCCAAAAAAGTTTTTATTTATCAAATTCAATTTACAAAAGTGTCAAAAAAATTTAAATTAAGTTTTCCATTGAAAGCTAGTAAAAAAGGCCTTAATAGATTTTTATGTGATATATTGGGGTTGATATTATATTATGATTACCAAATATATTGGATGAATATAAAAAATATTTGATTTAATATGCAACATATTTATTTAATTAATATCACTCAATAATTTTAATTAATTTAATATGTTAGGATAAGAAATATTTGTTAACATAAAAAAAGTTTTCTAAAAAATACACTTTTTATACTAAATAGGTTATTATATTTATTTCTAATTTATTTGTAACCAATGATTTAGTTGTATAACCCACATATTTTCATAAATTACTTAATACCATTAATAACGGCTAGTTTATATCTTATGATATTAAATAATAATTTTTTTATTATAGATTGTTCATTGGTAAGACTCGGTATTGTGTATAGCATAATCCATTGAAGAAGGTCTTGTTTGTGTGTAATAGAAGCTATAATGGAAGGTAGTTTTTGTGTATGATGTATGATAACCTAGTGTCACATGCCTTGAAAACTAACTCGGTTTTTCATGGGTTGAAATATATAGAATAAATTTTAAATAGTAAATATATTATAAAGCATGATGATATTATATTACATTACATGCTTGTTGTTCCATGTTATACACTCTGTCAAATACAATGTTATTACTATATTTCTTAGGGTGTCACAAAGGTAATTGAAATAATATCATACTAGTTGAAGTCTAATGTGATAGATGACATCACAAAGGGAGTCCTGATAGTGAAACGAATTCAGAGCCCAGGTGGAATCCAAAAGCATATCTCCTATAGTAGAGGCTATGTGTGAACCATAAAAGAGAATTGAGGTGTGAGGAAAATAAATTTTTTTCCTCGCCATTAAAATAAACTCCTAGAATTTACACAATGTGTAAATACATTACACATCCTTCATGATCAAGATTCCTCTTTAGATAAAAGATAATTGAATATAATGAATTGGCCTACCTAAGATGATAATCATCATGCATTTAATAAAATCAACATATTTAGAATAAAATAAGTCTAAATATACTACATCTAGCTTTCAACCCCTGATCCATTCATTCCAAAGAAAAACCTACATGTCTTAAGGGATCCACTTCCAGATCTAAGACATAAATAACACGATGAAAAGGGTTTAATTAAAAACATACATGGATAGTTTAGGCTGATACAATAAAATCCCATTAAATAAACTCATCAATGTGTTTCCCTTTACAAGGTTGGTAATTCATCAACTATGAATAACTCTATTCAATAGGCATGGATGGCCAACCCTCTCTCCTAGTTATCATTTTGTATAAATCCATGATGAATATGTTCTCAAACCATAGGAATTGTCCTTAAATGGAGATCCTTATTTACTCAATCTATAATATGGATTTGATTCTCCTCAAAGGATGCGTCAACCTCCATGTCAAAGTCATAGGGAAAAAATATAAGAGTTAGATATTAATAGAAGCATTGATGTTGTGAAACATTAATGAAATTATGCATATCCCAATACCTATTTGTATAATGTGAATGTCATTCTACTATACCAATTATCTCTACAATAAAAATGGTTCCAACAAACCAAGGGATGGCTTGATGTGCCTACTAAATTGTTGAAGTCCCAGTCCTGTCATAAAATTAAAGAATACCTAATCTTCAACCTCAATATATTATGGTCGATGGTGAGGATCAGCATATGAATTCTTTCAATCCTGAGTTGGATGCATTTGTTTTCAAATTAAATGAACCTTATATGTAGTATCCTGAACTATTTGATGTCTATGAATGGATAATACATCTTTTTATATTTAGTACAAGGGTGAATGACAACGCCTTCCCAATAAAACATTATAGGGTGCCATCTATCTTATCATCAAAAAACTACTATTGTAGGTGAACTTGATAAGAGGTATATGTTTATCATGTGAACCACTTATACCATGTATGCATGCAATTATCATGTCCTATATCACTCATATATTCTATTTTGACAGGCCTTTATTCTGATTGTGAAATGTCATTCTCAAAGAACCAGTATACCCAATTCTCTTTGTAAAACCCACTAGAACATAATCAAATAACCAATATCCCTATAGAAAATTATAGTACAAGGGATCCCAAGTATGTATATAATCAAATAGACATAAATTATTCCATGATTTTATACTAATTTGGTCACTTAAATGGGTAAAAATTTTGGGACCTTCATGAACCTACCAACAATCACCCATAATATATCTCTTCCTCAAGAGGATCTCAATAATCTCGACATTAAATCCATCCCGACTACATCCCCAATAAAATTAGTAATGTTAAATATATATAAAAATTATGTATATATAGGAATACATAAATTTTATTGGATACACAATAAATCATTCTAATCAATGGTCTAACCCTATGGTTTATCATCACATTGAACACTCTCCCTTAGGACTGAGCCCTGAATGTCAAACAATTATCTTGTCTTAACTCTCTCTAAAACTAAAGACTGAAAATTAATTTTTTTATCATTCTAAAACATTTATGGGAAAAGTGAGAAATAATAAGTTCTATAATAATATAAAATAACAGAAAAATTGGAGGAAAATTTAAGCCTACCAGAATTAATCTGCCTAAATAATATCCAATAGATATTGTTTACATGAGTGTCTAGTATATACACTAACATATATTAAAATTGAAATTCCAACATTTCCCTGGAATTTATGTAATACTCATGGATGATATTCTAACTATTTAATTCCCCAATAATAATCAAGTCCAGCTTATCGATCCAGTTATATTGTGTGTCATTGATTTTCTCCCACAGTGACCTCCCAATTAATCTAGAAGCATTCCCTTTAGTTGCATTGAGTGAAAAAATCTATTCAACCACTTATTATTTCCAAGATCATATGAAATTCCAAGGATTTATCAATAAAATCACCTAACTTCTACTGCTTATAGTTGGAATCAATGTTCGTGTTCTTGGAATTTAACTTCTTTAATGATCATGTCTCCATTGGAGGTGGAAAAAGTAAGTAATTCTTCATCTCTTTGGGGATTCTCGTCTGGCTCTAAATTCACACTATGCTCAGAGACCTATCTCCCAAAAACTACCCATATATTATTCTAGCATTATAATCACTCCCAATGACATTATTCCCAATCCATTTATGGGCTAACTAGATCATCCTAAAACTCCTGAACCAGTTCATAAATTGGTAATTATTCAAATCAATTAACCAACTCAATGAATGCCACATCCCTACAATTACATGTCCAAATACCACATCTTGAGAAAACCACATATATATATATATGAAGCACCAAAGGGAGTCATGGGAGATCCCTTATTCACATCATATTCCACCTCACTAACTTGATAAGAACATTTCAAATCAAACTGACTTGTATTTGATTCACCTACTGCCCTATCAATCATGGAGTGAGTTGTATCTATAGACCTTTCCATCCCAATGTAAGTATCATCGCAACATCTTTGATGATACAATGTTAAAAAAAATTACAATTTGTGACTTTACCAATTTGTTATCACTCGAGCTGGATGCCTTCTGAACTAACTTCTCATGAATGCATGCCTCATGATTATGACCCATATGATTGAATAGAAAACAAAAATCATGCCAAAACCCAAATATATCTAATAATGTATTCCTGAACTCATCCCCATCATACACCCATATTTATTTAGTAGGCAGATTCACTATCTCAATCTCAAAATAGATCCTCGGTGAAATGGGATGGCACACTTCTCTCATCCGACTATTATAACATTGGAAATTCCCAACTTGATTTCCGATCATATAATGAATAAAAGTAGTATGCAAGTGGATTTTATGATAAAGAAACCATACACACAATGAGAAATTCGGTGTGTCTAACCTCATATGAAAATCATACGTCCTCTTGAAGAGGAGAAACTGAGATCCATTATTGATGTGTGGTGCCCTCAACCAAGCCAGAATGAAAATCATCAACCAAAGAGAACCTAACCATGATAATCTTGGAGTCAAGGAGTTTGATGGTTGAAAACACTTATAGAACCTATGGTCTAATTATAAATCATTCATAAGAGAGATCTGGGGGATGAAATTTCTTGAATATGGAAATCAATGTAAGATGATGAAGATACAAAGCCGTAGTAAATTCAAATAAAGATATTGAGAGTTGTGGGGATCCATAAAATAACCTTTTTCGGAGTCCTTCTTTATAAGGAATTAGATATAACATTAACTTTACAAGGTATAGAGGAATTATCATGATCATAATATCATACATATTTAATCCATCTTTTATACCTAAGATTTTATTCTTACTTTGTGAAAATATTCCTGAGGTTTTTGTGGTCTGTAAACAATACAAACTGCTCTCTCATAAGGCAATGCCTCCAATAACGCAAGGAATGAACAAGGAATAGAAACATGAAATAATTTGTCACATAATAACACTCATGATACATGGGCTTCTATGACCAACACATAAGGACTAGATCATCTAACATTAGAACTAACACTAGCCTGATATATAATGCAACACAATTGTCTGTCTAGATTCTTCCTAACACTTGAAGAATCCTGATTGGTGTTGATGTCATTCTCATATTCAGTACTTAAAAGGCTTCCTCATAATCTCTGAAATATGTTAACATCAATAGCATATTAGTCAATATCATAAATGGTGTTTCAATGTGAGAAATACCTTGTATAAAGTGCCTGTAAAATATTGCTATTTTTCAGATAAAAATATATTGAAAATATTCTGGGTTTGCTCCAAGATAGCAACAACAACCACCTTATCTAGGTCAACTAAAAAACCTTAATATATAATAATATTACCTAGAAATTGTATATAATCCATCAAAAAGTGGTGTATAAAAATATTGTATATAGTTAATTCTCACTTTTTGTATTAAAAATATTATCAAGATGTTAGGGATGATATTTTCATGTAAAAGAATAAACCATGATTTAATCAGTCTAAACCACCAAAAATGAATCCAAAATTAGTGTTAAACTCGATTTCTCAGAGAATGTAGGTAACACACAGCTATTTTGTGATTTATTTGAATTAATTTAATATTTCAGATATTTTTCATTTCATACAATACTAAAAATGGATTTTCTTATGAAAAAACATTTTTTGACATGTGTTATTTACAAAACCTAGTTGATATTGCACTACATTGAACCCTTAAATTTACTCTTGGTATAACAAACACAATTATTGTATTTTGATAAACATAACAACACGTTCTGTTGATATCATTCAATACCAACAAGGAAATGTTTTATACAACAATGATATATTATTAAAATATAATCAATTACCATAATAAGATATAAAATAGCAATAAAATAATTGGTTATAAATATTATTAACTAAATTATAAAAATATATGGTTAATAATATGATTTTATTGGTAACCAATTAATTATTCAAGAAAATATATACCAATTGATCGTAATAGAATTAGATTAATTTTTATACTACCAAATTCATTATGACTTGGTAAATTAAATTAATGGCTATTATTTAATGATATTAATGAAATATATATGTTATATATTAAATAAAATATTTTTCATATTAAATCAATAAATTTTATAATTATATGATCGAACAAACCCAAATTTATGCACAACACCCTATATTTTTCAAAATGGTAATTTTACCGCATATATTGGGTGAACAAATTTTAAATATATTTGATGAATATTTTAAAATTTTAATATTAAAAATTTATCATCTTCATTGAAAACATCATATGAAATTGTAATTAGGCGTAATTGTTTTAATAATAGTTTTCTTGTTTTGATGATTAGTAAAAAATACTAAATTTTAATTGAAACAACTTTTTGAATGAAATAATTTATTCTATTTAATTATATATTAAATTGGTTTTAATGTATTATTAGATAAAATATTTTGTCATAAATTACAATTTTTTTCATTTAATTCAATTTTAAATTGAAATTGGATATTAAAATATGTTAATCTTTTGGACTTTTTCACTCTGAAAACATGTTTTCTCATTCCGTCAAAAGATATAATTTCAAATTAATTTTTGATATTTATATTTTCTGAATTATAAAAATTGGATTTAATATATTGTATCATATGTTCCAAATTATGTAAATTTTTATGTTTTACTTTTTTTAAATATTAATAATAACTTTAATAATTTTTATTATCTAGATTAATTGTAACTCTAGTATTTATGGGTGAAAATAAAACTTTTAATAATATAAAAATGACCTAAAACCAGAACACATTATACTGGATGAAGTTAATTATACCCTCAACACATAAGGATTTGAATTTAATAATTAAATGTTCATTTTCAGGTAAAATGAGGTATGTATTTTTAAACTCCAAGTGATTGAAAAAAAGTCACAGTCTTACTTGTAGTAAGTATAGTAATTTTAAAATGGGGAAAAATAGATTATATTATTAAAAATGTATAATATTATGATATATAAAATTTTTATCTGCATGAAAAAATTTATTTTCCATATTTATTAAGTAAATCATTTTCATAAATAATTACAAAATGATGATTTAGTAATTATTCTATTAATGAAAGAATGAACTAAATGATATTAGAAATATTAAATAAATAAAATAGGACTTAATCATGATGTTAGAATAATTTTATAGAAGAATATGAAATGTCAGGGGTGTATTAAACAATTTTATTGTATATACTAATGCTAAAATTATTTTTGTAATGTGAATGTTATGAATAGTGTCGAAATTGATGCTTATGATATTTTATGAAAATAATATTTTATAAAATTATTAAAAAATTCTAAAAATCATAAATTGGGACACTGGGATTAATTATGGCCTAAAATATTATATATTTTTCATTTAGAGTCCAATTTTTATATTATATTTTAAAATTAAATCCTCTTAAAATTAAAATCTTTGATACGATAACTAAAATTAGAACGTGTTAACTGTGGGTTAATCATATTGACAAGGTTTAAAATCATATCCAAACTTGTCTAAAATTGATTTTTAGATGTGATTAAAACCATATAAAATATATTATTTGAATATTTTTAATTTTTGAGGTATTTTTATTGAGATTTAGTTTTATTTTAAATTAATATTTTTTGAAATTTCAAAAGTGCCAATCCCCTATCTTATAAAAGGAAACCTCATCGATCATATCATTTCACTAAATTGAGTCTTCTAGATCTATTAAACTAGAAAAATAACATATCCACTTCCTTATCCACATTATAGAATTTCTTTTATTCCCAATGGACAAACTCTACAGTCCTTTATAGGAGATCTAAAGGAGCATTTTAGTGGAAGATGTAATCCCTCTAACTGATCACTCTCTTTTTATAATACTTTATTACACATATAATTTAATTATATATATCATAGAATAATAAGTTAGGTATCCAATATATGATGAAATTTTATTAATATTATGAACACACGATTATACATACCGAATCCTATTGAACAAGAAGTGAATCTATCATTCGTGCATACGTACTACATAACATCTCCATGTAGTGATACAATTCATTTTCAACTTCAATATTTTATGAGTAGAAATTATGAAGAATTAAATATTTATATATAATATTTTATAAATAATTAAAATTATGTAATGAATATAATATAAATACCTTTTTACAATCTAATATTTTGGGAAATGATAACGTCCCTCGTGCGTACGTATGTCTTGCCATCTCCACAATGTGATGTGATTTTTTATTCATCTATACTTCACATTGATAGCTATAATGATAAATTTTATGAATATATATATATATATATATAATGATTATGTAATTTCAATATATGATAAATTATTCTTTCATTTAATATGAAAAGAAATTTAAAACATCGATCAAGCGTACGTACGACCTACCATCTATTTGAACATTGTATTTTATTTTGTACCATTAAATTTTATTAATAACCATAAAAAATATATGATAAATATATATGTTATTAATTTAAACATTATAATTCTATAAATGAATATATAATGATCTATGTAATTGGATAATGGATGAAAATTTAAAACATTGGCGAACATCAAAGAAGATATTACACGCAACATATTATTAACATAGAATTTTTAATAGATGGATAATATATATTCATTACAATATCATATGAGATATTAGATATAATAACGTGTTTATTAAATAGTTGTATAATAATGTTATATTTATTATAAATGAGTTTCTAATGAGAGGGTATGAGAACCGCTATCTGAACCAGGCACCGTTAAGCTTTGTTTGGGGAAATGCTAGCCGATTAGTAATGCATGGTGGAGAGCTAGGTGATCAATGACACAGAATCTAGGGAGGGGCAGTTCGAGCGGGTTGGGCCAATGTGTCAAGTAATGGGAATGTTATTTCTCTTGGCCTTCGGGTCATGTATTTTCGGTCAGTTGGGTCTTGTTCCTTGAGCCTAAAGGTCATGTACGAGTTCCCCTTAAACCCTTAAAAGGGGGATTATCCATAATAAAATAAAAAAGAAGGCCTATGGGCCATTCAGGGGGTGAGATATATGTCTTATTCACCACATTCATCATTTTTTTGGTCTATATTCAGACCTATGACATGGTATATCATTAATATAATTTAATTAATGAAATTAAAATCATTAATTGAGGTTTTTATTTTATTTGGTTCATGATTCTAACGGTTGACATGTAATAAGGTATTTTATCTCAGTTTCATTGATTTGTGAAATAAGCATTATAACCACATTTTATCTTCTATGAGTTGTATTTAAAAACCAAACATTCATTTTATGATTATTACACTCCAATTTATGGGTATTTACTTATAGATTTTTTGATATCTCTTTCATGAAATTTACAATTCAAATGCCACCATGCCAGTAAGCTAAATGTTTCTCAATATTCCATCTTTGAGACTCTTGTAATTTATGAACCTATATTCAATTATAAGTGTGTATATGCCATATTATATGATTTATCATTAATATCCTTCTCTTCGTGATATTATAAGTTTCATGTAATACTATTCTCTATTTTTTTAGAAATTGATGTTTCATAAAATTATGTTTTATTAGATAGTTTTAAAAGTTTTATAAATAATTTCATAAGGAATTTAAATGTAATTTTTTTAAGGATGTTTAAAATAGGATAAAATGAAAATTAATATGTTTTATGGTTATATTAATTAAAACAATTTATTTCTGTTCTATTATTTAAGAAGAATCATTCAATATAGAATTGATATTTTTTTGAATTATTTCAAATGACCTTTCAAAATAGTTATCCAATTATGATAGCATTATTTGATGTTAATTATAATTTATTGATTTTATGAATCCAATATTATATTATATTTATTTATATGAATATTTTATTTTTATCATTTAATGATATTTATGATACCCATTTTTTCTGTGGTTTTATGTTATGAATGAATTATATTTAGGAAACCCTTCAAATTCCATGGGTTCATAAATGATAAATTATTTATGTTCTTTTTTAAAACATATGTTTTGTTTTTACTATGTGGTGGGTGGAACCTATATCTACTTTTATTGAATTTGTTAATTATTTATGTTTCCTAAGATAATTATGGTAATAAAGTCGATGATCTTGATCCATGATGGAATCTGGGGAAACCCGATCCATTATTAGAAGACGGGGAAACCTGAGCCCTTATATAGAAAGGATTGCCGCAGGGAATGGTGGTGTGTCTCACCTAGTAGGTTTAGTCGCCATGATGTTCCATATTATGTTTTATAAATTCAAATTTACTTATAGGGAATGATATTGCATGTTTATGTGACTTCCATGCTTTATATATATTATTCCATTGGTATACTCTCATGGACCATGTAATTTGATTATCTTTTGTTTGATTTATTTTGAAATCAGAATATTTATGAAATAAATCATGTGTATAATGTTTAATATATTGGGTATGGTATTAAAATTTTATTCTATTTTTTTCATACCGTTATGTTTAGATTTTGATTATTCATCTTCCAATTTCACCCTTATTGAGAATCTCAGATAACCCTTTTATTAGGTTTCCTTTTACCAAGGTTATATAGAATGGTTTTTAGTTGGTCTAATAAAAGGAATGTTCTTATTGGGGAACATTTATGGTATTAAACTAGATGATAATTTTGTGTTCCATGTTTTTAAAGGAAGTAAAGAAATAAAGTCTTTGAGTATGTGATACTATAGTGTATGAAATTTTCTACAGAAATGATGTAATATCAATTAATGAAAACCCTTGGTCATTATAGTAGATATCATAAAAAAGGTTTATTTATACTTTGGAAACTAGGATAAGAAAATTTTAGGGAGATCCCCACGGTATTTATAAGGATATATCTCTTAGTGTCTCTAAGGATAATGCTATTTTTGATTTAATATTTAGGAAAATGTCCTTGAATTTTTGTAAAGGATTTCATTAGTGACTTCCTTCCATTACATCCCTGTAATGATACTGCAAGTGGTTGTGGATTTTGAATAGATGTAAAAACGTTTAATAACTCCAACTAGGTGTGCGAGACATAACCCTTACATTACCTGGTACATGACTATTTTCCTTGCCGCACACTTAGTTTTACACACTCTGGGGATATGATTTTGAAATTCCAAAACACGTTATGAATGGTCAAAGGGGATTTAAAATAATTTTTCCTACAAAATATATAAGATATACATAAGGATTAATAGATTAATGATTGTGTCCTAATTTAGATATTCAATAAGTGGATTTTAATGATTATGTGGTTCCTTAATATAATAATTGTTTTTAGTCAATTCTTTCATGTTTTAGTCATTAGTGGGAACTATAAGGTATTGTGTTAAATTTCATAGAGATTGAAATTTTTATGATGATAAATTAAATTGTATGATCACTCTAGTAAAGGATGTTGCAATCATTTCTAGCCAGTTTTAACAAAACATAATTGACTATGTGTACCTTTACAAACTTTTGGAATCACTATGTAAGATAAGGAATGAGTTCTCTGAGTTTTTGGGTAATAGAGGCCATAGGGGAATGATGTTTTAGTTTTCATTATTTCAATAATATGTAAATAATCGAATAAGAGAATTTATTAGAGGAATAATAATATATTTTCTATGTGGAATGAAAGGACACCAAGCAAGTAACTTCAAAAGAAATATAAAGGGCATGATTAAAAGAATGGTTTTGAAAATTGGGATCCCTATGAAATCATCAAAGGTTTAATAAATTATTTTTGGAAGGAATGTTCATTATCCAAATCAATTTACAATGATGAAAAATAAATAATATAATTAGAAAGGTTGTATGATTTGTGGTTATATTGGTGATAATGATGAAACTATAGATGAAATATGAAAGGAAAGAGGTATTAAGTAGTAGGATGAGGTACCCTTCTTATATTTTTTGAATCAATTGGAATAATATATGTTATTATGTGTTTGGATTCAAGAATTATGCCATATTAATGGAGATTATACAATGATTTTTTAGTAAACGTTTTTCACTATAGATTTACAATTTTATTTTGAATGGGTCCAATGGACTCGAAAAGTGATTTAATGGAAATATGACATTTTGAGTAAGGGATGATAATCCGTAAATATACAATTTACTAAGATAATGTTTTATGGATAATGAAATGTTGGATATGAATAAGTATATTGGATGGAATTGATTAACTTGGAAAGAAGTAATGACTTGTTGAAAAGAGGTAATTATATCATTGATGATGTTTACCAAGATTTGTAGATTTAAGGAATATATCTTATATAATTCTGAATAAATTAACATTCATTTCATCCCAATGTATTTTTGGTAATTTCAGTTATTTCCTTCATTAAAGAGATTACATAACGATCGTATTGACATGTTTGGAATGTGACAACCAAGGGTTATCTTTTTATATGGTTGATAAATGTTAAATAGTTTTAGTGAAATTAATTATAATGTATTGGACAATAATATTTTTTAAGTGGTATAAGGATTACTATTTATATAATGGTTTTTGTTAAAAGAATAGATGGTTTTTTAACATATTAAAGTTTTATCTCACCATAGAGGGATTTATGAATATTTTTTAATTTTTTTATAACCTTTTAATTATGAACATGATAGATGGAATAACTTATTATTTTATTTATGGATCCAATGATCCATTTATGCTTCAGGAATTAAAAATTCATCTTGATTTCCTAGAATAAGAGAAGAAGTACAAGTTCATCAGGGCATAAAAAAGGGTATGTTTCTTCTTAAATCAATTCAATATATATTCTCATGAAAACCGTCCATCTTTAAGAAAAAGAATTTTGAAATAATACCTTGTCATATTATCATAATTTTTGATGATATTGTTGTCCTTTTTAAACCCAAATTGGGTTTTGGCATTGTGATTGTTATATTTATCAGAACCTAGTTCAATATCACTCTCGATTAGATCTTTGTTGTTAGTTTTACAATATATGCCCATGTTTTCACATTCCACATATGTAATCATACATGGAAACCAAAATATGAGTTGTTTTGGGTAACTATACTGTTTCTAAAGTTCATTTTTTTAAAATAAAAATTTTATAAAAATTTTATAATGATTTTTACATTGTAGTTTTTAATGAATGGAACATTCAACTATTAATCCATTGATAACCGAAAATAATATTGATAGAGAAATTCATTTTATTTTGGGTATAATGTAACACCATGATATTTTTTTATATATTTTATTTCTAATTACTTTAATATTTTTTATATTTTTCATTTCACACAATATTAAATAATGTTTTTCTTTTTCAAAAAACACTAAGTTTGGCTTGAATTATACAAAACAACAAGTCATTATTTTTCTACTCAAAAAAATTTCATTAGTTTTTGGTATACACAAATCTATGTTAGGATTTTGTTACACACAATGCAGAGGTCTTTTGATAGCCTACACTACACACAAGACCGAGCAATATAAGACAATAGTATATTGTTTAAATATTATTTTTTAGTATAATAAGATATAAACTAGTCGTAATTTTAGTAGTTATAAATATTATTAACTAACTTATGAAAAAATATATATTATAATTTGAATTCAATGGTTACTAATTAAATACAAATGAAAATATATACCAATTGATTGTAATGTACAATGTTTAATTTTTATGCTCCCTAAAAATATTTTCTTGATAAATTAAATTAATTTTAATTATTGAATGATATTAATCAAATAGATATTATATATATTCCATAAAATATTTCTTATATTAATTAAATAGATTTTAAATGCATAAGATAAGGACAAACCGAATTTTATTTGTAAAATCCCATATTTTTCAAAAGGGTAATTTTATAGCCTTTAAATGGAGAACCCATTTTAAATAAAATTTTTAAAACATTTAGTGTTTTTATATGACAAAATTATACTTAATAATTAAATTTTGGATATCAAAATTTACTTTGGTTGAATTTTTGGTATTATTCTGATTTGTTTAATGTTTTGAGGAATACTGAAAATTACTAAATTTTACTAGAAAATATTTTTTTCAATGAAATAATTTAGAGTATTTAAAAAAATATTAGATTGGATTTAATGGATTATTAAATAAATTTTTATTCTTTTAATCCAATTTGGTTCATTGGAATCAATTTCATATTTAATTTGGATATAAAACACATTAACCTATATAATGTTTTCACTTAAAAACCCATTTTATAAAATTGTTAATGAGATTAATTTTAAAATAATTTTCAAAATTTTTTATTTTGAATTATTAAATATGGATTATATTTTTATAATTATAATATCAAATTTAGAAAATAAGAACATTTTATTTCTGCAAAATATGAACAATCAAATTAGTATTATTTATAACAACTGTTAAGGGTAAATCGATTAATTAATTGTGAAAATAATATTTTTAATATTATAAAACAACCATAAGTCATTATATTGTTTTATTGGATTAATTTAAAAATAACCGTAATAAATAAGGATATATTTTTTGATAATTTAATAGGGGATTTTCTAGGAAAATGAGTTCATATTTTTTAAACTCAAAGGGAGTGAAAAAATTTCACACTCTAACTTTTAGCAATAATAATATTTATAATATGGGCATAAATTGAAGATATTCTCAACTATATATATTATAATTAAATCTAAAATTTTTATCTACATCACATAATTTATTTATTAACATATTGTTATCCTAAATAATTAAAAAATGATGATCCAATAATTATTCAGTTAATGAAAAAAGCACTTTAATTATATTAGAAATATTAAAATAAATAATATTTTTCTTTATTAATCTAATACATAAATTTTATAGATTATTATGACATTTTATGGTTGTATTATATGAATTTTTATGAT
Source organism: Viscum album (assembly GCA_963277665.1). Lineage (NCBI taxonomy): Eukaryota > Viridiplantae > Streptophyta > Magnoliopsida > Santalales > Viscaceae > Viscum > Viscum album. Next base: position 728,665,308 of record OY728143.1, on the reverse strand, counting down.
GTAATCTTGATAAATTGATTTTTTTAAAGTAAATGTTATGAAATGCGTCAAAATTGACAGTAATGATATTTTATGAAGATAATATTTTTTAAAATTATCTAAAAATAATAATAATAAGTATGTAACTATAATGGGATTATATATGTACTAAAATATCCTAAATAGTTCATTTTTATCAAATTATAATTCTATATATATTTATAAATTACAACCTTGTAATATTTAAAAAATTGTTCACATAATTAAAATTAAAATGGATTAACTAAGGGATAATTAAAATTATAAAGTTCAAAATGACATAAAAAATTGTATAAAATATAGTTTTTAAGGAGATTTAAACCACATCATATATTTTATTTTCTCAAATGGATTTTTTTATAAATTTGGATTTAGATTGATTTTATAATAAATTAATCATCATTGAAATTCCAAAATTCCCTCCACTCTATATTTTAATGAAACCTCCTACCTCTTCTAATTTTACCACATTTAGTCTTCTAGCTAGATAAAACAATAAAATCACTAGTTATACACTTCTTTATCAACGTTCCATAGGTTCTGGTACTCCCATACCCACAACTCTATAGTCTTTCAAGGGATATCTATAGGTGCCCTTCCAAAGAAGAGGTAATTGCTCTAACCGATCAAACATTTTTTATTCTATACTATACCCCATATATATATATGATATATATCATAAATTAATATATTAATAATCATAAATATGTAAAAAAATTATTATTATTTTTAAAAAATTATACAGACCCATTCCCAGTGAACAAAAAGTTAATGAATCGCTCGTGTGTACGTACAACTTTACATCTCCACACAGTGATATAGTTCATTTTCCATTACCATGTTCTATGAGTTGAAATATGATAGATTTGATGTGTATATAATATATTAATTACATTATTATACCTTTTTAATGATAATATCATGTCTAAATTTTTAGTATCTAATTTTTTTGTAAATGTAATGTCTCTCTGGCGTACATTTTTCTTATAACATCTATGATGCTATGTGAATCATTATTTATCTATCATTCCGATATATGGTATTAAATAGGATTTTTCTTAATATATATATTATATATATAAAAATAATTATTCTTTAATGATAATATATCATATGATTTTCATTCTTTTATTATTATAAAAAATGAAAATAACATTCATGTTTACGTACGAACTACCATCTTAAGGAACGATGTATTTTATTTTCTACCATTAAATTTTATTAATCACCATAAATTCATAAATGATAAATATATATTATATTTTTAGCTTTTTATAATTCTAGATATTATGAATTCATGATCTATGTAATAGGACTAAGGATAAAAATAAAAACACATGGGAAAAACGAAGTAGATATTAGGAGAATCTTAACATGAACAAAGAATTATTAATAAATATATAATATATATTAGTAATAAAATAATTTATGGAATTATATATACAAATATGGATCTGTAATATATGTATAATAAATATATATTTATTATACATATTGTTTGTATGAGTATAATGATACTCATGATATATGGTACGAGAAGTTCAAATAACTTTTTACTTCTATGAGATAAATACCAATATTTACCACTTAACTATTTTGTATAGTGCATATAAGTATCTATGACATGTTATATCAGAATTTAATTTAATTAATAATTTAAAAATAAATAATTTATAGTATTCTTTTATGGAGTTTACACTTCTAAGGTTACTAAAGATGTAAGAGATTTTGACTAACACATATTTATGTGGTACATATTCATTATACAGTAATTTTATATTCTATGTAGTGTATATAATACACATGAATGTGTTTTATTATTATTATCATTAAATTTATTGTTATTTACACATCCATTTTATGATTTCTATTTCATTGGTTTTACCGTTCAAAAGATACCAAATCAGTATGATAATTATGTCTCAATTATCCTTTATTGTGAAACATGTTATGTTAGCACCTATATTCTATAATGTGGTATATATACTTCCCTTTTACAAGTTTAATGTTAAATATCATTATTTTCAGTATATTATATTTTTTCATGTAATGTTATTCTCTCTTCATTTGGAAATCAATGTTTTGTCAACATGATATTTTCTATGAATGTTTTATTAATGTTTTAAAAAATATTTTATTGATTTTAAAGTGAAAATGAATTAAATGTTTTTTAAAAGTTTTTAGAAAGATTAATCTTAATTTTTAAAGGTTATTTAAATTAATAAAATTAGTTATAATTTTTTTATTAATTTAAAATATTATTTTAAAGAGGAAAGGTTATTTAATGCCAGAGTTATTTCAAATAATCATTCAAAAAACATTTTTTATTTATGATAAAATTATTTTATTTTACTTATTATTATTTGATGTTATGGAACAATAATTCTATTATTATTATTTCCATGAATAGTCTCTTTTTATGATTGATTGATATTTATGAATCCCATTTCTTTTTCATGGGTTATGTTATGATTGAATGTTTTTTATTAAATCTATTTCATTACATGTGTTCAGGTATGATGAATGATTTATATTCATGGGTCACAAAACTGTATGGTTTTCATTTTGTGATTGGTAGCACCAATATCTCTCTCCAATTCATTAGTTAAATATTTATGTCTCATGAGATAGTGATGGGAATCAAGTCAATAAGATTGATCCATCATAGAAGATGAGGAAACTATATCCACTATGGGAATATGGGGAAATCTGATCCCCTATAAGAAATAAACAAATAATGGGGAAGGTTACATGTCTTTCCGAATAGGTATAGTCATCATAAAGTTACCTATAATGTTTTAGAAATGTGCATTGACTAATAGGTAATGATATTTCTTTTATATTTGTGTTCAATAATTTCCATGACTTATGCCATTGTTAAACTCTCATGATTCATGTTCTTGGGTTATCTTATTTTTGATGTCCTATGAACTTATAATAAATATTCCATGATGCATTTATATGATCATTGATATATAGGAACTTGTCTAAAAATATTGATTTTAATATTTTCATACCATTATGTTCTTTTTATAGGTACATATCATTGATGTTTACCTTTTCTGAGCATCTGATCTCAACATTTTCTCTTGTCTTCTTTTCAATAGGTTATAGGGAATGGTTTTATATAGGGGAACTAATGGAAATTATATTTTTGGGAAACATTTATGGTTTTCCACTAAACTAGATGCTTGTCATCAGTGTTTCGAAAGGCACAAAAATAATACCTTATTTTGGTTTGTCCTTGTATAATATATGAAATTTTATGAAAAAAGAATATAATATCCATTTATGAAAATATTGGGTCATTATAGTAAAAAGGTTTGATGCATTCATGATACCTTACAAAATATATCGATTTTAATAAAGTCCATAACTACAATAGAATGATGTATGAGTTATGTATGAATGAAGAACACAAGCCTTTGGATAACATGAACTCAAATAAATCTTCTAAAACAATAAAGTTTCTTCGAAATGATCAACGATGTCATCAATACAAGGAATGGTGTGAAGGTTCTTCATAGTAAGTTGACTCAATATCTGGTAATCCACACAAATATTGACGGTTCAATCATCCTTCTTGAGGAAAAGAACTACAGATCCCTTGAGAGAAGTACCAAACCATATAAAAACATTATTTTTAAGCCATACAGTAATCTCCAAATCTCCATTAACATATTAGTAGCCATCATGTAAGTATAAATTAACATTTGTGCAGCTCCTGAAACATACACTATATATAACTCCACTTCTCACTTATAAGGCCAACCGTAAAAATCATCAATGAATATATATTTGGAAAGATAAAATATAGGATAGAATCCTATTCGAAATAAACCATAACAATACTTAAAAATAAATCATTATAAATATTTATAACTATATTGAATATTATTTTATTATATTTATCTAAACAAAAAAATAAAATAGAATTCATAGAAATAGGTAGAAATACATTCAGATCTACCTAAATAACCGAAAAATACTAACAATCTATCTTTAAATAGAATCATGAGAAATATCCCTATCATGTGCATCCCTGATCCCATCCTATAACTAATAATGTATCGTGAATTTAGACCTTATCAAAAACCCTACCCGTATCCACATAATCATCTCGGTTAACATCGACATCCTATAAAGGTTGTGAGATAAACATAGTAGGGAACCACCAATGGTGCCTATAGTAAATAAAGACTTTGAATATAAACATGGTTATGAGAAACTATAAAAAATAATAATTTTCCTATAAAATTATATAACTATAACATGGTATAATATGAAATTTAAAAAATATTAGGGAAAATATATAGGTTATCAACAATGGGTGGTAACCAGCTCGATAAAAGACTTATGTGATAAGAGTAATAGACCTACCATGGCCATGATGCAAGGGGTATATCTATAGTGACAAATATTTGATGATGTAAATATCTATAAGAGACACTGGTTTCATACCACATTCTTCCCATCATTTACATACCATAAATAATCTTTCATAGGGGTCATGTCTTCCATACCTCGATCCCTTTGCTGGTTCCATACAATGATGTCTTACGGGTCACACAATTAATACATGTTGGTTCCATACTCTTATAAATAGGTTCCACCAAATAATTACCATGATTTTGTGTCAAACCATCAATCCTTAGGTTCAAAACCATTAATAACAACCATTGACATACCATCAATCAATGGGTTCCATACCTTTAATTATCATAATTGCCACACTATTATTAATAATCTGATGACATACCAAGACATCTAATATCAAGAAGGTAATAATATCAATGAAAGGGATATGTTATTGTTCAAACCCAATCACTGCTAGCATTTTATAAAAAAATAAATCATTCGAATAGAAATTAGTAACATGGGAAAGGTGGCATGACAACCACTGGGAATGGTGCACCATTCTCCTGGATCTCCACTCCACTATGGAATCCACTTCTCTTCCTAGGGTTTATGTGGACCTCATCAACAGTGATTTTCATACCACTCTTCTTCTTCAGTGTTCTTCCTATAAAATTTGATACATATTTTAAATTTTAAACTATTCTTGGTGGTTTTGTCTTTATTGTATTTTATTCTGTTTTGCGCTTCTGCTCACTATTGTACATTTTCTTCCACGACTTTTTTCGTCTTCCCATTGAAGGATTCATGTGGTGGATGCCCTCTACTACTAAAAAACTACTCTATATTCTTGTTCCTTTATGCCTCACCTTGATAGATATATATTGGGGGTAACAAACATGGTTTGGGTTTTGTGGTTCGGTGGTTCATGAGTATCCAGACACTACCAATGTAATATTTCACTTGTTCTATAAGCTTCTAGTTTTATTCTACATCGACATTGATTGGGCTCAAAGCCCTCATCCACTCAATATTTGGCTCTACCCTTTAATTCCTCTATGCCTCTCCTATTAGAATCCAGAGTAGGGGAAAATTTATGGTTTTGGGATGTAATAGGGTACTCTTTTATGCTCCAGGTGTGACATGTGTATGTGTTCTCTTGTGATGAGACTACCGGTTTTTTCGATCTTATTAATGATTCATCCTCATAGAAAAGATGAAGGATTCTTTTTTTTTCTATGAGATTTTGATCCTTTTTATGATCTCTCAGTTATTATTTCATTTCATTATTATGGATTTTGTAATATTCATTTCTGTTATGGTGTCAGACATAATTTTTGACACTGGAAATGAGTGTGAAGTGATGATAGTGTTGATTTTTTCTTTTATGGATACTGTGGTAGGATGATATTTTGAGGGATTTTATCTGTTCATAATCTTATGTGGAGATTAGTGGTGATTTCCATATTGGGGTGGTGGATGGTGACATGACTGACTATCATTTGTGGCTCATGGATCGAGGCTCGTCAGATTGGGTGTCTTTTTTAGTTAATTAATTGTCCAATATATGTTATTCTTTCCACTAGAATGTGTGGTTGATTTTCAATTATTAAATTTTGATGTTTTGATTACTTCAACCATTGGAATTCGGTATTAGGGATTGTGAGGGTTCTCACAATACCCATAATAGTGGTTTTTATGAAAATAAAAAATGATTTGGAAGAATAAGGGGAATGATCTCGTCTAGTTGTTTGTTTAATTAAGAGTGGTTCCAATGATAATGGGGATGGGATCACACACCCAGAGGTGTGGTTTAACATAGGTTAGATAATTTAATACACCATATGGGTGACTCAAATTGAGGAAGAAACCTAAAACTATTATAAGGTCCTATAATTTTGACCCCACATAAAATAATAAATCAATTTGAGGATCATCATTTAATTTAAGTTCATCAACTATAAGGCCTAGTAATTTTAAAAACAACAATATCAAAATAGAAAAAAATCCTATTGAATATGCTATATATCACTTACCTTAATCGTGTTGTATAAATATATTCTAGTATCATATTTTGGTTTGGTATATATTTTAAAAATTGGTTAAATAGACAAATTCCATAAAAATAGGGTATAAGATCTAACAACAAAATAATGTTGAATATTCTAGGATACATTAAGAAATGGTAGTATTAGAATAAGTCTATTACTGTCCACAATCCAACTTGACATGTGGTGTTGAAAATAGAGTTTGGGTAGATAAATGGCATCAAATAAAAGGTTGAATCCATAAGGACAGCTCTTACAGTGGTGGATCTATGCAAAAGAGAAATAGGAAATGATGGACGAGGAAAAAATAAAATGGGTTCCACCCAGTTAAAAATAATCATCTTGTATTTTTGTGTGTTTAAATTCCATATAAATCATGTAATTCATGGGATATATTTTCAAGGTAAATTTATTTTCTCATTTTGAATTGGTCCGAAAATTTAAATACATGACTTGCATTGAATACACACTATGTATTTCTTACACACATCGTGTAATTAGTCTACAAACATCCTCTATACCCTTCTTACTTATATCCAAATCTAGACCAATTATCCTTAAGGGATAGGATTCTATATATTTTCAACAAAGAACAATTTTACAGGGGTTTACTGAAAACTTAAAGAAGCATTTACTAATATTAAATAATTGGGATGTTATAATAGGCATAGTAAAATGTATGAGTACTATTAAAAACACAACATTATGATTTAGGGTATGTTTAGGAATGAATTTATGAAATACATTATCATAATATAAACATTAGGCATGTCATTAATGTTTTATTTCTCCTTAATTTTTTAGGATAATTGTAGCTCATGAATTAGTATTAAGACTCGTAGAAAGGTAGTAACATCCATTAGAATTTCTCTTTTATCCTCACAATGAGGGATGACCGTAGGTTGGTTCATATTATAAAATGAGGATCACAATACATTTTAATATATATGTCCACTATATATATAGATATAGAGTTGATCCATCTAAAAAATTTCATGAAATTCAATTATATGGATAATCATTAGTATTATAGGATTCAAATTCACACTAACTTCTATTTGAGAGGAATTATATACAGAAGAAGTGATAATCATACCGTTTTTATTTTTTACTATTAATTACAAATCCAATCATTGAAATGGTAATGTGACACCATTTCAAATTTTTTGAGATATAAAATTGTTGTAATACCTAGAATCAAATTAAAAATTTAATGTTCTAGAGTGGATTGTTATTTTTGGATGAAAACATAATTCTTGTAAACCAATTATATAGTTGTGATCACATGCGCTTTCTCCTTATAATTTATATCCCAAGGATGTTAATCTATGTTTTCATCATTAACCATTAAATAAATACACTGATTGGATTATTGTCTATAATCCCTGCACATATAAAATATAATAGTTGGTGGAAATTTTTTTTGATCTCATTCACCATTCATTTTAATGACTATACTCTAAACATTATTTAATCATTATTTTTCTCGATGTTCGTATTTTATATAGTTTACAAATTCACTCAACCATTGAAGTAAATATCTAATATTATTCCTTCCAAGATACTATCATGAGGGAAGATTAATTTTCATTCCCCTATGGTTTTTCTTATCACAATTTCCATGAAATGAATACTTTTAATTATTATCCAAAAAACCACCAAAGCATTATGACTCTCCAATTTAAATTTCTATCCTAAGGTAAAATAAAAAATTTATTTATATATATCAAAATATATTATATAAAATAAAATTCCAAAAAAATTTATCAAGCCAAAAAAGATTTAGTAAATGTTTCATTATGTATTTATTATTTAATAAAAGACCTAACATATAGATCTGGAGAAAATTTCCACGTGGGTACCAATGGATTCATTATGATTATTCGTTATTTCCAAAAAACTCCATTATGATTTTTTTCAATGATTTCATGGAATATTTTTCACAATATAATTTCTTCTCAAACTATTCCCATATAATGGACTCAATTTCCACTAGTTTCCTCATATTATTGATATTATTTGACCATTAATATGAATCACCATCCAAATGATATATTTATAAGACCACTTTTTTCCTCTTTAGAAAATTGGAAAATAGAAAATATATTTTTCATTATATCGATACATTTTGAAAAAACTATGGGATCTGAGGATCCCCTATTAGAAGTTATGAATTTCTACATAAAGGACTTAATAGTGTGTTGTTCCATCCTTTGGACATTTAAAAGACCCACATAATTCGTGTTTCCATTTTTAACACAAGAGAGTTGGGTGAGCATAAGTAAATGATTTTTTATCCCATATCCCATTAATGTTGGTATCTCATTAGGATTTTCATTTCACTTATTATCGCATTTATCATGAAAACGATTCCTCATGGGTAAAATGATTTATTATAATAAAAAATAATACTGAAAGAATGATAATAATTTTTAGTAATCATGTAATCATGAATAATTATTTATAGGATTTCTAAATCCAAGAACATTATTTTAAATTAATGTAATGTTTTTCCTATGATATTCATGGAAATAATATATTTAAACCCTTGATAATGGATCTAAATTAAATTATGGATTAACCCAACCATATTGTTATATATTTTCTAGCATGATCTACTGTCGTAGTCTAACTCTTCATACAATAATGGAGATCAAATTAATATGCAATCCACAACTTTTAGAGTTGTCAACCTAAAGGTCATGTTTTCCATAATATTATCCTCTTTCTAATATCCATAAAATGATATATTATATTCGAAAACAACACATACACAAATTAAAGAAAATATTAGGATGTTATGACATAATTAGACTTATCCAAAGATATTTCTAAAACTCTATCAATTATTATTGTGGAAAAATAATTAGTCCAAACTCTAAAACTAATAGGGAAACCCATATATAAAATAAAAAATTTACCATCATTTTAGATAACTATTTAATACATCTCATAATAATACAAAACCTAGGATGATAAATATTTAGTGTCTTTGGATATTATATACAAATATAAGATATTGTATAAATGATCTTCTAAATCTCCCACACAAGTCTTCTATCTTAGTACCCTTTTTATACATACCCTAATAAAACCATTCTTATTAATATGTGTAAGTAAATTATAATAATGGGTGAGATCAAATGATTTCAAAGGGTAATTATAATAGGTATAAATCAATTATCATATTGAATAATACTACATGCATGATTTTATGAGATACTGATCATAACATATAATTTTTATGTTCATTCTATCAGATATAATAAACACAATACATGAAATAAAACCATTACTTCTATAAATAAGTGAATAATAATAGTATGTAATCATCATAAATCAAACACGAGCCATGATTTCATATCATATTAATTTGGCCATGTCAAATTTATTTTTTGGGTCAATCATAGTCACAATCTTATAACATAATAATCATACATTTATAATGACATTACAAAAAACATGTTAAATAAAACATTATCTTGGGAGTAAAATATAGAGAGTTAACTCCATCGTATCTTAAGAGGTTTTTAAATCCATCATATATTAAGATATTTTAACCCCAATTTTCTTTTCGTATATTTTCAAATCCATCGGCTATCTAGATATTATAAAACATATCATCATTAACCAATTAAGTTTATGACTATATAATTCATTGCCCATCAAAAACATAAGAAAAACTATACACATGTGTTCTAATGGATCAAAATATCTATATAATATCATAAATTATTAAATATTTTAAAGGAAATGGTTTCAACAAACATTGAATCATTCAATCATATCATAACCCAGGGAAATGAAATGGGTTTCCTATGAGTTTTATAATAACATAATTTTCCAATGAGAAATAAATAAGTTCCACAAAATCATTCTTTAATAATCATATTAATAATCTATATAGTTATTGAATTTTAATGATATCATATTAAAAAACCCTAGTGAATTTGACATATTCCTAATAGATGTTGATATTTATTTAAAATATCATTAAAATGTCATTTTACTATTACCTAAGAAAATGTGAATATATTATTTTCATTGCGTAAAATATTTATTGAAAACAACCATATTATTTAGAATATATGTTTATTTAAAAATAAACTAGAATTATTTTTATTTCATTTTAAAATAAAATAATAGTCACGAGCGTGGTAGAATCTATTCTTCTAATATATGTTTAAAGAAAACATTCCTTTCTGTCCTTTATAAAATGTTATAACTGAATTGTTTCAAAAAAACGTTTCATTAAAAACTCATTTTTTGAACATTGTGCATAAAAGAAAAGGTAGTGGAAATAAATTTCTTAATACCTTTTAACTATAAGAATGAAAATTTATAAATAAATAATGATCACAAACTTGGAAAAAAAGTTCACTGACAATAGTAAAAATAAAGTCGGCCATTCATTGAAAACATTTTCTAGATAAATTTTGAAAAAAGACTTGTAAAGGGTGCTAAAACTTGTAAATTATAAAAATATAGAGAGTTTTTTAAAATATATTATTTTTATAGAATATTATCCATATTGTTTCCTTCAAAAAAATTAGCAATGTCAATTCCAAAATGAAGTGAGATAGTAACAGAAATCCCTTATCTCAAGTTATCTATATTTTTGTACACATTTAATTATAAAATGTAACAAATATATATTAATTATATAATCATTTTAGTTTCATATTAATATATAACATTCATTATATGATTTACTTACTACATCTTATCACTTATTTCATAAAAATTTCTTGATTAAATTCATTGTTCTGGGTGATAACTGATTCATTCTTCATTCATGTTTTTGTTTAACTGCCATGGTACATATACTCTTATTATAATTCAATCATATTGAAATTTTAAATAAAGTTTTGTATATAAAATTTAATCATTTTATACACTTTTATTTATATTTATATAATGTCTCTATGAAAAATTAATTACATAAATTAATGGAGAAGTTAGTCTGTACATATAAATGAGTGATGATTCAAAAAATCGATGGATAAAATAAAATAAAAGTGAATAATGATTCACTTTTACTGAATTACAATAACATCATTAATATAATATATATTTATAAAATCCATTATTATAACCATCAATGTGAATTGGTGATGAAAAATGAAACACATTGAATGTGGAGAAGGTAATCTACATGTACACACAAGAAATAATTTCATCTCCTATTTCATTAAAAGGTGTAAAATGGTTTATTTATCATCAAAATAATAATACTTTATGTGGAAGATAATAATTTCAGAATTTTAGAATATAAAAAATATATTTATAGACATTATATGAAGAAATAAAATTGTAATTACTCAGATAAGAGTTATACCTCTTTGTTGAGAAACATCATTTGGATTACCCCATAAGTGTTGAAATAATGGTATTTTTTCCATAATGGATGATCGATGAATACATGAAGAAATATTGGATGGTATTAGAGATGTTATTTGGTGATTTATAAGTATTAACAAGTTTGAATAGGTGATAATATGTGGATTTATTTTAAATGTGATGTAAATTACACAATTGGAATAACTTCAATGATTGAATAATATATATATCTTAAGCATGTAATGGGGTACAATGGAATCCCAAATTCGAATATAATATTTTATAAGGTTTATATAATCTTAATAATTTTGTTCAATTTATTTTTGGATACATTCAAATCTTTGTATAATAGTTAAACAACATTAAACCCATTTTAACATTTACCGAGACAACATAAAATTTTATCTTGATAACTTAATTATATGAAAAAAAATAAAATCAGAATTTTGACCAAATATGATCATGATGATTCCAAATATTGAATCCATTTTTTTGAATAAATTTATATAGGTGGAATGTATTACATTAAATATTGGAAAAAAATGCAAGAAGAATTTTTTTTATTAAAATACCATATATAAGCAAAATAACAATTTCACAATAAAATAATGAAATAAAGATGTCTAAATGATATTTTTATTAAAAATTGTATCTTTTAATAATTGTGGATCAATATCAAATCAAATGGAAATATCCAATCATAGCATTATATTCAAATATACAAATGTTTTTAATTTGAAGAAAATATCATTTATGTTTAAAAAATTCAAACATGGAATCCAAAATTTGAAATATTTTTTTCAAATACATTATATAAATGTTTTCATCTATCATTGATCAATAAAATGATTAAATATTGATTAATTCATTATTTCACCACTATAATTTCTTAAATTTTACAATATTTGAAAACTATATAATTTTACTGTTCACCCAAATATAAACTATTTCTGAAAAATCTAAAAAAATTCACCTAAATAAAATTTTATATTCTACATAAAAAAGAAGTATAAATTTTCTAAAATAAATTTTTAAAATTAGTATGAATATATTTATGACAACCTATAACAAAAGGAAATAAAAACCATTTCTAAATATAATGTTTTTTCAACGCATTAAATTACTTTATTGATAAATGAGTACATCTAAATTATACATTAATTAAGGTATTTTTATTTTATAAAATGCCGAAATTTATTTTTTAGAATGTGTTTATTCCTATTCATAATATGAAATTTTAATGTCTTTGTTATAATTGTATCATTGACATTATTATAATTTTATAGTACATCACAATTTGAATAATGTTTTTTGTTGAGAATTATGTATGAAATTAAACACTTCAATTTTATTAAAATAAAAATATATCATAAAATATTGAGGTTTTATAGGTGGTTTCCACTACTAATATTTGAAATTTTTTTAATTTATTCATCCCCACCTCAATATACTGGGGGATGTGATACTCTACCCAAGATAATAAAATTTTATTATTCACCAAATATTCTCAAGTCCAAGATCCTATATCAATATATTCAATATCCCCCCTCAATATTTTATTTGTTAGTGTAGGTAACCTCGAATTTATTTACAATTCACTGCATCCATGGGGTATGGTCACCCAGAATATTTCCAATGAGGTTATGTTGGATGCATGGAATTGTAATTTATATACATGATTTATTGTATAGTATTTTTTGATTAAATGGTGTGGTGATATTTTAACAGATGATAACACATTATTTATGATAAGAATTTCATTGTTGGTTTTTGGAGGTGTAGTGATTGTTAGAAGGCCTGAGTAGAAAACAAAATTATATTGGGCATGTGACTCCTTAACACTCTATTGGTTACCATGGGATGAGAAATATATAAATACATGGGAATTAATCTTTATGGTATAAACAATAATTATATCTTTCATTAAATCTATCATGGAATGAATTTTGTGGATTTGATTTGGGTTTATTAGGACCTTCTTTACATCCTTGAAGATTCTAGTTTTTATGAATATAAAGATCCCCTCTTTTTCCAATGAAACACTCTATAGAAATAGTATATCATGAAAACATGTCTATTTATGTATTATAGGATGTTTTTAAGGAATCATCATATGAATGTTTATGATAATCCCTATATGGTGTGGATCCCCATGTCCAGACTCCAATATTTGGTTCCATGAACAATTTATTTAACATCTCACATTGATACACAAGAATTTATTATGATAAACACATATTTATATTAAAATATTTCTATATATTAATCATTACATTTCAAAAATAGTCACAAAAACCTATTAGTGGATTGTTTAGTGTAATTTTGGACCAGTTACATCGTAATATTTTTTTATGTTACTTATGAATATTACACAATAATTGATCCACATCTGACTCCATTCGATACTTGAAAAATGTTATACTCCTATTCATATCCTTGAGAATGGAAACATATTAAATGAGAGATATATAATATATATATGGTAATTATCATAATAATTTTATCAAGAGTTAGACCAGATGAAATATGTAAAACAAAAGAAAATTTGAAATATTATATTAAAATAAAATATAAAAATAATAATTGTCAATAATCCATGGTTACATGAAAAGTAATATCAAAAGATAAAACATATGACATGGCTTAATATTGTTAAACTAGATAAAATATACATCATCCATGTAGTATAATCCAAAGTGTAACGATATGTAATGTCATGGAAATGAAGTATAACAACAATCTATGAAACTATCATAGGCATATAAACCAATAAATAGTGTAGCGTTAATCCCTATGAATTTCTAATAACATGTTGGAGTAGGTATCACTAAATTATTAAAATAATGAATCATAGATCAATTATAGATTACAAAAATATAGTTTCATAAGGATCACTACTTTATTAGGATAATAATGGTAGAGTAGGCATAACTTCTAGATTTTGATAATGGAGCATGCAAGAATACATGATTCTTATAATCAACCTATAACAAAAAAACATGCAAAAATTAATTTAGATGGTGGTTTTGGAAACAACACATCTTGATATATATATATATATATATCCATTATAATTTAAAAACATTCATACATTAAAAAACATAATTAAATAGTGGAAAACAAATGGGTTATATGAAAAGTTATCCTAGAACATCCAATAAGTCATCTTTCCAAATATGATGTACAACGTCATAGGGACATCATCCCAATGTAACCTATGGATCATCAAATGATATGGACATTAATTAAATACTAATTTTAAAATTCATGCTGATATCACTTTGATGATCAAGGAAAAATACCCATTTTTTAAATTCTTTTGAATACAATGAAATGTTATCTTTCAAATGATAAAAATTTAGCTCGATAAAAAATTTAAAAATTTACTATTTGATACAAAATGTGTTTAAAAAAATTAATATATTATAAATATTAATTCAAAAACATTATTTGTTAAGATAGAAACAAATTTATTACTTATTTATAAAAAACTCAATTCATTAAACCTCATTTCCAAATCATGATTACTATTTTAAATTAAATGTTTTGTTTGGAAATTTATAAAATTATTTAGATTAATTTTTATATTGGATAATAATTAATATTATTTGGGAAAACAATTTAAAACATTGAACATAATCTTTATATAGAATAATTCTCATAATGGTGAATGAAATTATAAATGGTTTTTTTTGAGAAAACCATTATCCTAATAATAAAAGAAAATGTTAAAGGTCACATTAAAAATAAATTTTTAAAAATGTGTAATGAATTTTTTTAATACAGTTAATTTTATAAATAATCCTATGAAATTAATCATTGAAACTTAGAATTTCGTTTTAGTGTATATATGGAATGGAATATGAAATAATTTATCATGAATGTATATCCTTTTTAACATGTTAATATACCATTTTTGAAAAATCATTTCATGAAAAGGTGTAATACATTTTTCTTATAAAAAGAAGAAAAAGTAACTATGAATATTACATTAGATACCCATATATAGGTATTGAAATTTAAATGAAAAAATTAATTGGTAGATAAAATAAAGATGTAGAATAAGAACCACTATTAAATAAGAATAAAATTATTCATAGAAAATAAATTTCTTTTGAGAATGAAATTCATAAAAGTAAAATATTTGAATCATGAATATCACATTACGTAGAGATATATGAAATCAAAATTTCATCATAGTATAGAGGAAATATTTAACAGCCATAAAATTTAGATCAAAATTAATACTATGCTCGGTGGATTGCACAACATGAAACACCCAGACCTATGAAAGAAATAATATATTATAAAAATATTGGTATTTACAAACATGAATTATAACCTAGTTATTCAATTTATATTTCTAATTTTTGTAACTGCAATATCAATAAACTAGTACCCCCACCCTTGAAAATTCATCAAAAAATGTAGATTGTTAATCAATTACTTTGTGAATAGTGAAATTAAATATAAGATTTATAAATGTGAGACAAATATATTATATGGGAAATAATCAACGGGATTCTGGTGTTCCATGTAATCAAATGATATAAAATTTAATTTTAATATTTATAAATTCAAAATAGGATACTATGAAACTATTTGGAACATGATAAGAAATTAGTAGGAATTTCAAACGATATAATTAGTAGAAATATGATTACCCAAGACCGTGTGATATCATTTGGCGGTTACATAAACAACCTATTATATTTTATATTATATTAATCAGTGGAAATTAATATCTATTTTATTTTTGATGTAAAAACATTGAAGGAATAAATGAAACATATTAATAAATAAAAAATCAAGGTTTCGAATATATAACCAAAAAATTTGTGACTTCATTGTTAAATATGTAATGAAAATTATAAAAAAGTTAATAGATATATGAAATTAATCCAGAGGGAAACTCAAACATGAAATTATAATAATAAATATTATATAGTTTCATGAATTGAATGCAATGAATGGCCCCTAATGATTTCACAGTTAGAATTTTTTATTATACACATAGTATTGATTATTCTTTAAATCATTCCCATTAATCCTTCTTTTTATTAAATTATAGGATTATTAGAACTATAAAATAATTCTTCCCCTAAACCCACCACTTGGTGTCTCTCACACTAATACATATTCTCATTTATAATGAATCGTCTCTATATATTTTGTATAAATTGTAAATGGTTATAAAATATGTGTACCTCTTAATCTCAAAATTGTACACCTAATACGTATAATAAAAATGATGAATGAGAAAGAAAATTAGTGCATATTCCCCTTATAAATGAGTCTATAAAATTCACATAGTGTTTGAAATATGGATACATATGAAACAAATAAATATTGACATCAATGTATTACTTCTTTTTATGAGGTATTACAAGATGACCATAAAGGGAGGGATACAAAAAAAATCCAAAATTATTAACTATCATTACACACAATGTAAATAGATGAAATTATATGTAATTATTTTTATCTACTCATCATGCATAAACACAATTTTGGGAAATAATATCATGGAAATATTTCATTTTTATGGAAGAAATAATAACACATAAAAATAGACATTTATAAAAACATTATAGGCAGTGACTATATAAAAGAAAAAAATAATGGTAGAATAAATTTTAAATAAATAAATTTTATGATATTGAAAACAAATAGTGTGTTATAAAGGCAAAAATAAATTATTTTCCTTTCTTGAAACTATTTTGTCTTAATGAGATATTTTTTATACCAAATGAAAACTAATTTTTACTTCAAGATTTTACATCTCAATATGTGAGAGAACTTCTATAGTGTGAAGATATATAAAACTATAGTTAATGATGTCATGAAAATGATATTATTAATCCTAATAGAAATGATCCACAAGACTAAAATGCCAAATTTGCGTGCTTTGTCATCTTTCCCAGAACCTATTACCCTATAATAGTGAAATTGATTTGTTTATTTTGATATTTTTATATAGGCAAGTTGGAGGAATAGATATTCTGGAATATGAACATCATAAATATGATGGGGAGGTTTGTTTGTGATGATTGTATCTTGGGCCAAAAAAAATAGTTGTGAGAGACTAACAATCAAGTAAAATTAAAGTAAGGTGAGAAACTAGTATTGTAGTAATTAAATCCAAACCAATATTATTTTTTTAATTACAAGAACCGAAAATAAATTTTCTTTTTCTGGAATAGGTATGCCTCAATAGTTTTCCTAGAACCCAAATAAAATGTATGAAGATAAAAAAATTCACAAAAAATAAAACAAATAAATTTTAATGTGTTGGATAAATATAGAAAAATAGGATTAAAATAGTAAATTTTGATTTTAATATCATTTTATAGTGAATTTAATTACATAAAGAATGTGAGATGGTAATTGAATCTAAATTTGTTGTATTACTCATCCATTATAAAAATTATAAACTATAATTTTATAAATGATACACTTAATTATTTAATGTAAAGATAAATTGGTCAATAAAAAATATATTTTTACACCATATTATACATGGTGTAACAATTAAACATAAATTATTCTATTTTATTGGAAATGTGTCCATATTTTAAGATGGAAAATGGTTTTATCATGATGAAGATAGAAAATAAAATATATCTGTAGTAGTTTCTTGATTTCTGTCAACTATAGTCCTCTTAAATTTAATTTCACAAAGATTCAACACCCTATAAAATATTTTTTAACCAATAACATTTTTATTTTTAGAAAATATCATCAAGTTAGTTACCTCAAAAAAAAATATAATATAATTATAAAATAATGAGTTTTTAGTAATGTTGTATGTAGAAATATATACTCATCAATACTGCAATCTAAGGGATTGAAATAGATAAATGTGAAATGTATTACTATTAATATTATCTTGACAGCAAGTAGTAGATTCATTAATCATTATAAATATATTAAAAAATATAATATAAATAAATTAATCTAAATTTACTATAATTAAAAATATTGATTTTAAAACTATATAGACTAAATTATCAAAGTAAAAAATAAAATATTTCAAGGTCAATAATCTCACATAAAATAGAATTAAATAAAATATCATAAATCATAATGAATTACATAATATAAAGGACGGAACATGTGAATTACAATATTTATTGATTAGTATAAACAAATAAAACGATCTTGAATTACTATAGTTTCAAAAATTAATATTTCAACTTTGGAAAACCAAAATTTTATATACATAACATTTAATAGAAAATGAGACGACAAAATATTTTAGTAAATAATATTATAGAACCCTTATGAAAAAATTATTTTTAATACATAATTCTCTATTGTAAAGTGATTGTTTAATGATTTTTATTCCATAATGTGTTTGTATATGATATTCATTCGAGTAATAATTTTCTATCATGGTAAAATTATATTGAAATAAAATTAATTAAATTTTAAATTAATATTAATTATATTATAATATAATTTTTATGTAAATTGTTTTTAGAATTAATTAACTTTGGGATATATAATGAATCTTCAATAAAAGTATAACGTAATAGAATCATATTTTATTGGAAGAAAAAATAATTAAATTAAATAATATAAAATGTGTTGGAATGATAAAACATATATAATAACAAAATATAATGGGACAAAAAAATTCTTTAGAAAACTTATATCATGACATATATAGTTCAAAACGATGACTAAAGTTTTTTAAGTATGATATAATTGTGTAAAAAAGGTCATTATAAATGAATATAGCATCATTTCTTTTTTATAGGATGAATGAAAATTCACAATTTGGAATTTCTGTAGAAAAGTTACCAAAATTTTGAGGACGTTGGATAATGTGATGTCTTTTTGAAAAACATTATTCCATAAATGTCAACAATAATGTATTAAAACACATAATTCATGTGAAAACGATGAAATTTGAAAAGCTAAACACGGCGTATCAAATCATTAAATAGGTGAATATGGAAATTCATGAATAGTTTTAATTGATAAGGTGAATGGATATTATTGAGAAAGAAAATGTATATAATGTATGACTCTCTATATGTTTGTGATGAAAATTTGAAAAACTTGATGCATTGGAAGTCAATAATTGGGTATGGAAAACCCAATTTTGAGTGAATATAATGAAATAAAAAAGGTTTAAAATGTAGTATCAAATAAACCAATGAGTAAAGAGGGAAATTAGAGGAACCATTGTATTAGATTGTGATATGATATTTGGACTATTTAAGAATCATTGAAATATCAATGATTTTTATGGCCACCAAATGATGTGAATCCATGTAATTTATTGTCTGTGATTGTATTAAAACACTTCAATGTCAAACCAAGGTACAAATAACACTATTACAAAAGAAAATTTATTTAATTGAATTCAAATTCAGCAATGTAAATAATAATAGCAAATATATGGGAGTGGTAAATCATGGAACATAGTAAAATAGATTAGGGAAAAAATTACATCATAGAATACTGATATAATGACATATTAAATGAAAAATTTTGAGTAAAATTTTTATTAGTAACAATTAATTATATAGAAAAAATTTACTTTGAAAAAAAAATCATTAAAGGTGTTTTGTATAAAGGTTCCATAAAAATTCTAAATTTTTAATTTAGAAAGATAATGTACCTAGTGGATAATAAATCATGAAAAGGTGAAAATGAATTATACTACTTGGTTCAATAAATGTTAAATTCATATATTAAAAACACTATAAAAGTGAAATTAATGTAATTAAATGGGTTTAAAACTAATTAGCAAATCCTTATGTAAATGAAGTGGGAAATAATATGTATTGTTTGCATATACCATGTTATTAAATGAGTATTTTTAATGAAAACATACGTAAAGTACAAAGATCCATGTTTAAGTGATGTGATCTGAATAAACTGAGGCCTAAATATTACCAATCAAATATAGAAAACCATACTGTGATTGGAGGTAATGAAATTTAGAATGGTTAAGATGACGAAAAAAATAAAAAAGATGAATTTGAAAATTACAGGAACTACAATAATATTTTGTGATCATATATATGGAAGTTCTATTCACTAAGACCAAATCAATTAAATTTTAAACTAGAAATGTGGTGAATCGATATAGGTTGAATCATGTGACTGTACATAATCTATTTGAAGTCGAAACCTAGTATGATGACAATAATTTTATTATAGATATTTTTATTTCATGTAACTTTTTTAAATTTAAATAATAATATAGAATATGATGGAAATATATAACAGAATGTATAGTGAAAATTAAATTGGGAAAAATAAATCTCTAAAAACTAATAACATTACATATTATTTAAAAAATATTAAAAAATATTTTGATAATAAGAATTATTTTTCTAGAAAAAATAGATTTTTAAATAAATAATACCATTTCACTATTTTGTTTTGAGTAATAATGAAAATTCCAAATCTTTTATTTCAAATTAATATGTACATGATGTCCATAGAAGTTTTAGTAGGTGATACTACATTGAGGAACATGAATCCTTTCTTAAAACAATGGGGTCTGAAAACAGCACAGATGGTGAAGGTAATGTAATTCTATTTGATTAAATGAAGTATCTAATCTACAATAAGGAGGAGAGGGAAATTATAAGATACTTTGTTATAGATAAGGTGATGTTTTCAAATTTAGAATGAAAATGTATCATATGTCTGGGGATATGAGATTTGGTGATACCACTTTGAAAAACGTGATTCCAATGAAAAAAAATTGGAATGAAAAATAAAAATGAGAGTGGATGTAATAAAATTCAAATTAATGAAAATGTAGTATCAAATACATAAATAGGAGAATATAGAAATTATAGAAACCATTGTTTTAGATTTTGATTTCAGATGTGAAACGTCTTAGTGTAATGACTATATCCACAACATTTTTAGACATCATTATAATGTCCCATAGTTAGGTCAATTATAAATTAGGGAACACAATAATCCTCATGATTGATATATATCATGTTTTAATGACTAAAATGTTTAAAATACATAACATTATTCATTTTTAAAGAACCATATTCATCCATCACAAAACATGAAATTTTCTAATAGAAGGAGGTTAAATAATACTGAAATATAATTACTTGAGTCATTTACAAGGGGATCTAATATAAATTGTTCCATCACAAGAAATTCAAAATAAAACATCACGTAATTTTAATAATCAAAATGAAAAAAAATAATTGAAGAGAAATTAATGTAGGATAAATTTGATAGCATTCCACAAAAATTAATTTTTTAGACATTCGACTGTAATTTATATGCATTAATAATATTTACACTAATTTTTTTTTATGAAACCCTATAAATTTAAAAATTACATAACAAATATTCATATTCTGAATTATATGATAAAAAACCTAAAAAATAATGAAATAATAGAAATCGTGTATTAGTAATCGAACCTAAAAAACATATTATCACTCAAAGGGTGTGATAATTATTAAATAGAGCAACATGTAATAAAAGAAACTAATTTAGATGTTATCTACCAGTTATTCCTAATGAATAAAATTTAAAATTTAATTAAGAAAATGTATGATCTATATCTTAATCAGATGGTAGTATGTATAAAAAAATATCAAAGGTGAACAGAATTATGACAACTACTATGTAATAATGTAGTAAAAATAACTTGGAAGAATATTCTTTTTTCTTAATGTCCATGCCTTCAATATGATGTTTATAGTGTATGGACACTATGACTTATTACAAAATCTAATGAAAAACAATATACTTATCTAAACAAGAAAATTCTTTTTCCATATCAATTTTATCATCCACACTATCAATCATGGAATAGGGATGGGGGGATTAAATACAATAAATAATAAATCATTCCATGGTGTCAGTCCCATCATCTAGATGGATAAACGAAAGATATAAAAGAATAGTGTGTTAGAAGTTATATAGAATATTATTTATATGATATCATTGATTGGGAGAATAGAAATGTTTTTTCTTTAATTACTCGTTAATATCGAGAATCATTAAAGACTATCTGAAGTGGAAAGAAAAAACATGTGAGATCGATTAGAAAGTTGGGATCCAGTAAATATGGAGAAGAAGATATGTTGACTAAAATCACTGTTTATATGTAGGGAGTATGTTTTTGAGGGAATATATATAGAATGATTAATGAGGTGATGAATGTCATATAATGGAGTCCTAGGATAGGAGGTAGATATAGTGAAGAATAGGTGAGTGGGAGTTAGAGGAAAATGGGATTTAGAGAAGTAGAAGGAGGTGGGAATAAGAATAAAGAGTAGGGCATGTCAAGATAATTCAAAGAGTTGATGGAGGAATTAATGGTTGAGTAAATTAGGTTCTATTGAGGGATAATGAATATATAATTACTTTTTTGTGGAAAATGTGACAGCTAGGTAGAGAAACATATGGTTGTGACATGTGTCAGATTAGAAAGTTACATTACTGTCGATAATGAATATGTATAATGGTTTTATATACTATTAATATTCTTATTAGAAAATAATTTATGATTACCTCAATTTTAATGAAGTCATTTATGCTTTAAAAATATATTATCTTTAAAAATGGGGTTATTAATTTTTTTGATAAAAATTAAAATTAATTTCAAACATATATAATTTTTTTAAATAGAAATGAATATAATTTTATAAATAACTATTTCAATATATCCTTTGGTTTATTATTATTTTTTGTTATTCTAAAAAGATTACTTCTTTATGTGAGTAGTGAAATATACAGATATTTATAAAACTGTCATTTAATTTCATTAATTAAACAAATTTAAAAGACCCATTATGTTTCGGATTTGATCAAAATGTAATATAGTTTTCCATTAATTATATGTAATATAATAAATTATAAAGGAATTTATATTATAACTATTTCTGGAATATGTTAATTTTTATTCTTAAACATATTTTTTTCCCTAAAAAATGTTTATTTTGTTGTTTTGTGAATTTATATTAAAATTTATTTCTTCCATGTATAGAAATATAATTTTAAAAATATAAGTCATTATTTTTAATCATTAAGTTTAAAATTTATATTTATTCCAATTTTTTGTTGGTCCTCATGAATAGTATCCATTGTAATGGTTATTCACCATTGTAGGGGTAAAAAATGTAAAACATGGATAACATTTTGTGATAAGGCATTAAAATATCCATAAAACATTACTTAATCCTTTTGGAATATTTCATTTATCAAATTCTATACCATTTTTTTAAATATGTTAACTTTGTGCCACTTTTCATTGAATATGATCATAAATTATTTTATGTATATATTTATTACAAAATTTCACTCTCTTGGGTTTAATTTCTCAATTATTTTTTCATAGGTAAAATTGGTTATTTTAACTATAAATTATTATTTGAAATAAAAATTAAATTTTTTATCCGTTTAATTTATTATTATGTTTTATAAATGGTTGAATTTATTCACAAGCTCACAGAACGCCCATATAGTACATTTTCAATTAATAGAAAAAATAAAGTAAAGAAATTAAAAAATATTAAAAGTAATAAAATTGGAATGAATTGTTATGTTTTAATTTTTGTAGATAAATAAAACATGTTATTTATTTTTTAAATTTTATATTCAAGTTCCATTTCTATATTTCTATCATTAATATCAAACTATATGATAATTCTTGAATATTAGATTAATGGTACAATATTTTAATCATAATTTATTAAATATTTAGAATTAATTAATATATAATGATTCTCCTTGACAATTAGTTATGCTATATCAAAATTGCCATTATCCAAATATTGTTCATTTTCCCTTTTATACTAACATTCATTACCCATGAAGATTAAAAAACATCAATCATTCCGTGAATCAAAATGTTTTACGAGGGTTAGTGCTCACATATAATGTTTAAAAACATTATAAATAGTATAATTATTATTATATGAGACTATTTTGACATATATTTAGCCAATATTACAAATCTATTAATCTTTTCAACAACAAAATGAATATTATTTTTTAAAAATTTCATTCTTTAAATAATTCTAAGGGTGATCATCCCCTCACATTAAAAATGGAATCTTTTCTTAACCCTTATTTATAATGTATGATACTTCTAGATCCCCCCCCCATAAACATGATATAATACCTTATTAAGAACCATATACGTTTTATAAACATTTTTATCATTCCAAAGACTCTTTATAATTATTATGGAGTAATATAAGGATCTTTCTCACTGATGATCTATAACTTTAAATCAAGTACATTCAATTTTATTTCATCTTCTATATCCTTTAAATATATGTTATTCATTTTAAAATTATAAAATCCATAGTTTTATAATATATAACTGTTATTATAAAGAGAATACATGTAGAGACCCAAATCTTGGCATACATGGACATTACATTACTTTTGCGGAATACTTAATACATAACAAAAACCAACACTCAAGGATCGTAATAGTTTAGTGTTTTTGGAAACTCGGAACAAAATCATCTAATCATTTTGAAAGATCTTCAACATCTCCCATAAATATCTTCCCCTTTTGTTTTATTACCTAAAACCTTTATTTATATCCTAGGGAAAAGAAAACATATAAAGGGTGAGATCAAATTCTCTGTAAGGGTAATCATGGAGAGAATAAAACAAACCATATACATTTGAACTTAAAAACATGAACAACATGTTTAAACATCAAAATCTTGATCAATGACATAAAACATTGCAGTACGTAAGGCGTAGATCATAAAGAAACATTAGTGATGATAAAATATCATGGTAATAAAACATGTAATTGTGGAAACCATTAATCACATGTTATGATTTCCATAGTATCCAAGGCATTGTTGTCAAAACCATCTTAGTGGACAAAGTCCCTTTCTGAATCAAGTTCACTCCTCGTTTCAGTCCTGTATCAGTGAACCATATTAACTTGTCATTCCAGCCATGTCTATCTCATGAGATATAAATCTTTAACCAATTCATTAGAGGGAGATATAGGTCCCACTAATATCATAATTAAATCATTCTTACGCGTGCCACAACATAAACATAAATCATTCATGATTACCAAAAGTATAAAATGGGTTTCATAAACATCATCCCATCATAACATAATCCATACAGAAAAATGGATATAATTATATCATAAGAAAATTGTAACCAAGTAAATCATAGAGAAATTCTACTTGAAAAATACACCTATGAAATAATTCCATCTTATATGGAAAATGGTTTTGATAAAACACTTGAAATGAATTTTGAGGAAAATATCCTTTATTCTTCAAAATCATTTTCTTTTCAAAAAATGACATGACATTTTAAATGAAAAAGATTTTGTTGAAAATAATCATTAAATATTGTAGATGTAGCTTCATTAAAATAAGGGTTTATGAAACCGTAAAAATCCATTCATGTCGCATAATTTAAAAAAAACATTCTCCTCGTACTTTTAACGGAAAAGACAGAAAGTATCACGTATTGTAAACAAAAGAAAGATTCCTTCCATAACACAAAGTAAAAGTCATATAGGGGTTAACAAGACTTTAAAAATACACGGAGGAATGTTAAACACTTTATAAAAAACACTTTATGGACATGGATGAATAATATACCCAGTAAATATTTACAAATAAAAAATCTCGGATAAAAACGAGATTGGAAAAGTTATCCCTTACCTTATGTACGATATGATTTGTATGTATCTGAAACTCCAATATAATGATTTAAATAATTTAATTGACTTATTACATAATCATATTCATTTTTATGATATCATATATGGTTCACTTATGACTTTATAGTACCCGTTCTTTTGTAAATTCCATGTTAAAGCATCATTTTGGGTAAAATTGTTTCATTTATCATATGTGTTTCAATTTGTTGTTCATGATATTATTAATTATATACTGATTTAAATAATTCCATAATTTAAACATGATTTATATATAATATATATTCAGTATATAAATATATATATGATAGATCGATAAATGGAATCAAATACACCATTCATGGAGAAGGTAGACCGTACATACGCATGAATGATGTTTTCGTTTCCATATTGAATTAAATGGACGTAATTACATGACACATATATGTACATAAATAAAGTATCATTATTATGTAATATCATTCATTATTATTTATTATATATATACTATATAGTCATACTTGAATGGTTAATCATGGAAAATGAATCATATCTCGTTCATGCAGACGGTAGCCCGTACGTACACACGAGCGATGATATCATTCCCATAATTATTGAATAGAATTGGAGTGGATGATATAATATCTCAGAATAATTATGATGTTAAAATAACAATATGTAGTTATTCTTTAAACCATTATACCCATCCATGTAAGGTGGTGGTGGAAAAACAGATTACACTACGGTGTGGAGACGGTATTCTGTATGTACGCACGCGCGGTGATTTTGTTTTCCATTGGATGGATAGAAGGTGAAATGGGGTTGTTTCATATTAATAATAAAATATAATTATATTATGTATACTTATGTTATTAATCTATAATGAAACAACTAATGAAGAAAAATTTTAAGAGGAACGAAACATTAAAGAATCAGTAGAAGAGATTACATCTTCTTCGACGTGCCCCCTTTAAACTTCTCTTAAGGGACTAGAGTTGGTTTTTTGAGAATAACAAAACCTCAAAAATGTTTCTATGGAAGTGGATAATAAATATGGCCAGGTTTTGGCTTATATTGAAGGATCAAAGTGTTGTGAAGATGAGAGGGAGGAGGTTCCCTTTTATAAGAGAGGAGAGGGGCACCTTTTGGAAACCTCTAAAATATTAATTTATAATAAACCTAAACCCCACTTAAAAACATCCAAAGTGACTCAAATATGGATATTAGATACTATAGGATTTTAATATCATCAACCATTAAAATTTAGACATGTTTTGATTTTATTTTAAACCTTATCATTTTTATTTATCCATCTTTAATCTATTTAATTTTATTTATGGTAATAATGTTATAAATTATATATGTTCATAAATAATAACTTATGTGTTCTTAATATTACATAATTTGATATATGATTATATTTTAGATCATATAAATTTTAAATTGTAATTTGTAAAATATTTTTGTGATTTTTAAAGAATTTAATAATATAAAATATCAATAGTGTCAATTTTGACACAATTCAATTATTTGAATTTAAATAAACTCCACACAGAAGATATGTTGGAAAAAAATATTTAATAGACTCATAAAATGTCATTTTTATCTATAAAAATATTTGAGCACATTAAATAGTTTATATAATATTTATTTTAATATTTTTAAAACCATTTATTTGATATTTCAATGAATAAAATAATTTCAACATCACTATTGTGTCACCTTTAATGATAATTATTTAATAACTAAAAATTATAAATAAATTTACACTATATACATAATTTTTTTATATTTCTGGAGACTATTCATGTTCTAAGTTTAATTAAGTTTATCACAAAATTAATTTATTATACTTATAAGATTTAAGAGAGTGACGTGTTGTCACTTTCTTTGGTTTTAATAATAATTAATATATTTTCATGGTAAAAAGTCTATAAAATGAATCTAATCCAACACTTAGGTGATATGGTTTTACTTTTAGTCATCCAATATAAATTTGGGATGTGTTAGGGTAATTTTATAGTCCTAGGATTACCTTTAATTACCCGATTTATCTTTAACTGAAGTAAATTAAAATTATCGTAGTTACTCTTCATAATATCCAAAAAAAGTAACTTATTAACCTAATTTGGACCCACTTAATCCAAATATGGAATCCATTTTTCAAAGTTCAAAACACATAAATCTCAGTAATTTAATTAATATTTACCCCGTTGTTAAGAAAAACGTTTTTAAAAGATAAAATATTGCAAAAGACAGAAATAATTTTACCTATGAATTCAATATAAAATCAATGATAATGAAATAAATTATATTGAATGGTCAAAATATATTCTATTTATACTTTAAAACCTTTAAATATTATAATTTAACCAAATAAATTATTATGATGAAAAAAGTTGTTTTTAATTAAAATATAGCGGGTTTTTACTATTCATTAAAATATGAAAGTTATCTAAATAATAAAAAAATTTTATCCAAAGTAAATTTTTATATCCTAATTCCAAAGAAGAATTTTATTTTTTCAAATTTAACTTATAAACATGTCAAAACTAGATTTAATGTGGGTGCGCCATCAAAAGGCGGCAAAACTACATTTTTTTAAAAATACATATTTTACTCGAAAAATTTATTTTGTTCTCACACGATGTTATAGAAAATGTGTAAGATTAATAATAATGTTATAGAATTCAAAATTTAGTTAATAATATTCATAATGGCTAGTTCATAATAATATTATAACAATTTATCATTTTTTAGTGAAACCCGGTATTGCGTACTACACACGCTATCGTGGAAGGACGTGATTGCGTGTAATGGAAGCCAAGTCATAGTTGAATATAGGGAAAGAAACCTTTGTTATAGCGTATAATAGAATCCAAAAATATTTAATTTATACATTGAATATATATATATATACACACTCATTTTTTCATAGAATGATTACTATCAAACGAACTTGAAATTGTGTGTAACACGATCCAAGAATAGTATTCCACATAATGCAAGATAATACAGTGTTGCGTATAGCGCAAGATAATCTAGGTGTAGCATACAACAGAAGATATGAAAGAAATTAAAAAGAATATATCTCATAAAATCTTGGGGTGTTACATTCTATCTCCCTTAAAAGTAATTTCACCCTCGAAATTCGTCAGTGTTATAAAGGGTTAATTACTTGAGAGTTTCATTCATAGAAACCCACATCATAAAAAGGAATAAGAAAACTAAATTTTAAAAAGGTATGTATGAAACATAACAGTTACCCAAATTAACTCATCACTGGGATTCCATGTAAGAGATCATATGTGAAAATATGGATATGTAGGAGAAATCTAACCATCAAGTTCTGATGAAGAGTGTTAGAGAAAATGGCTAGAAAAATCCAACAATCACAAAGCCAAAAATTTGTGATGATCTAAGGTACCATCAGATTCATCAGATATAAGATCACTAGGAAAAAATTTTGGTTTTCAAGGTTATTTCCCTAAAGTTGAAGAATTTGAGTTAGAAGAATTACTTACTTTATTTTGGTACAATCTCACCGTTTCTCATACCTCGAACAATTTCCACTTCAAATCTTAATGAAATGAAGTTGAATTTGTATTTTGTGATGTTTTAGCGGATTATGTGATAGAATGATAGGTCATTCCATCTGTCTCAAACATAAGGTTAGAAAATGTTATATACATAAGTCTATCTATGGTGAGATTAATAGTATACGGTTCCTAAAATGAACTTATACTTCATATATCATACCACTTAATAAATTAAAACTAATTTATACTAACCAGGGACTTTCTGTAGGCCAGTGGTAGGCAATAAAGGCTTGTCGCACTTCGGTTGTGGGTTCGATTCCCACAACCATGTCCGACGAGTTGGGTTGTCGCCCGTCTTGCACGTTGTCCTTCTTCTAATACTACACTATTATAGCATTCCAGAAATAATATCGAAAATAGGTTCTATCCTTAAACAATACTATCTAATGTCCAACTTAATCCATTCCAACCTTTATGCTTATCAAAAATACTTCAGTATGATCTCGTAGCATAAAGAAAATGACTACTTGAAAGGTCATTTAACAAGCATTGAATACAATAATTTATCCCCCATATATCCTAAGATATATATTTTGTTGGTCATATACCAGATATGTGAATTCCATAATCATGTATCCTCTTGAAACAGTAATTACCAAATAATATTTGTGAAAACATGAATGCTATCAAAAAAGAACTCTTTCCACATACTAAAAGCACAAAATTTCTATATACTCATCCATTATATCACTTTGTCATTATATCAGTCATGAGCTCATTAATACCATAAAACATCTCACTATCTCCTTATCTATTCATTATGCACATATCATCTTCTTTCCAAAAATATCTGAATAACCTTTCATGGTTACCGATACCATTCAACATATAATTTCAAATTCTTTTGGAAAAACAATAGTGTAACAATCCTTAAATGTGTCTTTATTCTATAGTACCATTACCTATATAACATAACTCTTGATAAACATAAATGATTCCACTATCTTCTTAAACCATTGACCGAGCTTGAACAATTATTTCATCTCACATATCATTTTTAGTCTCTTCATCATCAACAACAGAAATACTACCCATACGACCATGATGATTCTCTTCATGAGATTTTCCCTTAGGGAATTTGTTTTCAAAATGCCCATAAATTCCACATTTAAAACATTTAACCATTGTTTATGTCTTAGCAATACCATTATACTTGTCCATGGTGTTAACTAATCCTTTTCCTTTGCAATTAATGGATTGTTGTCCTTCTTTTCCACACCCAAAACATCTTCCAGTTACTTGGAAAAATTCTCCTTGATGCCTCTTCCCACATGATTTACATGAGGGAAATTGAACTTTATTTCCTATATGATCATCATGAAACTCCATAATTCTCTTATTAGCTGAGTCGGGATACTTACCAAAGTTGAGATTATTGATCATATTATGAGGTTGCTAATTAGGAATAATAACGATGTTTGGATATCCAAATCCCATTTAATTTGGTTCCTCATAAATAATAGCATTCCATTGCCCATCACATTCTTCATTATCATGAATCATCTTGTTTCCTACCATTTATTAAAACCTAAAAATAATAGTATGAGAGGAAAAACTCATACTAGAAAAAAAAACATAATCAAGGGGGATTAATTTCAATCTCTAACATCTTAGGTTTAATTATATGATCGTTACCGTAATTCTAGGACTATAACCTATACTTATACTTGATCTTAGGGACATCCCTACACATACCTCAGAAATATCTTTAGGGATTTCACAAATAATTTCTCATCCTAGTTTCCAATGGATAATGGAACCTTTCCTCTGATACCAACTGTAGAGATCCAAATCATGGCCTATATAGGCATTACATTAATTTTGCAGAATACTTAATACATAACAAAAACCAACACTCGTGAGTCGTAATAGTTTAGTGTATTTGGGAACTCAGAAAAACATCTTCTAATCATTGTGAATGATCTTCAACATCTCCCATAAATATCTTCCCCTTTATTTTCTTAACTAATACCTTTATTTATATCATGGGGAAAAGAAAACATATAAAGGGTGAGCTCGAATGCTCAGTAAGGGTAGGCATGGAGAGAATAAAACAAACCATAAACATTTGAACTTAAAAACATGAACATAATGTTTAAACATCAAAATCATGAGCAATGACATAAAACATGGAAGTATGTAAGGCATAGATCATAACGAAAGCTTAATCATGATAAAATAGCATTGAAAAAAACATGTAATTGTGGAAACCTTTAAGAACATGTTATGATTACCATAGTAGCCAAGGCATTGTTCCCATGACTAACTTAGTGGACAAAGTCCCTTTCTGAATCGAGTTCACTCCTCGTTCCAGTCCCGTATCACTAAACCAGATTAACTTTCCATTCTATCCATGTCTATATCATGAGATATAAATCTTTAACCAATGCATTGGAGGGAGATATAGGTCCCACCCATCTCATAATTAATTCATTCTTACGTGTTCCACAATATAAACATTAATCGTTCATCATTACCCAAAGTATACAATGGGTTTCATAAACATTATCCCATCATAACATAATACATACAAAAAAATGGATATCATTTTATCATATGAAAAGTGAAACCATGTAAATTATATATAATTTATACTTGAAAAATACACACATGAAATAATTCCATCTTATATGGGAAATGGTTTTGATAAAATACTTGTAATGAATTCTTGAGGAAAATATCCTTTCTTCTTCAAAATCATTTTCTTTTCAACAAATGCCATGCAATTTTAAAAGAAAGGATTTTTTTTGAAAATAATCCAGAAATATTGTAGAGGAAGCTTCATGAAAATAAGGATTTATGAAATCATAAAAATACATTCATGCCGTATAAGATAAAAAAACATTCTCTTTGTACATTTAACAGAAAAGTCAAAAAGTACAATGTATGGTAAATAAAAGAAAGATTCATTCCATAACACAAAGTAAAAGTCATATAGGGGTAAAAATTACATTGAAAATACATGGTGAAATATTAAACACATTATGAAAAACACTTTCTGGACATGGATGAAAATTTTCCCCAGTAAATACTTACGAATAAACAATCTCGGAAAAAAACGATATTGGAAAAGTTATCCCTTACCATATGTCTGATATGCTTTGTATGTATTCTAAATTTCTATATAATGATTTAAATAATTTAATTGACTTATTAAAGAATCATATTCATTGTTATGATATCATATATGGTTCACTTATGACTTTATATTACACGTTCTTTTGTAAATTCCATGTGAAAGCAGTGTTTTGGGTAAAATCGTTTCATTTATCGTACATGTTTCGATTTGTTGTTCTTGATATTATTAATTAAATACTTATTTACTTAATTCCAGAATGTAAAAAATGATTTATATATAATATATATTTAGTATATAAATATATATATATGATATATCGATAAATAGAATGAAATACACAGTTCATGGAGATGGTAGACCGTACGTATGCATGAACGCTGTTTTCGTTTCCTTATTGAATTAAATGGAATTAAGTAAAGGAAACATATATGTACATAAATCCAGTATAATTATTATGTAATATATTTCATTATTATTTATTATATATATACTTTATAATCATACGTGAATGGTTAATCAAGGAAATGAATCTCATCGTGTTCGTGGAGACGGTAGTCCGTACGTTTGCACGAGCGATGATATCATTCCCATAATTATTGAATAGAATTGGGGTGGATGATATAATATCTCAGAATAATTATGATGTTAAAATAAAAATACATAGTTATTCTTTACACTATTATTCCCATCCAAGTAAGGTGGTGGTGGAAAAACATATTAGACCACGGCATGGAGACGGTATTACGTACGTACGCACGGGCGGTGATTTTGTTTTCCGTAGGTTGGATAGAAGATGAAATGGGGTTGTATAATATTTATAATAAAATATAATTATACTATTTATACTGATTTTATTACTTTATAATGAAAAAACTAGATAAGAAAAAGTTGAAGAAGAATGAAACTTGAAAGAATCGGTAGAAGAGATTACCTCTTCTTCGACGTTTCTCCTTTAAACCTCTCTTAAGGGACTAGAGTTGGTCTTTTGAGAAGACCAGAACCTCCAGAATGTTTCTAAGGAAAAGGAGAAGAGAAATTGACAGGTTTTGGTCGATCTTGAAGGCTCAATGTGTTGTGAAGAGGAGAGGGAGGAGGTTCCCTTTTATAAGGGAGGAGAGGGGCACTTTTGGAAACCTCTGAAATATTAAATTTTAATAAACCTAAAACCCACATAAAAACATCCCATGTGACTAAAATTCAGATATTTGATAATATAGGGTTGTAATATAATCAACCAATTAATTTTATACATGTTTTGAATTTATTTTAAACCTTATCATTTTGATTTACCCATATTTAATCTATTTATTTTTATTTGTGGTAACAATGTTATAAATTTTATAGAGTTTTAAATACTTTCTTATGTGTTCATAATCATTCATAATTTTATATCTTATGATATTTTGAATCATATAAATTTTAATTTGTAATTTTTAAAATATTTTTGTGATTTTTAAACAATTTAATAATATAAAATATCAATAGTGTCAAATTTGACATAATTAATTTATTTAAATTTAAATAAACTCCACACAGAAGAAATGTTCGAACCAAAATATTTAATATATTAATAACATGTCATAGTTATCTAAAAAATTCTTGGAGAAAATTAAATAGTTCATATAATATTTATTTTAATATTTTTAAAACCATTTATCTAATATTTCAATAAATAAAATAATTTCAACATCTCTATTGTGCCACCTTTAATGATAATTATTTAATCCATAAAATTTTTAAAAAATATAAATGATGTACATAATTATATTAGCTTTATGGTGACTATTCATGTTCTAAGTTTCATGATGTTTATCACTAAATCAAAATTATTATACTTATAAGATTTAAGAGAGTGACATGTTGTCACTTTCTTTGGTTTTAATAATAATTAAATTATTTTCACGGTAAAAAGTTCATAAAATGAATCTAATAAGACCCTTAAGGTGATATGGGGCGACTTTTATTCATCCAATAGAAATATTTCCTGTTTTAGGGAATCTTTATAATCTTTTGTTTACCTTTAATTACCAGATTTATCTTTAACTAGAGTAAATAAAAATTACCGTAGTAACTATTCATAATATCAAAAAAAATAAAAGTAACCTATTAACATAATTTGGAACCACTGAATAAAAATATGGAATCCATTTTTCACAATACAAAACATAAAATTCGCAGTAATTAAATTAAAATTTATCTCGTTGTTAATAAAAAAACGGGTTTTAAAAGTTAAAATATTGCAAAAGATTAAAATGATTTTACCTATGAATTCAATGTAAAATCAATTCTAATGATATACATTATATTAAATGGTAAAAATATATACTATTTATTCTTTAAAATCATTCAATATTATTAATTAACCATACAAATTATTACGATGAAAAAAGCTGTTTTAAATTAAAATATAGCGTGTTTTTACTATTCATTAAAATATAAAAGTTATCAGAATAATATGAAAAATTTATCCAAAGTAAATTATTATATTATTATTGAAAAGAATAATGTTATT
The DNA here is from genome assembly GCA_963277665.1 of Viscum album. NCBI lineage: Eukaryota > Viridiplantae > Streptophyta > Magnoliopsida > Santalales > Viscaceae > Viscum > Viscum album. The sequence continues at coordinate 728,629,715 of OY728143.1, read as the reverse complement.
TTGTCAATCTGAACTTATAAACATGTTATAATACTAGATTTAAAGTGGGTGCGCCATCAAAAGGTAGAAAAACTGCATTTTTTTAAAAATACTTTTTTTACTCGAAATATTTATTTTGTTCTCACACGATGTTCTAGAAAATGTGTAAGATGAATAATAATGTTATAAAATTAAAAATTTATTTAATAATATTCATAATGGCTAGTTCATAATAATATTATAACAATATATCAATGTTTAGTGAAACTTGGTATTGCGTATAACACACGCTATCGAGGAAGGTCGTGATTTCGTGTAATGCAAGCCATGTCAGGGTTGCATGTAGTGCATGACTCTTTTGTTGTTGCATATAATATAATCCAACCACATTTAATTTATAAATTTAATATATATATATATATATACACTCAATGTTGTGTAGAATGACAACTATCAAAAGGACTTGAAATTGTGTGTAACACATTTCAAGAATAGTATTGCTTATAATTCAAGCTAATACGGTGTTTCGTATAGTGCAAGATAATCTTGATGTAGCGTACAACCGAATATATCAAATAAATTTAAAAGAATATATCTCGTAAAATCATGGGGTGTTACACTGCTACCATTATCCATAACCTTTCCATCATATGGGAAAATAAAACATTGCTCGTGTGTATGTTTAGTCCACCACCGCAATGAAGCGACACAATTAATTTTTCATAAGTAATTCACATTAATGAATATAATGATTCATTTATATAATATTATCTATATTTATGATATTATTATTATTTTTCAATAATGTTTCACTATTATTTACGTTTCTTTTTTTTGTATCCATCAAAAATTTGAAACACCGCTCAAGTGTGTGTACAAACTGTCATCTCCATGAAGTTATGTAATTAATTTTACAATACCGCATAATATGAATTGTAATATAAGTGTATATACTGATAAAATATTATATTTATAAAATTAATAACATTATATAGATTATATATCCAAGAACATTGTTCACAGATTGGTACTTGTGATCCAAAATATGCATAAAATGTAGCATTTGTCATTCAGAATAGTGAATTTAGTAAAGAATTATTAATAAACAGGTAATAAGATGTTACAATTTATTAATATAAAGTTATATTTATTATTTTAATAGTTATTTGTTATATATAAATGTATATAGTAGTTTAATAACTATTATATATGATGTTTTAATTTATGTGGAGCCTGATGGGACTTATGGTGCAAGTTCTTTGTCTCAAGGACGTTAAATTGAGACATGTTTTATTTAATGGACATAATAATTTATTGGATATGTGTATATAATACTTATATTACATGTAATATAAACTATCCAACACAATTCATGGCATTTTATGTTATAATTAAATTATTTAATCAATGAGTTTCTTACTTGACTTTTTCCGGAGTTATAAGGGTTTCTAAATGAAATTTATTTCGATGAAACATATTATACATTAAAATGAATTTTCATCTATGAGATATTTATAGAATTATAGTTTATTAATTTCAATATGATAATTATGAAAATTATGAGATTTTAAAAATACATATATTTCCCTATATTTCATTTAGGTTATAATTGGTGATTAACAAATACAGAAGGGTTTATGTTCTAATATTATTTCTCTTTGAGATTATAAATGTAAAACTAAGATCATGTTAATTTAAATGATATTATCCTTTGAATCCAATTTATTTAATTCTACTTTGGTAATTCATATAATATAGAATTCTTAATTTTATTATTTTCACTTTTATCATTAAATTGATGGATAAAATTATTATTATCAAAAGATGACCATATTTTCTGGTTGTTTGATGGATATTTTATTCCATTAATAGAATTTTCAATACTATTTTTAGATGTTAATTATTATACAATAATACTTTTAAAAAATCATTTTCGCAACCAAAAACATAATTTACAATGTTTAGAAAATGACTCCTTCGAAAATCCATCAAAATAAGAAGTATTTTAATTTTTAAAGTTGTGTGACTGTAATATTTTATTTTAACAAGTATGATATGAATAGATTTTTCCATCATTACGAATTTTTTTTAATTTGAGATACATTTAAAATTTTTCATTTTAATTTTCAACAACAAATATTTTCATAATATAATGAGAATTTTTAGATATATATTTCTCCAAGGAAATGGATGGTTTCTGATGTTTTCAATGAAATTTAATAATGATATTTTATATAGACATTTCATACTGTTGTATCATCGTTACTTTATTTTTATACTTCACTAGGGTTACATTAATATCATACCATACACTTTATTCTAATGGAATATTTTGATTTTGATTATACAAATCCCCTTTTCATTCCAAGAATATATTTTTAATTGAAATTTTCATGAAACCCATTCATTTCCATGGGTTATGAAGTGTTAGATAATTTAATGGGTTATGATCTACTAGAACATATATATATTGTTTCCATTATGTAACATATGAGTCCATTAACGATCTATAATGTTTTATATAAAATCTTTTATTGAGTGATATAATTATAGTAGTAAAGTTCATGTTTTTGATACAGTATGTGAAATAGACAGGGATTCCAAATCTACTATAATATGAGAAATATGTGGTGATACATGATCACAATTGATATGGAAAACAATTGGAAATTCTACATCCTTTATGATATAGGGAATATGATTTTATGATTTGTTAGATATGATACCTTTTTCAAATTAGTTAACCTTGATAAAAGATATGGTTTCAATGTCTTTAATGTTTCAACACTATTTTGATATGTTAATGGGATTTTGATATTAAATATGGGAAAATTATTGATGATTTTTATGATTCCCTATTCTGGTTTCGTACTAATTGTTTCATCTATGGATCGTGACTATGAACAATGAATTGTTGGGTATGATATTCTACTAATAATCGCATCATATAAAACCCTTATTCACATAATATGTTGATATATGATCATTGATTTATATCTTCTGTCATTATACTTACTAAGAATATGATATTACACAATCATATGTTCTCATTTTCCCCAAGTTATTATTTAGAGAAGTAAGTATGAAGAACCTATAAGGGAACCATATAAACATATTAGAAATAATGAAGATTCCTTTTAAATTATATTTTTATGTATATAGTCTCCAAATAAACAAAACCGTTATATTTTTTAGATATGATAGTTTAGGATATATCCTAAATACTACTAAAAATAAGTAATTTCAATTTATTTTTTGCATCAGTCACTTAAGATGTCATCAGAGTAGAGGGTAGTTATTTTTAAAGAGTATGAATTTAGAACATTGGGGAAATAAATGAGGAAAATGCTACACATTGGAAAAAATCATAATATTTTAATATAGTATATATTATGTGGATTTAAAAGAAATAAATTTTATTCCATATAATAGAACAAGAAGCTGAATTGATATATTTGAATCAAGGGGTAACAACCTGTAGTGTGTCGGTACAGTATATATCGACCATCGTTCTAGAGCATGGTGTGTTACACCCCGATCTTTTGTGGGACAAATTCATGTATATTTTCGTTGATGTATTCTGTTTTATGCTACACCAATATTACATTTATTGGTACACAACACTATATTAGCTTGCAGTATATGAGACACTATTCTTGTCTTCTGTTACATGCAAGAGCAAACTTCCTCAATAGCTTGCGTTGTATTCTATACCGAGTTTCACTAAAAAAGTATATATTGATGAAATATTATTATGGGATTTAAACATGTATTTTCTAATAGTATTAACAAAATTTTAAATTGTATATATCATTAAAATTTATCTTTTTTATTTTTTATAATTTATATACGAACAAATTCGTTTTTTCTGATAACAGAATTGCTTTCCAAAAAATGTTGTTTTCCCCACCTTTTAATGTCACACCAACATTAAATCTTGTTTATAAGTTCAATACGAAAAAATATACTTTTTCTTTGGAATCAGGATATAAAATTTTAATTTGAATGAATTTTTGATATTTTCCTGATAACATTCACATTTTGATGAATAGTAAAAATTTGCTAAATTTAAATTGAAAACAAATTTTTTCATAATATAATTTATATGGTTAAAATATCTTCATTAAAATGTTTTAAAGTATAAATAGAATTTATTTTTATAGTTTAATACAATGAATGAAATTTTCATTAAGTATATGTTGAATTCATATGTAAAAATTTTCAAAATTTTACAATGTTTTATCTTTTTAATCCCATTTTCTCATTTCGACAATGTGAATAATTTTCAAATAATTACTACATATTATGTGTTCAGAATATTGAAGAATGGATTCGATATTGTGAATCGATAGGTACAAATTATGTTAATAGTTTAATTTTATTTTAGGGAACTATGAATAGTAACATTGGTAATTATTTTTATTATCATTGTTAAAGGTTAACAGGGTATTTAAAGGTGAAAATAATATTATAAAATTATCTTAACACATCAAAAAATTATATTGGATGAAAAAAAGTCTAACCATTTCACCTATGGGTGGGAATTAATTTTTTTCATGGAATTTTTTATATGAAAATTATGTAAATATATTTAAAACTAAACTAAGTGAAAACATGTCACTCTCTTATATCTTATAAGCATAATAAATTTAATATAGTTATAAACATTATAAAATGTCAAAAGTTAATGGTAAATAGAAATAGAATAAAATTATCTAAATCATATATATTTATTTATAATTTTTATAGATTAATTAGTTACCATAAATGATGATACAATAGGGTTGAAAAAAATTATTTTATTAATATAAATATCAAATAGATTCTTTTAAATTTTTTAAAATAAATATCATATAAACTAAATAATGTGCTCCATGAATAATCTAGGTGGCTGACATGTTAAGAGTGTATTAAATATTTTTTTTCCAAATTTATCTCTTCTTTGGATTTTATTTGAAGCCTAATAAATGATTATTGAGAAAATTGAAAATATTGATGATTTTTATAAAAATAAAATTTTATTAAATTAATAAAAGACCATAAAAATATAAAAAAAATAAAATTAATAACAATAATGTGTAAAATGTCATAAATAACCATTTATGGTCAATTAAATCCATATAATATTGTATTTACAACAACTAAATATTTATAATGTTATTACCATAATTCTAATGAAATAGAATAATTAAGTGATAATTAAAATGATAATGCTAAAATTGATTTAATAATTTGTCTAAAATATATTGGTTGATGTGATTACAAAAATATCTCATATCATCTTCAAAATTGAGCCATTTTGGAGGATTTTATTTGGGGCATTAATTTATTATAAATTAATGTTTTTAAGGTTTCCAAAAGTACCCCTCGACTAAATTATAAAAGGAAACCTCCTAATTCACCTATTCACTTTAATTTGTGCATTAAAGCTCATCCAAAACATTAAATGTTTCCTTTTCAACCTTAATATTTGTATTCCAGAGGTTTTTATATTCTTTAAAGACCAACTATAGTTCCATAAGTGAAAATTTTAAGGAGGCATGTCAGGGAAGATGTAATATCTTTAATCGATTCTTTCAAAATTATTTATTCTTAAAAATCATCTTAATTAGTAATTTTAGTACTATGTAATAATATCAATATCACTGATATTCTGATATGTTATTATAAATAATAAACAACCATATTTTACCTTCTATCCATACGATTAAAAACGATTTTTCTATGTGTTCGTGCGTACAACCTACCATCACCACGTCGTGGTTTAATAGGTTTTTAACCACCACCTTAATTTTATGGGTATAATAGTGAAAATAATAACTATATATGATTAATATAACATGATAAATGATTTATGTTTCTGTGCAACATTTATTAATGATTTAATTATGATATGGATGGAACCATATCTCTTTCCAATGCATTGAGTAAATATTTATATATCATGAGATAGACATGAATATAAAGGAAATTAAATCATGTTCAATAATACATGGCTAGAATAGAAGTTAAATCCGGTTCAGTAAACGGCATTGTCCCCTATGATGGTCTTGGAAGTAATGCATTGGCTACTATGGAAATCATATTTTGTTCTTATTAGTTATCCACAGTTACATGTTTTATGCCAACTCTATTATATCATGGTTAATTTTCATTTATGATTTATGCCTTACGTACTACCAATATTTATTTGATGACTCGATATTTTTATCTTAAAACATTATGTTAATGTTTTTACAGTCAAATTATTATTGTTTGTTTTATGTTCTATATTTTTACCCTTACAGAGCATTTGAGGTCACCCATTTCTGTTTACTTTTTTCCCAGGATATAAAGAATCGTTTTGGGTAGGAAAACAAAAGAGGAAGATCTTTATGGGAGATGTGTATGATCTTTCACCATGTTAGATGTTTATGTTCAATGATTCCAAAGAGACTAAAATAATATGGTCTCTAGAATTTGTATTGTGTAATGTATTAAGTATTCCGAATAAGAAATTTAATGTCCATGTATGTCAATATTGGTTCATTAGAGTCGGTATCAGAGTGAAGTTTTTGTCAACCTTTGGAAACTAGGATTTCTCCTTCATTAGTGAGATATGTAGAGTTATGTATAAGTTATGTCAAGGGATTTCACCAAGGTTAAGTATAACTATAATTTAGAGTCCTAGATTTATGTTAATGATCATGAATAACATATGATTACAACTAAGACATTAGATATTGAATGTATACCCCCTATATTTTGTTATTTTCCTGTAATGATTTTTGCCTCACAGACTATTCATTTTGAGTTTTAGATGATGGATGGAACATTGAAGAACCATGTTAATGATAAATTCACTTTGAAATGGAATGATTGTCCTCTAGATCAACCAAATGTTATGGGAGATGGAATGAAAAATATTATTTCTATACTTACAAAATCTACGAATCATTTTGGAATCTCAAGTGAGAAGAGAAAATAATAACATTCTATTGATTATTTCATGATGCAACATCCACCTTATTTCAATGGGTATTCTGATCTACTTTTTTATATACAATGTATTAGTACCAAAAAAATTATATGTTCCATCCATTGATGTTTGGAACTTGAAAAAGTTATTTTGGCTATTTATCCATTAGAAAGTGAATCAAACCAGTAGTGGACTCTAATTATGAATATAAGGCAGCATGATTAAATTGATTCCATGGTATGGGACAAGTTCACCAACATTTTTTTTAAAAAGTACATCCTTCATATTCTTTGGAAAATGTTAGAAAATGAGTTCCTTGATCTTAAGAAAAAAAGATGATGAATCTGTTGATACATATGAAGAGTATTTTAAAAGACTCGCATGTTATGATTATGGCTTATCATCTAACGTGAAATTAAATTTGATTAATTATTCTATGACATAAAAAGAATTCCTATAATGGCATTTTTATAATATGATTTAGTATCTATGAAGTGATTTTACATTGTTCAATCAATATAGATATATATGTTTGTTTTACATATCAATCTCTTCTTTTTGACAAGAAATGAAAGAAGGAGTTTAAAGGAAAATCTTATTATTATGGTGATTAGAAGATGAATGTTTCCTCTTGAACAAATTGAGGAATGAATCATGGTGATGATTTTCTTAAAGGGACTATCAAATGTTTCATGTGTGGAAAAGAAGTTCATCTAGAAGTTGAGTGTTGAAGTAATGTGAAAATGGTTGCTAATGATGTGAATATATACAAGACTGCAGAGAGTGCACCACCAACACATCAACGATACAATTGTGAGGAAATGGGGAATTATGCTAACCAATTCCATAATCCAAGGGCAAATAATGATATATTTAATCAACCTCTTAAAGAAATATACAAAAGGAAGTCACATGTGATCACTCTTGGTGATGTTGAGTATGAAAATGAAATGGTGGAATGATTAAGTGTTTATGTAATGGGCTTCCAAAACATAATTGTGGAATTTCAATTATGGTATTATAGAATATTTGAATTTCTATATATTGGTTTATTGTGGTTTTCAATAATTATATGGTACCAGTAACCATGAAAAGGGATTTTTTATTTGGAAAGCACATGATATGAAAATAATTAAGGGATGGGGTGATAATGAGTTTCTTGGTAGTATTAATGGGATCATGACTGATATAAGGAAAAATTGATATTTTTTTGAGTATATAGATTTTTTTGATATATTTGTTGTGTGGAATGAGTTATTTTTGATAGAAATCAAGTTTTCACTATGGTTCTATGGTAATTAATGTTATTATATTGTTTGAAGAGAATACATGATTAAGGTATTCACATGTTTGAAATGTGACAAACAAGAAATGCTAAATGAGATACTGGAGACAAATATTAATTCAATTTAGTTCACCTCCATCTAATGTGTTATATTTTTTTTCTTGGAAGGATTGTAATGTTATTCATTAATGGATAGTATATGTTATATTACGAATTTATTTTTTCAGATTAATGTATTATCTCACTATAGGTTGAATTATTCATATTTTATAAGTTGTTCAAGAATTTTTATTGAGATAGATAGAATGACCTATCATTAAATCTCATGATTTCTAACATATCAAAAAATTAAAAATTCATCTTAATTTCTATAAATAATAGATGAACTATAGATTTTATTTGGAACGCCCAACTGTGAGATTATAGTGAAATCATGTAAGTATTTCTCCGCATGTAAAAATGAAGCCACTTTAAGAAAGTAATCTTGAAACAGAAAATGCTATCCTTGTACCTTCTAATCAGATGAATCATATAGTCCCTTATAATGTCACATATTTATGGATTTCTAGTATTTTTATTTCCCCAAACCTAATTTTCTATCACAATCTAGCAGAACATGATGGTCATATTTCTCTTCCATATCCGTGTTTTCACTTCCCACTTATGTTCTCATATGTGGAAACCCAAGGATGAGTTACATTAGTTTAACATTTTGTTTATAACATTCCATTTTAAATAGATTTTTTATGATTCATTTTTAGGATGTGTTTTAACATAAAATAATATTTAATGTAGTAAACCATTTATAACCTCGATGAATTTAGAGGGTGAAATTCTAAATAATGGTGGGGGTAAAAAGTAACACCATGAGATTATATGGGATAGGTTTTTTATTTATATCTATGTATTGTGTTGTACGATACAAAAATACTATCTTGCGCTATACAAAACACCGTATTAGCTGGCAGTATACTAAACACTATTTTTTTTCTCGCATTACATGCAAGAGAGACATTCCTCCCTAGATTGTGTTGTGAGCAATACTGAGTTTTTCTAAACAGTGATATATTGTTAAAATATTATTATGGGGTATGAAATGGCCTTCATGTATAGTATAAAAACATTTTTAAATTTTTACAACATTAACATTCATATTATGTATTTTCTAGACATGATATATGAACAAAATCAAATTTTTTGATAAATGATGTATTTACCAAAAATTACGATTTGGCCACGTTTTGATGGAGAAAAAATTTCAAATATAGTTTTTTTACATTTTTATAAGACTAATTTGAAAAAATAAACTTCTCCTTTGTATGTGGGATATAAAATTTTACTTTGGATTTATTTATTATATTTTTCGGATAAAGTTCATATTTTGATGAATTGTTAAAATATGGAAAATTTAAATTGAAAAAAACTTTTTTCATTGAAACAAGTTATATGGTTAATATATATTATTGAATGGTTTAAAATTTTATATAGAACATATTTTAATATTTTAATACTACTTAATACATTTTCCTTATGATTTCATTGAATTGATAGGTATAAACATTTCAATCTTTTATAATGTTTTAAATTTTAAAACTCGTTTTCTCATTTCAATAACGATTTTAATTTTAAATTAATTAATTCAAATTCTATGTTTTGAATTTGTAAAAATGGATTCCATATTTTTAAATTGTAGTTCTACAATATGTTATAGGCTACTTTGATTTTTGGCATCATGAATAGTAACATTGTAATTATATTAATTACCCTAGTTAGAAGTAAATTCGGTAATTAAAGTTGAAAATAATATCAATAAATTACCCAAAAACATGAAAAATTATATTGGAAAAAGAAAATTCAACCCATATCACTGAAGGGTTGGAATTGATTCATTTCTTGGACTTTTTTCCATTAATAGGATGTAATTATTATTAAAACAAATGAAAATGACCAGAGGTCACTCTCTTCTTTATTATAAATATAATAACATTAATATAATGATAAGAATCATAAAACATCGAAATCAAGTAGTCTCTTGAAATATAATTAAATTATATACATCATGTGAATTATTTAGAAATTTTAGATATTAATTAATTACAATTAATGATATCACAATAGTGGTGTAAATATTATTCTATTAATAGAAATGTCATATAAATGGTTTTAAAAATATTAAAATTAATATCCTATGATCTAATTAATGTTCTCCATGTATATTCCTGGTTACTATGACAAGTGAGAAGTGTAGTAAACATGTTCCTTCCAATCTATCTCCTTTGTAGATTTTATTTAATGTCAAATAAATGAATAGTGTCAAAAATGACACTATTAATAATTTATAAAAACAAAATTTTATTAAATTATATATAAATAAAAACATTATTTAAAAATTCAAATGAGATAATTATAAGGTCTAATATCTCATAAAATAACCATTTATTCTCAATCAACACAATACAAATAAATATTTAGAAACATTAAAAATTTATATTTTAATTACCGTATTTAAAATTAAATAGAATAACTAGCTGTTAATTAAAATGATTCTTTTTGAATTGATATTAAATTTGTCTAAAACTTATTGGTTGATTATATTACAACACTATCATATCTCATCATCTAAATTGGAAATTTTTTAAGGGTTTTATGTGTTTTTTGATATTATTATAAATAAAATTTTAAAGGATTCCAATAGTGAAACTCACAACAATTATAAAAGGGAACCTCCTCCATCACATCTTCACTTCTCTTTGAGCCTTCAAGCTCTACCACCCCCTGCTATCTTTCCTTATCAACCATTATATATTATTTCTAGAGGATTATGTATTCTTCAAAGACAATCTCTAGTGCCCTATGTTAAAATTTAATGTAGGAACCTATAGGAAGAGGTAATTTCTATTCGAACCATGGTAGTTATTTGCATGAATTGGAGTATGGTTTGTGATTGTTGTAAATCCTCAGAGAATGTTCAAAATGTGTGCCGGAAAGTACTTGCATGCCAAAACTTGCGCACCGAGGGAGGACTTGTGCGCCGTCATGCAGGGTATCCAAATGCATTTAAATAGAGGTCTACCCATCCTCATTCGGTACGAAGTTTAGACTTAGAGAAATTCAGAGCTCCCGTCGTGCATGTGTTGTGGTGGAGCAAGTGGTTGTGGGTTGCACAGGTAGAGGATGCACGATAGTTGCTTTCTGAATGTCCAAGATAATTTGGGCGGGAAAGGAGGAGAGTCACGCAAGTTTGGAGTTGGTGAAAGAGGTGTTGCGCAGGCGGTTTGTGGAAACTAGCACGAACGAATTTGATGAAGCGCGACAGTTGAAAGGTGCGTGCCAAAATTGGATTGGGGTTAAAAGGGTATGAGTCGCGCAAGTTTTTTGTTAAAGAGTTGAGAGTCTCACAAGTGTTTGGATTGGACATGTGCACCGACTTTGAAACATTCTCTCTAGCTTGGATAAGCATGCCAGGTGTTGTTAAAGTACGACAGTCTTTCTGGGGTTGGAAGAAAGCTGATAGTTTTCCTAATACTGTTGCTGAAAAGTGAGATTTGTCTTCAGGTGGAAGTTGGACTTCAACAGAGCATCTTCATACAATAGAGGATGCATTCATTAGCAATGATGAAGAGGCATTCACATCTATAAACTAAGTGGGACTTCACCAAAGACAGTGACCCATGGGAGTCAACGGGAGTGACTAGAGGGACATAGTGAGATATCCCTGAACTTTTGTAAAGGCAGTGATCTTGGAACAGAGTGACTGTGCATAAACCTTTGTAATCCACATCCAGTGATGTTAAGTGGAATTTGGTATGACCGAAAACCTTCCATCCTATGCTCATTAGACGTAGCCCTTAGTGGTGAACCAAGTAAAAAGTGTTGTGTCATCTCTCTACAGGTCAATGTTTTCTTTCTGGTCATATTCATCCTACAGGTTTAACAGGTTCCTACCAACGTGGGAATAAGATCCATAAAATTAAAAGATAAATTTGTCACCCTGATTCAACCCTCCCCTCTCAGGGTGTCCCGGGGTCCTACAAGTAGTATCACAGGGAGTTTGCTAGTGTTGAATCTGTCATTTGTCGTCATGGAGAATGCAGTCACTGTCAGGGGAGTCCCTCTCTTCGATGGAATTAATTTACATTTCAGGAAGAATAAAATGAGATATCATCTATGATCCCTTGGAATGGAAGTCCTTTTTCCAGTGTCCAAGGTATTCATGTTACTGATTCAACAGGGCTGGCTATAACGGATGCCGATATGAAAATTGTTGATACTGATGCTAAAGCGCATAATGCTCTCACCGCTGGCCTTTCTGATCAGATATATCTCAAGCTGATGAGTTGAACCTCAGAAAAATCCATGGGGGATAAACACGAAATTATTTATGAAAAAGATAAATAAGTAAAGGAGGAAAAATTATAAGTCCTACACAATCAGTTTGATGATATGAATATGCATCCAGATGAGAATGCAAACTCAATTTTCAATCAAATTACTGAAGTGGTTGGGGGAAATTCGGGGTCTAGGCAATGAAATCAAATAAATTGATATTGTAATGAAAATATTAAGAAGATTTCCACCATTGTACAATGAAAAGGTGTCATCCCTTGAGGAAAGAGATCTTTCTAAACTTTCTTTAGATGATCTACTGAGCAGCTTATTAGAATATGAAATGAGAGTCAAACTAGAAGATTCTATGACTCATGTGTGCAAGGTAATGGCATTCAAGTCCGTAGATAAACTGGAAATATCAAAAGATAGTAGTAGTGAAGATGACCAAAAAAAATTCTTTCTCACATTGAAAAGAAGTTCGAGAAGGGAAAAGGTAAATTCAATGGGAAGTTACCTCTCACTTGTTTTCATTGGGGAAACGTTGGGGACATTTCTTCTCAGTGTTTAAGAAATATCAATGATGATGATTGTGAAGATGAAAACATCAAGAAGTCTTTGAAAAGGTTTTTCAATAAAAGAGACATCAAATCTGGAAAGAAAATATAGAGGAAGAGTTTTTTCCCTAAAGAGGAAGATGATGATACTGAATTGTGTGAAGAAGAATAACCCGAATTTAAAACAGGAAACCATGCTTCCCTGATGGCTACAATTGAAAAGTCAGAACCCTCGATCAATAATGGATAAGATAATTATATTACTCTTAATAGTGATTCAAAGATTCAAATTAAGGATGTTTTTTTCAAGATTGAGAATAAATGTAAGAGATGCAATAAGTGGAAGGAAATAGTGGAAGAATCATCAGAATGTGTTGAAGATCTTAAAGTAGAAATTGAATGATTAGAAGAACAAGTGAGAGTTCGGTCTTCAATCCTTAAAGCCCAGATGATGTTGTGGAAGTAAAACTTAGAATTGAAGAACCAGAAAAGGTCATAAATGACCTTTCATCCAAACTGGAAGAGGAGTCCAAGACTGTTGAGGGACTTGAGGAAGAAGTTTTTAATCGTAGGAGTAAAATTGAATGTCAATTAACCACAAATGAGGGAATGAATAAAATTCATTTTGGAAGATTCTCATATGAAGAATTACTAGAAAGAGCCAAGTGTGGTTCAGATGGGGTTGGAAAAAGTTTGAGTGATCAAATACCCGCTTGCATGGGAATGAGTGGAATTGGATGTGAAGCTGATACATCAACTGCTCTATGTAAAGAGAGCCAAAAGAAAGACAAGATTAAATTTGGGCTTCTTGAAACATCACATGAATTTCTGAAAAAGAAACCCTCAATCCAATAAAAAATACAAACTGAAAATTATCCTAAAAATTTCAGAAATGATAGGCAGTTCGACTATTCTCCCAAGGAAGAAGGATGGGGAGAAATTCAAGTGAGAAGACATTTCCTCTAATGAAATGTCAGTTCTATGGCTATCTGGGCCATACCATGTCACACTACGAATAGGCAAGGAGCTACTTGAATGGGGAATATCATGGACAACAACAAATGAGAGTGACATCATATCCTCCATCTTATAGAATAAATAGTTTCTATGGGTACTGTTTTAATTATTTAAACTTTGGCCATAAGGTTATATATTGCAGGAAGAGATTCGATAGGAGATACTCAAACAACTCCCAAAGATGTGTCAATATTCATTCTCCTGATGGTGTTGATCTCAAAAACATGTTTTCTCCTCTTGATGAAGATTATGGGTATGAAGAATCTGATTATGTGGAAGAAATAATTAGAAGGACATCAATATCTTATACTCAATCCAATATCTCTTGGAAAGAAAAGAATAAGATCGATAAATCCAATATTGTAGAGGTTTCCCTCAAAGATACAAAAAGAAATACTACCTGGATTCTAGATAGCAGTTCTTCATCCAATATGACAGGTAATACATGCCTATTAACGGACATCAAAAGGAAGGTTGATGGTACAATACGATTTGGTAATAAGGGAGCTCTGAAAATCAAAGGCATTGGAAGTACTGAATTAGATAATAGAGAACTAAAGAAGACTTAAGTCATTTACGTTGATGGCCTACATCACAATATACTAAGCTTGTGTCAAACTTCTGACTCAGGAGCTATAGTTACTTTTAATCAAAAATGTTACACTATAAACGGAAGGACAGGGAATTCACTTATGAAGGGATGCATAACAGAAGGAACCTTGTATCAGGTTGATAGTAATGAATATTTTTGTTACATGACTATTGAAGAAGAAAAAAAAATTCATTGGAGACTAGGACACATCAATCAACAAGACATGGAGAAAATATCAAAATTGAGGATTTTCATGGACATTCCCATCCTAAAGCGTGAGTGTGAAGAGTCTTGTGATTCTTGCATTCGTGGAAAGCTGGTCTATAGTTCCTATCAGCCAAAAAATAAAAGGGCATCTCATAATCATGATATAATTCATACAGATGTATACAGGCCGATAAATGTTGCTGGAACTCATCAAGAAAGGTACTTTGTCCTTTTCATAGATGATTATAGTATAATGGCTTGTGTAATAGTCATTCACTAGAAACGACAAGTGCTTGACTGCATAAAATCATATCAGCAAATCGCCGAGAATGATACTGGACGAAAAATCAAAGTGTTTCAATCTGACAATGGAGGGGAATACACGTCCATTTAATTTCAAAATTACCTAGAGAAGCCTAGGATAAAACATGAGGTATATTTTTTAATAACTCCACAACAAAATGGTGTTGTTGAACGTAGGAATCGATAGGTGAACCACATGGAATGAACTATGCTTATTGAGAGTCGTATTTCATGACATTACTGGAAAGAGGTTGTTCAATCTGTAGTATATATTTAAAATTGAATAGAATTTTATATGGGTGAGACGAAGACACCATATAAATTCTGACATGGAAGGAAACCCTAATTGAAATACTTTTGTGTTATTGGAAGTCAATGCCTCATTAGGAACAAAGAAGGAAGTCAAGGAAAGTATGGTGACAATGCAGATGAAGTAATTTACCATGGATAATCAATAAACAGATAAGCTAACAAGTGTTTCAACATGCTATTTGGAAGGATTTTGGAAAGTAATGATGTTAAGATAATTGAAGAGAAAACCAAAAATTCATCAAGGATGTCATATGCTGATGTGATAGAAAGTGAAGAATAAAGTGAACATAGAAAAAATACAAATACAGAAATAGATGAAGATGTACAAAAAACTCAGCATTCACATCATGAAGTTGACTCAGAAGAAGAATCTGAAGAAGAAACTATGTCTGGAGAGAATGAAACAAAACTGCACAAGAGAAATCATAGAGATGAGATTGATCCATATAACATAATTGGGGACATGAGTGCACCGACTCAAACAAGGAAAATGAGGAATAATATGCAATCTACATTTCTATCAGTTGTGGGGCCATCCCCATTTGAATAAGATGAAATGGATGAATCATGTGTGAAAGCTATGAATGGAGAGTTAGATCCGGTTGAAAAGAGTCAGACATGGGATCTTGTCCAGAGACCCGAAGGTCACAATGTGATTGGTACAAAATTGATCATTATGAATGAGTTTGATGAGAATCTAATTGTTGTTAAAAATAAGGCATGACTGGTATGTGAAGGATACTCCCATATTGAAGGCATTGATTTTGAAGAAACCTTTGCTCTAGTGGCTAGACTAGAGTCAATTAGGCTTTTCCTTACCATGGAGCTCCAATGAGATATAACGTATATCAAATGGATGTCAAGACAACATTATTTAATGGTGAACTCGAATAGGAAGTCTACATTGAACAACCAGTGGGTTTGGTTCTTAGAAATGATCAAACAATGGTATGAAAACTAAATAAAGCACTATATGGTTTGAATCAGGAACCACGAGCATGTTATTCCCGGCGGGACTCGTATCTCAAGAAGCTGGAATTCAAAAGAGGTGGAGTAGACCACAATCTATATGTGATGAATTCTCCAAAGTATCTGTTCATGGTTCTATTCTACGTTGATGATATCATATTTGGTGGCACCATGCAGAAATTAGTGGATGAAATTTCCAATAACATGAAATCAAAATTTGAAATGTCTATGACTGGGGAGCTCACATATTTCTTGGGGTTGAAGGTGATTCAAAAGAAGGATTACACTTTCATTTCTCAGAAAAATTATGCAACAGAGTTGTTGAAGAATTTTAATATGCAAGACTTCAAACCAATGTTAACTCCGATTGAATTTGGAACTAAACATGGAAAGCATGAGGATGAGACCTCTATAGATCCCACCATGTATAGGAGGATGATTGGGGGACTACTGTACCTAATAGAAACATAGCCAAATATTGTCTTTGCCACATGTCTTACAACCCGCTTTCAGAGTAATCTAAAGGAGGAACATATGGAATAAGTAAAAAGAATCATGAGATATATTTAAGGTACTCACAATTGTGGCTTATACATTGCTGAAAAAAGAGACTCTAAATTATCATCATTTTCTGATGCTGACTAGGCTGGCGATGTTGTTGACAGAAAGTCCACCAATGGTGGTGCATTCTATATTGGGAAAAAATGTGTTGGCTGGTTGAGCAGGAAACAAGAAAGTACTTCTCTTAGAACAACTTAAGCTGAGTATCTCTCTTTCACAAAGGCATGCACTCAAATACTATGGATAAAGAAACAACTAATAGATATTAGTGATGATGTGAAACTACCAATGGTGATTTACTGTGATAACAAGAGTGCAATTGATCTTACGAATAATCATGTTCATCATTCTCGTACAAAACATATAGAAATCAGGTATCACTTTATCAAAGAAAAATTGAGCAAGGAGTGATTAGAAGGGATCATGTGGGATGTGATGAGAAAGTTGATGATATCTTGACTTACCCACTGTCAGCAGATATGTTTGAGAAGCATCAGTTGAACCTCGGTGATCAACCACCTCCCAGTTCATAAAGAGGTTACGAATTACCGATCTCCCCATTTATGTTAATATTTTTAATCTATTTATGGATGTGATGTAGGTTTATGGGGGAGATAATTTCAATGGGGAGTGTGGTTTGAGATAAACAAGGAACAATTATCGGTCTTTGGGTTTATTATTAATGGGGGAGAAAAGAACAAATTCAGGCATGTAATGATTCTGTGACACTATGATATTCAGTGTCAGTGATAGGATGAGAAGGGTGAGAAGGAATACATTGGACATGTAATGCTTCTGTGACACTATAATAAAATTTCATGGGTGTCTTTGAGAATTTCAAAACATGGGAACCCAATTCAAGATTCCTCTCTTGTTTTCTACATCGAGCATTGCTCACATAGACTTAGAGTGTTGGCCAAGTTGATTCTTACATATATGATTTTCCTATGGATGGTGCTCTATTGAATTTGTTTTTTGATTGACAACAAACAAAGAGGGGGAGATTGTTGGAACCATGGTTGTTCTATGCATGAATTGGAGTATGTATTGTGTTTGTTGTCAATCCTTAGAGGAAGTTCAGAATGTGTGCCATTAATGTAATCATACAGAACAAGAACATAACGGTATTGAAGGTGGCACTGTTTTCCAGTTTTTGCCAAATATTTGGGCCTGAGAATCGACAAATGAAGAAAAGTGGTTTTTAGAAAAGAGACATGCGTGCCGGTTACATGGAGGCTTGGAAACTTGTGCGCCATTTTTTTTTTCAAGATCAGAACATGAAAATATGGCAAAATAAGAATGGAGCCAATGTTGTATGTTTTGTCACACAAGTAATTGCTCACTGAAACTTGTGCGCCAACGGAGGACTTGAGCGCCGTCGCAGAGGTTTCCCAAATGACTATAAATAGAGGTCCACCCCTCCTCATTCGGTAGAAAGTTCAGACATATAGAAATTCAGATCTCCCACTGCGTAGGTGTAGTGGTCGCGAAAGTGGTGGTGGGTCACGCAAGAAAAGGTTTCATGACAGTTTTTTTCCGTGCGTCCAAGATCATTTTGGAAAAAAAGGAGAGTCGCGCAAGTTTGGAGTTGGTGAAAGAGGTGTCGTGAAGGTGGTTTGGTGACACTTGAACGCCCAAATTTGAAGAAGCGTGACAGTTGAATTTTGCACGAAAAATTTGTTTTAGGGGTAAAATGGTATGACTCGCGCAAGTTTGGTGTGCAAGAAGTGAGAGTCGAGCAAGTGTTTGTCGTGGATGTGCGCGCCGTCTTTGAAACTTGCGCGCTGGCTTGGAGAAGCGTATCATGCGTTGATGAAGTATGCCAGTCTTTCTGGGGTTGCGTGAAAGATGATAGTTTTCCCAATACCGTTGGTACAAAGTGATATTTGTCTTCGGGTGGAAGTTGGACTTCAACAGAGCATCTACATACAACAGAGGATGTAATCATTAGAAATGATGAAGAGAACTTCAGTTCTATAAACTGAGTGGGACTTCACTAAAGACAGTGATCCGTGGGAAGTCAATGGGAGTGACCTGAGAGATGTAGTGAGGTATCCCTGAACTTTTCTAAAGGTATTGAGCCAATGATAGAGTGACTGTGCCCGAACCCTTGTAATCCACACCTTCTGAAGTTTAGTGGAATTTGGTAAGAATGAAAAACTGTCGGCGTATTCTCCTTGGACGTAGCCCTTAGTGGTGAACCAAGTAAAAAGTGTTGTGTCATCTCTCTGCTTGTGAATGTTTGCTTTCTGATCATATTCTTCATACAGGTTTAACAGTTTCTAACCAATATTGGAACAACATCCATCACATTAAATGAAAAATTTGTCACCCTGATTCACCCCACCCCACTCAGGGTGTCTGGGGGTCCTCCAATTTCTTCTTATGATTCATTCAAATTTCATTCATCTTTTACATCCTCTTTATTAGTTTTTTTCATTATAAGGTAATAACATAATTATAAATCAAATAAATATATGTTATTATAAATATGAAAAAAAAACATATTTCACCTTCTATCCATCCTATGAAAAACAAAATCACCTCATGTGCGTACGTACAACTTACTATCTCCACACCGTTGTGTAATCTGTTTTTTGCCACCATCTAACTTGGATGGGTATAATGGTTGAAATAATAACTATATATGATTAATATAACATGATAAAAATTTTGATATACTATACTCTATCCACTTCAATACATTCACCAATTATGGGAATGATATCGTCGCTCATGCATACATATGTCTTACCGTCTCCATGAAGTCATGTGATTTATTCTACATAATGTTCATTAAAAATGATTATATAAATGAATTTATGCAATAAAATAGTTATATATTATACTAATACCATTTAATAAAAAATATAACTATAACCTAAAAATAGTAATATGAACTTATTTGAAAAAACATATATAAGAACAAAAAGTAGTTAATACCCAAATAATGATTAAAAATGAAATGTTACTATCAAATAGATGAAAATATTATCCTAATTTTTATCACAAAAATGATTATGAGTTGAGAATAAATCATTAAAATTATATAAATATTTATACATGAGGTTAAGATACATAAGTATCATATCATACCTTTGGTAAGGGATTATTTATCAATCTGGTTTTAATTTGAGATTGTTTATATATAAATATTTAGTAAGGATTTATTTATCATCAATGTCCATGTTTTCAAATAACGCTACCATAACATGTTTATTAATCCTCTATAGATGTTTAATTTTATTTTAATCCATTTTTTACTCCTACTGCATCTTATGGATGAAAATTTTCTATTGTTTACAATACGAGTTACATTTTGACTATTCCCTCAAAAGTACATGGAGAATGTTTCGTGAACTTATACAGCTTGAATTGATATATTCGGTTTCATGACACCTTATTTACATGAATCTTCCTCTATAGGATTTTTTGATTATTTTCAACTAGATTCATTTATTTTAAAATTGTGAGGGGCGGGGGGGGGGGGTATTTTGAGAAGATCAAATTTTTTTGAAAAAGAAAGTATATTTTCCACAGGAATTAATTTCAAGTGTTTTATCAAAGTTATTTTCCAACTAAGGTGACATAGGTTTAGGTTTCTATATGTATTATTAATTTTATTTTATTATCATTATGATGGAATTATTGTTATAAATCCATTTATTGCATATGGATTGTGATGGAATGATGTTTATGAAACCAATTTTATATCATGGGTTATGATATGATGAATGATTTAATTTTTTTCACATATAAAATTTTTTTCTTTATGAGATGGGTGAGACCTATATCCACCACCATTCATTGGGTAAGGATTTGTATCTCATGATATTAACATTACTCTAATGGAAGTTTGTTATGATTTTGTAATACATGGGTGGAACAGATAGTAATCCTAGTTCAGTAATGGACTTTGTCTACAATGATGGTCTTGGAAGTAATTCCCTTGCAACTATGGAAATCATATTATGAGATAATTAGTTTTCCATGATTACATGTTTTATTCCAATCTTATTCTATCAGGTTTAAAGTTTCATTATGGATTATTCCTTACATACTACCACGATTTATTTCATGACTCAGGATTTTCATATCTAAAAATTATGTACATGTTTTCACGTTCAAATACTGATGGTTTGTTTTATGTTATCCATGTTTACCCTCACAGAGAAATTGAGCTCACCATTTTTATCTTTTCTTTTCCCAATTATATAAATAAAAGATTTAGGTAAGAAAACATTAGGGTATGATATATATGGGATATGTTGAAGCTTTTTCACCAATTTAGGTGATCATATTCCATATTTATAAATACACTAAACTAACACAGTCTTTGGGAATATATTTTTTATAATGTATTAAATATTCTGAAAAATAAATTTAATGTCCATGTATGTCAATCTTGGGTCATTAGATAGTGAATCGGACATTACGTCAAATCATGTTTGAAATTAATGGGGAATATGATTTGGCTAATTTAGATTTTTATTGAACCATTGTGAATGATTTTAATATATAATGGTTGTGGATAAAATAGGTTCAACCTATGGTGTGAATGATTGAAAATAATGTTTCATGATTCAGACATGCTATAAATGATTTTTGATGATTATATGATTTCTAACTGTAATGATAATTTCTCACAATATGATTATTTGTTCTAGTTAGTGGATGAAAATAGTGGTACTCAGGTTAATATAGAATGTAATGGTTAATGGAATGATTGAAATTATGAGAAACCATTTGAAACTCGAGATAAAATACAAAACCTAAGAATTATTCCTAATAAACTATTTTGTTATTTAATTAAGAAAATTAATGTGGGTGATTTTTTATCAAAATTATTAAGAGAAAAATGGATCATGAAGGAGTTTAGTGGATGAATAAATATGAGGAATGTAGATTGCATTCCATACGTGTAAATTATATATGATTAATGACTGATGGAAATGTCTTAGTGAAATGAGAATAAATTTTTTTCTTTGAAAATTGAATGAATTTAAATAGCAATTCCTGAGTAAAATATAATAATTCAGTGGAGAAAAATATTTCATCATAAGGTAACATTTATTATTCAACGTAATATGTTGGGAGAAATTAGAAATTTTCCAATTCAATCCCCTAATATAATGGATAACTCCTTGGCCAAAGATGCTCTAATTTTATGCAAATATTCTAAGTAGAATAACTAATTTTTTCCCAAATTGGATTCATTATTTATGATATAGAAGTTTTTTATGAATGATGTTATTCTCATAAGAATCATGATACACCTAAGGATTATTCAGTTGTAATTTTCATGATGAATCTTCAAACATATATTTAATTATATTGATAACCTAGAAAATTTATTTATTAAGAAGAAGAAATTTTTAGGAAACACATGATTGTGGGACAAATAAAGAATTATATGAGCCTAATGTAGATATAATAATGTTTATTTGTTATAAAGAGATGATTTATATTGGTAAATTAAATTTTATATGTTGTATAGTGATCATTTTTAGAAGTATATATGAATATATTATTGAATTATAATGATTCAATATATTAATGGAAATATTAAAATATTTTGGGGAGTATATCATTTAGGTATATCATTTTATGGTGTACAACCTTATGAGTGATTGATATTATTCAGGTATAGTTTTTAGGTTAATCATGGAAGAATTTTAAATCAAAACATTGTAATCATTGGGTGTAAATTTTGTATTTGAAAATTTTGAAGAGTATTAATGTTAATTTTTTAAGTAATGATTTAGGTTTAACATTTAGTGTATGTAAGGTTAAATTAGATATTGGTTTATGAATAAATATTCATGTCTTCTATATGTCTCAGTACTGGAAATTAGATCTTTCCCAACGCTTTTATACCAACGGTTTGCAAAAACCGTTGGTATAGGTCCCCTTTCCCAACGGTTTTTGCAAACTGTTGGGAAAGGCCCCCAAATTGGCCACTTTTACCAACGGTTTGGCCAAACCGTTGGGAAAGGTAGACCTATCCCAATGGTTTGGCCAAACCATTGGGAAAGGCCCTCAAATTGGGCACTTTTCCCAATGGTTTGGACAAACCGTTGGGAAAGGTCCCCAAATATACCACTTTTCCCAACGGCTTGGCCAAACCGTTGGGAAAGGTCCCCAAATATGCCACTTTTCCCAACAGTTTGGACAAACCATTAGGATAGGTCTACCTTTCCCAACGGTTTGGCCAAACCGTTGGGAAAAGTCGCCCAAAATTGAACATCCTACACAGAACTAAAACCACAACCAAATACGTATACCAAAGGTTGTTAAAACCGTTGGTATAGACATATACCAACGGTTTTAACAACCGTTGGTATAGGTACTTTCATTTTTTATCGGACCTTCATACCGAGAACATTATATAAATCAAAATTTAAAATATTTATGAGAATAAATATATATATTAATGTAATTATGATCACAAAAGTCATGTTAGGTTAGTGGTTGAGTTGTTCAATTATAAACGAGGGGTCCTGGGATCAAATCCCAGCAGATGTTTTATTTTTGGAATTTATATACCAACGGTTCCATTACCGTTGGAATAGATTTCATATTACCTATACCAACGGTTTTTGGAAAACCGTTGGTATAGACCTATCCCAACGACTTACTTGGCTATGGTTCTCCAAACCGTTGGTATAGGCTATACCAATGTTTTGGAGGCCTATACCAACGGTTCCAAACCGTTGGTAAAGGTTAGTTTTCCAGTAGTGTCCTATGATCTGTTGAATAATTAATTTTTTCATCCTGAATGAAAATAAATAAATAGTAAACATAATTCATTTTAAATACTAATTTCATAGATTAATATTTGATATAGTTGTAAAAAATAACAAAAAACTACCAAAGAATAATATCGGGCTTATAAAATAGAATAAAATCAAGTAAATATATTTCTCATGTACTATATTATGATATTAACATTTTCATCAACTATAGAAAAAGAATCCTAAAAATATTGAAATTATTTTATCGTTATTTCTTATTAATCTATGGAATTCATTATAACTTAATAATTTTTGGTTTTCTCATCGTTGTCTTTCATAATAATCTCTATTATTACTTGGATGTTACTTTTCTCCATTTCCATGTTTTTGCTTCCGACTAATGTTCTCCTTGTCTGGAAACCAAGTTATGTATTAATTTAGCTAACATTTATTTTACCCACATTCTATTTTCAAATAAAATCTTATTATCCTCATTAAAAATGATTTTTTTAGAAATTGTATTTTATATTAATGAACCTTTGTTTACTAGGATAAAAATATAAAGGATTCAATTTTGTTATGGAAGAGAACGTAAAACACTAAGAATTAAAATTACAAGAATTATATCCTAAATATTGTTCTTAACTTGAAAAATTAATCATTAATAAATCTTTGATATATGTTAAAAATATAATTATTTGAATGAATCCTTTATAATGAATCCATTTAATTGCTGATATGAATAAGATAAAATAATTTCTTCTTAATTTGGTTAAATATTCTACAAAGTTAGTTTTTATATATTCAATCACAGTATATAATTGTTCAATTTACAGTGATGTAATGTTATGCTACAGATATAGGTTTTCATAAAAAATGATTATATTTAAATTTACTAAAGAACATGATATTTAATTTTTCAAATTTCTAAAAAAAATTATTTAATGAAATTTATATTCTTTTTGAAATTCATATGTCAATATTATCTTATAGTGAATTATTTGGATTTATCTAACGTTATTTATTTTACCTTGATTTGTGATAAATACATATTTTTTAAAAACTATTATTTGTTTTAATAAAATTAATTAATTTAAATGTATTATTATAATTTTAATATGAAAATGAATTAAAATTAGTCACCATAAAATTTATATAGACTAATTAATTACATAGAAATAATTCATATACATGAATTTGAAATGATTTAATTTTTATTCTTATTATCCATTTTTTAAAAAAAAATTCATTATGTTCTATGCATTTCTATTAAAATAGTTTTTACAAATATTTATAAATTTAATAATCAAAAATTTATTCCATGTTTGGAATTTCTATGTTCCAATAAGGTAAATATTTATCATTTTTCATATTTATGAATTTTAAACTTTTTAATGATTTTTCACCTCAGTAATGATAAAATATAGAATATTTGGTTAAACCTTTTGGATAAGGAAATAATATACCTTAATACAATTGAATTGAAACTATTTAATGAATTTAGTTTTAATATGATCAACTAGGATTCAAAAACATGGCAACATGATTCTATTTTTCTTTTATTTTGACAGTAACATTATCTTACATAAATAATAAATTTAAAATTTCACAATATTTGTTTAAATATCATTAAATTTTTTTATACATATAGAAAGTGGTTATGTTTGATTAGAAATTTTTATTTTGAAAAAGAAAAATATTTTATCATTGAAATTTATTATTAATTTTTATTGATTTCAAAATTAACATTAACTCTTACACAACAGAGACATTGTACATGTTCTACTATTAAAAAATTTAAATAAAAAATTTTAAAAATACATCATCAAATAACATATGGTTGAATTATTTATTTCCAAAAATTATGTATAAACATATAAAATATTATTTTTTTCTTAATTCATATATTTATATTCTATTTTTCATTTTTAATGTGAAACTTGGTGATATTTCAAGAAAATGACTTTGATGGTATCTTTTGTTATATAATAAATTATTAAATGATTTAAAATTGAATAAATATCTTATCGGGGAACAATAATTAGATATAGTCTATTATATCAACCATATACCACTTTTGGGTCACATTTCCTTTTATATAATCATTTTTACACCAAATGTGTAAATCAAATTAATATCATGGTAATCATAAAATAAGTAAACAAGAGGATAAAATTAGGAAAATATGGTTAAAACATCACATAAACATTTCTATATATTATTGCATCAGACTATTTAAATGAATCATCAAAATATATTCCATCTCTATTTCTGATATATTTTTGTCATTCCTCGATACCAACCTTTTAAGGATGAAGGAATAATCCAAAAGAGTTTTCTCAATAAAGTGGTACCACTATTAAATACATTATTTCATTTTTATCATCTTTTACTACTATAAATATATATAATGTATTATAAAATAATGAATTAAGTATCATGAATATATTTAATTATTATTATGATGTTTTAAAAACCATTAAAAACCTCTTATCCATCCTGCAATGAAAGAATTCTTTGATTGTTCATATGTGTGGAATACCATATCCATGAACCGATGCATTTCATTTTTCATCATAGATTTAAATTTATTGTTTTAATGATGGATTTATGGAATTTATATTACAATCATGGTATTATTAATAATATATAATATGGATTTTTTTCAATTATTTTTGGTTTCACCCATCAAAAAGTTGAAATATCTATCCAGCATGTGTACAAACTACAATCCCCATAAAGTTATGTAATTAATTTTTCCTTACATATTTATAGTAATAGTTATAATTTTTTTAATCATTACATATGATTATAATGAAATTATTAAAATTATGGTTGTAATTTATCTATTATAATGTTATAAGGACCCGGAATATAGAAACCAAAAAAGGAATGAAAAACAATGTATTTATTCATCGAGAATAATGATTATAATAAAACAAGTTCACAAAAATGTTATAATTTGTTATAATAAAATCATATTTCTTATAATTTAAATATATTTGTGGGTGCGTGGGTGGGTGTTTCGTCAAATAATATATTTTTAAAACCTATATTTATTATTCTGGAGTTTCAAATGCCAATGATGTATGAAAATACTTGTTGTAAGAGTTATTTATCTCAATATTGTTTTTTTCAAGAATATTTCATGTTATGAACCTATTTATATTTATGAAGTTTATATATAACCCACAATACATGTTATTTCATGGATAAATATTATTTAACAGTATTTAAATTTATAATTCAAATTACATCATCCATGTTGTTTTGAGATAAATGTTGCAAAATTTATATGGGTTTCTAATATCATATTAATTTCAGTGAAAGATATTAAAAATTAACTACTTAATAATTTTCCATAGTATAAATTGGACATTGATTTAATTTAACATTTTTTCATTAAAATTATTTTTATTTAATAATCCTTATTTTCTACTAGATTTCACTAGGTTTTTGATTCCGAGACTACCAAAGCGGTAAGGGTTTATGTTTCAATCACTTTTATTTTTAATATTGGCAATAAAAAAATTTCATTGAGATAACTTTTATGGATTTTTTATCCTTAAAAAACCATATATTTTATTAATTTTTTGTATTTTCTATAATTTTCTCAAAATAGTAATTTTTTTCTCTTTGGCTCATTAAATTATCATCTAATTGTTTTTCAAGAAAATACAAGATTATTTCATCATTCATCAATATACATTTTATTCCATATCTATACTCATAAAAATTATTAAATCATATTTATTTTAAATTAATGATTTTTTTAATACCCTTGAAATTATACACAATGTATTTAGAAGGAAACCTTCTTAATAATTTATAAAAAGGATTTTTTCTGAACTTTTGGAAACCCATGGATGTTGTTTTCATAATCTATATTGAATTAAAATATATTACTCCCATCATGATCATTAGTTTATTGGAGTCCTCATTTGCCAATTTCCAATTTGTAATTCAAATATATAGATTTCATTATAGTTTGTGGAATTATTTGTTAAAAATATATAAAATTAAAAGGATATTGTTTCATTTTTTAATGAAATAATGGAATGCTATTTTAAGTGTATCTTTTATCAAGGTCGTAATACATTACTCTTTGTTATGACTCATCATGGTTATGATATTAAGATTTTATATACCATCTTTGGATATAATATTATGATGATTATATTTTAAAAACCATTTTTATCATGGGTTAATTATGTTATTATAACATAGTTATGAAACCCATTCATTTCCCCATGTTATGATATATTTAAGTTAATAATACTATATTATACTTTGGAAAATATATGAATGGATTCTATTATTTCATTAGTGGGTCAACTATAGTACTACAACATCCTTTTTTAAATCCTTATTTCCCTAGTTAGAAAAATTGTAAATGGGTTGATGTTATTTATCCACTATAATAAAAATATATAGATTTCCAAACAACTATGATATGGGAAACATGTGTTCATTTATAATCTGAAATTATTTAGAAATGAAAAGGTGGTTCCTAATATAATATGATATGGGAAATATGTGTTTATTCTTGATCATTTATAATATGATGGTATGATTATTTATCATAAACCTATTAAATAGTTTATATGACTATGATGGCTCAATGATCTAAGGATATGATGACATTCATCAGTTTTGAATTTTATATTCAATATTGAGGTTTTTAATGATTCCCAAATATTATGAAATAATAATTTTTTATTTCCCAACTCATGATATGATCTATGAATTTTCAGGTAATATTTTTTATTGATGATCATATGTTGTCATTCCCTAATGCTGATGATATTATTTAATATGATCATTGATTTATATCTCAAATGTCATCCAACATTGAGAATCCATTTCCAACCCTTCTTATGAATCATTTATCAAAATGATAAGAAGTTGAGAACTAATTATGATGATCCTGTATGGTTACCTTACTTAAATAATGATATTTGAGATGATGATGAATATACTTAAATAATATGTTTCTGTATATAGTCTCCATGTACACAAAATCATTATAATTTATACGCATGTTTTGGGAGATAAATTTAATATTCATTTAAATGTTTTATTATTTATGTTATTTATATGTGGTTCACATAAAAACTATATTCTAAAAACAAATTCAAATAATAGTACATGTGAAAAAAAATAAGTGAATTCATGAAAATCAACTTAAAACTTTGTTATATTTTGAAATGAAAACCCATGAAAGGTATAACATGAGAATTATATTTACATAAATTATAATTTATATGAAATAATCTTAAAATAATTAAATGAACAATATATTCATAAAAAAGGAAATATGTGTTGAATATTATTTATATTTCAATTAAGTAAAGCTGAGATACAAAAAATACATTACCTTGTACTCCAACTTATTTGATCACTATTCTATATTTATATAATAAGAATAACTATAATAATATATTCTTTAAGAAATATATTAAAATATATAACCATTAATTAAATATTTTTAATCATCTTGTAAAAATATATTATTTAATAAGAGTTTATTTTCATCATTAGGTGTTAGAACATTTTATTATTTTGTTTCGTACAAGTATCATGGTGACAACATCAATTTATAATTTTTTTAATGTTTATCATTCCTAGATTATTCAAGATAGAATAATAATCTATCTTATAATATTATTTATTTCATATTTTTTTAGGAAATATATATGAAAACAATATTAGGAATATGGTAATAAGGATTAACTAGTTTCTGCATAGTTAACGACAAAAACATGATAAATAAAAAAATATTTTTAATATTAATAACATCAATAATTTTTTAAAAATTAGTATTATATAACACTACAATTATATAATATGATTAATAATTTATGATTTATACACCACAAAAAAAATCATGTAGGTGGTAAAACCAATTGAAAGTGGATCATGTTATAATGATTTAATGAGTATGGAATTATTTTTCTGTAATGAGAATATAACATTTATAAAATCCTATAGGAATAATAAATATAAAAAATATTTATGGAATCTATTTTTAGAACCATCCATGAATGGAGGTAATGGAAAATGTAATTCATTTTTTTGGAGGTCGTAGTCCACACATATGCCTGACTAATTATCACATTTCTCCAAAAAATAGATTTAATGAATTTATATATTACATTAAAATGTTAGAATAATAATTTAAAATTAATGAAAATATATTAAACCAAATTCAATATTTTTACCATC
The DNA here is from genome assembly GCA_963277665.1 of Viscum album. Lineage (NCBI taxonomy): Eukaryota > Viridiplantae > Streptophyta > Magnoliopsida > Santalales > Viscaceae > Viscum > Viscum album. The sequence continues at coordinate 728,599,690 of OY728143.1, read as the reverse complement.
CAAGAGTTTTACTGATGGAAAATACACCCCATATCTTTGAGGATGTTGATATCCTCACATACACATGATTAATGTTGTATAATTTTTATTAGTTGACAAAATGGGGTGAATAATTAGATATAATTAATATGAAATAATTTTAATAAATTATTTATTGTGATTTATTTATATTAAGTTTCCTTGAAGAAAATTTTTAAGTGGAACATTAATAATATAAAATATTGATTATAAAATACTCAAGTTGAAAACATGATATTTATCATGAAAATATCCTTAGAAAGGGTGGTCTTTGGGTGACACGTTCTGACTGAAGGCTAATGGATGTGGGGGAAACTATTTAAGGATATAAATTTCATATTTCTAGGGTAAATTAGAAGGAATATTACTTTAATTAACTGATGGATTTGAACCCATTTTATAATTGTATATTATGGTATTTTTGGAAGACCCTGATAAATTTCAATCATGGTAAATTACTACTCACATGATTAAGACAACAAAAGATTGATATAATAAATTTTAGGAAAATATTGGGTTGATAAAGCATAAAATATAAATTCTAAAATATGTTTTAAAAATATTTTTAGTCAATTAAAATAAGATTTTTAAAATTTAAAATTTTATAATTTACTGTGGTAACATTTTTTAACTAATTAATTTATGGAATGGAATTGTTATAAGACATTACATATTTCCAAATTTTACTAATATAATCCAAAATTTATCCCCCATAAAATTTAATTAAATTTCGAAATATTATAAAATTACCATTTAAATTTATAATTATAATATGTATTAGAAACAAAAATTCATAATTAAGTGTTCTAATTCATAAAAAAAAGCAAATACTTAATAAATTTGGGATAATACTTATTGTTTTGTAAAAAATAATATAAACGTCATGATATAAAATATATAAATTTTAGTAATTATCTAACAATTACACAATACGAATTAATTAATTAATTTAAAATGACCCATTTACAAATTATCATGGTCATCATCTTTAATCATAGTAATCATACTTTAGTACGTAAAAATAAATTGATTTTTTACCTAATATGAAGATATAGATCTAAAATTTAAAGTCAATTTGTTTTAAATTAATTTCTATCACGTATGGAAAATAATTTTTGACATAAGTGTATACAAACTGTTTTTAGTTTCAAATATTAATTTTCGTTTCAAAACAATAAACATGGCCTTTATAAATTCAACCCAAGGATTTAATATTATTTATTTTACATTATATATATATATATATATATTTAAAAAAATTGTATATATGATTTAATTTTTTTTATATTTTTAAATATTTTTGTAAAATTATGGATTTAGAATAATAAGACTTTTTATCACTATTCATAGAATAAAATATTTATTTGAAGTAAATAAGTAAACATATGATAATTTTCATAATATGAATTCAAATATACAATTCAATTTCATAATGAATAATTTTATAAATTTAAAAAAAAAATTCAAATAAAAATTTAATTTAAAATGAAAATGTCATTATATTTAAAATAACCTAACACTCTATTAATTGTTTGTAAACCTATATGAATTAATTGCAAATGAAAAAATATTATTTTTTGGAATGATTTATTATTCATATATTTTCGTAAAAATATAAATAAATTGTTTCATGAATCATTTTAGTTAGATGTCTCATTGGAAGACTGCTCTCAAGCATATTTTAAATTTTAATAAATATATTTTTCAAAATCATAAGGGGTTACATTATCCCCACTTATATAAATTATGTCCTAAAAATATTGAATATATCCAAGAAATATGAGTAGATAATGGTATCTAAAATATATACGAGACATATGATGTAATATTAAATGGTATGTGTATCATACGATATTTGTAAGACAAAGGAAGTCATCTTTTACCTCTTAAAAATTAAATTTCAGAATTTTTATTTTTCAGTAATATTTATGAAAAATCACTTACATAGTTTGATACAAAGACACATGGTTTTTTAGAGACATATATTTTACATTATCATTTTCATTTTTCTAATTCCAAAAAAAATATTAAAACCAATATTGTTATAATATTATCTAATTAAAATTTGAATATATGATCAAAATAATATTAAAACTCAATCATATTATCTCTTATCCAATGACAACATTCTTTAAACATATTTAAAATATCGGATTACTATGGTATAAATGGATCCACCAATAAAGCCTTCAATGTAATCAAGGGTTTAGATGTTTATTTTCATATTATGTTCTCTATCTATATCATAAATAGCTATTTAAACCATTTATAATTTTTCATAATGATCACGTGAATTAAACAACCAAAACCCCATAGAGTTTCTAGCCAAATGAGTAGTCATTGGCCCACGCATCGTACATAGAGTGAAGATCATATCAATTTTCAACCATCCAATTTATTGATTATTATCCCTAGGAGCATCAATGCCATAACCATATCAAATTTTCAGAATGTAGATATGGATAGAGATTCTAAGAAAACCAAATACTCAAAAAAACATTAAAACTCCATCATCATATCCATAAAATAAAAATATGTTTTAGACTTATACAAATTTTTCCAATAAATTTATCATCCTAATTCATGAAAATATAATAACTAATACTAAAAAATAACTAGTCCTAACTGTGAAACTAATTGTGGTTCTATAAAATTATCACCACCCATATGTGAAAAAAATTATCTCCTTATATACTATCAATGGTACAAACTAAGTTGACTATTCTAAACATATATTTATCTTAAACAATTTACCTATGTTAAACATTACCTATCACACATAGTTACATAATCCTAAAAACATATGTTTTTGGGTCATTTAATACTAGTTACATAGGAAAAATATTTCAGGATAATTATGAATATCTCTATATAATTGAAGAAAAATTGCATACCTTTTAGACTCTTTATAGGTTATAGTAATCTTCATCACCAATGGAATGAAAGCATAATAATATGGTGAGCTTGAACGCTCACTGAAGAAAAAACTCATCATTCTGTAATCCACTGTCAGATCAAATGCATGGGAGAAATAATGATAAAGTGAGAAATATATTATTACAATAACATGAAACAATAATATTATTCCATAAACAATAATAAAAATCCACGAAATATCAATATTGAACCCATATACAGTGGAATAATAAAATAAACACATGATATTAAAAACTATTTATATGGATCATAAACAAAGGTGAAAATATATAGTATGCCATGAAAATGAATAATAATATAAAACATGGAACTAACACTAGAAAATAAATTCTTTAAGAGTGTATTTTGAATATATTTCTCTTAAAATGATGGAATTGGAATCCCAAACTAATTTTAATTAAAATTTAACTATAACTAACAAATATCTACAAGTATAGTGGACATAATATGGCTACATGGTTCCAATATACATTGTGGACTTGACATCACAACGAGATTCCCATAATGAAGTGAGAATCAATACCCACTTCCCATAATCACTTAATGAGATAAAAATCCTCAAACAATTAATTAGTCGATAATATTTGACCCCACCCATCATCATTCTTATATATTTGTTGTTTTAGAACAATAAAAAATTCATACATCAAGAATAATTTAATTGACCCATATAAAATATATGGGTTCAATGATAAAATTTACTAGAACATTTTATATAATGTAGAGAAAAATAATTTCAATGGTTTTATAAAATAATATTCCAATTGAAACATGAGGATCATAAATGGATGTTAACAAGAATGAAAAAAACCTTTTATTATTACTCAATAAATCACTATAAAAAACATTGACAAATACTAATTTTTTAAAATATTTTTTAGTCCATAAATTACCTCTTTAAAATTAAAAAATATCATGTTGATAGTTTTTTTAAAACAACATATAAGACATAAAAATGTTTTTTTGGGTAAAAATAATTTTATATAAAGATACATTCAGAAGTATTATTTTGGAATATATAACAACAAATGAATAATTGTTTCTTAAAAAACAGAAGACATTGCTATCTATATGAAAATTATGAAATATTTTTTGAAAGAAAACATCAACTTTTGAATGTTATAGAAATATGTCATTTAATTTTAAAAATCATTAATAATTTATATAAATTAGAAATAAATTTTAAAATAATTAATATAAGATTTATAAATACTAATTTCTTAAAACACTAAAGGAAACAATAAAAATGTTTTCAAAAAATGTTTTTACAATAGTCTAAATTTAAAACATTGTGGGTAAAATTAAAAACAAGTTTTTGAAAAGATTAAATAATTTTTTGAAATATATCACATTTAAAAATGATCTTCAATAACATTGTCCTGAAAATTTATATATAGGGTTTTAGAGAAAATTTATACTGGAAAAGAAAACACATGTGTGTTAAAGGAACACATTTTTATCATTTAATGATACCTTTATTGAAAAACCAAATCATAATAAGGTATAACAAAAAAAATATCTAAAAAAGTGAATAATAGAAGATGAAATATTATATTAGATAACACATTAATATGCTTCCAATTATAACATTTAATATTTTTTATGAGAAAATATAGTCATGGAAGGGAAACCATATTTATATAGGATGTGAATAATACCTAAAAAAACATTTTTTTAATGAAAAATTTTAACGTAAATTATTTGAATCACATATATCATAGTCCCGATTCGGATCAAGTATTATAAAATCATCATATAATAACAAAAACCAATTTTATAAAACAAATTCAATAGAAAATTTACTATGACTAAAAAAGAAGTTGAGCCCAGAAAAACACCTTAAATCAAATTTATCATTCGATTTTGAAACCCGTCAAAAATATAAAATGATAATTATTTTTAAATATCATAATTTTTATCAAGAATTATGTTAAAATAATTTCATGACCAATACACACACCAAAAAATGGAAATAAGTGAATAATACACATCATATATAAAAGAAGAAAAACTGAGATATAAAACCCTTACCTTATATCCCAGCATATTTGATCACTTCTATAACATTTTTTTATAAATAAAATAACAATATTATTTATATACATAATAAAATTAATCAAATATGTTTAATTTTATGATCTTATTTTATAATCATTGATTATTAATTTATAATTAAGTTATATTTTATATTTATCATTATGGGATTCTTGAACTTTTGACTGAGTGGTTTTGTAGATGAACCACGATGATTCGGTAAATTCTCACTTATATATTCAAATTACAAATTTTATAGACTGTTAAATTGAAAATAATCATTTATTATTGGGGAATAAATTCTCAATTTAAATAGGTGAATGATTTGGATATTGTTTTGTAAAAATGGAAATCACGATGAACTAGTTTCAACATGATTAATGATCAAAAGAAAATGTGTTAATAAAAATGTTAAATATTAATGAAAACATTAATAATTTTTTCAAAATTAAATAATACATTAATACTTGATATTATTAATATATAATATTACATATTCATTCATGATATAATCATTATAATATCATTCGCATATGGGTAAAAGGTGACCCTAATGAGAGCATGTTGTAATGAATTCATTATTAAGGAATTGTTTTACTAAAATGAAAACATAAACTTTTAATAATCTTAAATATTTCACAAATTTCATCTAAATTCATGAAATAAATTTTTTAAAAAAATACATAAATGGTGATGATTTCATATTAAATTCATCATTTGTGGAACTCATAGACGGTTCGTATACACGATTACAACTTCCATTCATCATATAATTGTGTAGAATGAAGTTATTTGAAAAATAATTTTTTCGAAATAATAATTTCAGAATATGAACCAAATTAAATCAACTAATAAATCCTTATTTCAATTCATGATTGGTGAAAATGAAGTAAAAACCACAACTCTTTATCGAGGCAGTAGTGCACACGTACAAAAGATGTAAGTTGTTTTATTTTTATTCTTGGTTGAAATGATTGAATAATGCTTAATCTAAATATATCACTAATTTTTTTAATTTTAATAAAATATATTTAATTATATTAAATATTTATGAATCATTTTTTAGACTAATATTAAGAATAAAATACTGAGATGTAAGAAACAATTATATTGAGAATCAGAGATTTCACTCAAAAAACTTTTTGGAAGTCGAGAAATTATATTTACCAATTGATACCAAAGGCATAAAAATTATTTACTAGATTATATGATAATACAAACGTTATGTTTAAGTAAATCACTTTTATAAATAAAGAGAATGGTTATTTTTTAAGTACATGATTCATTTAAAATAATATATTTCACTATTCTGGGGTTGAAGTATAAAAAATCAAAAAAATGGAATAAGGACTGATTATGGGTAAATAAATACCCATCAATTACTTTTTCAAAATGTTTTATCATATTTTGAGTCATTTACCATTAGCTTTTAACAAATTAAATTTTTTTTCAATGGTGACATATTTTGAGAAAAGTAATTAATATTTTTGTAATAAAATATAAGAAAACCCCAATTAACAAATTTTGGAAAGGTGAACATAATTTTACATACCATATAAAATAATTCAATTTATAAAAAATATAAAATTAACTTTTATTTTATAACATTTCATATAATTAAAAAATATTTTTTAAGAAAATTTTTCATTCACATTAAATTATTCTTAATATTTTATAACTTTAATTACAAATTAAATAAGTGAAATTTTTTTTTTGAGAAAAAATCTAAAACTAATTTACTATATATTTCATTTTTATTTGTCGATACTTTTTACAACATTAGTTGAATTGAACATTGTAGATAACCCTGTTACTAATATCTTGGTCGTTGGCATTAATATTTGTAACAATACATCTATAACTTCAATAAAATTTCCATTATTATATAATATTTAATATTTAATATTAAATATTTAATCCAATTTTTATATTTATTTCATATAATTGATTAAAAATGATTTTTAATGAATTAAAACTAAAACAGTTTTTAGAGTAAATCATTACACAATTTTTGAAAATATTAAACACTTGTTTATAAAAATTAAAATTTATAATGAAATGATTTATCATAATTTATAAATATTTATTTTTAAATAATGAAGTTTCAAATACATTTTCATCCATTCTTATATTATGATAATATTTTTAAAGTGATGGTATTTGGAAAATCAGTATTTTTTCACTATTCCCAAGAAAATATACCATTGTTCAAAAAAAAATCTTCAATAGATGAATTTAATATAATAAATTCAAAAATTAAAATTAAGATAAAATATTTAAAATATTTAAAATTATGAAATAAATATACAGCGAAGCATTAACTAATTAGAAAAAGTCACCTTTATGAATTTTTTTATTGTTAATATTATTTTGTTGGAATTTATGAATGATTAAAACCATTTTGATTTCTATAAGATTCATTACTATTTTGACTTATAAGAATATAAATATAATGTGTCATGGATCACATTATCAAATGGTTCTATTATATAAATATGTCGATTATTTTTCTAATTTAAGGAAACAAAATTCCAAAATCATTGGATGTTATATATGAGATTTTATTCCAATACATGGTAGGTATTTATAGATGAATAATTTGTTTAGATAAGGTCATGGTTGACATAGAGCTAGTATATATTGTCTAGATATAATATTGGGTGATGATTAGTTAAATATGTTTGGACATGGTGGTCATTGATGATGATGATGATTTGTGTACCAGTATATCAGACCATGAGTTCACCCAATAATGAAAATCATTCTAGTTAACATTATGTATCGAATTCAGAGTCTTGTTAGATGTGTAGGAATTTTTTATTTTGTTATATATAAATGTATATACTTTTTTTGTCTAATTAATGTGTTATATATAAATTTATTATTCATATATATATTTCATTAATGTTATTAGATTAATCATGAATTAGCGATATATGGAACATAGAGGTGGATATTGTTTAGGAACATACTTATCGTGTGACATTATTATTCAGTGCATGTCATTCGCACATGGCCTATTAATGGTTGGATTGAAGTTGTATTCTCAAATTTCTTCCTATATAAGAAAGGTCTCAGTGGGGTGGTTCATGACCTTTTTATATGGGGTATAAATTGATTATGGTGATTTTGAGTGTGAAATTATTGGAAATGCTAGAAATTACATGAGTTATTTTTTATATCCCTTAGATATATGAGTTCATAATTCTATAAAAGTTTATAATATAATATAATCACTTAATAAAATAAAATGCTAGCGGTATTAAATTCTAATTTCATTACCATATACTCTGATATTAAGATCTTTTATTTTTATAAAATCATGGGACATAATTTTTTATTCATTAGTAATAAATCTATGTTACTAAGTCATCATACACTCTCTTATATGGGAACATCAGTGGTGATTCACCCATGTTTATAGAAAAATTATACATTTTAAGCTAAAATATAATGCTAGTGGATCTGGTAATTATAATTTTTTTGAGTCACATAAATAATAGAACTAAAATGTGTTTTGGGAAAATTGTCAACCTTTAATTGTAAATGAGTTTCAAATAAGGTTTTCATTTATGGGAATGTTAAAAAATATATGTTACCATTTATTTCTATTTATCTCACATTTCATGTGGGTTATCTATCTTTTCATTCTTCATGGATGGTATTATGATAATCTATTTCTGAATAATAAATTATTGGTTCTCCATGGATATGTCCATTGGAGTTAAAAAAAAACCCATAGTTGAAGTATGTGAAGCCTATGATAACTGATTACCTTGGAAATTTCTAGAACCAAAATTATAGTTGTCTTAGGATACTACAAATTATATTGTTCATTAAATTAAATTAGAACATAAATTACTCCTTAAGAAACAATTAATTACAATTCCTTTACTATTTATCCTTATATCACATGACTCCTTCATTGTGATTTCCTTTGGGGAAGAGGAAAAAGTATAAATGGGATTACTCAAACACTTAATAAGGGGTATGATATTGTTTAAACTAACCTGACATAAGTAATTTGTTATGAATAAATAATAAAAGCATTCGATAAAAACAATTTTAGAAGAAAAAAATCCAAGGAAGTGGTAATAATGGAAATAAAAAAACTAAATGGATAATAATATCTATAATCATAATAAGGTAATTTTTAATTCAAGACATAATAACCATACCATCAATTTCATGTGAAATGAAATCATACATAAATTGGTAGGCATGCACAAAATTCCCATGCATGTTTCCCTCATGAGAACAGTCAATTCATCGAGGGAATATATAATTATGGCCTCCACTCATCGCTAATTATGTATAATGAATTCAATATATGAATATAATTAAACAATACATAATAACACCTAATGAAATATTTACATAATAGTAGAATCATGATAAATAATTATACATACTTTAATAATGGGAATATATATTTTCAATATTTCCCAAAATAAAATAGTTTTATAACATCTTTGGTAAATACCTATAAAGCTGAATTATGAAATATCAGTTTCTTACACTATATATTGTAAATGGTATATAGTAATGTCCCAAACATTCATGGGTAACTTTGTAAACCAATAACTAAACCAACCCTAACATATCATGAGGGGAATTCTTGATCCACATAGGCTGGTAAATAGCACCTGGATTCATACATCATGCATGTGAAAATGAATTTTTCAACAAAGTATCACTGAAGAAAAAAAATTAATTCGATATAATATAAAAGAAAATCCACTTGGAGAAATGTAATAGTAGTCAATAATGATTTTGAGCCAAAATTACAACAACCCATGTATTATAATATGAAAAAAAACCAATGTATCTACAGAAAAAACTCACTATGTACGAAGTTCAATAGTTGTATCCATCTCTAAGAGATCCATTCACCATTCTCGAAACGAGATGGAGACAATCTAAATTTTTTTGAAGGCACAAGTAGGGTGTGAGATAAAAATCCAAGTAGGGTTTCATCACTAATTTCATAAACGATTCAAAAAATAGATTAACCCACGTAATTCATTCAATTCTAAAGATAAATAGGTTTTTCATTTTAATGAATATTTAAACAAATCATTATATACTATTCCAATGATGTAAGATACATTAAGAAGAAACATGACAAGTGAGGTAATATTTCTAAAACAATGTAATAAATAATACATTTATATTAAGAAAATCATAGAAATATAGATTCTATGTAATGTAGTTTAACAACATTATTATATATTTATATCTAAAATATAAAACAATATCTAAATATGTTCCTATTCAAAATAGGTATGAAATTTACATGGTATAGGTATTTTCACACTTAAAGTAATATCGGAAATGACTATATATAAACACCCCTTTAACACTAGACGTTGGTGACTCATCTCTATATCATTATCTTTGTGACCTTCTACATTTATGTTTTAGAATGTTTTATAATCGTAGAGTGTTCCCAAAAAAAACCAAAAACTACCCAAGGCTTGAATGTTCTGTTACAATCATTGATTGGTAACTTATTTTAAGACCACTTAAAATAAAATTCAATCCCATTACTCCCATTTATAATTTCAATTTTCCATTTTAAATCCAAAATAGGTTTTAATAAAAATCAGACATTTTTATCGAGATAAAGCCACTAGTGTTCAATCAAACCCTTTTTAGAAATTTTCAATGGTTTGTAATAATTTAAAAACCAATTCCATAATTTTTAAAATTAATTTCTAAAATGAAATGAAAAAAATTTTCTGAAATATATTCATTAAAATATACAATTTATATTAATAAATTTAAATAAACCAGCTTCAATTATCAAATCCAAATTAAATGGATTTTTAGATTTCCCAATTTCATGTAAAAAACATTTCACCCATTCCAATTCAATAAAATTGGATTTTATTAAATAAATTGAATAAAACATTGATAAATTCATTTTTATTAAATAGTTATAATAAATCATGAATTTCATGGTTAATGAATTTGGTCAAAAGGGATGGAACAACCTACCATTTTTTTGAAAACCTACTCTCATAATGGAACCCATCCACGAGAACGAAGGTGTAGATTTCTATGAAACTCAACATAAAAATTCGATCCAATATTATGGAGGAAAAATAAATTAGTTTCAATATTATCCCTTGAAATCCCAAAGTAGTAGAAAGAGTGAATGATGAATAACATTGTGAATTCTCACTATGGAATCTACACTGAAAGCGTAACAACAATAAAAAGCTAAAAAAAAGAATATAGAATGATTGGAGGGCTCCAGGATCACATGGGGAAGGATATTAGTTTGGAGAAACAAAATTATAATGGAGGGTGAAATAAGATCTTAGACATGATTCCCATTTAAAAATCATAGTCAGTTTATTACATGAAGTGTAATCCCACAACACGTTGGGAAATAGTTAAGTATATTAACCACCAAAAAAAACATTTCATAAAATTGAAAACCATTCATTAAATAACAAAAAATGTGTAAAGTATCATCGTGACATGTATCCTTTCATGGTGTGAATCTTCTCATGCAATGAACCTTCACATAGTTTGCACCTACTGACCATTACTCAATGTGTAACCTAGTTACATTGTATGTATGTATCCATAAGCTTACAGAAAAGCTAATTAATGATGAGAGTCAAACAAATAAATTACATCACTACATTCAGTATCTAGTAAATTGATTTTATACCTGACCAAGTCAATGTTAAGTAAAAACCATTAAAGGTTAAAGGCATATCTATAAAATTAGTAAAGGGATGTTACAACCTCCCCACCATCTAAACATTTTCCCAAAAACGCTTATGAAAAATATTCATAGAAAATATTTGATATTACAACTCTCTTAATAGCGCCTCATGTTCCCATGTATCATAATGATTAGAACCATGTTTCCATATCACATGAACTAAGAATATAATCCTTCCCTGAAGTAATTTTGTCTTAGAATCAACTATCCCCAGTAGTCGATCATTCAAAGATAATTCGGGTTCAATATCATGATCTCTCTAGCTCAAAATATGAGATGGATCAGATAAATAAGTTCTCATATATTGTACATAAAATGTGTTATCTATTGATGTCATATTTAGGGGATGATTTAAATGGTATGAAACATTCCCAACCCATTCAACAACCATGAATAGTCCCACTAATCATGAGGAAAGTTTCCATCACTTCTCATTCCATCAATTACCAAACTAAAGAAATACAATCATGAAAACCTAGTCAGAAACTAATAATTATAAATTTCTGTTTTAAAATTTTTAATAATACTTATATTGAATCTATTACATAAAAAGTTCCTAGGAAATAAACTGAATTGTTGATGTCGTCTCATCAATAAAACGTGGACCATCCATGGAACATTCATGGATCTTCAACCAACACAACAGATAATTACAAGGACTTCCATAAAAGGCATCAAAATGTCCCCTTCTGATCCCTAACTATTATGTGTTGTAATTAGAAAACTCAACTGATCCCAAATGATGATCCCAAGCCCCACAGAAGTTGAAAACACATGCAAAGATAAAATCCTCAAGAATATATATATCTCTGTCAATCTAGCCATCTGACTCTATATCATTGGGCATGCTATAATGGACCTGGGATCCCAGTGCCTCATAAAGACCTCTCCCAATGAATGAAGTGAATGGGGGATCCCAATCAGAGACTATCAAAAATGAAAATCCATGTGAACAAATAACCTCATTCATGTATAGATTTCCAAACATGTCAACATTGGTTGTATCACAGGTTTGTATTAATTGAGCCGACATGGTCAGCCTATCAATCTCTGCCCATATTGAATTCTTATTTCTCTATGTAAAAGGAAAACCAAACAAAAAGTCCATATATATTTCATCACGCATACACCTAGGTAATGGAAGTGGAGGAAGTAAACCATAAGGATTAAAATTGTTGAACTCAACCTTATCATAAATATAATAGTGGGAGAAAACACAGTAATGTCCTGTTTCAAACCTGGGCACCATAACATCGACCATATATCACATAATTTCTTAGTGGTTCTTGGTTTCAACACCCATTAAGAATTATATCAATCACCCATAACATCCTTTCTTGCTATGAATGGAATAACGACATGATTCTGATAGAAATAACACCCTCTTTGGAGAACGACCACTGTGAAACTATCTCCCCACAATAAAAAGATAAACTAATGCTAATAAATTAAAAATAAAGATGTGGAACCATATGGATAAACATGATAGAAATATATTAATGTTGATTAATGAAACATCACCCATGATTCATGGATTCTAATATACAACTATGAAAATAGAGTGATCAAATGAAACTATTTTCAATATACTTTGACTGACAATATAAGATGATTCCTTATCAAAGCATCCTCAATGAAATTTCTTTTCCCCGACGTATAAGAGATTTCAATGTCTACAAATTTTATGTACTCCCCCCAATGCCTCTGGAAAAGTTTCCTATATTTTTTTGGGAAGATATAACTCAGGATTTTGTTGGCAGAATACATAGTACACTATTCTCTAAAAATGTAGTGACATCATCTCGTAACTGAGTAAATCAAAGCTATATGTTCATGTACATGGGTAGGATATTTCATCTCATATGTCCTATGATTACAAGTTCCATATGATACTACATGATTACCTTGTATAAGAATTCAACCCAAACCTTAATCTGATGTATCACAAAAGACAACATAGCGCTACACAGCATATGGAAAAGTAACCACTGTTTCAATAGTAAAAATAAATTTTAACCCAATAAATGAACATTTATATTTATCACTCCCTGAAAACATCACCCCCTTTAGAGTCTGAGCCATCATTGGAGAAGCCATCTTCAAGAATTCCATCATGAACTAGTGTTAATATCTAGATAAGCACATGTAGATCTGAATATCGATGATATTTTTTGGTTTTCCAAAGCAATAAGGGAATTCACATTCTCATTGTCAAGTGATATACAGAATTTAGGCAACATGTTCCCAATGAACATCACATCCACAATCATGAAATGAAACATTGAACTCTCAGCATAAACTAGATGATTTCTTAGTAGATATAGAGTTTTTTATAAGATGATGACTTTGATACTTCATGGACTTCTAGTCAATGAGAATGTCATCTAAAATGGCTGATATAAATGTATCCTAAAATTCATTGAAAATAATGTACATCAAGGTCATGAAAACTCGATAAAAATTTGTTAGACCAAAAGGAATAACAGGGTACTCATAAGGATCTTACAATCTTTGAATGAATGTTTTCTGAATTACACATTCTTTTATCCTCATAAAATGGTAACTGGATCAATGGTTGATCTTTGACAACCTCCTCACCCATTTAAACTATTCATACATATCATATATCCATGAAAAAAAGTAATTTTTATTCAATATAACTCAATTGCGATTTTTATAATCCACACATAAGTTACAAGAACCATATCATTTATTAGTGAAAAGAACTAACCCAACCCAAGGTGACAAAATCATGCATATAAATCATTGGTCAAAAAATACCATCCAATTGGGACATCATATTTTTCATTTCAACTGAAGCCAGACTGTAAGAGGAAATAGAAACTGGTTGAGTAATAGGCATTAAGAAATTGATAAACCCAACCTCCCTTACAAGTGAAAACACAAAGAAATAAAAAAACACATTGGTAAAATCAAGAATAACTGCAGGGAGATCATCGCTCAATAATTCCTTCTATAGATAAAAAATACTAATATTAGATTCCCTAGATTAGGATAAGAGGATCTGACTCTGGTTGTCCATGGGTCCCACTCTCATTGAATGACAAGATACCCACCACTCGGTGTAGTATGGTTGATTGACCAATGATAAAATTGAATGTTGGATTTAATATAAATTTCCCAATCAATTCTAAATATAATTTCTCGTGGATTCATGTTAAGGAAAAGAAAATTCCAAGACATATTGACATCTAAGAGATAGAAGACATCAGTTGGACTATAGAGACCCTACTCTCTATTCATTCTATGGGTTGTAGTAATATATATTATAGAAGATAAAATCTCCATAGAATGATTTAGAATATCAAAAATATGGTCTGAAATAAATTAATGATATGAAGGTGTATAAAATAGAGATTTCACTAGTGATTAATCTATAGTAACAGTAACTCTCAATGTTAATGGACTCATGTCTTCTTCCTTTAGGTATTGTTCAACTTCATGATGTAGCTTTGTTCTGAATTCTAATTGATGGAACACTCTTATACAAGAAATATCTTATTTTCCTATAGTTTTAAAAGGAGATGATTATTCTATTCTATTATTAAAAGTAGAAATGATATATAAGAATTAATGTAAGTGTATATAGAATCCACATGAGCAATAGTTCTTATGTACCTTAGTGAAAACCCTCTTATAATGTCCTAGCGTTCCAAACTGATAGAGAGTCAAAGAAATTCCTCCTGGTATTATTGGAGGTCGAAAATGATCCTACCATCAATAAATTCCATGATAATCATCCATGTTTATCATTCCATTGATGGAAGTCACACTTTCATTGTGAGAAAAAGGAACTCCCGACAACTGTGACATTACATCTACGTCCATCTCAAATATCATCTCCATATCTAGCATGTCAGCATTAGTGGGAATATTTTACAGCAATACATGATAATTGAAATATGATCTAATTACCAACTCAAACCATCAGTCCTTCAGACTCTTAATAGATACAATATTAGGAACAAACTATAATAGCACATAAAAGTGATTTAAAAACTTCATCAAGGTTCTATAATCTTATCAAGCTTGAAAAAATCGACATCCATGGCCAACACCATTCACACTGGATTGGTTTGGTCAGTGAACAGAACCCTGAAGTCATTCCACACTATTCCCACATGATTCTTTTCTGTCACCATCATTTCCCACCATATCCTGCTCAGTTCTTCTAGAACGAACGTTGGACATTTCATCTTGAATATATTGGATGTATCTAAGAGAAAAAATAGACGTTCTATCCTACCCAACCACTCAATAGAACATTGAGGATTCGAGGAACCTTTTAAAACTAGTTGCATTTGGTAAAGAAAATTATGTGGATGATTCTAAGGAACACCCCTTGAGGATCCACCATTGGTGCCTGAATGGATGATGGAGGCGGTCCCTATCCCAGATCATGGATAGTGATCACAACCACCTCAACTAAATTTGGGTCCACTTGAGGATTCACTCATTATGATTCAACATAATCATACTACTATATCATATTCACATGTCTTCATAGAGGCATGATGCTAGACAACATCAAATGTCAACAAGGATGACATAAACACAACAATCAAACTGAGAATCATGGTAAAAAAGATCTCGGACAATTGAACAAACAAGACTTAGATTGGACTCTATCAGAAACTCAAAATGGAAAAATAGAACTGATGCACAAGAATTCTTAGACTGAGTACCTCTGGAGACAGAAGGTTCATTATGGTGAGAGCAGGCCATTCATTCAAATGGAACTACATCTAATGTACTAAAAATATTTCATAATACATACTGACTTCAATATACGAAGCTCAAAAAAACTCATCCATTAATTCCACATTTTCAAAAAATACCCCTTTTACCTTGGTATCTAGATAACTGAGCCATCCCTGACATAGCCCGATGGTCATTTTTTATACCCACGGGTCAGATACTACCACCTGGAATCATATAGAATGCAAGTTAAAATGAATTTTATCACTAAGAATAAGAGAAGAATGTCACTGAAGTGAATATACATAAAAAATGAAACTCCACTGGGAGTAATGTAATAAGAGTCAAAAATGAATTTGTGCCTAAATTTCTATTACCAAAGTACCAAAATAAGGAATAAATTACCCATGTTTTTTTGGAAACAAATCATATAGTACATGGTTCAACAGTTAGATCCACCTCCAGGAGAACCTTTCCCCTTCCAGGAACCTAGAAGGAGATAATCTAGAAACACCTAAATGCACAAGTAGGGTGTGAGTTAAAAATAATAGTAAGGTATCACCATGTCTTCCATAATAGAAAGAAATAATATATCAACCAAATGAATTTTCTAAATTTTAAGTATAAAGTAGTTTTTAATTTTAACGAATTTTTAAACCAATCATGCTATATAATTCTAATGATGGAATTTATATTATGAAATGACTTTAGAAATGATATAATATTTATAAAACAGTGTCCTAAATAAAAAATTTATATAAATGAGATTATATAAATCCAATAGTCATGGAAATATGTTAAAAAACAATGTCATATATCTATATATGAAATATAAAACAAAATAGCATCATGATCATCTTCCAAATAGGTATAAATGTTCAAGGATATAGGACTCTATGCACCCTAATTTATCTCATAAATACGTATATCCAAACATCCCTATGACATCGAAAAAATTTGATTCTTCACCATCCCATTGAGGATGTTACTTGTTCCATTTACTTTTGAGAATTATGTATAATCATTGAGTGAGTCCAAATAGTTCACATACTACCTATGTCTCGCATATACACTTACAATCAATGATGGGTAAATTATTTTAAGGATTCTTAATATGAACTTAATTCTATTTAATCTCATTTCAAATGTAAATTTTCCATTTTAAAAACAAAATTGATTTTAATAAAATAAATTATTCTTTAACAAGATAAAACTACGTAATTTATATCTAAAAATTTAATCCATATTCAAAATATTGAAATCATTTAAATACCAATTCTATAAATTTAACAATGAATTTCCAAAATTAAAATAAATATTTAAGTAGAAATATTTTTTTAAAATCTAATCATTAAATTAAACCATTAGTATCAAACAATTTCCATAAAAACACTCCAATTCAATTGAATTTGTTATTTTCACAATTCAAATGGCAACAAAATTTCACACCTCACAATTCACTGGAATTGTGTATTACTAAATGAATTGAATGAAATTTCATGGAAATTAATTTGGATCAACAACTAAAATAAATATAACAATTCAAGGTTAATAAATTTTTCCAAATGGGATGGAACACCCTCCTATTCTCCTACAAAACAACACTCGCAAAAAAATATGTCAATAAGAAAAATGGTGTATAAGACCTCAAATATCAATCTATTAATCAGATCAATCATTATAGATCATATATATGATTAATTTTAAGAGGATCTATTAAAATCATAATGGAGGAGAAACAAAGATGAATAATTCAAGGAACTCTTATCCAAGAATCCACACTACATGTGAAATGACGATCAAATTCTATACAAAGGAACCCTTATTTTTTGGTGGTCTCCATAGTCACCTGGGTAAGGGTTTATGTCTATATAAATGAAACTAGAGGGGATGAGAAATGTGTATTCAAAACCAACATCCAATTTAAGAACAAAATTCAGGTTATTACATGATGTGTTATGCCCCTGCATGTCATGAAATATTTATGTTTCATAACTCATAGAAAACATATCACTTTAAATTTAAAACCATCAATTAAATAACACACGATGTGTAATGGCTGATAATGACATGTAACCTTTCATCGTGTAAATCGTTTCACGACATGACCCTTCTCATGATTTGAAACTAGTGTCCATTATAGGGAACGTAACACTCTAGTCACCTAAAGAAAAGGACACTTAATTTTGGGAGTCCAAATAATATCAAACATCACCATTATTGGTATCATATCAATTCATTCTAATACCTACCTAGTCAACACAAAGGAAAAATGATGACAAGGATAATGATTTAAATACCATATCATTAATGAGATGTTATAGGTAATGTTAATATATACAGTTATGAATATATAAAATACATTAATAGGATAATGAATATTTATGTAAAATTTAAAGTCAGTAGAATGATAGATAAGGATAAAAAACATTACCATAAAGAAAATTTTGAGGGGGATACCCCTTATAAAAATGTATGGTCTGAGATATAAATTGATAAGAGAGGTTATGAGACAAAAATAATGAAATTATATATGAGTAATTATAAATGTTTAAATATAATATCATATTTTACAACAATATATATTGAGAGATATATAATAGTGAGAATATTTACAATGATATGGATATTTAGAAGATGTAATCATAAATTAAGTTCAAGATCACATTATATTTCCTCCAAATTATTTTTTATTATGTCACCTCTTTTAGATTGAGTGTAAATAATTTTAATGAGGGAATTTTTGATACAAAAGGGGCTCAGTGACATTAATAGGGGATATTGGGATGCGTATTGGTATATATTTAACAATATAATTATGCTTTGTTTTGAGGATAAAAGGGTGAAGGAGGGGAAATAATATAGCCTATGATGAGGGGTATCAATGAATAAATAAATTATTATTCTGTTATCTGAGATCAATAATCTGAATAATGTTTATTCATATGAATTTTACTAAAGTATGATTAATTATATTGGCCTCTATTTCATTTTCATGAACATAAAAGTGAATGAAATCCTATAAATGTTATATACAATGTGAGGAGTAAAATAGAATTTTTAATTAAAATTATAATATTTTTCGGTTTCAAAAAATTGTATAGCGGTTTGTAAATTATGGATATATTTTTAAATGAAATATAGTACACATTAAATATATTTTTATATAAGGAAAATACATTATAAATCCTTAATTATTGTTATATCACTATTAGGTCATGTATATCACATAATTAATAAGGAATAATATAAGGAATTACCGAATATTAGAAAAATACTATAAACTATGAATTTGGATGTGATTAGTTTTTGTTTGAGTCATTGGAGTTTACTCACTTGGAAACCATGAGTATTATTCTATAATAAAGACCATTATATCATTATATCTGGGATTTTAAAATTTTCATGGTATTTAATGAAGTAGATTGATGGATTCTATGTAGGACTACTCTAACACAATACCCACGTCCATATATCTAATATAATGAGATATTATGGTTAGAATTTATCAAATAGTGTAGGTTTATAGATTTAAAAATGTAATATTTTTATTTCAAAGTTGTATTCTAAAAAAGTATAAAATGGAGATTGAAATGTAATTATAAGATATTTTTTATAAGAATAATATATATAATTAGTAGTGTATTAAATATTCTTCCGTATCAATAAATTTCATGATGTAATATTACATTTAATATGATATTTGAAGACTTAATTAGAAGAACATGATAGTTATATGTGATTGTGTAGTGATATATTAATATTTTATTGGTTTCTAGTCAATGATTTATCTATACTTATTAACATCTCAATTATTGGTGAATAAATATTTTGGGTGCTCTGAGAGAGGTATATGTTTAATGAATTTCATTTTTTCATCTCTTTAAGAGATGAAGTAGAATAAATGAATTATTTAATACAATTCATGGGTTGTGGATGGTTATTGAAGTATTTATTTGTTTTAATATTTGTGATATATTGTCAGTTTTTATAAGGTAAATGTTTACTTGTTAATATAAATTAATATTCTAATGAGTAATATTATAGACCCTTTTCATCATAACTATTTGTTGATAATGGTGGATTGTTTTCAAATTGATGGAATCTGGACACGACAATAATTTATTAAATCATTTTAAATTTTGAACTTTATAAGTCATTACAATATTTTTGGTTGACACAGAGTGGTTCCCATATGAACATATTATTATCAATATATTCATTATTGAATGAGTAAAAATATATTATATCTTGATAATCATGTGTCATACCTTTTAATGATGGATGATCAAACAAAGTAATAATAAAATTCATATACTCATTAATTCCCCCCCCCCCACATAGTGAAAAATCATGTCTGATTACATGGATTATAAAATTGGCATCAGAGTGGTTTTCTTATTACAATTTATATAAATTAATGATGTTTTAGATCAATGTTAACAAATAGTCCCTATAATTTATGAATATTTTGAGCTTAGAAACTTTACATCCATCATGGATAACATATATTTAGTGAATATATAAAAATAATTTAACTTTTAATTGACATGTGACAATAGTTAGAATATATAATGATCCTATACCTAATTTTCATGGGAATATATATTGAATTCATTATAACAAACTATTTAAATCCTTTTGGAGATGGTATTATGATAAATCATGTTGATAAAAATATCACTAATATATATGGTTATTCACATTATTTTTTCATAGTCTCATGTTCCTGAAATTAATTTATATAATTTTAGGTGATCATGTTTATATATGTTATTTACGAAAATCTATGTAATATTCAATCAGGTGACGTATCAGTGAATGAAGTAAAATCTAAACAAAATCATTCTTAATTTATTTACTAATATTTTCATTGTGAATAAATATTGAATGATTTATTTTCAAGGGTAACCCTGTTTTTGAAATTAATTATAGGATTTTGAGAAAAAAATAATATTTTAGTACATTTAGAAAGGTACATTTTACATTACAAGAAAGGTTAGTTTGAAAAACCACTATTAAATTTCCCTACTACTATAGTACTATTGCCACAATCATCAGAACTGAGGTCTTAAGGATAACAATACTCAATATCCAACATGAAACATGACTGTTGGACCATCCATGTTGACTTTTGTCAGTGATTGATATTTTATTTTGAAATAGGTTCATCTGGTGTGTGAATGTAACCTTTTTCCACTTCGATCATGGTGGTCGGATGATGCTTGGAATATGTTAATGACATGATAAATGTTTGATAAAGTAATGAGAAATGTCTATTCCACTGGTCCATGTGGGAAATGGCGGTAGGACTGATTTGAAATTTTATGTTTCCATGTTCCATCGCAAATGTTTTTATAATCAAGTATTATGGTAACATATTAGATGGAATGCCAATGTTGAATATAAATTCCCCACAAACAATGTAGTGGATGGAAATAACATTGGCCTACAACCACCTATAACGATGATCTATGTTAGTCATGGCTATAGTGACATGGTCTATATGGATAATGGATTCGAATCAATATATAATTATTTGCATTATATTATTTTAAATAAAAAAATTATACATGAAAAAAATATTCACATAAAACATGTTGATTGTAATTAGTAAAATATTAACCGAGAAACATGATGATAACTGGATAAAACTTCTATAGTAGTTTTTTTAATATGATGGATAAACTACAACTCTATATTATAACTATATTAATATTATAAGACATAGGTCTAAGGTTAATGAATGTGGTCATTGTTCAGTGGACAAGAAGATTTCAATATTTGAATAAGTCGATAACTAGGGCTCATGATAATGGTCATATAAAAATTATTTCCACATTGATTCCTCCACAATGGATATGGATATCCAAACAAAAATATATGAAATAAGATACCTTAATGTTTCCATAGGTTGTTTTTCTAATCTATTGAATTATTCCTATAATTATAATATTTGGAAGTATACCCATGTTCATTTACTTAAATATTCATATCTGTGAGAAAATGTTGTGAATTCGTTTCTAAAAATTTAATTACGTGGTGTGTTAGTGGAATATTTGATGATAAATATTTCTTCATTCATGGTTATAAAAATGAATCGAATTAAATTTATTTCAAACAAATAAAGGAAGAAAATAATCTTAAGGACTTCCAATATTAAAAAAAATATTAAATTCAAGTGATGTTTTTGATTTAATGATTTAAAATATCAAGTCACACATCTTAAAAAGTGTTCAAAATTAAAATGGTTGGAATCATTATTAACTGAAATTTATGTGTTTTATTTATATAATAATTTTATATTTTACAAAAAAATTAAAATTTAAGTAAATATGAAATCATTGATGATGATTAATGATGAGGAAATCAATCCGGGAGGAAGGATTCAAAATTTAGAAATATGTAATATAATTAAAGGAAAAGAGAAAAATAATTCATTTTTTAAGAACATATTTATTTTTCAATGGTGGAAAAATAATTTGGTTATTATTGATTGTTTCAGGACAAAGAGTTGACTTTTTTAGTGGTCGAAACAGATTTTGTGATGGGTTTAATTTATAAATATTAAGAACATGATACACAAAATCATGGAATATCATAGATAGGTTCTTTTATAAAAATTATATAATTAAATTAAAATAATAATTAAATTTTTTTAATACACATGATCAATCATAATAGATACTCAATATGTGTAGTCATTGGAATTGGGAATCCATGTGTGTATTCCACTTTCTATATCCAACTATTCTCGACAAATCATTGAATAAAATCCAAACGTTTATAATTTCTAGAAATATTTAAAAAAAGGATTTATTTCATTAAATATTAATCATTACATGATGTCCTTTTAATCTATCTAGTTTCATGATAAGGTGGATTAATGGATTACTCCTTCTAGGGTTTCAAATAATTTTAGAGAGAGATATATATATATATGGTGAACAAAAAGTCCCACTCTATCACCCCATTTTATATGTGACATGTTTTATTTTATATATTTATTTTTAAACCTAGATAATTATATCCTTGACCTTATTAATTTATTTAGTATATTCAATACCCCATGTTGAATATTATTATTTTTATTACATATATCCTATGAGATTGACTATTTTTTAATTTCATTTCCAACATGAATAAATTAATGTGCAGGTAAATGATATAAAGTAAAATATATCATTTCCATCCAGTCATCAACTTGACCTATTAATCCACTAATGTAAATTTATTAAACATTTAATAAATGTTTTTCTAAACAATTAATATTATTCATTGATAATTAAATATATATTAATTTTCCGTAAAAGCAATAATATATTTTTAATATTGGAAAAATGAAATAAATATAAATTTTAATATATACACTAAGTATTTGAAAGAATATATATATATGTGTTTATTAAAATTGGAATATCAAATAAGAGATAATATTTAAATCAGATATTTTAAACCCAAATATTACATGAATGAACATTTATCATGTCATCATTACTTGAATAATTATGATCCCACAAACTCAGAATAATATTTATTCCTAAAATTAAATTCATGAAAATTTATAGAGATTAACAATATACTATATATGTGGTTCTTTGATCTCTTTTTTAATGAAATTAGGTTATTCTACCGTATGACTATGATCAACCCCTATAAACATGTAAAGGATTCCCTAGAGATTTGGATTTATTTCATAAAAATCATTCTGATAAATTATATTATGCAATATAATCCATTTTGACCAATATATCATCAAGCCAAATTCATACTCGTTTTATCATCATATACTACAATTTTTTTTTTCATTAACATTCTAAAATGAACTCGTTGAGGAAATACCATAGAAATGGGTTTAATCTGAATGTTTCAATTTAATCTTATGGGCCATAGGTATCTTCATCCATAAAAAATGAATAGAAAAAATAAATTTTTGATATATTACATTATTGTCTTATCATTTATGAAACCCCCAATAATATTCAATCTCACCATGGGAATATAATATATTTTTATCAATAGATAAAAGCACATTATTTGAGATATATATTTATAATAATATCAAGTCTATGTACTTATACACACATACATAGAAATAAATATCCTATAACAAGTAAACACGTGGAATTATTATTGGTGAGTTTGTTCTTATGATAATATTTTCATATAGATCACGAATTGTGAACTCTATTAGAAAATTTATTAAACAATTTTTCCAAAAATTAGTGATAATAAATCACCATCTATGACCCAAAAGACATATGCTCTCTATGAAAAACTGATTTATGTTTTAAAATATCTTCCTAGATTATCTAGTAAGTATTATTTAAGAGAAGTTTTACCATCCATAGATGTGATAAATATTATAAGGATGTTATGAAATTAATATTATAAGGAGGAATAAAAATTTTATAATATGATACTTATTTATATTAATAAAATAAGAAGTAATATGTGAATTATTTATAAAGAAACAACACCAAAAAATTAAGAACCTCACTAGATCCAACTACTAGAATAATTTAATTTGATTATAGTCACATGGTATACATGCTTATTTAAAATTACTAAATGCTCACTGGGTATACAAAATTATCCCCTTTGTCTACTCAGCTAATTGCACCATGAAAATTTTTAGAAAAATCCCTCAGGATGTGAATTTTCAAAAATATATTCATTATCCTTTAAGGATTATTGGAATCCATTAATAGAACTGATATTTTAGTATAATCACCATATAATGTTATAATATATAAACTTCTACGTAAAATTGAAATGTGCATAAATAATTTGGGTAATAAGACTTCTTATTTATCTAAATTTTAATCTTTAATATGCCAATACACTATTCTAGAATCACTGATAATACACTACATGGAACCCGTCCACCTCAAAACTCTTCCATTACGACAAAACACATACGCTGATGGAAATTTTATATCACTACGACACATTTCGAGATTATAATCTCAATAACCATACATAACAAGTAAATCAACTCCTCTATAAACCTAGAAACTATCTTTTTTCACCACAATTACATTAGGATAGTCTGGTTAGATAACCTATATGAATCTCATTGGTCTAATGGATATCATACCACCATTCTCAAGAAGTAGGAAAATAATGCATAATATATATCATGTAAAAAATGAAATATCAAATCACTAAATATTATGGTATTAAACTCATCATTTAATTCTCCAATTGATTTAGATGAAACATTTTCTTAAGAAAATGTATACATGTGAAAATAGAAATATTATCCTCATAGATTATTCTATATTGATTCTATATAATAACAATTCAAATTATATACATTCATTTATTAAAACAACCCTTTTAGGTTAATATCAATAGGTATTTATGCCAATGGTATAGGTTGGTTCACCCAATCCTTTCAATAATGAGTATTTATTTAACTACATCTTATCTTACACTATGTTTAATGTCTCATTTACGATCAGTAATATATGTTCAATACATTCTAAGAGAAATACAAATTCACTCTTAATAAACCTATTATAGATAAATTGCGCACATTCATCCTAAAAAACCAATTTCACATATTTCTTTATCTGAATGATTGTTCCATGTTATTGGATCTTTATTTAACCCATAGTTAGATTTCTAAAACATTCACACCATATTATAATCCTTTAGCATCATGAACACTTCTAGATTGTTATATATATATATATATCTTTTACAAAATTTCCATCAAATATGGTGTTATTGAAATCCATTTGGAAAATCAGATAATCATTATAAATTGATATGGTAAGTAGGATTTTGATGGATTTCATCATAGAGAATGATGAAAAGGTTTTTTCAAATTGTATTTCATTACATTGTTTAAAAATTTGGACATTATTATTATATTGAAATTACATGATGAATTTTATTTACAATTATGGTGAATATATATATATATATATGAATTTGGTTTGTTCATAACCATAGTAGTGAATCAATATTGAGATTTGGGGAGTTGGGTGTGTGATGGATTTGAAATTATGTTTCCAATAGTTCATCCTCACATGAGGCAGGGGAGCCACAACATGATGAACTGGCTAACCTAGGACCATGAAATTGATAGAGGGAAATAATGTATGAAGTATGGGTAGAGGGAAGAGTTCATGAAATTATAGAGGTGAACCGTAATGTGATGGGGTGTTATCGTGAGTATGGTATATTTAATTACATTATTATCCCATAAAAAGTGTTTACACTTTATTTTTCACTACAAAAATGGCGTGGAATTAAAAAAAATATTGGAGTTGGGGGGGGGGGTTCATGGGTGGTGTTGAAGGTATCATGCCATGAACCTCTTATAGGATAGACCATAATGAAATGATAACGATTATCACTTAGTGACAATGTATTTGTAGGTGGATGGGTCATCCTTCTAGGGGTTTTAACATGATTAAACCGAGATGCCATTACTTATCAGGGTACTCATGTTCTGGAATCACATTGTAACATCCATGGCCACATAATGACCAATATAATGGGATTTTTTTAAAATTGGTGGATCCAAAAATTTACATTGACACCATTAACCCCTCCACTTTTTATCCATAAATCCATACTCTATTTTTTATCACATTAGAGATCATTTTTATATTACTGATCTCCCACATTCACCCTTCTTATATTTTCAGTAATCCATTCATTATTGTGATCTTTTATTGGTATGTATGACATCAAATGTGGCATATATTTCCTATTATTTAGATCTTTTATTTTCTCTGAATGAAATACCTTAATTATAATGGAAATTTATTATTTTTGGGTTAAAAAGAATTATTTTTGAATCTAAGAACATGGACTGGAATGTTTACTTCAATGCGCTAGATGTACGAATTACTTATTATGATGGTTTTTTTAATTTATATGTCTTTAATTGCATGAAAGTGCATGTTTTTGAACTGAAGAGTCCTCGATTTTGTATTAATGTAATTATATGGGGAGGTATTAGTTTAGTTGTCCTTATTGAGGGGGAGTTATGGTAAAAGGTATTAGAAATTGAAAAACATAGAATAGTTCAATAGCTATATTTGGGGATTTCAGTCAAACAGATTTGGCCCTATAGTGGGTTTTTCCTTTCTAGGTGAATTCTTGGGTGATCTTATAGGGTCACATATTGGTATGGGTGATAAATACTTTCATATTTTAATGTATTGAGATTGTGATAATTGTTAATATGTGAAACCAAGAGCGTTCTATAATATATAATATATATGCATATCCCTATAGTGATTTTACATTAAAGTGTAGCATCAGTTACAAGATTAGTTGATCATATTACCATGGTTCATACCCAATAAATTTTATTTGAGATGGTGGGGTGGTATGTTGTCACCATGTATAATGTTAGAGGAAGGTTGTTATTATATAATGGTATCAGTATTTGTAACAAACCCATATATTTATAGAATTATACATTTTCATATCTATTAATATTTATGAAAAATTCTTAATTTTATTTTAAAGGGGATAAATTTTTAATAACTTACTCAACAAGAAAAAATAGTTTTCCATGAAATCTTACATTGCACACAACACGAGTTATACTAATAAAAATATTATAATATTTGTGTCATTTTAAATGAATGTTAACGCCATGAAATTTTATTGGCTGGATTAAATAGAACAAACAAAAATATTATTATTAAATGTGTTTACACTTATCCAATAATTTTTAGAGTCTGAAAATAATAATGAATCTAATTTGAAGCAAGAAAAGCACTAATATTTTTAAAAGCGTGTTTTACGGATTTTTGACGGTGAACCATTTTTAAAAATAGTTTTTGTCAATTTTATATTTTTTATTTGACAAAATAAGTATCTTATTTTGATACGGGACATAAAAATTTACATTGGATGAATGTTGGCATTTCTCTGATAAATGTAATTTCTAAATGAATAGTGAAAATAATGAATTTTAATTCAAAAATTCCCTTTAATCTAATTAATTTATAAAGTTATATTGTAATCTAAAATAGTTTTAAAGCGTCATTGATTTATATTTTTATCATTTAATCCAATTTTGGACATTGTACATAATTTTACATTGAAATTTGACATAAAGTCATGTCAATCTTTTAGTAGTTTTCATTTCCTAAAAACATGCATTTTGGTTTTGACAATGGAAAATAATTTCAAATTAATTTTTTGCAACTTCGGTGTTTTGAATTTGGAAAAATAGATTCCGTATTTAGAATAATGAGGTCAAAATTGTGTAAATAGGAAGCTTTTATTTTTAGATATTATGAATAGTAAATTAAGTAATTATTTTATTTATAGTGGTTAAAAAATATATATGGTAAATAATGGTAAAAAATAATATTATAATAATATTAAATTACACTGACACTTTTCCTAACCCTATTTGATGATAAATTTCACACCATGGGCATCCACGGGTCGATTTTTGGACCCCATGGATCCAATTTATTGTGAAAATGACATCTAATTATTTTTAATTTAATGTTAAGGAAAATATAAAATTAACATATATCTTTTACTAAAACAATTTTTATATGGGGTTATTTAAGGGATATATTAGAATATAAATAGACATTATACTGATAAAATAATTGTAGAAAATTATGATATTTTATTTTTAATTTTGAGAAATTAATTAAATAAGTTTAATTATGATTCAATGGGGATGTAGTGTTTTCTTCATCCATAGATGATTATTATAACTGATATTATAAGTGTTAAAATAAATAAAATTTTGTTATTTTGATATCAGATAAGAACTTTCTGGTGGATAGATACATGTTATAGTTTTAATAATGATGTTTTTTTGATATAATCACATTGTTATGGATTTTTAAAAAAGACATGATATGAATAGTCTCCAAATTGACAAAATTTATATTTTAAAATTAAATTTATTATATTAGATATTATAAAATTCAAAAAAAAATCTATGATTTAGAAAAATAGTTATCATAAGTCTAAAATTTTATTATTGACAAGAAAAATTGGATATTTGTCTTATTTTGTTAACTATTTTGATTATCATGTTTTAAATGCTTGATAAAACTGTAAGAGTAAAAAAAGGGTTAAATAAAAAGGATAAGGATCCAAAAAATATCCAAAACATGTCCAATTCCAATTGGATGATTTTATTTTGACATATATTAATATTATATTGTAATTTAATGAGTTTTGGACCCTTCTAAATATAAAATCTTTTAATAATAAAATTATACTATAAAATATTTCTAGAGAACCCTCCTCCATCTTATTAAAGGCCTCCACATCAAACCCATTACACACAACATTCAAGACCTCTGGCTCGCCCAAAATATTCTCATTGAAACTCCCAACATCCCAATATGTCTCTCAAAAGCTTTACCCAATGTAGAAGGAAATTCGAGAAGGCCTTTTAACTAAAATCAACGAGAGTTAAACAATTTAGAGCTAACGACTTCCCTCAAGTTCTTTTATTTTATTCTCATTCATCACTCTCTATTGTATTCTTATTCATTGATTACATAAAAAACAAGTATCCTCAATATAGTAGGTGTTGGTCAGATTGGACACTCAAGAGGGGGTTGAATTGAGTTCCAATTAAAATTTCTGTTAAAATATTGTCTAGTTAAAATCCCCCGATTTATAAAATAAATTAAACTATTGTGAATTTATACAGATTTTAAATGTTCACTTAGCTTCTCAAAGATTGATTAGATCTCAGTTAGTTTAACCATAAGATCAAACTAACTTTTGAAACTAATCTACTGATTTACAATGAGTGTAAACACTTGCTAATTTAACAATCAAAGTAGCTTCAAAATAATTTTTTATTTTAAAGTAATAGTAGTGGAATAAATATGATATATGTCGTATACATTAAACTTAAATAAAAGATGCACAGTAGATATAACAAGAGGTTCAGTCTCAAGCTGAGACTTTGTCCTCTCAAATATATATATAAATTTTATCTACACCCTGGATCGGGGTAAACAACAGTTTTACAAAACTGTCCAGGCCACGCAGGGACCTCTACCACTGTCCTTTGTCGAAAACAAAACAAAGACCAGGTCACACAAGGACCTCTTACACTGTTGACGTGGGTAAACAAAAGTTAAGAGAATTTGAGTGAGGATTTTGATATCCTCCAGTTCAGTGCAGGAGACAGTGTGTGTAAAGATATACAGAGTACACCACACAGCTTGAAAGTTAATAAATAAATCACATAGAGAAGATAGATGAGAGTTTAGAAAATCTCCAGTGATTATCAATGTAGCTCTGGACTCGTTGGATTTAGTAGGAATGCTTCAGAGTCCTTCTCTGGTTTTTCTATTGAAAAACATAGTGTCGTAGTTCAGCTTGTGTTCTACAGGAGTGAGAATGGTCTCTTGATTCGTCGGGTCTTCTTCAGTGGTGTTGGATTGAATTCATGAGAATTCTTTGAAGGTCTTCCAATCTCCTTCTTATTCAGCATAGTTCACTTGAGTGTACGTAAGTTCTTTGTGTGGTATCTTCACACTTGCACACCACTTCTCTTCTTGTTTCGTTGTTTCTTATCTCGTTACTTTTTTTTGTACGTGTACTGCATCTCAATCTTTCTTATATTCCACGAGTTCTGGATGTAGGAATGATTCCCTTTTCATAGGTTCAAGATACGGTTTCCTGACATGCCAACAACTAACATTAAATAACATTAATTACATTAAAAACAACAAATATGACTGTTAGAATTATTTAAAATAATATTGACAAAAGATCAAGAAATGGTGTCACAGTGATCATGGAAATGGTGCCTTCTTCACGGTGTCTGATCACGGTGTCTGGTCACAGTGAGTCCTTTACGGTGTCTGGGTCACGGTGAGTCCTTCACGGTGTCTGGGTCACGGTGAGTCCGTCACGGTGTCTGGGTCACGGTGAGTTCGTCACGGTGTCTGGGTCACGGTGAGTTCGTCACGGTGTCTCCATACTTAGACGAATATCTGTATTTGGACTAAGATAGTGATATGCAGAATATGGGTTAAGTTTAATCATTATAGATGATATATGAGAGAATTGTGATCATGAATATGACTTGTAAAGAGTAATAAACATCCATAAGATTTGTTATTATAAAAACATAATGTGCACCTATTGTTGAGTTTGAAGAGCATTAGCAAGAAGTGCACTGAAGATCAAGAATAATTAACAGTAATGAGATTTGTGATAATTAAAACATGATTAACACATGAGGATTCCAACAATATCCCCCTTTTTGATGATCACAAATCATATATAGGTAGAATATAAAAAAATGTAATATTAAAGATACTAGAATAGTAAAAACATTATAGAAGAGATACTTGTAGTTTTTCTCCCCCATTAATACTATTATAGAACTGATACCTATAGTTTTTCTCCCCCTTTTGGGATTATCAAAAAGCAGAGAGAAGGAAATGAAATTCGGCAGTTGTCATTAAACAAAGGGTTCAGAATACAAAGTACAGGAGAAGTAAAAACTGTAAAAAAGAAATGACGTCCCATCAAAAAGAAATGCATTCTCTAGACTCTTTAGGGATCCATTTTTTCCTTGCCTTTATCATCAGCAGGAGCTGGTGCTGAAGTAGAAGAAGGCATAGATGTGGTAGACAATGAGGGTAAGGTTAGACCTTCAAAAACATATGGAGCCAAAGTAGGAGCAGTAGAAGATCCAGGCTTAGGTTGGTCAAGAATGACTGGCCGGATCTGAGAAAGGGCTTGGCCAACTGTCATGGAAGTTGAGGCTAAGGCAGGTAGTCCAGATCTAAGGGGTGCAGCAGCTGGAGCAACTATTTCAGTACTCTACACATGAAGATACGGATTCAAAATATTGATGAAATCAGTAATTATTTCACCACCATACTGCATAGCCTTTTCAAAATCATCCTTATTCTCCAGAAATCTGTCCAACAATCTGGTGAACACTGAATGTTTCTGAACATGATCTTTAAAAGCTTGAGTCACTGGAGGGATTCTCAGATTTTCCACAAGATATCTAAAGTGATCTGTCATATCACTTTTAGAGAAAATCCGGGAAAGATACAAATATATTTTCTTGGATATCTCTTGTTGAGCATCATTGGCTATATTAGAATGGATCCTAATCAAGTCCAATGATCTATCACTGTTCTTAATCACTTCTGGAAAAGAAGATAGATCCAAGTCACCGAAGGCATTGTGAAATTCTTCCTTAATTATGGATCTCATCATAGAATCATCCAAAGAAGGTGTGTAGGTCTGAACAGAAGTAGGGGAAGCCTTGACAGCTTCGGTTAAAACATTGAGCTATTTCAAAACTTTTTGCAGATATCCAGCGTATTCATCTGTAAGCTTATTCAGAGTTTCCACAAGCTCTCTCATGTGTTCCAGCATCTTGGTGTTCCTGTTTCCAATATTTTCATCAAAATATATTAGGTATAGATGAACTTGAGACACAATCACCCTAGGAAGGAGGGAATCAGAAGACTCAGGAGAAACATAAGCAGGTGCAGGGGCAGAAACAGGAGCAGGCTCTGATCTCAAGGATAACTCATTCTGCAGACTATCTACCATACTTTTCAGATTTTCAACATCAGAACTTAGCATCATATTCTCTATTCTGAATTCATGAATTTCTCAGATCATCCTTGGTTGAATATGCAAGATAATATTTTTCAAGAGAATTTATGCATCTTCTTGACTTAATTAAGTCACTGGGTGAGGTTGAGTGGAGACAATTTTCTCAAATCCAGCTAGCAAAGTCTCGCCAAAAACTATCAGATCATATTTGGTTACAAAGGAGTGAATCTCAGGTAAGGATGCAGGTAAAGGTAGAGGTTCAAATTCTGGTTGAGGGTCAGAGTCATCTTCAGACTCTGATTCTGATCCAGATTGAGGTTGGGGCTATGGTTCTGGTTCTGAATGAGCTAAGAACATCAGTTGAAACAGAGAAGAAATATCCATTCCATATATAGTCACTTGTTGTGACTCATTCACATCATAACATCTTGGGAACTCATACCGAGAGTGCACAGATAAAGTGACATAAGGTTGAGAATCTTCAGCAGATCTAGCTTCCACAATATCAAGACATTGAGTTTCCTCCCCCTCAACTTGTGCTTCCCTTTCAGATTCTTGAGGTTCAGGAACATGGACAAGATCCACAGGATCATGCATAATCTCTTCATAAAACTCTTGCCTTGCCAGCTGAAAGGAAATTTCCATTATTTCCTTAGCAGATAGAATAATCTCAGGAACCGATTGTTCCACTGGATAAGCTTCTAGACTTTCTTCATTATCAATAGAAAGACTCTCTTCAACAAAATCTTCCTCAAAGGTTGATTGCTGTTATGAACCAGGAAAAAACAATTTCCTTGCAACATTGGGATGAGCTTCTTACTCATGAAGAAAAACTGAAGGGTCCTTAGTCCTTTCCTTTTCAACAACAACTTCCTCTCCTTGAGGTATTTCTACAGGGATAACAGTAGGGAAAACAACCCTTTCCTCTTCAACAGGAATTGTTTCCATTGGAGGTATTACGGATTCTTCTCTAGGTGGAACTTCAGCTGTTACTTCTTCTTGTTCTTCTTCTTCTGAATACTCAGCCACTTCATTTGGTTCCAAACCATGATCAGCTAGGTTCTTAGGCCTTCTTGGATAGTCAATAGGATTAAACTTTTTATACAGTTGATCACTATCCTCAACCCATTGCTTTTTCCAGGGATTCCAGCTAATCTTCATCCTTCTGATGATATGCACGGATAGGCAGAAATCAAGGTCCACTAATTTTTCTTCATTCGGTCCAACCATCCCTTTTGAAACTAACATGGCTGAAATCATCCTTGAATAAAATAGGGAAGTGGATTTGGAAGTTACTTTGATTAGGTCACAGATATGGTTGATAACATACTTACACAGATTGATCTTATGGCCATTCTTCAACAGGTGAATCAGGAACACATCCTGATACTTCATCACAGCAAAATCTTCTTTTCTTCGACTAACCAAATTCTAAATAAACTTGAACAGATGTCTTGTCTCCCCATCCAGTTCAGCAGTTATGGCCCTTTTCTTGGTTCCATTTCCAGTTAGATTTTCCAAAGTCGTTTCCAGGTCAAAGATGTCGGTTGTTTTAGGAGGGTCTCTCTGGTAATCTTCACACACTCCTTCATGTGGAATTCTTAGGCATGCCGCCCACATCCTTGAAGAGAAAGAGCACTTCTGACCATCGATCCAGCAGGTCACAAAAAATCTTTCTCCAAACTCAAAATAGAACTTCACATACTGATAGAATTGAGATACAAGCCTCGAGTAAATCGGTCTATGTTGTCCAGTGAACCATTCAAGCCATCCTTTTTCTTTTAAAACTTTCAAAACTAATGATCTACTAAACAGAAACCATTCAAGGAAAACCTCTTTTTCAGTTACAACGGTAAGGCTTACCAGGTTTGGGTTTAGAGGTCCTTTGGGAGCTATCCTTCGTATCCTCTTTTGTTTCTTAGAGCGGCGCTTCTCAGACGAGGGTGAAGATGGACACTTCATCCTTGGCATTCACTAATGGTTCGTGCGAGAGAGAAGATAAGGTTCAGGAGAGAATGTGGGTAAGGAATCGAATGAAACCCTTATGTTTTATCATTTGGGAATGTCAAACACCATAAAAACACAAACGCGGGAAATCAAATAGTGGTGAAATAAAAATTACCGCAATACGGGAAAATAAAATAAACATAATTCTCACAGTGAGACAGAAAACTAGTCATCATGGTGAGACAGTTTATAGTCATCATGGTGAGACAGTTTATAGTCATCATGGTGAGACAGTGAGCATTTTATATAGTCACGGTGAGACAGTGAGTTGTCAGACCATGAGCATAAAACAGGAACTTAGAAACAGTATGTATGAAACCATAAAGTAAAGTACAGTAAATTATTAAACATTAAGATCAGTAAGATATTCATTTATTATTAATCATACCAAGATCATGTATTATGTAGTCTAATATTTTATAATTTAATGGTTTAGTGAATATATCAGCAAGTTGATATTCAGTACCAATGAATTCCAAATTGATACCACCTTTTTGATAATGATCCCTCAAAAAGTGATGTCTTACATCAATATGTTTTTCCCTAGAATGAAAAACCGGATTCTTAGAAATAATAATAACACTTGTGTTGTCACAATTTATTGAGACATGTATGAATTGATATCCATAGTCTAGTAATGTGTGTTTCATCCACAAAATATGTGCACAATAGCTTCCAGCAGCTATGTATTCAGCTTCTGCAGTTGATAATGAAACATAATTTTGTTTCTTACTACACCATGATATTTGTGACCTACCTAAAAGATGACATGTTCTAGAGGTGCCTTTTCTATCTAGATTACATCCAGCAAAGTCAGCATCAGAATAACTATCTAATTCAAATGATTGTCCTTTGGGATTGAACAGTCCTAAATTTGGAGTATGCTTGAGGTATTTGAAAATTATCTTTACATCATTTAAATGTGACTCTTTAGGGTTTGCTTGAAAACGAGCACACATGCACACAGTAAACATAATATGAGGACGACTAGCAGTCAGGTAGAGTAGACTTCCAATCATTCCTCTATAAGTGGTTTGATCAATAGATTTACTATTTTCATCAAGATCCATCTTATAGGTGGTACTCATGGGAGTGTCACCACTTTTTGTGCTATCCAATCCAAAACATTTTAAAAGATCTCTAGTATATTTACTTTGAGTTAAAATAATTCCATCATCATTTTGAATGATTTGAAAACCAAGAAAGAATTTATGTTCACCCATTAAACTCATTTCATATTAATTTTGCATCATTTTAGAAAAATAAGAACATAATTTAGTTTTTGAAGATCCAAAAATAATATCATCTACATAAATTTGTACAACTAAAAAATCTTTAGAAATTAATTTTATAAACAGTGTAGGATCAGCTATTCTTTTTTAAAACCTTTAGAAATTAGAAAAGTACTTAATCTATCATACCAAGATCTTGGAGCTTTCTTTAAACCATATAAATCTTTTGATAGTTTGAAAATATGATTTGGAAAATGAGGGTTTGAAAAACTAGGTGGTTGTTCAGCAAAAACATCCTCATCAATATATCCATTTAAGAATGCACTCTTGACATCCATTTGATATAGTTTGAAATTTAGATGTGCATCATAAGCAAGTAAAATCCTAATAGCCTCTAATTTGGCTACTGGAGAAAAAGTATCCTCAGAGTCAATACCTTCTTCTTGACTATAGCCTTGTGCAACTAGTCTAGAATTATTTCTAACTATGTTTCTAGATTCATCTACTTTATTTCTAAACACTCATTTTGTGCCTATTGTGAAAGTGTCCTTACGTCTTTCAACAAGATTCCAAACTTTATTTATTTCAAACTGATTGAGTTCTTCTTGCATAGAAATTACCCAAAATTCATCATTAAT
Organism: Viscum album; assembly: GCA_963277665.1. Classification (NCBI taxonomy): domain Eukaryota; kingdom Viridiplantae; phylum Streptophyta; class Magnoliopsida; order Santalales; family Viscaceae; genus Viscum; species Viscum album. The sequence goes on along the minus strand of OY728143.1, from coordinate 728,562,800 downwards.
AGAATCATCAATGTTTTTAGGTTCAAGCTGTGACAAGAAGGCTTGATGTTCAACCTGATATCTAAGAGAAGCTCTAGTCTGTGTCCCTCTATCATGATTTCCTACAACAAAATCTAAAGGATGATTCTTTAGAATTCTTGTTGATATAGTAAAGGTAGGACTAGAAACTTCAGGTTCATCAACAGGTTGGGAATCAATATAAGAATATTCTAAAAAATTTCCAGAACTGGTTGTCTTTATAGAAGGTTCATTTGATTCTTCATTAAGGTCCAGAACAGATAAATCTTCTTCAAGATTTTCAAGAGAGATTTTAGGCTCATGTGGATCAGTTTCATCAAACTTGATGTGAACAGATTATTCCACACACTTGGTTCTCTTATTGAAAACTCTATAGGCTTTACTAGAGATAGAATAACCTAGGAAAATTCCTTCATCACTCTTGGATACAAACTTTTCAATATTATCTTTGGTATTAAGAATAAAGACTTTGCCGCCAAAGACTTTGAAGTAGTTAACCTTAGGTTTCGTATGGTTACACAACTCATAAAGGGTCCTCTTAAGAATAGGTCTGATTAAGACTCTATTGATAATATAACAAGATGTATTTATGGATTCATCCAAAAAATAAATAGGTAGATCATACTCATTAAACATGGTTCTAGAAATTTCTTGCAGGGTTCTATTCCTTCTCTCTACTACACCATTTTGTAGAGGTGCCCTAGGGGCAGAGAAATTGTGACTATAGCCATTGTGTGAGCAATAGGATTCAAATTCATGATTCTCAAACTCATGGCCATGATCACTTCTTAGAGTTTTAATCTTAACTCCACTAAGATTTTCTACAGATTTGGAGTATTTAACAAAGTAAAAACAAGCTTCACTTTTGTGAGATAGAATATATACCCATGTATATCTAGAAAATTCATCTACTAGGACATAGACATAGTGATTCCCATTTAAGCTAGAAACTCTAGATGGTCTAAACAACTCCATGTGAACCAACTCGAGAGGTTGAGAAGTTGAGACTTCTTTCTTTGGTTTGAAAGAGATTTTGTGTTTCTTTCCCTTTTGACAGGGATTACAAACTTTGTCATTTGGAAACTCAAGATTGGGTAGGTCTCTAACTAAGTTCTTCCTAGTAAGTTTTCTAAGTGAGTGTATATTGCAGTGTCCTAATCTTCTGTGCCAAAGACTAGACTATTTATGAAACGAATTTAAACAAGTAATATTTTTCATGGATAAAGAATTTAAATCAACAGCATAAACATTTTCATTCCCCACGGCATAAAATACTAAAGCATTTTTATAATTAAAAACATTGCAAGAATCATTTTCAAATTTAAAATTAAAACCAGCATCACATAAATGAGAAATACTTAATAGATTATATTTAAGATCATCAACAAATAAAACTTTAGAAATTAATACTGAGTCAGTGTTACCAATCTAGCATAAGCCTGTGATTTTCCCTTTAGAAATATCACCAAAGGTGACAAAACCTCCATAAATTCTGACTAAGCATTTAAAGCATGAGAAGTCTCCAGACATATGTCTTGAACATCAACTTTCCAAGTACCAGGTCTTTCTACAATATCTCTTTAAGCAGGTTTCCTACAAAATGGATTTAGATAGGAAATGATTTTGGTACCCAGATCTTCTTAGGTCTAGACAGGTTAGCAATCAAAGCTTTGGGTACGCAAATTTGTCTTATGGGTCTCATGAAATTTCTAGAATCAAAATACATTGAAAGATAAACCTTATTAGATCCATAACTATGAATATAACTAGATGAAGCATATAAATGTCCAGAACTATAATTAGCAGCATTCTGTCTAGATTTAGGAATAAATCTATTCTTAGTAAACTGTCTCTGTCCAGGTTTGTAGCCTATTCCAGTAGTGTATTTTGGTGCAACTTTATTTCCTAGCATTTTAGTTAGTGTATCCTTTCCATTTTTGAATTTCTCTAAATCCTTTATGAGTTGCTCATTAGACATTTTCAGTTCAGTGTTCTCCTTTAACAGTTGAGCATTTTTCTCTTTTTCAATAGTAAGTTCAGTTTTACAAGTAGTAGTGAGAGCATGCTGTTTCATTAGTGATTTGTATTTATCCTCAAGTTCATTGCATGTCTCTTCCAGCATATTACAATATTCAAAAAATTCCTCACTATTCATGTTTTCAGAATTAGAATCAGATTCTGCACTATCTTTAGAATAACAAGAATTTAAAGTAGGAGTATCTAGGGTTACCTCAGATGTGTTTTCCATGAAGCACATGTTTTCCTTATTTCTGGTTTTAGTCTCAGAAGCTTCAGATTCACTGGAGCTATCCTCAGAAGCGCTCCATGTATCCTTCATAACCTTTTTGTACTTACTCTCCTTATACTCATATTTCTTCTTGAATTTGAGCTTTGGGCAGTCTGCTTTAAAATGTCCTTTTCTTTTGCACTCAAAACAGACAACTTCATCACTTTTATCTGGCTTTTTCCAATCCTTCTTCCAATGTCCCTTATTGTCATACATTCCTTCGTAATTTTATTTTCTGAAGAATTTCTTCTTCCTATAAAATTTCTTAAACCTTTTGGCTATCTGAGCCATTTCAGCATCACTATCAGAGTCTGAATTTTCACTGGTTGAACTGTCAGTAGGTAGTTGAGCTATATCTTTGTCCTTGATCTTTGAAGTAGTAGTCTTGAAAGCCACTAATTTCCTCTTAGGTTCATCATATTCATCTTTATTCACCTTTAGTTCTTCCTTATACATTATAAGCTTACCAATAAGTTCTTTGACAGGTAGAGCGGCAATGTCACATGACTCTCTGATTGAAACAGATGTGCCTCTCCATTGGTCTGGTAAACATCTCATGATTCTCATAATTTTTTCCATTGCAGGAACAAATTTTCCACGTGAATTCATTGTGTTGACTATCTCATTAAACCTGAGATACAAGTCAGAAATATGTTCATCAGTTTTCATTTTAAAATTATCATATTTAATAGTATAAGTATTTAATCTCATTTATTTAACATTGGTTGTTCCTTCCTAAAAAACACCCAAGGTATCCCAAATATCAAAAGCAGTTTTACAAGAATAAATTCTGTTAAACTCTTCATCTCTTAAAGTACAGTACAGGGCATTCGTGGATTTACAATTATTATTGTAAGCAGTCTTTGTAGGTTTATCCCAAGTGGATCAAGCAGTAGTGGGAAGTTTATATTATGATTCTATAGAAATCCAAATATCAAAACCTATGCTTTCTAAATGAATTTTCATTTTAAGTTTCCACTGAGCATTGTTTGTACTATGGAAAAAAGGTGGCATGTTAGTAGCAGTACCCTCTAGTCTATTATCCATAACTAGATTTTAGAAAGCTAATTTAATGACATAAAAATTTAGAACTAACAGAAATTTAAGATCTTTCAAGATTCAACTAAAATCACAGTTGAAAAATAGAGTATTTGAAAATTATTTGAACAAAAATACTAATCCTTTGATACAAAATGTTGGTCGTAGTGGAAACTCAAGAGGGGGGTGAATTGAGTTCCAATTAAAATTTCTGTTAAAATATTGTCTAGTTAGAATCCCCCGATTTATAAAATATGTTAAACTGTAGTGAATTTATACAGATTGTAAATGTTCACTTAGCTTCTCAAAGATTGATTAGATCTCAGTTAGTTTAACCATAAGATCAAACTAACTTTTGGAAATAATCTACTGATTTACAATGAGTGTAAACACTTGCTAATTTAACTATCAAAGTAGCTTCAAAATAATTTTGTATTTTAATGTAATAGCAGCGGAATAAATATGATATATGTTATATACATTAAACATAAATAAAAGATGCACATCAGATATAACAAGAGGTTCAGTCTCAATCCGAGACTTAGTCCTCTCAAATATATATATATATATATATATATATGATCCACACCCTGGATCAGGGTTAACAATAGTTTTACAAAACTATCCAGGAAACGCAGGGACCTATACCACTGTTTGTTGTGGGAAACAAAAAAAAAGACCAGGTCACACAAGGACCTCTTCCACAGTTGATGTGGGTAAACAAAAGTTAAGAGAATTTGAGTGAGGATTTTGATATCATCCAGTTCAGTGTAGGAGATAGTGTGTGTAAAGATATACAGAGTACACCACACTGCTCAAAAGTTAATAAATAAATCACGTAGAGAAGATAGATGAGGGTTTAGAAAAGCTCTAGTGATTATCAATGTAGCTCTGGACTCGTTGGATTCAGCAGGAATGCTTCGGATTTCTTCTCTGGTTTTTCTGTTCCAAAATAGAGTGTCGTAGTTCAGCCTGTGTTCTACAGGAGTGAGAATGATCTGTTGATTCATCGTGTGTTGTTTAGTGGTGTTGGATTACATTCATGAGAATTATTTGAAGGTCTTGCAATCTCTTTCTTGTTCAGCACAGTGCACTTGAGTGTACGTAAGTTCTTCGTGTTGTATCTTCACACATGCAAACTGCTTCTCTTCCTGTTTCGTTGTAGCTTATCTCATTCCTTTTTTTTCGTACGTGTACTGCATCTCAATATTTCTTATATTCCACGAGTTCTGGCAGTAGGAATGATTCCCTTTTCATAGCTACGAGATACGGTTTCCTGACATTCCAACAACTAACATTAAATAACATTAATTTCATTAAAAACAACAAATATGATCTTTAGCATTATTTAAAATTATATTGACAAAAGCATAAGAAACGGTGTCACAGTGATCATGGAAACGATGTCTTCTTCACGGTGTCTGATCACGGTGTCTGGTCACGGTGAGTCCTTCACGGTGTCTGGGTCACGGTGAGTCCTTCATGGTGTCATGGTCACGGTGAGTCTGTCACGGTGTCTCCATACTTTGAAGAATATATGTATTTGGACTAAGACAGTGATATGCAGGATATGGGTTAAGGTTAATCATTAGAGATAATATATGAGAGAATTTTGATCATGAATAAGACTTGTAAAGAGTAATTAACATCCATAGGATTTGTTATTATAAAAACATGATGTGCACCTATTGTTGAGTTTGAAGAGCAGTATCAAGATGTGCACTGAAGATCATGATTAATTAACAGTAATGAGATTTGTGATCATTAAAACATGATTAACACATGGGGAGTCCAAAAGTAGGTTTTTTATGAGAAGGGTTCAAACTACACTCACACACACATCCATCTAATGGATCTTGAAAATAAATTTTTTGTGTACGGTGAACTACTGCCTCACAAAACGATGAGTGATCGATTTTTGCCAACCACCTCTCATGGTACCCATTATTAAGGAATTGTATTTATATTTGAAATATATTATATTTATATTGTCTCTATGATTCTTTATATTTCATTTGTAACATACCTTTATCCTTTTCATAAATCGTAAATAGGCTTATTTCATTTGAGGATGTGAGGACTATCGCCCCTCAAAATGATATGAATTATTCATTCCATACATGGAATGTATAAAAGATGTTTTTAAAGAACATAAGTAATTTATATAAAATATGAAATTATACTAGAATAATAATTTACCTATGTATCGTTTAGTTTTCATTACTTTAAATATGAAACAGAAATGAATGTAGCATTCAGGCGTACACACCTCTTACTGTCTTCATGAAAGGTGATTTTCATTTCTTATATCCAAATGTTATAGACTATTAAAATATACATATATAAATACAAATATATGGGAAATATTTGATATTTAAATCATGAATATAAAATTAAGGATAATATAATTTTTACAACATGGAAAATTTGTAATTATAAGAAGATCATTTTAACTCAATTACCAAACATCAACCAAATGACCTATATAAACATGAATAATTATAGGATTATTATTGAAATGTAAAATGGATATAAAAGGAATAATAAACATGAGAAATGTTCTGAATCATTTATAATTAAATTATGTTTTTTAATCAATGAGATAAAGAACAAAAAAGGTAATTTAGACACAATATAAGGGAACCTTTCACCATCCTCTTTTAGTCAATGACTTCTGCGTTGTTATGCCTTTTAATTTATGTTTTTTTATGTTGGGATATGGCCTTTGATATCCTTATTGCTATATATTTTATTTCCAAGTGATGAGATCCCCTTTTCTCTCCCATTAACTATTTTTCTAAATTTTTATGTGACATTGTTATGCTGCCAAGATTTCATAAGGGAATACATTTAAATCTCCTTCAATTGAGGAAAATCTTGATATCGTGCACCTTTCTTATCCTATAAATGTATATAAATCCCTTCAAAATATTATATCATGAATCTATTTATTCTAATGATATTAATTTTTTGGTTAATGTTATTATTTATTTATTTTTATTAAATTATTCTCTCATGTGTTAAAAGACTCATCAACTGATACATAATTTTAAATGTTTAATAGATTTATCTTTCCCATTAATATCAATGTTTTCTAATGGTTTTAATGATTTATTTATATGGACATATATTTTTTAAAAATATTAATTTATTTAAAATATTTTACTGTAGTATGTGACACTTTGATTCAAAAATTGATTCATTAAATGTTTTAAATGGTTTTGGAAAAGGATTGAATATTTAATTATCTTGAATTGGTTTCATCTGGTTGATGAGTGAAATGTTGATAATTTCAATTTTTTAAAAGTTATGATTATATTATGGTTCTCGGGAAATGTTTACGTATACAGGTAGTTCAGTGATAAAACTTGGGTGGGTGAGCCCGAGGTATCATTCCAATTCATTTGTTAATGTGAAAGAGGAAAACATTAATGTTTCTCCTAAGAGATTTAAGGAATATATGATCGTGTGTATTCCAAATGTAACTCCCTACATAGCTGAAAAATCTAAAATTTATGTATGATATGGATTCCACAAGTTCATTTCATGATTTATTATTTCTATGAGTTATTCATAATTCATTTGATTTCATGAGGTATGTTAAATAGATTTTTTTGTATGTATTGATGGACCAATGATTTATTTCTTTATTTTATAACCATTACTAATATTTTTATGCTCATATGATGTTTTGGAAATGTTTTTCATAAGGTATAGAGAATGGTAAGAGAAATAATGAATTCAAGATGATTTATATCAAGAAAATAAATTCTTATTTTATTTAAGGAGTATTATTATTTTGAAAGAAATTGGATAGAGTATAAGTGCAACTTTGTATTATTTTGAGATGTAATGTAATATTTATGGCCAAATTACCAAAAACTATATTCCAAAAAATAACCTCAATGTGAATTCTTGAATTAACTCAACATTATGTAATGTTTATGGCTTGGGCTTTAAAGATGGTATTAGAGGTCAGTGTAGATAACTTTAGATGTTAGGGTGTTATTTAAGAATAAATGACACAACAATAATGGTTTTCAAATTATAAAGAGACATATTTATTTAAGATATATCAAAAGAGTTTAATATAACATGAATAAGTATATATTAGTTATTAACCTCCTTATAAGATTGTATGTGATTATTTTTACAAATACACTAACACTGACCTTTTTTCCTTTGGAAAATTTCTAGATCTTGCAGGCACCAATGATACAATGGATGTGAAGGAAATTTTGGTAGTTTTCTGAATGGGAATCTAAATGAAATGGAAGATGAAATGATTTCTAGAGTCATGATTGACCACGTGAAACTATTTGATTTTTCTATGGAATCATATATGAGAGGAAAAAAATCATAATACATGTTTATGTAATAATCATAAAGGTAAGTATATTAAAAAATATATGTGTTAGGGATGTGGAAAGAATCACTTTGGAAAATGAATCAAAGTGTCGGGAAGATGTTTCATAGGAGGTAATGAAGGTAAAAAAGAAATAACATTCCATGGAAAAAGTAAGCAACTAGTTGACTCGAGGATAGAGAATGAAGTTTTTTCCGAAGGGTCAATTAACTATTTTAAATGTATTGTACATGATCAGAATAAAAATATATGTCCAATGAAAATGGTTCCAGAATGAGATCAGTTGGATCCTAAAAAAGTATGTTTACCAATTATTAATCCCATTCCAATTGAAGATGATGAAAATGAAAACTATCTAGGAATAGTATGTATTATTTATTGGTTCATGTTTTGACCTTACTGAAACCATAGGACATTATGCCTGATTTTTTTTGTTGGGAAGAGGAATAAAAGAATAATATAAAAAACATGGATATAGGATTATGAAGAATCTTCTATTATTATGATGTCTACATTTTATGAATTAAAGAGTTACATTGATTCCATGGATGATGATAAGTTTAAATGTATTAATAATATGATTACATTGGAAGCCATTTTCTATTATGTGTAACCCCGATGTATGATATTTTAAAATGTTATTCAATGAAGATTTATATTTTATTTTCTAGATATAGTTACAATGAACCATTTGGGATTATATGATCCTTGAATTTGAGGCAATTACAGGCTATTACATCTTGGGATGCAAATGTGAGGTATGAGATAACATTTGAGGTAAAAATATTATATGGTTATTTTTTAAGAAGTATCACCATTTTGGTTACATTATAAAATTATATAGTATTTGAAAAAGGATAACCCGCAGATTGGGTGACAATCCATCGTGTCAGACAAAGCTGCAGGATTCAAACCCAAAACCAAAGTGATATTGTGATTTATCACCTATAACTATACTATGTGAAGTCCATGGTTATTATAACTTATTATTTTTTAGTTAAATGATTATATGTATCAAGAATTAGTTGATTTTCAGAACTTATTTTTTATCAAATGCATATCCTTAGTATAAAAATATTATTTGGTGATTAAGTGATAAAAGTTATTTTTGATGACATTCTCTCTTTTGGGAAAACTATATGAATAAAAAATAGAATACTATGGGATCCCATTTTTAGAGTAATTTTTGATGATTTATTATAGAATTATGTATGTTTTTAATGTGGTCGTATGGTGATATGAGATATTTATGGAAATAATTAACATATGATGGAGAATATGTGATTTAGTTAATTACACTTCAGTATGAGACATTAAGAGTAATTGATGTTATTTGGAGATAAATGTTTAGATTTACTATGGAAGACTATGTGATTAAATCCTTACGAGTTTGGAGTTTAAATATTAGTTTTAATTAATTTGAATATGTTTGTATACAATTTTCTATTGAATTATCTTTTTTGAACTTTGGGTATTGTTTGTTTAATTTTGGAGATTAAGAGTAGTATTTCCTTTTATGGAGTATTATACTTTGGGAGATTATCTAATATTGTACTAACAATTTTTGTTTTGGATAATCTATAGACTTGGTAAATATTTTTTTTACCTTTATGGATCATATTATTCTATAGATATTGATTCTAGTGCTTTAGGTGTGACCAAGATATCTTGAATGCTCATAGTTTGGAGAAAATATATGTTTATAGTAGAAACTTATTAAAGGATGAAACACTACATGAAAAGTAATTATATTTCGTTATTCTTATATTAAAACTCATAAAGACATTCTAAAAATTATTAAATAGAACATACAAGAAAAAATCTATGTCCATTTTCTTAATATAAATGGGAATGAAATCCCATTTAACCTTTCACATGTTTGTATTTTTCTAGTGGTTAACTTTATCCAGATCATTTTTCTGTCACACTCCATCAAAACATGAGGGTTTGGTTTCTCCACCATAAACATGTTTTCATGAAATCCTTGAATGTGTTATATTAGGTGACCTTTTTACATATGTTTATTTATTTAATGTGATAGGTTTATTGACTCTTTTCTAACAATTTTGGGTTTTCAATTATGTTTCCAAGACCAAATTTCAAATCGTGAGAATGAAATTTCCAAAAAGGGGGATGGATGTACATACCCAGGTATTTATCTAATAATAAATTTTCATATCTATTAATATTTATGGATAAGATACTAATATTTTTAATAATTGGACACTTTAAATAAAAGCATACTGAACATGAAACAACAGGTTTCTGTGAAATCTAACGTTGGACACAACTTTGAGTTATACCCAAAAAATAATATATTATTATTATTATTTTCAATCATAGTTATCGTCTAGATGTTGTATTAGAGGGAATGAAAAGAACTATATAAAATAGGATTATAAAATGTCTTTAAACTTATCCAATAAATTTTAGAGTCTTAAAATAGGAACGAATCTGATTTAAAAAATGATAAACTTTAATATATTTCAAATGTCATTTTACATCGTTTTGATGGATTAACCTTTTTAAATCAAATTTTTTTCACTTTAATATTATCTATTTAAAAAAAATTCTTTTTTAGAATTGGGACACCACAATTTACAAGGGATGAAATTTTTGTAATTTTCTTATTAAGTTCATGTTTTAAGGAATAATGAAAAATACTGAATTTTAATTCAAAAATACTTTTTAGGATAATTTATTTATAAAGATATATTGTAAATTGAATTAGTTTTAAAGTTTAATTGGATTATATTTTTTCATTAAATATAATTTCTGTCATTGCAAGTATTTTTACTTTGAAATTTGACACAAACGCATGTTAATATTTTGGCAGTTTTTACTTTTTAAAAACACGCTTTTTGTTTTTCACAACGAGAATTAATGTATTCAACTTATTTTTTTTTTAATTTGGAAGAATGGAACCCATATTTGGAATCAAGATGTAAAATTTGTGTACATATATATCTTTTGGTTTTAAACAATATGAATATTAACTAGAGTAAATATTTTATTTACCATGGTTAAAGGGTAAATATGGTAAATAAGGGTAAAAAATCTTATTATAATTATATTAAATTATCCAAAAAAAATTCTAGCCCTATTAAATATGATATGTCTATACTAGGGAATCCTTTGGTCAATTTTAGGTCCCCACGGAGCCCCTTTTGTGTGAAAATGACATTGATTACTTTTAATTTAATGTGAAGGAAATTATTATATAAACTTAAATTTTTTTCTAAAATAATTTTTATATGGGATTATCTAAGTGATCTATTTGACAATAAATAGTAATTATAAAGATAAAACTACTTTCTACATCATGATATTTTATTTATAATTTTAATTCTTCATTTTAATAATTTTAATTATAACCCAATGATGATTTTGTATTTCCTTCATTAATAATAGATCCAAATAAATGATATTATAAATGTTAAAATAAATGAAATTTAGTTATTTTGATATCATCCAAAACTTTTATTGATAATAGTTACATGTAAAATTTGTTTTCATTATGTTTTTTTTGAAGTAATAAACTTTTTATTGATTTTTAAAAAACTCATGATATGAATAGTGTCAAAATTTACATAATTCATATTTTCAAATATAAAATATGTTATTAAATATTCTAAAATTCTAAAAAAATATAAGATTCAGAAAATTATTTATGATAATTCTAATATTTTATTATTGACTCTATAATTTTATATTTTAATTTTTTATTTCATAACTATTTTGATTCCCAAGTGTTAAGTGCCTAACAAAACTGTAATAGTTAAAAAAGGGTAAAATAAATACAATAAGGATTAAAAGAAATAACCAAACTTGTCTAGTTATTGTTGGATGTTTTTATTTATGAATATATTTGTCTTATATTATAATTTTTTGAGTTCTGTATCTTTTGAAAAAAAATTAATTTTATAATAAAATAACTCTTTCAAACATTCTTAAAGAGCCCCTCCCCAATTATAAAATGCTACCACCTCTAAACCATTACACACACCTCTCAATATTTGTGGATCATCCAAAATCTGCTCCGGAGAACACCGAACATACCCCTCTTCCTCTTAGAAGCTACTCCGTAGGCAGAAGGCAATTCAAGATGGCCTTTTAACTTAAATCAAATGGAGTTACCCGATTAAGAGGTAACGTCATCTATCTAGTTCATTTCCATTATTTTCATTCTCCACTACCTATTATATTCATATTAATTGATTAAATAACAACACGATTATCATCAATATACTATGATTTTTTTAGGATTTGGAGTAAAACTACATTTACAAACACCTCCATCTAATAGATTTAGAACAAACTGTTTTTATGTACGACAAACTACTCCCTCACGAAACGATGATTGTTCGATTTTTCCCTACCACCTCTCACTGAAGAAATTATGATGGAACTCTATTTATATTACATATATATATTATTTATATTTAATCCAATATTATTTATTTTTAATTTATAGAATACCTTTATGTTTTCTATAATGGGTAAATATAATAATTTTATTTGACGAAGTGCGAACCACCTACCCCACAAAGTGATAACACTCATTCATTCATACAAGGAAATTATAAAGGATGGTGTTAATGAACATATGTAAAGTATATAAAATATGATATTGTACTATAATTATAATACACTTTTGTGTCATTTATTTTTCATTCGATTAAATATTGAATAAAAATGAATGTCGCGTTAACGCGTACATATGACTTACCATCTCTATGATCGATTATTTTCATTTCTTATATGAAAATGATATGGACTATTATAAAATACATACATATATATATAAATATATATTGGATATATATGATATTTAAATAAATAAAACAATTCTGTAGATAATGTACGTTTGACCACATTGACAATTTGTAATTATAACAAGTTCATTCTTTACCCAAGTACTGAACATCGAAAAAATGATCGATATGAACTTGAATAATTATATGATTATCATAGAAATTTATTAATTGATATAAATGTAATAATAAACATTAAAAAGGTTCTTGAAGAATGTATAATTTACTTCTATTTATTATTTCATTGAGATAAGGATTGAACCAGACTAGTTGGACCCATGGTTAGGGAACCTTTCACCGTCCAATTTTAGTCAAAGTATTCTTATTTATTCTATCATTTAATTTTTATTTTCGAATGATGGGATGTTTTCTTATATATCCTTATTCATATAAATTTTATTTCCAAGAGATTTCAGACCATTTTCTCTCCGATCAAGTCATTTTCTGCATTTTAATGTGGTGTCATTTGGCTGCCGAATTTTCATACGAGGATACGTTTCAATGTCCTTTAATTGACGCATATCAAGATATTGTGCAACTTTATTATCTATAAGGTTTACATAATTACCTTAGACATATGATATAAGGAATATCCTTATTCTTGTGATATTAATGTTTCCTTACTATTATTATTTACATATTTTTATCCTTTTATTTTTCATAAGTGGTAAAATAGTATTTAACTAAAGCAACATTTTAAATGTATTAAATATTTCTCTTCATAATTAATGTCTATGTTTTCAAATAGTTTTAAGGATTTATTTAAAAGGTAATTAATTTCTAAAAAATTATAATTTATATCAACTTTTTCAAAGTGGTATGGGACACATTGATTCAAGAATATCATTATTAAATGTTTTAAGTTGTTTTGTAAATGGATTGAATATTTAAATATCTTGATTTGGATTCTTTTGATTGATGAGTGAAATGTTGAAAATTTTAATATTTTATACGTTATGATTATATTAAGGTTCTTGGTCATAGTTTACATATATAGGTGGTTCCATGATAAATCTAGGGTTGGTGAGCTCGAAATAGCTCTTCAGTGCATTATATAACATTATGGAGGTAAACAATAAAGATTCTCCCATGAGATTTAGGGAATATACTATGATTGGTATTCCAAATATAACTACCTAAGTATTTTCAAAATCAACATTGTATGTATGTTATGAATTCCAGAAGATTCCTTTATGATTAATGATTTCTATGTGTTATTCATAAATCTTATAATTTCATGAGGTATGTTTAAGAGATTATGTTTTTATGTACTGATAGAATAATGGGATTTTAATTTATTTTATAACCCTTTATATAAATTTTATTCTCATCTAGTGTTTTTAAAATGTTTTGACATTTTATAAGGAAGGGTAAGAGAATGAAAGAATTAAATATTATTTATATTAAGAAACTATTTTCTTGTTTTATTTAAGGAGTATTATGATTATGAAAGAAATTTGATAGAGTAGAAGTGTCTAATTTATAAACATTTGAGATTTAATGTAATATCTACGACCTAATTCTTTACAAATCTAAACCTAGAAAGATCATCAATGTGAATTCTTGAATTAAGTAAATATTATGCAATGTTTATGGTCGAGGCCTTATTGTTCGAATCAATGGTTGGTTTAGATAACATTATAGGTTAGGGTGTTATTTAAGCATATATGACATAACCATAATTAATAGAATATTATAAAGAGTCGTAGTTATTTTAGATAAATATAATTAGTTTAAGATAACTTAAATAAAAATATCTTATTGTTTACACTCCTCATAAGATAATATAAAATGATTTTACTAATACACTCACACTGACCTTTTCGGTTTCAGTAAATTGTTAGATCTAGAAAGCACTGAAGTAACACTTGATGAGAAGGAAATTTTAGTGGTTTTGTAAATGGGAAACCGAATGAAATTGGAACTGTAATGATTAGCCCATTGAACCTATTTGATTTTTCAATCACATCATATATGAGAGAAACAAATCCAAATGGAAGTTCATGTAATAATCATAAAGGTAAGTATATTAAAAAACCCATGTGTCAAGGATGATGAATGAAATACATAGGAAAATGCATCAACGAGATAATAAGATGTTAAAGATGTGGTAATGAAGGTTATATTTCAAAAACATCCATTGAAAAATGAAGCATACAATATAATCCAGGGAAAGGGAAATAAGTTCTTCCCAAAGGATCAATTGAATTTATTAAATGTGGTGTGAATGTTCATTATACAAATAGATGTCCTACAAAGAAGGATTGTGAATGAGATCAGTAGGATCATATAAATGTAAGTTTACCAATTCCTAATTCCATTCCAATTGAAGATGTTGAAACATAAAATTACCTATGAATGGTATTGATGGTTTCTAAACGCATGTTTTGACATTAACGAAATCTTAGGAATTTATGCATGATTTTTTCCCTAAATATTGTAACATAATAAAATGAAAAAAACATGGATACTATATCATGAAGTGTCTTAAATGTTTAAAATGTCTACATTTTAGGAAAGGAAGAGTTATGTTGGATCTATGGATGATGATATGTTTAATTGTATTAATGGTAGGATTAATTTGGAATATATTTTCTAGTATATATAACCATGATGCTAGATATTTGATAATCTTATTAGATGAATAATTATATTTAAATTTTTGTATATAGTTATTAAGAAAAATTTGGGTTTATATGATCCTTGAATTTTTGGAAATTACAGGATATTAATTTTTGGGACAAAAATGTGAGGTGTGAGAAAACCTTTGTGGTTAAAACATGTTATGGTTATTTTTAAGGAATTTATCTAATTTTTAGAACATAATAAAATTATATTGTTTTTAAAAAAGGACAACAAGAAGACCAGATGCCAATTCATCATATCGGACAGAGCTGTGAGAATCAAACCCACAACCAATGAGCGATTAGAATTTATCATATACCACTCTACTATGTGAAGTACATGGTTAGTATAACATATTATTTTTTAGTTAAATGATTTTATGGATCAAGAATATGTTTATTTTTGGAAGATATGTTTTATGAAATTGATATCTTTAGTATAGGAAAAATGATTTGGTGATTAAGTGATAATGGTTAATTGGAAGACATTCTCTCTATTGGGAACACTGTATGTTGAAGGAAACTAGAATTCTATGGGATCTCATTAGTTGAGTAATAAATGAAATATTATTTTTATATAATATATGTTATTATTGTGTACATATAGTGATTTGGTTTATTTATGGATATGATTTACAAATCCTAAGTAATATGTGATTATGTCAATCACACATCAGTATTAGACTTTAAGAGTAGTTAATGCTATTTGGAGATAAATGTGAAGATTTATTGGGGAAGGCTATTTGATTAAATACTTATCAGTTTGGGGTTAAATATTAGTTTGCATTACATTGAATAATTTTAATGACAATTTTTTATTGAATGGTCTAGGTTGAACTTTGGGTATTGTTGTCTAATTTTTAATATTAAGAGTAGAATTTCTTCTCATGTAGTACTACCCTTTTTGAGATTATCCGATATTTTTCAAACCATCTTGGTTTCAGATAATGTCTAAAGGAATGTGAAATAAGTTGTAAAACTTTTTTGGATCATGTTATTCACTAGATGTTGATTCTAGTACTTCAGGTGTGACCAAATCATCTTGAATACTCATCGTTTGGATAAAAGATGAGTTTTAGGTAGAAAATTATTTAAGGATGATACTCTACTAGAAAATTATGTATATTTCCTTATGATGTTAGTAAATCTTATAAATAAATTCTCCATTATTATTAAAGGAAACAAAAAAAAACAAAAAACAATATCCATTTACTTTTCCAATAGGGGAATCAAAGACCGTTTAACCTATCACACGTTTGTGGTTTTTGGGTGGTCAACATTCTTCGGATCATGTTTCCTATCACTCTCCATAAAAACATATTGGTTTGTTTTCTCCACCATATCCATGTTTTAATGGAATCCTAGTATTTATTATCTCAGTTGTACTTTTTTAATTCTCTTTCTTTCTTTTAATGTGATAGTATTATTGACTCTTATTTTTCGATTTGGGTCTTTTGATGAATTTTCCAAGCCCACTTTTAAAATTGTGAGGATGAAATTTCCAAATTGGGGGATGTATGTAAAAACCAAGGTATTTATAAAATAATACAATTTCATATCTATTAATATTTATGAATAAGATAATAATTTTTTTAAATAAGACACTTTTTTTAATAACATACTCAACAATCCACAATAGGTTTCCTTGAAATCTTACGTTGCACACTACTTTGAGTTATACCAAAAAATAATATAATATTATTATTATTTAAAATGATATTCAATGACTAGAAGTTTTATTAGAGATAATGAAATGAAGTAACTATATAATAATTAATAAATGTCTTTACACTTATCCAATAAATTTTATATTCTTAAAATAAGAACAAATATGATTTAAAAATGAAAAAATGTAAAATTTTAAAAGGTCCATTACAACCGTTTGATGGAGAATCATTTTTAAATCATGTTTTTGTCAGTTTTATATGATATATTTTAAAAAATTGGTATTTTTTAGAAGCGGGAAATAAAAATTTATATTGGATGAATTTTTTTTATTTTTTGACAAAGTTCATTTTTTTGATGAATAATAAAAAATAATAAATTTCAATTCAAAACTGCCATTCTATATAAATTATATATAAAGTTCTATTATACATTTAACTTGTCTTAAATTTTAATTGTAATATATTTTTATCATTTATTACAATTTTGGTAATTAGAAGTACTTTAAATTTTAAAATGAACATAATCATATAACAATCTTTTGGCAGTTTGTACTTCAGAGAAACACCTTTTTTGGTTTTGACAATAGAAATTAATTTTAAATTAATTCTGAAATTTCTAAATTTTTAATATGGAAAATTGGATCCCATATTTTCAATCAGGAGGTCAAAATTCTGTAAATAAGAAATTTTTTTTTAGACAAAATGAATATTAACATTAGTAAATATTTTATTTACCACAGTTAATGGATAAATAAGGTAAATAAAGGAAGAAAATAATATTATAACAATATTAAATTACCCATAAACTTTTCCTAAAACTATTGGATGAGATATGTCAGACCAGGGTAATCCTTGGGCCAATTTAAGGACCCCATGGAGCCACTTTCATGTGAAAATGACATTTAATTACTTTTAATTTTAAGTTAAGGAAAATATAACATAAACAAGTATCTTTTTCTAAAAAGATATTTATATGGGTTTAAATAAGGTGTCTATTCAGCTACAAATATCATTAGAAATATAAAAATATTTTATACATCATGACATTTTATTTATATTTTTTAGACATTAAATAAACAATTTTAATTATGACACAATGATGATGTAGTGTATTCTTAATTAAAAATGGATTGAAATAAATTATTTAATAAATGCTAAAATAAATGTAATTTGGTTATTTTGATGTCATCCAAGAAGTTTATGGATTGTAGTTACATGTAATATTTTTATTTATGATGTTTTTATCTTGTAATCATTGTTTTATATATTTTCAAAAAATTCATGACATGAATACTGTCAAAATTGATATAATTCATATTTTTAAATATAAAATATTTTATTATATATTATAAAATTTAAAAAAATATATGTTTTTCCAAATGGTTATCATAAGTATAAAATTATATTATTGACACATAAATTGGATATTTTTCTTGTTTTGGTAACTATTTTGATACTCATATGTTAAGTTCCTAATAAAATGGTTAGAGTAAAAAATGGGATAAATAAAAACGACAAGGATTAAAATATTATCTAAAACCTGTCAAATTCATTTTGGATGATTTTATTTCGACTTATATTCATTTTATCTTATAATTAAATTATTTTTTTCCTTTTTAAAAGAAATATAAGTCTATAATAAAATAATACTTTCAAACATCCATAAAGATCCCCTCCTCCCACTAATAAAAGGACACCACCTCTGACCCATTACACAGACCTCTCTAGCCCCATGGATTATCCACAGTCTTCTAGATGAAACTCTAAAAATCCCCCTCTTCATCCTTGAATATTTCCCCTAGGTAGAAGGAAATTCCATAAAGCCTTTTAATGTAATTCAAATGGAGTTACCCGATTTAGAGGTAACATCTTCGATCAAGTTATTTTATTTTATTTTCATTATCCACTCCATCTTATATTCATATTATTTGATCACATAACCACCCCCAATATCGTCAATATACCAGGATTTCTTATCAGATCTATTAAAACTACTATTACACACACCTCCATCTAATGTATTTAGATCAAATTGTTTCTATGTACGGCAAAATACTGCCTCACGGAATGATGATTGTTCAGTTTTTCCCTACCACCTCTCAAGGTGGCCATAAAAATAGATATATATTTATATGACATATATATTATATTTATATTGTCTCTATGCTTATTTATTTTTAATTTATATCATAACAATATGGTATTCATAATGGGTAAATAGAATAATTTCATTTGAGGATGTGCGGACTACAGACCCCACAACGTTATTTGACTCATTCATGCCAAACATGGAATGTATAAAGGATGGTGTTAATGAAAATATGTAATATATATAAAATATAATATTATAATTTCATTATAATATATCTATTTGTTATAAAGTTTTCATTTCATTAAATATAGAAAATAAATGAATGTAGTGTTCAGGCGTACGTACGGATTACCGTCTCCATGAACGGTGCTTTTCAATTATTATATCCAAATGTTTTAAAATATTATAAAATAAATATCAAAATGAATATATACAGGATATATATGATATTTAAATCATGAATACTATTCTATAGATACTAGACTTTTTACCACATGGACAATTTGTAATTATAACATGTAAGTTTTTTAATCCAGTACCAAACATCAAAAAAAAGAGCGATATGAACATGAATAATTATATGATTATTATAGAAATGTAATATTTGATATAATTATAATAATGAACATTAAAATGTTTATTAATCAATTATAATTGACATATGTTTATTATTCAGGGATATAAAGAATGAATAAGACAAGTTAGACATAAGGTAAGGGAACCGTTCACCCTCCTCTTCTAGTCAAAGACATCTTCATTGTTATGTATTTTAATTCCATTTTATTATATTGGGATATGTTCATCTATATCATTATTGATGTACATTTATTTTCCATGATATGAGAGACCCTTTTCTCTCCCATTAACACATTTTCTAAATTTTAATGTAACGCCACTAGGCGGCCAATTTTTTGTAAGGGAATACGTCTCAATATCCTTTCACTAAGGCATATCATGATATTACGCACATTTATTATTGTATAAGGAGTATATACTTCACTTTGATATATGATATCATGAAACTTTTTATTATCATGATATTAATTATTTGTTTAATTTTATTCATTAATTATTTTTTTCAATTATTTTCTCAATTCGTAAAGGAATCATCAACTACAAAATCGTTATAAATGTTATAAAGATTTATATTTCTCATTATTGTACATGGTTTCAAATGGTTTTAAGGATTTATTTATATTGTAATTACTATTTTAAAAATTATAATTTGTTTCAAAAGTTTAAATGTGGTATGGGAAAAATTGATTAAAAAATACCATTATTGAATCTTTTAAATGGGTTTGGAAATGGATTGAATAATTCAATATCATGAATTGGTTTCTTGCGATTGATGGGTGAAATGTTGATAATTTAATAATTTATATGTTATGTATATGTTATGGTTCTTGGTAATTGTTTATGTATATAGGTGGTTCCTTGATAAACCTAGGGTGAGTAAGGCCATGTTAGATCTCCAATGCATTAGGAAACATTATGGAGATAAACGTTACAGTTTCTCAAAAGAGATTTTGCGAATATACTATAATGGGTATTCCTAAAGTAAATCTCTACGTAGCTATGTATGATACATTTTATGTATATTATGTATTCTACAAGTTACCTTTATGATTTTTGATTTCATAGTGTACTTCATAAATCTTATGATTTCATGAGGTAGCCGGAAGAGATTATGTTTTTTATGTATTGATGTACTAACGTTTTCTTTATTTATTTTATAACCCTTACTATGATTTTTTATTCTCATCCCATGTTTTTGATATTATTTCACAGGGTATAATGAATGGTAAAAAAATGAATATTTAAATAATATTTTTATCATGAAAAGAATTTATTATTATTTTAAGTTTAATTATTATTCTAAAATAAATTGGATATAGTAGAAGTGTCAACCTAGAAATCTTTAGAGATGTAATGTAATATTTATGGACTAATTCTCTAAAAATACAAACCTGAAAAGACTATCAATGTGAATTCTGGATTGAAATCAAGAGTTTCTAATGTTTAAGGCTGGGGCCTTATAATTATGGGCATGAGACCTATAAACAAGAAGATCAACTAGCCGACACTTGTGTTTATTTATAATGATTCGAAATTTAGATTTATTTTTTTGATTTTATTTTTTTGGGTAATATATGTGACCTATCCTCAATTGGAAGTTTCAATATTTTGGATAGATATTCTCTTCAGATCAACTCTTGATACATTAGAGTGATGATTTGTTGATTTGGTACTCAATCACGCGACCTTGATTTTAGATGATATATTGTCTTACATGAGTGGATTTGTATTTCTATTTCCTACTCATATTTATATTTGGTAGGTTATTATAGAATGTTATTTTTTGTTGTTATTGAATTGGTAGATAAGTTTATTTCGACTTATATATTCCTTTAGGTATTGATCCATAGAAGGCATGACTATGGTTTATGGTGGTTTGGTTTTCACCTGACCACTCAATATAGTTTTATGATATCTATATTTATTTTCATTCAGATAATAGAATTCATTTATATTTTTCAGGTATTCAACTATATTTTGGTGGTATCCTATTTAGTAATATTACTATGACCATATTTGATATCCCGAGTGTTCCTGAAACTTCTATTGTTAGGGATCATGTCAAGGGTAAAGGTCCTTTGATGGGATGCTGAGCATGTGTAGTTAAATAGGGTTTTGAGGTATGTTTTTAAATAATCTAAAATGTAATGATTTTTTTCTCTATTATTATATTACATTATTTATTCTAGAAGTACTGATCCAATTCATGTGGGTATTTTTTTGACTATTTTGTACTTATTATTATTCAAAATATTGATATTTCATGTGATATTGTTATTTACTGGATTATTTTTATAGTATTTTTTTATATTATATATTTTTTATGTTTATTATTGGTGGATATATGGTATTGGGGTCATTTTATCCCCCTTTTATGATATAGACAACCACTGCTAATTGGTGTCTTCTTTTATAAGGGGTGGTACAAATGTGTTCGTGAGGTCAGTCAACCAAGTTTTAGTGAACCAGGTTGTGTTATTACAAAATGATCTCATAAAATTTTTATTTTATTTCATATTAATATCTTGGTAATCATAGTTATGATCATGAAAAATCCTATGAGATGTTGTTCTTGTGCCTTTCCAGCAATTATCTAATATTCAATCAATTTTTTAGTGTTGTAGGATTATCATTACTGGTTCTATTAATAATGTTATATAATTTTAATCAAGCGTTATTATATACGAATGGTTAATGATATTTTTATTTTTTTTCTTGTTTGAAAAGGTGGGTGAGTTCATGGATCCTAGATTGGAACATGGTTTCACATGTCATTTTCATGATTATATTTTATTGATATAGGTTTAAATTAATTAGATTATTCATGATGATGATGATTGTTATAATTATTAGTGATATATTATTTAGATAAATAGAGGAAGGAATAATTAAATGTATTTTAAATATGACTAAAATGAATGTTAATGTGGTTTTAGATTAGTATTTTGGTGTGTACTGGGTGTTTATGTTAAACGGTCATGGGTAAACCATTAGGTTTTTTCTACTAGTGTTTTTATGCATCTTTTCCAATTAATTACTCATATTTTTAATCAATTTAATATATTGGTGAATTTTATATTTCACTTGTTTGGAAATTTTAAAAAATGCATCTTCAATTACATATCTGGGTGTTACCCATTGATCATGTTGAGGATTTACTTTCGGGTGGGAATGATATTGTTATACCCTGTGTGGGGAAGAGTTTTCTCTGGATGCTCTTCCAATGGTTTAATAATTTGAAGAAATTCATCATAGAGTGTATTTTTTAACAATAGTTGGAGGATAAGGTGTTCATCCGGGTGAAATTAATTTGGTAAAAATCTCAAGATTTTTTTTATTTTAGTACCTTATACCCTTATAGTGTAAAAATGGTCATTGTGAATCTAAAGAGTATATAGGTATCATTTAGTGTTAATTTGAGAAATTTTATTTACCTATTGATAATATGGTGATTCTAGATAAATATACACTTCAGTGACATACTATAACTCTTGGAATGTTATGGAATTAGTCAAGAGGAATGAGTTCATATAGTAGAAGGTCTATAAGGACCTATTCTTAAATGATTTATTTATTATGTCACTTAATATGGAGTTGACATAATTGTTTATGTTTATTGAGTAGGGAATGTTTTATATGATAGACTATGCGTCTCAATTTATTAATTTTTATGATTTATATCATTTATGATAAGGGTAATGCCTTCCAATTTTTGTGAGACTTTATACCCTTTGTGATAGTCAACACTTTGGGGCCTATTAGAGGCAGGACATAAGGGTCATTATCTCTCCTTCATCATGATAAATAAAGGGTGTGGCACATTTTTGTCCATTCCTTCATATTAAAAAAGGTGGAGCATGATATAATGGTATCAAAGGAAGGTCGAGAGATTGGAAGGAGTTCATAGTTAGGTATAGTGAGGATTTCAGGGGAAGGTAGGTCAATTGTGTTTGGAAATATTGGTGTGTGAAATAGGCTAGGGAAGACATATAAGGACATGGGAATTTAGGGGGCCCTCATGATCTAATACAAGGAATCTATGCCTATCAAGCAACTAGGTGAGGCTACACTGATTACAGGGTAGAGACCATTGTAAAGGTACATGCATCAAAATGACTTTTGTCCATGTGTGT
Source organism: Viscum album (assembly GCA_963277665.1). NCBI lineage: Eukaryota > Viridiplantae > Streptophyta > Magnoliopsida > Santalales > Viscaceae > Viscum > Viscum album. Next base: position 728,539,185 of record OY728143.1, on the reverse strand, counting down.
ATGGGGTATTTTCAGAATTTAAAATAAATGAAGGGATAAGAATAATTTAAAAGAAATTTTCCATACTACCCAGGATTTGGAGTAACTTGATTACCATTTTAATTTATGGATCCCATACATCATCTATGTTTTGTATGATAAGTTGAGGCCCAGTATTCTGAACTAGATGATCTGCAGTGGGTTGATTGAGATGAGGAAGATGAATTTTAGAAGAAGACTCATTGTGCTTTATAGCGGCAAGCCCTTGGAATGTATGAAATGAACATTTCCTACATAGAGACATAGGGCTGGGTTGAGGAGATAGAAATAACCCTTACCTCGATCTATGATCTTAGGGAGTAGGGGGGTCCTTTGGTAGTGATCCAGATGTGAGAAGAGGTGCGTTAGTGTTGGGCGCTTTTCCTCGGGGAGAGGAAGGAGACCAATGTCTCATGAGATGACAATGATAAGTAGTTTGGATAATATTTTCATTCCATGAAGATGAAGGTCGATGATAGGTATAAGTTTCTCTCCCTCCATTAGTGGAGTATATTGGTGAGGGAACTATGGATAACGTTGAAGGACCTCCTACATTTTTCTATGGATATCATATCAGATGAGTAGTCTTGGGAAAAGCGCTTGGAGTAGGCACTCTGACATTCTCATCAGTATCTAATAACTCCCTTCACCCTATCAACATACATAAAAGTTCACGAGAAGGATGAGGTACTCAAAATGTCAAACACATGAGGAGGTGTTTTTTTGAGAGGGTATCCAAGCATGTTAACAAAAAAGAATGGCAATTAGCAGCACATCTACAGAGTTACAACCTTCTTGGCTTCAACCATTGTGGAGTTGGCCTCAGCTGTTCCAGTTCTGTTATCCTAGTCTACACCCTTTCACCATGGTCTATGGACTAATGTTATTTATTAATGGAGGACATGAACATCATTATAGAGAGTATGCAGTTTGAACTTAGTATAGTGGAGGTGGGCATGTTCATCACCCACCTCAGTAACAGTTTGTAGAAATACCTTTTCAGTAGAAGGGACAATAGGCTCCCACTCTACCGAGAGGTGACGGTGCAAGAGGAGGTATTCCACTGGGTTCTCCTTAGGTACCTTGACCATAGAATGGTTTTGGAGGATGCCAATATCCAAGGGGTATAGGAGGTGGGTGTGGGAGGTTTCAAACCACTGAGGTTGTCATTAGTGGGAGCTAGAGGTTCTTCAAGGAATGATCAGTATGTTCATCACACTTGTTTGTTCGTTATTTGATTTAAGATATTTTCACTACTTATTTTCACCCAGAATGGCCCATGCTTTGGGACTATATGTAGAGAGACTTTCAATCCCCCAAGTGTTGATCACACTAGTAGGAAGTCAGACTCGTTTGTTTGATGTTTTCAAGGGATGTATACTAATTATGGGGCCACATCAGTCCACTGGGGATATTATTATAATACAGATAGAGCCTAATGAGGTAATATTAGGCATAAATTGGTTGTTATATATGTCTGATTTTATCACCTTCTTCTGGATAAGTGTCGTGTTCTATGATATGGATGGTCATCACGTAGGTTTCATTGGCCAGTAGAGCTATCAGGTAGGTAGCTGACGTGTGGAGACTCTTTCCTATATGTAGGTAGTGATCTCATTTTTTTCAAAAGATACAAATATGGAGGGGTTTCGGGGGGGGGGGGGGTTTCAGGGTTCCTGGATGTATTCCTAGAGAAGGTTGTGGCTATACCCCCTCGATATGATGTTTTTTGGAATAGAATTATAACCTGGTGCCCGCTCAATTTCGATGGATCCCTATTGGACGGAACCTTATGAGTTTTATAATTTCCTGATTCATATTGGAGACCTTATAATGAATGGATTTATCCAGCCGGGTGTGTCATTGTGGGGTGCCCCAGTCCTGTTCGTGAAGAAGACAAATGGTGGTCTATGACTATATATAGACTAACGGAGACCGAATCAGGTGACGGTCTGAAACTATTACCCCCTCCAGAGGATTTAAGATAGGTTAGACCAGATTAATGGAACAATTACTCTTTCATCTATGGATTTATTGTTTGGATATCACTAGTTGAGGGTGAATGAGGGTGACATCCCAAAGAAGGCTTCCAAAAGATGGTATGGGAACATCGAGTTTGTGGCCATTCCATTCGGTGTTACGAATGCACCAAAAATGTTTATGGGGAATAGTAAACTCTATTTTTTATGAATTAATATACTTTTTTTCAACATGTTCATTGAAAAAAATCCTGATCTACTGAAGGTTAGAGGAGGGGCACATCGAGAATCAGGGGACAATTTTAGAGATCCTTCGACACCACCAGCACTACAAGAAGTTGTCCAATTGAATGTTCTAGAAGCAAGAGGTGGACATCCTTGGACATGTGGTGTCTCATTAGGGGGTAAAGGTGGACCCATATAAGTTTGACATGGTTGTTTCATGGTCAAAATAAAAAAAATGTTATGGAGTTTCATGGGTTCCTAGGTCTGGCGGGTTATTACCAGTTGTTCTTCACAGACTTTTCATGAATTATTGATTTGTTGACATCCTTGTTCAGGAAATACATAGTATTTTTTGGAGTGATCAATGTAACAAAAAATTAAACTATCTAAATGGGAGGAAATTTAGTGATCCACTTATCATGTTTTTGAAGGAAGGGGTGCGGTTCGAGGTGTTCTGTGATGCCTCCATCTTTGGTTTCAGGTGCGTTCTAATGCAGCAGTGATGAGTGGTCTCTTATGGGTCTAGGATGATATGTACTTGTAAGTGTAAATATTCCACCCATGATCTAGATCACACAACATTAGTGTTTGGGAAGATGTTGAGGAAACATTACCGAACCATGGGGGGAACTTTTGTGTCTTCATGGATCACAAGAGCTTGAGTTATATATTACCCCAATGAGACTTGTTGTTTTTATAGCAGAGGTGGGTTGTAAAACCCCGCCCTAGCCTCATTGGCTTGAAGAGTCAGTGAGAGATACTTGGACTTAAGCGACATTCCCATGATGCCAAAGGCTGGCAATAAATGCCGAGGGATTCTAGATCAATTTGGGGACTGATTTTCCCTTACGAAAAAACCATCCAAACAATCCACATCTATATGATGCATGTCTACAAAAAAACCAACCTCATACATTTCCAAAAACAACCAGATAACCCATAATGATCTCACATGTCAACACAACCTGAAAACAACATCAGAGTACAATAAGGAAGACCAAACAAGAAAAACACCACGAGCCATGACACCACCATAGCTCCACATCAAGCTCCATGCTCCATTATCCACCCAGACATCACAATGCACCACTAAAGGAGGTTGATGCCTTACCTTTACCCACATCACGGTACACAACATCTAGAAGGACACCATAGTGCCAAAGAAGGGGGTGAGTACTAAATTTACAAGGTTTTCCCAAAATGACTTCCCTACACACACCACTAGGATAAAACTGTTAGCACATTTATATAAAACAGTTTTTATAAATTAAATCACAAGTACGACCATTTTCATAAGCCAAACATGCCCTTACCAAGCCATCACACCCAAACCATGAAACCAAGGGAAATACAACCAAATATGCCACAAGCCATTTCACCATCCACACATTTGCAAAAACAATTTCCAACTTGCAAAGAAATGAAAAAAAACAACCATAACAACCAAACAACCAAACTGTGGAGCTTCTATCCAACCTGTTCACCCATTAACACTAAGAAACACTTCCCATCCACTTACTTTTGATGGTGTCCCTTCCGTCCACTATCCATCTCCTTTTTATAGTGGTACTTCTCGCCACATTCACATGACATTAGAAACAAGCCAAACCAAGCATATAACCCACCATGGTCACAACCACATGCAACCAACCAATTCCATTGCATATATATCCATTTAAATAAATCATCCATTTATTTAAAACCATTTTAAATGCCACTAAAAATTTAATAAAACAACCATTTTTATTGAAAACCATTTACATCAATCATTTTCACAAATAAACCATAGCATCCCATTTTAAAATCTCCATTTTAAAATACACCAAAATATAATTTGTCCATAAAACCCCATTTTTTCAAATATCCCCAAAACATCCCCAAAGTATTTACAACCAATTTCACATAAGAATTCACAATTAATTCTCAGCACAACAATTAATTATAGTAAGGAACCATAAGTTCTAACCAAGTGGACTCGAGAGGGAAGCAACATACCTTTAGGGTTCCCGAGAAAACGACCCACAAACAACCACACCTCCGAACCGGAGAACGCACCACCGAAACCTCTCTAGATCACCTCCTCTTACCATACCAAGCCTTAAAATTAACATCCAAGGAAACCCCGACCCTATATCTACACCCAAAAATTGTAGATCTAGAATACCATGAAAGAGAGGGATGTAGATCTAGAGGATAACACATGAGAAGCAAGAGGAGAGACTTACCTGGAAGCAATCACCTTCAAAACAACTAGAATCGTCTTTGAAACACCTTCAAATTTAGTGGGAGAACTCCCTTAACCCCTGAGAACCCCAAATCCCAAGTGAGGACCGAGTGGTAGGAATATTGGAGTTAAATTAGGCAATCCCGAGTGAGCTCGGGACTTATACCCTTAACTTTAAGTGGTCGCACGGTTTGGAAAACTGGGCACTAACCATGCGCACGCCACTGCCTCGAGAGACAGGGTCTGCACAGTTTGGAAAACTATGCGCAGGCCGTGTTAGGCCTACTGTCTCGAGAACATGGGTCTGCACGGTTTACTGGGGAACATTAACGGTTTCCACTGACCGTGCTCAAACTGTGCACCCCTTTAAAGCCCTGCAAACTCATCCAAAACCATTCCAAACTCTCCCAACCTCTTCTTAACTCATCCCATTAACATTAAATACATAAAGATGTGCAAAAAAAGACCACATACCTCAAACCGAGGGTGCAACATTCTACCAACCATTTCACTTCCCGTCCTCGGAAAGTAGTGAACCCACCCTTTGGTGAAAGAGCTCGGGCCACTGCTCGACCATCTCTTTCACCCGCTCACGAGTCTCCTCTTTAATCTGACCATGTTGCCACAAAACATGAACTAAACTGATGCTTTTACCATGAAATACTTCCTCTTTATTATCCACAACCCGCACTGGCATGTGCACCAACCAAGCATCCGGATCTAGCTCAACATAATCCCATGAAATCACATGGTCACGATCCGAATGATACTTTTACAACTGTGACACATGAAACACATTGTTCACTGCACTAAACCATGGCGGAAAGGCCAAATGATAAGCCACCTTCCCAACTTACCCAAGAACCTTAAAAGGTCCAATATACCTCTGAGATATCTTTCCCTGGTTCCAGAACCGATGATGTCCCAACCTAGAAGAGATCCTCAAGAAGACATGATCACTCACCTAGATCGACAATTGTTTTCAATGATGATCTGCATATGATTTCTGATCCCTATGAGGCATCTCCATTCTCTTCCTGATAAACATGATCCTCTCTGTAGTCTCCTGGACAAGGCTCGGTCCAACCATCGAAGACTCAATGGTTTCTACCCAACATAGTGGAGAATGACACGACTGCCCATACAATGCTTCAAACGGAGCCATCTGTATGGATGCCTTATAACTGTTATTATATGATAACTAAACCAATGACAAGTGCTCCTCCCATGAGCCACCAGAATCTGTGACACATGCCTGCAACATATCCTCCAGATTTTGTATCATCCTCTCGGATTGACCATCGGTCTGAGGGTGATACACCATACTCATCGTCAACTGTGTTCCAAGGGCTTTCTATAAGGATTTCGAAAAATGAGATGTAAACCTCAGATCTATATCTGATACAATTGAAACTGGAACACCATGCCTCTTTTCCATCTCTTGGAAATAGATCCTGGACCGATCCTCCACCGTATGAGATTCCCGAATCGCGATGAAATGGGCCGACTTCGTTAGTCGATCCATTATCACCCAAATGGTATCGTGTTTTCTGACCATTCTTGGAAGACCTGTAAAAAGTACATAACTATATGCTCTCACTTACAAATAGGGATTTGTAAAGACTGAAACATTTATGCTAGCCTCTGATGCTCTGCCTTGACCTGCTGACAAGTCAAGCATCTCGAAACAAACTCAGCCACACTTCTTTTCATATCAGCCCACCAGAACTGCACCTTCAGCGCATTATACACTTTCTAAATTCTCGGATGAACATCCCACCTGGAATGATGATAAGCCCTGAGAAGATCCTCTTGGAAAGCAACTGGTACCACCATCCGATTATGGAAACACAAAACTAAATCTCCATTTAGTTGCCAACCCTGAATGGTCTCCCCACCATTGAGTTTCGACCCCACGGTCACACACTCAGAATCAGATATCTGTGCCTCTCAAACCAGGCCAACAAAGTCATGAATCACCAAAAACAGAAAGAATACCTCTCTACCACCCAGGTCCTCACATTCCAACCGCATATCAGCTATAACTGACATCAACAGCCACTGGTCTGATGCATGTTTCACCACTAGAGCATATGATTTTCAACTTAATGCATTCGCCACCAAATTCCCCTTACCTGGTGTGTACATAATGTCAAAATCAAGCATTTGGATATATTCCATCCATCTCATTTTCCTCAAGTTCAAATCCCTTTGTGAGAAAATGTGTATAAATCTCTTATGATCTCTGTAAACCGTAAATTTATCACTGAAGAGATAATGACGCCACACTTTCAAAGCATGGACCACTACTGCAAACTCCAAATCATGAGTTTGGTAGTTCTTCTCATGAACTCTCAACTGTCGTGACCCATATGCAACCAAATTATTCCCTTTCATGAGAACGCACCCCAACCCTGATCCCAATGCATCACAATACACCACGTACCCTTTTCCTGATATGGACAAAACCAATATTGGTGTTGATGTAAGCCGACACTTTAAATCTTTGAATCACTGCTGACATTGTTCATTCCACTAGAATGGAACATTATTTCTTGTTAAAGATATCATTTGTGAAGCCAAACGTGAAAAATCCTGATCAAAATGATGATAATACACTTCTAGACCAAAAAAACTCGGTGTCTCAAACACATTCTCTGGCGGTCCCCCCGAGACAACAGTCTCTATCTTTTCTGGATCCACTAAAACACCTCTTTCAGAAATCACATGGCCAATAAAACAAACTTCATGTATCCAAAAGTCGCACATTGACAACTTGGCATACAACTGATGATCCCTCAAGATCTCCATCACTGTCGCCAAGTGCTGCTCATGCTCCAACCTTGTCCTTGAATACACCAAAATATCATCGACAAACACTACCACAAATGAATCCAAACATCTCTAAAATAGCATATTCATCAATTCCATAAATAACGTTGGCACATTTGTTAGACCAAAGGGAATAACCACATATTCATAATGGCCATATCTAATTATAAAAGGTGTTTTAGAAATATCAACCTTTCTCACCCACAATTGATGATATCCCGACCTCAGGTCGATCTTGGAGAACCACTGGTCTCCCCTTAACTGGTCGAACAAATCATCAATTTATGGAAGTTGATATCTATTCATTATCATAACTTGTCTATGTATACGATAATCAACACATAGCCTCAAGGTTCAATCTACCTTTTTCTCAAAAAACACCGGAACTGCCCACAGAGACGAGCTAGGCCAGATAAACCCATTGTTTTCTAACTCTTCAAACTGGATTTTCAATTCCTGAAATTCAGTTGGTTCCATCCGATAAGATGGAAGTGAGATATTAATGGTCCCTGAAAGGAGATCAATCGTAAACTCCACTTCCCTTACTGGAGGTAAACTAGAGAATTATTCAGGAAACACATCCATGAACTGATCTTCCACTACCGGAAGAACACTCTACTCAACACCGTCTACTGATTCCAATCACAACGCTGGTAACTGATATGATAATGTACCAACTACTGGTGCCAACAAATCCATTGCACCCTACCTATCATGCTTCCGTCCTCTAAAGAGATGTCTAACGCCATTGTGTGTCCAATAAGCCACTATCTGTGCATCAAAGTTGATGTGGGCCTTAAAAGCCACTAGGCAATCCATTCCAAGGATTACATCATACCCATCCATCTCAAGCCCTGAGAAATTCAACACTATCTCAACCTCACCCACAACGATACAACATTCTCTACACAAGAAGGCTCAACACTCTCTTGGACCTAGAGGAGATTGAAGTTTCAAAATCGAGGCCATCAGTTCTACCCTTAAACCCACCAAATTAACCACATGTGCAGTAATAAAAGAGTGTGAAGCACCCATATCAAACAACACTTCCATCAAGGTTGAATTTAAAATAATTGTACCTCGAACCATGGATGGTCCCAAATAATCATCCACCACAACATTCTCAGCTCCAAACACATGTTTTCTTGCCACACACTTCTCTTTATTGTTCTTCTGAGGCGTCGTGGTATTCCAAGAATCACCATGACCCACTTTACTCTACTGACGAGGGGTATGTTGTTGTCCCCGTCTCGTCAAAGCATACGATGTCTGCGATCCCTGAGGAGTGTCATATGCACCCGAACATGGAGCATTCCGACAATAATGCTATGGATTCCCCATCTTCTTACAATTATGACATGCTCGAGGTTGTGTCATCCAATCTCGCTTGATGTAGCTCATCGAACCACAATGAAAACATCTCGGCTTGCTCTGGGGCTTCGGAAGAAGATTTACTGATCCTTCTGTCAGATTATATGCCGTATTCCCACCATAGGAATAAGTGTCCCTCCTTCTCTTGAACCCAGTGTTAGAGTTCCCAGTATTCCCCATGGGTACCACCATGCTTCCCCCGCCCGGAGATCACAACAGATCCCTCTCTTCCACGGAGGATCTATTCAACATCTCCATGTAATCATCAATACACAGCATCGTTATCTTTCGACGTATTTCTTTCCCTAACCCCGATTCAAATATACTAGCCTTCAATGACATTCTACCCACCACCTCGCGTGCAAAATGCACTATGTTCATGAATTTAGCTGCACACTCCATTACAAAAATCATCTCTTGCTTCAAACTGAAGAAATCAGTCGTACGCTGAATTCTGAATGTATGTGGGTAGAATTGTTTGTTAAAAAATTCCTCAAAGCCTTCCTACATCATACCCTGGTCTGTCCCCATTTGGACTACCAAATACCACTAATAAAGGGAAATATCATCCAACATATACGTGGCCAACTTCACTTTCAGCTCTACCGGCATTCCCATGAACTCAAAGATCTTGTTCATTCTATTCAACCATGCTTCTGCCCTTTTCGGCACTGAATCACCCCTGAAGATGGGTGGATTATTCCTTTGAAACTGAACTTCATGATATATATGCCTTGGTTAATTTGTTTTATTTCCACTTCCCACATCTTGGAAAGCGTGCACTCTACTTTTCACTATCTTCGGGTTGAACTGAGGCTCAGGTGCTACCACATTCTTAGCAGCCTCCTCTGGTTGGTCTCTATAATGCCTACCCAGTTCCATTTCTATAAACACAAAACAAACAACCATGAGTCCCACTTCTGTAGACATCACAAAATGTCATTTAAAATCACATTACACAACACTATCACAATGAGGCTTTCCACCAGTCACATTTGTCCTCATGTGCCATGTTTCACCATTTAAAAAACCAATCGATTTTCAAAATACCAATTTATTAACATTACAATTTCACATATTCTTATCACATCATAAATCATTATACCCCAATGAAAAATTCATCCTAGAGGGAATTCATTTCTACCATTCATGCCATGCTCATCTCATAGGCTACACCCACGACAATGAGATATCCAATGCCTATAAGTGTCTCCAAAACACTTATGTACCCAACTCGCTTGTAACTTGAATTTCAGCATTAAAGGGTTAGCTACATCTTTTTATTCTACATATTCCAAGTTCTGACATTCCTATGCCTTACTACCATAATGACTCAAAGAGTATACCACAACGAATGTCAACACCAAATCCGAGAATCAACTCCAAAGGACTGAACAAACCGATACCACTTGTAACACCCCGCCCCTACCTTATTGGAATGAGGAGGAGGTGAGGGCTACATGGCCTTAAGAAACGTTCCCTAGATGCCAAAGGCAGAAAATAAATGCAGAGGGCTTCAAGATCAAGTTGGGGAACAATTTTCCCTTAAGACCAAACCATCCATACAATCCACAACTATATAATGCACGTCAACAAAAAACCAGCCTCATACATTACCAAAAACAACCAAATAACCCATACCGATATCACATGTCAACACAACCCAAAAACAACATCAGAGTACTATGCGGAAGACCAAACAAGAAGAACACCATGATCCATGACACCACCATAGCTCCACACCATGCTCCATGCTCCAAGATCCACCGAGACATCACAACGTGCCACAAAAGGAGGTTGATGCCTTACCTTTTCCCATGTCACGGTACACAATATCTGCAAGGACACCATAGTTCCAAATTAGGGGGTGATTAATAAAACTCGGTAGGTTTTCCCCAAATAACTTCTTACACATGACACTAGGATAAAAAACGTTATCACATTTATATAAAATATTTTCTATAAATTAAATCACAAGTGAAACCATTTTCATAAGCCAAACATGCCCTTACCAAGCCATCACACCTAAACCAAGAAACCGATGGAAATCCAACCAAAAATTCCACAAGCCATTTCACCATCCACACATTAGCACAAAAATTTTCCCAACATTCAAAGAAATGCACAACAAAGAACCATTACTACCAAACAACTAAACAGTGGAGCTTCTGTCCAACCCGTTCACCCATTCACACTAAGAGGAACTTCCCATCCACTTATCATTGATGGTGGCCCTTCCATCCACTATACACCCCATTTTTATAGTGGTACTTCTCGCCACTTCCACATGACATTCGAAACAAGCCAAACCAAGCATATAACCCGACAAGGTCACAACCACATGCAATCAACCAATTCCTTTGCATATCAATCCATTTCAATAAATCATCCACTTATTTAAAAACATTTTCCATGCCAACAACATTTCAATAAAACAACCCTTTATATTGAAAACCCTTTCCATCAATCATTTTCACAAATCAACCATAGCATCCCATTTAAAATTTCAATTTTAAAATCCACCAAAATAGAATTTCACCATAAAACCCCCTTTTTCAAAATATCACCAAGACATCCCCAAAGGATTTCCAAAAAATGTGGCATCCCAATTCACAGTTAATTTTCAGGAAAACAATTAATTGTAACAATGAACCATAAGTTATAACCAAGTGGAGTCAAGATAGAAGCCACCTACATTTAGGGTTCTCAAGAAAACAACCCACAAACAACCGCACCTCCAAACCATCGAACGCACAACCGAAACATCTCTAGATCACCTTCCCTAACAATCACAAGCCTTAAAATTTACATCCAAGGCAATCCCACCCCTAGATGTACACCCAACAAGTGTATATCTTGAACACCATGAAAGAGAGGGATTTAGATCTAGAAGAAAACACATGAGAAGAAAGAGGAGAGACATACTCGGAAGCAATCACCATCAAACCGCCTTGAATCCTCTTTGAAACGCTTCCAAATCGAGTGGGAGAGCACCCTTAACCCCTGAGAAACCAAAATCCTGAGTGTGGCTCTTGTGGGAGGAAGATTAGAGTTAAATGAGGAAATCCTGAGCGAGCCTGGAACTTATAACCCTAACTTTATGTGGCCACACTGTTAGCCCGCATGTTTTGGAAAACGTGTGCTAACCATGTTCATGCCACTGCGTCGAGAGCCAGGGTCCGCACAGTTTCCTCGCACGGTTTGAAAAATTGTGCATAGGACGTGTGAGGCCTACTGTCTTGAGAACTAGGGTCCACACACATTCTTGGCGAACCCACACAGTTTCCACTAACCGTGCTCAAACCGTGCACCCCTTTAAAGCACTCCAAACTCATCCAAAACCATTCAAATCTCTCCCGACCTCTTCCCAACTCATCCCATGCACTTAAAACGCATAAAGATGCATAAAACATGCCACATACCTCAAACCATGGGTGGTACATGGGTGGAGTTTCTCCAGGAATACGATTTCTGGATGATTTACACCATAGTAATGGGGAATGTGGGGGCCAATTCCTTGAGTAAGAAGTCGCATAAGGATATGGTTCAGGAATCCACAAATGCTTGGACGGAAATTGAGGAGTTGGGAGCTTTGTTCTTGGATGCTGGGGTAGAGAGTGCTAGAGGCTATGTGATTCAGATGACATTACAATAATCCATGATGTGGTAGGTGGAGTCTTAGTGGGGATACATGGAGACTGATGTGATGTATGATCACATTGACCCTTGCAATACTCCAAAATGATGGTTGGAGGATGTTTAGAAATAGATTCTATTCCGTGTGAAGCAGTGTTTCTGAGTAGAGATGCATGAGGTTGTTCTCTATGAGTTTCATTGATCACCCCTAGAGGTACTATAAAGAGTTTATAATATGTACTGAGGCTTGATGGAACTGTTTTGATTCTTCGGGGTAAATCCACCATTGGTAGTGTTTGTGGAAAAGTATATCATGTTTCAAAATTTTAAGGTTGAGTATGATGTTCACTATGCTATGTTCTATCCCTTAGTTTTCCCCGAGTGGAACTAGGATGACATATTGAGGGATTTATTCATGGGACTACATATGTCCCAGGGAGGCTGAGATGCAGTCTGATTAGTAGTGGATGTGATGAAAAAATCACCTCACTTCCTGGATATCAATGTGTCGAGTGTAGTGGATGCCATGGAAGATGTGTATGTGGAAGATGTGCTATTCTATTTGGTGTTCCAAGATCCATTCTCTCATATTGGGATGCACAGTTTTCCCCACGAGTCACGAGGGGACTTCAACATGCTTTTGGATCTGATTTATGCCATAAAAATACAATCCACCTAAAATATATGGGAAGATAGAGCATACCATCCATACATTGGAGGATATGATGCTGGCATGTGTTTTGAAATTCGGGGGATCGTGGGTATGACACTTACCACTTGTGTAGATTTCATTAAATGTTAGAGATCACTTTACCATTAGCATGGCACGTTCAAAGCCATGTATAGATGGACATGTTATTCACCGTGTGTAGTATATAGGTTGGATAATTAGTTTTACTTGGACCCAACATAGCATGAAGCCTGACAGAGATGGTTTAGATTGTGAATGAGTGGATAAAGCCAGTTCAGGATAGGTAGTTGTCGTATGTCGATCACCAGAGGAGGCCCTTGGAGTTTGAGGATTGTGACCAAGTGTTCTAAATGGATTCACCATGATGTGCACATCAGATATACCTTAATGGATGAAAGCAAACTTATAGGATCATTAGGACCTTCGAAGTGTTGGGAGGAGTTAGTGAGGTGGAATTTCAGCCGGAATTTCAGCCACTATTGGAGAGGGTCCACAACCTCTTTCATGTCTCTTAGCTTCGTCGATATCTACCCTATGACTCGCATGTCATTGACCAGGGTGAGTTGGATATCAAGGACGATGTGACATTAATGGATAGTCTAGTAAAGATCCATGACCATCAGTATAAGGTGCACCATGGAAGGACCATTCCATTGGTTCATGTGTTGTGTAGGCATGGTGGGCTTGAGGAGAGTACTTGGGAGCTGGAGGCACACATGCATGACCAATAACTAGATATGTTCTATGTTTTTTTAATTGTCTTTCTTTTGGACATTATTACATTGTAACCTTCATATGTTGATAAAAAATGAATTGTTTCCTTTTATATGGTGTCTGGGAAGTCTTGACATGAGTTGAGGAGAGGATCTAATTCTTAATCAAGAAGCATTAATGTAGAACAAATTAAACACATGCAAGAAAATTAGTGCCACCCAAAGAGGATAGTATCATAACATGGAGGAATGACCCCCCTAATCCATTTTTTATGATAGTGTGATATTTTTAGTTAACATGGTTGTTTAGGTTTGTAACTAGCAGAGAGGTGTGCGTGGATGTCGATGTTTACACCTGGGTTTTCAAACAATAGAGTGTGTTATTTCCATAAGAGGTATATTGGAGTGGTTGTTTGGTCCCCTATTTTCTAGGTTTGGTTTTGAATTATTGAGGATGATAATGGTTTGATAGGCATCTAATTTAAAGGAATGGACATATCTTGTCCATTTCGTTGTGGAAATACAATTTTTGGGTGTTCTCAGTGACTATCGGTAACTCATTATGATAAGCTTACAAAAGAAAATTCTAATTTTTCTATTCGTATGTCCTTTTGAACTCTCTGTGTCAGTTATTCATTTTTTAAGATCATTTTCAGTGAGTCAGGGTGTCGATGTTGGTGTGTTTGGGCATCGGTTCCTGTGATTTATAGTATTAGTGATGGTGACTCAAGGAGTCTGTCTTACTGTGTTAGGGAATCAATATCGGTGAATTAGGGTTTTGGTGTTTGTGAGCTAGGGAGTAAGTTTCAGTGAGTCAATTATCATAACTGGCTCAACGTCTATGGCTCACTCATCAATGACTCATTCTATTATTCCTTGTTTTCTTAGTTTCTCACCTCTTACATTTTTTTGTTGTAAAATCGGTTTAAATCCCTGTTTAGGGAATTTCTAAGGCACTATAAAATGTTATTAATTGTATATTTAATATCCTAACACTCCTAGGATTTTCAAATAGGGAAACCACCTAATTGTGGCCACGATCTGACTATAAGGTCATTTGGTTTAATTTCATTCCATTGATATGGGATTCAAATTTTTCTAAAATTAGAGGTCATTTATTCGATTTTCTCTCGGTTCATGGAGAACTATTCTTCCTAAACGAGTTGTGTGCCTTTTATAAAGCCCTCCATGTCATGTTTGTGTTTTATATTACTACTTCTAGAACAACACCCTATTCATGTAACAAGTAGGAAAATTGATCATAGGTTGTTCCAATTATGTATTTTCTTTCATATATCTTTAGTTGGGGTTATACAGTGTGGGTGAAGTAATTTTTCCAGGGAGTGAATCGATCATTTATTTCATTAACATGATTAATAAATGGGGGGAGGTGATGATAAAAATATTATAGGGCGTGTAATGATAACGTGCAGGGGATTGAATACAAATGAATGTTGAAAACTGTTTTATTTATTATTCCTGATTTCTTATTATAAATTGTTTTGGTTGTATGGACTTATGAAAGTAATGGTCATTGGAGGAATTCTATTGCGCACTGGTGACGTTCTCATTCTTTCTATTGATACTATGTGAATAGTTTAAAATATAAATCCATTTAATCTAATATATTTGTTTAAATAAATGGATTCCCCGTGATCAAACAGGTTCTGTGATGACCCCTATTATTAAAAGTGGAATTAAATAACCCCTCTTAAAAAATCTGAATATTCTTGTCCTAATGGTATGGTTGTGTGTTTTGTTTGGTTGGGTTTTGTAATTTTTTGGGTTTTTTATGTTTTTGTTGTTATCATTGTTACTAGTATGTGGGTGGATAGAGGGAATGACTTTGTTTTGGGGGTATGACCTATTTGTACAGTATGGCTACATTTTGGTGGTGTTTTTATGTGGGAATCGTTTGTGGGGTAGTACCAGAACAGTGAAAGAATCTATGTTTGAGATATTGATTAATTTTTCAATGGATGGACTTATAGGTTGTGGGACTTTCTTATGTGTTTTTTCCATTGATCATTGTTGTGTTGTGGGTCTGCAATGAGTTTAGGAGTTTTTTCTGCAGTGGGAAAACATATTGAATTGCTTGTTGTGTTTAGAATGGTATCTAGTAGCCTTTCATAGTAGTTTTGGAAGTTATTATAATTAAATACTTAATTGAAAATGAATAGTGATTAAACGAAATAAGGGGTGGGTTTATGATTTGGTTGAGGCTGTTGTTTGGTTGTGCATATTGTGGTATCAGTAATGGTAGTTCTGTGTGGTCTTGTTGTTTGTTTGAAACCCATATATTGGGTTGAGGGATTTTTTACCTATATGTATAAATTGTAATTCCCTATAATTTTTACAATTCATCACACCCTTTTTAAAAACTACATGCCAAATACCCCAATTTCATGGGGGAGTGTGTATTTCTCAACATCATGGTGGAGGATAGATGGCTAGTTACTAACATTTATCCTCACAACCCCTTCTGGTTTCCTACCAATCAAGAATATTAGGGAAGCATATATTGACTTGAGGATTAAAATTTTCAAATGATCCATCAGGATTTTTTTTGGATTCTGCGATCAGGTTTCTAAGGGCCATGTTTCTTTCCTTAGTGTCTTTGGGATGAGGCCTAGGTGATTTCATGCAATAGGTGTGGCTGTTGTGACCCCGGTGTCTCTAGGCAGGTTATGTGTGGTTTTTGGTCCATGAGTGTCTGGGAAGATGTTCATTGGGACTTCATTTAGGGAAGGGAAGTAACATGAAGATGTTAGCTGTTAAGAACGAGTATTTAACTAGTGGAAAAAGTGGCGTGGGGAACCAAAATAATTGACATTCATATACAATTCACATACATGACTTGCATTTTTTTGTTAGCGTTCCTTGTTTTGGTGAGGCCAGTTAGTGATTTTCTTTCGTAGGTTTGGTTGGTTTCTATTTATTTCATAGGTGAATTAGTAGGCTTCTCCCACTTGTGCACGAATTAGTTTACCCCCCCCCACTATGTATAATTGTATGATCATCATGCATTATAAAACTATTTTTAGGTTTCAAGGATGAAATTGAGGGCTATTATGGACATTCCTAGCACAGACATTGGGATAGTTTCTATGTTTCTACATAGTCTCTATCTTTTGGTTTTTTCATTGGGTCTTTAGTTGTACTTTTTTCCCAATTAACGTTTAAATCATGCATTAGTTGTATTTTGGTTTCAAAAATATAAATATTTGATGTTGTTTTGTATTTTTACCAACCTACCTCCCAATAATTTTTTGATTTAAAAGGTTAATTCATTAATTTTTATTTGAGATTCAATAGTATTGGTTCTAGTCCCCACTTCGGGGATTATTGAAGGCAAGACACAGGGGTTATTATCTCTATTTTATCTTATAGAAAGCAGGGCATGTAACTTTCTAATCCCTTACCCCATCATCAAGAAGAAGAGTTGTGAAAACATCATCTGAGTTGAGAAGAATAGTGGTAAAGCTCATGGAACTTAACCCAAATGGATATATTTATCTTTGTACCTTTCCATACGATTCATTAGGTTTATTTTCAATAAATGATGATTTTATCATCATGTTTTATAAGGACTATCAACCATAGATATATGATTTGGAGAATTCAACGAATATGATATTCAGGTTATATGACATATTTAATCAATTTATATGGTCTCAAAAGTTTTACAATATTTAAGTTTGTTTTGGAAACCATCAGTTTTTGGACAACGTGTATGATTTACTAATGATGTTATTTTCCAGTAGGAATGAATTAAATTATTATCTTTTGAAATCATTAATGTTAAAAAATTAAAAATTAATATTAATAGATATCATACACTATATTTTTCATAATTAATGGAACTTATTCATAGTGGTTTTTATTGAAAATATATTTTTGTATTCACTAACTCGACTGTTGTTGTTTTTTTGAACAACTTGATATTTTATTGGGTACTCATTCACATGAATTTTAATCCATGTACCAAAAGTCTCACATTTTGGTTAAATAAGTATGTTTTCTCATGTATTTGAACTTAAATAATATTATAGAAAGTAGATGTGATGATATATTGAGGGATACATATGAATTTTTTTCAAATAAATAAATTTAATAGATTAGCTAGTGGTTAAAGAATTTTAGTTCAAGGTTTCTCTAAAATAAAGAAATCCATGAAAGGACTCACCAATAAGGTAATATGTTTTTAATGAACTAGTCAATGTGACAAGGGATTCATGGAGTTGAATATGAGGTTGTCATCTACCCAGATTATGACCCTTTATGATCTTTGTAGTGGTTATACCATTTGTCGTTATAAATTAATAGTCAAATTGGGATATATTATAATTAAATGTTCTTAGTAAATCACATATGAGTCCCCTCAACTATAACCCCATGTTTGTAACTACACTACCCAGGAATTAGATCGAGAGTTCTTTATTTATACCATTAAAGGTTAACTCTATTATCACTATAGTGAGAGAGTTTTCATCAACATGTACAATAATATATTTCAATACATATTCTTACTATGTGAATTTATGTTTCACCATATGTGGTGGGTGAAATACCATTATAACATTGATTTTTTGATGGAATATTCCCTTAGGAAGGTAATTTCATCAGAAATTCTCTTAAAAGGAAGACATATGAGTGGGTAGTTAAAGCATATAATTATGAGTTGAATTTAATGATCCTTATCATTAAGTCACTATAAATTCAATGGAGGGTCATGTGATAGATTCCCAAGAATAATAATTTGCATCTCCTATAATAAGTGAATAGATCATTGGAGACGATCGGGTCTAAGGATGCTCAGATGATATATATGACCAGCATTATGATCATGGTAGTGTGGTATCATCAACTTCTATGAGACCGAAGATGGTAAGGGACTCCAATGTTTCTATATGATAACTAAACCCAGAATTGATTAATATGTAACATGATGTCATGAATGTTTTATAGTGTGTGGCTATGAGAAAGTATATCATAGGGATTATTACTAACTACCATACCACTCAAAAGATTACGACATATTAATAATTACAATATGGGTTACATGAACCCATTTCTGGTCTATTTTTAATGTGTGATGACTTTACCGTGGATTTACTCATTATAATGCATAAATCTACCTAGAGATCTGATGAAATATTGTTTTTTGATGGATAGTTGATGATACTTTTTATCATCATACCAATTATAAAGACTATATTTTTGGATGAGTTAAACAAGATATATGTGATGGTGATATTTCGGTTTTAAAGGGTACCTATGAGAAATGTCTTGGATTGGGACATACATTTAACTTCAGGATTTTGGAAGAGAATGTTGAAGGCCATGGGATCTCACTTAATAACTAAGACAATGAATCACCCATTAAAATATGGGTAGTTATAGATTATTATCCAATTGTTAGGGGATATGTTCATGGAATACATGATTTATTTTGGATGAGTTTGGGATTCTGTTGTTCCATTTGAAGACTGTCTCAAAAATAATAAACATGAGGATTTGATCTTGTTTGATATATTTAGAATCCATATTGGTTGACCTTGCATCTAACAAGTGTGCTATTAGTAAGTGGTTAAATAACAAGTGATTGGGAAATGTTTTTTATGGAAGCAATCGAGTGGGTGTAATTGATATATAAGTGATTGGTTTCCACTAATAGAATTTAATACTCACATTATGACAAAATATGATGACCCTTTTGGTATTACATTAGTTATTGGGTCATCCTATAGGTATAACATCAATTGCGGCATAAATATATGTAGATCTAGGGAATGATTACTTTGTTTCATGCCAGTATTTTTTATATAATGGAATTTATTAGAGGTGTTAATTTCTAGTTAGATCTTTGTATTTTTATTTTTAAAAATTGTTTTATAATTTATTTTTTAATTAAAGCTCCTCTACTTTTTTGGGGTAAATGAATTATATATTATATATTATATTATGTATTTTGTATATGTGTTTTTATTATTTATGTTGAATAATGTACTCAGATGATTTAAATTTTTTGAGTTATATATATAATATTTTTTTTATAAATCACTTGTTTTACATTTTAAAAAATATATTTTTATTTTCTATACATTTCATGAATTTTTTGTTTATGGGCTTTCAGAATTTTTTACCATGGTTATTTTTCATCAAAATTTATTTTCATATATATAAATGAATTATTATATATATATCAGTGTATTAAAAATATATAAATTTATACATTATATTCTTCATTCACCCATATCACCTAGTTATTCTCCTCCATGGAGGCATACCTCTTCTATTAATGCATGATAATATATTCTCCACAAAACACTAGCTTCAAATTCCATGATTTTCCCTGAAGTAGTTCAAATCACCTTCCATAACCATTGATTGTGATCATAGATTTTCAATGGTATCATATTATTTATCTTTATGGTATAAAAAAGAATTATTATTACATATTAATCACCCCATAGAAAAGAAGTTAATATCATCAACTATGTGACATTGACATCATCATCTTCACTCATTCACATGGTTATAGACTGGCATCATTATGTTAGCTTTTTTGAAGACATACCAATAATCAAACATGGTTTCTATCATATAAAATTAAATCATTTAATTATTGTATTAGTCTCCTACCCTATGTTCCATGGTAGTTTATTCTATCTTGTTCATAGTGGCATCGGGTTTCAATGATTGTAGAACCTGATCCACACCAGCATTGTTGTAGTGTTATCTTATTTTACTTTATAATAGTGGTTGTAACATCTTTGGATTCTTGGAATAGATCATATTCCAATACATCATTTTTGTTTAAGAAATTCCTCCCCCATCCAAAGGAAGAATTTTTTATACCTTCGAATTGTAGTAGGTCCTCATCCACAACATGATTTCAATATCGATCAAAACAATACAAGATTACTCACAAGAGTGATAGAACTCCCCTATTTCAGTTCAGCAATAGAATTTTATATATATCAATAGTATCAGAACTACAAAATTCATTTGTAGCATAACTGTTTCATGGTTGATACTCCTACCATTAGTTAACAACAATATTCTTCTATTAGTAGTAATTTTATTGATCACCATACGATAAATAAAACCTCTAAGGGAATGGTAGAAGTACTATATGATCATTATTAATTATTTTATATCATCTTTTGAAATATAATTTTAATTTTTAATTATTTCAACCATTTTGAAAATATTTTATTTTTAAAATTAATTATGTCTTTTAAAAATATTGATGGTTGAAAAGATTAATTATTTTTTATATTTATTAATTTTTTATATTAATTTACTCAAAATCACATGCATTATTAATTTTATGATGCTATGTTTTAGATATATTTTGATAAATTACAGATATAATAGTTTAATTAGAATATTTTAGTTCATGAATTCACATATACTTTTTAAAAAATATATTAGAATATATCTGGAAGAAAATTTTGTCATGGAATTATTTTATGGAATAAATGAGTTTCAAATTATTCATTTTATACTATTTTTTGTAATTTTTTAATTATAAAATTAGTGTTATATTGTTATAATAATTTTATGCCTTATTTATTTGAAAAACTATCATATTTAATAATGAGCATACTGGATGTGTTTTTTTGAGTTCAATGTAATAATTTGAGCACACAGAAAGTATTCCTTTAAAATGCATGATGTTTAAACTAGTAGGGAGAATGTGTTTTTATATTTATTATGTAACCGTTAATAATAAGGGAATTTATATTAGAAAATATATAAACATTGATAATCAAGGGAGGTGTGAGAATATTATTATTGGTATTTTCAATAAATATATTGTTCCATAATGTGCTACAAAAGAAAATGACATACAAAAGGTAATCGATACTCAAGTGTATGGTTATAAGTTACCGCTATTTCATTGGTATGATAATAAGGATACATAAATGGACAAATCTTCAATATTTTTTTGAAATAATATATCTACAAAGACATTCCCATCTATTTATCAACATATATTTTCCATTTATGTGTTTTTTTGATATTATTTTCCTCATCAGTTTATTCCCAAATGTTGGTTTATTATTTTCCTAATCAAAAGCTAGTCTGGTAATAATTATTTTACCAAACCAAAAAGATGTTGGTTGGGTAGTTACACTGTAAAAATTATAGGTTATATTTTTCTAAAATCTATTAAATATTAGGTTTTTTGTCCCACTATGTATTATTAAATTTAGGGTATGTAAATTGGTTATCTCACCATCTGAATTGGGGATTTCTTATAAGTACCAATCTACTTGATGTGTAGATAATATTGACATGTATAGATGGATCTTAGTGATGAAAAATAATTAAAAAATTGTGTTCTTATAATTTATTTCTGTTTCATTATATTATAAAATCCATAGTAAAATATTCATTCAAGAAATAATAAAATATGATTGATTATTTTTTGGAAATATTTCATTGGACTATTCAAAAGTATACACTCGTTTCTATTATTTCATTCAATCATGGACCAATTTTTTTTCCAGATAATTACCATAATTAGATAAATTTTATATATCTCTAAATGTTTCAGTATGATATAAAATAATTGATAACAAAGCCTATTCACCTTGATATACGATGCATTGTTTAAAATTATGTACTACCCTTATCCTTAAACTAACTATCTATGGAGTAAGATTGATAATTGGAATAGATGTTATTAATTGAAATTATGGTTAAGAATCAGAAAAGCACGCTTTTTGTGGATGTTAATAAGGGTATTTTAAATAACAAATGAATTAATGAGAGTACCAGTATATCACATAGCGAAAAGATTAGTCCATGAACTAGTTGTTTTACCAATTAATATGAATTGAAATTGGAATCAATAAAATTAGTTAATAATTGGATAATACAGATCTAGTTGAAAATGTAACGAGGGAATTACCAAAAATATAAACTAAATATTATATTGGGATAGATGAATGTATTATTTTTAAGGTGTATAGTATCGATGAACTAATCACTTATTTCGTATAGTCTGAAATTGAATTGAATAATAGTATCGACGATGATTATATGAAATTTTATGCTTATAAATGATATTTAATGTTAAAAAATTAGATATATCATATGAATTTGAGCTCTAGGAATTTCATAATAAGATGGATTAATTTTTTAATACGCATTACAAAATTAAAAAAATCAATGGAGGTAATGTGTAGTTTAAGGGGAAGAAAAAAATATATTACAAGAATGGAAATATAAGAAATAATTATGATGTTTCATACTTATCTTATTTTTACATCATGACAAAAGGATACATCAACATTGATAGTCTGAAACTAAAGAATATGATGTAAAACGTTTACAAAATGAATATTAATATTTTTTTGAGGCTTGGATTGTTTGAACAGTTCATATTCGAGTAGTAACATTGAAATAGAAAAGGATATAACGAACCATACATAGTTGGATATACATTTTTAGGTACATGGATTCATTTTTTACAGAATAAATAACTCCTACTAACGTGGATTGTAAATAAATTACCAAGAATGAAAATTAAATTGATTATGATTCTTGTTTTGATTCAGATTCTGTAAATTATAATTAAAAATAATTCAAAAATGAAAATTATAAATTTCTGAATGATAGTTATTGGTTTATCAAAAAATATAGTTGCATAAAATTAAGAAAAAAATAGGAAAAATTAGGAACATAAAAAAGGAATAAAAAAATGTGAATATTAGTATTTCCAAAAATGTGTAAAATGAAAGGAATTTTTATGACGAGAAATTGAAACTAAAATAAGAAAATTAAATACTAAAATATTTTACACAAGAAAATAGTATTGATACAAAAATAATGATTAGGTTGGTCATAATTGACCTGAATAATGTTGAGAATGAGTGTAAGAAGTTCAAGATAGAAAATAGAATATTGAGAACATCTATTTATAGTTCTAATGAAGAAGTCTATACTACTTTAGAATCTGTTAAAAAGGTAATTTCTAATTAAAAAAGGATGTTTATACTTCAATGAAAATGTTTTATAATTATTCATCAATGTTGTGAGAAGTATGAAAAAATATCTATATGATGAAACCAAAAAATAAAAAATCATTGTGGAAAAAATATCATTCATCCTAAGTTTAATGATATTTATTTTATAAAAATATGTTAGTATTAAAATTGTTTGATAGAAACTACAACAACAATGTTTTTGGATAATAAAAAAAATAGATGTTTTAAAATTAATTAGTTTTAAAAATTATCTGATGTTAATCTAATTAGGCCCAAAATTTTCATGGGTACACAAAACCCCTAATTGATTGATACATTATATGAAATATTTTTATGAAATGCAATTGATTAATGGTATCTAGAAAGGTGGTGTTGAAGATACATTCGAAGAAGTATTTCAAAGTTTAAATAATTTAATTCACGTGATTCAGGCCTACTAACATTAAGATATAATTCTAATTTCTGATTAAAGGCATAAGAGTCAATGGGTTTTTAATAAATATTAATTTTTAAAATGTATTATTTTTATATGGTTTAATAAAAATTAATAATTATATCATACATATATGATGATGGAATAAATGTAAAGACTATATATGATAAAAATAAATTTTAAAAGAATAAATAAATTTAATATTATTCAAATATAAATTATAACTTTTATATTATTTATTTTTCTTATATAACCAAAAAAACATTATGTGTTCAAATGTTGTAGAAACATATGGTATCTTGTAGCATAATAGTCGTGTACATGAAAACTTCACACTATTGAATTTTTTTGTAAAGAATAAATAGGATTCATAATTTACAATTTTAAATACAAAATTGTATTTATGTGTTAATTTTTTTAAAGGGTAATAAATTTATTGAAATGTTTATAAAAATGAATATGTTTTACAGGGTGATTTATTAAATTATTACATATTAAAGAAGTGTTTCCTTTAATTAATTTTACTTTAAGTGGAATGGTGTATGTATTTGAGATAGTTGAAGATTACAGTATATTGATCTATACTTATTTCTTATCTCATAAATGTTATACCCTTAACAAATTTTTTAATTTTGAAAATTTAGGAACAAATAAAAAATATTTCAATCAACATTATCATATATGATAGAGGGTGTTTTTTGTATCATTTAATTTGATAAAATTTTCTGAATTTAGTGGAAATAAGCATTGTTATTTCACCCATGTGACACTATGATAAAATTGTGAGACCAAAATAAGTAATTAGTCTATTTAAGAAATGGATAGATAAATACTTTGTGAGTTTAATGTGCTAATATATTTTTGATATAATTCTATCAATACATATTAACATAAAATAATTATATTTTCCATTTGACCTTTTTAAAAAACATATGAATTTTTTGAAGTATTGAACCCAAAAATTTTATATTTTATGTACTTTGGTTGTAAGTATTTTATTTCAAATACAATAAAAAATTCATGAATGCAAGAATATAAATATGATGATGAAATATTTTTAGGTTATTCTAATACGAGAATGGAAAACAATGTTTTCAATAATAGTTCATTAGTTTTGAAGACATCGTACTTATTAAATGTGATGAAAATAACAATTTGAAGTTGAATTTAGATTTAAATAAAAATGATAAATAATAATGGGAATCCATTTTTTTTGAATATATTGATGATGGAAATACTTATTCATAAATTAATGAAGGAAAAATCACCTCTTAAAAAATTATAATGAGTTTAAAACTCATAATTATCATTCTATTGAAAACGTATTAGGAAATTATGAATCTAGAATACGAACTAGGAAATATGACCTACATTACTATAGAAATTCTATATTGGTATATGATTTTTTAAATTTTTATGTATACAACATAGTAAATATTTAAAATCTATTGATGTTTTTCATGAAGAGTTAAATCACGTTTAATGAAATAATTCTCTTTTTTGAATTACTAAAATATATCCATATAAAAGGAGATAAGTGTATTTTTAATAACAAACAGGATGAATAATGAAAAATAATAAAAAATAAAATACCAGTGGCTCATGGTTATTCTGTAGAATAGTTAATTGACTTTGATTATTCATTTCAAATAATTTCTTGAGTAGACTATTTTAATATATTAATATCATTTTAATATTTTTAAATATAATTTTTTTTAAAAGGATGTAAAAACACTTTTTTAAATTTCATAGTATTTATTGATGTATTTTTTTAAAATGGGCTTGGATTTAAATCAAAAAATTACCAAAATTATGATCTATATATTTAAATGCATTTTATGGTTTTAAAAATTCTCAAAAAGTATTGTATGAGAGACAAACATAATTTTTATGGAAAAATAATTATAAAAAGTTAAAATATGATCCTATATTTTCTATAAAATAAATTTTTAACTTATATTTTTATTGTAAAAATATATTTTAACATTAAAATAATTCTATTTAATATATTATTTTAATTGAATTGATTTTAATAAATTAAGGACTAGAAAGTTCTACAAGATCTTAATAGAGGAGCGGATATTTTTTTCATAGCTTATAAATCCATAATAAATATTGTCTATAATTTAAAAAAGATATTTTTCATGATGATAATTTTAAAAGTTTTGGCCTTGATTTTGGAAAGTATTTTAAAACAAAAATGTGTAGAAATTAAGAAATTGATTTCTTTGATTGTGGAAATCATGATAACGTTAAACTATATAGTGTCATGATGAGAATGAAACATAATTAGAGTGCAAATAGTCTGGGTATAATGTTTTTAATTTTTGATTATCATAGATTTCAGTTGAATAGAATGTAATTTCATCATAATGATATTGAGTGTTTTATTAGATAAATCAATTTATTAATCAGTATTGGTTTATTTTATTCAAGCACAATTTTTTTGGATTTATTATCATACTCAAACACTGATTTTATAGGTAGTACTCTTGGATGAAAGTGGACATTATTTATGAGTCTTTACATGTTATGAATTTTATTTCATGTAATTTTCAAATCCAACTTTAAATTAATTTATCTTTAGTTGTGGATAACTATAGTGTTACATCTATTTTTCATTGTCAATATATATGGGAAAATAGATTTTCTGTGATTTTGGTATCAGTTTTGATGAAATTTTAATATTATGTGATAATTAATTTTTTTATTTCAATTTCTAAATATCATTTTCAATAGTATTTGAAAACACATATAGATGTTATATTTCATTTTATAAGGTATCATGTTAATAAAAGAGATATAATTTTAATGATATTTTTAAATTATCAAAAACTAGCTCCCGTATTTATTAAACTTGTAGATTTATTAAACTTTTTAACATGATGTTTGGACAAGGATTGTTTGAATAATAATATTTTGATTGTTCTATTTTTTCAGCTAAAAACAAAATATAATTTTTTGTATGTAGATTTCGAAATTTTAGTATATGTACAATTATATTAATTAATAATGTTTCATTAAAATTTTATATATTACCTTTAACATAATATAGAATATAAGGATGATATTCAATGATTACATTCTACTTTTTTTATAATATGAGATTCTTACAAAATTTATATATTTTTAATTATGAATTTATAAAGGGGATATTTATGAATTTAAAAATATTTTATCATAATTTTTATTAGACTACATAATATGTACAAAATTTTGTATTTATAGAATATCATTGTAAATTTAAATTGTTTTTGAGTTTTTTACCTTTTTATTAATATTTTTATACATTTCAATAAAATTAGATAATGTTGGGAAAAATTGATCATTTTTGTAATTGAAAATTTTGATATTTTCGATATATGAACATGGTTATAATATATTTTTTGATAATTACAACTTTTCACATTTACTTGTTAAATGAATTTATAAATAAAAGATATATTTTATAGTTTATCTATGATTTTTAAGATTTAAATTGATTAATATTATTATTTACAATAAATATTTTGGTTTATATTCTAATTTTTTATATATATCAAATGTGTTATAGGTTTCAAAATATATTTTTTCTTCCCAACAATTCTTTTATTTTATTAAATGATTTTTTATTTTATTGTTGAACTAGTTTTTAGTGTACAAAATTTATCATAAATATATGTATGAAGTTATAAATATATATTTATTTTTTTATTTATAATTTTATATATATACATGAACTTATTTTTCCTCATGTATCATTAGGTTCTTCTCATTCACAATGCCATGGATCCTCTATTCACACATGTCACCAGATCCTCCATACAAAACCAACATCAGCTCCCCACACAGAACATGCAAGTATGTCAAACGTCCTTCCAAATAATCCATCTATATGAATTGAGTATCCTTGGTAGATCATTCTTAATCATAAAATCATCACTCAATATCCATAATACGTCAATATCATCCTGCATTGTAGCAGCTCGTTCAACTCCAATAGAGTGAAAGTGACATCATCAAATTCACTCATTTACTTGGTTCTTGAATAAACTCATCATGGTTTATAATTTTAAGCCACACTAGTATCAATTAATTGGATCCATTGAATGAAAAAACATCCTCACATTGAATTAGTCATCTCCACCCTTGTGTACCATTGTAGTAAAAGTTCCCATATTAATTCTATAATCAGGTCTCAATCATGGTAGAACCTACCCCATACCAGCATGGTAGTGTTATAATGTTATCCAGATTAGTTATTACAGTATAATCTTCCTTGGATTCATGGTAGTTATAGTATTCTATTCATATTAATGGTTTCAATTTAATGCCTTGAAATATACTAATTCCATAACCATCCAATGGTAGTGGGTCCACAAATATCACATGGTTTAATGCTCTCTTCTATGTAGAACCATCCCTCCCCATGCTCGGTAGTTATATAGATTTAAAATAAATGGTAGATGATTCTTTTTTTCAAATAGTACCATAGCTTCTCTGTTTAGCATTATCACAACCTTTTCAATGTAGTTCTTTCTAGAGTAATTTTTTATAAATAAAAATATTCTGTAAATTATAAAATATATGACTGTTTAGTGATAACATTATCTCAAATGAAATTGTGCTACACCTTAATGACCATTAGTTAATATTATTTTATAATAATTAAAATTATTATTATCATTTTAATTTTATCAACCTCAAAAAAACATGCAATTGTAATTATTATTCTTAAATTAGATATTTTTTTAAAATATTCATTGTTGAAATGATTAATTTATTTTTTCGTATATTATTTGGTAACAATTATTTATTCATAACCACGTGTTGTATTTATTTTTGTGATTAAATTTTTAGTAATATATTGTAAATTTAATTTGATTATTTTTGGTCTAGTATTCGCATATATATTATAAAAAAATATAAAAACATTCTTATTGAAAAAAACATCAAATGCTTCTATAACTAATGATTTAATGATTATTCATTTTAGACACTATTTATTATATTTGTTAAATTATTGAATTAATAAAATATTTTTATAATGTGTTTTATTACTTTATTTTTCATAAATACAAAATATTTTAATAATGTGAAAATTGGATGTATTTTAATGAATCTAATGAAGGAATGATTGTGTTCAGAATATTTTTAATTAATATGAACGATGTTAAAATTGGTTATAGTGATGACTTTTTATTATTATTTTATTTTGTTTATTGTGAAGAGATAGTATGACACTCCCACCCCATGTGTATCTATGGAAGGAGTGAGAGGATCATTAATTATTGTTTTATAAAAAAAATCTAAGGAACCATGTGCAACACACTCACTTGAAAATAAAATGGCTTTCGCATGGATTATCTTATGTAAGGTATGGTTGAAATGGATGGAATGAAGAGTTTGGTAGCCTAATATGGCAATGTGATTTCGATTACTCTTAGGTATAATACCCTAATGGTTTTATTACAATATAATAGGGATATGTGAATCCATATGATGGATTTGGAAATGTGATTTCCTTTCAAAAAGATTATATTCATATATTGTACGAATTGGATGATTCTCTTATATATAATTGATTAATTAGGTTCACAACAAATTGGGGTAAATTTTTTAGTTAAATATGGATCCTAGAGAACTAACTGATATGTTGAGTTTAAATGTGGTCACCATTTTAGTGGGATAATATATCAAAAAAAGATATTAAGTGTTTATGAAACAAGACACTCATCTAATGAAATATTCTATTTTATATATAACTATATTGAGTTTTAGGTTTTCCAAATATGTTATTATAAAAATAAAATTTTATGCATTGGAATTATGAATATTAAATATGATTAAGGAGTTTAACATTATGAATATGATTTTTAATCCTTAAAATTATTATAACAAGCTTGATTAATATAGTTTAATAACCAAATATTTCATTGGGAGTGTTTTATCAACTAGAAATACATATATGTGACAAACGTTAAACCAAGATGTAATTATTTAACTGAAATATTAAACGATTAGGAAACAGAAGACTAATACATAAGTCTATCATCATTAATATGTTAGAGTGTATCTTATGTATGTTATTTCCATGTGTTCATAATGGATTTTAAAAATATAAATTGTGTGTTGTTATACAAAATATATTCTCTACATTTTCGTTCATTTTTTTGGGTAGATATGTGTATATATTATTTTTTATATCATTAATAGATATGGTAAATGTCCTACAAATGTATGACACTAATATATCATAAAATAATTTACTTTATAGATTATTATATTTTGTTACAAAATACTTTTTTAGCAAGGGAATGATTCTTATATGTTGATGTTGGATATTCTCATCAGTCTAAAAATTTGTTTTTACAATATAATGATCCACTCTATATATATAATGGTGTGTCATACAATTTTTCAATGAAATAATGGGGGTCTATGAATAGTATTTATTTCCACACTGTGGGAGAATAGTGATATACCGAGAATTGGGACCTTCAAACCTCAATATTATTCTTATGTAACCCATGAGCCTTATCTAATTAGGGGTTGTTTTTATGTATCAAATTATGTCATCATTCAAAGGCCATCTAATATTATATTTTTCCACTTTTATAATGATTATGAATTTTGTCCCTCAATTGAGATAGATAGAATAAGTGTGAGTGAAAAACATGACAGTACATATAAAATTATATTCCTTTCAAGTGAAGGAGGTGTGATGTGACCATAAATAAATGATAAGGATATGTGTGGTAGTTGTCATCTAGGTTAGGGAATAGTAAAAGAATCAAGACATTATGATCATGATATATGGGATTGAATTACATTGTATCCCATGTTTCCTAAAATTTTTGGAGAAATGTATCATTTTAGAATGGAATATTATATGTGACAAAAATAGTGAAAAAATGTAAAGATATAATTTTTTTACATATATAAATCCATATCCATTTTTAACATGTTTAACATTAATATATTACAAAATCCCACACATTTATTATATTTATTTATCCAATGATTTATATTTTTTTCAATAAAATGGATATTTTTTCATAAATTTCTTGATGAATTAATTGGGATTAATTTTTACTCATATAGATTCTCTAAAACTGTATTAGAGTTAAACTAAAATGGGTTTTTAATGGGAAACTAAACATTAATTTGTATGATGTAATATATTATGAAGTTCATGCATTATTTCCAAAAGTATTTATTATGAAATCGAAGTATAATTTTAGATTGGTTTCAAAAAATATTTTATATGACAAAATATAATTTGAAATTGAACAACATCTATGAGGATTTGGGGAAATTTGTATATTGAAGAACACATACACCAAAGAAGTTACATGTATGATATGTTTTGGCCTATATTATATTTTCTGATATTAAAATTTCATATGGTATGATATATAGAATGTGAGGGTATGTGATATATATTTTTATCATATCATATAATATTTATATATTTTTGGGTAACCATGGCCAGAAATTTTATTTGATATTGTAGAATTATAGTTATATGAATGAAATCATATGAAACATTTTGAACTCTATTGGATCAATAAAGGTAGTGAAGTGTTAGTTATTTAACACCTACATATACATCGCATAAATTATCATTTATTATTCACTTATTAAGATGAAACATATGTGATATTTAGAATAGATGAATGTAACTTCCAATGCATTGATAAACGTATAATGCACATGATAATTTATATTCACTCAACGAGTATCCTTGAGGGATTTATAATGTGGAATTCACAATGTGATAGTGATTAATGTTATAAATTCATATACAAACATTATACAACCCTCTTCGTCCTAGGGATATCTTCTCCATCATTATTTACACCATAAAGAACATGAATTACATGGAGCATGGAAGAATCACACCAACGAAACCAATGTTTCTGCCAAAATCAGGGATCCTTTTTATGGAAGGGTGTAATTTTTTGACCTATAATGATATATTCATCAACATAATCATAAAAAAATGGATGTAGGAGATATATTCTATGAAAGGTACTATATTTTATAAATTTATAGTATATATGGTTTCATTTTATTATATGTTTGATGTTGGATTGGATATTCTATATTATATGTGATATATTTACCATGTTGTGTTAGATCAAATGAAACGTGGTAGTTATAAAGAAAAAATAAACTTTAGGAATGAGATTCCAAAGGATTTATTCAATCTAACATTTGTATTTGGGGTGTTCTAGTATTTTTGTTGTAAATATTGCTGATTAGAGTCAACATATCAACCAAATATTACAAATGATGAATACATGTTCTATCATGAATAAATACCCATTTCAATTAATTACTAAATTTATACTATATCAAATGTCAATAATTTGTTTTTAATGACTGGTTTATAACAAACGAACCACCAACATCATGTAATAACAAATGATATTCTTAAGATGAATTTTTGATTTTGGTATTGAAATTTGAAATATATTATTATTAAATTCATCATAAATAATTTCCTTCTATGTTTGTAGTCCTTATAAATTTTATATATCATCCATTATCATAATTTTTATACATGGTTATTTGGATGACATCTTGAGGTATTCAAAGATAAAAGAATATCACCTAAGACATCATCGGGTTTTTGTTGGATTGATATGTGTGAATAATAATTACATGTCGATTTAAAAATATTCATCATGGATTTTAAAAGATAAATTATTTCTATATTTGAAATCATAATGTATAAAATATTATAATATTGAAAATATTTTATAGACGGTGTTTTTAACATCCAATTAATACTTTTTGTTAGTGTTAGATTTTTCATCAAAACATATATATTATTGTAAATAGATTTGTTTTTTATTAACATAGTATCTGTAAGAAATGGGTTTATATGAATATGGATGGAAATAGAGGTGCTTACCATCATATCATTAGATAAATAATAAACAATAAGAATGTTTTTCTAGAACAATTTTTTATGTAGTTGTTCTGTTATTCTTGATGATATTTCAGATTAATAAGTAAAGATGTAATGGAAGTATAGATATTCTACAAAGTCAATTAATATATTTGTGGGGTCAAAAAGAAAAAATTTATAAGTGGATAAAGATATTTTTTCTAGAGTAAAACAATATAATGTCCTTGTAATTATTTTTCATGAATGATAGACACATTTTTTACAAAATATTACAATATGTGAATATCGGATGCCACTATACTGATACAGAATATGATTATGTGGAGCTGTTATGGATGTATATCACATGTAAGTTTACTCTTATTCATAAAAACAATTAAGTAATGAATCTCACTAAACGAAAAATATATTTGTGTTGATATGTTATATAATTTGATAATATTTACTATCATTAAATATGTATACTTATCTAAGGGAATTAGAATCATTAGGTTATGTAATATATTTTATTCAAGTTGTATGAATAACTAATGACATGAGTATATAGATAAACAATTTAGTGATCTTGTAGGAACATAATATGATTTGATTATACGGATTATAACATTAATGTTAATATATACATGATATATAAGAGTACCAAACCAATATAGAAGTGTACCAATATGATATATATAATTGTACATATGAGACTATATTGATGGTTTTCTGCTTCATTTTTTTGAGGTTAGAATTCATCCTTAAGGAAGTATTTAAGAGTTATTATTTATGAATTAATTTCATGGGAAGCATTTCCATAATAAAAAAATATTTTGGATAGCATATCAGTTCGGCATATTTAGAAATTTCTTCATTATTACTAGAAGAGTTTCCTAACAGTGCATATAATAATTAGTTTTTTCATTGATGTGTTTGTAAGGTTTTTTTTATGAATTTAATAGTTTTCTATTTATGTTATCAAAAGAAATGTTTCATGCCATTGTGTGTATCATGAGACTTAGTGTTTAGATTATTGGTCTACAAAACATCATGGTTTTGTCCTTACATAGTAAGCATGCTCATATTTGATGTATATTAGAAGTGGAAAATATATGATATTGTATAAAAAATTAAGTAACATAGAAAAATAGTTGATTCTATAGGTTTATCTATTTAAGATATTTTATATTTTAGAATAAAAATATTATAATTAATTTATTAAACAAGAATCATTTTAAAATGAATTTTTTAAAATATTTTCCATTGAAACATAAATATAATTGATTATATTTTATGAGGGAAACATGAATAATTTCTATTTAATCTGGGAAAAAGTTTTTTTCGATCTATAAATATGGAGGTGTCTATCTTCATAAATAATAGTTTTTGTTGATGTGAAAATATATGAGGTTATAGTTAACATAATTTAAATATCAAAGTAAAAATTAGAATTTAAAAAAGAAAGCTATGATATAATAAATCATTGGAACTATTGGAATATCCTTATAATAAGGGGATATAGAAACTCCATGACAAAAAATTTATGAAGATACTTTTGTTTATGATCACATTCATTCTATGAAGTATAAACATGTATAAATAAAAGAAATACTATCAACACATGTTGAATTAACATCAATGGTTATAGTGTTATTTTTATCATTCATGTCAATGTGTTTCAATTTCTAGTGAAATTTACAAATGAGATGAGTAACTGAGTAACCCTATAATGTTTTTGTGACTTCCATCGATTATTAGATGGTCTGTGTCCACTGGATTATAATTTTATATCCTAAACCTACCACTAAATAGTGATTTTAGTGGCTTTTGGAACAATAATACATTTTCATTCTATTCTCCTAGAATTATCCTAATGTCGGTGAAAACTTTTTTATATATTAACTTATCGCATTCATCTTAAAAGATTTAGATTTGTGAGTGTAGAGTAAGAAATCATTGAAAAAATGTACTAAAGGAATTGAAAATTTAAATTAGCGGTTGTTAAAATAATTATTCATATATATATATGGGTAGTGAGAGATAAAATATAATGTTTATTATATTGGAATTGGTTTTATAACATGATTTACTCCAATATTGACACTCACTAAATACCTGTATGGTCCAAATATGTTTTATCTGAGAAAATGACCCCTAGTAAGATTTATTTGTTGCCTAAATTAATTTAATTATATGTAAGAGTTATGTTCTTTTATAATATTACTATATTTTTAACCTGATAAATTGAATGATATTTTTGAATAATTAGAACTATATGTTAATAACATTAAATAAAATAGCATTTTTTAAGAGAGTGATTTAGATGAAATTCTCTAATAACATTCAAAATGAAGTTCTGATTTATTCAGATTGTGTTTATGTTTACTCTTTCAATGATGAAAATTGATATAGAATAGAGTTGGATATCCCAAGTGATGCTGGATCAAATATTGGTGATATGTTGTTAAGATTTTTAAAGGTGGAACCTTTACACTTATATAATAAGATAGATCAGATGATAGAAGAAGAAACCATGTTATAGATAGAGGGTATTAAGATTCAAATGTTTTAGGTAACACGACTAAAAATTTGGTTGAAACAATGTAAATTATAATCAAATATTAGTTGGAGTAGTTATAAATATATTATAC
Organism: Viscum album; assembly: GCA_963277665.1. Taxonomy (NCBI): domain Eukaryota; kingdom Viridiplantae; phylum Streptophyta; class Magnoliopsida; order Santalales; family Viscaceae; genus Viscum; species Viscum album. The sequence continues at coordinate 728,503,530 of OY728143.1, read as the reverse complement.
AGGATTAAATCCCATTCAAATGATTTAAAAGAGATATATTCAAAAATTAAGAATCATAAATATAGTTCGATGAAGAAGGGACATTACAAAAAATTTGATTTTAATTGGATGGACATGAAGGATTAAATGTTTTACACATAATTGTTTTCAGGGGGAATTTTGAAATAATTAGAGAAGATTAACATCGAGGATTTCAGATATCACTAAAACAAAAATATGAAATATAAAATGACATACATCTAATGTATAAAATATAATCATTTCAAATCGAGGATTTGGGAGTTATAATATGAAGGGATAACTACCTACCTCCAATGGTACTCCCTACATTAGTGTATACCCTATAACTAGTATCCTAATGGGTTGTCTTGGGACATGACCCCAAAAATATACTCAATCCCCATTCTGAGAAAATACGTGGTTGATAAAAAGGTAATAAAGGGAGAATTCCATCTATCTAATAAATAATACGAAATAATTGAGGCTATAAGAATAGTACCTCAAAATTTAGATGGTGAGGCACTCTGATCCATGGGTATCAACTATAAGAATGAAACTAGCAAGATCCATGGAACTAGGCTACATATGGACTTTCCTTGGAAGGTATCAAAAAAAAAAGTTAATAATAAGTATGGATACTATGTTTTCAACCTCCACATTTTCTTATTCTTTAGGTGCGTCTCCAACTCCATTTCGGACATGGAGTAGCTAATCCTGCACGAGAAGGTGGAGGTGGTGAAAATCATATTCCATTAGAAGTTGGTTGAAATTACCCATAGAATATTTAATGATGTACCCTATGTCCTTAATAAAGTCTCTAAATAGGTTAAACAACACATTGATTCATTAGATGAACTATCATTTCCACACTGATGGCTTATAAGAGAGCGGACAGTGCATATACTATAGATTCCACTACTTTGATAAGAAATCACAAGGCTACATTTATTGCTTCCCAAGGAAATACTACATTTCATTATCCCTGAACCTTTATTATCAATACCACCGTCATGTCATAGGTAGAACTCAATGATAGGAGATTTATTAATAATCTCATAAAATGGTAGGTATGAAAAAATACCACAATGAGAAGATGGAAAACAAGGTCCCATAATTAAAACATCGTGATTGTGAAAGTTAATCATTATATCTAGGTAGTAAAAAGTAGAGGAACTCATTATAATGTAATGAATTTTCCATGATTTACCAATCAACCAAATTATTGTGTATGAACTCTCTTTTTCATCAAACTATTGACATCTATAGAAAAATGTAAACATAGAAGGAAGTCTGAAAGAAATCCCAGACCATGTCCTGATGAAAAACAACATGGGTGATCACATCCCACCAGTACTTGAAAAAATAATGCAGCATATTGGTAGAATGATTGACTCTTTTCTTTGGAATTGTATCAAGATTCTCAAAGATAGATAGCCTTTCATCTTTCAATGTCTCAACAAAATATAGATTATAATCCCTTAAAAATATGAGGGGATATTGCTGCCCTTACTCACGAATAATTTCATCCCAACATGATTCAGGACTTGGACAATCTTTCATGGTTAAATCACATTCATATGACCTATAATAAAATATCTATTAGTGCCTATCTCGATGATAGCTAGTGGTGACATTGGTTGGACTGTAAGAGGAATCATTGGTGGATCAGGGTCCACCACGTAAAGAGAGTGGTCGTCACCACCCTCTTGAGGCACGATTGGATGTTTCCCTGGTGGAATATATCAAAAATTCCCAGTAAATACTCCAAATAAATATTAGATATATATACAATCACTTATAGAAGTAAAACATAATAATAAATTTTCCCTACCCAAGGTACTACCCTAACATACTTCCTAGAAGGGCAGGGTATTGGTAAGTGTTCTAGTTTAATTTACAATGGATCTAGTTGCTGAATGGTCAATAGCACATTAGCATATTGGTTACTATAAACCATATGATTCTATTATATAGTAAATTCATTTAATTTTTTTTATTATATACATAAAAATGGTCTGATTAAATGGATCTTTATTCACAGATAACGAAGGACCTTAAACCTTTTAACTTAAAGTGAAATCTATTTAATTTCATTCATGCCCATAAAATTGGTTTGATAATGTAATTATTAGTAATATATAATTTCTTGACACATTAAATTGCCCTTCCAACACACAAGGTCCCATAAACCTTATAAATTGGATTTGGAAGTCACTTAATCCTTGCCAAATACAAAATCCTATATCTAGAGGTATGTAGTTGACCCAGGTAGAAACAATACATTTAATATGAAACCATCAAACTATATAAGAAAAAACTATATAGATAAACAATTACACATTAAAAAAACAATTTCCTTACCCAACAGAATTTGATATTAGTAGAGGCATATATAACAGAGGTGACTCTCTCAGCAATCGCAAGAAACATAAGAAATTAATCAAGTCAAATTCAACTATATTTCATGGTATATGGCGGGCATGTGAATTATAAGTTACCAAAAAGATGAATGCAATAACTACCTTTGAAATTCTATTCCAATGTAAATTATCCATAAAGCATTACAAATACTATAATAGATAATCTTCACCCAATGGTGATTGTATATAAACTGTATAAGGTGTAATAATGAAAATAATTCCCTATTCCAGATAATATGGTATTTACCATGAACATGGGTTAGCTACTCCAAAAAATGTATTATAAAAAATTCCCACATTGTTCTTAATCTCCTCTATATATTACCATATAAAAAGAAAACATAATATAGTTCCCTCTACTACAACACTGTGACATCCCGACCCAGGTGCTACTCAATATTTCTTCAACTTGGTGGGACACATGGCCTCATGCGTGCCTCCCTATATTTCAGAGGTTCTCGACAAGTAGATAGGGCCTAGGACATTTCTATGGAGATGCTATTTACTCATAAATAGAGTGGATCCTATAATATATAATATGAATGTACATAGGGGCATCAAGGCAATAATTATACAAAAAACATGTAATGGTAATCAGAAGTTATAGAAAGATTCATATTTAAAATGATAATGTCATGTAATGTCTCTAAAAACTAGTAACTTGTATATGTAGAAGAAGAAATTATATTCACTAAAAAAGATTAAAAATAACCCTTTAACTATAATAATATCTTGAGATCTAGCCCAATCATCTTCTACTAAGATCAATCATTAGAAATAAATCATGTTTATGTTACAGGAGGGTTATTCATTCTCGTGTCAACACCTACATACATATATTAAACATGGGTACCCTAAATGGTTCAGATAGTGTGTGAGATAATTATAACTATGCTACCACCAATAGTGTTTATACGATCCATAATTTCTATATAAAGAATCAATGTGAACATGTATATATAAATGTAAACCAACAAAATAATGTAAATAGCCCATACTTCCTTCATCCTTAGCCGGAAATATCATTCATGATTTGTTCATAAAATTAAGTCATTTAAGTTATTTTTATATATTTTATGTCAAGAGAGTTGTCCAAAAATGAAAATATATCATCATAGTATTGAAGATGATCCAATATGTAACAGAGTCATCCTATAATGATTATAATAATATAAATGGCCTAACTGGGACACCATGGAATCCTTGGTATTAATGTTTCATCCAATGTAGTAGTAACATTCAGTCTGTCAAAAAATGGGTCTGAGTGTAATCCCATGAGAATAACCTATGGAATTCATATGTAAATGATTATAATAGATTCAATGGATGGAATTTATTTTAAAATGGGATTAGCATGACATGGCCCAATTGGATGAATTCATATCCAATGTTTCGGAAAACAATAATATGGTTCCAGGGAGTTTATCCATTGCATCCAAATTTTTGGATGATTGTGATGGATACTAAGGATTATTTATGATAATCAACTATTGATAAGGCCCATGTTCCAAGGTGGGTATCTCCCTTATAAATCATGCACCTTGAATCAAGTTTTCATCCTATTGGTGATAAACAAATTCCATCAATAATACATGTATGGATCAAGCTTGAAGAATCATACATTGATAATAAGGTTCATATGAAATAGGAACCATATAAAAAAATTTATTTTTTATTGGACATGTAATACTCATTCCATTAATTAATCAATTGTTTCATTTAATTTCCATTCATTTATTTCATATGTTATACTGTGTACATAGTAAACATTATTAATTATATTACATATTCAATTAGTATGTTCATTAGATTTCCTTTTATTAGATTGAACAATGTGAGATGAGTACTTGCAACCAACTTCATTTAATTATAGTGATTTAGTTGGTTCATTCCATTGACTTTTATTAGGTATAACAAGGTAATCTGGAAATTCAAACAATTAAATTTATTTATATCACGACCAAGTGATATGTACAATATAAGTTCTAGGTAATAGTTCATTAATTAATTTATAACACTCACCTTAACTAGGTCATGAATATGTTCACTCGAATGGTTCTTCAAGTCAACATGAATCAATCACCAGGGAGATAAAGAGGACAAACCCTTCATGGGGTGGGTAGAATTTTCGTAATAACCTGCACTGATCTAGAAAGAATGAATAGGGACAGATCCAGAATGAAAAAAAATTATTATAAGCATGTAATATTAATTTTATAATAGGTGCCGTGTGATTCCAAATGTATACAATGAATAAAACTTATAAAATGGAGAGACATTGATGAATGATTCATATAACACATACATTAAGCATATAGTAGATTCATCATATAATATTATTCATTAATTTATCAGGGATGAGAATTAATTTAATGAATTAAAAAACACACTAATAAAGTATATGATCCTACAAAAACATAAATCCATCAAGAGGATTACAAATGATGAAATTATTATGAGGGATGAAGTTCATACCATCATTCCACCAATTATAGGCATAGAGATCGGATCGGAGTCGAGACCGATGAGATATCCAAGAAAATAGCCTAGGGCTCCATGGTAGTGCTCCTCGGTGGACCTCAAGAACATGATAGAAGAGGGGTTAGTGATATATCCAATATAAGTGGCCCTTTAACCATTTAGGAAAACTAGCTCAGAATTATTACAAAACATATACCAAACACACAACATGTATTGTTTGTGTTTTAGACATCTAGGGTAAACAATTACCAGTGGTGATGTGGGTGTGTCCCGACTAGTACACACGATGAATTTAATACATTTTTTTTATTCAATATACACACAATGAATTTGGGATGATTCCATTCTTCAACCCTTACATCATTTATTCAATAAAATACATTTTATAAGTCATGGTTTTAGGTATTAATCAAAAAAGAATATTACCAAGGGTTTAACCATAAAAAAAATTAATTAAAACCTGATAGATAAATTGGGTTATCATAGTAAGGTTGTTGTGATGTCTCTTATCAATGTATCAATCATGTTTTTATGCTGGAAAATTTTCTGCAAGCCTATGGTTCAGTATTGCTACAAAAACCTAAACACAATTACCTATCCCATGACTTATTGATTTTTTTCATGGTTTATTTATTGAAGTATGTTAAGGTTTTAGTATTTTTACATGTGTTATTTGATATACAACATTGAAAAAAGAATCAAGTATTTATTTTCTTATAGTGATTATAATTTTATGCAGTGTAGACGAATGGATTACTTTCAATCTCTTTTATTCACCTTATTTATTATCAGGGTAAAAAAAATAATGCAAATTTTACACTATATAAAAACTCTCAACCAAAACATATAAAATAAAACAAATATGAATGGTGACCTATATCTATATAACCATATATATATATCACCATGTATAGGACAAAGCGTAATTTTACAGAATTAATAATATTTCATGGATTGAACAGTGGATTAAGGATTCTAAAATATCTGACCAAGATTATTTTATTATTTAAGAGTTACTATATAGTTGGAATATCTTATACAAATAATTTAATAATTTCAACAACTTCCAATATTTCTTAGAATTTTAGGTGATTTCCCCAAAAAAATTATACAATTATTTATGAGGTTGTAGCACTCATCTCAATAGTGTTTATTCCCTGTAATTTTTATGATATATCAGAACATTTAGAAAAAATTGGATACCTCACATGAAACAAGAAATCATTTGTTTTCTATTTTAATTCCTCAATATTCTAGGGTACATGTTCAATAATCAGAAAATAACTAATGATCTACAATAATACCTTATATCATAATGTAATTAGTGAAAATCACCATGTATATCATAAAAATCATACCTAACTCTCTAATGGATAGAGATGTGGAAGAGTATAGTTTTTGTAATCTTACTAAGGCCATTTATTTTTTCTTATTTAGGATACATCCTTTGTTGATGTCTTGGGAGTTTATATTCCATAGAAATTGTGAAATTCCATGTGGTGCAGACAATAATGGTATCATATTAGGCCCTTAAATTTATTACATGTTTCTACAAGGGTTGTAAAAATATTTTCGATATTAGATAAGATTGAGATAAATATTTTTCCAAAAAATATAGCTAGTCTGAGTGGACTATTCTAAAATTGAAATATCTTCTATGTTATTTCAGTTTTAATTTTATTTTATCTTAAGTGGTTTATTTACCATAAGTATAGTTTACCTCTAAAATATACTATCAATAATAAATCCAGATAATTCTAATTATGGAACTATATGTAAAGCCATTATACTGTCATTTTTTCTAGATAGAGAATGAGAAATCATCATTAGTCGGTTATTGAACTTCTCATAAAGGAATATAATTTTTAAAAATTATTTATAATTGGTTACAACCTATGAAAATTTACCAAAATTTATCTCTTAATCGCAGGGGATGACCTTTGAATGTTGGGATAGTGATCAAATATTTATAAAAGTATCCCATTAACTAGGTCATTATTGAATAAACATAACTGGATATTTAAATAACGATTGATTATATGATGAAAGATGTAAAATAATTTCAAGAATAATACTTATATATTGGCATTAAAACCATAGTTCAGTGAAATAGATATTAATTCCATGTTTTTTTGTTTTGGAATAACACAATTTATTCTACATGTGCGTCTTGATTGGATAAAATAATTTTTCATATAGTTGTTTTCGTTATGAAAAATACTATTTTATTCATAATCCAAACCAAGATAATAATTAAATGAATTATTATTCCCTTTGATGGGAGTACATATGATTTTTCATCGATATTCATATGATACATGGGAAAATTAATTTAAATTAAAGGTTTGATGATTGGAAATTTTTACACTATCAGTTATAAGATGACACATCTGAGAAGAAATGTAATGGTATAGAGAATTTAAATTATAACATACATTTTTGTTACTTTCCCGCATAAATTTAATCTATTTAATTACTTTTAATAATTTTTTATGTTAGGTGGAATAATGGATATTTTAATTGGTTAAGAAGTTTAATAAAGAGAGGATTGAGGTGTTGTAGTGTCACATGGAACAGCATTGTCTAAAACTAGGTAGACCTAAGTTTGGTGTTTTTGGACTAAGTGGTTTCTATCTCTATTTATATATCATGAAATAGGCTTATCCTCCCTCTAACATTGATTACAGGTTTTAAGACTGACTCTAACAGTCCCTGATGTTTCAAGGTGTCTTGATTCTCCCATGGGTTGGGAGGAGTACCGGGATTTATATAAAAAAACACATTCAAAATATTACTTAGAATGAGTTATTTTAGTGCTGATTGTGAGTGTTTTGATGCAAAAAATATCACAAAGTGACTATTCCTGGGACCTTTTTGATGGTATTAAAAAACAATGTTGAGGATATGAAAATATAAGAAATTCTAATGCGTGATTTTTTTATATTATCATGTCGAACAATTCGTGTGGTTTGAGCCCCTATCATAACCACCCTCTAACATGTTTACTATGCATCGATTCATACCCATAAAAGTCACAACATAGTGATAAACATGGAGAAACAAATGGGGTTGGGGTTGTTCAATTTTTTATAAAAATATTATATAGTAATATTATCTATGTGTGTAGAATTTAATTTTTTTGTGACAGTGTTCAAAGGAATACAATTTCACATTTTAATGTGTGGAATGTCCTATTAATTTTAAAGATCCCATGTGAGTATTTTTGATGTTGTGTTTTTTGAGTTGTCAATGTATCTAAGGATGATATGTTAAATTTGTGGTGAAGATTAAGGGATCAATAAAAGAAAATGTATTATTGTGATGTTTCCATTATTATATAGTGGTATAGAAGATGAAGATGCAACTATTTCTACTTTGAATTTATATATTTTTAATAGAGTTATTAAATTGATAAATTTATTATAGAATGCCAAATATCTATTGACTATGAGACCTACTATCTAAAAAAGATTCAATGAGTTATAATTATTCAATATAGTATATATTATGAAGAAATTTTTTTTATGATTGGTATATTAAGAATAAATAATCCAAGTATTTATTTTAAATAATTATTGATTTTTTCATAGATATATATTTATAAGATTAATACCTGAAAAGTTTATGTGTGGCTGGAGAAAACTGGCGGTGATATTACATTATAATGTATCAAGAATAGTTTATAATTTCAATAAAATATAATAATTGTGTTAGAGTTTTATACATATCCATATTGTTTACAAAATTATTTAATGACGTTTAGATGATATTGTGAGTAGATTTTTTATTTTTGGGATGTTATAAATGTGTTTTGAGTTGAGTTACAACAAGTCTCGGATATATGTTATTGTGAATAAGAGTAAGTTTAAACCTAGTAATGTTCTTTTCATAACATCATATAGTCAATATTTTAAAATTTATATGGTTAAATCTGGGTAAAAATAAATTGAAACAAAAATAGAACAAATTCATAAGGTTTATTTTAAATCACCATAAGGATTATAAGTACGATAATAATGTTCTCATTATACTTCGTGAGGTTAATTCTAATGAGAAATTCGGGAATTTTTACAAACAAATAAACTATAACAGGTTGTTTTATATATGTTTTTTATTATTTTATGACTTTTTATAGTTATGCATAACATTATAATGTTCAAATGTAACTTTTTAAAGTTCTTAGAAAAATTATTATGGTTATATAATATTCATAATTTTCCAAATACATAATAATCATTCTAGAGGAAAATAGAATCTCAAAGTGATTAAAATTTAAATGATTTGTAAAATATTTTCAAGTATAATCTAGATGGAAAATTTATTAATGTATTATCTCAAAATAATATAACTATAATCCATATAAGGTATATACATTTTATAAAATTTATAGAGATTGAGAATTAAATTGAAAAATATTTTGGACATTGAAAATTTATATTATACTAAGATCGTTTCATTGTAAAAATAAATATCACTATAATAGATGATTTTGATTCATGTTGGATAAGATTAATATAATGAATCATATATGGATTGATGTTATAAATATTTCCCTATTGATAGAAATATGTTCCATAATTTGAATCTTTAGGTAGGTGGACCCAAATTCTGAAATATAAATTATTTAAAAGCCACAGACAGTACAGATCACTTAAAAAAGTAAACTTATTGATTTTTATTAAAATTATAATTATTGGGATTTTTGAAATCATATATACTGTAAATATCTCCAAATTTTACTGAGAATATTTCATTTAATTGAGAATTAACAAGGGGATCAATATTTTAATTATTGAAAAATTATTCCTGATATTTTATGAATATAAAATAATTGGAGATGAAGAAGTCATAAGCGTAGAAATATGACATAGTATCTACACGGAGAGCATATTTTTATCAATGGAAATTTTTTGACTAAATTGAATTAGAAGCACCTATGTGTAAATTATGGCTAAAGAGGAGAAATTTAATAATTCTATATCATAGAGGATGACTGAGGAGTGCAAAAAATACTATTATTTTTAAGGATAACATGGTCAATACTATTGGATATTGAGGAGACAATATATAGGAAAATAAAAATTAGATAATTAAGGGTGACTTTCATAGATCATTTCTGATAATATCATGGTGGCTGAAGACTAGTTCATGTGTTCTTTGGAATAGACATTGAACTGGGATGGTACCCATTCGAAAAACTAAATAATTATATTTGGGATACTCAAAATACCTTTAGATAAGTGGATGATAACTAACCACTTGATATGGATAATACCAACCCAAACCTCAAGCATTCCATTTTAAGAACTTGTAATCACAACAATATAAATTAAAGTAAGAATCACACAGTTCCCATGAATTCTAATGTTTTGAAAATAAATTTAGTTTTATTCAAATACTCTTCCAACATAAAAAAATTCAAAATAAATATTAATATCATGATTAAGAACCATGTCATAGAAAAACTTGTATTACTAAGGACCTGATGGAAAAATCATTTTATACACATGTACATTCACGTATTTTTTCATATATGAAATGAAAAGTGAAATATTGAATGATATAAGGTAACTAGAACATTATGGTGAATATAAATTTATATGTAATATATATTGGAGATATTATATATTAAATGATTATTAATGTCTTCCAGATCAATATCATTATTATAGAATAACCATCATGATGAATGAATTGATTCCGTTGAGTTGGACATAACATCAAATGGGAGCAACCAAAATAATTTATTGATCGAGAATATCAAATCATGAAAACACATTCATGAAGATAAATTGTGTTATGTAAATACATATTTCAACATTAATTTTATTATATAAAACATTTATATTAAGTGTATTTTTCGATTGATGTGAATTATGAGTTTAATGGGAGGCGGTATGATATGAACATGAATATTTTTTCATGTGTTTGTTTAATATGGTAGAATGTCATAAATTTTCTATGAAATATAATATTAAAACCCAAAATTTTGAAATATGTGTTAGTATGAAATTTTTAATTATTTATTTATATAATTTTAGACAATTTCAATCACATTATTTTTTTACAGTTTTTTTCATAAACATAGACTGGTCTAATTGATAGATCATTACTAAGGAGGAAATGTAATTCCGTCATTCTGTAGCTAATTAGATCAAGTGGTAACTAGAAATAAATGGGTGGGGGAGAATATTTTTTTTTTAATATAATACAATATGGATGTTGATTAGTAAAATCAACCATTTTATTTTCACCATTTCATTTATTATCAAAAAGTGGGAAGGAAATGAAATTATGAAGTTAAATGTTACTAAAACTAAATATAAAGAGAGAGAATTTGAGGCCTGTATGATTGTGTTGTATGTTATTTATTATTATTATTCTATGTATTTTTGTGGAATAAATTAAATATATGGTGAATATTGGGATATTAAGAAAATACCATTTATTTTATAATATTATACCATTTTAATTAATTAATAAGGTGATAAAGAAGAAGTCTATTATATATGTATTGGTTAATTTTTTCATGTATTTCTTCAATATATATATTAATTATAGTTACCAATATTTATTATTCTTATAAGAAGTAATATTTATTATAATTTCAATGAAATTTACTTTCAATCTATAGTATAGCTTATGATGTTGAAATGAAAATAATGATAAAACTGGTTATAAAAAAATGAAACCATCAAAGGATTTGTTATTCATTATAGTTATTGTGTGAATGGTTAAATATTGTATTGATGATTAATTATCTAATGTGAATATATGTTTTAGAAAATATGTAGTGATGTAAAATATGAAATACTCTATAATATCTATTAATCTACAACACGACTCTAGAATTGTATTAAAGATCTCTAAAAATACTAACATTGCGTTAAAATATATTAAATTCATTGTGATAATATTTTATGATGATTTTAATTGATGATGAAGGTTATTAAATTGTTTTAGTAAAATTTGATCAATTTATTGATATGTGTGTTATGTAGAATTTTTCGATGTTTAAACTAAATAACATTCATTCACGAAATAAAATGATTTTTCATGAAAACATAATGTATATTTCCATTAGAATTTTTCCAATACAAATAAAAAAGTGAAAACATAAAGTGTTTCACATGGAATCATTTTATGTTTACCTAAAAAGTTTTTAATAAAAAAACATTTATTTTGTAAGGATCAAGCTTATAAGGTATTCTAAAATAAGAAAAAGGTGTGCACATTAAAAGGTTATTTATACATTGATAGGATAATATCAGGAAATTATATTTATAATAATAAAATTATAATATTAATATTTGTCTTATTAAAGATTATGTGATAATTCATAAGGTTTAGTATAAAATAATATGCTTCCAACATAAAAATGATTTTTCTGGAGGAAAATGGAATCTGATAAGGTTTAATATATATCTCATATGTATAATTATAAAAATAAAAATTTGAATATACATATGGTTCATTTATCATTATGATAATATACTAGTAGAAAAATTAATATAGTAATTTTCTCTCACTAAAATCACAATGAATCTCATATAGTCTATTCAATTTTTTAATTTTGGAAAGATTCTTATTTCTGGAAAAATATATTATAAAGAATGAAAAGGAAATCAATGAAGAGATATATTATCTGAGGAGATTAATAAAAAAGCATACAAAAATCATAATTTATATTTTGAATGTTTATAAGATAAGATAATGCATGGTCAAATATTTAATATTTTTCTATCCCAAGGGATATTGGTTAGAAACTACGGAGCCATATTCCTTAAAACATTTATTTTGGTACAAAAATATTTTAAATCTTCTTGTAATTTATAAATTAAATAAGGCATAAAATTTCATATAAATCATTTCTATGTAAATTAAGATATTGAAAATGTTATTTTTGATAACTAAATTTAGAAATACCCACCAATGTGAATGAAAAAAATCATCTTCCTACCAAAATTAAAACATGTTTCCATATTTGAATGATACGAATCATATTAATCATATTCATTTATTTTGAAATAATAGGACAATAAGAGGTATGTGATAAAATATAATAACTAAATTACCTAGATATCATCATTTTATTAATAAAAGTTTATATTGTAATTAAACAAGGGTTGAATCATTTCGAATTTTTCACAATCACTATGTCACGACTCTCTATGATTGAGAAGACACTATCAATAAAAAACAAAGTGGGATTCATTTTATGAACAATTTTGACTTTTACTAAGTATATCTGGTCAGATATAGGTGTTTTAAGACCTATCCATGGGTTAGAAGGATATATAGTAGAGTAAATGTGGATCTAGAATTAGAAACAATATAATTTATTTAAAATATTAAATATTATTTTTAGAGTTAGCTTAATAAGAGAAGATGATACCAACCCTTGATAGGGGAATGATTTTTTATCGTCCATTGGGTGTGGATTTTTTGGAACATGCAATCATATCATGATTAATAGAGATAATTTTTTACTTGAAGCGATTTAATCATACTAAGTTGTATGATTCTTCAATAGGTTTTAATCCTATGAAAAACTTGTGTGTTTTGTTTCATGTGTTCTTCGTATACAACATATTGTTTTATGTGGTGAGAGAATATGAAAATTATACATAACACGTAATTGAGATAATTGTTAAATCATAATATATGTATATTAAAATATAATGAAAATATTAATAAAATAACAAAACACTAATTCACCCCATATAACCCTTGTTGGATCCCTTACATGATCCAATTGACACATAACATGAAAACTTGTTGTCAAGACCACAAGGTACCAGGTAGGCTGCTGGATTATTTGTTTAAAAAAATTACGGAAAAATGAAATTGTTATTAAAAAATTATTATTAATAAGTCCTTTTAAGGATATATCCTGCCATTTTAGATTCACATAAAATTTTAGATACACCATTAAATTAACAATGATATATTTTAATATAAATTAAATTATTTCACCATATTTATTGACATAAAGTAGAAACCAATTTTAATATTCTTAGTTAATGTTACCTTTCACTTATTATTTTAGTTCTATTATATTTATTTTATTTCATGTATCCATTAAACTCATTATATTATATGGTGTATGTTATACTATATCCTCTTGATTTTTTCCCCCAGGTTATTGTTATATTTTATAATTAATGAACTCGAGGTGATGTTACTTCAATTATAACAAGATTCATGTTCACTGATTACTGATGAAATTTAGATATTCCATTTATATAAGTTAATATTATTAAATTAGTTACTAGTGGAATTTCTAGCATTTATCTCAATATGGATTCATATCATCACAATTTAGGTATGTTATTATCTCCTATGTATCCCATAATATTATATTGTGACTATTAAATGGTATTTTTGTAGAGTAAGGGATGGTTGAATAACGGGTTTCAATGAAATTATTTCTAATTAATATACCTGTAGATTCACCTTTCTTCATTAATATGGTAAATTTCTTCTCCCTATAAAATTATTTCCAAACGAAACATATTCTTTCCTTCTCATTATCCACCAAAAGATCATTTTCTTATCAAAAGAGTGGGGTGAATGTTCATTAGGAATATAATCCTCCATCTAATTCACCTCTCATTTCCCTTGATTTGTAATATGGATTTAATATTTTCTATAATTCATTTCATTAACCACATAGTGAATCAATTTCAAGTGATTCTTGAGTATTATCCCTATATTTTTTATATTGAAATTCACAATAAACCATTTGAATAATGGAGTATGTTAAGAGATAATGATTTATATGTATTTTTTTTAAGTAGCATGAATACTATAATTTAAATGGATCAATGTGGACATTAATTTTAACTACATCAAGACCCACTAGAACTATTTTTACTAGATTTCATGTAAATATAGTGTATGATATTTCACAACTCTAATTCACTTCTTTATCTTTATAAATCATATAGATACGAGGGAACATGAATTATGCATCCACATATTATGGAATATCTAATAGGAAACTATTAATGATGGTAACATAATGAATAAAACATTTAATTTATCACCAATATGTTTCTAGAAGATGTTTCACTTCGCATTAGTAGCCTAATTAAATGGATTGTAGGAACATGGGAGACTAGTATACAAATCTTCCGCAAATGGAATATTATAAATCCAATAGATTATAAATTGGTTTTTAATTTACATTCTATTATTATAAACATTAATATAATGATAATATGATCTAACTAGTGATTTAAAGCTAGTTATTACATCATAAATTTTTACCGATGTAAAAAATATCTTATATATATATATATTATTTTTATGTTAGACATTAGTAAAGCCAATAGAATTAAGAATCCATTCACATACCATGTAAATTATTTTATAAAAGAGGAAAATATATTTTTTCTTCATTTATCAAAATACCATTATAAATAATAATATTTTCTAAACAATAAATTAAATTATAACTTTTATGGGAAGACTTATAATATAAGAAAAATATAGTAACACAATAGAAAATTACAATAGTAAAACTTGATGTATAATAATTTAATAACTATATATTTATAATTTAGTTACACCTATAAAAATTTTAATATTTTATTGTAATAATACAAAATGTTCATTACAAATATATACAGATGAATGAAAACTAATTTAAATTTATATAATAATCCACACATAAAACATGTATATTATTTTATTTAATTAAATTATATGAGTGTGGATCACCAATATTATGATTATTAAAATTATATTATTAATTGTGAATATGTAAAATAAAAGGGTAGGTGATAATAAAAAATTACCTTGTCAAAACCTCTAATTATTCTAGTTTTAATTATATCATATGCAAACAAAATTGCATTATACCCACATTTGAATACAAAATATTGAAAATGATAATTATATTTCAAAATTAGTGGTAAATTCATAATATCATTATATATATAACAATAATAAATATATCACGTTTTCATACAAATAATTGATATTTTATACCCTTTTTATTTCTGAGTAGGGATAATGATTGAATTCCAATTTTGAAAATGATAATAGCATGATGAAAAAAATCTACTATAACATATATGAGTTAATATAATCATAATAAAATCTCTAATAATACAATAAAGTTGGATCATATGTCCCCATGTCTGATGAACAAATAGTAAGAGGTATTATATTGTGAAAAAAAAATGACTTCTAGTGACCAATAACATAATAAAATATAATGTGATTAATTATTTTTATTAAGAGTAATTATAAAAAAAATAAAATATATGTTTTATACCTATCTTAATAATAAGTATATCAATAAATTTCTATATCATTATAGAAAAAGTGTGAAATATATTATTTCCATTCTCTATCACACATTGTACTCATTAGAAAAGTAAATATTTTCAGGTTTATAATCCCATACATTAACACCACATTATTTTTAATAAAATGCATATAATGATACTTAAAAAAACTAAAATGTTTAGTATGTTTCATCAGGTAGATAAATTTTAATTAAATATGATAATTGAATGATATATAAAATTTACACATCACTGTATATATTAACATAGTTACAGTTAACAACTTAATGATATATTTCATAAAAATGATCATCATAATTATGGTTCCATTGATATCTATGGTCATTTGATACTCGAATTCATCCAAAAAATTTAAAGAATATAATTTATAAATTCTTTTATAATAATTATTATTCAATGATGAATTGTCCAGAAATTGTTGTACCATTCAAGACCACATGTACTTACCTTTAATGTATTCCAAATATATATATTTATATATATTATAATATAAAAAAAATTTAAAACAATATTTAATGTCTGATATAATATATTTATTACTTAAGTGTAATTTTTCATCAACATCTAGATAATCAATGTAATACATTTCTGACACTCTACCCATCTGTAGCCTCCATATTAAAAGGGAATGACACTCCAACTAATGAATCACAAATATCATATATAATTTCATTAAATTGGTTTATTACCATATATTAAAGAGGTAATGTATCCAAAATATAATGTATAATATTATATTCAATAATATAATACTTCATATCATCAATATATAACTAATAGTACATTATCAACAATAGGGGTGGAGGTAGGGGAGTGATATTTTCAAGATAAAGGTGTATCTATATCTTAGTAATCAATGACAAATATGATGATATAATATTTTAATCCATATTCTCACACATCTACTAAATTTTACCCATATATAGTTCATCCATTGAATATGTAATTGGATGAAAAAAAATTAGCAGATACACCTAGCTTGTATTCTCATATACAACCCATGTTTTATTCCTTTCGCAATGAAGAATCCAAAATATCATACCTAAAATCTGATATGAAGGTCTCATTTGTTATCTTCTCCATAATGAATTGCAATGAATAATCATTAAATATTTAATGTAATAAAATATAAAGGTTTCATAAAAAACGTCAATGTATTTATATAACCTTTTATGCAACTGAATTTTGACACCTCAAAATAATATTCTGTCTTTTTCATCAAGTATTACATAATCTATTTTTCCTATCATGATTTTTTGGAGTATGGGAAATCCCTACATATTAGGAACACTTAGTTCTCAATTTCATTTACACATCATCCATTATTGTTTCTTCGTGTAATATATAAAATCTATGAGATAAAAAAATAGGGTATAAATTTTTATATATTCATTTATAGAGATATCTAATAATTTTTAATTAATAAAGTATAAAAAATATTAATATAACCATTATTAGCAATATAAAAAATAAAATAATTGATTTTACATTTCGCATATCATAACTGATTCACTTTATCTACTTTAAAAAAATTATACATGTTTCTTCATTTAATAATTTTTATAGATAACATTGATTAATACTTTCTTATAAAACAAAAAATAAATTATAAACATAGTGCTGACTTACAACCAATCCATATCCTTCAAATAAAATATATCCATATCTTTCTAAATTCATTATTGTTAGTTAAATCATATATTATCTGATGATGAGATAAATTAAAATTCATTTATATTTCTAAAAAGATTCATTGAGAAATAGAATAATAATATAGGATATATACACAATGGTCTCCCATATATTTTGCAGTGTCTTTTGATCAACACTTCTTGAATATGAAATAAAAGTTATTATTTTTTATCATGCTATATTTTCTAAAAAAATATTAAATTTATTCAAATTTAGTGCATTCTGATTTTAATTATCATTAGTCTAAATTGTTATCCTATAATTTTGACTATGAGTATGTGATATTTTACGTACATGTCTCTCATCATGTTTATAAACACAATGGGCTTCTATGTCCAAATAAATGTAACTTTATTATGTGAAGTGGAATGAAAATGATCCTTTATAGTAGTATATTGATTTTTATCTTAATAAAATAGAGAATATTTAATTATTTTATATAATATTTAATTTAAATCAAATTAATAAAATATTATTAAAATATGTTAAATTTTTAATTATTGAATTGTAAAATTGATGAATAGTTGAAAATTTAATAAAACAAACATTTTTATCATAATTTTAATAACCCGGTTTTTGCTACAAAGGACTTTGGAATATTCTTGAAGATATTCCAAAGCAGCACCTTCAGACGGCGTGCGATTCCGAGCCCCGGAGTGCCCGGAATTAAATTTTCAGTGCGTTCACACTAGAACCACCAAATAAATGAGATAACTCCTAAAAGGAGTTTCGGATCAGAGATCTGAGTGTACGGATGGGTCCAGAATGGGGTTTTTACCATAGGAACGACATAAAACTTTTCGGCACGGGATGTTTGGACTCCTCGCCCGCTTCTGGAATGTTAAACGGATAAATTGATTAATTAATTTATTCTTTTAATGGAGAAACGCTATTATATCTTAAACGGTGGCTCAGATTGGAAAACCGAGAGCACCGTTGTGTTCGGAGCGTGGCATTTACCCTAGGAGGGGTATAAGTTTCGCGGGCGTGGGCCGTTTGTGAAAAAAAGGCCCCAGGGGCGTTTTCGTAATTTGGCGCCCTCGGGCGTTGAGTTTTATATCTTTTGAACAGGGTCTCGGATTAAAATTATGAGACCTTATTTGTGCTCGGGAGGTGGTGTTTACCCTAGGGGGAGCTTAATCTTGACCGCGCCAGAAGGTTTGGACGCGGGTGTTTGGGGGGTTGGGTTTTTTTTAATTCAAGAGTTTATTTATTTAAACTATCCCCTCCTCCCCTTCCTCCCCATTGAACCCCCTGACAAGACCCCTACCCTTTCCTCCACTCCGGCGAGTCGTTCTGGTGAGGTGACTTTTGCAAGGTGCGGTGATGCCGGCGGATCGACGCGAAGCTCCGGGCGAAGCCCAGTGAGGTAGGAGTTACATTTTGAGTTTCTTTTCGTTCCCGAACCCCCTTTGAATCCCAATTTTAGCATTGAATCGTTGTTTTATCCTCGAAAAAAAGTCCATGGATGTGTAGCACATGTTCTAAGCTCTCCGACGCATCTTTCAGTTTCAGTTTTGGAGTTCTAAGGAACCCGCAATCATTCGCTGAAGATTGCGGGTTTTTGGTGGAGTTCGGGGGGTGTTCTGGCGGTAGGCACGGCGGCGGCAACCTCTGGCACAATGGCTCGCAGGCGGCGGCTCCAGTTCCAGGAAGTGGCGCGGCGAGCAAGCGGTGGCGTGACGAGTAGGCGGCGGCGTGGCGTGTGGGCGGCAGGGCGTCGTCGTCCGGGTAGGCAGGGGTCACGGCGCGACCCCGCGCGAGGAACTGAGACCAGCTTCCAGCGGGTCTCCTCGAGGACAGAAGACCAGCCTCACGGTCGGTCGGCTGAAGCGGTAACTGCGAGGGGACTGCGGGTCCGCGGACGGCCTAGGCGGCAAAGCTCCGGGCCGGCCCAGGCCGGTCCAGCCCCAGGGGTTGTCCCTCCGACTTCCGACACCCGTAAATATCGCTACAGGTGTCCGTTTTACTTGCCGTCTGCGGCAGTGTCTTCCTAACGTTGATGGGAATGTTTTGAGTTGGTTTCGGGAATTTAAATTCCCGAAACGAGGTCTGTGGAGGTGCGACGTGTCTTTAAGTAGACAAGCGTTTTCTTCCGGGATTCTTGTTTTGGACGGCGCAGACGCATCCGACGTCCGTTTTGAGCGCCGTTAGTGGCGTTGGGACCCTGGAATCGAGGCAGAGCATTCCAGGGTGGTTCCAGGTGTGGAGGCCAATGTTGAGGCATGGGACCCACAACTCGTCTTTCGAGCTGCGTGCAGCGTTTCATGACTTTTTCATCGGACATCCGTTCAGAGTGTGCGAGCAGTCAATGTTGGGTGTTTTTTCGAGGGGATTGTAATGGTGAAATCCACCCGCCCTAATTCGGCGCGATGGTGCAGGGGCCACGAGGGCTGTTTGGGCGTCGATGGTGTTTTTCCCCCTTATCACCGGGCGACTATTTTGGACGAGTGAGTAGTCCATCTTGTGTACTTTTTTGAGAGGATCGCAATGGTGTGATCCGTTCGTTTAGTTTCGGGACTGGGATGCGGGCCCCACGTGGCACCGCTCGTGTTCGATGTGCCAGGATGCACCTTTTTCTCCGGATATCCATTTCACTCAAGTGAGTAGTGCTTTTGACATGTTTTCCTGAGGGGATCACAGTGGTGTGATGCGCCTGACTGTTTTCGGGGCCGAGGCTCGGGATCACGGGACGCCGTTCGGGCGTGAGGCGGTGTTTGTGACTTTTTCTTCAGATATCAGTCGGAGGCAAGTAAGTAGTCGATCTCGCATGTTTTTTCGCGAGGATCACAACGATGCGATCCTTTTGGTTTTATGGAGCCTCTTGCGCGATCTTGTGGAAATGGAAGGTGCTTCGGTGGCGGTTCGTCCTACCATGTTTGTAGCGGACCCTTGGTTTGTGATCGCGCATTCTAGTGAGAGTGGTATAAATGGTTCATGAGATGTGGCTGGTCGTTCATGGGCCTTTGAGGTGGAGTTGTTACGTCATACCTTCGCGTTGATATTGGGTTCCATGTGCACGCAAGCCCTTGGGCTAAAAGTGAGGTATACTCTGGGAGTATACGAGAGCGCTTGAAGGTACACGTGGTTGTTCATACCTAAGAACGTTTCGGCGCTTGGTTGGGGTTGCGATGGGGCCACATGTTGTGTGGGCCCCATGTGAGTGCCGGGTTCTGCTTTGCGTACTTTGACCTCTCGCGACATAGAGGGTCCCTCTATGTGTTTGATTGACCAGTAGGGTGGAGTTTTCCCCTGGCATGGTGCTCATTTGTTGTCCAGCAGGGTTGAGTGGTCTCCCCCTGGTTTCATTCTCAATGATAGGCCGGTAGCGGTGTTAGTGACACCTAGTGATGGAACAGGCGATGAACCCCTTTGGGTGAGTTGTTCTGAGTTTTACCCTCCAGCAGGGCTGGGCAGTGGGCTACTCATCGACTTCTTCGGGTTTACCCTCAAGTAGGGCTGGGCAGTGGGTTGCTCACTAACTTTTAGGGTCTACCCTCCAGCAGAGACTGGGCAGTGGGTCACCCGACGCTATTAGGGTCTACCCTCCAGCAGAGACTGGGCAGTGGGTCACCCGACGCTCTCAGGGTCTACCCTCCAGCAGAGACTGGGCAGTGGGTCACCCGACGACCTCTTAGGGTCTACCCTCTAGAAGGGCTGTGCAGTGGGTCTCCTGTCGTCTAGTTCCAGGTCTACCCTCTAGCGGGGCTAGGCAGTGGGTCGCCTATCGACTTATTCCAGGTCTACCCTCCAACGGGGTTGGGCAGTGGGTCGCCTATTGATGTATTGTGGTTTACCCTCCAACAGGGCAGGGTAGTGGGTCACCCAGTATCTTATTATGGTTTACCCTCCAGCGGGGCTGGGCAACGGGTCGCCTGATGATGTATTAGGGTTTACCCTCCAGCAGGGCTGGGCAGTGGGTCACCCGATATCTGGTTATTGAATTACCCTCCAGCAGGGCTAGGCAGTGGGAAAACCATTTGGCATTCCAGACTCAGTCCTCTCGACTAGCCTAGTCTGTGGCTTACCTCAGTGATTACCGGAGCGGGACCCTTAGTTATACAGTTCAGTGTTGTGACAGCTTTGACTTTGAGGAGACCTCTTGACTGCGGGGCAGTGACGGGGTGTGGTCTGACGTTCCCCCAAAACTCTCAAGTACAAGGGGCGCTTTCCCCCACCGAGACGTGTCCTTGTGATGCGACCTAACACTGTGCGGTCGAGTCAGTGCCTCCCAAAGTGGATAGTGTCGAGGTGTGGTGGTTTGAGCTCCCTTGACATGTAGTTTGGGGTAGATGTACGGGATGCTGGGCATCAATGGTGTTTCTTTTGGGACTGTTGGATACTCTTTCCTTGGGCTAATCTATGGGACAGAGATCCCCTTACGAGTTTGTTTGGGCTTCTTGATAGAGCATATATATGTATATACCTCGTACGAGTACCCACTCCTTGGGTTTTGGCTAATCTCCTTCCAGGAGATGTGAAGACGCGTGGGGTATGCCATGTGCTTTCCGTGTCTAGCTTCTCATGGTTGTGTGAGTCTACTCTCCTTCTATAGGTAGCAAAGACTTGACGGGATGTTCATCTTCTCACCGTTTCTAGCTCCTTGTGTCTGGATGAGTCTACCTCCTTTCTCTTGTTGGGTTGAGCTGGACTCTTTACTGCACTCTCTGTTGTACTCTCTTTGCTTTCCCTTGTTCGCTCAACTACTCACCCTTTAGTACCTCCTTTTTTGCTCCCTCGAGCCTTCGAGGTATCCTACTGAGTATTTTTATACTCACCCCTGCTTGGGCTTTGCCCGCACTTGGTGTGCCCGTGCAGACGACAGACAGGTTGGTCGTGAGTTCAGTGGAGCATAGGAGCTTGGGATCTTGGACCGCGTGCGGTAGTCGTTGTCGGGTTCTAGGTGGGAGACCCGACAGCTGTTTTCTTTTTGTTTACCTATTGCCAGGCTGTGGCACCTTTTCTGGTCGGGCACCTGTTTTGCCCCTTTTTCCTTTCAGCACTGTACTTTGTACTGTTAGAGGTCGATGCACATTGTGGTTTATTTATAGCAGTTTCCCTTTGCTTTTCATTTTTACTATGCACTTTTTCATTGAGTTTGCTGCGTGCGTGTGTACAGGTACTTAGGCAAAGGCCTCCTAGAGTTGTTGTGCCTTCGGCGCTAGTTGCAATCCCCTGACCTATGGAGACGGGCTTGGGGTAGTTGCGGCTCGAGCCCAGGTAGGGTCGGGTTGTGACAAAGTGGTATCATAGGTGGTTCATTCCATGGGGCGTTGGGCGGACGTCCCTAAAAGGGGAATTGGTTGGGAATTAGGGCAACAATGTTAATGTGTCTCGAGAGCGGCTCTAAGGCCAGGGAGTCCAGTGATGGTGCGACAGACGAAGTATCCATTCACTAGGACCGTGATAACCCGCTTGTCGACTCGTCATGCTGAGACACTTGTTGCAGGGAAAATTGGTTTGTGCATCACATATGATCGAGTCTTTGACCGTCCTCCTTGAGTCATCTCCCCATCATTGTTGTTGTGGTATATACATATATGCTCATCTGACCGCGGCACTCCTTGATAATATTCAAGATGTCTCCGCGAAGACTGCCAGCCAGGATACCAGCTTTGGTTCGTGACGACGACCCTGTGAGCTACGAGGCCACAGTCCAAGACCCATCATACGAGCCCCTTTCTCCGGGTGGGCCAATAGCAGCACCCCCCCCCCCACCTGTTGAGTAGCAGACAGTTTCAGTAGAGCAGGCTGAGTTTGAGTGCGGGTTGAGCGTGCTCTGTGAGTTCCAGCGGCAGAGACCACTGAGGTTCAGTGGTGAGCCAGACCCTCAGCCAGCAGAGGTTTAGCTCGAGGCAGTGGTTAGCCTTTTCAGGCTTGTGCAGACGCCGACATATCAGAGAGTGGCTTTGGCAGCCACCCTTTTTCGTGGAGCAGCTCGGCATTGGTGGAGTCTGGTAACTCAGATTCCTGTCGAGTCGTCGCTTTCATGGGGTGACTTTCGATTTTTGTTCGATGAGGAGTTTTTCCCCTCCTTCTTGCGCTCCATTCGGATTCTGGAGATCCTGCAGTTTCAGCAGGGAGGGATGACATTGGTCGAGTACACGGCTAGTTTCGCAGACCGTGGACGCTTATACCCAGACATGGTCCATGATGACAACCTCCAAGCGTGGAAGTTTGAGTAGGGTCTCCGCTGAGAGATTCGTGCTGTCATAGTACCCTTGGGCATTTCCACATATGATGGGGCGCTAGAGCAGGTGCTGGTGATAGGGGGCTTCCTGTCATGTTTTTCGGTTGGTAGTGGCAGTGGGCGCGATGGAGACGGGACATCTACCGTAGTTAGTAGGCGCCAGAGGACAGGACCTCGATGCAGGAGGCCTTCCCACTGCCGGTTCCGGAGACGTGGTCGTATACCACTGTGGCGAAAAGGTGCAAGGCCTCATCCAAGGATACCCTTCCATGAGTGGATCTCGGGCCGTGGTCGTACACCACACTGGCACCGAAGGGCACCAGGGCAGACCAGAGAGCGTCGGTGCAATGCTTGTGACGGGCGAGGTCACTTGGCACGAGACTGCCCGACCCGAGTTGTTGAGAGCTTCGGGTAGGTAGTAGGCGCACCACCATGGCAGAGACTGCACCGTGATCGGAGTAGTGTCCAGAGAGGTGGTGCTAGCAGAGGAGCGGGAGGAGCTGGAGGTGGGGGAAGACTTTACGAGATCTCCCCATCACCACTAGGCGGTCAACATCAGGCTCCGGGAGCTGACAGTTGGGACCACAGACAGCCGTGAGCTTTGGATGTCTACAATCCTACAGAGCATGGGATGGTGAGAGGCACCCCATGCGACTCATCTAATTTTTGTAGTAGAATTGATAGGATCTACGTGTGGAAGGATTTTCTCCCTGCTCTTTGTTTGAGGTGTTACCAGTGTGACGCAGGGCATCGGATGTAACCCTGTGTTGGTATGGAAAAAGGTGTGAGACCTTTTCCTTTAGTCGATGGTGTTGACTCCTTCACCTTTTGAGTGTGTAAGAGAGCATCGACTGTGGAATCTTGCGTGACCATATATGATTTGGGGTTTCACCATATGGATATTCTGAAGGAGGGAATCATCGGGCCTTGTTTCAGGTGCGGGCGGTGATTCCAGTCGCGGCGTGCGATGTAGAGGTTTGACCGGTGAGGGGAGCTACCCCCAAGGACCTTCGGGCTGTTTGAGACCATGCAAAGGGATGGCGAGGTACCCTATCGCCTTACCCTAACCCCAAAGTCTAGAGTGGGTGCACGACGTTGTCATGGGCCAACCTCGCATGAACGGATCAATCCTTGGTCCGTGTGCGGTGACGCAGAGCGGTGCGTGGGTTCCTCTGGGTATGAGAAAGCCTGCTATGGGCTTAGTACCATGTGTTGCTCCCTAGTTTTTCTTTTTGAGGAAGAAAAGCTTGTAGGATGGAATGATGTAAGAACCCGGTTTTTATTACAAAATACTTTGGAATATTCTTGAAGATATTCTAGAGCATCACCTTCAGACGGCGTGCGATTCCGAGCCCCGGAGTGGCCGGAATTAAATTTTCAGTGCGTTCACACTGGAACCGCAAAATAAATGCGATAACTCCTAAACAGAGTTCCATATCAGAGATCCGAGTGTACGGATAGGTCCGTAATGGGTTTTTTACCCTAGGAACGACATAAAACTTGTCGGTGCGGGATGTTTGGACTCCTCACCCGCTTCTGGAATGTTAAACGGATAAATTAATTAATTAATTTATTCATTTAATGGCGAAACGCTAGTATCTCTTAAAAGGTGGCTCGGATTGGAAACCCGAGTGAATCTTTGAGTTTGGAGCATTCCATTACCCTAGGAGGGGTATAAGTTTCACGGGTGCAGGCCGTTTGTGAAAAAAGGCCCCATGGGAGTTTTCGTAATTAGGCACCCTCAGGCGTTGAGTTTTATAACTTTTGAATGGGGTCTCCGATTAAAATTCCGAGACCACCGTTGTGTTAGGGAGGTGGTGTTTACCTTAGGGGGGGCTTAATCTTGACCGCGCCAGAAGGTTTGGATGCAGGTGTTTTGGGGATCGGGTTTTTTTTAATTAATGAGTTTACTTATTTAAACTCTCCCCTCCTCCCCTTCTTCCCCATTGAACCCCCTGACGAGACCCCTCCCCTCTCCTCCACTCTAGAGAGGCGGTCCGGCGAGGCGACTCCAACATGGTACGATGATGTCGGAGGATCGACACGAAGCTCCGGGCGAAGCCCAACGAGATAGGAGATACGTATTGAGTTTCTTTTCGTTCCAGAACCCCCTTTGAGTCCCAATTTTAGCATTTAATCATTGTTTTATCCTTGACAAAAGTCCATGGATGCGTAGCACATGTTCTATTCTCTTCAACGCATCTTTCGGTATCGGTTTTGGAGTTGTGAGGAAACCGCAATCATTCGTCGAAGATTGCGGGTTTTTGGAGGAGTTCGGGGGTGTTCCGGCGGTAGGCGCGGCGGCGGCGACCTCCAGCACGGTGGCTCGCAGGCGGCGGCACCGGTTCCAGGCACTGGCGCGGCGAGCATGCGGTGGCGCGACGAGTAGGCAGCGGCGTGGCAAGTGGGCAGCGGCGCGGCGCTTCACGCAAGCGGCGGGGCGTGGTCGTCCGGGTAGGCAGGGGTCACGGCGCGACCCCTCGCGAGGAACCGAGACCCGCTTCCAGCGGGTCTCCTCGAGGACCGAAGACCGGCCTCACCACCGGTCGGCTGAAGCGGGAACTACAAGGGGACCGCGGTCCGCGACCGGCCCAAGCAGCAAAGCCGTGGGCCGGCGCAGAATGCCGTGCCGGCCGGCTCGGTCCGGCCCAGGCCGGGTGGACCGGCCAGCGAGGCCGGTCCAGCCCCAGGGGTTGTCCCTTCCGGCTTTGGACACCAGTAAATATCGCTACGGGTGTCCGTTTTACTTGCCGTCTATGGCAGTGTCTTTCCTGACGTTGAGAGGAATGTTTTGAGTTGGTTTAGGAAATTTTAATTCTCAAAACGAGGGGCCACAGAGGCGCGACATGTCTTTATGTAGATGAGCGTTTTCTTCCGGGATTCTTGTTTTGGACGGTGTGGATGCGTCCGACGTCCTTTTTGAGCGCCGTCAGTGGCGTTGGGACCCTGGCATCGAGGCAGATCTTTCCAAGGTGGTTCCATTCGTGGAGGCCGAAGCTAAGGCATGGGCCCCATGACCCGTCTTTCGAGCTGTGTGCAGCGTTTCACGACTTTTTCGTTGGACGTCCATTTGGGGCGTGCGAGCAGTCGATGTTGGGTTTTTTCTGAGGGGATTGCAATGGTGAAATTCACCCGCCCTTATCCGGCGCGATGGTGCGGGGCCCACGAGGGCCGTTTGGGCGTCGACGGTGTTTTTCCACCCTTATCATTGGGCGACTATTTTGGACGAGTGAGTAGTCCATCTTGTGTACATTTTCGAGAGGATCGCAACACTGGGATCCGTTCGTTGAGTTTCAGGACCGAGATGCAGGCCCCACGCAGCACCGCTCGTGTGTGGTGCGCCGAGATGCACCTTTTTCTCCGGATATCTGTTGCACTCAAGTGAGTAGTGATTTTGATGTGTTTTCCCGAGGGGATCGCAATGGTGTGATGCGCCTGACTGTTTTCGGGGCCGAGGCTCGGGATCACAGGACGACGTTCAGGTGTGAGGCAGTGTTGGTGACTTTTTCGTCGGATATCCGTTGGAGGCGAGTAAGTAGTCGATCTAACGTGTTTTCCTTGAGGATCACAACGATGTGATCTGTTTGGTTGTGTAGAGCCTCTTGCGTGATCTTGTGGAAATGGAAGGTGCTCTGGTGGCGATGCGTCCTACCATGTTTGTAGCGGACCCTTAGTGTCTGATCACGCATTCTTGGGAGAAGGGTATAAATGGTTCATGAGATGTGTATGGCCGTGCCTGGGCCTTTGAGGTGGAGTTGTTATGTCACGCCTTCACGTTGACGTTGGGTGTCGTGTGCACACTAGTCCTTGGGCTGAGAGTGAGGTATACTCTGGGAGTATACGGGAGCGCTTGGAGGTACACGTGGTTGTTCGTACCTGAGAATGTTTGGGCGCTTGGTTGGGGTTGCGATGGGGCCACACGTTGTGTGGTCCCCATGTGCATGTCGGGTTCTGCTTTGCGTAGTTTGACCTCTCATGACGTAAAGGGTCCCTCTGTGTGTTTGATTGACCAGCAGGGTGGAGTTTTTCCCCTGGCTCGGTGCTCATTTGTTGAATAGTAGGGTTGAGTGGACTCCCCCTGGTTTCAATCTCGATGGATCGGCCGGTAGCGGTGTTAGTGACACCTAATGATGGAACAGGCATTGAACCCCTTGGGTGAGTTGTGCTGGAGTTGGGAGGTTGCGCGATACCCACTCCGTGTTCGATTGGCCATTGGTTTACCCTCCAGTAGAAATGGCCAGAGCAGTTCTGAGTTTTACCCTCCAGCGGGGCTGGGCAGTCGGTTACTCATCGACTTCTTCGGGTTTACCCTCTAGTAGGGCTAGGCAGTGGGTTGCTCACTGACTTTTAGGGTCTACCCTCCAGCAGAGACTTGGCAGTGGGTCACCCGATGCTCTGAGGGTCTACCCTCCAGCAGAGACTGGGCAGTGGGTCACCTAACGCTCTCAGGGTCTGCCCTCCAGCAGATACTGGGCAGTGGGTCACCCGACGAACTCTTAGGGTCTACCCTCCAGCAGGGCTGGGCAGTGGGTCGTCTGTTGTCTAGTTCCAGGCCTACCCTCCAGCGGGGCTGGGCAGTGGGTCACCTGTCGACTTATTCCAGGTCTACCCTCCATCGGGGCTGGGCAGTGGGTCGCCTGATGATGGATTAAGGTCTACCCTCCAGCAGGGCTGGGCAGTGGGTCGCCTGTTGATGTATTATGGTTTACCCTCCAGCAGGGCTGGGCAGTGGGTGACCCAGTATCGTATTATTGTTTACCCTCCAGCAGGGCTGGGCAGCAGGTCGCCTGATGATGTATTAGGGTTTACCCTCCAGCAGGGCTGGGCAGTGGGTCACCCGATATCTGGTTATGAATTACCCTCCAGCAGGGCTGGGCAGTGGGGACACCGGTTGGCATTCCAGACTCAGTCCTCTCGACTAGTCTAGTCGGTGTCTTACCTCAGTGATTACCGGAGCGGGACCCTTATTTATATGGGCCAGTGTTGTGACAGCTTTGACTTTGAAGAGACCTCTTGACAACAGGGCAGTAACGGGGTGTGGTCTGACGTTCCCCCAGAACTCTCAAGTACGAGGGGCGCTTTCCCCCACCGAGACGCCTCCTTGTGACGCGACCTAAAACCGTGAGGGCGAGTCAGTTCTGCCCAAAGTGGATAGTGTCGAGGTGTGGTGGTTTTATCCCCCTTGACTTCTAGTTCGGGGCAGACGTGTGGGATGCTTGGCATTTATGGTGTTTCTTTTGGGACTATTGGCTACTCTTTCCTTGGGCTGAGCTACGGCACAGAGATCCCCTTACGAGTTTGTTCGGGCTTCTTGAAAGAGCATATATATGTATATACCTCAAACGAGTACCCACTCCTTGGGTTTTGGCTACTCACCTTCCAGGAGAGGCGAAGACACGCGGCGTATGCCACGTGCTTTCCGTGTCTAGCTTCTCGTGGTTGGGTGATTCTACTCTCCTACTATAGGTAGAGAAGACTCGATGGGAAGTTCATCTTCTCACCGTTTCCAGCTCCTTGTGTCTGGATGAGTCTACCTCCTTTCTCTTGTTGGGTTGATCTAGACTCTTTACTACACTCTCTGTTGTACTCTCTTTGATTTCCCCTGCTCGCTCTACTGCTCACCCTTCGGTACCTCCTTTGTTACTCCCTCGAGCCTTTGGGGAATCCTACTGAGTATTTTTATACTCACTCCTGCTTGGGCTTTGCCCGCACTTGGTGTGCCCTTGCAGACGAGGAGATAGGTAGGTCATGACATTAGTGGAGCGTAATAGCTTGGGAGCTTGGACTGCGTGCCGTGGTCATGGCCGGGTTCCAAGTGGGAGACCCGTCAGCTGTTTCCTTTTTGTTTTCCTGTTGCTGGGTTGTGGCACCTTTTCTGGTTGGGCGCATGTTTTTCCCCATTTTCCTTTCAGCACTGTACTTTGTACTTTTAGAGGCCGATGCAAATTGTGGTTTATTTATAGCAGTTTCCCTTTGCTTTTCCTTTTTACTCTGCACTTTTGCATTGAGTTTGCTGCGTGTGTGTGTACAGGTACTTAGCCAAAGGCCTCCCCTAGTTGTTGTGCCTTCGGCGCTAGTCGCCAGCCCCTGGCCTATGGAGGCGGGCTTGGGGTAGTTGCGGCTCGAGCCCGGGTAGGGTCGGGTCGTGACAATAATCATACTTGTAGTTAACAAGAAATTTAAAATCCAATAAAAAATTTATGGTACATAAAATAACCTAGGTAGAATAAAAACATATGTAATTTTAAAAATCATAAAAATATTGAAAAAATTTATTATTAATATTTTATTCATTTTTGAGTATAGTCGTATTCTTTAATTGGTTTGATGAAATATTTGACATAAGTATGAAATAAAATTTTAAATATATATCTCACATTTTGAAAATAATGAATATTTAAATAGAAAATATATAAAAATATATCGAATAAATAATTCAGATATGACTAATGGATTTTTTAACCATATTCCCTATTTGTTATCATTTCATTTTTCATTATCCATAACGATGTTAGTGTCATTGGAATCATATGAGAATCTTTATATTGTTATAGGGATCTTGAAAAATTCATCATCTTTATCAAATTTTCCCATAGAAAAACAATATTTTCCTTCGAATAATGTTTTAAAAATGAAAAGATTATGAAATTATGATCTAAAAAAAATATATTTTTCTTTTGTTTAAACGAAAATAATTGTTATTTATTTCTATTGATATGTTTAGATATACTAGAGTCATTATAAATCATTCGTGATTAATAATATTCTATCCAAAGAAAAATATACAACATAATATAATGAGTCATGATTTAATATTATTAGTCTGCAACATATAATTAATAATTGTAAGATATAAACATGGTGAAATGTCTTTTTTTGTCTTTTTAACAAGATTAATCAAATTATTCAACAAATAATAATACACAATCATTCTAAACTATACTTTTTTTGTAGTTCATCAGTATAAAATATAAAAATTTAATTTTATACATGTAAATTTTTTTCACATTTACAATTTTATCTCCTAAAACTATATCAATGATTATAATGTATCAAATATACAACACAACATCTCATTAAACAATGAAAAATATTTTTTATACTCCTTTAGTTCCCAAAAATCATTAATCATAGAATAAAATAATTTTAATACATTAATATATGATGTTATATTTGACTAAATTTTACCTAGGTTATTAGAGATGCATAAATTGTTTTTTATTATTTTATCACATGTTCGTGAATTTATTTTCATGTTACAGATCTCCCTTATCCAAAACATACATTCACCTTTAATGATTTAGGGAAACTCATATGATATATCATAATGAAGTGGGGGATAAAACACTCTTCTACCACCTAGATATATAATTCACAATAGTTGATGCATCATGAGGACATGGGTTAATAAAATATTCATTCAATATCATTTTATAAATCGTAAAACATTATATCCCAAATATTTTTATTTGTAATATTTTGTTATTTATTAAAAAAATTAACTATTAAATCATAAATGATATCAAAAAAAAATTCATTACACTGCATTTCACGATTATAATGATTATCAACTAATTCAAAATACAAATTTTCCAATGAATTCAGAACCATCACATCAGTAAAAATGGAACTAAAAAAATAAAACCCATTGATGTTATTCAATTTATCATATATGGGTATTATTCCTATTATTAAAACGGTAGATGATTTCCCTCAAAACAGGATGGTCATAATACCTCATTCCAATAAAAAGTAAATATTTTCATTAAACACAATTATTAATAACTGATGAATAAACCCAACAAACCATTTTACCCTGGTGCCATTAAGAATATTAATTTTATCCCACTATTAGATTATATGAAAATCTATGAGAATGTATGATCATTTTCATTTATCTTTGTGATAAAAATACAAACTTATTTCCATTGATATTTGGTCTAATATTGCAACTAAGTTATCCTTACACTTTTTGTAATATATATTATTGTTCTAATAATGACATCATCAATATTTACATCCATATGAATCAAATGAATAGCATATTTTACCACACAATATCATTAATAAGGAATCTCAAAAAAGTATCAATTTATTTTTAATGCATTTCTATCATTTCAAAATAATTTTGTCGTTATAAATGTGACATTAATACATTTCACTATATCAAAATATTAATCATATGAAAATGGATGTGGATAAATATAGAACTCATATGAGGTTATTAATAAATTTTTTCAAAATCATCTATAAGAGTGATCCATATGAAAAAATCCTTCGATTACCAATGTTCACTATGTTTCTATAGTTTTCTTTTAGAAATATTAAATTCCATTCTTATTAAATTGGAAATGATTTTCCCCATAACAATATATCCTAAAAAAATTCCTATTAGGAAGTATTTAATAATGAACATAATAATTTAATGTAATTAACAATATTTATTTTATAAGAAACATACTCTCTGATAACTTCATCTCATAAGAGTCTCAAATCATAATGTAATGATGAAAAGGTTATTTAAATATCATTTTCTAGTTTTATAGGTCTAGTAATATTTAAAAGAACATGATATATTTTCAAATCTTACCAAATTTAGGAGATAATTTTAAAATTAATAATAAGATATTCAATGAACTATGTTCAGTACTTAAGATGTGATATTGATTCCTTCCATTTATTCAGAATCTGAGAAGGTTATTTGAAAACTAATTTCAATGTATAGGAAATTTTTTACTAATTTTATTACAGTGGGGGAAATCGAAGGATGATATAATTTTCCATTTGATATTTAATCAAATACATAACAGTATAATCATTTATTACTATTGGAATCTATAAATAAATGGTTGAAAATATTAATGGTTAGAAGATATAAAAATTCTATAGTGAGAATCTCGGTGCTTTTCATTATAGCTAGTCGAACCTATGATTTTTTTTCTACTTATAACAAAATGTTCTATATTATGGAAACCCTAAAAGGAATATCTATTCCTTCATATATAAAACTCATTCATTAGGATGTGAATATATCATCATATACCAGAATCCCATAAGGCATACTATTTTTTATTGGATTATTTACATCTGAATGGGAACTGTATTAAAAATGTATGACTTTCTAGAAATGTACAAATTATGTAGAACTCATATCAATTAATCCAATAATAACATTCATGTTCATAAATACTAACATTAGAGATAAATTTTAAAATATTATACCACTTGGATACCATGGGTTTTTAACTTTCTATATAATAACACGATCATAAAAGTTTTCTTAATTACATTGTATTCAATGTCAAAAGATATTTCTTCAAAATGATAAAATTTATAATCTAAAAAATTACATATCATCAGTAGAACATGAATTTTATCCAATTTAAATATACCAAATTCAAGAAATATTACACAGATTATAGTGATTAGAAATTATATTATATTTCATTAGTCTAAGTGAAAATTTATTAATATTTAAACACTTTATGCATGGGAAAATAAACAGGTCAGTAAATATAATATTTTTTTTGGAAAATTCAAAAAAACCATAACCCCTTCACCAAATTTATCCCTTTTTCACCTCACAATAATATTAATATGATTAATTAACACCCTCAATATATTATATTCTTTTAATAGAAATTTATTTATTAAGAACATGTAAACTCATATTTTAATTTATAAATTAAAACATTGAATATTTGTTTAAAAATATAGTATTATTGACAATAATAAGTATTATAATATGTGTTATAATAATATTAAAAAGATGTATATATGATCAAAATTTTATATTTTATTTTATTTTTATAACTACACGTCCTTTAATAAATTATTATATTAATAAGTATTTATATTTTATTATATATTAAAATAGATATTGATATTTATAATTTTAATAATTAATAATAATATTTATTATTCGAGAATTCATTACAAGGTAAAATTATATACAAACCTAATGTACTAAATGATTTACACATCATCTCCCACCGCAATGAATGGAAAACTCTTCCATAGACCAATAAATTGAAATTCTATAATTACCTAAAAGGTTTGAAATCCATGAAAATATAAAAAATAAAAGGAAAGTAACAAAAAATTCAAATATTATCTATAAAAAAATAAAAAATAAAAAACAAAATATTGAATTTAAAATATATATATATATATATATGTTCTCTTCGTCAGTTGTATTGTTATACATCATAGAAACATGATTTATGTGTTTTTTATTTTATAAAATTGGTTTAAAAAATAAAAAATATAGGTTTCTAACATTACTTATAAAATAACTAATATTAAAAATGTATTAAAAATTAATTTTTTAAAAAATAATTAAAAAGAGTCATTTAAAATAGATTTTTCACTAGTGTAAGTGCTTTCACCATTTCTTGGTGTTATCACCAACAAAAATATAATATTAATCCAAGATGGATCACATGGATAGTGACATGGTCTAATAGAATTCATTATTCGTATAATATAAAATAATCATTTTATACTTTATATTTATAGTACCATATATTTAGGTTGTTATGTTATTATAATTTATCATATGTCTTATGTGATGTTTTAGAACCTTTTGATATGTGATCATTGTTTTGGATATTTTTGGGGGTTTTTGGTATCATGAATGTGTGTTTTGATGGTTTCTGTTGTAAATGGACAACACCACTCCCTAGTGAATCCAATTTTCACCATGGATTGATTTGATGTAAACAAGAAAGGGTGAAATTTTTCAATCCAAGCCAGGGTGAGGTCATGGTGATTAGGCTCAGAAGATTTCAATTATAGAATTAGTGATCCCTCCATACTTATTTTTCATTTAGTGGTGTTCAAAAAATGTTGACTCTTAGTGTAGGCCCATGGTGGTAATGCCATTTTTTGGAGTCTAAAAAACACAATGACATTGGATAATCCATGGTGGTGGTCTGAATGATGGTTATTTTATTTATCAAATGACGCTAAACAAGTAATATCTTCATAGATATTGATTGAATAAATTTAAAAATTAATTTTGATTAAATATGCGATATTTAATTCATTTTTTAATCTAATACAAAAGAAATTAATTTAATGGACCACCTTATCTTGTTTACCACATAAATATATAACATTATAGATGAATATAAGGTGAGAGACTAGTCATTATTTATTTTAGGATTCCTACCTTGTTTAATTCTATATTTTTACATATTATATGGATATATATGATATATTCATCCACTTTTGTATGTTCTTACACTTTTAGGGGTTTGGGTGGTTGTATTCTGAGAGCCATTTTTGTTTTGGAAATATTTATTCTATCATTCTCAAATGATCATGGAATGAGGATGTAACAGTTTAGAATAGGGTTCATTATAAAGTCTTTAGAGGTGTTTCCCTGCATGTTTGTAACAATAGAATTTCCTAATAATCATTCATGTTTTAGGTTTTCAATTTGGTGTTTTTCATGGTTGTAATTATTATGTGGATCCTTTTTCCCTACAAATGTTTATGTTCTTTTATCGAAATGTTCATTTTCTCTTTAATGTATTGTTGGATATCGTTCATAGGGTTATTGGGGGTGTTATTGAATCATGGGGATATATTTGATGGATAACATTGATTTTCATTTCTACTAATAGGTGGTTAGATTATCCAAACCATATATATCTATGTATATGATGTTGTAATTATTTGATTTTATATTCCTCAAATAATATATTAATTTATATTATAAGTGTGAATGTGACTTATTCCCTTGAGACCTATACTTGATACATGATTTAATCATTCTAGTATAGAATGTGTAACACATGTTAGGTTATGTTTTCATATCATTGTGTATGTGTATCCACTTGATTACTACTCATGATATACCTTATTGATTGCAGTTGGGATGTTTATTTCTTATGGTATTTTATAACCTATGGAAACATTCTTCAGGAATCTTGATGAATATGATTCCCATTATTATTTAGAAAACCAATTGTTGGAGGATTGTGAAGATGTGAAAAATTATAAAAACTATGGCCTATTTTTCTGTATGAGTTTGATCATGAACATGTCATTCGATGTGGTAGTATACCATTTAAAGATGATTTTACCCTTAAGATATATGTTGATATAGGAGAAATTACTATGGGGCTGATGTGTGAAACAAAATAAATATGACATATTATATGGGACATACCAATTTCATAGGATTAAAGCCACTATTTGGGTGAGGTGTGTAGTGTTACTATTGATGACCACCATTTTTTTGGTGAATGTAGTGTTCCTTAAATGGGGAACATGGAATCATGATTGATTGACACTGGGTGCCAATTGAAAATGGAAATTAGGAAATATATTTTTTACCTGCGGTGATAATCATTGAAACCAATTTAGAAATCATGTTTTAGTAGGTGGAGTTTGGATTCAAGGTATCTTGGATAACCCAAGATGAATCGACACATGTGTCATTTTATATTTTCTTGTTTTTTATTTATTATCATTAAATAAATATTTATTTTTGATCACTTATGTTCAGGACACATTAGCAGTTTCCCACTTGGTTTTTTTACTCACACCCTATATGGGAATATTATTGAACATGTAGAATTTATTTTCACGAGTTCTTGTAATAAAACTACCCATGTTAAAGGAAGACAAAATACATATCATGGTGTTTATATGTGGTAATAATATGGACTCTAGAGGGATTTTTTGGCATTTAATTTACTTTCCTATCAAACTACATATTTTTTTTGACAATGAATATTAGGGGTTGTTATTATATTATTTTATATAAATTGATTTTATAACTAGGATATATGTTATAGAATTTCATATTTATTCCACTATTTTATTTTATTATTAAAATTATTTGACTTATTCACACAACAGTTATAATCATGTTAATGATTAAATATGAACACTCTCATATATTTTGAAGCCTTATTAATAATCTAATGAATTAAAGAGGGAACATGGTGCACTTTAGTGGAATCAAAGATTTAGGTAATGGAATTAAGAAATGATATTGATGTTGGAATTCCTACTTTCTTCTATATGGATTTATTCTAATAGTTTCATTAGTTTATGGAAAAAAGAGGTCATATTATAAATTCTTGCATGAATCCACTTGTGGTGCCCCACTAATGTTTAATGGATATTCATATTTATATTTTAGGTTCA
The DNA here is from genome assembly GCA_963277665.1 of Viscum album. Lineage (NCBI taxonomy): Eukaryota > Viridiplantae > Streptophyta > Magnoliopsida > Santalales > Viscaceae > Viscum > Viscum album. Next base: position 728,466,265 of record OY728143.1, on the reverse strand, counting down.
AGGGATTCTATTAAGTCTTCAATTAGATCAATGAAATTTAGACGTGGTGGAACACAATAGAGAATGCATATCCCTAAACATCAAGGGATCGTGGCCACAGGAATGGAAATGAGGCATTATAGATTTCTGTTATATGTTAGTATATAGGTAATATTAGTGTAGGACTATTTATGGATCATGTTATGGACTTCATCACCTAAATTTTACTTCCACTATGTTTAGTACAATTGATTTCGATTCCATTCTATTTTGTAATGTTGTAGCTAGCTTGACCTTCCCAGTTAGAATGTGTTTTTAGATTATTTATCTCAACCCAACATTAGATATTAAAATAAATCATGATCATAGGAATCCAAAATGACATAAAATAATTTATACTTATTGGAAGTTATGGTGTTTCAATATCCTGAATAAGAATACAATTGATGTGATCATTCAGATTGAATGTCTTATAATATACTATGCACACATTTATTATAACAGGAGATGTGTATCATTTTATGCTCTTTATGGTGGAATGCTTCTATGATTTGTTATTGTGATTTTGGGGATAGTCTAGCAGGGCCATATTAGAGTCATAATGGAGCTATTATTGTGAAATATTTCAGATTATAACTTTTGGAAGAATTAGTGATATCCCCCTAATAGTTTGATAATATATTTACAAGGTCATATATTATATTGAACCCTACATATCGTATGATACAAGATGATTTGAAAGAACTCAATGATTTTTATTAAGTCACAGTTTTGAGGGGTATTATCATATCGAGATCAGTACCCTGGGAGTTTTCTATTAATTCCACAAACAATTATGATGGAAATTTTTAGATATATATAAATAAGATAAAGATTAATCATTAGATAGTAAATAACATGTACTTATTTGTTAGGATTAGATATCTTTTGGATTAGTTTTGAGGACATCATTATATTTTCATTATTATCCTTCATTCAATATACCATTAATTTTTGAACAGGGTTGGAAGAAACTAATACATTGTTAATGAGTAGGTATGGGTTATACTAGTTTTTGGTGATGTCATTTGGTATGAAAAATTCACCTGTATTGTTCATGGACAACATGAACAAGACCATTCCCCCAAATTTTGACTCTAACATCATGGTGTTTTTATAATGAAATCCTTGAATATTTACCACCATCAGAGGATCATACCAATAATATCAATATAGTATTGTGTAAAATATGATTTCATCAACTTTTTAAAATGTTTTTAAATTTTCACATTTGAATTCATAAGTTGGGATTCATTGGGCATGTTGTTCCAGTTAGTATAATTTACATGGACACAGAGAATGTGAAAGTGGTGGTGAATTGGGTTTATCCTAATAATATTTTCATGATCAAGAGACTCTTAGGATTATAAGGTAACTATTAATACCATTTTTAGGATCACCCATTTTTGGAATCCCATATGAATTATTTTTACAAAAAGGGTGGGGTTGAATAGATAGAGTTATTACGATGAATTATTTCATGAGGATAATAGTAGTATTATGATTACTCATGTGATGATTTTTCCTAATCACGTATTTGTTATATAATATTTTGTATTCCCAAAAGATTTGGTATAATATTTTATTTCTCAAAAATGTAAATTGTGTAGTACTTTTTGGGGAACACCAGTTGTGACCCCAAGAGTTGAATCATCCTACTAATGACCTAGATTTGGCAGGTGTGTTTAACACTATGATGTGTTGGAAACATTATATATTTATAGAATGGTATATTATATATATATTATAATATTACATATTACATATTTTCAATGTTGTATCTGAATTTGAGGTAGAGACACTAAATAAAATTTCAATAGATATTAGACATCGAGATTGATTTCACTTTTGAAAAGTGTAACCTACTTGCAGATTATAACAACATTAAATTATAGGATTCCAAGGATCATGGAGATAATACATTGGAGGAGGTGTAATGTCAGATGTATTTGTTGGATGATTGGAAAATGGATATGGATAAGGAGTAAAAAATAGTAATATGTGAATCATTGGACGTCATGTCATGTTTAGTGTACTAGGTGAATGATATCAATGTGTTAGATCATAATTATGTTGTGATGTGTCAACATCTGGAGGCGGTGATACAATACCTAAATGGTATGTGGATGATGAAAACATGTATTTTTTGAACATTAGTGGTTTATAGTTCCTAATTATACCATGGAAGATCTCATTATGTAGTCACATTCTAAGTGTTTGATAGTTCATACATGGTGGATGGAGATATACCACGATATCATATAGTTGTTTTTGTGTACATGAATAAAGAGGGGTGTTAATGTTTTTATTTCAGGATGGAATTCCTATCACACAATAATGATTGATAATAAATATCAATTTGTTTTACTCTAGCCTCTTTTAGTGACCATGTGGATAAAAATGATTTCAGGATGTATTTTGGGACAAGGTTACCACATAGATAATGAATCTAGGACCATGTAGGTGTAACAATGGGTTGGAAGGACAAGGTAGACCATTCATTACTAATTGATGAGAAAGTTTTTGATGATGCATTAGGAATGATATATTAAATAGAATATCTATGTCTATAATGATTTATAATAATTGTTGTATCAGATTGAGATGCACATTTTACATCACAAATTAAAAAATTATCACAAAAGTATTTGGGGACTAATTTGAAGTTGATTATGACATATCTCCCACATATATATATGGATAGTTTGAGAGTATGATATGGATTATAGATGATATACTTTGAGAATGAATCTAATAATTTTTGGGATTGTGGTATGAGTATATAAACATTGATGATTTTTTCTATAATAATAGTTACTGGGAATCAATCTATATAGAACCAAATGGGGATCACTGTAGTCTACCTCATTTCTCAAGGTTATGATTTCATGAGGATGGTGAGGCAATTTTTTTTGGAAGAATCTTGCTGAAGGATAAGTCAGATAGAGCATTGTTGATCTGAAGGTGGATGGTTAATACATTGTACCAATTTATATCATATTCAAACAATAGGATAACACCTTTAGAGTTTACTTTGTGCGATCCAAATTTCATTTGATTGAATCTTTGATGTGGGAATCATTTTCATCAAAATCAATGAATGTTTTCACAGATATTTATGAGACTATTCATGATCATTGAGCACATATAGAAAAAATCATACAATTTAGACCTCCTCAATATTACCAAGGTATGAGTGATTTTTTCCATTTTTCATTTCTTATGATGTGAATGACAAATCCTTAAAATGTAAAGGAATTTTAGGATGTTGTTTTAAATCCAAATGAATCATATGTGGAATGTGTAATATTTATATTTGATCAGACTGAGAATTATTTTTGGGGGATAATGATTCCAGTTGATTGGATATTATATAGGCATGGGAAGGCCTATGAGAATACTTGGTACTGGTAGTATAATTTTAGGGAACAATGGATTGAGTTATTCATGCGTGAATATAGGGATACAACTCAAGGATGAGATTTCAATTATCGGGGAGAATATTAAAACCCACATTTTCAGTATCCATGAAAATGTATATTTGGGAATTTATAAGTGAAATTTATAACCATGTGACGGTTCATCATGGTTTGTGACTTTGTGGGAGGTGATTGGAATAATTAATGTTTAATTTGAAATTCTTTTGTTAACAATGACAAACACCTCACCCAAGTGTGAACATTTATTTCCTTACACTTCCATAATGTAAAAAGAGATTGGCGTCAAAATTACAAGACATTCCATGACTAATAAATGTTTCTTGAGAGTGTATTATATTTTCCATGACGTCATAGAAATCACTCAATCTACTTTATATAATTCTCCAAGATAAGTCACCCAAAACCATATCACAAGCCCATAGCATGATGGAAATTTTATAGTGTCTTAAGAACACCATTGTCATGACTAGGATATGGTGGTGGTAGCAGAAATTATCTGAATGGGATTGTCAAATCTGTAAAATCTTATAATTTATTATATGATATTTACAAAAACAAAATGGGCAACTGAATGTGGGATAAATATGGGGTTATTAATGATTTTATTAATTGAATCCTACCCTATTAATTTATCTATCCTCGGCTAAGTTTTTAATTATTTTATTACATTGATTTCGAGATGAATATAGGCTATTATGTTAACCCAAAATGTGTTTAGGATAACTACATTGTGTAGTTATGTATATCTCATACATTTTGTTTGATATAAAGGATAATTTCATCTTTCATTGTTGGTGATGCTAGTTTTCAGTTTTTTAGAGAACACCAGTGAGTCATTCTTTTATAAATTAATTTCTTATATGATTCTTAAAAAATATTGGAATGAGGATGTTATGACATAGAAAATTGTTCTGTTTGTCTTCTAGTGAGGTGTTTCAGAGTATGACTGAAAAAAACATTCTTTAGGATCTTTGGTGTTCAATAATGTATTAATGATGTTTCTCTTAGAGACTTTTTCTTGGGGACACTCTTGATTTCTAGCCTTTATTTTCATTTCATCTAATTTTAATTGATGTCTCTAAATTGACTTTGGGGATAATTTTTCTGTATTTTTTGATAAATCTATTTAATGACTTCATGGATATGTTAGTGACCCTTGATAGATGATTCAATGGTTTTGTAAAGTAAGTGTAACCCATGATAGGGTTTTTTTTATATAGGTCTGTATGTATGGCCTCTAGATGGCTATTCTTGTTATTCCTTATTGATCATTTCTATGATACATATTTCATATGGAATTGTATATCCTAAAAAACCTTACTTAAAGAATCAAGATGAAAATCATTATTTTTATTGGTTCAGAAACCCCTTTAAGTACAATCTTGGTTACATGGAAAAGGCTACAAAATACTTATCATTTGAAGGTATGAATTGGATCACAGACATGTCATCAAATTTTGAACTATCCATATAGATGAGTTATTTATAATTATTTTTTAGAATGAACTTGGAGAATTTAATGAATGGGATATGTGTGAAACTATATATTCTAGACATATTTAGTTGGAAGTACCACCATCAGAGTTTTACAACCCCAGATGTTGTGGTGTGTGAATTGTTCTTGTAGAAAACTAACAATAGGGTGAGCCATGTGGAATTACATAAAATAGAATAATAGAAAGAGGACATAAGTACATATGGTTTCAAATGAAAATTGGACTTATGGAATGTCCTTTGCTATGTGGTGATGGACTTTTACATGCTTACCGATATGATGTGGATGAATGTGGGTTTGAGGTTACTAATAGAATTCTTAGAACCTGTTGACTAGGTGCATGTGAAAAAGTAAGTTGAATTTTGAATTTCGTTTTTATGATTTTATACACTCGTATGATTTTTATTTTGTGTTAAAGATTAATTTTTGATACCCTCTTAGGGTTTATTACTCACACCGTGAATGGTAATTATTCTCATGCCCCAACCTAGATTCCTGAGTACTGGTGTTCCTTATGTCCACAAAATTGCCTCATTATACACAAGTGGCTATCAAAATATGTTCTATATATGGTATGTTGGGTGATTATTACACCTATTTATAGACCAACATTTTGAAAATAATGTATATAAAACAAAATAACAAAATCGTGAATAAATAATCAAGCACTAAAAATACTAAGTCACAATCCATGGGATACAATAATGACCATAGAATAATTAAAGAGGTGAATCCATTAAAAAGATATACAGAAACCAAAATACTAAATAAAAGGGAATATAAATAAATATAAGAAATCCTCTAGTCGTCTATTGTTGTAGGATGACTCGTGGCCCCCGAACACCAACCTAGAAAACAAAATCAGTAAGGATGACCTAATTCAATGACCATAACTATTAATATACACTATGGGGGTATCTTATAAGGTTAAATTGTATCATGGCTCCCCAATTCGGGTGTGAGGAAAGCTCAATATCCTGGAAATAATTATTTCTACTAAAAATAAAGTCTATACATGTACATATTTCTAGTGTGAAATATATAATTAAATCAATAAGAATGATAATAACATTGAAAAATAAAGTAACCCAATCATCCCTCGGGTCGTAAAGAGACAATATTAAAAAAAATTTCAATGAAAAATTATAACATCTAAAGTAATTAGATGAAATTAATTAATAACATTCTTCCAAGGTTAATTTATATGGAGAAAATTATCATGTGGCTCGAGATTAATCGAAATGGAAAACATGGTCATTCCCTGTATGATTTTCCAAAGAATGATTAAATTATTATTATGATCTTAAGGTACTACACTTGGAATTCATATAAAAGGTTTTTTTTAATCCACAATCATACCAAGGGAATGCCATTCAGATACTGAAAAATCAGAATCTAATTATCTCTTCTCATGACATTCAACCAAGGATTCTCTTTAGAATCTTGTATATTAATCTTTTGAATTTAAAAGTTATTTAAATTAACTATTCATGAAGAGAATATTTCCAATGGAATTTATTGTAATTAATTATTTTATAATCAAGTTGAATTCTCAACACATTACACTATATTGGAAATAATTGAATTCAATGTTGTTTCCACACACATGAATTGACATGAGTCCCCTAATGAAATATTAAACTCATCCATGGAATTAGAAAGCATGAATAACCATGTAAATATAATGAGGTCGACCATGAAATTTTTTACTCATAACCACTTCTTGGAATGTCGTGATTCCAACATTACACTATTTATTTTAATATTTTTTTGAAAAAAAATCACAAATAACCGTGTGCGTTAAATTCATATTTTTATTTATTTATTCCATGGAATAAATATAAATTAGGATTTATATGTCATACTATGAATCTCACATCCCCTTTTAAATCATTAAATTGCAGCATAACCCTGTACTACCCCATTATCTCATTTAATTGTATGGATCTTCGAAAACATAGATTCATTAAATGTTCCACTAGGTCTACCAAAAACAACAATATTTTCAAATTCTAAGAGAATATATGTTGTCACTATGGAAAGAAAAAAATTAAATTGAGTTACTTACGTATTAAATCATAATAGAGACATCAATACCACATGTCAACTAAGAAATAAAATGGCCATAATTTATGGAAACAATTGTATACAACTTATCTTTATTGACACATTTTATTTTTATTCTAAAGATTTCCTCATTATAAAGGTTCGATCGAGAATTTTTTATCAACCAAACCCTTTCATTTATCATTACACCACAATAATTAGTTATTATCAATAATTATAATTAATTACTCAAAAATATCCAAAATGGAATTTGTGATGAAATTCCTACTTGAAACTATCGATACATCGAAACGATGAACAACCACTCTCCAACGTATGATTTTATACTGCAAACCATATTCAAATTCCATGAACTAAAAAACAATACCAAATCCAAGTTAAAAAAAAGATATTTTGGGGAAAAATTAAATTCATTATACTCTCATAACATGATGACACATGTATCCACAATCGAAAAACACTAGCCTGAGATGTCCTCAATCAAGGATGAATGATCCCGCCAATATAGAAAGGTGATTGCATTTTGATCAGGTCGAATCAAAATTGAAAATGAAATAAGATATTTAAAAAATAATATAATATAAAGTAATATAATATATGAGTTTAATGAAGAGTGAAAATAACTTCAAACCATTCATGAAATTCCCAAAAAATGACAAAATAAGCTATATAAAGGGATGAATAACATAATTAAATAGAGACTACAAGAACCTAAATTTTTAAAATACTGGGGATACCCACTCAAAATAATGACGTTGTAGTATCTTCAATAGGTTACTTTAAAATTATTATCACCATGATGGTTATCTTTTAGAACATGTAGCAGCCATATAAAAGACTCCCTAATTCTCCCTTAGGCTCCAAGACACCAGCATAGCCCTATTCAAATTCCCTAAGTCCTTTATTATGGTCCTTAGAATATTATAAATTTATTGTGAGGCTAGACACAACATTCATCCCATAAATGATCTGAAAATAAAAACATCCAATGGAAATACAAATTCATTTCTGATTTGAAGGCATCACAAACTCCCCAATATAATAATATATTTCCCCAAGAAGTCTCAGGGGTCCTCTACCCATAACTCATAATCTATATCAGTTACCAATTCATAGTTATTCAACCGAGTTCAATTTCTATACACCCATAACAAAATTATGTATATTTTTGAAATATAGTTCTCCAATATCCATAACCCAAGATAAAACTCATATTAAATAACAAACCACTAATATGAAACATATGTGAGAGCGTTTATTCTAAACATTTATTTTGTCTACATCCCAACACTTAAGAGGCCAATGGTTCTCCCTAAAATTATATTCATTATATAACCCCCCAAAAAATAATTTCTTGGTTCATATTCCTTAAAAAGGGAATATGTAAAAAACTCCAATATTCCCTATGATATTCCCAATGTGGTTATTAACTCAAAACTCATGAACGACGTTGGGAGTGATAGATAAATGGTTATTGACCTATGTTTTTTACGAAATACTAATGAGGATGGATGCATAACCATCCTACATGATATATCTAGGATGCTACTGTATTATCCTGACAAATACATATTTATTTACTATAAATCATATATCATATATATAATGACACATCAAATTAGTATCATAAGTTTAAACATCTTAATAAAAATGAAAGGAAAATTTGAACCATTCATCGTGAAGACATCTCAAAAAACATACCATTAACTAATGATACAAGTAAAACTAACCTAATTATTATTACTTAATCCCTATATAAATCCTATATTTATTAAAAAATAGTCAATGGATTCCACACATGAATCCTACTGATTTTTCCATGTTTATTTCCTCACTAAAAAAATCATCATAATGTCACATCGCAAACAATGGTATACCTTTGATCCAAGAACCATCAGTTTATATTAAAATTTCCACTATCCCAAAGGTAACAGTTTAAATTAAAACACCACTCAATCCAAATTACAACATGTAATTATCGAACTAATATTTTTATTTATCTCTCTATATCATTACTATCATCTTGATTCCACTACGATCATTATGCGGTTAGTTAAACACACTCATAGCCCTTATTACCCAACTGTAATGTAATATTGTCCAATGGATCACTCCCAGCCATATAAGTGAAATTTTCACAAAATCTATTAAGAAACACTCAACCATTATGTCCCAAAACACAATTATCACTAAACTAAAATGCTTGATGTTGTCGTCTTAGATTAACGTGATTGATGATATGAAAGAACACTTGTTTTTTATTTTCAGAATATAAGACATGGTATATATTTATATATAGTCTATGAAATTTCTTTCTTCATCTAGTGGTCAATGTATTGCTACACAATATTCAAATTCATGAATAATTCTCCTTGGTAATGAGCCCGATTGTTTTACCTTTATAAAAATAATTCCACTCGCATGATCCACACTTAACACTCTCTAGAAACACCTCAAACATATGACTAGTTCTGTCCTAATTTCCTATGACACTATAACCCAATACCTCCATGATGTGTCCCTTGACAATAAATATATCTCAAAATATAAATTTAGAGGCCCCGTACCTCGAAACCCATCAACATCACATCCATCCTTGGTCATCCTACACAATGAGACACTCACCAATCAAGATTCTCCATGACACCATTACTCTCAACCATGTTGTTGATAAATAATTTATTCCATTGTATAACCATTATTACACCACTAATTCTTCTCTAATTCCAAAATTATTTTCACAGAACATAGAATGGTTTTTACTAATCGAGTGTTCTATATGCATGAAACATTTCTAGTGTGTTCCACCCTACTTCTACTGAAAATTAGTGGTTACATACACTCAATCCATGTATCCAAAAACCCCAATGACTTCAAAAGTCTTACAGAAGTTCCTAAAACATCTACATAAAAAACCTCAACATCACAAGCTCCATTATAACCATTTTATAGATAGAATAATAGTCTAAATAGTCATTAACAATCAGAACATGGATCAAGCACCCACATAGGCCATTGACCATAGCATATAGCCTATAAGCCTCACAGGTCTCAAAGCATGATACATAATTCCATTCAATAAGAATAACATTAATTATAATTTATTTATATCATCAAATATACATAAAGAATTCCCATTATATGGTATCCAAATCGTCATATGGCATGTAACTTTCCATTATTCACACCCTATCATAATGAGATGTTAAAGGTCCATGCATCACACTAATATAACCCTCACATATACCCTATATACAATAAAAAGAAACACCTAAGGAATCCAAAATACCAAAAGAAATGCTCAGTAACAAACTTTCATCAAAATCTCTTAGAGTATACTCACCCATAAGTTCCTTATTCCCTAAAATACAACCCCTCAGCAGAACTAACCAGCAGAACCATAACATTATCATTGAATATTCATGAAAAAATAATATAACCCATAACACATCATGTACCATGAATCAAACATAGATAATTTTTCTATGATTCACTAACACTATGTGTGCCTACATAGGATCACTATAGAATACATAGACATAACATAACGAATAAATGGTTGAGTTAGAAAATTTATTGATCATTCCCACCCATAAGTAATCTTAACCCATGCAACTAGAATAAATGTGTATCATTAAGTGATCTAATCCATTTAATGTTCATAATATACACCCATGGTAGATCCACCATTAACTTATCTCTATTGGCCAATGATTCTACCCACTATTCTAAAATTTTATGAAACAATTGACAATCTGAAACCCTCTAACAGTTATCTTAAAAAAGATTACGTACTATCCATACTCAAGTTTCATCCAGAAACAAAAATCACCCTCACCTTATAATGTTACATGAATTACATTAAAATGGGAAATTAGAGAAACCTATACCCCATATTAAAAAAAATGGTGCATAACATGTCATCACCAAAATACCATCATAGTGTCCAACATGACCCATATTGATCAAAAATCTACTCGAGTAACACCAAAAACATAGATCTATGTATTTGGAAAAACATACATCCCTAAGTCTTCATAATAAAAACACAATATGTTGCTTAATACATATCGTCTAATCATACACCAAAGACTACATTATAAACAACTCTCTCCCAATGGTCTAACCACCCATAAATGGTCACAATCACAGGAACCACATGATAACATAGGCTCATCCCCCACTACTACCCACCTTTCAAATCCATAATAATTATTCAAATCAGCATAATTTAAATCGTTGTCGACTAAGGACACATTTTGAAGCTATGTGGATAAATTACATAAATATTTATTTTAAACACATAATTTATCCAATCAAATATTTTAATTTATCATAAAATTCATTATTACATAGAATTTATGTATTCATAATTTTAGAATCTTATCATCCTGGTATAATTATGTGAAGTGTCCAAAATATATATAAAGGAAAAAATATTTATTTCATATTGGGAACCCCATTTTACTATCCTTGATATAAAATCAATATCACGAAGCAACATGAAATCCTTCCCATTATTTAACATTTTATGACTATTTATTTACATATTAAGTTTCCACACTACCTAGTCACCACTTATTTACATATTATAACCTATTTTTATTAGATTGGGTTTTATTACCATGTTATTGAGTAAAACACATTATATGTTTCTCACTGACACAATATTTAATCCAAATCATTATAATGACAAGTCATATTTATCATCCCATAATTGAAAATGGGTAAACGTAAGAGTTCTCCATGTTGGGATCCACCATACACGTATATGTAAAAAAATATAAATGGTTTGGAATAATTTAATTTACTAATCCCTCACATCCATATAAAACTGTATGTTTATTTAAATTTCATAAAAATTTAATCAAAAACAAAAATCAATCACATTCACATGAAACAACTAGGAAACTAAACATATAGAAAAAATAAGAATATCATATAAATAATAGATTCCATGAATGATGCATGAATTTATATAAAATATTATCATAATTTTCAAAGGGAAAAATGAACACAAATCATCAACAACAAACCGAAGTGATCGTGTCATTGTGGAAATAAATAAATCATGAATGAAAAAAACATTAAAAATATCTCCCACTAATAGAAACATGAATATTACCTTATACATTGGCCTTAAAATCCAAAGCTTCTACTAATTACTAAGCACCAATAATATCCTAGTCTCCCTTCTATTATAATCAAATAGTACAATAATATAAATTAAATACACTAATACCCCTTGTCCAAGACCCATTCTAGAATCCACTAAACTAATTCCATGATCTGATGAAACATATTAAATGTAGTGTTCTCCCATGTATTTTAGAGGTTGCTAATTAGATGTGGGGGTCTAATGGTGGTACAATGGAGACACTATATCCTCTATTATGTGATTAGAGAAACAAAAATAGAGGAAACAACATACATAATATATATAGAATAAATAATTTTTACAGAAAATATTAGGTCACAACCAATTAGATAATATATTTATTTTGAATACATTGGGAAAGGATGTACCTAATAGAATAAGTAAAAAACTGAAAAAAAATAAATGGAAAAAATTATCAATGATATTAAAAACCCTAGATGTCTCGGGATGTAGGGTACCATATAGATTCCAATCTATATCCTAGAAAAATAACCATCAAGCATCAGCTCAGGCCATTCTCTAAACCTGTAGACAAGAAAAGTGGGGGTATCTACTCTGGTTCCCAACGTCCATGATAGCCTATGTTGGGTGTGAGTAAAACATATATGGCCACTAAAAACATGTCCTATAAAAAATTATTTCATACATGATAAGTATAATGGTGTTAAATATATAAATATTTAAGTTAGAATAATTGAAAATGGATAACTAACGGAACCATGTATGGAATCAGATATCAAGATGAAGTCCTAGGACAACACGACCTACTATGACCAAATCCACTCTAAATACACATTGGAAGAAATAGATTCATAATCTTGTTTGAAGTAAAACATACATGATAAAATTTCATCTTGATTGAGAAGAACCTACGAGGATCAAAAGGTAACTCCTTATCATTTTTTTCATGAGAATAATCATTTGACTATTTGAAACTAATGGGACCACACTTTACATTAAAAAAAGATCGACTGCAATATAATACGACACATAGAGAATAATATACAAATACAATCGATCCTAATATATGGATATCATCTCATAGTATCCATATATTGATAAAAATATAAATACTCTTTCACGACCCATCCCCTGGGGCCCATATAGTGACTAAACCAAGCCCACCTTCCATAGGCTAGGGGCTGGTGACTAGCACCAATGGAGTAATTCCCAAAAACATTGAAGGCATTGCCCCTATAAATTGTAAAAACACACAACCAGAGTAAAATAAGATGAAAATACTTAGTAAAATCTGTATAAAAAGTGTACTGAATGTAAAGAGGGGGTCATAATAGAAGATAAACTATAAAGTACAAATACAACTGAAATCAAGTACAACTGAAAAAAGGGACAAACAACTAAATGGTAAAAGAAGATCCGGGATCATCCTATAATTTATAGATCATTACTAAGGAGGAAATATAATTCCGTCATTCTGTAGATAATTAGATCAAGTGGTAACTAGAAATAAATGGGTGGGGGAGAATATTTTTTTTTGAATATAATAAAATATGGATGTTGATGAGTAAAATCATCCATTTTATTTTCACCATTTCATTTATTATCAAAAAGTGGGACGGAAATGAAATTATGAAGATAAATGTTACTAAAACTAAATATAAAGAGAGAGAATTTGAGGCCTGTATGATTGTGTTGTATGTTATTTATTATTATTATTCTATGTATTTTTGTGGAATAAATTAAATATATGGTGAATATTGGGATATTAAGGAAATACCATTTATTTTATAATATTATACCATTTTAATTAATTAATAAGGTGAAAAAGAAGAAGTCTATTATATATGTATTGGTTAATTTTTTCATGTATTTCTTCAATATATATATTAATTATTGTTACCAATATTTATTATTCTTATAAGAAGTAATATTTATTATATTTTCAATGAAATTTACTTTCAATCTATAGTATAGCTTATGAAGTTGAAATGAAAATAATGATAAAACTGGTTATAAAAAAATGAAACCATCAAAGGATTTGTTATTCATTATAGTTATTGTGTGAATGGTTAAAAATTTTATTGATGATTAATTATCTAATGTGAATATAAGTTTTAGAAAATATGTAGTGATGTAAAATATGAAATACTCTATAATATCTATTAAGCTACAACAAGACTCTAGAATTGTATTGAAGATCTCTAAAAATACTAACATTGCGTTAAAATATATTAAATTCATTGTGATAATATTTTATGATGATTTTAATTGATGATGAAGGTTATTAAATTGTTTTAGTAAAATTTGATCAATTTATTGATATGTGTGTTATGTAGAATTTTTCTATGTTTAAACTAAATAACATTCATTCACGAAATAAAATGATTTTTCATGAAAACATAATGTATATTTCCATTAGAATTTTTCCAATAAAAATAAAAAAGTGAAAACATAAAGTGGTTCACATGGAATCATTTTATGTTTACCTAAAAAGTTTTTAATAAAAAAACATTTATTTTGTAAGGATCAAGCTTATAAGGTATTCTAAAATAAGAAAAAGGTGTGAACATTAAAAGGTTATTTATACATTGATAGGATAATATCAGGAAATTATATTGATAATAATAAAATTATAATATTAATATTTGTCTTATTAAAGATTATGTGATAATTCATAAGGTTCAGTATAAAATAATATGCTTCCAACATAAAAATGATTTTTCTGGAGGAAAATGGAATCTGATAAGGTTTAATATATATCTCATATGTATAATTATAAAAATAAAAATTTTAATATACATATGGTTCATTTATCATTATGATAAGATACTAGTAGAAAAATTAATATAGTAATTTTCTCTCACTAAAATCACAATGAATCTCATATAGTCTATTCAATTTTTTAATTTTGGAAAGATTTTTATTTCTGGAAAAATATATTATAAAGAATGAAAAGGAAATCAATGAAGAGATATATTATCTGAGGAGATTAATAAAAAAGCATACAAAAATCATAATCTATATTTTGAATATTTATAAGATAAGATAATGCATGGTCAAATATTTAATATTTTTCTATCCTATGGGATATTGGTTAGAAACTACGGAGCCTTATTCCTTAAAAAATTTATTTTGGTACAAAAATATTTTAAATCTTCTTGTAATTTATAAATTAAATAAGGCATAAAATTTCATATAAATCATTTCTATGTAAATTAAGATATTGAAAATGTTATTTTTGATAACTAAATTTAGAAATACCCACCAATGTGAATGAAAAAATCATCTTCCTACCAAAATTAAAACATGTTTCCATATTTGAATGATACGAATCATATTAATCGTATTCATTTATTTTGAAATAATAGGACAATAAGAGGTATGTGATAAAATATAATAACTAAACTACCTAGATATCATAATTTTATTAATAAAATTTTATATTGTAATTAAACAAGGGTTGAATCATTTCGAATTGTTCACAATCACTATGTCACGACTCTTTATGATTGAGAAGACACTATCAATAAAAAACAAAGTGGGATTCATTTTATGAACAATTTTGACTTTTACTAAGTATATCTGGTCAGATATAGGTGTTTTAATACCTATCCATGGGTTAGTAGGATATATAGTAGAGTAAATGTGGGTCTAGAATTAGAAACAATATAATTTATTTAAAATATTAAATATTATTTTTAGAGTTAGCTTAATAAGAGAAGATGATACCAACCCTTGAGAGGGGAATGATTTTTTATCGTCCATTGGGTGTGGATTTTTTGGAACATGCAGTCATATCATGATTAATAGAGATAATTTTTTACTTGAAGCGATTTAATCATACTAAGTTGTATGATTCTTCAATAGGTTTTAATCCTATGAAATACTTGTGTGTTTTGTTTCATGTGTTCTTCGTATACAACATATTGTTTTATGTGGTGAGAGAATATGAAAATTATACATAACACGTAATTGAGATAATTGTTAAAGCATAATATATGTATATTAAAATATAATGAAAATATTAATAAAATAACAAAACACTAATTCACCCCATATAACCCTTGTTGGATCCCTTACATGATCCAATTGACACATAACATGAAAACTTGTTGTCAAGACCACAAGGTACCAGGTAGGCTGCTGGATTATTTTTTTAAAAAAATTACGGAAAAATGAAATTGTTACTAAAAAATTATTATTAATAAGTCCTTTTAAGGATATATCCTGCCATTTTAGATTCACATTAAATTTTAGATACACCATTAAATTAACAATGATATATTTTAATATAAATTAAATTATTTCACCATATTTATTGACATAAAGTAGAAACAGATTTTAATATTCTTAGTTAATGTTACCTTTCACTTATTATTTTAGTTCTATTATATTTATTTTATTTCAAGTATCCATTAAACTCATTATATTATATGGTGTATGTTATACTATATCCTCTTGACTGTTTTCCCCCAGGTTATTGTTATATTTTATAATTAATGAACTCGAGGTGATGTTACTTTAATTATAACAAGATTCATGTTCACTGATTACTGATGAAATTTAGATATTCCATTTATATAAGTTAATATTATTAAATTAGTTACTTGTGGAATTTCTAGCATTTATCTCAATATGGATTCATATCATCACAATTTAGGTATGTTATTATCTCCTATGTATCCCATAATATTATATTGTGACTATTAAATGATATTTTTGTAGTGTAAGGGATGGTTGAATAACGGGTTTCAATGAAAGTATTTCTAATTAATATACCTGTAGATTCACCTTTCTTCATTAATATGGTAAATTTCTTCTCCCTATACAATTATTTCCAAACGAAACATATTCTTTCCTTCTCATTATCCACCAAAATATCATTTTCTTATCAAAAGAGTGGGGTGAATGTTCATTAGGAATATAATCCTCCATCTAATTCACCTCTCATTTCCCTTGATTTGTAATATGGATTTAATATTTTCTATAATTCATTTCATTAACCACATAGTGAATCAATTTCAAGTGATTCATGAGTATTATCCCTATATTTTTTATATTGAAATTCACAATAAACCATTTGAATAATGGAGTATGTTAAGAGATAATGATTTATATGTATTGTTTTTAAGTAGCATGAATACTATAATTTAAATGGATCAATGTGGACATTAATTTTAACTACATCAAGACACACTAGAACTATTTTTACTAGATTTCATGTAAATATAGTGTATGATATTTCACAACTCTCATTCACTTCTTTATCTTTATAAATCATATAGATACGAGGTAACATGAATTATGCATCCACATATTATGGAATATCTAATAGGAAACTATTAATGATGGTAACATAAGGAATAAAACATTTAATTTATGACCAATATGTTTCTAGAAGATGTTTCACTTCGCATTAGTAGCCTAATTAAATGGATAGTAGGAACATGGGAGACTAGTATACAAATCTTCCGCAAATGGAATATTATAAATCCAATAGATTATAAATTGGTTTTTAATTTACATTCTATTATTATAAACATTAATATAATGATAATATGATCTAACTAATGATTTAAAGCTAGTTATTACATCATAAATTTTTACCGATGTAAAAAATATCTTATATATATATATTATTTTTATGTTAGACATTAGTAAAGACAATAGAATTAAGAATCCATTCACATACCATGTAAATTATTTTATAAAAGAGGAAAATGTATTTTTTCTTCATTTATCAAAATACCATTATAAATAATAATATTTTCTAAACAATAAATTAAATTATAACTTTTATGGGAAGACTTATAATATAAGAAAAATATAGTAACACAATAGAAAATTACAATAGTAAAACTTGATGTATAATAATTTAATAACTATATATTTATAATTTAGTTACACCTATAAAAATTTTAATATTTTATTGTAATAATACAAAATGTTCATTACAAATATATACAGATGAATGAAAACTAATTTAAATTTATATAATAATCCACACATAAAACATGTATATTAGTTTATTTAATTAAATTATATGAGTGTGGATCACCAATATTATGATTATTAAAATTATATTATTAATTGTGAATATGTAAAATAAAAGGGTAGGTGATATTAAAAAATTACCTTGTCAAAACCTCTAATTATTCTAGTTTTAATTATATCATATGAAAACAAAATTGCATTATACCCACATTTGAATACAAAATATTGAAAATGATATTTATATTTCAAAATTTGTGGTAAATTCATAATATCATTATATATATAACAATAATAAATTATATCACGTTTTCATACAAATAATTGATATTTTATACCCTTTTTATTTATGAGTAGGGATAATGATTGAATTCCAATTTTGAAAATGATAATAGCATGATGAAAAAAATCTATTATAACATATATGAGTTAATATAATCATAATAAAATCTCTAATAATACAATAAAGTTGGATCATATGTCCCCATGTCTGATGAACAAATAGTAAGAGGTTTTATATTGTGAAAAAACAAATGACTTCTAGTGACCAATAACATAATAAAATATAATGTGATTAATTATTTTTATTAAGAGTAATTATACAAAAAAATAAAATATATGTTTTATACCTATCTTAATAATAAGTATATCAATAAATTTCTATATCATTATAGAAAAAGTGTGAAATATATTATTTCCCTTCTCTATCACACATTGTACTCATTAGAAAAGTAAATATTTTCAGGTTTATAATCCCATACATTAACACCACATTATTTTTAATAAAATGCATATAATGATACTTAAAAAAACTAAAATGTTTAGTATGTTTCATCAGGTAGATAAATTTTAATTAAATATGATAATTGAATGATATATAAAATTTACACATCACTGTATATATTAACATAGTTACAGTTAACAACTCAGTGATATATTTCATAAAAATCATCATCATAATTATGGTTCCATTGATATCTATGGTCATTTGATACTCGAATTCATCCAAAAAATTTAAAGAATATAATTTATAAATTATTTTATAATAATTATTATTCAATGATGAATTGTCCAGAAATTGTTGTACCATTCAAGACCACATGTACTTACCTTTAATGTATTCCTAATATATATATTTATATATATTATAATATAAAAAAAATTTAAAACAATATTTAATGTCTGATATAATATATTTATTACTTAAGTGTAATTTTTCATCAACATATAGATAATCAATGTAATACATTTCTGACACTCTACCCATCTGTATCCTCCATATTAAAAGGGAATGACACTCCAACTAATGAATCACAAATATCATATATAATTTCATTAAATTGGTTTATTACCATATATTAAAGAGGTAATGTATCCAAAATATAATGTATAATATTATATTCAATAATATAATACTTCATATCATCAATATATAACTAATAGTACATTATCAACAATAGGGGTGGAGGTAGGGGAGTGATATTTTCAAGATGAAGGTGTATCTATATCTTAGTAATCAATGACAAATATGGTGATATAATATTTTAATCCATATTCTCACACATCTACTAAATTTTACCCATATATAGTTCATCCATTGAATAAGTAATTGGATGAAAAAAATTAGCAGATACACCTAGCTTGTATTCTCATATACAACCCATGTTTTATTCCTTTCGCAATGAAGAATCCAAAATATCATACCTAAAATCTGATATGAAGGTCTCATTTGTTATCTTCTCCATAATGAATTGCAATGAATAATCATTAAATATTTAATGTAATAAAATATAAAGGTTTCATAAAAAACGTCAATGTATTTATATAACATTTTATGCAACTGAATTTTGACACCTCAAAATAATATTCTGTCTTTTTCATCAAGTATTACATAATCTATTTTTCCTATCATGATTTTTTGGAGTATGGGAAATACCTACATATTAGGAACACTTAGTTCTCAATTTCATTTACACATCATCCATTATTGTTTCTTCGTGTAATATATAAAATCTATGAGATAAAAAAATAGGGTATATATTTTTATATATTCATTTATAGAGATATCTAATAATTTTTAATTAATAAAGTATAAAAAATATTAATATAACCATTATTAGCAATATAAAAACTAAAATAAATGATTTTACATTTCGCATATCATAACTGATTCACTTTATCTACTTTAAAGAAATTATACATGTTTCTTCATTTAAAAATTTTTATAGATAACATTGATTAATAATTTCTTATAAAACAAAAAATAAATTATAAACATAGTGCTGACTTACAACCAATCCATATCCTTCAAATAAAATATATCCATATCTTTCTAAATTCATTATTGTTAGTTAAATCATATATTATCTGATGATGAGATAAATTAAAATTGATTTATATTTCTAAAAAGATTCATTGAGAAATAGAATAATAATATAGGATATATACACAATGGTCTCCCATATATTTTGCAGTGTCTTTTGATCAACACTTCTTGAATATGAAATAAAAGTTATTATTTTTTATCATGCTATATTTTCTAAAAAAATATTAAATTTATTCAAATTTAGTGCATTCTGATTTTAATTATCATTAGTCTAAATTGTTATCCTATAATTTTGACTATGAGTATGTGATATTTTACGTACATGTCTCTCATCATGTTTATAAACACAATGGGCTTCTATGTCCAAATAAATGTAACTTTATTATGTGAAGTGGAATGAAAATGATCCTTTATAGTAGTATATTGATTTTTATCTTAATAAAATAGAGAAAATTTAATTATTTTATATAATATTTAATTTAAATCAAATTAATAAAATATTATTAAAATATGTTAAATTTTTAATTATTGAATTGTAAAATTGAAGAATAGTTGAAAATTTAATAAAACAAACATTTTTATCATAATTTTAATAACACGGTTTTTTCTAAAAAGGACTTTGGAATATTCTTAATGATATTCCAAAGCAGCACCTTCAGACGGCGTGCGATTCCGAGCCCCGGAGTGGTCGTAATTAAATTTTCAGTGCGTTCACACTAGAACCACCAAATACATGAGATAACTCCTAAAAGGAGTTCCGGATCAGAGATCTGAGTGTACGGATGGGTCCAGAATGGGGTTTTTACCATAGGAACGACATAAAACTTGTAGGCACGTGATGTTTGGACTCCTCGCCCGCTTCTGGAATGTTAAACGGATAAATTGATTAATTAATTTATTCTTTTAATGGAGAAACGCTATTATCTCTTAAACGGTGGCTCGGATTGGAAAACTGAGAGCACCGTTGAGTTCGGAGCGTGCCATTTACCCTAGGAGGGGTATAAGTTTCGCGGGCGTGGGCTGTTTGTGAAAAAAGGCCCCAGGGGCGTTTTCATAATTTGGCGCCCTCGGGCATTGAGTTTTATATCATTTGAACATGGTCTCGGATTAAAATTATGAGACCTTATTTGTGCTCAAGAGGTGGTGTTTACCCTACGGGGAGCTTAATCTTGACCGCGCCAGAAGGTTTGGACGCGGGTGTTTTGGGGGTTGGGTTTTTTTTAATTCAAGAGTTTATTTATTTAAACTCTCCCCTCCTCCCCTTCCTCCCCATTGAACCCCCTGACAAGACCCCTACCCTTTCCTCCACTCCGGCGAGGCGTTCTGGTGAGGTGACTCCTGTAAGGTGCGGTGATGTCGGCGGATCGACGCGAAGCTCCGGGCGAAGCCCAGTGAGGTAGGAGTTACATTTTGAGTTTCTTTTCGTTCCCGAACCCCCTTTGAATCCCACTTTTAGCATTGAATCGTTGCTTTATCCTCGAAAATAGTCCATGGATGTGTAGCACATGTTCTAAGCTCTCCGACGCATCTTTCAGTTTCAGTTTTGGAGTTCTAAGGAACCCGCAATCATTCGCTGAAGATTGCGGGTTTTTGGAGGAGTTCGGGGGTGTTCTGGCGGTAGGCGCGGCGGCGGCGACCTCCGGCACACTGGCTCACAGGCGGAGGCTCCAGTTCCAGGAAGTGGCGCGGCGATCAAGCGGTGGCGTGAAGAGTAGGCGGCGGCATGGCGTGTGGGCGGCAGGGCGTGGTCGTCCGGGTAGGCAGGGGTCACGGCGCGACCCCGCGCGAGGAACTGAGACCCGCTTCCAGCGGGTCTCCTCGAGGACCGAAGACCAGCCTCACGGCTGGTCGGCTGAAGCGGGAACCGCGAGGGGACCGCGGGTCCGTGGACGGCCTAGGCGGCAAAGCTCCGGGCCAGCCCAGGCCGGTCCAGCCCCAGGGGTTGTCCCTTCCGGCTTCCGACACCCGTAAATATCGCTACAGGTGTCCGTTTTACTTTCCGTCTGCGGAAGTGTCTTCCTAACGTTGAGGGGAATGTTTTGAGTTGGTTTCGGGAATTTAAATTCCTGAAAAGAGGGATGTGGAGGCGTAACGTGTCTTTAAGTAGACAAGCGTTTTCTTCTGGGATTCTTGTTTTGGACGGCGCAGACGCATACGACGTCCGTTTTGAGCGCCGTTAGTGGCGTTGGGACCCTGGCATCGAGGCAGAGCATTCCAGGGTGGTTCCAGGTGTGGAGGCCAATGTTGAGGCATGGGACCCACAACTCGTCTTTCGAGCTGCGTGCAGCATTTCATGACATTTTCATCGGACATCCGTTCGGAGTGTGCGAGCAGTCAATGTTGGGTGTTTTCTCGAGGGGATTGTAATGGTGAAATCCACCTGCCCTAATTCGGCGCGATGGTGCGGTGGCCACGAGGGATGTTTGGGCGTCGATGGTGTTTTTCCCCCTAATCACCGGGCGACTATTTTGGACGAGTGAGTAGTCCATCTTGTGTACTTTTTTGAGACGATCGCAATGGTGTGATCCGTTCGTTGAGTTTCGGGACTGGGATGCGGGCCCCACGCGGCACCGCTCGTGTTCGATGCGCCAGGATGCACCTTTTTCTCCGGATATCCATTGCACTCAAGTGAGTAGTTCTTTTGACGTGTTTTCCCGAGGGGATCACAGTGGTGTGATGCGCCTGACTGTTTTCGGGGCCGAGGCTCGGGATCACGGGACGTCGTTTGGGCGTGAGGCGGTGTTTGTGACTTTTTCTTCAGATATCAGTCGGAGGCAAGTAAGTAGTCGATCTCGCATGTTTTTTCGCGAGGATCCCAACGATGCGATCCTTTTGGTTTTGTGGAGCCTCTTGCGCGATCTTGTGGAAATGGAAGGTGCTCCGGTGGCGGTTCGTCCTACCATGTCTGTAGCGGACCCTTGGTGTGTGATCGCGCATTCTAGTGAGAGTGGTATAAATGGTTCATGAGATGTGGCTGGTCGTTCCTGGGCCTTTGAGGTGGAGTTGTTACGTCATGCCTTCGCGTTGACATTGGGTTCCGTGTGCACGCAAGCCCTTGGGCTAAAAGTGAGGTATACTCTGGGAGTATACGGGAGCGCTTGAAGGTACACGTGGTTGTTCATACCTAAGAACGTTTCGGCGCTTGGTTGGGGTTGCGATGGGGCCACATGTTGTGTGGGCCCCATGTGCGTGCCGGGTTCTGCTTTGCGTAATTTGACCTCTCGCGACATAGAGGGTCCCTCTGTGTGTTTGATTGACCAGCAGGGTGGAGTTTTTCCCCTGGCTTGGTGCTCATTTGTTGTCCAGCAGGGTTGAGTGGTCTCCCCCTGGTTTCATTCTCAATGATAGGCCGGTAGCGGTGTTAGTGACACCTAGTGATGGAACAGGCGATGAACCCCTTTGGGTGAGTTGTTCTGAGTTTTACCCTCCAGCAGGGCTGGGCAGTGGGCTACTCATCGACTTCTTCGGGTTTACCCTCAAGTAGGGCTGGGCAGTGGGTTGCTCACTAACTTTTAGGGTCTAACCTCCAGCAGAGACTGGGCAGTGGGTCACCTGACGCTATTAGGGTCTACCCTCCAGCAGAGACTAGGCAGTGGGTCACCCGACGCTCTCAGGGTCTACCCTCCAGCAGAGACTGGGCAGTGGGTCACCTGACGACCTCTTAGGGTCTACCCTCTAGAAGGGCTGTGCAATGGGTCTCCTGTCGTCTAGTTCCAGGTCTACCCTCTAGCGGGGCTAGGAAGTTGGTCGCCTATCGACTTATTCCAGGTCTACTCTCCAACGGGGTTGGGCAGTGGGTCGCCTATTGATGTATTATGGTTTACCCTCCAACAGGGCTGGGCAGTGGGTCACCCAGTATCTTATTATGGTTTACCCTCCAGCGGGGCTGGGCAACGGGTCGCCTGATGATGTATTAGGGTTTACCCTCCCGCAGGGCTGGGCAGTGGGTCACCCGATATCTTGTTATTGAATTACCCTCCAGCAGGGCTGGGCAGTGGGAAAACCATTTGGCATTCCAGACTCAGTCCTCTCGACTAGCCTAGTCTGTGGCTTACCTCAGTGATTACCGGAGCGGGACCCTTAGTTATACAGTTCAGTGTTGTGACAGCTTTGACTTTGAGGAGACCTCTTGACTGCGGGGCAGTGACGGGGTGTGGTCTGACGTTCCCCCAAAACTCTCAAGTACAAGGGGCGGTTTCCCCCACCGAGACGTGTCCTTGTGATGCGACCTAACACTGTGCGGTCGAGTCAGTGCCTCCCAAAGTGGATAGTGTCGAGGTGTGGTGGTTTGAGCTCCCTTGACATGTAGTTTGGGGCAGATGTACGGGATGCTGGGCATCAATGGTGTTTCTTTTGGGACTGTTGGATACTCTTTCCTTGGGCTAATCTATGGGGCAGAGATCCCCTTATGATTTTGTTTGGGCTTCTTGATAGAGCATATATATGTATATACCTCGTACGAGTACCCACTCCTTGGGTTTTGGCTAATCTCCTTCCAGGAGAGGTGAAGACGCGCGGGGTATGCCATGTGCTTTCCGTGTCTAGCTTCTCATGGTTGGGTGAGTCTACTCTCCTGCTATAGGTAGCAAAGACTCGACAGGATGTTCATATTCTCACCGTTTCTAGCTCCTTGTGTCTGGATGAGTCTACCTCCTTTCTCTTGTTGGGTTGAGCTGGACTCTTTACTGCACTCTCTGTTGTACTCTCTTTGCTTTCCCTTGTTCGCTCAACTGCTCACCCTTTAGTACCTCCTTTTTTGCTCCCTCGAGCCTTCGAGGTATCCTACTGTGTATTTTTATACTCACCCCTGCTTGGGCTTTGCCCGCACTTGGTGTGCCCGTGCAGATGACAGACAGGTTGGTCGTGAGTTCAGTGGAGCATAGGAGCTTGGGATCTTGGACCGCGTGCGGTGGTCGTTGTCAGGTTCTAGGTGGGATACCCGACAGCTATTTCCTTTTTGTTTACCTATTGCCGGGTTGTGGCACCTTTTCTGGTCGGGCACGTGGTTTGCCCCTTTTTCCTTTCAGCACTGTACATTGTACTGTTAGAGGTCGATGCACATTGTGGTTTATTTATAGCAGTTTCCCTTTGCTTTTCATTTTTACTCTGCACTTTTTCATTGAGTTTGCTGCGTGCGTGTGTACAGGTACTTAGGCAAAGGCCTCCTAGAGTTGTTGTGCCTTCGGCGCTAGTTGCAAGCCCCTGACCTATGGAGGCGGGCTTGGGGTAGTTGCGGCTCGAGCCCAGGTAGGGTCGGGTTGTGACAAAGTGGTATCAAAGGTGGTTCATTCCATGGGGCGTTGTGCAGACGTCCCTAAAAGAGGAATTGGTTGGGAATTAGGGCAACAATGTTAATGTGTCTCGAGAGCGGCTCTAAGGCCAGGGAGTCCAGTGATAGTGCGACAGCCAAAGTATCCATTCACTAGGACCGTGATAACCCGCTTGTCGACTCGTCATGCTGAGACACTTGTTGCAGGGAAAATTCGTTTGTGCATCACATATGATCGAGTCTTTGACCGTCCTCCTTGAGTCAGCTCCCCATCATTGTTGTTGTGGTATATACATATATGCTCATCTGACCGCGGCACTCCTTGATAATATTCAAGATGTCTCCGCGAAGACAGCCAGCCAGGATACCAGCTTTGGTTCGTGACGACGACCCTGTGAGCTACGAGGCCACAGTCCAAGACCCATCATGCGAGCCCCTTTCTCCGGGTGGGCCAATAGCAGCACCCCCCCCCACCTGTTGTGTAGCAGACAGTTTCAGCAGAGCAGGCTGAGTTTGAGCGCGGGTTGAGCGTGCTCCGTGAGTTCCAGCGGCAGAGACCGCTGAGGTTCAGTGGTGAGCCAGACCCTCAGCCAGCAGAGGTTTAGCTCGAGGCAGTGGTTAGCCTTTTCAGGCTTGTGCAGACGCCGACATATCAGAGAGTGGCTTTGGCAGCCACCCTTTTTCGTAGAGCAGCTCGGCATTGGTGGAGTCTGGTAACTCAGATTCCTGTCGAGTCGTCGCTTTCATGGGGTGACTTTCGATTTTTGTTCTGTGAGGAGTTTTCCCCCTCCTTCTTGCGCTCCATTCGGATTCTGGAGATCCTGCAGTTTCAGCAGGGAGGGATGACATTGGCCGAGTACACAGCTAGTTTTGCAGACCGTGGATGCTTATACCCAGACATGGTCCATGATGACAACCTCCAAGCGTGGAAGTTTGAGTAGGGTCTCCGCTGAGAGATTCGTGCTGTCATAGTACCCTTGGGAATTTCCACATATGACGGGGCGCTAGAGCAGGTGCTGGTGATATGGGGCTTCCTGTCATGTTTTTCGGTTGGTAGTGGCAGTGGGCGCGATGGAGACGGGACGTCTACCGTAGTTAGTAGGCGCCAGAGGACAGGACCTCGATGCAGGAGGCCTTCCCACTGCCGGTTCCGGAGACGTGGTCGTATACCACTGTGGCGAAAAGGTGCAAGGCCTCATCCAAGGATACCCTTCCATGAGTGGATCTCGGGCCGTGGTCGTACACCACACTGGCACCAAAGGGCACCAGGGCAGCCCAGAGAGCGTCGGTGCAATGCTTGTGACGGGCGAGGTCACTTGGCACGAGACTGCCCGACCCGAGTTGTTGAGAGCTTCGGGTAGGCAGTGGGCACACCACCATGGCAGAGGCTGCACCATGATCGGAGTAGTGTCCAGAGAGGTGGTTCTAGAAGAGGAGCGGGAGGAGCTGGAGGTGGTGGAAGACTTTACGTGATCTCCCCGTCACCACTAGGTGGTCAACGTCAGGCTCCGGGAGCTGACAGTTTGGACCACAGACAGCCGTGAGCATTGGATGTCTACAATCCTGCAGAGCATGGGATGGTGAGAGGCACCCCTTGCGACTCTTCTAATTTTTGTAGTAGAATTGATAGGATCTACGTGTGGAAGGATTTTCTCCCTACTCCTTGTTTGAGGTGTTACTAGGGTGACGCAGGGCATCAGATGTAACCCTGTGTTGGTATGGAAAAAGGTGTGAGACCTTTTCCTTTAGTCGATGGTGTTGACTCCTTCACCTTTTGAGTGTGTAAGAGAGCATCGACTGTGGAATCTTGCGTGACCAGATATGATTTGGGGTTTCACCATATGGATATTCTGAAGGAGGGAATCATCGGGCCTTGTTTCAGGTGCGGGTGGTGATTCCAGTCGCGGCGTGCGATGTAGAGGTTTGACCGGTGAGGGGAGCTACCCCCAAGGACCTTCGAGCTGTTTGAGACCATGCAATGGGATGGAGAGGTACCCTATCGCCTTACCCTAACCCCAAAGTCTAGAGTGGGTGCACGACGTTGGCATGGGCCAACCTCGCATGAACGGATCAATCCTTGGTCCGTGTGCGGTTACGCAGAGCGGTGCGTGGGTTCTTCTAGGTATGAGAAAGCCAGGTATGGGCTTAGTACCATGTGTTGCTCCCTAGTTTTTCTTTTCGAGGACGAAAAGCTTGTAGGATGGAATGATGTAAGAACCCGGTTTTTACTACAAAATACTTTGGAATATTCTTGAAGATATTCTAGAGCATCACCTTCAGACGGCGTGCGATTCCGAGCCCCGGAGTGGCCGGAATTAAATTTTCAGTGTGTTCACACTGGAACCGCAAAATAAATGTGATAACTCCTAAACAGAGTTCCAGATCAGAGATCTGAGTGTACGGATAGGTCCGTAATGGTTTTTTTACCCTAGGAACGACATAAAACTTGTCGGTGCGGGATGTTTGGACTCCTCACCCGCTTCTGAATGTTAAATGGATAAATTAATTAATTAATTTATTCATTTAATGGCGAAACGCTAGTATCTCTTAAAAGGTGGCTCGGATTGGAAACCCGAGTGCATCGTTGAGTTCGGAGCATTCCATTTACCCTAGGAGGGGTATAAGTTTCACGGGTGCAGGCCGTTTGTGAAAAAAGGCCCCATGGGCGTTTTCGTAATTAAGCACCCTCAGGCGTTGAGTTTTATAACTTTTGAATGGGGTCTCGGATTAAAATTTCGAGACCGCCGTTGTGTTCGGGAGGTGGTGTTTACCCTAGGGGGGGCTTAATCTTGACCGCGCCAGAAGGTTTGGATGCAGGTGTTTTGGGGATCGGGTTTTTTTTAATTAAAGAGTTTATTTATTTAAACTCTCCCCTCCTCCCCTTCCTCCCCATTGAACCCCCTGAAGAGACCCCTCCCCTCTCCTCCACTCTGGAGAGGCGGTCCGGCGAGGCGACTCCAGCATGGTGCGATGATGCCGGAGGATCGACACGAAGCTCCGGGCGAAGCCCAACGAGATAGGAGATACGTTTTGAGTTTCTTTTTGTTCCAGAACCCCCTTTGAGTCCCAATTTTATCATTTAATCATTGTTTTTTCCTTGAAAAAAGTCCATGGATGCGTAGCACATGTTCTATTCTCTTCAACGCATCTTTCGGTATCAGTTTTGGAGTTGTGAGGAAACCGCAATCATTCGTCGAAGATTGCGGGTTTTTGGAGGAGTTCGGGGGTGTTCCGGCGGTAGGCGCGGCGGCGGCGACCTCCGGCACGGTGGCTCGCAGGCGGCGGCACCGGTTCCAGGCAGTGGCGCGGCGAGCATGCGGTGGCGCGACGAGTAGGCAGCGGCGTGGCATGTGGGCAGCGGCGCGGCGCTTCACGCAAGCGGCGGGGCGTGGTCGTCCGGGTAGGCAGGGGTCGCGGCGCGACCCCTCGCGAGGAACCGAGACCCGCTTCCAGTGGGTCTCCTCGAGGACCGAAGACCGGCCTCACCACCGGTCGGCTGAAGCGGGAATTGCAAGGGGACCGCGGGTCCGCGACCGGCCCAAGCAGCAAAGCCGCGGGCCGGCGCAGAAAGCCGTGCCGGCCGGCTCGGTCCGGCCCAGGCCGGGTGGACCGGCCAGCTAGGCCGGCCCAGGCCGGGTGGACCGGCCAGCTAGGCCGGTCCAGCCCCAGGGGTTGTCCCTTCCGGCTTCGGACACCAGAAAATATCGCTACGGGTGTCCGTTTTACTTACCGTCTATGGCAGTGTCTTCCTGACGTTGAGAGGAATGTTTTGAGTTGGTTTAGGAAATTTTAATTCTCAAAATGAGGGGCCACAGAGGCGCGACGTGTCTTTATGTAGATGAGCGTTTTCTTCCGGGATTCTTGTTTTGGACGGAGCGGATGCGTCCGACGTCCGTTTTGAGCGCCGTCAGTGGCGTTGGGACCCTGGCATCGAGGCGGAGCTTTCCAAGGTGGTTCCAGGCGTGGAGGCCGAAGCTGAGGCATGGGCCCCATGACCCGTCTTTCGAGCTGCGCGCAGCGTTTCACGACTTTTTCGTTGGACGTCCATTTGGGGCGTGCAAGCAGTCGATGTTGGTTTTTTTTGTGAGGTGATTGCAATGGTGAAATTCGTCCGCCCTTATTCGGCGCGATGGTGCGGGGCCCACGAGGGCCGTTTGGGCGTCGACGGTGTTTTTCCACCCTTATCATTGGGCGACTGTTTTGGACGAGTGAGTAGTCCATCTTGTGTACATTTTCGAGAGGATCGCAATAGTGGGATCCATTCATTGAGTTTCAGGACCGAGATGCAGGCCCCACGCAGCACCGCTCGTGTGCGGTGCGCCGGGATGCACCTTTTTCTCCGAATATCTATTGCACTCAAGTGAGTAGTGATTTTGATGTGTTTTCCCGAGGGGATCGCAATGGTGTGATGCGCCTGACTGTTTTCGGGGCCGAGGCTCGGGATCACAGGACGACGTTCAGGTGTGAGGCAGTGTTGGTGACTTTTTCATCGGATATCCGTTGGAGGCGAGTAAGTAGTCGATCTCACGTGTTTTCCATGAGGATCACAACGATGTGATCTGTTTGGTTGTGTAGAGCCTCTTGCGTGATCTTGTGGAAATGTAAGGTGCTCTGGTGGCGATGCGTCCTACCATGTTTGTAGCGGACCCTTAGTGTCTGATCACGCATTCTTGGGAGAGGGGTATAAATGGTTCATGAGATGTGTATGGTCATTCCTGGGCCTTTGAGGTGGAGTTGTTATTTCACGCCTTCACGTTGACGTTGGGTGCCGTGTGCACACTAGTCCTTGGTCTGAGAGTGAGGTATACTCTGGTAGTATACGGGAGCGCTTGGAGGTACACGTGGTTGTTCGTACCTGAGAATGTTTGGGCGCTTGGTTGGGGTTGCGATGGGGCCACACATTGTGTGGTCCCCATGTGCATGTCGGGTTCTGCTTTGCGTACTTTGACCTCTCATGACGTAAAGGGTCCCTCCGTGTGTTTGATTGACCAGCAGGGTGGAGTTTTTCCCCTGGCTCGGTACTCGTTTGTTGAATAGTAGGGTTGAGTGGTCTCCCCCTTGTTTCAATCTCGATGGATCGGCCGGTAGCGGTGTTAGTGACACCTAATGATGGAACATGCATTGAACCCCTTTGGGTGAGTTGTGCTGGAGTTGGGAGGTTGCGCGATACCCACTCCGTGTTCGATTGGCCATTGGTTTACCCTCCAGTAGAAATAGCCAGAGCAGTTCTGAGTTTTACCCTCCAGCGGGGCTGGACAGTCGGTTACTCATCAACTTCTTCGGGTTTATCCTCCAGTAGGGCTAGGCAGTGGGTTTCTCACTGACTTTTAGGGTCTACCCTCCAGCAGAGACTTGGCAGTGGGTCACCCGATGCTCTGAGGGTCTACCCTCCAGCAGAGACTGGGCAGTGGGTCACCTGACGCTCTCAGGGTCTACCCTCCAGCAGATACTGGGCAGTGGGTCACCCGACGAACTCTTAGGGTCTACCCTCCAGCAGGGCTGGGCAGTGGGTCGTCTGTCGTCTAGTTCCAGGCCTACCCTCCAGCGGGGCTGGGCAGTGGGTCACCTGTCGACTTATTCCAGGTCTACCCTCCATCGGGGCTGGGCAGTGGGTCGCCTGATGATGGATTAAGGTCTACCCTCCAGCGGGGCTGGGCAGTGGGTCGCCTGTTGATGTATTATGGTTTACCCTCCAGCAGGGCTGGGAAGTGGGTGACCCAGTATCGTATTATTGTTTACCCTCCAGCAGGGCTGGGCAGCGGGTCGCCTGATGATGTATTAGGGTTTACCCTCCAGCAGGGCTGGGCAGTGGGTCACCTGATATCTGGTTATGAATTACCCTCCAGCAGGGCTAGGCAGTGGGGACACCGGTTGGCATTCCAGACTCAGTCCTCTCGACTAGTCTAGTCGGTGTCTTACCTCAGTGATTACCGGAGCGGGACCCTTATTTATATGGGCCAGTGTTGTGACGGCTTTGACTTTGAAGAGACCTCTTGACAACAGGGCAGTAACGGGGTGTGGTCTGACGTTCCCCCAGAACTCTCAAGTACGAGGGGTGATTTCCCCCACCGAGACGCCTCCTTGTGACGCGACCTAAAACCGTGAGGGCGAGTCAGTTCTGCCCAAAGTGGATAGTGTCGAGGTGTGGTGGTTTTATCCCCCTTGACTTGTAGTTCGGGGCAGACGTGCGGGATGCTGGGCATTTATGGTGTTTCTTTTGGGACTGTTGGCTACTCTTTCCTTGGGCTGAGCTACGGGACAGAGATCCCCTTACGAGTTTGTTCGGGCTTCTTGAAAGAGCATATATATGTATATACCTCAAACGAGTACCCACTCCTTGGGTTTTGGCTACTCACCTTCCAGGAGAGGCGAAGACGCGCGGGGTATGCCACGTGCTTTCCGTGTCTAGCTTCTCGTGGTTGGGTGATTCTACTCTCCTACTATAGGTAGCGAAGACTCGATGGGAAGTTCATCTTCTCACCGTTTCCAGCTCCTTGTGTCTGGATGAGTCTACCTCCTTTCTCTTGTTGGGTTGAGCTAGACTCTTTACTGCACTCTCTGTTGTACTCTCTTTGATTTCCCCTGCTCGCTCTACTGCTCACCCTTCGGTACCTCCTTTGTTACTCCCTCGAGCCTTTGGGGTATCCTACTGAGTATTTTTATACTCACCCCTGCTTGGGATTTGCCCGCACTTGGTGTGCCCATGCAGACGATGAGATAGGTAGGTCATGACATCAGTGGAGCGTAATAGCTTGGGAGCTTGGACTGCGTGCCGTGGTCATGGCCGGGTTCCAGGTGGGAGACCCGTCAGCTGTTTCCTTTTTGTTTTCCTGTTGCCGGGTTGTGGCACCTTTTCTGGTTGGGCGCATGTTTTTCCCCATTTTCCTTTCAGCACTGTACTTTGTACTGTTAGAGGCCGATGCAAATTGTGGTTTATTTATAGCAGTTTCCCTTTGCTTTTCCTTTTTACTCTGCACTTTTTCATTGAGTTTGCTGCGTGTGTGTGTACAGGTACTTAGCCAAAGGCCTCCCCGAGTTGTTGTGCCTTCGGCGCTAGTCGCCAGCCCCTGGCCTATGGAGGCGGGCTTAGGGTAGTTGCGGCTCGAGCCCGGGTAGGGTCGGGTCGTGACAATAATCATACTTGTAGTTAACAAAAAATTTAAAATCCAATAAAAAATTTATGGTACATAAAATAACCTAGGTAGAATAAAAACATATGTAATTTTAAAAATCATAAAAATATTGAAAAAATTTATTATTAATATTTTATTCATTTTTGAGTATAGTCGTATTCTTTAATTGATTTGATGAAATAGTTGACATAAGTATGAAATAAAATTTTAAATATATATCTCACATTTTGAAAATACTGAATATTTAAATAGAAAATATATAAAAATATATCGAATAAATAATTCAGATATGACTAATGGATTTTTTAACCATATTCCGTATTTGTTATCGTTTCATTTTTCATTATCCATAACGATGTTAGTGTCATTGGTATCATATGAGAATCTTTATATTGTTATAGGGATCTTGAAAAATTCATCATCTTTATCAAATTTTCCCATAGAAAAACAATATTTTCCTTCGAATAATGTTTTAAAAATGAAAATATTATGAAATTATGATCTAAAAAAAATATATTTTTCATTTGTTTAAACGAAAATAATTGTTATTTATTTCTATTGATATGTTTAGATATACTAGAGTCATTATAAATCATTCATGATTAATAATATTCTATCCAAAGAAATATATACAACATAATATAATGAGTCATGATTAAATATTATTAGTCTGCAACATATAATTAATAATTGTAAGATATAAACATGGTGAAATGACTTTTTTTTGTCTTTTTAACAAGATTAATCAAATTATTCAACAAATAATAATACACAATCATTCTAAACTATACTTTTTTTGTAGTTCATTAGTATAAAATATAGAAATTTAATTTTATACATGTAAATTTTTTTCACATTTACACTTTTATCTCCTAAAACTATATCAATGATTATAATGTATCAAATATACAACACAACATCTCATTAAACAATGAAAAATATTTTTTATACTCCTTTAGTTCCCAAAAATCATTAATCATAGAATAAAATAATTTTAATACATTAATATATGATGTTATATTTGACTAAATTTTACCTAGGTTATTAGAGATGCATAAATTGTTTTTTATTATTTTCTCACATGTTTGTGAATTTATTTTCATGTTACAGATCTCCCTTATCCAAAACATACATTCACCTATAATGATTTAGGGAAACTCATATGATATATCATAATGAAGTGGGGGATAAAACACTCTTCTACCACCTAGATATATAATTCATAATAGTTGATGCATCATGAGGACATGGGTTAATAAAATATTCATTCAATGTCATTTTATAAATCGTAAAACATTATATCCCAAAAATTTGTATTTGTAATATTTTGTTATTTATTAAAAAAATTAACTATTAAATCAAAAATGATATCAAAAAAAAATTCATTACACTGCATTTCAAGATTATAATGATTATCAACTAATTCAAAATACAAATTTTCCAATGAATTCAGAACCATCACATCAGTAAAAATGGAACTAAAAAAATAACACCCATTGATGTTATTCAATTTATCATATATGGGTATTATTCCTATTATTAAAACGGTAGATGATTTCCCTCAAAACAAGATGGTCATAATACCTCATTCCAATAAACAATAAATATTTTCATTAAACACAATTCTTAATAACTGATGAATAAACCCAACAAACCATTTTACCCTGGTGCCATTAAGAATATTAATTTTATCCCACTATTAGATTATATGAAAATCTAGGAGAATGTATGATCATTTTCATTTATCTTTGTGATAAAAATACAAACTTATTTCCATTGATATTTGGTCTAATATTGCAACTAAGTTATCCTTACACTTTTTGTAATATATATTATTGTTCTAATAATGACATCATCAATATTTACATCCATATGAATCAAATGAATAGTTTATTTTACCACACAATATCATTAATAAGGAATCTCAAAAAAGTATCAATTTATTTTTAATGCATTTCTATCATTTCAAAATAATTTTGTCTTTATAAATGTGACATTAATACATTTCACTATATCAAAATATTAATCATATGAAAATGGATGTGGATAAATATAGAACTCATATGAGGTTATTAATAAATTTTTTCAAAATCATCAATAAGAGTGATCCATATGAAAAAATCCTTCGATTACCAATGTTCACTATGTTTTTATAGTTTTCTTTTAGAAATTTTAAATTCCATTCTTATAAAATTGGAAATGATTTTCCCCATAACAATATATCCTAAAAAAATTCCTATTAGGAAGTATTTAATAATGAACATAACAATTTAATGTAATTAAGAATAGTTATTTTATAAGAAACATACTCTCTGACAACTTCATCTCATAAGAGTCTCAAATCATAATGTAATGATAACAAGGTTATTTAAATATCATTTTCTAGTTTTATAGGTCTAGTAATATTTAAAAGAACATGATATATTTTCAAATCTTACCAAATTTAGGAGATAATTTTCAAATTAATAATAAGATATTCCATGAACTATGTTCAGTACTTAAGATGTGATATTGATTCCTTCCATTTATTCAGAATCTGAGAAGGTTATTTGAAAAATAATTTCAATGTATAGGAAATTTTTTACTAATTTTATTACAGTGGGGGAAATCGAAGGATGATATAATTTTCCATTTGATATTTAATCAAATACATAAAAGTATAATCATTTATTACTATTGGAATCTATAAATAAATGGTTGAAAATATTAATGGTTAGAAGATATAAAAATTATATAGTGAGAATCTCGGTGCTTTTCATTATAGCTAGTCGAACCTATGATTTTTTTTCTACTTATAACAAAATGTTCTATATTATGGAAACCCTAAAAGGAATATCTATTCCTTCATATATAAAACTCATTCATTAGGATGTGAATATATCATCATATACCAGAATCCCATAAGGCATACTATTTTTTATTGGATTATTTAAATCTGAATGGGAACTGTATTAAAAATGTATGAGTTTCTAGAAATGTACAAATTATGTAGAACTCATATCAATTAATCCAATAATAACATTCATGTTCATAAATACTAACATTAGAGATAAATTTTAAAATATTATACCACTTGGATACCATGGGTTTTTAACTTTCTATATAATAACACGATCATAAAAGTTTTCTTAATTACATTGTATTCAATGTCAAAAGATATTTCTTCAAAATGATAAAATTTATAATCTAAAAAATTACATATCATCAGTAGAACATGAATTTTATCCAATTTAAATATACCAAATTCAAGAAATATAACACAGATTATAGTGATTAGAAATTATATGATATTTCATTAGTCTAAGTGAAAATTTATTAATATTTAAACACTTTATGCATGGGAAAATAAACAGGTCAGTAAATATAATATTTTTTTTGGAAAATTCAAAAAAACCATAACCCCTTCACCAAATTTATCCCTTTTTCACCTCACAATAATATTAATATGATTAATTAACACCCTCAATATATTATATTCTTTTAATAGAAATTTATTTATTTAGAACATGTAAACTCATATTTTAATTTATAAATTAAAACATTGAATATTTGTTTAAAAATATAGTATTATTGACAATAATAAGTATTATAATATGTGTTATTATAATTTTAAAAAGATGTATATATGATCAAAATTTTATATTTTATTTTATTTTTATAACTACACGTCCTTTAATAAATTATTATATTAATAAGTATTTATATTTTATTAAATATTAAAATAGTTATTGATATTTATAATTTTAATAATTAATAATAATATTTATTATTCGTGAATTCATTACAAGGTAAAATTATATACAAACCTAATGTACTAAATGATTTACACATCATCTCCCACCGTAATGAATGGAAAACTCTTCCATATACCAATAAATTGAAATTCTATAATTACCTAAAAGGTTTGAAATCCATGAAAATATAAAAAATAAAAGGAAAGTGACAAAAAATTCAATTATTATCTAGAAAAAAATAAAAAATAAAAAACAAAATATTGAATTTAAAAAAAATATATATATATGGACTCTTCGTCAGTTGTATTGTTATACATCATAGAAACATGATTTATGTGTTTTTTATTTTATAAAATTGGTTTAAAAAATAAAAAATATAGGTTTCTAACATTACTTATAAAATAACTAATATAAAAAATGTATTAAAAATTAATTTTTGAAAAAATAATTAAAAAGAGTCATTTAAAATAGATTTTTCACTAGTGTAAGTGCTTTCACCATTTCTTGGTGTTTGCACCAATAAAAATATAATATTAATCCAAGATGGATCACATGGATAGTGACATGGTCTAATAGAATTCATTATTCATATAATATAAAATAATCATTTTATACTTTATATTTATAGTACCATATATTTAGGTTGTTATGTTATTATAATTTATCATATGTCTTATGTGATGTTTTAGAACCTTTTGATATGTGATCATTGTTTTGGATATTTTTGGGGGTATTTGGTATCATGAATGTGTGTTTTGATGGTTTCTGTTGTAAATGGACAACACCACTCCCTAGTGAATCCAATTTTCACCATGGATTGATTTGATGTAAACAAGAAATGGTGAAATTTTTCCATCCAAGCCAGGGTGAGGTCATGGTGATTAGGCTCAGAAGATTTCAATTATAGAATTAGTGATCCCTCCATACTTATTTTTCATTTAGTGGTGTTCAAAAAATGTTGACTCTTAATGTAGGCCCATGGTGGTAATGCCATTTTTTGGAGTCTAAAAAACACAGTGACATTGGATAATCCATGGCGGTGGTCTGAATGATGGTTATTTTATTTATCAAATGACGCTAAACAAGTAATATCTTCATAGATATTGATTGAATAAATTTAAAAATTAATTTTGATTAAATATGCGATATTTAATTCATTTTTTAATCTAATACAAAAGAAATTAATTTAATGGACCACCTTATCTTGTTTACCACATAAATATATAACATTATAGATGAATATAAGGTGAGAGACTGGTCATTATTTATTTTAGGATTCCTACCTTGTTTAATTCTATATTTTTACATATTATATGGATATATATGATATATTCATCCACTTTTGTATGTTCTTACACTTTTAGGGGTTTGGGTGGTTGTATTTTGAGAGCCATTTTTGTTTTGGAAATATTTATTCTATCATTCTCAAATGATCATGGAATGAGGATGTAACAGTTTAGAATAGGGTTCATTATAAAGTCTTTAGAGGTGTTTCCCTGCATGTTTGTAACAATAGAATTTCCTAATAATCATTCATGTTTTAGGTTTTCAATTTGGTGTTTTTCATGGTTGTAATTATTATGTGGATCCTTTTTCCCTACAAATGTTTATGTTCTTTTATCGAAATCTTCATTTTCTCTTTAATGTATTGTTGGATATCGTTCATAGGGTTATTGGGGGTGTTATTGAATCATGGGGATATATTTGATGGATAACATTGATTTTCATTACTACTAATAGGTGGTTAGATTATCCAAACCATATATATCTATGTATATGATGTTGTAATTATTTGATTTTATATTCCTCAAATAATATATTGATTTATATTATAAGTGTGCATGTGACTTATTCCCTTGAGACCTGTACTTGATACATGATTTAATTATTCTAGTATAGAATGTGTAACACATGTTGGGTTATGTTTTCATATAATTGTGTATGTGTATCCACTTGATTACTACTCATGATATACCTTATTGATTGCAGTTGGGATGTTTATTTCTTATGGTATTTTATAACCTATGGAAACATTCTTCAGGAATCTTGATGAATATGATTCCCATTATTATTTAGAAAACCAATTGTTGGAGGATTGTGAAGATGTGAAAAATTATAAAAACTATGGCCTATTTTTCTGTATGAGTTGGATCATGAACATGTCATTCGATGTGGTAGTATACCATTTAAAGATGATTTTACCCTTAAGATATATATTGATATAGGAGAAATTACTATGGGGATGATGTGTGAAACAAAATAAATATGACATATTATATGGGACATACCAATTTCATAGGATTAAAGCCACTATTTGGGTGAGGTGTGTAGTGTTACTATTGATGACCACCATTTGGTTGGTGAATGTAGTGTTCCTTAAATGGGGAACATGGAATCATGATTGATTGACACTGGGTGCCAATTGAAAATGGAAATTAGGAAATATATTTTTTACCTGCGGTGATAATCATTGAAACCAATTCAGAAATCATGTTTTAGTAGGTGGAGATTGGATTCAAGGTATCTTGGATAACCCAAGATGAATCGACACATGTGTCATTTTATATTTTCTTGTTTTTTATTTATTATCATTAAATAAATATTTATTTTTGATCACTTATGTTCAGGACACATTAGCAGTTTCCCACTTGGTTTTTTTACTCACACCCTATATGGGAATATTATTGAACATGTAGAATTTATTTTCACGATTTCTTGCAATAAAACTACCCATGTTAAAGGAAGATAAAATACATATCATGGTGTTTATATGTGGTAATAATATGGACTCTAGAGGGATTTTTTGGCATTTAATTTAGTTTCCTATCAAACTACATATTTTTTTTGACAATGAATATTAGGGGTTGTTATTATATTATTTTATATAAATTGATTTTATAACTAGGATATATGTTATAGAATTTCATATTTATTCCACTATTTTATTTTATTATTAAAATTATTTGACTTATTCACACAACAGTTATAATCATGTTAATGATTAAATATGAACACTCTCATATATTTTGAAGCCTTATTAATAATCTAATGAATTAAAGAGGGCACATGGTGCACTTTAGTGGAATCAAAGATTTAGGTAATGGAATTAAGAAATGATATTGATGTTGGAATTCCTACTTTCTTCTATATGGATTGATTCTAATAGTTTCATTAGTTTATGGAAAAAAGAGGTCATATTATAAATTCTTGCATGAATCCACTTGTGGTGCCCCACTAATGTTTAATGGATATTCATATTTATATTTTAGGTTCAAGGGATTCTATTAAGTCTTCAATTAGATCAATGAAATTTAGACGTGGTGGAACACAATAGAGAATGCATATCCCTAAACATCAAGGGATCGTGGCCACAGGAATGGAAATGAGGCATTATAGATTTCTGTTATATGTTAGTATATAGGTAATATTAGTGTAGGACTATTTATGGATCATGTTATGGACTTCATCACCTCAATTTTACAGCCACTATGTTTAGTACAATTGATTTCGATTCCATTATATTTTGTAATGTTGTAGCTAGCTTGACCTTCCCAGTTAGAATGTGTTTTTAGATTATTTATCTCAACCCATCATTAGATATTAAAATAAATCATGATCATAGGAATCCAAAATGACATAAAATAATTTATACTTATTGGAAGTTATGGTGTTTCAATATCCTGAATAAGAATACAATTGATGTGATCATTCAGATTGAATGTATTATAATATACTATGCACACATTTATTATAATAGGAGATGTGTATCATTTTATGATCTTTATGGTGGAATGCTTCTGTGATTTGTTATTGTGATTTTGGGGATAGTCTAGCAGGGCCATATTAGAGTCATAATGGAGCTATTATTGTGAAATATTTCAGATTATAACTTTTGGAAGAATTAGTGATATCCCCCTAATAGTTTGATAATATATTTACAAGGTCATATATTATATTGAACCCTACATATCGTATGATACAAGATGATTTGAAAGAACTCAATGCTTTTTATTAAGTCACAGTTTTGAGGGGTATTATCATATCGAGATCAGTTCCCTGGGAGTTTTCTATTAATTCCACAAACAATTATGATGGAAATTTTTAGATATATATAAATAAGATAAAGATTAATCATTAGATAGTAAATAACATGTACTTATTTTTTAGGATTAGATATCTTTTGGATTAGTTTTGAGGACATCATTATATTTTCATTATTATCCTTCATTCAATATACCATTAATTTTTGAACAGGATTGGAAGAAACTAATACATTTTTAATGAGTAGGTATGGATTATACTAGTTTTTGGTGATGTCATTTGGTATGAAAAATTCACCTGTATTGTTCATGGACAACATGAACAAGACCATTCCCCCAAATTTTGACTCTAACATCATGGTGTTTTTATAATGAAATCCTTGAATATTTACCACCATCAGAGGATCATACCAATAATATCAATATAGTATTGTGTAAAATATGATTTCATAAACTTTTTAAAATGTTTTTAAATTTTCACATTTGAATTCATAAGTTGGGATTCATTGGGCATGTTGTTCCAGTTAGTATAATTTACATGGACACAGAGAATGTGAAAGTGGTGGTGAATTGGGTTTATCCTAATAATATTTTCATGATAAAGAGACTCTTAGGATTATAACGTAACTATTAATACCATTTTTAGGATCACCCATTTTTGGAATCCCATATGAATTATTTTTACAAAAAGGGTGGGGTAGAATAGATAGAGTTATTACGATGAATTATTTCATGAGGATAATAGTAGTATTATGATTACTCATGTGATGATTTTTCCTAATCATGTATTTTTTATATAATATTTTGTATTCCCTAAAGATTTGGTATAATATTTTATTTCTCAAAAATGTAAATTGTGTAGTACTTTTTGGGGAACACCAGTTGTGACCCCAAGAGTTGAATCATCCTACTAATGACCTAGATTTGGCAGGTGTGTTTAACACTATGATGTGTTGGAAACATTATATATTTATAGAATGGTATATTATATATATATTATAATATTACATATTACATATTTTCAATGTTGTATCTGAATTTGAGGTAGAGACACTAAATAAAATTTCAATAGATATTAGACATCGAGATTGATTTTACTTTTGAAAAGTGTAACCGACTTGCAGATTATAACAACATTAAATTATAGGATTCCAAGGATCATGGAGATAATACTTTGGAGGAGGTGTAATGTCAGATGTATTTGTTGGATGATTGGAAAATGGATATGGATAAGGAGTAACAAATAGTAATATGTGAATCATTGGACGTCATGTCATGTTTAGTGTACTAGGTGAATGATATAAATGTGTTAGATCATAATTATGTTGTGATGTGTCAACATCTGGAGGCGGTGATACAATACCTAAATGGTATGTGGATGATGACAACATGTATTTTTTGAACATTAGTGGTTTATAGTTCCTAATTATACCATGGATGATCTCATTATGTAGTCACGTTCTAAGTGTTTGATAGTTCATACATGGTGGATGGAGATATACCACGATATCATATAGTTGTTTTTGTGTACATGAATAAAGAGGGGTGTTAATGTTTTTATTTCAGGATGGAATTCCTATCACACAATAATGATTGATAATCAATATCAATTTGTTTTACTCTAGCCTCTTTTAGTGACCATGTGGATAAAAATGATTTCAGGATGTATTTTGGGACAAGGTTACCACATAGATAATGAATCTAGGACCATGTAGGTGTAACAATGGGTTGGAAGGACAAGGTAGACCATTCATTACTAATTGATGAGAAAGTTTTTGATGATGCATTAGGAATGATATATTAAATAGAATACCTATGTCTATAAGGATTTATAATAATTGTTGTATCAGATTGAGATTCACATTTTACATCACAAATTAAAAAATTATCACAAAAGTATTTGGGGACTAATTTGAAGTTGATTATGACATATCTCCCACATATATATATGGATAGTTTGAGAGTATGATATGGATTATAGATGATATACATTGAGAATGAATCTAATAATTTTTGGGATTGTGGTATGAGTATATAAACATTGATGATTTTTTCTATAATAACAGTTACTGGGAATCATTCTATATAGAACCAAATGGGGATCACTGTAGTCTACCTCATTTCTCAAGGTTATGATTTCATGAGGATGGTGAGGCAATTTTTTTGGGAAGAATCTTGCTGAAGGATAAGTCAGATAGATCATTGTTTATCTGTAGGTGGATGGTTAATACATTGTACCAATTTATATCATATTCAAACAATAGTATAACACCTTTAGAGTTTACTTTGTGCGGTCCAAATTTCATTTGATTGAATCTTCGATGTGGGAATCATTTTCATCAAAATCAAGGAATGTTTTCACAGATATTTATGAGACTATTCATGATCATTGAGCACATATAGAAAAAATCTTATAATTTAGACCTCCTCAATATTACCAAGGTATGAGTGATTTTTTCCATTTTTCATTTCATATGATGTGAATGACAAATCCTTCAAATGTAAAGGAATTTTAGGATGTTGTTTTAAATCCAAATGAATCATATGTGGAATGTGTAATATTTATATTTGATCAGAGTGAGAATTATTTTTGGGGGATAATGATTC
Organism: Viscum album; assembly: GCA_963277665.1. Classification (NCBI taxonomy): domain Eukaryota; kingdom Viridiplantae; phylum Streptophyta; class Magnoliopsida; order Santalales; family Viscaceae; genus Viscum; species Viscum album. The sequence continues at coordinate 728,423,026 of OY728143.1, read as the reverse complement.
CAGTTGATTGGATATTATATAGGCATGGGAAGGCCTATGAGAATACTTGGTACTGGTAGTATAATTTTAGGGAACAATGGATTGAGTTATTCATGCGTGAATATGGGGATACAACTCAAGGATGAGATTTCAATTATCGGGGAGAATATTAAAACCCACATTTTCAGTATCCATGAAAATGTATATTTGGGAATTTATAAGTGAAATTTATAACCATGTGACGGTTCATCATGGTTTGTGACTTTGTGGGAGGTGATTGGAATAATTAATGTTTAATTTGAAATTCTTTTGTTAACAATGACAAACACCTCACCCAAGTGTGAACATTTATTTCTTCACACTGCCATAATGTAAAAAGAGATTGGCGTCAAAATTACAAGACATTCCATGACTAATAAATGTTTCTTGAGAGTGTATTATATTTCCCTTGACGTCATAGAAATCACTCAATCTACTTTATATAATTCTCCAAGATAAGTCACCCAAAACCATATCACAAGCCCATAGCATGATGGAAATTTTATAGTGTCTTAAGAACACCATTGTCATGACTAGGCTATGGTGGTGGTAGCAGAAATTATCTGAATGGGATTGTCAAATCTGTAAAATCTTATAATTTATTATATGATATTTACAAAAACAAAATGGGCAACTGAATGTGGGATAAATATGGGGTTATTAATGAATTTATTAATTGAATCCTACCCTATTAATTTATCTATCCTCGGCTCAATTTTTAATTATTTTATTACATTGATTTCGAGATGAATATAGGCTATTATGTTAACCCAAAATGTGTTTAGGATAACTACATTGTGTAGTTATGTATATCTCATACATTTTGTTTGATATAAAGGATAATTTCATCTTTCATTGTTGGTGATGCTAGTTTTCAGTTTTGTAGAGAACACCAGTGAGTCATTCTTTTATAGATTAATTTCTTATATGATTCTTAAAAAATCTTGGAATGAGGGTGTTATGACATAGAAAATTGTTCCGTTTGTCTTCTAGTGAGGTGTTTCAGAGTATGACTGAAGAAAACATTCTTTAGGATCTTTGGTGTTCAATAATGTATTAATGATGTTTCTATTAGAGACTTTTTCTTGGGGACACTCTTGATTTCTAGCCTTTATTTTCATTTCATCTAATTTTAATTGATGTCTCTAAATTGACTTTGGGGATAATTTTTCTGTATTTTTTGATAATTCTATTTAATGACTTCATGGATATGTTAGTGACCCTTGATAGATGATTCGATGGTTTTGTAAAGCAAGTGTAACCCATGATAGGGTTTTTTTATATAGGTCTGTATGTATGGCCTCTAGATGGCTATTCTTGTTATTCCTTATTGATCATTTCTATGATACATATTTAATATGGAATTGTATATCCTAAAAAACCTTACTTAAAGAATCAAGATGAAAATCATTATTTTTATTGGTTCGGAAACCCCTTTAAGTACAATCTTGGTTACATGGAAAAGGCTACAAAATACTTATCATTTGAAGGTATGAATTGGATCACAGACATGTCATCAAATTTTGAACTATCCATATAGATGAGTTATTTATAATTATTTTTTAGAATGAACTTGGAGAATTTAATGAATGGGATATGTGTGAAACTATATATTCTAGACATATTTAGTTGGATGTACCACCATCAGAGTTTTACAACCCCAGATGTTGTGGTGTGTGAATTGTTCTTGTAGAAAACTAACAATAGGGTGAGCCATGTGGAATTACATAAAATAGAATAATAGAAAGAGGACATAAGTACATATGGTTTCAAATGAAAATTGGACTTATGGAATGTCCTTTGCTATGTGGTGATGGACTTTTACATGCTTACCGATATGATGTGGATGAATGTGGGTTTGAGGTTACTAATAGAATTCTTAGAACCTGTTGACTAGGTGCATGTGAAAAAGTAAGTTCAATTGTGAATTTCGTTTTTATGATTTTATACACTCGTATGTTTTTTATTTTGTGTTAAAGATTAATTTTTGATACCCTCTTAGGGTTTATTACTCACACCGTGAATGGTAATTATTCTCATGCCCCAACCTAGATTCCTGAGTACTGGTGTTCCTTATGTCCACAAAATTGCCTCATTATACACAAGAGGCTATCAAAATATGTTCTATATATGGTATGTTGGGTGATTATTACACCAATTTATAGACCAACATTTTGAAAATAATGTATATAAAACAAAATAACAAAATCGTGAATAAATAATCATGCACTAAAAATACTAAGTCACAATCCATGGGATACAATAATGACCATAGAATAATTAAAGAGGTGAATCCATTAAAAAGATATACAGAAACCAAAAAACTAAATAAAAGGGAATATAAATAAATATAAGAAATCCTCTAGTCGTCTATTGTTGTAGGATGACTCGGGGCCCCCGAACACCAACCTAGAAAAAAAAGTCAGTAAGGCTGACCTAATTCAATGACCATAACTATTAATATACACTATGTGGGTATCTTATAAGGTTAAATTGTATGTTGGCTCCCCAATTCGGGTGTGAGGAAAGCTCAATATCCTGGAAATAATTATTTCTACTAAAAATAAAGTCTATACATGTACATATTGCTGGTGTGAAATATATAATTAAATCAATAAGAATGATAATAACATTGAAAAATAAAGTAACCCAATCATCCCTCGGGTCGTAAAGAGACAATATTAAAAAAATGTTCAATGAAAAATTATAACATCTAAAGTAATTGGATGAAATTAATTAATAACATTATTCCAAGGTGAATTTATATGGAGAAAATTATCATGTGGCTCGAGATTAATCGAAATGGAAAACATGGTCATTCCCTGTATGATTTTCCAAAGAATGATTAAATTATTATTATGATCTTAAGGTACTACACTTGGAATTCATATAAAAGGTTTTTTTTAATCCACAATCATACCAAGGGCATGCCATTCAGATACTGAAAAATCAGAATCTAATTATCTCTTCTCATGACATTCAACCAAGGATTCTCTTTAGAATCTTGTATATTAATATTTTGAATTTAAAATTTATTTAAATTAACTATTCATGAAGAGAATATTTCCAATGGAATTTATTGTAATTAATTATTTTATAATCAAGTTGAATTCTCAACACATTACACTATATTGGAAATAATTGAATTCAATGTTGTTTCCACACACATGAATTGACATGAGTACCCTAATGAAATATTAAACTCATCCATGGAATTAGAAATCATGAATAACCATGTAAATATAATGAGGTCGACCATGAAATTTTTTACTCATAACCACTTCTTGGAATGTCGTGATTCCAACATTACACTATTTATTTTAATATTTTTTTGAAAAAAAATCACAAATAACCGTGTGCGTTAAATTCATATTTTTATTTATTTATTCCATGGAATAAATATAAATTAGGATTTATAGGTCATACTATTAATCTCACATCCCCTTTTAAATCATTAAATTGCAGCATAACCCTGTACTACCCCATTATCTCATTTAATTGTATGGATCTTCGAAAACATAGATTCATTAAATGTTCCACTAGGTCTACCAAAAACAACAATATTTTCAAATTCTAAGAGAATATATGTTGTCACTATGGAAAGAAAAAAATTAAATTGACTTACTTATGTATTAAATCATAATAGATACATCAATACCACATGTCAACTAAGAAATAAAATGGCCATAATTTATGGAAAAAATTGTATACAACATATCTTTATTGACGCATTTTATTTTTATTCTAAGGATTTCCTCATTATAAAGGTTTGATCGAGAATTTTTTATCAACCAAACCCTTTCATTTATCATTACACCACAATAATTAGTTATTATCAATAATTATAATTAATTACTCAAAAATATCCAAAATGGAATTTGTGATGAAATTCCTACTTGAAACTATCGATACATCGAAACAATGAACAACCACTCTCTAACGTATGATTTCATACTGCAAACCATATTCAAATTCCATGAACTAAAAAACAATACCAAATCCAAGTTCAAAAAAAAAAGATATTTTGGGGAAAAATTAAATTCATTATACTCTCATAACATGATGACACATGTATCCACAATCGAAAAACACTAGCCTGAGATGTCCTCAATCAAGGATGAATGATCCCGCCAATATAGAAAGGTGATTGCATTTTGATCAGGTCGAATCAAAATTGAAAATGAAATACGATATTTAAAAAATAATATAATATAAAGTAATATAATATATGAGTTTAATGAAGAGTGAAAATAACTTCAAACCATTCATGAAATTCCCAAAAAATGACAAAATAAGCTATATAAAGGGATGAATAAAATAATTAAATAGAGACTACAAGAACCTAAATTTTTAAAATATTGGGGATACCCACTCAAAATAATGATGTTGTAGTATCTTCAATAGGTTACTTTAAAATTATTATCACCATGATGGTTATCTTTTAGAACATGTAGCAGCCATATCAAAGACTCCCTAATTCTCCCTTAGGCTCCAAGACACCAGCATAGCCCTATTCAAATTCCCTAAGTCCTTTATTATGGTCCTTAGAATATTATAAATTTATTGTGAGGCTAGACACAACATTCATCCCATAAATGATCTGAAAATAAAAACATCCAATGGAAATACAAATTCATTTCTGATTTGAAGGCATCACAAACTCCCCAATATAATAATATATTTCCCCAAGAAGTCTCAGGGGTCCTCTACCCATAACTCATAATCTATATCAGTTACCAATTCATAGTTATTCAACCGAGTTCAATTTCTATACACCCATAACAAAATTATGTATATTTTTGAAATATAGTTCTCCAATATCCATAACCCAAGATAAAACCCATATTATATAACAAACCACTAATATGAAACATATGTGAGAGCATTTATTCTAAACATTTATTTTGTCTACATCCCAACACTTAAGAGGCCAATGGTTCTCCCTAAAATTATATTCATTATATAACCCCCCAAAAAATAATTTCTTGGTTCATATTCCTTCAAAAGGGAATATGTAAAAAACTCCAATATTCCCTATGATATTCCCAATGTGGTTATTAACTCAAAACTCATGAACGACGTTGGGAGTGATAGATAAATGGTTATTGCCCTATGTTTTTTACGAAATACTAATGAGGATGGATGCATAACCATCCTACATGATATATCTAGGATGCTACTGTATTATCCTGACAAATACATATTTATTTACTATAAATCATATATCATATATATAATGACACATCAAATTAGTATCATAAGTTTAAACATCTTAATAAAAATGAAAGGAAAATTTGAACCATTCATTGTGAAGACATCTCAAAAAACATACCATTAACTAATGATACAAGTAAAACTAACCTAATTATTATTACTTAATCCCTATATAAATCCTATATTCATTAAAAAATAGTCAATGGATTCCACACATGAATCCTACTGATTTTTCCATGTTTATTTCCTCACTAAAAAAATCATCATAATGTCACATCGCAAACAATGGTATACCTTTGATCCAAGAACCATCAGTTTAAATTAAATTTTCCACTATCCCAAAGGTAACAGTTTAAATTAAAACACCACTCAATCCAAATTACAACATGTAATTATCGAACTAATATTTTTATTTATCTCTCTATATCATTACTATCCTCTTGATTCCACTACGATCATTATGCAGTTAGTTCAACACACTCATAGCCCTTATTACCCAACTGTAATGTAATATTGTCCAATGGATCACTCCCAGCCATATAAGTGAAATTTTCACAAAATCAATTAAGAAACACTCAACCATTTTGTCCCAAAACACAATTATCTCTAAACTAAAATGCTTGATGTTGTCGTCTTAGATTAGCGTGATTGATGATATGAAAGAACACTTGTTTTTTATTTTCAGAATATAAGACATGGTATATATTTATATATAGTCTATGAAATTTCTTTCTTCATCTAGTGGTCAATGTATTGCTACACAATATTCAAATTCATGAATAATTCTCCTTGGTAATGAGCCCGATTGTTTTACCTTTATAAAAATCATTCCACTCGCATGATCCACACTTAATACTCTCTAGAAACACCTCAAACATATGACTAGTTCTGTCCTAATTTCCTATGACACTATAACCCAATACCTCCATGATGTGTCCCTTGACAATAAATATATCTCAAAATATAAATTTAGAGGCCCCGTACCTCGAAACCCATCAACATCACATCCATCCTTGGTCATCCTACACAATGAGACACTCATCAATCAAGATTCTCCATGACACCATTACTCTCAACCATGTTGTTGATAAATAATTTATTCCATTGTATAACCATTATTACACCACTAATTCTTCTCTAATTCCAAAATTATTTTCACAGAACATAGAATGGTTTTTTACTAATCGAGTGTTCTATATGCATGAAACATTTCTAGTGTGTTCCACCCTACTTATACTGAAAATTAGTGGTTACATACACTCAATCCATGTATCCAAAAACCCCAATGACTTCAAAAGTCTTACAGAAGTTCCTAAAACATCTACATAAAAAACCTCAACATCACAAGCTCCATTATAACCATTTTATAGATAGAATAATAGTCTAAATAGTTATTAACAATCAGAACTTGGATCAAGAACCCACATAGGCCATTGACCATAGCATATAGCCTATAAGCCTCACAGGTCTCAAAGCATGACACATAATTCCATTCAATAAGAATAACATTAATTATAATTTATTTATATCATCAAATATACATAAAGAATGCCCATTATATGGTATCCAAATCGTCATATGGCATGTAACTTTCCATTATTCACACCCTATCATAATGAGATGTTAAAGGTCCATGCATCACACTAATATAACCCTCACATATACCCTATATACAATAAAAAGAAACACCTAAGGAATCCAAAATACCAAAAGAAATGCTCAGTAACAAACTTTCATCAAAATCTCTTAGAGTATACTCACCCATAAGTTCCTTATTCCCTAAAATACAACCCCTCAGCAGAACTAACCAGCAGAACCATAACATTATCATTGAATATTCATGAAAAAATAATATAACCCATAACACATCATGTACCATGAATCAAACATAGATAATTTTTCTATGATTCACTAACACTATGTGTGCCTACATAGGATCACTATAGAATACATAGACATAACATAACGAATAAATGGTTGAGTTAGAAAATTGATTGATCATTCCCACTGATAAGTAATCTTAATCCATGCAACTAGAATAAATGTGTATCATTAATTGATATAATCCATTTAATGTTCATAATATACACCCATGGTAGATCCACCATTAACTTATCTCTATTGGCAAATGATTCTACCCACTATTCTAAAATTGTATGAAACAATTGACAATGTGAAACCCTCTAACAGTTATCTTAAAAAATATTACGTACTATCCATACTCAAGTTTCATCCAGAAACAAAAATCACCCTCACCTTATAATGTTACATGAATTACATTAAAATGGGAAATTAGAGAAACCTATACCCCATATTAAAAAAAATGGTGCATAACATGTCATCACCAAAATACCATCATAGTGTCCAACATGACCCATATTGATCAAAAATCTACTCGAGTAACACCAAAAACATAGATCTATGTATTTGGAAAAACATACATCCCTAAGTCTTCATAATAAAAACACAATATGTTGCTTAATACATATCGTCTAATCATACACCAAAGACTACATTATAAACAACTCTCTCCCAATGGTCTAACCACCCATAAATGGTCACAATCACAGGAACCACATGATAACATAGGCTCATCCCCCACTACTACCCACCTTTCAAATCCATAATAATTATTCAAATCAGCATAATTTAAATCGTTGTCGACTAAGGACACATTTTGAAGCTATGTGGATAAATTACATAAATATTTCTTTTAAACACATAATTTATCCAATCAAATATTTTAATTTATCATAAAATTCATTATTACATAGAATTTATGTATTCATAATTTTATAATCTTATCATCCTGGTATAATTATGTGAAGTGTCCAAAATATATATAAAGGAAAAAATATTTATTTCATATTGGGAACCCCATTTTACTATCCTTGATATAAAATCAATATCACGAAGCAACATGAAATCCTTCCCATGATTTAACATTTTATGACTATTTATTTACATATTAAGTTTCCACACTACCTAGTCACCACTTATTTACATATTATAACCTATTTTTATTAGATTGGGTTTTATTACCATGTTATTGAGTAAAACACATTATATGTTTCTCACTGACACAATATTTAATCCAAATCATTATAATGACAAGTCATATTTATCATCCCATAATTGAAAATGGGTAAATGTAAGAGTTCTCCATGTTGGGATCCACCATACACGTATATGTAAAAAAATATAAATGGTTTGGAATAATTTAATTTACTAATCCCTCACATCCATATAAAACTGTATGTTTATTTAAATTTCATAAAAATTTAATCAAAAACAAAAATCAATCACATTCACATGAAACAACTAGGAAACTAAACATATAGAAAAAATAAGAATATCATATAAATAATAGATTCCATGAATGATGCATGAATTTATATAAAATATTATCATAATTTTCAAAGGGAAAAAATGAACACAAATCATCAACAACAAACCGAAGTGATCTTGTCATTGTGGAAATAAATAAATCATGAATGAAAAAAACATTAAAAATATCTCCCACTAATAGAAACATGAATATTACCTTATACATTGGCCTTAAAATCCAAAGCTTCTACTAATTACTAAGCACCAATAATATCCTAGTCTCCCTTCTATTATAATCAAATAGTACAATAATATAAATTAAATACACTAATACCCCTTGTCCAAGACCCATTCTAGAATCCACTAAACTAATTCCATGATCTGATGAAACTTATTAAATGTAGTGTTCTCCCATGTATTTTAGAGGTTGCTAATTATATGTGGGGGTCTAATGGTGGTACAATGGAGACACTATATCCTCTATTATGTGATTAGAGAAACAAAAATAGAGGAAACAACATACATAATATATATAGAATAAATAATTTTTACAGAAAATATTAGGTCACAACCAATTAGATAATATATTTATTTTGAATACATTGGGAAAGGATGTACCTAATAGAATAAGTAAAAACCTGAAAAAAATAAAAGGAAAAAATTATCAATGATATTAAAAACCCTAGATGTCTCGGGATGTAGGGTACCATATAGATTCCAATCTATATCCTAGAAAAATAACCATCAAGCATCAGCTCAGGCCATTCTCTAAACCTGTAGACAAGAAAAGTGGGGGTATCTACTCTGGTTCCCAACGTCCATGATAGCCTATGTTGGGTGTGAGTAAAACATATATGGCCACTAAAAACATGTCCTATAAAAAATTAGTTCATACATGATAAGTATAATGGTGTTAAATATATAAATATTTAAGTTAGAATAATTGAAAATGGATAACTAACGGAACCATGTATGGAATCAGATATCAAGATGAAGTCCTAGGACTACACGACCTACTATGACCAAATCCACTCTAAATACACATTGGAAGAAATAGATTCATAATCTTGTTTTAAGTAAAACATACATGATAAAATTTCATCTTGATTGAGAAGAACCTACGAGGATCAAAAGGTAACTCCTTATCATTTTTTTCATGAGAATAATCATTTGACTATTTGAAACTAATGGGACCACACTTTACATTAAAAAAAGCTCGACTGTAATATAATACGACACATGGAGAATTATATACAAATACAATCGATCCTAATATATGGATATCATTTCATAGTATCCATATATTGATAAAAATATAAATACTCTTTCACGACCCGTCCCCTGGGGCCCATATAGTGACTAAACCAAGACCACCTTCTATAGGCCAGGGGCTGGTGACTAGCACCAATGGAGTAATTCCCAAAAACATTGAAGGCATTTCCCCTATAAATTGTAAAAACACACAACCAGAGTAAAAGAAGATGAAAATACTTAGTAAAATCTGTATAAAAAGTGTACTGAATGTAAAGAGGGGGTCATAATAGAAGATCAAATATAAAGTACAAATACAATTGAAATCAAGTACAACTGAAAAAAGGGACAAACAACTAAATGGTGAAAGAAGATCCGGGATCATCCTCTAGGGTTCCTACCTGAAGGGTAGGTATAGATGGTCTCCACAGCACTCCATGTCTGTCCGACTCCACCCTATACCGATACATCGTAAGGTCCTCCTCTGCGTACCATCTAGTCCAAGCTCTCTCAGCCTCCGTTAGCACTCTCTGTCGTCTGTATCCAACACAACAAGGTGCGGGCATAGCCCATGCAGGGGTGAGTATAAAGACACTCAGTAGGAACCACAGGACCCTCAAGTTCTCACAAAATCCAACAAGGATAAACAAAAAAGTATGAAATCAACGGATAAACATTTCTTAGGTATATTCCCATACATATGCCTATGTTATCAAGTAACCCATCTCAATCATGAGGAAAACACAAAGGTCAATGACTCTTCTCAAACTAGGATTTTAATTATGAAAACCATAGCTGCTGGAGAACTCCACCTCTGTCAAGTACAGTGGGCCTGTCGCAACATCGAGGCGCTTCTCCCTAACCTTTTAATGATGAGGTACTCCTCCTGTCGAGTACCGCGAGCCTTCAACCAACTACCATGTGCTCCGTTTGTTGTGGGTCTGCCGCTAAATATCGGGTGCTCCCCATAATATCCTACAGAGGTACTCCTCCGATAGATTATTGCGAGCCTTCCGCCAAATACCAGGAACTCCTCCTCCATGGGTCTGCCACCAACTACCAGGTTCTCCCCACTGGGCTAGTCGAATCACTCTGAGTTGAATCGGTCAACAAGTCATCAGGTCTGTCTGCTACTAGGTCTCTGCAATCTCTATGATCATCTCTGGGAGGATCCACTCCATGAGTTACTGGTCGATACTCAAAATTTCACTAAGTCATAAGTGGAATTATCTCAAAGGTCCTCCACATCATAGGGGTTTCAATACAATATACAGTGCTTCAATTGGACGCCCAGTCTGTGAGTTATTGACATTTACGTCCCATGGCCCCGGTTGGTTTTTAGGTTCAAAGCATCCTGACCATACTCCAACCATGTCCATAACTCAAGTGGGATATTCCAAAGGAATCATACTGTTTGAATCTTTATGTCATCGTAGACGGTTCGTCGATCGAACACCCGTAGCCTGAGTTATGAGCGGTTAGGTGTAATCGGGTCTGACGGGTTCAGGTTCGGTCCGACCCTGTGGGACCGACCCGACCTGACCCAAATCGGGTCCAGACTAGGGTCTAACCCAGTCCGTGGTTCTGTCCCGACTTGAAGGCGGCCCTTCCCGAAAGCTGTCAGGCCCGACATGGCTGGTCGTGGGGCCTGGACCGGCAGGCCGTGTGGCCCGGCCCGACCAGGGCGTGCGGCCATGCTCGCCACGCCGTGGGGGGGGGGTGAGGTTCCCCCTTTGTTTGTAATGACCAACTTATGGCACCGGCCCCTGTAACCGTGGGACTCTATGGGTCCCACCTGTGTAGCAGACACCGGCGGCCGGCTATGTCGGCCTCCCTCCCCTGTCCACCCTGACCCTTGGCCACGGGTCTTCTCTGGCACGATGCGACGGGGCCGCAACCCTACTCACCCGCTGCGGCCAGCCCTGGCCGCGGTCATGCACCACCGGCACGCCACGACGACGCCGCACCCCTCCATCGCAGCCCACCTTGGTCACAGCCTCATACTGGCCTCTGCAGGACGCCACGGCACTGCATGCCTCTACAGTGGCCTATAATGGCCGCGTTTCTCCCCCGCATTGTGAGGAGGTGTTTCTCCATCTTGGCGACCCAATGATCTTTTAGCCCCCGGTTTCTTTCGCGGTCGTCCCGTTGTCAGCCGCCGTTGTTCACCGTGGTCCATTCCTCCTTTGATAACAAACAAGATCAGCCAAAGGGGGAAGGGTCATCTGTGTTGGTGTGGTCCAAACCCTCCCCCCCTATGTTATGTTGATAACATTCGGCATAACAGATACCAAAATATTCATGACGTAGAACGAGATCTAAACAACTCAAAGCCTCTTACCTTTCTTGACGATTGTTCATTGACGAAGTCACGGGAAAAAGGTGGCATTTTTTCATTGACGTCAGAAATGAAGAAGCCGAGGACGGTGTCAGCATTCTAATGGGTGATGATTCTCTTTCTTTCTCAAGTCTATGAAGGAAGAAGATGGTGTTCATTGATCTTCAGTGGAAGGAGAGTTCTTCGCATTCTTCATTGAGAGGATGACACACTCTCTCAATTCCCACCCAAATGTATTTCCATCTATATGAATTAATAGATTTGTCTATTATTTAATCGTTGTCTTGAATTTAAAAGAATTTAAAATTTGAATTAATTAAACTGGTGGGGGTTTAATTATTCTTATGTGGATTGGAACATTTAAATATTGGGGGAGTTCAAGGGTTCCCCCCTACTATATGGAGAGTTAAAAGGGGCTAAAGCCCATATGGTCCCCACACAAAACATAATCCCAAGGGTGGTTATGTGCGGGTGGGACCCACCTCCATAACCTTTTATTGAAGGTTATGGTGGGGTGGGCCCCTACACTAACCTCCTCTTGGAGAATATTATCACCATCAAATAAAAATAAGTTATCACCATATTATATATAACATTATTAATGAATCCCAAAAATCTCTCTTCCAAACATATTATAATGCAACTGTGGTGAAGGTATTACTGTGAAATCACCAACATTGAGAGTTCAACGGTGCCCTCAGAATTCGATTCTGAGCACCGGTTCAAGAGTTATAAAATCCCACTTGCACCGTTACTGAACCTACCTGAGGAGAACTTCTGAAATTGATTCTGGGCACGACGGGCCTTAGAATCAATCGTCGTCAATTTTCACGGACTTGTAAAATTCCAATGTATTTAAAAAAATTCTTGGGAATTCTGGGTCTTTAAATTATCCTCACCTCATGGATTTACGTCCCCATAAGCTACAACTCGAACTAAGGGACCAAATGAGGGTACTGAGCACACATCTGAGCCTCCTGCCCCCATGTGCTCTCCTAGAGGATCTTGTGGATCCAACATACGTGCACTAGAGGTATTATCCATCCATGTTGGAAACATTCTTGTAGATCATCAATCTCCACTAGAACCTATGTGAAAGTCACCTCGTCATCGATGTCTAGCTCCCTGTCGTCAATGATGTGGGATGGGTCGCGCACTTATCTCCTCAACTGAGATACGTGGAAGACGTCGTGCACATGGTGCAGCTGAGGTGGAAGAGCCAAATGGTAATCCACCTCGCCGAATCTGCTGAGGACCTAGAAAGGTCCAATTAATCTCATAGGTAGCTTGTCGCCTCAACCAAATTTCTGTAGACCTCGTCGAGTTGAGACCCGTAAAAATATGTGGTCACCATCCCCAAACTCCAGAGGTCTCCATATCCTATTAGAATATGACTTCTGTCTGTTCTGTGTAGTCTTCATCTTCTCCTTGATGATCTGAACCTTCCCGGTCGTAGCCTGTACCATCTCTGGTCCCACTAGTGAAAACTCCTTTAGGTCTATCCAGCTTAGTGGCGATATGCAGGGTCGTCCGTACAAGGCCTCAAAAAGTTCCATACCGATGGTGGAGTGATAGTTGTTGTTGTATAAATACTCCACCAATGGTAGGTGATCCTCCCAACTATGATAGAAGATGAGGAAACAAGAACGGAGCATGTACTTGAGGGACTGTATGGTTCTGTCAATCTGACCATCGTCTGAGGATGGAAGGCAGTGCTCAAGAAAATCTGCGTCCCAAAAGCTTCTTGCAACCCCATCCATAGCCGGGAAGTAAATCTTGTGTCACAGTCGGAGAAAATATAAGTAGGTACTCCATGATAACGCACAATCTCTTACATGTAGAGGGGTCCCAAACTCTCTACTGAGCCCTTCTCTCTGATCGGTAGGAAGTGGGCTGACTTAGTGGGTCCTTCAACAATCACCCAAACCGAGTCATGACCCTTGGATGTATGTGGAAGACCCATCACAAAGTCCATGGATATCCCATCCCACTTCCACTCTGGGACCTCTAAGGGCGGAACCAAGCCTGCTGGTACTTGGTGCTCCGCCTTCACTTGCTAAAAAGTGAGGCATCGAGAGAGAAACTATGTGACAGTCTTCTTCATACCTGGACACCAATGCTGCCGTCAAAGGTCCTAGTACATCATCGCCACTCCTGGACGTACCACTAGAGGGAAATGTGAAACTCCTTTAACACATCCTCTTGAATTGAAACGGGTACCATAGTACATCCTCTAAATAAGAGGACGTTCTCCCCACCTTAATAAAATCCATCAGGTGCTTGCCCTATGGATATCTGAGCATGTCGCGTCTCGCAGTCAGCACCCCCATGTTGCGCCTCCTTAACTCACTAAAGAAGTGGGGGACTGATTGTAAGAGACTGCAGATAGGCTCCTCCATCCCTATCCACAAATGATATCTATAAAGCGGCCAACTGCTCTGTCACCTCTCCTAGCAACTGTATTCTAGACCTCCTACTAAGTGCATCTGCAACTATGTTTCCCTTCCCTGGAGTATTGTCTATCTTGAAGTCATAGTCCTGGAGGAACTCAAGCCATCTCTATTGTCTCAGGTTCAAGTCCTTCTGAGAGAAGATATACCTGAGACTCTTGTGATCATATTACATGGAAAAACATTCGCCCATCAGATAGTTCTGCCACATCTTCAAGGCTAAAACCACTGCTGCTAACTCCAGTTCAGGGGTAGTGTAGATCTACTCATGTTCTCACAGCTACCAAGAACCATACCCAATCACTTATCTCTCTTGCATCAGGACACACCCAAGTCTAGTCCCTGATGTATCTCAGTAAACTACGTACCCTAATCCCTCTTCGGGAAGCCTCAATATGGGGGCACTTTTCAGCCTCTGACTTATCTATTGAAAGCTCTACTGGAATCTCTCCGACCACACGGAGGGTTTCCCCTTCTTCATCAAGGCTGAATGTGGTTCTAAAAATCTTTAGAAGTCTGGCATGAATCTCTGATAGTATCCAACCAAGCCCAAGAAGCTCCATACCTCCATCACACTCCTGGGATGCTCCAAAGAAAGTACAGCTTCAATCATCACTGGATCCACTGCAACTCTATCCTCCGAGATGACTTGTCCCAAAAAGTGAACCTCTTGAATCCAATACTGGCACTTTGAGAGCTTACCATAGAGCAGGTTCTGTTGTAGTGTGTCCAATACTACCTACAGATGGTAGGAATGATCCTCCTCATTATTCGAGTAGATCAAAATGTCATCGATGAAGTCCGTGACAAAGCAGTCGAGGTATGGCTGGAAGATCCTGTTCACGAGACACATGAACACTACTGGAGGGTTTTTTACATCGAATGGCATAACTATGAACTCAGAGTGGCTGTATCGACACATGAAGGCCGTCTTCGGCACATCCTCGTCCCAAAATCTGAGCTGGTGATAGCCTAATCTGAGGTCTATCTTTGAGAACCATCATGCTACCTTGAGCTGATCAAAAAGGTCATCAATCCTTAAGAGTGTATACTTTTTCTTCATGGTTACCTGGTTCATGTGACAGTAGTTAACACAGATCCTCAAGCTCTTGTCTTCCTTCTTGGTGAACAGAATCGGGGCTGCCCAGGGAAAAACGCTTGGACCGATGAATCCCTTCTTCTGCAACTCCTCCAACTGTACCAGCAGCTCACAAAGATCAGCGGGAGCCTTCTGATATGTTGGAGTAGATATCGATGTCGTCCAGGGGTACATGTCAATGTTTAAGTCCACCACTCTTCAAGGAGGCAGCCCTGGAACATCATCAGGGAAAGCATCCGCGTACTGGTCCACCACTATAGGATAAGTCAGACTCTCCATATCAACTGCTCCAAGGGTAAATCAAGACAACTAATGAGTGATTGGATGCACCATCCTCCGATCAAGTCCGTCATGTGCTGCAAAGGTTCCCTTCTTACCAGTGAAAGTAAATATAGTCCCATATATGCGGACACATCACACTTTTCACCTAATATAGTCAATATGAGCATGGAATGTAGATAACCATTCCATACCCAAGATGACTTCATAAGTCCTCGACGCCGCTACAAGAAGATCCCAATCAGAGCTCTCACCTCCTAGAGTAAGATCGCACTACCGACACCAGTTCGTAATCGTCAAATCAGCTCTTGTAGGAGTTTCTAGCCGTAAGGATCGAACCAATATCTCCTTCGAAATCTCCGAGCTCCAAATGTGGGATGTGGAAATGAAAGAGTGACTGGCACCTGTGTCTATAAGAACTGCAGCTAAGGTAGGGTAGACACAGATCGTACCTCAAATCATCTCTGGAGCATTGTGATAGTAATCCTCAGCTACTTAAAGCTGAGATCTACCTTATCCAGAAGCTCACTATGGTCGGGGTGGACCTCTTTGTGGTGGTAGAGGTATCACATTATAACATTGTCCACCGCCAGCTGCACGGCCATCTCCTCTGCCATGTTCGCCTACGCCCTACGGACCGCCTCGATCGAACCTCTGTCTCTGCCTAGGAGGTCCACCAACTATTTGTTGATCATTAGAGTGGCGTGTCAGACATTCACGAGCCATGTGACCAAGCCTGCCGTAGGAGTAACACTATCTTCTCCTGGAATGATTGTCTCTGTCTACAATCTCGGTGCCCCACACAACAGGTCCTGAGTCGTGCGGTCGACCACATGTAAGTCTCACCCTCTTGGACCTCTTCGTTATCCGTCTACTGCCAGCTGCAGAAGACTCCACTGCATCTTGGTTAGTGGTGGGTCTCACAGCTGGAGAATGGTCAGTAAGAAAACTCTTTACAATGAGGGATCGCTCCAACACCCCCGTCTGTGTCGGGATGCTGTGGGAGATAACTGAAGCTCTTATCTCTCGCCTTAGTCCCTGCTATAAGTTTATGGACCTAAAGAACGGGTCTCGTACTATATCAGTGGAGTAGAGTGAGAGTTCATTGAACCTCACTGAGTACTAAGCTACATTCATGCTTCCCTACTGAAGATTATGTATCTCTTGTACCTGCACCACTCGAAGGGTGGATGGTACAAACTCGGCCCGGAATAGGCTCTCGAAGTCTTCCCATAGAAGTGACTCCTCATCATGCATATGGAGCATCATCCTCCACCATCTTTCTGCTACTGCATAAAAGAGGTTGGAAACAAGGATCACCATGAAGTCGGCTGGTGTCCCTACTAGTCTGTATACTCTCACCACAGCCTCCATCCAATCCTCAGCCGCCTGTGGGTCCATATATCCCATAAACCTACATGGCCTCTGGGGATGGAACTCGTGCAGCATGCTCAAGTGGTGTGCACTCTCTGCTACTGGGCCTGGTAGAATCGATTGCTGAGAAAGGATTAGTACCACTGGTGCCTCTGCTGGTGCTTCAACTAGAAGAGGGCCATGTACTGAGGCCTTGTCTCTGAGTGGGATGTCAGTATGTACGACTCTCGGGGCTCTTGTTAGTCATCTGCGTGGATGCATCCTGAAAGAAACAGATGCGACACGGTCAAAATACTATACCTAGGGATATGACATGGTAGAGAATACATAAAGAAGTTTTCTTGAAAAAACACAAGCAATCAGGGTTTTCGTGCACTGAGTCAGAAATCAGATGTCAGGGTCTTAGTGTTTGGATATGTCGGCCAACCACACCAACACAGGACTACTTGAACTGAAAACCACACTTAGTACCCTTAACACTATTTCTTCACAGAAATAATTTTTAGAGACCTATGTTATGCGGTAGAAATAACGTCTTCTGATACCAATTTGTAACGAATCATCCCCTAAGGCCCATATCGTGACTACCCTAAGCCCGCATTCTATAGGTTAGGGGATGGCTACTAGCAACAAAGGCATAATTCCCTAAAACTGGGAAGACATTGCCTTCATAAATCATAAACACACACAACCAGAGTACAGCTCAAAAAAACACTAAGTAAAATTTGTATAACAAGTGTACTAAATGTAAAGGGGATTCGAAAATAAAATCCCAACTGTAAAGTACAAATACAACTGAAAGAAAGTACAAGTGAAAAAAGGGACAAATAGCTGAATGGTGAAATCATCTCTGTAGTCATCCCCTGGGGTTCCTACCTGAAGGGTAGGTACAGATGGGCTCCACAGCACTCCACGGTTGTCAGACTCCACCATGTACCAATACGTCGTAAGGTTCTCTTATGGGTACCATCTAGTCCAGGTGCTCCTGGCCTCCATCAGCGTTGTATGTCATCTATATCCAACACAATGACGTGATGGCATAGCCCATGCAAGGGTGAGTATAACGATACTCAGTAGGGACATCGAGACCCTCAAGGTCTCAAAAAATCCAACAAGGATAAACCACAAAGTATGAAATCAACGAATAACCATTACTTAGGTATATGCCCAAACAAATACCAAAATTATCAAGTAACCCATCTCAACCATGAAGAAACCACAAAGGTAAATGACTCAGGTCAAACCATAATTTTCATTATCAAAACCAAGGCTGTTGGAGACTTATCCTCTTTTGAGTACAGTGGGTCTTTCACGATACCAATGCGCTTCTCACTAACCTTGAACTGCTGAGGTACACCTCATGTCGAGTACCGTTGGTCTTCTGCCATCAACCAGGCACTCCGTCCGTTGTGGGTCTGAAGCCAAATTTTCGGGCGCTTCTTCTAATAGCATGCAGAGTTACTCCTCCTATCGAGTACCGTGGTTCTATCGCTAAATACCAGGCACTCCTCCTCCATGGGTCTTCATACATCTACCAGGATCTCCCCACTAGGTTAGTCGAATCACTCTGAGTCGAATAAGTCAAAGAGTCATCAGGTCTGTCATTTACTAGTCTCTGCACTTTGTACGCTTGTCACCTGGAGGATCTTCTCCACGAGCTACTCGTTGATCCTCCAAATGTCATGGAGTCTTAAGTGGAAGTGTCTCGAAGGACCAACACGTCATAAGGGTCTCAACACAATAGACGACTCGTCAATCGGATGCCCGGTCTGTGAGTTAATGGCATTTCTGTCCTAGGGGCCCGGTTGGTTTTTATTTTCAAACCAACGCGACTGTACTACAACCATGTCCAAAACTAAAGTGGGATATTCCAAAGGAATTGTATCATTCCAAGCTATCTGTCGCCGTAGACGGTTCTTCGATCGGGCACCCGTAGCCCATGTTATGGGTGATTAGGTGTAATTGGGTCCGACGGGTTTGGGTCCGGTCCGACCCTATGGGACCTACCCGACACGACCCGACCCGGGTCCGGACTGGGGTCCGACCCGGTCTGTGGGTCTGACTTGACCCGAAGGGGTGTCCCGGCCCGAAGGCGGCCCGGCCCGAAACCTCTCATGGGAGGTTATGGTGTGGTGGCCTCCACCACTAACCTCCTCTTGTAACATATAACAACCACGAAATAAAATAACATGTCACCTTATTTTCATTTAACTTTATTAATGAATCCAAAAAATCAATCATCTAAACACCGTAAAATGCAAGTACGGTGAAGGTCTTACTAAGAAATCACCAATGTTGTGAGTTCAACAGTGCCCTCATAATTCGATTCCGAGCACCGATTCAACAGTTATAAAATCTCACTCGCAAGTTTACTGAATGTACCTAAGAAAAAATTCAGAAATTGATTCCGGCCACACCAGGCCTCGGAATCAAGCGACGTCAATTTTCTCAGACTCGTAAAATTCCCATGTATTTAAAAAAAATTCCTTGGGAATTCTGGGTCTTACATTCTCAAAATTACAATGTGGAATTAAATATTTGAAATTATAACCATAATCCAAGTGGTAGACACTCCATTGAATCAGAGTAACAATTCTATCCATAATACATTCTCACGATGAAGGCATTTGATAACACTATACCCCATTGAATCCAATGTTATCCTCACATATTAGAATTCACATGCATACCCTAATAGATACATAGTCTTATACATATAATTCCACGACTATAAAAATCATTGGAATCTAATGAGTACCTCTATAGAATTCCTTACCCATATTGATTTTTATAAATAGAAAAATCATTTATCCCACCATTCAATTAACTGAAAGATCATAATGAAACAATTTTATCTCAAATCAATCAGTGGATTCAATTCAACTTTATATTTATGTACTCCATGTAATAAAAATTACATGTCTCTTAGAGGTCGTTATTTACATCTCACATTCCTTGTTAAGCCGTTATGTCACTAGGGAAGACCCAACATCCCAATTAGCTAACCCAAAATCACGAAACCACACAAACTGACCTTTTTAGAGAGTTTAAATAAGTCTTAACCATAATAAACCATTTCCCTAAGTCCAAGAGTTTTCATTTCAGAATGAAGGAAACTAAACCATTAAATTTAATTATTCATTTCAATAATTTGAAGAGTTCTTGTGGCTAAACATGCCAACTATGTTATATAATGGCTAGTGTTTAAGAGAAATAGTTTCTTCAACCTACTGTTATTGAAACATTCTATTTTCATTCATAGGTTTGGCCACTTCCCATGGCCAAATCATTCTCCATTTATCAACTGATACATATTCAAAGACACAAAACTAGAAATTTTTTTAAAATGAATAAAAATAAATAATTATAAAAAAATATCAAAATTGGAATAATCTATGAATCTCCTACACGATGTCATATCTACAGAGGAACTATGAAAAACTACTCACCAAGGACCTATAGCGGTCATACTTTCATATTATGGGACAATTCCATAATAGGCCACATCCATTCCAATGATACATAATACCCATATTAATGGAAATCCCCAATAAATTCTTCTATATCATTGTATCTCAAAGAAAAGGTGATCCACCACCAAAAAACACATTGATGGGATATCCACTACCAAGGAAAAATGAAAAAAATGAATTGGGTGATTACACTATGTTTTGGTGAAATCACCACCAAAAACATAAAACAGTTATCCCATAAATTTTAATGATAAAGGAACATAATAGGGGATGTTTCTGGATGGTTATAATGACCAAAAACCACCTATGAATTTACTAAAAACATAACCCCAAATCATGGGGTATTAATGGGAAAAGATGGGGGATTCAATGGATACCACAAAAACAAAATCATTGGGGATGTGGTAGGTTTCCCACTCAAAATATAGTGGGAGAATTTGTAAATTTATCCTTTTAAAATCCCACCTAGTGGGTTATTTCTATAGGAAGTGTCTACTACCACTTTCGGACTCCACTAACTAGCCGGTGGGATACTTCAACTTAATGAAACCACCTTCACAAGTCTTATACAATATCCCATTATCCCATTTACCCACATATATCCTTTCCATGTCCAAACACTTCTCTTGAGGTCCTCAAACAATTAGAAATCCATGTGAATGTATAGATACTATTTAGTCTTTTCCACATTTTGAAAATATAAAATTCCTTTAGAACATTGAATTGTTATTAAAATTTTATGGATTAAAATTTAAGCGCACATGATAACATAAATGTTAGGGTTACATATAATTTAAATTCCCCATCATTGTGGATCTATGTGATGAAAATGGGTATTTAGAGATAGTACTGACATGGAATCTAGCGGGACTCCTTTATGTTCAATATTCTTACATTTCTTACTCATTCTCTTGTTTGATATTCGAAGTTATGGGTCCATGGTTTATTATTTTATATATAATCATATATATACCATTCCATATGTTATAGAATTGATTATTTACATTGTAGTGCAATTGTATTATTTTAATTCTTCTTCTTTTCATTTTTGATGTTGATGTTATTTTCTCCGATATAATGTCATACCGAACACCACTTGTAGTAAAAAAACTATTTCATATGGGGAGTAACACATGATTCCATGTAACACTTTGACTATGAATTAGTGATTCAAGATAAGGAGTTACAAAACAGAATTCTTGTTTTGTCATTATTAATTAATTTTATTTGTCAATCACTATTTTATGAAGTACCAACAACCTTCAAACTTTGGTTCATAATATCATGTCATTCATATTTTCTATCAGAAAGGATTCTTATTTTACATCAAATATCACAGAAAAATGGATTATCATATTATTCAGGGGTATTTATTTTGGAATATTTTTATTTATGTTATCTCATAGCTCCTTAATCTATTGAGTGTACTACCAAATTCGAAAATCCTAAACTCATATTTTCTAAAAACATTCTCCCATATTTCTCCATTGTATTAAATAAATCAACCCATGATTATAAAATGAATAAATTGACACAATTATTTTATTATAAATCACCAATAACATAAAGAACCCAGAAAAGCACCATACTTTTACATCAAACAATAGTTTCATTCAAACTCATCTATTTGAAGGTATTTTCGGACATAATATTTTTATTCATATATTTTAAATTTTTTTGAATAAATACGATTTGATTTTTTCTTAATATACTTTTTCAAATTATTTGGAATTTACATGACTAATTATCCATGTCTGATTTAATTACTTACAAATAATATAATTATTGTTTATATTTAGCGTTCTTGTTAATTTAGTTATCACATATAACAATGACTAATTTTCTAATTTAATTATGTATCATATAAATAAATAAATAACTATGAATATGAAAAAAAAATATTTTATATGGTTATGATTTTTCATCAATCATATAGTTTAATGAGTACAGGAAAACTAACCATGAACCTTGGGTAATACTACTTGTATATATTATTTTCTCGATTTTCATAATTTTTCGATTCTATTATGTATCTTCTAAGTTTGATTCATCTTGGATAGTTTCCTAAGACATTTCCTATTATTAAAATATCCATATATAAAAAAAATTACTCACTCTCAAGTGTAGGGTATCTGGGGTTTGGTTCACATAATATAATCGTGAAGATGAACATACAAATAGATTATTAGAAAGAGGAATGATACATATAATATCATATTTAATTTAATATTATTATAATATAAAACCATTTAAATAATAATTTATATTATGGAATAAATTAAACACAAACATATGTCTATCAAAATCATGATCAATCACAATATACAACATAACATGTATTTAAAAGTGTCATCACAAGTAATTATATCTATGATTAATAAAAATTAATTAATTATTTTATTAAACCATTATCATTATATTATATCTAAAGAGTCGTTGAGATATTATTATGTCCACATAATATTTTATCTTAAATAAATTTATAGAAATACATTAGTTAAATATTTTTAATTTTTATATTGGACGTAATTATGTAAAAAACAACGTACATTAGTGGATTTATGACATTTACCTTTAATGATTTATAAAATCAAATTATGAATCTTAATACTTACACCATGTATTGTCACATAACATTTCATGTGAAACATGTTATGTGTATTTATTATTATGTATTGTGTAAATACAAGGATTATATTCATAAATAAAATGATATGATATACATGATGTGTAAAATCATTAGTCAGGACACATTTTCACCCTATTTCATATGTCCACATGAGGCACCATAAATATTCATTGTGATTATTTTTCATAATGAATGTGATGTACATGTAAAATAAAACAATTTTAAATTGATTTTTATTTAAAATATTTAGATGAAATTATGTACTATGCATGTATACCCATGTGACACATCAAAAAATACTCAGTATGCACTTGGTGTGGAATAAAACTTATTGAATAGAATATAAATCAAGTTTTATTATATGTACATTGTGTCTTACTAAATTATAAAAAATTTTGACCCATATATTTGGAAAAAAACACACTCAGTGTGTACCTTGTGTGGATTATATCTTGTTAAATGGAATGCACAACACATTTATACAAGTAGTACTCCATATCTAGTTGAATGACTCTGATGGTAGTCAATATAATCCATTTAAGGAAGAGACAGATTGACCCCCGAAATTTCTACAATTTAAATGAGGTCAGAACTATGTGGGGTTACATTGTGCGTATATAAGATACATTTTGGGTAATCCTTGAAAAACTATTTTTCGAACAATAATTCAATAAAAGGTTTGTAAGGATGTTATGTATTGAGGGAATCAATGAGTTGAGATATATATGGATGACTCAATGTGTGGCTTGACCATGCATGTAGAATATGAAATATTTTTATAATTCATTGTGTATAAATTTTATGAAACTAGTGAAATTGGATTATATAATGATATCATTAATAAATTATCATGCATTTTGGACCACTCATTACCTATATAAAATTAGATAATTGTTTTATATGAAATTTTTGATTTAGAAAAAACATTCTAGGAAGAAAAAACTTTTAATCCACACATTACATTAGTTGATTAGATTATTTTTAGTAATAAATTATAATATGACTTTTTTAATACCACTTTAAGGTTTCTAAACTTAGATAAATAATTTGTTACATTCTAAATCATGTTTTCATTGGATTTTATGGATAAATCAAATAACTCACTGAATGTAATCATAGAATCTCATAGAATGAATATATCACACATTTTATATATAATATAATATAATAATTACCCGAAATTATAAAATATTATAGATCAATTGATATTGGCACAAATGATGAATTTATATAGAAGTAGAAAATCCATGAGTGAATTTCTCTAGTTATATATATAAGTTCCCCATAAATAACTAGATAAGATTCGTGAATCTTGTTGTGAATGTGTGGTAGTGAAAATTGATTTGTGTCATTCTATTTTCTTATAACAATATGTTATATCACTCCCTCAATATTATTTGGTGGGATGATAGAAGGATTAATGTATCGAAGGATTGAAAAACAATAGCGTTTTTTTTTCTGCATAGAATGTATATATTTCATAAAAATATGATATATTTTTATTCTTTTACATAGAATTAATCATAAATAATTACATACAAACACTTATCAAAATATTTGATCAAATTTAATTCAAAAATCAAAATGATAATGTTTATGTTATTTTATATCTTGACATACTCTTATTTAAATAACATTTTCTAAATAATTTAATTAATATTTAGATAAATGAAATTAAATAAAATAGATCATATCTATCTGGCCTTTAATTGAACCTATTATGTCTCCCATGGATTTTTTCAAACATTTTATTATTAATTTTTTATTCAAATCTATATTTTTTTCAGTAATTATTAAATATTATATTCACTGTTTTCTAAATTAAGTATAAATTTTAGTAATAATGTTACTGAATTAATATTTATAGTAATCAAATTAAAAACTATTGAATAGATAATATTAATTTATATCCATGATAATAATAAAAAAAATATAAATTTAAATGTATATATTCAATAGTCAAATATTTAAGTATTGAATATTTATGTGACCCAATTTACTTGAATAATTATTATTATATAGAAGAGAATAATATTAATTCTTAATATTAATATCAATAGAATATAATGACATTTTGGTTAAAAATAGCCTGTGAAAATCATGGAATGTTTCTCAATAGAAATAGTAGAACATACATAAATACCAATGTTAGTATCAAGCAACCCTTCATGAAAAAAATTTAGAAATAAGTTAGGTTTGTAGAAAAAAACTTCTTATGGAGTTTATTATGTCATATAATCCATTTTCCCTCTAATATCTCAAAATGAAGGATGCATCATTATTTCTTTAAATTATATTATATATTTATATATTTTTAGACATTTCAAAAGGATCTCATTAATGAACTACCACATACAATGATTTTATAATACTATTCTGTTACAGTCAATACTCCAAATATAACCTCATCCATTAATAAGGAAGGTGAAACTCCATTCTTTACTTCTTGAATTAATATCATATAAAAAAGGATGCACATAATGTATATTTCTTTCATGCAACAATATTAAATCAAATATTTTTTACATACATCAAAATATAAGATTCCATATATAAATTAATAATAATATCATGTTTGGTGATAAATAAAAACCTTCATAGATATGAAAATCCAATAAAAAATATTCCGACAGAATTTTAATTAGTGGATCTATCCTCATGACCTCTTTTAGATGGAGATCACCGAGTATAAACATCATGAGAATAAGTACAAGTGTAATATAATCCCCCAACATGTGATAATGAAACATTATGTATGGCCCATTAAATATATGTGATCTAAACCGTAGTACATATGTTTATGAATATGTTCAAGATATTTTTGGTTATCAATATAGAAGAAAACAACTATAACACTTCAAAGAGATGAAAACGATATAGATATTATCACATTCATGTTATCCATAAGTATATTTATTATGTGGTAAGATATTTATTTATATTTTTTTATTCAATGTGTAATGTTAATTGGTCATATGTAACCAAACCAAAAAAATCTGCATTCCACTATATCTAACTATTAATGCATTTTAATCCACTAAGTATTTCTTAATGTTCATTATTTTCTTATGATATGATGTTATCAAATATATATCCAAAATTCTAGTGTATTATCAAGAATTAAACTTATTTACCATTGAATAGGCAACCAAACTAGCTGATGATATTGCTCGTTGGCCATTCTCGATCCACTCGAACAGGAAAATGGTGTTGGGAGTCAAGGAACACATTTTGAAATTATGTTTCCATTACTATAATCAAAATAATCATAGAGGGCTAATAATAATTATTACTAACTAAACCCAAAATAGATTTAGCATACATGAGTTTTGGATGTTGAATAAAAAAATAAACTATATAATCATATGAAATGGAGAACAAAAAATGTTCAACTCATCCTATTATGACACAAGGACTGACCCCCAACTATGTCACCACCATAACCAATCCTAAAATCCAATATAATAAATACACAATTTATAATATCCCATGATTTACAGTATGTATCTTATTAAATAAATTGATTAATTTGATAGCTTAGGTTTCACAAAAAGAAGTGTTTAAGAATTTCATGATTAAATATTAACATGACAATTGAAATATTATCTTGAACTTTGAAATATTAATGTAAATTTAATGAATTATAATTCATCCAATTTAATAGTAACCTCATCTAAAAAATTTCAAATAAAATTTATGAATCTTATATGTGAAAATATGATATAATTATATCATAGTATATGTAAATAAATATTTTGAAAATGATAAATTATGTTTTGTTATTTTCATAAAATAATTTTTTTTACAATTTTAATTTAAATAATATGATTTAATAGAATTTTTTTTCATAAAATATAATAATAAATTAATATTTTTTTGTATTGTTATTATGGGAAAATTTTATGATACCTTAGATATTTTTGTATAGTGTTATATAAGAAATTTTATTTTTAAAATTGGTGTTTCTCTATTAAATGTGGAATTTAAATTAGTGTTAAAATTATCATATTTATTAAATTATTTTAGAAAATATGTTTTCATTAATTAATTAATTCATAAGGTTCATTTATTAATTATATTTGTCTAAAAATTGATAAGGTAAATTTCTGGGATTTTTCAAAAATACATGATTTTTTTGGTGAATAGTAAAATACTATAATTTGTGATATATATAGATAAAAAGTTTAATACACTATTAATTGAGTCATGGATGATGTATGCACCATTTGTTCGAGATAAAACGAAATATTCACATTATTTATTCATATAATCGCCACTATTTCTTTTCATGATCCAAAATAAAATAATAATGAATAAAATATAAAAAAAACCCCTCTCTTGAATTATAAATAACCCCTCCATAATCCCTTTGAAGACAAGTAATTCAATAGTTTATAAAGATAATTATCTCCCTAAATCCTTCCTATTAATACTCTTTTATGATGTAAGGACATTCTAGATCTATCCGACTCCACTATCCATGGGTTTCTAGTCTCCAGAAAGAGAGGCCACACTAAGAAAAGAGTATGTTTCTTTTAACTCCTCCTTTATTTCTTTTTCTACATCTTATTGTCCCATTTATATTCAATGATATATACTCTAAAATTATATATGATGTAATTAAATCTGATTTTAATTATTGTAAACATAATGCTTGTATTATATATTTGAGATATTTAAATTTTTTACACGCTTTTCATATTCTTATGACCACGTCTAATTAAATGCTTTATTAACAGCCTACAGAGACATTTCAAAAAAAAACATTATAACTATATTGATGAATGGAAATTATGAATTATATAAAATATATAAATATTTAATTAAATTTATTCCATGATTTTGTATTTATTTATACTAATGTATTATTTACTTTTAACAAAATTGAGAAATCGTGGAAATACATGATTTTTAAGAAACATATGATATCAAAATTCTTTAATTGCATACAAAAAACTAACAATTTTTTTGTAATTTTTATATATTAATTATAGTTTTATAAGTGACTAAAAATCACTTATGTATTAGTGTTTTAATATATATAATTTTGTTATTCCGGAGGTGTAAAGGTGACCTAATTCATCATGAATTTAGCTTAGCGACATTGTCTTAATTTTAATTTCATTGACACATACTTGGTATTGTGAACATAATTATTTTTATGGGGTGTATGTACTACCCAATTGAGATAATTTTTTATTTTACATTATATTTATAATAAATATCCTTATTCTTGAATCATGGATATGATTACGTTCATAGCCATTTACCATTCTATATAAAGTGAATATTTTGAATGTCCTTTTAACTGGGGAAATATTGATGAATCTATATACTATAATCAATACTGATATTGATAAGGAATATTTTTCAAGAAATAAATGTATGTAAAAAAATTCTCGGAAATTTCGTAGGTGGGTGTGGACCATTAGAGCTACTCAATTTGTCGACAGATCTCATGAGATAACACAGTTGTCGAAAAACCCTTCAAGTTTGTTTCGAAAATGGATCAGATGGGTATTTACCCACATAATTAAACCATATTGATGGTATTATGGTTAATTTTCTAGATATATTACATCAAAATAAAATATTTTTATTCATTCATTATTCAGTTATTAATTTCAATAATGACTTTAACTCTATAAAATTTTATGTATTTATTTTCATTGTCATTTTTTTGATGGAATGTGATTTTCAACTATTCACCATGACATTTTGATTATGTGTAATTGATTATTATTAAATTATTTTTGATTCATTCTTCTCATATATATATCCCTTACTAAGAATTTGACCTTACCATTTTTTTGTTTTATATACCCAGGTTTTTTTGATGGGATCATTAAATTAGTGACAAGTATAAGTTTGTTTTAATTTATTGTATACTTTGATTATTTAACAATGTAACAAATAAACCATATAAGTATCTATTTTATTTAAGAATACTAAATTGATAATTCCATTTTTATGTGGTCTCTTGTATCTATTTAACTATAATTAAATGATGACTGACTTTGGGTTATAGTTGTCATTGTTGTTATATTTTGTATCTGATATGTTTAGTAGAAACCTTGAGAAATAGATTTAAAAAATACATTGGGAACAAAAACCTATGATATATTTGAGTATAATCATATAATAACATCTTAAATAATGTTATGTATAGGTTATGTGGTTTATCAAGAAAATATTTCCCTATTTAGATAGTACAAGTGGATTTTGTTCTGGAATAGATATACATTGGTGTAACAACTCTGACAAGGTGTGACACGACTAACTTCGAGTAACCTGATACACCAATGTGGGCCTTACTGTGAACCTAGTGTTCCACACCTAGGGAATATTCCTAGGATAATTCACATTTTCTTTACAGACAAGTATGAAGGATTTGAAATTAAACATGTCCACAATGAATCAATGTTTATGATTATGAGAGTAGCTATGAGATTAAATTTTTTTCTATTTAAAAATTATGAATTATTATTCATAACATTATTTAGTGTAGTACATTTTTTAGAAATGGAACCTAATGTAAGGAAAGTAATAAATGTTCCTAGAAAACGTATGGATTTTCCCACAAAAAATTTCAACAAAGATGATGATAGAGGTGATAAGATCAATAATATATTATGAAATCTTACTTAGGATAAGAAAAATAATCATACTACACATCTATTAGATTATTTCATGCAATAGAAGACCCCTTCTATTATTGGGTCTACTAATCCAGTGGTAGCTAAGGAGTGGATCAAGTCCCTCAAAATAATATTTTTGGAATTAGGGTGCAATGAGACCAAGGTCTGAAGGCCAAGATTATTCATTCATGACAGATGAAGTGGGACTACTAATCTAGTGGTAACTGAGCAGTGGAGCTATTAAATTATTCAAATACAATGAAACTGGGAATTACTTTAATCAATGTACCAATAATTATGGGAATATTCCATAGAATAGGCCAAGGGAAGATGGACAAGCATATTCAATCACCAAATCTGAAGTGGATGATACTAATAATGTATTGAAAGGTACATCAATCCTATCTTCCAATTTATCTAATGATTTATTTGATTCTAGATCATTACACTCTTTTATATCTACCCATTTTTCCAAAATAATTATAAATTTTCCATCTGATTTAACATATGATTTATCAAAATATACTCATAATGGGAGTCTCATTGAAAATATTGTGTTTTGGTCAATCCCTTTTATAAAACATAAAATTCATGTACTTTCTAACCTTATCATCATACACAAGATTAATAATTATATTGACTTAAGTATATATTTTCATTGAATGCATGATCCCAAAATTTATTGTAAGAATAAGGGAATTAGGATATGTGATATATAAGAAGAGTTCATTATCTTTAGAGAATAAACATATCTTGTGATTATTATCTAGATCTACTGATAGTAGATCTACTAAATAAAATTTTAATAGTGTAAGAGAAAACAAAATATAGGGATGTGGAAAGTAATATTCCAATTAAGGATGTTCAAATTATGAATTAATACAGTAATGTATTTTCTATGGAATTACCTGGTAACCCCACTAAGCTTGTACTGGAATTTACCATTGATTTAATCCCTGATTAAATACCAATATAAAATTCTCTATATAGAATGGAAATTTGGAATTATTTGGGATGATGAAATAGTATGTGGATTTGAGTAATAAGAGATTTAGTCTCCAAATTATTTCAACATGGGGATCCCATATTCTATATTTGAAGAAGGGATATGGATCCTTGAGTCTATGCATTGAATATAGAGTAATCAACTATATTACCCTAAATAACATGTTCTATCCACCTCGTATTGATGATTTTTTCGATAACCATCATCTAGATTTAAATTTTTTAATGATTAAACATCAATATGGTTATCATAACATCCATGTGAGAAAATAAGACATTACAAAGAAAACATTTCTAAGAAGATATAAAAATTACACATTTATAATAATTCTATTTTATTGACTAATGTACCCTTTTTCATGGAAGTATAATGTTTATTTTCAAAGAATATCTTGAGAAGTTTAATGGGATTTGTATTGATGATATTTTGATATTTTCAAAAATCTAAGAGGATTATGAGAAACACATGAGTGTTATTCTAGATTCATTATATGAAATGTTTATTATGTGAAGGTTAAAAAAATTTAATTATGGATTCCAATAATTTCTTTTCTGGGTTATAATGTTTGTAATGATGGAATCTCCTTTTATCCTATAATGACAAATGCAATATAAGAATGCAAGATGCCACTGAATATGACTAAGGTAAGTTGTTTTTAGGGTCATTTGTTTAATATTTATGTTTAATATAGAGTTTTGGTTGATTGGATAAATTATTAACCAATATCACATGTAAAAGAGTTATATTTAAATAGAAAAATTAATACACAAAATGTTTTTATTAATTTAATAGAAGACTGGACAGCGATCCTATTTTGACTATTCTATCTGAAGATGTGGGTTTGTAATATATGGTGGTGTAATTAATAATGGACTAGGGTGTATCCTTATGAATAATAATAAATTATTTTCTTATGCATCAAGTTTTTTTATGAATCTTGAAAATAATTAAACATCTCATGATCTTGAGTTACGATCTATCATCTTTTCTCAAAAGACAATGAGAAACTATCTCTATGGTTAAATATGTGAGATATATATGGATCACATGAGTTTGAAATATATATTTACATAGAATAAACTCATCATGTGGAAAGGATAATGGATCGATTTCATAAAAAATTATGATTAATAAATAAAATACCACAAATTAATGGAAAATAAGGTATAATATGCATTCAAAATGAAAGACCATGGACTTCTAACCCACATTAGGATTGAGAAATATCCTATGATAATGGATCTAGTAATGATAGATATAACAATTATTAATGAAGAGGACACATAACTCATTTTTTAATTGATTTATAAACAATCCTATCTGGAAAAGATACATTCTCTGACTCTAAAGATAAGAATCATTACAATATAATTAAAGTCATTAAATATGTTATATTGTAATATATCATTTACCGTGATAGATTTTTGAAATTTAGAAAGAGCATATGAGTTCCATAAGAAAATGATCTAGAAAAATTGAACTATTAGATGATTCTCATAGATAAAATTTCAATAATCACACTGGTAGTAACAAAATGTATAAAGACATGAAGGAACATTTTTGGTGGGATAACCTGAAGAGGGAATTTGATGACTATGTGTCATGGTGTCCTGGTTTTCCACGAGTGAAGGCAAGTAGACAACATCCTAGAGGATTCATGAAACATATTCATGTTACTATGTGGAAGTGGGATGAAGTTATGATGATCTATGTCATAGGACTACCCCGATTCCTAGAATGAATAATACAATATGGGGTATTGTTGATTGTATGATAAAATTAGCACATTTACTTGAAATAAGAGAAGATTTACCTCATGAGAACATGGAATTAATCTATATAAAAGATTTTTTAAGACTTAATGGTGTACCTATCTTGATTGTGTATGATTGAGATCTATGTTTCATGTGAAAATTCATGATGAGTTTTAAGAAGTCATTGGATACTATGCATTATATGAGTACTTGTTATCACTCTCAAACAAACTGAAAGACTAAAAGGACTAATCCAACATTGGAATACATGTTCAAATCTATCCCACATGTCTTTCAATGTAAATGGAATTAGTATTTACCTATTAGGGAATTTTTCTTTAATAATATTTTCAATTATATTATTAAAATGGCCCCATGTAAGGCATTATACAGAATGAGATATTGTACTCCCACTAGTTGGGATTATGTTTTGGAGAGGAAACTTATAGAACAAAATATATTGAAGTGAAAATGGAAAAGGTAAAGATAATTCATGCTCATATTAAATCATCTAAAAGTACGAAAAAGAATCTTGTTGACCATCGAATAAATGATTTGTAATTCCAAGTGGGAGATCATGTGTTTTTGAAAGTATCTCCTTGGAGGGGTTTCGTAAGGTTTGGTAAGAAATGGAATCAAATAGCTAGGTAAATAAGACCATTTGAAATGATGGAAGGAACTGGTGGTATAGCATATGATTTTTCATTGCAAAAAATTCTCTCAATTGTTTATGATGTTTTCCATGTGCCATTGTTAATTATGTATATTCTAGTCCCAAAACATATACTCACCATTGAAGATATATAACTTGAAAC
Source organism: Viscum album (assembly GCA_963277665.1). Lineage (NCBI taxonomy): Eukaryota > Viridiplantae > Streptophyta > Magnoliopsida > Santalales > Viscaceae > Viscum > Viscum album. The sequence continues at coordinate 728,389,361 of OY728143.1, read as the reverse complement.
TAATTTTTTTTTCTACCATAAAGAGACTATCAATATTCTTGGAACAATAAATAAGGAATTTAGGAACCTATAGAATCATCTGGTAAAATTTGATTAGAGATACCATAAAATCAGAGAAGCGGCTTGGGAACCTAAGGATGTTATGAATAAGAACCACTCTCATTAATTAAGAAGAAAATATCCATAAAAAATTTCACAAATGGAATTTCTATGTGAGGAAATTTTTTAAAAACCTAATATTTATTGTATGTATCCTTTTAAATAATTTCAATTCCTTCGATATCTTATCTTTCACACAACACGAAGCTTAATTGAGTAGTGATTAAATATTAAAAAGACAGTTGAAATAGTGACTTGACCATTAGATTAGTAATATGACTTTTACGAATAAAAATTCTTCAAATTGAAAATTAATCTCAACATGGAAATTATAAATAAAATTTAAGCTTTATATAAGTTAAAATATGATATAACTATATCATAGTACAAGTAAATAAATTATTTGAAAATGGTAAATTATGTAATGGTTTTTTTTGAGACAGAAATTTTATTTTTTTAATTTCATAAATAATATAATAATTTAGAAGAAATTTTATTTTCATAAAATATATTCATAAATTAATATTTTTATGTCTTATTATTATAATATATTTTCCTGAAATTTTAGCTAATAATTCCAAGTGTTATGAAATATGTTATATTTTTTAATATTGGTATTTTTTGAGTAAATGATCATTTTAATTGAATATAATATTTATCATATTTAAAAAATTACTTTCATAAAATGAAGTTCATTTTTGAATTATATAGATCGAAAAACAATTGGGTGAATATTTGTGATTTTTCTAAAACACAAGAATTTTTTGAATAATATAATATGCTAATTTATCATATAAATACATTATAAGATAAATACACTATTAATTGAGTCATAGATGATGTAAGATCCATTGGGTCAAGCTAAATTGCTCTATTTATTTTATTTATTCATAGAATCAACCCTAACTCTTTTCCTGAGAAACAATAATCATATAATGAATGAAATATTCAAAAAGAACCCTCTCATCATGGATAAGTAAACCCTCTATCTTCCCTTGGAAAACCACTGATTATACCCTTTATAAAGACACATCACTACCAAAATCACCACTCATATGACATTGCTAAGACCTATGGATGTAATGGAGTCATGAAAATCTAATATCTGAGGGATTTTTAGTCTTTCAAGGGAACCCACACTGAGAACGGTGTATGTTTCCATTAACTCATCGGTCATTTCTTATTCCCCCTCTACTTTTTCCATTTCCAATCAATACCATATAATATAAAATTACATATTCATTAATTTTACATGATATTAATTATTTTATCATAAAAAATATATAATATATATGACATATATAAATTTTGTACTCCATTATACAACTTTTTCCACAAAGTCTAGTTTAAGGTCAATTAACCGCCTACATAGACAGTAAAAAATTCAATTCATTTATGAACTATTATGGTTGTAATGTATGATTTTTTTTATAATATATAAATTTTAAATTACATGTATTCTATGACTATAGATTTAATTATACGAATGTATTGTTTACATTTAAAAAAATAGTGAAATCGTGACAAAACCATAATTTAAAAAAACAAGATATCAAAATGCTTTAATTTAAGAAAAAAAATGTAATAAATATAATCAAAAAATTATAATTGTAAAATCATTGTATAAATGACGATAATTTTCTTCTATATTATATTTTTTAATAATTAAATTTTTTAATCAGGAGGTGTAAAAGCGACGTAATTAAGAAGGATCTAAGGTAACAGACTTCGCCTAAAATTCAATTTCATTTAGAATTACTTCGTATTGTGCAGCTATTAATTTTTATGTGGTGTATCTACTACCAAATTGATATAATTTTTAATTTTAAATAGTATTTTAAAATAAATTTTTTTTATCTTATATATTATTAATATCTTGGTAGTATACCATTTTATATACGATGTTTATTTTGAATGTTGTTTTAACTGGGGAGATATTGATGAATTCATATACTCTAATCAATATAGATATTAGTAAGGAATATTTTTTTTAAATTACATCTATGTATGAATAATGATTTGTGCATGAAGTGATAGTATGGGACCTTTATATACCCTCACTTAATCGATATGTCTCGTGCGACAAATTAGTTTGTTAAAAAACCCATTGTGATGGTTTCAAAAATAAATCATATGGTCATCTACCAAATAACCTAAACAGTCATGATGGTATGATGGTTAATTTTTCATGCACGTTACTTCCAAATAATAATGATTATCATCATTTGGTATTCATTTATTACTTTCCATGAAGATTTTCACTATGACAAAATCTAGGTATGTATTTTCATAACTAGTTTATTGATGGAAATAATTTCAGTTATTCACCATTCCATTTTTAATATGTATAACTAGTTATGATTCACTTATTATTGATTCGTAATTCCTTTACATATAACTATTAATAATCATTTGAGCTCCCCCATTTATCATTTTTCCAACCCTAGGTTATGGAGATGGGGCCTTTGAATAATTGATAAGAAACATTTTATATTCATTTGTTATGTAGTTTGTTTATTTACATATGTAATAGAGGAACCATGTATTTATCTAGTTTCTTTAAGATTACTAAACCAAACCATCCTTGAATATATAATGTCTTGTATCTACAAAATTAAAATAAAACTACCATTGACTCTAGGATATATGGGATAGTTTTGTTATTGTTGGTATCAATGCTAGTTTAGTAAGTACCTAGGGAACTAGATTTAGATAACATAGTTTAAGGAAAATAACCCTAATATAGACATTGATGATAATTATTTAATAACATCCTAAAATATTTTGAAGTATAGATTCATTTTTTTATCAAGAAAACACAACCCTACCAAGATACTATAAGTGGGAGTGGTTCTGTAACTTATGTATGTCGGGGTAAAAATATTGAAAATGTGTCTCAGGACTGACTTTGGGTAACCTAGTAAATGTCTGTGGGCCTTACTGCACACCTAGTTTAATAATCTTGAGGGATATTCAGGGGATAATTCAAAATATATTTAAAAAATATAATAAAGAATTTAAAATTAAATATGTCCCCAAATAAACCATGTTTGTGAATATGATATTAGCTATATAATTTATGTTTTTCATGCTGGAGATTATGATTTTTGATTCATAACTTAATTTATTAGAAGTGTCTATTTCGAAATGGTTCCAAATGGAATGAAAGTAATTAATACTCACAGAAACTTTAGGGATTTACCCACTGTAAAAGTGAATATAGATAGTGTTGGAGTAGAGAGGATTTATACCATATTTGTATTAATAACATAGGATATAAAAAATAACCATACTACATAGCTGTTTGATTATTTCATATGGAATAATCCCCCATCTTATAGTAGAACTATTTATTCAGTGGTAGTGGAGTGGTGGATCAAGTCTATTGAAAATATATTTTTGTAATTGGGGTGAAATGAGAATGAAATGGTTGTACTAGAATTATATTGACTCAATGGTGATACTAAATAATGGTGGTCTTTGATCATTAATACTAAGGAAGAAGACAAAATACATGATGTATAATGGAGATCTTTTAATGAAATATTCATGGTAAATACATCTGTAGTGAGAAAGAAACTGAAATAAAGAGAGTGTTTGTTATCTTAAAGAAAAGGGAAGAAGAGTTTGTCTTAGATTATGGTACCCCCTTCACAGGAATATCCGGGAATGATATATATTACATACATGATTGAAAAGACAATATTGATCATTTCCTCGATGATCTTAATCCAACTCTCCGATGGGCACTAGATTCTCAAAATAATTCATCATATGATGAAATTTTATTAAATTTTAAAGAAAAGGGAAGTAATTTTATAGACCATATGTGTCCATGGGAAGTCAAGATTTGATATGGTATTCTGATAACCATGGAAAAGGTGATGTTTGAAAGACTAAAAAGGGAATGAAATGGTTTTCATTCTATGAAATTGATTGAATGTTTCGTCTTTATAAATGCTTGAAAGGAATTAGAGATTTATATAGGTGTAGAGAAAAGGAAAACAAACATATTTAATGAAAGGTAAAGAAACAAATCAATGATATTAAATTATTTATGAAAAATTGAATGGGGAATTATTCAAATCAATATCCCAAGAATCTGGGGAATATACCACAGAAGTGACCAAAATAAGATAGCCAATCTTATATGAACACCATAACTAAATCGGGAGTTCCCAATGATTTGTTGGAAGGTACATTAATACTATCTTGAAATGTATCCAATTTGTTTTTTATTATGGATCATCACACTATTTTATATGAACTCGGTTTTTCATGTAATTTTACATTTTTCTTTTGATTTAACAATGGATTTATCAGTCAAAACTCACAAGGGGTGTCTCATTGAATGAAAATTGTGTCAGTTATCCCCTTTTATAACACCTAAAAATATATTAGTTTCTAAAATTATCATCTTACCGATGATTTACTTTATAATAATCCATGGTATGGATGATCTTTCAATGTATGGTGAAACAAATAATTTCAAGAAGAATTAATTTACGATCTATGAGGAAGGTATAGAATCCCTAATATTTAGATAAAAACACCATCATCTGATTCTTTTCAAGATCAACAACCAGTAGCTCTACTTTATTAAATTCTAGAAGTTGAATAGAAAACTACTTTGATGTATGAGGAATGAAATATTAAAATTGTAGATGTTATATTTGTGTATGAATACATTGATGTATTTCCTTAGGACTTACCTGTTCACCCTGAGAGAAAGTCTTTGAATTTTGCATAATTTTAATCCCTATTTAATGACAAATATTAATTAATCCTTATCGAACAGTAACTATGAATTAGTGGAGAAGAAGAATTAATTTGAGGATTTGTGTAATAATGGATTTATTATCCCTAGTGTTTCTCTATGGGGAACGCATGTTCTATTTGTGATGAATAAATCCAAATCCTTGAGGATGTTCATTGACTATAGATGAAATAAACAGTATTACAATAATGAGTAAGTACAATATACCTCACATTGATGATTCATTTGATCAAATTCATGAAGCTCAATATTTTTCATTGATTGAACTTTGATATGGATATCATCAATTGTGTGTGAGGATAGATAATATTCTGAAGGCACTTTTTCTAACCAGGTATAAACATTATGATTTTACATTAATACCATTTAGATAGTCAAATGGACCCTCTTTGTTCATTGATATAATGAACAACATTTTCAAGGAATGTCATGATTTGTTTGTAGTATTTATTCATGATATTTTCATTTTTTAAATAATCTATTATTATTTTGGGAACCAAATGTGGTTTTTTCTAGAGACACTTAGATGAAAACTTTTATATGTGTTGTTTAAGAAGTGTGAATTCCAAAAACAAATAGTTTGTTTTATTGGAATGAATATATCAAAGATAGGCATCTTAGATGAACTTATGAAGGCCATTATAATACATGAATAGAGTATGTCAATGATCACGACTGAGGTATATAGTTTTGATGGTTTATTTGGTAACAATCGGCATTTCATCAAGAATATTTCTTCATTGGATAACCTGTTAACCATTCTTGCATGTAATGAATTTATGTTTGTATAGACAAAATAATTTATTGATTGTTTTGAAGAATTTATTAAAATATTAGTAATTGCTCCAATTTTGACACTTCTATCATAAGATTATGGGTTTCTGTTATATAGTGATGCATCAAATAATGGAATGGGTTGTGTCCTTATGCAAAACAATAATTTTATTTCTTATGAATCAAGAAAGTTGATGAATCATGAACATAATTATCAATCTCATTCGTTTTTAGTTAGGAGATGTAATAATTACTCCAAATATATAGATCAACTATCTATATGATTAATGATTTGAGGTATATATGGGTCACAAAAGATCGAACCATTTATTTACACAAAATTAACTAAACAAGAGGAAAAGATTATGTCTTCTATAACTCAAATATTATCATTAATCAGTACACTACTACACATGAATGGGAAATAAAGTAAGAATGGAAATATGTATAAAATATCATTGATTTATAACCCAAATGGGTATTGAGAAAGATCCAATGGTTGTGAATCTAGTAAATATGGATTTTTTAATTTTTTAGGAAAATGATCCATATCACATTTTTAAAATGTATTATAAACCATATTTACTAGATATGATCAAATTCCCACAATCAGATGATGAGAATCATTAAATGAAAATTATAGTTATTAAGGATGGAAAATTTAATGACATCATATATGATTATTAAGTTTTAAAGTTTGGAAATTGGTTGTGTCTTCCATCAAAACAAGATATAAAAAAGAATATATTAGATGATTTTAATAACTCAATGTTATCTATACAACCAAGAAGTACCAGAACGTATACAGATATAAAAAACAAGTTTGGTGGGACAATATCAATTGGGAAATTGATGGCTATATGTCGTGGTGTCTCATTTTCAAACACAATAAATCTGATTACTGACATCCTAGAAAAGTCAATCATCCTTTATATATTCGTATGTGGATGTTGGATGAAATTAATATCTACTATTTCCCAAGACTATATAGAATGACTATAATGAATCATGCAATATGGGTTATTGTTTGACGTCATAAAAAATAGGCACATTTCCTTTATATAATAGATAATTTACCTATTGAGTTCTTGGGAAGATTATAAATTAATGAAGTTGTAAGAGTTTATGGTGCGCCTATATCGATTACGTCAAATATAGAACAATTTTTTAAATCAAAACTTTGGAAGATCATTTCATAGGATTTTAAAACTGAGCATCATACGAGTAATTCTTATCACCCTCAAAATGATGGAAAGTCTGAAAGGACAGCTCAAAAATTCAATGACATGTTGAGATCTTTATCACATGTTTTTCATGGTATGTGGGAACAATATTTATCTTTAGTGAAATTTTCTTACAATAATAATGTCATTATTCTATTCAAATTGATCTATATGAATAATTATATGGAAATATATGTTATAATCCAACTTGTTATGATTATGGTGGCGAGATGAAAATTATAGGCTTTGAACTTATTGAAGAGTCACCACAAAATCTAAGACAATTTTTGCTCAAATTAACATATCTGAAAGTAGGAAAATAGTTATATTAACATCTGGGGATATTATTTGAAATTCCAGGTGGAAGATAATGCCTTTATAAAATTATCTCTAGGGAAGGGTGTCTTATGGTTTCAAAAGATAGGGAAACTGAGCCCTTGGTACATCTGACAATGGGAAATTATTGAAATAAATGGAGTTTTAGCATTATATTTAGCAATGCTACCAAGTCTCTCCATAGTTCATGCTGTGATCCACATCTCATTGTTAAATAAGTACATGAAAGACTAAAAAAATGTACTAACCTATAAATAAATATTAATGTAACCTGATTATTCATATTATGAAGAACTGATTGAGATTTTTAACATAATAGAGCATGTATTGTTGAAAAAGATGACTCAAGTGGTAAAATAGTTTTGGATAACCCATAAAATAGAAGATGCACTATTGAAACCCAATGATGTAATAAAGAGGAACCTCCCTCGTTTATTTAGAAGGAATTAATTATAAAAAAATTGAGGGAAAAATTTTTGAAGAAGGGAAGAATATAAAACCCCATGATTTTTTGTATCTATCTTCTAAAATGAATTCAATGAATTATATATTTTATGTTTCACCCATCATTGAGATTAAATGATTTGTGAATAAATATTAACATTACTATTGAAATAGTAACTTGGGATTTGGAATATTAATTTGATCTTTATGACTAGTAATTCATCCAATAGAATAGTAACCTCAATTAAAAATTATAAATAAATTTTAGGCATATTATAAGTGAATATATTATTTATATTTATCATTGTATATATAAATAAATATTCCAAAAATTTAAAATTATTTATTGGTATTTTTATAAATCATAAAGGTTTATTTTAAATTTTATAATTAATGTAATGATTTAAAAGATTTTTTTAAAATATAAAATTTTAAATTAATATTTTTATGTCTTCTGATTATAAGATAGTTTTATGAGACTATAGAAAATATATCTATGTTTTATTAATTTTTTTTATATTTTTAAAATTGGTATTTCTTTATTAAGTGATTATATTCATTAAAATTTTAATTTATCTTATTTAAAATATCAGTATCAAAAAATATAACTAATTCTTTCATTCTACACATCCTAAAATGGTTTAGGTGAATTTTTTGATTTTTTAAAAAAACATTTTTCTTTCGAAAAGTAAAATATAGTAATTTATAATATATATAAATTATAATTGGAATACACTATTCCTAGATTCATGGTTGAGGTAAGAACCATTGGGAGAAACTTGCATGATATACTTAATTTATTTATTCATTGAATCATTAATATGTCATATCTTGATAGAAACTAATATTCTAATGAATAAAATTTTAAAAACACCCCCTCCTTAATTATAAATAATCCCTCGATCTTCCCTTGGAAAAACACTCATTCTAGCCATTCTAAAGAATCATATTTTCCAAAATCCTAAATTTTATGACTATTAGAATAACTAGGGACATATTAAAACCTTTTAAATATAATAAAAAATGGGTTTTAGAGTCATTCAAGATAACACACATAGAGAAAGGAGTAAGATTCCATCAAATCCTCCATCATTTCATCACATCGTTCTTCTTTTCCTATTTCTATTCAATACCATATACCCTAAAATTAATTATATAGAATGTTAACATTATTTTAATGGTTTTATCCAAATTAATTTTTTCATATATGAAATATATAATTTTTTTACATCCTTTTCCCACTTTTAGAACAACATCCCATTAAATGTCGATTAACCACCTATGAAGACATTTCCAAAAACAAATCTTATAACTACCTTCATGGATGTACAGTATGAATTTTATATAATATATATATATATATATGTAATTAAATATATTCTATTCTTCTTGAAATAAGTATACTAATGTATTATTTTCATTTATTAAAATAGATAAATCAATGAAAAATAAGTAATTTTTATGAAAAACGTGTTATCAAAACTCCATAATTTGATCAACAAAAAATAATGAATATAATGTAATAATTAAATTTTAAAAAAATATTTTAGTTAACTATAATTAACATCTGTATTATTTTTTTCATAAAAAAATATTTAGGTGGGGTAAAACAACGTAATAAAGAAAGAATTAATGTATGGGACCTCATCCCAATTTCCATTTCATTGATAATTACTTGGTATTGTAAACATAATCATTTTTATGAGGTATATATAATTCCCCTTTGAGATCATTTATCATTTGAAATTATATTCTATTAAATATCCATATTGTTGTATCAGGGAAAAGATTATTTTCTTATCTGTATACCATGTTACATAAGGTGTTTATTTTTAATGTTATTTTAACTGGGGAAATATTGATTAATATGTATTTAATACTAAATACAAATATTGATAAGGAATTTTTTTATTTATTTAAATATATGTATTACGAATTAAATTGACTTGAAGTGATGTCTCGGGGCCGTTATATCTCCTCAATGCATAGATAGGTCCCATAAGACTAAATATTTGATGCCAAACTCTTCGTGTTTGTTTCAAAACTGAATTAAATAGGTATCTAAACACATACATAAACCATATTTAAGGAATGATAGTTCATGTTTCATATACATGAAATCGAAATAATAACAATTTTCATCATTCAATATTCAGTTATTAATTTCAATTAGGATTTTCAATATGAAAAAAATTCTATGTAATAATTTTCAATCCAAGTTTATTGATGGCGTGTTGTTTTAATTATTCACCATTACATATTGAATTTATCTATTTGATAATCATTCACTTATTATTTATTCATTATTCCTATCTATGTAACTTATTCTGAGCATTTGAGATCACCATTTTATTTTTTCAATCCTCGGGTTGTAAAGATGTGATCTTGGAATAAGTGTCCAGGTCCAGTTTGTTTTATTTTGTAATCTAATATGTTTATTTACCAATTTCATAATGGAATAATGATAGTATATAGTTTCTTTATGACTAAAAAACCAATATTTTTTTGATTTGGTCTCTTGAATCTATTCTAGTGTAATATATTGACCACCGACTATGTGCTTTTGGGGTTGGGGTTGTTACCCACATCCTATACGTGACACCTTTCTTCTACTTATGTCAGAAAAAATAAGGTCTATATACATTCATTGGTGGTTTTAAGGTCGATATCTCAAAATTTATTATATGATCCTACTAATTTTTTCATGTATAAATTTTTTTATAAAAATATAACATTATAATTGTATATAAAAATTTATTTTTAAATAATTACATAATGTTTAGAAAGAATAATTGAATATAGGAAAATAGATAATCATGTGATCATATAAAAAATGTTTCCTGTGATTACCGGGATTTTAAGGTACTATTTTATCCTAATAACATCATTTATTTAGTGATTTATCTATACAAAGTATGTTCCTAGGAAAATTCCACTATGGGGGTTTTTTCCAATGTCCTATTGATAATCCACCAAACCACAACATAATATAGTCTAGTTATACTTTTACATGGAATAATTGAATAGGTTTTGAATTCTAATGTCTCACAACTTTTTCTAGTATACCCACATAGGTACATGTGGTTTAAAAGTTATTATCTCCTATTATTCTCATATGATAAAATACATTTCTTTTCACATTTCACCCAAAAACATTCCAAATAAGTTCATTTAAAACCATTACCAAAATGGGTACCAAGTTATAAAACATCGCACACACCAACTAATTATTTAAAACATGTATTACACAGACTAAAACAATGTAATGGATTATTTATAATTTACAAAAATATAATAAATTCATCAAAAATGGTACAATGTGAATCTATTTACCTTTTCCCTTGAAACAAAAGAAACCTATTGGGAACCACATGACTAGATGATAGGGGATCATATCTTTGAAACAAAACAAATATCCTTAATAAAAATATAAGGATCATATTTGAAAGGACTCTTGGTTTTCAAAACCATTGGGTAGGAGGAAACATAAGAAGGAAGAGCAGAAACATCAAACGGAAACGAGAGGATAAACTTACATGGGGTTTTTACAAAAAACATTGGTAAGATATAATGAATAATTATCCCAAACAGAGATGAGGAAGAATATACAGTGCACATAGGGATGGATATTTTGATGGTTGGAAAAATAAGATAGAAATCGGTTAAATTGATCTAGAAATTTTTATTTTTTATAATTTTTTGTTCTTGGAATTCAACATGGGTTCCCAACCTATGTAGGTGATTCTAACTTATCATTGAGGCCATCTTTTTGTTCATGTATCATTGTCAAAACCCTATGAGAACATTGAAAAACCCCACTAATTAGGTTTCAAAACTATTTTATGGGGTTTTTATTTTTTTTATATACATTTTCAACCATTGAATTATTCATATTTTAAGAACCCATGTACATAAAGAAAATTATTCTATAATTAAATAGTAAAATAAATTAAAAATGGATAATTACATAATTGGTATTTATAGAAATTAATGAATCAATAACAATGTAATATTATCATGGCCATTGGAAAAGAAATGTGACCATTCAAAATCATATTCCAGAAAATAGAAGAGTAACATAAACTATAAAAAACTGAATATTATTTATGTATCTTAAAAACTAAATTATTATATATTTATATATTTGTATAAGAAAATAAATGTTTTGAATATAATAAATTAGATTTTGGTATTTTTGTGAAACATAAAATGTTATTTATAATTTTATAATTAATTTATTAGTTTAAATGAAATTTTATTTTCATAAAATATATTCATAAATGATTATTTTTTATTGTAATTATAATATAAATATGTGAGACATTATTTAAATTTTCATGGTGTCTTAAAATTTCTATAATATTAAAATCAGTGTTTTTTGAATTAATGATAATTTTAATTAACAAAATTTTTTTTAGAATTTAGAAAATTATTTTCAAAAATTGTATTCTATTTTTTAAATCGAATCATCAATATATAGTTATGGGTTTTTTTGATTATTTGGAAATAGTTGATTTTTTTTGTAAATAGTAAAATACAGTAATTTATGGTATTTATAATTATAACTTATGAAATGAATTTCTTAGTTATTGATGATATTAAAAATGATTATTTTCCACTAAAATTCACTATTTACTAAATGTAGTCATACGAATCAACAACATTGATATTCCTGGTGTAAAATAATAAAATAATTAAAACCACCCCTTTCTACTCCCTAAAAATACCACCCCTAACAACTTATTCACCTCACACCAAAAAACTTATGTTTTATCTATATTTTTTCCAGTTAAATGCTTATGACTCTTCCATATATCTGATACATTCTGGTATCCCCAGATGTCCAAAAAAAGATCTTTAAGGGGGTTCACATAGAGACAATATTCATGCGTTAAAATCATCAATCATTATCATTTAACTTTTTTTAATATGTTTATTTTATTTATCCTTTTCTGCACCTCCTCAGCCAAAAGTTACAAGATAAAACTATTATCATGCATATAGTGTAATTATATTTTTTTAATATAATATCCATCATCCAAACACTTATTTTTTCTTATTATTCTAAAATTTGAAAACATCATATGTGGCATGTCTATTCACCGCCTTTGGGGATGATGGGATTTAATTTACCATTACCACATTAATGGTTAGGCATAAAAAAATTATTTTTGTTAAAATATAATTGACTATGTATGATATTACTTGATTAATGTTTTGTAATGAAATTTTCAAAATAATATTAATTAAAATTTAACTAGTTTGTGATGGCCCAAAAATCTTAAAAAAATATAAACTAAACACTTGTCATTGAGGTTTTATCTAATGAATCATCACGATATCATAAAATAAAATGTTATATGGTATCATGTAAAATTATTTAATTATATTAATTCAATTTCATTCCAATTCTATATTTTTCATCTATTTGACAAGAACAACCATAACTATGACCTTGGAAACTGTCTATAAAGCCAGGAAATAAATGCACTAGAATAAAGATTCTTATATTTAAAACTCATTGAAAAGGCTATAAATTAATATAATTAAATATCAATAAATATTATATATAAAGAAATGTTTCAAAGTTTAGCAATAAGTGAATATAATTTTTTTAATGGAAATTATGTTCAAGTATAGATTTCATTAAGATTTAAGGTAAAATAAATTATTTTTAAAAATCATGTATTCATGTTACAAAATTTTTTATTGAAATAATACATTTTTTATTGTGAAGGTATAATATTATTTAACAATTTCATGATAAACTTTTGCATTGATTTTTCCTTTACAATTTTAAAAGTATATTTTCATGTAATTTTTTTCATTTATAAGTTTGTGGATTCTTTAAAAAAAGAGATTTTAAAATAGAATATTTATCTTCCTAATGAATGTTTCTTTTATAAATGATTAATGTTTTATGGAAAATATTATTTTTTGGTCATTATTATGATAGTGTTTTGTTTAGTGATAAACTGATGGTAGGTGAGCCTATTATAGATCTCCAATTAATTGGGATAAGTGACAGAGTTAACCAGTTACGATTCTACTAAGAGATTCTAGGAATATTATAAGGCCCCTGCCTTAAACCTTACGTAATCTTCAGTTATTACAAGATTACACATTTAGGATATTTTCAGGTTTAGAGTTTTAGAGAATTAGAACATAAAACATGCATTACATTCCACATTTAAACAAAGTTGTTACATAAAAGATAGTATTCATTTTTCCAATCAATGAAAAAATATTTAAAATAAAACATGGATTCTTTCTTGACACTTCTTTGACACTATCATCATATCATGTACCATTCCCTTGACCTGTGAAAAACATTTCAAAAACATGGGATGAGCATAAAAAGCTTAGTAAGGGTTATAAAAAGTATGGAGAGGAAACAAGAGTACATGTATACATAAGAATGAAATCATACTTTACCCATAAAACATAAGCACTTTAACATACCTTATAAAATCATGAATAAATCATAGAAATCATAAGACATAAAGGTAACTTGAAGCATTCATAACATTCTTACGTAGGGATTAACCCTCTTGGTTACATTTGGAATACCCATCAAAGTATATTCCCTAAATATCTTCAGAGAAACCTTAACGTTTAACTCCTTCGCGTTACCCAATGAATTAGAGAGCTATATCAGGCTCACCCGCCCTTAGTTTATCATGGAACCACCCGTCTTCATAACAATGCCCAAGAATCATAACATAATCATAGCACATAACTGAAGCATAAAGGAAAGATAACATTCCCACATTGTAATAACAATATAACATTTTAAGATATTGAAATAATGAATCCATTCTAAATACCATTTTCAAAACCAATTAAAACATTTAATAAAGATATTTTTAAATAAAAGTGTCGCATAACACATTGAAGCTTTTAACATTTGAAACCATTAATATCCATATAAATAAATCCTTAAAACCATTTTGAAAACATGGATATTAATGATAAATATTTATAATAATAAATCATTAAAACATTTAAAACGATATATTAGTTAAAGGGTTTTTAACAAAATGAGAGACACTTGAAGACAATAATTGAGGAATAACATTTAATCAATACTTTATAATATCATGGGAATATAGGGATTGATGATATAATATTCCAAAGGATAGTATATACACCATATAAGAGTTAATTGGTGCATAACAACAATTAAGTCTCAATGGAAATGTAAATTGAGATAAAATCCATTATAAAGATGGTATCCTTAAATTAAGGATAAATCAATCTCATATTTATGTGTGACAAATATAAACACACCCAATATAAGTGAATATTAAGTGTAAAATAATCAAAGGCCATTCACACATATTCAAATGATGACATATTCAATAACTACTTGTTGAACCCAAAGAAATCGAAATTTGGTAAAGAAGTTCCCTTCACAGCCTAACGGTGCCACATCAAATTTTAGAAAAATGGTTGATGACAGTGATAAAGGGTTTCTCATCACTTGGAAATAAAATTTAAGGCAATAACGATATATAAGAACATATCCCCACATAATGAGAAGAAAATTAAAAGACATAACAAAAGAAGTATTTTAAAAAAAGGAGGGTGAAAGCTTCCCTTACCGATTTGGGTAACTTTCAAAACGTACACCCCATGAAAGAAGGACTATAAAAAATTGATGTAAATACTCATAAACGAAAGTATGTTACAAAAATAGTATAATAATGGATAGTACATACACAACTCAGAAGAAAATATTGGAAAATGTAGCATGAATCTCATGAAAACACAAAGTGAGATAAAAATCCCCTTACGAAATTTAGGCTGCTTAACGACGCCAATTAAATCTTCCCAAATGGATTGGTGAGAGAAAATAGGGTCTCTAATCATATTGAAATAAAAATTACAGTAAGATTAATATAAAAGAACATCCCAATCATAATAAAGATGAGCTTAAAAGGAATGACATAAAAGAGTGTACTTAAAAAGAAAGAGAGGGGTAGGATCCTTTACCTCGGGTCCGACTTGACTCAATCATTCTTTAACCCCCTGAATAATAAACTTGAGTTAATTTCTACTTTATTAAGAACATTTTTCAAGTTCATTAATCCTTTCATATCACTTACTACCATGCTATGAACACTATGTAATTATTTATGTTAATAATGGTCGTTTTGTAGATCATTGCTACTTGAGTCAAAAATAAACTCTTTTTAATTACTAGTTGTTCATGTGGTAAAATATATATTATATCCAGAATTATATTCATTATGTAGATATCATGTATATCATATATATCTATTATATACATGCATTTATAATATTACATAACATTTAGAGGTAAGAAATGAAATGCACCGTTCATGGAGACGGTAAGCCGTACGTACGCATGAATGCTACTTCTATTTCTATTTCTTATTTAATGGAATTAAAACATAATGATACATAATATTATTATAATTCCAGTATGTTATCATATATAATATCATTAAATAGTACCACATATGGTATTAACAAGTCAAATCATTTTGAGGGGGCGGTAGTCCGCACTTCCTAAAATGAAGATATCGCGTTTAACAATGATGGAAACCATAAAGGTATTCCATAAATGAAAAATAAATAATCTTAAGTAAAACATAAAAATAATATATATCATATATAAATATAGTGGCATCTTAATGGCCACCATTGAGGGTGTTAAAATAATATTGAACAACCATCGTTTCATGAGGCAGAAATTCACCATCCACACAAACAGTATGTTCTTTAATCATTAGATGTAGGTGTGTGTAAGTGTAGCTCTAATCCTTCTTATAAAAACATCCTAGTATATTGGTGATACTGTAGTTGTTACAAAATAAATGAATAAAAAGTGTTTAGGGGGTTGGAGAACCAAAACAAAACAAAAGAACACAAGTGAATACATTACCTTAAAATCAGGTATCTCTCTTTGATTTGAGATCAAAGGCTTCCTTGGGAAGACTTCTTCCCAAAGTGAGGCTAATATTATAAATATAGGGATGTGGATAGACAAAATTAAAAGGGTTTGGCCGAGCCAAAGGCTTGAGAGGTGAGGGTATGATGGTAGAGGTGAGGGCCTTTTATAAGAGGAGAGGAGGGGCACTCTTGGAAAGTTACAAAATGTTTCTTTATTTTCAAATGAGTTTCGGATTTTAAAGGTCCCATATTGATGTATTTAGAGGATAAGGTGGTAAGGGATCAAAATATACCCATCCAATAGGTCTTTTTCAATTGTAAGTAATAGTTTTATCATTATCTTTCCATTTTATTTAAATCCCTTATTAATGAGGTAATCACTACATCATCATGATGTCATAAATAATTTAATTTATTTAATGTCTAAAAATTATAAAAAAAATATCATGATGTATGAAATTTTTTTATAATTATAATTAATATTTATAGTAAAAAATATTCCTTGTATAACCCCATTTAAAAATTGTTTTAGTAAAACAACTCTTCCTTGTGACATTTTTATTTTAACATTAAATAAAAAGTTCTTTATTTCATTTTCCTACCAAAGTGGCTCCATGGGGTCCCCAAGTTGACCCATGGATTGTCTTGGTCGTCCATGACACATCCAATGAGGGTAGGACATGTGTCTAGGTCATTTTATATTATTAAAACATTATTTTTACCTTAAATTACACTAATTACCTCTAATCGTGATTAAAAACTTAAAATTACTATTCACCAAAAAAATTATTTTAATCCCATTTAACCACATTTTACATCATATTGAAAACCATTTATGTTTTATTTTTTAAATTCCAATCACAGAAGTGGTAAAGTTTCATTTAAACGAACAATCAGTTTTTAAACTACCACTTAGTGGTTTCACTATTCATCAAAAATTGCCGTTTTTCAGAAAAATACCAAAAATTCACCCTAAGATATATTTGATATTCCGAATTCAAAAATGATGTCTATTTTAAAAAATTCAAAACATGTCTATTGCATTAATTAATTTAATAATTAATTCCTGGTGTCAAAAAAATAGAGTGTTTTTAAGAAACAATATCTATTTAAAGTTTGACACTAGTTTAAGTCCAATTTCAAAGTGAAATTAATTCCAATTACCACCATTAGATTAAATGTTAAAAATATATTCAAAATACACATTAATATAAATTAAAAATATACTATATCCAGATAAATAAATCAGATTAAAAGGAGGTTTGGAATTAAAATGCAACATTTTCAATAAAAATGATCTTTATCGGAAAAATAACAAAATTTTACACAAAGTAAATTTTTATGTCCAGATTCTGAAGAAGGATTTTATTTTGTCAAATACAACATATAAAATTGTCAAAAGTATATTTAAAAAGCGTTCTCCACCAAAAGGCGGTTAATCAACCTTTTAAAGAATATTAGAAGATTTATGCTTAAAATTGGATTCTTTTTCATTTTAAGCCACCAACATTTTTTGGATAAAAGTAAAAATATTTGACAAACATATATAATTATTTTGTAGATAGTTCCGTTCATTCCCGCCATTTAAATGGCTAGGCATTAACTACCTTTTGAAATAATATTATTTTATTATTAGAGTGCAACGTAAGATTTCAAAGAAACTTGTTCTTGCGTATTGGGTACGTCCTTGAGCATAGAATTTCCTTTAAAGTACTATTAATATATTATTCAAAAATATGGATAAATATGAAAATTTCATATTCTTTATTTACCTGGGGTGTTACATCCTTCCCCCCTTTTGAGAATTGCGTCCTCGCAATTTTCAAATTGGGCTTGGAAGCTTCATTGAAAATCCCACATCGGAACAAGAGTCAGTAAAACTATCACTTTAAAAGAATGGGAGAGAAGTACAAATGTCACCTGAGTTAACCCATACTAGGATTACAAGTATTAAAATATGGATATGGAGGAAAAAACAAAGGGTCATGTTATGATGGAGAGTGATAGTAAACATGTCTAGGAAAAAGTTAACAACAAGAAAATCACAAACTTGTGATGGGTTAAACGGCATTTGATTCCCCAGTAGGAAAAATTAACAGACAACATTTTTGTTTTATGTTACTTATCATTGAAGAATTTATTTATGAGATTAACTAAAACATAAGGAGGCATACTTAATTGTCATGTTGACTTTCAACTTTTACTATATTTCTTACAAGTACTCATATTTTCTCTAAAAGACGAGTATTTAGGATGACTTGTTCACATTAAGAGAGATATAATCAACTTCTATAGGATCACCTAATCCACAAAAGAGAACTATATACATCCCACGTCTTTAGACCTTAACCAAAACAAAAACCAAAAAGGTTAGTATGAGATCAGATAATACCCAAAAAGGATAATCCTTTATAAAAAAAATATATTCTTAATCTCAAAAATTTGTCAAAAAACCCAAAGTTCAACAAAGACCATTAAATAAACATCTATCCATAAAATTCTACAATGTAAACCAAACTAAGATTGAAACCCAATTCTCTGAAGGATTTAATCACATAGTCCCCTAAGATTAATTTTAACATTTTTCTCAAAAATAACATCCGTTACTCTTACAGTCTCATACTGAAAAGTAATTTACCTAATCACATATCCTCCATGATAGGCTAATCATTTAGATTGATAACCAAAAATCAACTTACTATTAATTCATAAAATCATCTCACTAAAAAGAATCATTAAAACTAACCAGAGACTTCACGTAGTCTAGTGGTAGGTGATAAATACCAGTTGCACTTTGGTTGTGGGTTCGATTCCTAAAGCTTCGTCCGACGTGACGGGTTGTCATACGGTCTGCGTGTTGTCCCTTTTCATAAACTATATAATTTTATAACATTCCTCAAAAAGAGATAAATTCATAAAAAATAACCATAACATATTTTAACCACAATGGTTATCTGATAACTTCCATTTTGCAACCCAAAATGTATTTACCAGAAATTGCCTCAAATTTAAGGATCATATAATCCCAAATGGTTATTTATAACTATATCCACAAAAGAAAGGATAATTATTCCTTGAATAAAATTTTCGTATATCAAACATCATGGTTACTATAAAAAGTCATCTAATGCAATCCCATCATCAAAAGAGACATAATACATCTAAGAATTTCACCATCCAAAAATCTACCATAACTCTTGAATCCCTTATATGATGACTTCTTACTCGTTCAACTTTTTTCGTGATCCATTAGCCATTACTTTTCAACTTATTGTGAAATAATTCTTTCCTACAAACAAAATCATGAATCATATCCTAATATTCCAATAATAGGAAAACATATTTTAAGAAATAATCCATACCTTTCATTCTTCATTGTCAGTTTCTTCATCCTCAATCGGAATGGCATTAGGTATTGGTAAATGAATATTTGTACGATCTTGGTGACCTCATTCCCGAAACTTCTTTGTAGGACATGTGTTTGCATAATGACCATGCACACCATATTTAAAACATTAAATTGATCCTTCAGAAAGAACTTCTTTCCCTTTCCTAGAGTCAACTAGATGCTTCCTTTTTCCATGGTAGGTTCTTGCTTTATGACCTTCATTTCCACATCAAAGGCATCTTTCTGTCCCTTTGAAACATTTTCCTATGTGTTTCTTTCCACATATTTGACACATAGGTTTTTGAACATACATACCTTTATGATTATTACCTGAACTTCCGTAGGGATTTTTTCTCGCATATTCGATGCCTTATAAAAATAATTAAGGTTCAGGTGGTCAATCATGACTCCATATTGTTGGTTGAGGATAACCACAAGAGTTCTCATTGCAGCCCCCATATCATTCAATTGTTCTTTCATAAAACCGTCACAGTTTTCTTCAAATCCACTGTTACTTTGGTGCCTGCTAGATCCAGCCATTTACTAAAACCAAAAAGGTCAGTGTGAGTATATCAGTAAAATCATCAAATAAAAAAGAGAAAGATAAATACCAAGATATACTTAACCAAGTTATCTCAAACTGATTCTATGTTTCAAAAAAACGATGACTCCATAAAATATACTAACTGTTGTGGTTATACACAAATGGTCACTTTTTCTTAAACAACACTCTAACCTCTAAAGTTATCTTAACCGGCCTTTGATACCAACTATAAGGCCCTAGCCTTAAACATTACATAATCTTGAGTTATTACAAGATTACACATTGAGGATATCTTCAGGTTTAGAGTTTTAGAGAATTAGATCATAAAATATGCATTACATTCCACATTTAAACAAAGTGGTTACAGAAAAGATAGTATTCATTTTTCCCATCAGTGGAAACAAATTTATAATAAAACATGGATTCTTTCTTGACACTTCCTTGACCCTATCATCATATCATATACCATTCCCTTGAAATATGAAAAACATTTCAAAAACATAGGATGAGCATAAAAAGCTCAGTAATGGTTATAAAAAGTATTGAGAGGAAACATGAGTACATGTATACATAAGAATGAAGTCATACTTTACACATAAAACATAAGACTTTAACATACCTTATAAAATCATGAATAAATAATTGAAATCATAAGATATAAAGGTAACTTGAGGAATTCATAACATTCTTATGTATGGAGTAACCCTCTTGGTTATGTTTGGAATACCCATCACAGTATATTCCCTAAATCTCTTCGGAGAAACCTTAACGTTTAACTCCTTCGCGTTACCCAATGAATTGGAGAGATATATCATGCTCACCCACCTTTATTTTATCACGGAACCACTCGTCTTCATTACAATGCCCAATAACCATAACATAATCATAGCACATAACTTAAGCATAATGGAAAGATAACATTCTACATTTCAATAACAATATAACATTTTAAGATATTGAAATAATGAATCCAGTTTCAAAACCATTTAAAACATTTAATAAAGAAATTTTTAAATCAAAGTGTCACATACCACATTGAAGATTTTAACATTTTAAACCATTAATATCCATATAAATAAATCCTTAAAACTATTTTGAAAACATGGATATTAATGAGAAATATTTATAAGAATAAATCATTAAAACATTTAAAACGATATTTTTGTTAAAGGGTTTTTAACAAAATGAGAGACACTTGAATACAATAATTGAGGAATAACATTTAATAAAAACTTTATAATATCATGAGAATAAAGGGATTCACAATATAATATTCCAAAGGACAGTATATACACCATATAAGAGTGAATTGGTGTATAACAACAATGAAGTCTCAATGGAAATGTAAATTGAGATTAAATCCATTATAAAGATGGTATCCTTAAATTAAGGATAATTCAATCTCATAATTATGTGTGACAAATATAAATACACCTAATATAAGTGGATATATGTGTAAAATAATCAAAGGTCATTCACACATATTCAATAACTACATGTTGAACCCAAAGAAATCGAAATTGGGTTAAGAAGTTCCCTTGACAGCCTAACGGTGTCACATCAAATATTAGAAAAAGAGTTGATGAGAGTGATAACAGGGTATCTCATCACTTGGACATAAAATTTACAGCAATAAGGATATATAATAACATATCCCCACATAATAAGATGACAATTAAAAGACATAACAAAATAAGTCTTTTAAAAAAAGAGGGTGAAAGGTTCCCTTATCGATTTGGGAAACTTTCGAAACGTACACCCCATGAAAGAAGGACTATACAACATTGATGTAAATACTCATAAACAAAATTACGTTACACAAATAGTAGAATAATGGACAGTACATACACCACCCAAAAGGAAATATTGGCAAATGTAGCATGAATCTCACGAAAACAAAATGTGAGATAAAAATCCCCTTACGAAACATCGGCAGCTTAACAGCGCCAATTAAAACTTCCAAAATGTATTGATGAGAGAAAATAGGGTCTCTTATCAAATTAACATAAAAATTACAGTACGATTAATATAAAATAACATCCCAATCATAAGAAAGACGAGCTTAAAAGGAATTACATAAAAGAGTGTACTTAAAAAGAAAGAGAGGGGAAGGATCCCTTACCTCGAGTCCGACTTGACTCGATTGTTCTTTAACCTCCTGAATAATAAACATGAGTTAATTTCTACATGCATAAGAACCTTTTTCAACTTCATAATTCCTTTTATATCACTTACTACCATGCTATGAGCACTATGTAATTATTTAAGTTTATAATGGTCGTTTTGTAGATCATTGCTACTTGAGTCAAAAATAAACTCTTTATAATTACAAGTTGTTCATGTGGTAAAATATATATTTTATCCATAATTATATTCATTATGTAGATATCATATATATCATATATATCCCTTATATACATGCATTTATAATATTTCATAACATTTAGAGGTAAGAAATGAAATGCACTGTTCATGGAGACGGTAAGCCGTACGTACGTATGAATGCTACTTCCATTTCTATTTATTATTTAATGTAATTAAAAAATAATGATACATAATAGTATTATAATTCTAGTATGGTATCATATATAATATCATTACATCGTACAACATATGGTATTAACGAATCAAATCACTTTTAGGGGGCGGTAGTCCGCACTTCCTAAAATGAAGATATCACGTTTAACCGTGATGGAAACCATAAAGGTATGCCATAAATGAAAAATACAGAAGCTTAATTAAAACATAAACATATTATATATCATATATAAATATAGTTACATCTTAATGGCCACCTTTGAGGGTGTTAAAAGAATATTGAACAATCATCGTTTTGTGAGGCAAGAAATTCACCATCCACAGAAACAGTATGTTCTTTAACCATTAGACGTATGTGTGTGTAAGTGTAGCTCTAATACTTCTTATAACAACATCCAATTATATTTATGATACTGGATTTGTTACAAAATAAATTAATAAAAAGAGTTTAAGGGGTTGGAGAAGCAAAATAATACAAAAGAACACAACTGAAGACATTACATTAAAATCGTGTATCTCTCTTTGATTTGAGCCCAAAGGCTTCCTTGGGAAGACTTCAACCCAAAGTGAGGCTTATAGGAGTAAGAGAGGGATGTGGAGGGACAAAATGAGCACAGTTTGGCCGAGCTAAAGGCTTGATAGGTGTTGGTAAGGTGGTAGAGGTTGGGGCCTTTTATAAGAGGAGAGGATGTGCACTCTTGGAAAGTTACAAAATGTTACTTTATTTTCAAATGAGTTTCGGATTTTAAAGGTCCCAAATAGATTTATTTCGAGGATAAAGTGGTAAGGGTTCGAAATATAATCATAAAATAGGTCTTTGAAAAGTGTAAGTTATAGTTTAAACATTATCTTTTCTATTTTATTAAATCCCTTATTAAGGAGGTAATCGCTGAATCATCATGATGTCATAAATAATTTAATTTATTTAATGTCTAAAAATTTTAAAAAAAAATATCATGATGTAGGAAATAGTTTTATCTTTCTAATTAATATTTATACTCAAATATATGACTTATATAACCCCATTTAAAAATTGTTTTAGTAAAAAAAGACATGCTTGTGACAATTTTATTTTAACTTTTAAAAAAAAGTTATTTATGTCATTTTCCTACCAAAGTGGCCCCATGGATTCCCCAAGTGGAACCATGGATTTTATGGGTCAGAAATGACACATAAAAGGAGGTTATGACATGTTTATAGGTCATTTCATATTATTAAAACATTATTTTACCTTAAATTACACTAATTACCTCTAATCGCGATTAAAAACTAAAAAGTTACTATTGACCAAAAAAATTATATTAATCCCATTGAACCAAATTTTACATCCTAATGACAACCATTTATGTCGGATTTTTTAAATTCAAATCACAGAAGTGGTAAAGTTTCATTTAAATGAAAAATCAGCTTTCAAACTACCACTTAGTGGTTTCACAATTCATCAAAAATTGAAGTTTTTCGGAAAAATACCAAAAATTCACCCAAAGCTATATTTGATATTTCGAATTCAAAAATGATGTCTATTTTACAAAATTCAAAACATATATGTTGCATTAATTAATTTAATAATTAATTCCCGCTGTCAAAACAAATAGCGTGTTTTTAAGAAACTATATCTATTAAAAGATTGACACTAGTTTAAGTCCAATTTCAAAGAGAAATTAATTCCAATGGCCACAATAAGATTAAATGGTAAAAATATATTCTAAATACACTTTAATATAAATTACAAATATAATCTATCCATATAAATAAATCAGATTAAAAGTAGATTTTGAATTAAAATGCAACATTTTCAATCAAAATGATCTTTATCAGAAAAATAACAAAATTTTACACAAAGTAAATGTTTATGTCCAGATTCTAAAGAAGGATTTTATTTTGTCAAATACAACATATAAGATTGTCAAAAGTATATTTAAAAAGGGTTCTCCATTAAAAGGTGGTTAATCAACCTATTAAAAAATATTAGAAGATTTATGCTTAAAATTGGATTCATTTGCATTTTAAGCCTCCAATATTTATTGGATAAAAGTAAAAATATTTTACAAACATATATAATCATTTTTTTGTT
Organism: Viscum album; assembly: GCA_963277665.1. Classification (NCBI taxonomy): domain Eukaryota; kingdom Viridiplantae; phylum Streptophyta; class Magnoliopsida; order Santalales; family Viscaceae; genus Viscum; species Viscum album. The sequence continues at coordinate 728,364,245 of OY728143.1, read as the reverse complement.
AGTTCCTTTCATTCCCTCCATTAAAACGTCTAGGTGTTAACTACCTTTTAAAATAATATTATTTTATTACTAGAGTGCAACGTAAGATTTTAAAGAAACTCGTTGTTGCGTATTCGGTACGCCCTCGAGCATAGCATTCCCTTTATGGTAATATTAATATTATATTCAAAAATATGGATAAATATGAAATTGTCCAATTCTCTATTTACCTGGGGTGTTACAAATATATTGTAGTGGTTATTCTATATGTAACCATGATGGTTAATCACTATGTTTCTTGAACATAAACAATATTTGTAATGGTGATATGAAAATTACACCCCATTATGCCATTAAAATTTTGGTATTCTTTTTATGGTTTAATAGGAGAGTTATGATATCATAAGGTATGCTACAGAGCTATTATTTTATTTTTTAAATTATAACATTGTGAGTATGTTTTAATTCAAGACTTATGACTTATTTATTCCGTTTTATGTCCCTTAATAATGTTTATATTCTCATGCAGTGCTTTTATATTCATTTCACAGTGTTTATAAATTCCTAAAATAAAAAAGATGAATTCATGTTTAAAATCATAAAGTTTATTACAGAAATAAAGTATGTTTTTATATTAAAATTTATGACATTGTGAAGAAAATAAATATTTAGTATAAGTTTCAACTATTTAATAATAAGAGTTGTTTATTATAAAATATTAACTAATTCACTAAAAATATAGCCATAAATTTTATTTGGGAATGTGTGAAAGTGATTTTTAAATAAATTAAAAATAATATTGAATTATTAATTAAGATTCCTTATAGTTGGTATTAGGGCATGGTTTAGATTACTTTGGGGGTTATGATAATTTTAATATGATACAAAAAAATAATTTCATTATTTATGAATAAGTTTAAATGGTATATAATTAAATTATTAACCTATTTCATCATAAAATATTTGTCTGTTCATAATTTTATCAATAGAATAAATATGAAATCTAAATTAGGAGGGCACTGAGAGAATAACATTCTTCTAAATCTACAACTTCGAATGATGTGAATTTGAATAGAGCAGTTTGTGACTATAACAGATCGGTTGAAGTATGCTAAATAATGTTAATGAGTCTTTGTATGAGATCATATAGATTATCCATAGAGGAATATTTCAGTGGTAAAACATTTTATGAGACTACACCTTCCTCCATATGGAAGATCTTCTAACCTAGTAGTACCTGAAGAGTAGACTAAATTCCTAGATAAAATTATCTATATCCTCAGGTGTTTATATCATAAAATTTTACTCATTCAATTTACTATTTTATAGGAGAATCCAACCGATGGAGGTCAATGGATAACAATATCATGGATTGTGTGATATTGTTTCATTTTAATTGGATGAATATTAAAATAGTTCCCCTGAGAAATATTTTCATATCGAGAATCAACTTAGAATCAAAATAAATTCTTGGAGTCGAGGTATGGGGAGAATTTAGTGGCTACATACGAAGAAAAATTCACATGTTTGGAAATGTACACTCTAAATTTAGGATTCTTGATAGAAAAATTAACAATTTGTACTCAATATTGAAGCCAAAAAAATTAACAAGAGTATTATTATCATTATTTAAAGAGTTACTAAAATCTAGGTCGATGTGTAGAAAATGAAAAAATGGTTTTTTCCAATGATAATGTTTTTTAATAATTATATTAAAAATGGTTTGTGGATTCATGAAAAATATACAATGTTTTATAGAAGTTTGACATTAAAAAATTATGTTTTTTATTTTTGAGAATTTTAGTAAAAACACACTAAATAAGGACTTTGGATATATGGAATATTTTTTTAATGTGGTATGTTTGGGAATATAACACAAAAGGGCATTGAAAAAAATAAATGTAATTGTAATAACAATTTTAATATATAAATTTAAATTCTTTTAAATTTAATGAAATGGGTCGTTATGAAAATGTTTGTCCAAAGAGGAACCAAAATGATAGAAGCTACAATAATATAATAAGGAAAGTGTGGTGAAATCAATTAAAACAACTTTAGTAGTTGATATTCCATCCAATTAAGTGGTTTTGGTTCATTGTCTATTTACTGATATTTTTCTAATGTCTTCATTCATTGGGGGTGTACACATTATATCAGATCTAAAAAACCCTTCATGTATATTAGAAATTCCAAGTCAATAAATTACTCCATATATAATATTTACAATAAATGGGGGAAATATTAGGTCTAAAAGAATTTATAAGTATCATTATGTCAATTTCGTAGAATAAATTTACATTTAAACCATATTTTATTGACCATGATAGAATTATATATTATTTTGGGCATGGATTAGCTTACTTTTTTACTATAATAATATTTATTTTAGAGAAATAAATGGTATTTTTATAGTGTGTTTCAATTATTATACCAGAATGAACCCATAATATTTACAATAGATTAGGGAGTAGAGAAAATGTTTAAATATGAAAATGAATTTTATCTTTCACATGTAATTGACAATAAGGTAACTATTAAGATTATTTATTTTCCAGTGGAAAGTAAATATGTGTAAATTTTTTCTTGATTAGTATCCTTATAATATATTAGATCATGATATTTGACTTTACTATTGATTTATTTTTTAATGACCATAAAATTTAAAAACTCCATTATTGAGTAACTTATGTAATACTTCTTGAATTGAAAAATCATATATAGTAGTTTCTATATAATGGTTTTCTTTTTTCTAAGTAGTTCACCATGGGTTGAATCTTTTTTTAATACAGTCTTTGATATGTAATGACTTTTATTGATTATAATGTATTTAATGAAATCACAAATAATAATTTGTGTGATTTTCATCATATCTATGTCTTTTTTTATCCGCTTTAGTGAGCTCACTTTTTTTTGCAACAGTGGCATGCGATCCATGTACCATTAGCTAAATTTGATGGATGATGGAATTCCAAAAATAGCACCACATTCTAGATATGGGAATTATGAGTATTTTTATACCCATTTGTATGAAAAATCCTCCCACTGTATTTATGGATATTAGGTATAGAATCTTCCTTGAATATTTGGATATGTTTTTTGTTGTTTTAATTTATGATATTTTGGTTTATTAAAAAAGTTAATATAATCTTGAAATACTTCTATGTATAGTTATGTAATCCATAAATGAAATGAAAATATACCTGAAAACTATCAAATGATATTTCTAGTGACAACTAATTTTTTTCATCAGCACATTGTAAATAAGGTTTGCATAATATTTGAGCCTTCAAAAAAGAAACGATTTTAATAAAAAAATGATCTAAAAATGTTACTAATATTCACAGTGTTAGTTGAATAGTATGATATTATTTAGGGTTATTTATAACATTAGAAATTTTTCTATACCTTTAAATAGGTTAACATGAATATGGGTTATGATTATATGGACAAATTAACTTCTTAATAGTTTTTACAAACTGAAATAAAGAATTGTCAATGCTTCTGTTTTCACCCTAAATTCTAGAAATGGCTTGTTGATATGTATTTTTATGCATCATTAAATGGATTTTTTTGTGTTATGATGTATAATTATCAAGTAATTTCTTTTTCTTAATGAAAATTGAAGCCCCCCAACTATAATTATCTCACACATGATTTGGAATTATGAGTATTGTATTTTAATTTAACAGTAAAAAGAAATCATCAATGTGGATAAAATTTTGAAATATATATTGATCATAAAAGTTTCAAGTATATATTCAGACAATATTAATTGAACAAGAATAAGAGAAAATGTCTAGAAAAGATATTGGATTCTGATTGCATGATCAATTACCATCCTGAAAAAGAAAATAAAATTGAATAATCATTGAGTCTGAAAAATAATTCTACATTAACCACGGTATATTTGGAACATAATCACGTTGTTAATAAATTGATGAATTTTGTCTTAGATGTTGTTAATGCATGAAATTTATCTATTTTATTTCAAGTGTCAGTTAAATTGTCTCTGTTTAATATAATTAATAACGTACATGCATATGTATGTGAGTTATTGAAAAATGTAAAATTGGTTAAAAGTTTGTGTTTATAGAATTTAATATTGATAAAGACTGTGTATTGATATTTTGGAATAGATTATCTATTCCATGTAATTCATAGTTGAGGAAATATTTAATATGTGATGCTCATATATCTATGATTTCATCTCACCTGGGAAGCACTAATATGATTAGAAACATTTTGTAGTATTATAGGTGGGATCGAATAAAAATTGATATTTTAAGATTTATGCTGATATGTATGAATATTTAATAGTTAAAATTAGAAAAACAATTAAAAATGGGGTGATTTATCCTTTTCTAGTTCCTTAGTGGAAATTATAAAATATATCCATGGATTTCGTAGTTAGAATACCAAAAGATCATGGGGTAACAATGTGATTTGGGGTTTTTTTATTTTATGAATAACTCTGCAAATGTTTCTTATATTTGAGATACTATATCATTATATCATCATTCATTACTATAACGCAAAGATATAGTCAGGTATCATGGGTTATCTCCATCAATGGTTTCTTATCATGATCCCATAATGCCATCTATCATTTGGGAATGCCTTTATAATTCATCAGGAAATGAGTTCAATTCCATAAATTATTTTCATCCTAAATCAGATGTACATTTAAAGTGAACAATTATGGTATTATAGGATATTCTTCGAGCTTGTTCATTAGATTACAAGGAAAATTGGAATCATAATATTTATTTGGTTGATTTTTCTTAATGTCATAGTTTTCATTCTATTATTCAAATGGTGCCATTTGAACTCATATATGGATATCCATGTCGAACTCCAATTTTTTGGGATGATGTAGGTGAATGAAAGATAATAGGACAAGAACAGATTTAATATAATATAGATATATTTAATCTCATTCTGAGACACTTGTGGAGATATCTGAGCATGTAGTACTCTTGTGGATAACTAGAGGAAGGATCTTAATTTTGAAATATGTATCATATCATTCTCAAAGCTTCATCCTGGAAATGTCTATCATTTTTTTTCAAATGGAAATATGGATCCATTGTTCCATAGACCCTATTATATCCTATAGAATGTTGTATTAGTTTCCTTGTAAGTAAATTTTCCCCTGATTTTTTCTTACGGGCACAATTTCTATTATGTTTTGATGTTAGAAAATTATGTTTGAGATACAAATAATGTTTTGAGCACTGTAGTATTTCATCTGGAAGGTAACATTTCTTATGAAGATAAACTTATTCATATTATTAATCATATAGAGCATTTGTTGGGGAAAATATATTCCAACATGTTAATATCTTGTGGAAACCCGAATTCTTGAATAAGCTACTTGGTAATATGAAAATAGTTTGATGGAAAGGTATCATCACTTCTTTAATAAGTGAATAAAATTGAATGTTTGTAATTACCCAAATGTCAATGAATTCAACAACCCAGGAACCTATAGAAAAATTTAATTTCATTCTGGATGTAAATATTTAAATTCATGTATATTTATAATTAAAATATATTGTATTTACATAAATTATGGAAACTATAGAAAAGGAATAGTAAATGAAATATTGAAAATGTAATTTGATCATTATGAGTCGTAATCTAGAAAATAGAATTTTAACCACTCAAATGAAGGTATAAGTGCAATTTATGTATCTTATTAATGATAATATGATATATTTATATATTTCTATTAATAGATAAATGATTTAAAAAATTTAAATTAAGTGTTATTATTTTTGTTAAATGTAAATTATTTTTTCAATTTTTATAATTATTATAATTATTAAAAAAATTAATTTCATAAAATATATTTATAAAGTAATGTTTTTATTATAATTATATGATTATATTTTGAGACCATCATTAATCATTCAATGTTTCATAAAATCATTTATAATATAAAAATCACAATTTTTTTATAAATTATGATTTTAATTAATAATAAAATATATAATATTTAGAAAATTATATTTAAGAAATCTATTCCATTTTTTAAATATAATCATAAAAAAGGTTTATGCTGATCTGTTTATGATTTTTTTAAAATAGTTTTTTAATAGTTAAATATGCTAATTTAAGGTATTTAATATTATATGTTAAATACATGAATTTTTGTGTCATGTATAATGTAAAAAAATATTAGTTATGACTCACATGAAATGTTATCTATAAATTTTCAAAATAATCAACAATATTGATAGTCTTCTTCCTAAATAATTAACAAATGAATAAAAATAATAATAATAACCCCAATCTCCGGCCTTTTAATAGAACACCTCCCCACAACATCTACATAAACCTATTATGCCTTTTAGTTTGTCTAAATTATTACCAATTACCTTACCAACCCTCTTACCCACTTCCAAAACCGTTTAGTATCACCAAAATTCTAAAACGCGGTTTTTTAAGAATGTTTTCAAGGATGAGATATTTAAGAGGTAAAATCCTTCATCATTCTCTTTTAAATTTTTTATTTTTATTTTTATACCTTTTCTTTACCTCCTATATCCAAAGTGACATGATAATTCCATTATCACACATAAACTACGATTTTATTATTTTAAAGGAATGTTCATCATAAAAACACTTCTCTACTCATATTATTCAAAAAAACTGAAAACATCATCCAGGACATGTCGATTCACCACCTTCTGAGGTGGCAATATTTCATTTTCAATAAACACAATATAAGTTAATTTTAAAACTATTATTGTTGTTAATATATAATTTAATTTGTATATTATAACATTTTAATGTTCTAAAACTAATTTGTAGTCATATTATTAAATAAAATGAAACTGTGTTGTGATGGTAAGAAAAACCTCAAAAAATAAGGAAAACAATTATCATTGATGTTTTATCTAATAAATCATCATTAGATTAGAATATTATTATATATGGGATAATTTGAAAATATAAAAGTATATTAATACCATTTTATTCCAATTACAGAGTTTTTCATCCATTTTACATGAACTCTCATAATTTTACTTAAGGTGACCTACTATAAAGCCATGAAACGAATCCTTTTAGAAAAATGATTTTGATATTTATAACTCATCAAAATGGCCATAAATGTACATAATTTAGTATTAGTATGTAAAATATATATGGGAAATTTTATAAATTAATAATTAATGAATCAAATTTCATTATTGAAGACATTATGTACCTTTTTAGATCAATTTCAGACATAAGTATGGGACATGGTTCCTAAAATTCCTATTTTTTAGATAAACCTATTTTTCTTAAAGAAAAGTTTTTTTAAGAATGAGGTATAAGTGAATTTTCCCATATTCAGGATGCTTTATTTATATTATGTATTATTCACATGCTGACTAGTTTTGTTTGAAATAAAACAAATCATTTATAAGGGAAAAACTTCTTTAAAAATAAACGTGATTTCCAAATGGATGATTTATTTCCTTTAACAGTGATTCTTTTGTGAAAAATTTATGTGCCATGATCATGTTATGGTTCTTGGGTGATGTTATGATTAAAGGTGGTTCTTTGATAAAATGAGGGTGTTTTATCCCATCATATCTCTCTAGTTCATTGTATAAAGTGACATATTTAATAGGTTAGGTTTCTCTTAAGATGTTATGGTAATATAATACGGTTTTTATTCCAAGAATAATGTTGTTGTTTATTTCTTGTGTTTCCTAGAGAGATAGATTATTTATAATAGAGAAATAAAATTTATTCTATAAGATACCATCATTACTTATACATTCTTGTTATGGTTTTGAATAGAACTTATGATGTGATAATTTAAGCTATAGAGTGTGTTTTATGTGAAATAGTTATAACTTTTTGAAAAAACATTTAATTTTGAATAATGGTTTCTTTCTTCCATTTTATGTCTCGTGAATCCCTAATTTTTATCATCTTGTCTTTTAAAACATATTCATTAGGTTTTTGTATTTCTGAAGGGAAAAATCATCCATGTTTAATGTCATTGTGTTTGTAAAGTAAAGAAAGAAAGGTATGTTTTCCAATGATTCATATTGTGAATAATTTGATATTGAGGTGAAGGTTCATTATTGTAATTATATAAGTCAAAATTTATATGTTAAATACCTATTTCTATAAAACACTAATTTAAAACTATAATTTTCAATTTAAGAAAGTGAATTCTAGTTGAATCAACTAGATTGTGTAATTATTATTATCGGGTATTAATAGCTAGTTCTCACAAAAACACAAATATTTTAAGGAAAAAATTGAATGGAAGTAATATAAATAAAATGTTGTATAATTAATAAGAAATACATTAATTGAGTATAATATTTCATGTGACAATTATATTAAAAAATAAACTTTATTTACCTTGAAAGTCAAATCATAGTTTGATCAGAATTATAGTGAGGAAAGTTTGCTTTCTCCCAAGATTCAAATTCCCATGTTGGTTACTCGTCATTCCCATTTTTCCATAGATACTATACTTCTGGGATGGATTTCTTATACAAGACGATCACATAAGAATTAGTGATCTAAACTAGTAGTTTGAATAGTGACTTATTATCTTTTATCATTATATCATCATAAATAAACATGTTGGAGGGATTTGATTTATTCTTTTATAGCTAAGATACATCGGAAATAGCATGAATAAATTTCAATTGGGGTGGTAGAGACAAATGGTATGTGACCCTACCAATAATTTAAATATCATTAAAGTATATTTAATGATTTATATTAGGTTTTCCATACTTTATGAGACTTTTATAGACCAAAAAAGGTGTCCAATTAAATAAATTGGGTCACCCATTGAAAGTTATGATGTCTTATGTTAGGGATGATAATATAAAATGGAATAGATTTGAACTAAAATAAAATATACCCAATAAAAATGGTGTTTCATCTCTTCTATGCATTGATTATAAGACCCACTATAGAAGTATCACACACCTCTGTGTAGCCTTATGGGGACTAGAATGGTCGGCCATAAAAGGATATGAATGGATCATTTCGGATCAATGATCGTTAGCATGTTTCTTTTTTTGAATCATTCAATAATCATAGACATATTTATCAATGACTCCAGAATTGAAAAACTCAAGAACAAATAATATCCTCCATATATTTTTTCACTGATATGTATGGACATCAATCTAGGTATGATATTTCAAGATAATCTTGACCTATGATCACATTTCCATTGGAGGCACTACCAAGCCAAGCAGGTGAATCAATGATATCTATTAGTGTAGATATAAATTGTAACTTTACACTATCTACGAAATCATAAACATATTTTCTTGCCATTAAATCAACTATATTGGTTCCCTTATCCAAGATAATGTGAGAAATTTTATCATATTATTAGTTACTAGTAAGATATATTTCCTTCCCAATAGTGTATGAGGAAACCCTATGATAAAATATATAGATACCTCATCCCATTTCCAGGTATGGATATAATAATCCAGGATTATCCTTAGTGAATCTAAAACTCAACAATTATTTTTGGACATGTATATCACTGAGAAACAATGTTATAAATGTCTCACCTAATGCCCGAAATGCGAGACTGATGACCCATGTCATAATACATCTTGATGAAACCATGATGGAAAAAACTCTAAGATTGGTAACAATATTATATAACTACATTACTCAAATATGAAATCATGAAAAAATTTATTTAATAGAAACATTTTAACTCTAAATATAAAGGTGACTCAGAAGCTATTTTCCAACCATTTAAAATATGACTAGAGCATTGGCACACCACATATCTAATTTCTCCTTAAATAACCACTATATAAGCGATCACATAGACTATATGATACTTACAAATATCAATTTGTTATAAGCATTTTCTATTAGAAACATTCATGAAAAAATCCAATGATTTTTTAATGGCTACTAAAATATTTTACATTTTGGGACGACACCTTTATCCATAATGAATCAATAGCTATATTTACTTTTTAGGGTGTAGGATATCTAAAAATAATAATCTTGAAAATATTAGACCCATTGTATCCACTTTAAAATTATATTCTTTTTAGAAATGATATTACTCATTCTTTTATATTAAAAATTGATTATAAACCATTCCATAATATGGTAGTGGTTCTAGAATGTGATAGAATTAACCATAGCCACAAATTAAAGGTAATGGCTTGGGTTATTTTTATCCCATAACAAGATTTATATGGATCCATGCTCCACCAAAAGGATTTGATTCACTACGATGAAATATAGACCCATGATCGATTAGTTGTAGTAGAAAAAGAACCCATAACGTCTTCACGAAAATTCAAAGTATGGGTTGATTAAAACCTTTTCATAATATCTAAATCGGGTTATATACATTTCAGTCTCTGTGGTAACCATTATTTTTTCCATGTATGAACCACCAATAGTGATTCGAATCAATAATAGTAGTGAACACACTTCTTATATTACCCTGTAAAGACAAAAGAATTTGAAAATTTTAAAACCATTATTCGATTCCACCCAAGAAAATATATAGCTCTAACATTATCCCAATCAACATTGATCCCATATTCCAATATCACATGTCCTGGAAAAATTTCCTTATAAACCCAACAAAATATATTTTGATATATTTTTCATAATGATGATTGTCACACAGTATCCCAAAAGTGATCCATAAGTCGTATCTACACTCCTCATTTGATTCTTTAATAAAATTAGATGTCTTCAAAAATTAGAATGAAAAATGAGTTTATATTTCTATAAAACACCCAGTTCTTCATATCAATGAAATCGATAGGATAGTTTATTATAAAAAATAACATTACATGGAAATATAAATGGTCATATATACATCAAAAAGTAATATTTTCAATATCATCCTCTATAACTCATCCAATGTGATACACAGAGAAAAAAATGATTTTTGAAAAAAATATTTCCTCTTTATTTAAAGAGAGAATATTCATGTAAAATGCGTATTAATTATCAGTTATGATATTGATTAAATTATGATGGAAAATGATTAAGTAAAAAATCCATCAACCTTATTATAAACGAGAACCAGGGTGGCCCCTTAGGATATTCATCAAAGAATAAATCATTAGTATTCTAAATATTTAAAATAAATATTCTACTACCTCAACTAAATTGTTTCCATTGGGAATAAATGTAGAGGTATCACATACATCCCCAACATCAAATTTTCAGATAATTGTACTTCCTAGTACAGAGGAAATCCTATGAAATACTCTATAAAATCTATTGGCAATTTTGATACCACAGGGGGGGGGGGACTACCGGAACCTTATTTTCCATATTCAAACAAAATAGATAATTCAACATAGTTTTTTCTACCAAAATCATAAATGTGAGATCATGTTCATCCAGAAAAAATGTCCAATTATCACTAAAATAACTATGTTATCCAATTAGGGGTGGTTGAGGTCACTCAATAAAAAAACATAAATATGTAACAAAATATATTTCTTCCAATTCATCCCAAATATTTCATCAATGTGGTCCATCTATTGGATGATAAATCCTTGCATCATCTCAACCTATGATATAGTAAAAATACACGATGGGAATTAAAAACCATTCTCAATACGCTTTTTAATTTGTGTACACATCTCCCCAAAAATGGAAGGATCTCTGTTGAGAGAATTACAAATTCAATATAGAGAGCATATATTAATGAGTGATAAGAAAAAGTATCACACAAATCAATTTAAAATTATGAATAATGGATAAATGTACCCCATAAATTCTTTCATACTACTTCTGATTTCATGGGATCTTGACCCAATACAAAAATATGATTGGTCTCAATGAAATAAAGAGAAAAACATCTAACAACTGGATCTACTCTAAGATTACACTTCCCAGTAGAAGAACTATCATTTACACCACTCCTGCAATTGTGATAACCTATATCGCATAAAAAATATGACTATATAGTTTATCCTCTTATAGTGGTAGGGAGAAAATAATTTCTTGATAGAGGATAAAATCTACAAATTATTTAAAAATTTACTATGATTCTATACTGATGATATTTCCTAGGTGGGGCCTGGTGAAATGGTTACATTTTTCCTGTCATCTGACGATTCTTTCATATAATGGTCCTAGAAATTGAAGCTTCGGTTGAATATTTTTGTGGATGATATCCAATATTTCTAGCACCCACTTTCCCATAATCTTCCTACATTCAATTCCTTGTAAATGACTAAACCATACATTCAGTAGAAATAAAATGTATCCCAATAAAACCAGATATACATTGATATTCAATCATTACCACTGGGGTATGTTAAATAACCTCAATATATCTCTTATACAAGAGTATGAAGATATTAGGCTCAATATCAGTCTTTGTATCCATTTCATAACAAAAATCATTTAACCAATCATTGGTGATGAACTCATAATAATAGTGTACTAGCTCTAGAAAATATGTTTTGTAGTCCATCACCTAGTGATTTCATTACTAAAGGTACCTTAATTCAAATGAAATGGAATGTGTGTAGGACTCTGGGTATAACAACATGATAAATTCATCTTTAACCACCCTCCACACCATATGATAATTTTCCCAAACTGTACCACCACCTATGTATGTGGCCCTACAACACAAAAGTATTAGACATTAACATAACAACATCATGAGTTCATAGAAACTCAATAATCATAACCTTCATTTAAACCAACTCTTAAACATACTAGGTTTTGTTGCATCCCTAAAATAAGGGAGGATTATAAATGAGTAATTCCTGATACTAACCCTTAATGGGTGTTATTTTATCTTTCTTATTTTTGGTATCACCATATATCAATCCCATGAACATGGACCGAATTGAAATTAAAATTTCTTCTTCAAGACTCTGATAAATATTCCATTTATCAAAATAGGATTCTCTCTAGACTCTTCATGTGGTTCAAATAGAATTATTCTATGATTATTTTTAAAAATAAAATAAATAAATAAATAAAAATAAATAAAAATAAATAAGAAAATTTAATAGAAATGTATTCAAATAAATTAATAACCAATCCTAAAATAATTTAAACTATGTCACACTATAGTACCCCGAGTTTCTGATAAGTGACCCCTGTTTTATGATTTTTATGTATGTGAAGCATAGGAGAAATGTTTGGGAATGTTAAGAGACTTTTAAGGTGTTAATGGAAAAATGTTGTGACGCACGGGTTTCGCACAGTTTTCCCAAACCGTGTGGAAGCCGTGCAGGTGGTGGTCACCTAGACAGAGGAGACCGCACATTATGTGCATGGTTTTGGAAAACCGTTCGAGGTGGCCATGTGGAGCGCCCCTTCCAAGCATTGACTACCACATGGTTAGCGCGCGGTTTGCCTAGCCGTGCAGACTAACCATGTGCAGGGTCAACATAGATCCTATTTTTAAGGATCTAATCCGTTTTATTTTGAAACCCACTGGTTAGTGCTTCTAGATAGCTCTACCTCGGTATTTCTCTCTAGTGAAGGTGGTAGAACATTTACCAGGTGTTTTGTAAGCGATCTGAATGCTTTCCTTGGAGTTTAGAGACCTGTTGATCGAGGTAAGACTCGTTTCCTTTGGTTTTCTTAGATCTTATTATTCCCTCTTGATGGATCCTTAGATCTACGCCCAAGGTGGGAAAATCTAAGGTAGTGGATGACTTTTAATTCAGTTTTTGGTTTTTTTGGTACTAGGGGAAGGAATCTAAGGAGGTTTCCAGGAGTAGTTGACTTGTATTGGTCGGCTTTCTTCGTCCGTTGGTTGGTTTCACCTAATCTTTTGAGGTATCTGGATTAACTCTTGACTCCTCTGGTTAGAATTGATTGGATTACTTTCAAATTGGGTTATTTGAATGGAATTGATTATTAAAATCATGGAATAAATCTTCTTTATTGATGATTTATGGTTTTGATGGAATTGTGAAATCTTGGTGAATTGTTGTGTAAAGTGATTTGGCTTTTCGAATTTAAAATATCGATTTTAAATTATGGATTTGCTGGAATGGTAAATGGTTTGATGAATTATGGGTTTTCAATAAAAATGGGTGTTTTATTGAAATGGTTTTAATTGGTTTAAAAAACATGGTTTTTATGGAAATGGTTTTCAATAAAAGGTGTTTTATTGAAAGGATGGTTTTGGCATGATTGTTGTGAATGTGTGGTTTCTGTTCTTGTTGTATATATGAGGCTTGTTTGAAATAAGAGCTTGTGCTTGGTTCCAAATGTTTAATGGCACATGGGACTTTTATGTAGGAGGCTTGGTTGAAGTATGACCTTGTGCTCATGGAAAAAATTTTAACGACACATGGGAAACAATTACCTTGTGACGACTTGGTAGAACGATGAGAAACATCTCTTGAGTATGGAACTGTCATAACAAATCATGTATGGAGGATTTCACGGGTTTTTGAAATGGTTCGGTTTCCAAAAAGGGATATTGTGAAATGGTTTGAAAGCTTGTTTGGTTATTTTTCTGGAAAAAAAATAACTTTTTGGAAATTGGTTTCAATTGCACTTGGATGTTTTTGGATATGATTGGTTGTGGAAGCTTGTTTATATCTTCTTATAAACTGTTTTGAGAAATTTTTTTATATAAATATTGGCTAACTCTTCTATCCTAGTGGCATGAGTAGTGATGCCATTGAGGAAAACCTACTATGTTTTATACTCACCCCTTATTTGGCACTTTGGTGATTTTTCAGATGTCATCTTCTAGGACACAGGTATAGTAAAAGAATCTTATTGATAGAGGTTAGTGGTTATTCATGGGAGATTTGGTTGTGCTTGGTGCATGGAGCTCGGTGTGGAGTCGTGGAGAGTGTCTCATCTTTTTTTGGGTCAATTTTTTAGTCTTCTACTTGGTACTATGATTTTGTGTTGGTTTATATTTGTGGTGGAAAATTGTAGTTCTCTTTTGGTAATGCATGAGTTGGTTGTTGGATTAACATGCATCACATAGTGGTTGTTAGTGATGGTTTGGTTGGTTTATTTCTTGAAGGGTGAATCATCCCCCACTTGCATTGAAACCCTTTGGCATTTATTTCCAGCCTTTGGTGTCTTGGGGATGTCGCTTAAGGCCAAGTAGACCTCACCACCTCCTCAAGCCAATGAGGTAGGGGCAGGGTGTTACAAATGGCATCATCTTGTGTGGTCCTCACCTAACAAGTGGCCATCGATGTTCTTGGTCTTGGAGTTGAAAAGAATTCTTGTCTATTCCTTTGGTCGAAATATTAGACATGAGTAGGATTTTCGGAACATGAAATGTACATCATAAAAGGATGTAGCTAACCCATTTATACTGAACTTCATATTACCAGGGTGTTGGGTACCTAAGTGTTTTGAATACACTTCTAGAATGTTTGAAATCTAATTGTTATGGGTTTAGCCAATGAGATGAGCATGACATGCAATATATAGGAATGACTTCTCACTGGGATTTCATATCTCATTGTGAGGAATGAATAAGGATTTTGTGCAACATGCGAATTTTTTAAAAAATACATAAATTGTTTTCAAGTAAAAGATTTTGAAAATAGGGTGATTGTTGTATTATGAAAATGGGTTGATTTTCAAAAAGCATGCTGAATGTTTTAAAAATGATTAAACATGGGGAAAAGGTTGTTTTGATAACAATATTTTGATAGATGATGTTATATAATTTGAATGATAGGCCATTAGTTTCTAGAGAGTTATATTCACAGAGTTTATTGTTGGTTTAGAAAATGGCTCCTCGTAGTCGTTGTGGGAACCAACCTGAAGAAGCTGCAAAGAACGTGGTTTCACCTGAACCATGTGTGAACCATGAGCTCATTCAGAGTATTTTCCTCGGTTTTCAAGATGTGGATTTGGGGAACTGGAGGAATGAACCAAGGCATGTGAATCATACCATCCAGTTCATAAAGCAGAATCCACCAACCTTTCTGGGTGATGCTAAACCCGAATAGGCGGAGGTATGGCTAAGTTGGATGAATCATATATTTGATTTTATTGGCACACCATTAGAGCTCAAGGTCATGTTCACGATTTATATGTTGGAGGATCATGCATGATAGTGGTGGGAGCTAGGGATTCATGCTAAGGTGGATCAAGGCCTGGGCTGGGAGAAATTTGAGGAAATGTTCGATAACCAATTCTATCCTCACACTTTCAAGATCTAGAGGATGACAGTATTATTCATCCTGAAGAAAGAGAATATATCTGTCATGGACTATACGGATAAATTCATGAATTTAGTGCGCTTTTCACTGGAAGTTTCTGCAAGTGCGTCACTGAGGGCACGCATCATTGAGTCAGGGTTGCGACAGCAGATTCACTCGAAGATACCCGCGATCTGTATTACGGATTATTCGGAAATGGTAAATAGAGCAATAGTAACTGAAAAAGACATATCAGGAGTTATGGGAGGAGAATGTATGATGATACCCAGGGGAACGGGTGGGAACTCTAATGCTAGGAACAAGCAGAAGATGGACACATACTTCCAAGGTGGGAGTGCAAATCAGAATTAGACGGCTGGATTCATGAATCATCCTCCATGACCCATGATGAAATCCGGGCGTTTTCAATATGTCTTGATTGATCACATGAAACGAGAACGTACAACACCACCGAGAGCAAGCCGCAATTATAATAAGATAGGGCATCTTCAGTGATATTGTCCTAGCACTCCACGGTCAGGTGTTCGTGACATTTCTCATGTGTTGCAAAAATCTTATGCTTCAATAGGGCAAGGAAAACGAAATTAGTCTTATCAACATAACAGATCTATCCATGGTGATTATTGAAATACCATGACTCCTCAACCAGGACAATCTCTTCAAGGAAACAAGGAGAACAGTGCATCCACGAAGAAATATTAAGGAGTTGAGCAAATGATGGTCGATGATCAGGATGGACCATAGACAGTGACAGGTACAATTCTTTTGAATTCTACCCTTGTTAAAGTGATCTTTGATACTGGTGCATCGCATTCCTTCATTTATTCTCATGTTTTCGACTTTCTATATTTAAAACTAGAAATGAGGCCTTCTGTTTTGAAACTGAAAACTTCTCTTTGTGAAAGAGAATGTCAATAATTTTTGTGTAGAGCATGTTCTATATCTATTGATGGAGTTGAGTTAAAATGTGACTTATTGATGTTGGACATGGACCTCTATGATGTAATCCTGGGTAAGGATTGGTTGAAAAGGTTTAAGGCCCACATCGACTGTTATAGGAGAACGGTTAGTTTCACGAGTGAGGATGACATCAACCATCTCTTGAAAGGGGAAAGTATGGTAATGAATTTTGAAAAGAGCATGTTGGCACCAATGGTGGGAATGACCTATTATCAACTGGAAGCATTGAAATTGGAATTAATGGAAGACATAGAGTAGAATAGTTTTCTAGCTGTTGTGGATCAATTTCTAGATGAATTTCCCAACAAATTCTTAGGGTTACCACTTCTAAGGGAAGTAGAGTTTATGATTGATCTCTTTCCGGGGACCAGTCCTATTTCCCTTCCGTATTATTGGATGGTACCAACAGAGTTACGGGAATTGAATGTGCAGTTATAGGAGTTGGAAAGCAAGGGTTTAATTTTTCCAAGTTCATCTCTATGGGAAGCACCGGTTTTGTTTGTGAAAAATGAATATGGAACTCTTCGGGTGTGTGTTGATTATCGTAATATTAACCAAGTTACGTTAATGAATAGATATCGACATCCACGCATTGATAATATAATCGATCGATTAAGGGGATCCTAGTGGTTCTCTATGATTGAATTCCAATATAGATAACACCAATTCCGAGTTCGAAAGGAGGATATTCCAAAGACATATTTCAAAAGAGGATATGGCCCCTACGAATATTTAGTCATGGCTTTCGGTCTAACGAATGCGACATAGGTCTTCATGGCTTTGATGAATCATTTATTTCAGCGATATCTGGATTCTTTTATTATGGTGTTTTTAGATTATATTTTGGTCTATTCAAAGATAATGGTTTTTCATGAGGTGCACCTGGAAACAATGTTACAAATCTTGAGAGTAGATCTTTTCTTTGAAAAATTATCAAAGTGTAATTTTTTTATAAGGGAAGTACATTTCCTTAGCTATGTCATTTCTGAGAAAGGTGTTTCTGTTGATCCTGAAAAGATAGAAGTCGTTTACTCGTGGCAACCACTGATGAATGTGTTCGAGATACGGAGTTTTCTTGGTTTAGCTGGTTACTACCGACGCTTTGTGCGTGATTTATCACGACTAGATTAACCAATGACAACTCTGACAAAGAATAATTCTCCATTCCAATGGACATAATAATGCAATAAATCCATTAAGTAACTGAAAGTTCTCCTATCATCATCACCTATATTTATATTACCAGAATAATGACAGTGGTATGTGGTGTGTTGTGATGCTTCGGGATCATGATTGGGTTATGTTCTCACGCAAGGAGACCATGTGGTTGCTTATGGTTCAAGGAATTTGAGGTTTCATGTGAATAATTACCCAACACATGATTTGGAGTTTGATACAATCGTCCATGAATTGAAAACATGGAGACATTATCTCTTTAGTGATAAATTTGCTGTGTTTATGGATCACAAAATCTTGAATCATATTTTCTCACAGTGGGATTTGAATCTGAGGAAAAAGAGATGGATGGAGTACCTCCAGATGTTCGACTTTGACTTGATGTACACTCTGGGAAAAGCAAATTTGGTGGCGGAATTATTGAGTAGAATGTCAAAAGCTCAGTTGGAGAAAGAAGCTTCGAATGAATGGCAGATAATGTTATTCATAGCCGACATGCAAGTGGAATGTGAAGATAGAGGTGATGAGGTTGTTTTCTTTTCTGTGACACATATTCCTGATTTAGTAAAGATTATAAAAGAAGCACAAAAATATGATGCAGAATTCCTGTCGTAATTTCAATACTCTAGGGTGGGGAGACCATTGATGGCTTGAAACATGATGGGAGTCAAGTTTTCTGTTTCAGAGATCAGATGGTTGTACCTTTGGTTTGTCAGGAACAACTCCTTCATGCTTACCACCATTCAAGATGGGTTGTACACCCATGTACACACAAGATTTATAAGGCATTGCAGGCACAGATTTGGTGGAGAGGTATGAAAAGGAAGGTGGCCGAGTTTGTCTCGCGGTGCTTAACTTGTCATCAGGTTAATGTAGATAATCCGAGACCATGTGTTATATTATAGTCTCTACCTATCCCATTTTGGAAATGGGAACATATAGAAATGGATTTAGTAACAGTTATTTGAAGAATGGTCTGGAAACGTGACGCCATTTGGGTGATAGTGGATCGTCTAACCAAGTCGGCCCATTTCATCCCTATTTATGAAACTCATTCGGTGGGAGATCATTAAAAAATCTATACCCAAGAAGTGATAATGAGGCATGGTGTACCAGTGTCTATAGTCTCAGATAGAAATCTGAGGTTCACATCTAATTTCTAGAAATCATTACAGCAAGCCCTCATAACTCAGTTGTCCATGAGCATGGCGTATCATCCTCAGACGGATAGGAAGTCCAAGCGGACGATAAAAACAATGGAAGATATGTTGTGGGATTCTGTAATGTATTTTGGTGGCTAATGGGAGGATCATATATCTTTAGTGGAGTTCTCACACAATAACAGCTATCAAGCCTCGATACACATGGCTATGTTTGAAGCACTGTATGTGCGTCCTTATCGTTATCCACTATGTTGGGTGGAAATGGGTGAAACATCATTAGTCGGGCCAAGCCTTGTCCAATAGACAATAGAGAGGATCCATTTGATTAGAAAGAGGATGGAGATAGCTCGAAGTCATCAGAAATATTATGCAGATCACCGTTGTAGACCGTTGTTGTTCATTGTGGGTGATCATGTCTTCCCGAGGATCTCTCCAAGGCTTGGACATCATAATTTTGGGAAGCATGGGAAGTTATCTCCCGGATACATTGTCCCATTGGAGATACTGAAACAGGTTAGAGAGGTGGCATATTAGTTGGCATTGCCACCACGGTTTAGTTCGGTGCATAATGTGTTCCACATATCTCAGATCAAAATGTATCAGCCTGATCGGGACCAAGTGATCATATGGAATCACGTTGACCTAGAGACGAATCCTTCATTGGTACATATACTGGTGTGGATTGTTTAAAGGTAAGAGAAAGTCTTGCATGGAAAAAGTACCGGTCTCGTGTGGGTTTTGTGGAAACATGGTCAGATTCAGGAAGAGACTTGGGAACGCAAGAAAGAGTTAAAAGAGCAGTGGCTAGAACACTTTTAGGAAAGTGAGGGTTATCTACATTCCGAGGACGGAAAGGCCATTGGTGGGGAGAATGTAGCACCCCTAGTTTCTGGTAAGTAACCCTTTATGCTTTTTATGTACGTGAAGCATATGAGAAATGGTTGGGAATGTTTGGAGACTTTTAAGGTGTTAAAGAGAAAAAAGTGGTGACGCATGGGCTTCGCATGGTTTGCCCAAACCAAGTGGAAGCCATGAAGGTGGTGGTCACCTGGACAGAGGAGACCACGTGGTGTGCACACGGTATGGGAAAACCATGCAAGGAGTCCATGCAGAGTGCCCCTTTCAAGCAGTGACTATGGCACAGTTTGCGCACGGTTTTCCTAGCCATGCAGACTAACCGTGTGCAGGGTGAACTTTGATCCTATTTTTAAGGATGTAATCTATTTTATCTTTAAACCCACTCATGTTTTCTCATAGATGGCCCTACCTCGGGATTTCTCTCTGGTGAAGGTGGGAGAACATTTACCCGGTGTTTTGGAAGTGATCTGGAGGGTTGCATTGGCATTTAGAGGCCGGTTGATTGAGGTAAGCCTCGTTTCCTTTAGTTTTCTTAGATCTCCTTCTTCCCTCATGATGGATCCTTAGATCTATGCCCAATGTGGGTATAATTATGGTAGTGGATGACTTTTATGTCCGGTTTGGGTTTTTTTGATACTAGGGGAAAGAATCTAAGGAGGTTTTGGGGAGTAGTTGACATGGTTTTGTTGGCGTTCTTCGTCCATTGGTTGGTTTCACATAATATGTTGATGTGGGTGGCTTCACTATTGACTCCTCTTGTTATAATCTATTGTCTTAGTTTTAAATTGTGTTATTTGAATGGAATCGATTGTGAAAATAATGGAATAAAGCTTTTTTAGTGATGATTTATGGTTTTGAAGGAATTGTGAAATCATGGTGAATTGTGGTGTAAAGTGATTTGGCTTTTTGAATTTAAAATGTCGATTTTAAATTATGGATTTTCTGGAATGGTAAATGGTTTCATGAAATATTGGTTTTCAACAAAAATGGGTGTTTTATTGAAATGGATTTAATTGGTTAAACACACTTGGATTTGATGGAAATGGTTTTCAATAAAAAGTGTTTTATTAAATGGTTGGATTTGGCATTATTGTTGTAAATGTGTCATGTGTGTTAATGTTGCATATACGAGGCTTGGTTGAAATATGACCTTGTTCTCAATGCCAAACATTTAATGGCACATTATACTTTTAAGTACGAGGCTTGGTTGAAATATGACCTTGTGCTCAGGGCTAGAGGTGTAATGGAACATGGGAAACAATTACGTTGTGAAAACTTGGTAGATCGATGAGAAACCCCTCATGAGTATGGAACTGTCATAACGAATCATGCATGGTATATTTCACAGGTTTGTGAAATGGTTGGGTTTCCAAAAAAGGATATTGTGAAATGGATTGAAAGCTTGTTTGGTTATTTTTCTGAAAAAAATATCTTGTTGGAAATTGGTTTCAATTGAACTTGGATGTTTTTGGATATTATTGGTTGAGGAATCTTGTTTATATCTTGTTATAAACTATTTTGAGAAATCGTTTTATATAAAAAAAATTATATAAATGTTGGATAACTCTTCTATTCAAGTGGTGTTAGTTGGGAAGTCATTAGGGGAAACCTACTAAGTTTTTTACTCACCCGTGATTTGGAACTTGGGTGCTTCTACAGATGTCATATTCTAGGACATAGGTAAAGGAAAACATCTTATTGATAGTGGTTTATGGTGATTCTTGAGTGATGTGGTGGTTCTTGGTGCATAAAGCTCAGTGTGGAGCCGTGGAGAGTGTCTCTTCTTGTTTTGGGTCATTTTTTTAGACTTCCTCTTGGTACTCTGATCTTGTGCCGGTTTATATTTGTGGTGGAATAGTGTAGTTCTTTTTTGGTAATGCATGAGTTGATTTTTGGATTAACATGCGTCATATAGTGTTTGTTAGTCATGGTTTGGTTGGTTTATTTCTCAAAGGGTAAATCTTCTCCCACATGCATTGAATCCCTTCAGCATTTATTGCCAGCCTTTAGCGTCTTGGAGATGTCTGCTTAAGGCCAAGTGGCCCTCACCGCCTCCTCAAGCCAATGAGGTAGGGTGGGGTGTGACACATACTATTTTTAAAACTATACCAAAAAATTATCTAGAGCATCATATAATAGAAGGGATTCAAACCAAACCACATCATCTTATGTTATTCAATATTAATTCATGATATGTGTCGGTTAAAAACCCACCTCAATCGACAACATCAATTCCCTATATTCTTGAATCTTATACATCAAACATTCATCACAATAGCAAGACCCAAAAATATGAAATTAAAAAACACATATAATACTTTATTTTAATGAACTAACCTTGTTTCCTATCGACATAAATATTAATCTCACCTATGATATTAACCAATAGAAATTATTGATCCCTGTAGGATAGAAACTACTACCTTGGCCTCAAATATCACCTTAGGGAATGATTTTATCGTCACACTAATCAACATTACCATAAAGTCATCGTAATAAATATCATATAACAAGAACCATTACAAAAGTATCATTTATGATTTTAAGATGATACCTCAACAACCATATTAAAAAAATGAAACAAAAAACAATCCACTCATCTTTTTGTGACATAAGGGTCGGCCAACCAATATTTCACTACCATCACCCAACACAAAATCCTATAGACACAATACAGGATACCTCTGTGTTATATCTTTCAGTATTTCGTGTCATAAAAATGTCTATGGTCACCAAATGATATTATATACGATTTTAGATCAACATTACATGTGGGATACCACCATGTGTTTCTTGTATAACCATTAATAAAAAATATGACATGAATGTTTTAAATATATATATATCATCTTAGGAAATTCCATCTATTTTTGTACAAATAAATGAAATTATAGAAACTATTAAAAAATCATGGGAGTAAATAAGAACACCATGGGAAGCCCTAGGTAGTAAAGGTAGGGTCGCATTTGATGATACTTTTACAATCAATGACTGATCCATATATTTCAATTATAATATATGATTTGTTGAGGAGGTCATACCAAAGTCACAATGATATTCTGCGAAACTAAATTATAAAATTGTTTAAACTTTGATTTTTTTTGAATCCTTGGGGAGGTAGGTAATTACAATTACTAGCATGTTTATCCTTATCTAATTTTGAATGTAATCACTTATCTCATGTTCCTTTAAACATTAATATTAATTTTATAAAATCCATTTTCCCAAAACATTACACAATAACATTCTAAGGATGTTCATTGAGAACCACTACCAAAATAAAAATAAATTTATATCATTTACAGTCATAATAAAATTCATTACATAACCTATTACACACATAAACGTAATTTTAGTGACTTTTTAATATATAATCAATAATATTTAATTCATAAATTAATTGTACAACATTAAACCACCTCCTTATATCATTGATATCATAATGAACTTGTAGAAATACATATGTGAATAGTATATGGGATACTATAACACTAAAATAAAACTGTAAATATCATGACTGAAAATATATTGTTTAGATTAGAGAAAACCTAGGGTATCATCTATTGGGTACTAAGTTACATAGGAAGGAAGATAGGAAATGTCAAAGGGAATGATTGGATGCAAATACATTAGGGTTTAATGAGAAATATTATTGAAATGAATGAAAAATTTAGGCCTATATAATGTATGAAGGAGGTCTAGTTTTATTTGGACTGTAGATTTAGAGAGTGTGCGATGATTGTGAAGGGAGAGGTTATATCAATCATGATGCTCCTTTGGAATTCCAAAAAGAAATTACAATGGGTAGTTTTCATAGTTTGGTTATAGGGAATTCGAGAACATTGGAAACCCATTAATGTTCTTTATCCTTGGAACATAGTGCCATACAAATCTCCCACAAATTTTGACCATCCATGGAAAAACCATGAAATCACACCATTGAATGGGTTCTATTAAAATTGTATGGTTCTTACCAAATTCACAT
The DNA here is from genome assembly GCA_963277665.1 of Viscum album. Taxonomy (NCBI): domain Eukaryota; kingdom Viridiplantae; phylum Streptophyta; class Magnoliopsida; order Santalales; family Viscaceae; genus Viscum; species Viscum album. The sequence goes on along the minus strand of OY728143.1, from coordinate 728,339,964 downwards.
TAATAATGTGACTACCATTACCAAAGAAAAGTTCTACAAAAAATAATAATAAATTACGGAAAGGATTATAAATACAGGGGAATAATAAATGATCTATAAATACCAAACAATGGCAATGTGGGTGTGCAATTTATGGATACTCTCTTGAATATGACTTCATATCTTTGTGAAAATTTTCTCAAGAGATAAAATTAATAATGTAAATTATTTTTCTATTTATGTAACCTCGAATTCATGGATTGAACCACTCCTAAATTATTATCATTTAATAGAGTTACCACATCATTGCTACATGGTACAACAAGAAGATCTTATAGAATGTTTGGTATTTTCACTACATCATGGGAGAATCAAAATCCATAATATAATAAGAATACAATACCAAGTTTATAAGCAATGGATGAAAATAAATTTTATTTCTCAAAATATACTCCTTATGTAAAAACAATATCCATATTAGGATTTCCAATCATTCTAATTTATTTGAAAACTAGAATATACACATCCCCTTGTAAAATGACTATTATCACCACTATAAATCATTATAATTTCCATTGTATGCCTTAGGTACATTATGATAATATTTATAAACAAACAATATGGATTTCCTATGTCTTATTTGTATTTTCTAACTAGTATATTGTCATAGAAAACATTTATCATGTTATATTTCATTCCATAAATTCATGATATACTTCTAGATGCTCAAGGTATTTCACTAATTGTGTATTAATCCTCTCATATTCGAGGGCACATTTTCACAGAGAGAAGTATGACTACTTATATTGAAAATAATCCTCACATGGACTGATATATATTGAATCTATTCTATACCTTTCTATAAAATTTGCAATGAATTATTTGGAGATCCCACTTTAATCTAGGTCAATGGATATTGATCCTCATATTTCTGGTTATCTCACCTCATTATTTCATGGATAAGTATTTGATTAAATATTTAATAGATTAATTTATAACTACTGTCTCATATCCCACCATTAATATATCTACAACACACACTACTAGGAATACTACTCCACACCAACTAGACCTATTCTAGGAATATGGATCTCATTCATTCCTAATGTAAATAAATTATCATATGGATTCATCAAAATTAGTTTTCCATGATCTTGTTTTATATTTCATCATTGAAGTTGATCTCTACAAATTTCAAATGTTGTAATCAAATTTTGGTGTAACATACCTTTCTAGTCATTTCATATAATAATTTTTAACAGTATTTCTTTTATGGGGTGTATTATTAACACAAATTTACTAAATATTATAATCATTTTAAGAATCATTTTATAGTATAATCATGATGGATTTTAGCATTGAATGTGGTGAAACTTATTAATAATAGTTCATACCATAAAACCTCATAAATACACTTGTATTCATTAATTGTCTCAAAGTACTGAATTTACCATTAATGTATAATTCATAACAAATAACAATTTTTTATAAAAATCTTTACATCATCAAGATGATCCACAAAAAAAATAAATATTTTGGGGACATGGAATCCATTTTCAAAATACTGTGTTATTTATACAGTGTAACTTTTTTGATACATTCTAATTAAAAAAACAAACAAAATTTTAATTTTTTTATTTTATATTTATGTTTAAGGATTTATTTTGGAGAATTTGATCATTTTTTTAATATAGGATTTTATTAGGTTTCACAGGTACTGCGAATTCCCATGTAGTATCCCATGAAGAACCACCATGAAAATATTTACCTAAATTAGTTGGTAGATGGTTTTATGATAGATGTTAATGGGTTGTAAAAATGTGCATTTGGGGTAGGATAATTCCAAAAAAAATTAAAAAAATTTAAAAATTAATATTCTATATTTTTCATCTTATTTTATTTTTTGGATTTTTGGGGAAGATCCTGAACACCAAAAAGTTAATATTGGTCTCATCCTATCCTATATCATGACGGATTACTAGTGAATATTCGGTGATTATTCATTTGATTCAAAGGACATGTAATCCTTTGTCTTCCTTTATTCTTCACCATTTCCCCATATTTCCTCTTCATAGATTTTTCACCTTCCCAATGCCCATGGTGGGATTAGGATTCCATATTATTAGAAAAATAAGTTGTATTTTTTCGTGTTATAGCCTCTTAATATATTTTATAGAGATGGGATTTATTCTAGAAGTATAGTAACTTCATTTGGAAATATATTCATCAGTTAAAAAGAGAATTTTTATGTGAAATCCATTATGTTTGGAATATCATATAGTGATTGGGTTTCATAAATGAATTTTTCATCTCGGTTTAAAAAATATGTGGTAGGCTTTAGGAAAAATAATAATAACATTCACCCACTAATTTCATGAGTTTAAAAATGTGTGTTTCTATGTTATCAAATACTTATTCCTTCAAGAACTAGCTTCAAAATCCCTATGTGTTGTCAAAAATTTCCAACAGAAATTTTAAAAAATGGATAAATATTTTGTGTGATGATTTGGGTTTGAAAGGATCATAAAAAAGGATAATTCATGTTTTATAGATTATTTTTATCATCTAATTGATTCTTATACATTTAATGGATTACACAATAAATTATATATTTATAAGTGTGTTTAAATTTATTATTTATTTTTCATTTATTTTCCTTATTGTATATATATTTTTTCATTAGATTGGCATTATTTTTATTTATATGATGTTGATACATTCATTTGGATTGGGAATGTTGTACTAACAGTTTCTTTAAAAGTAATAATGTTTTATTTATGAGACAAACCTCTATTTAGAGAAACATTAAATAGGTTTTGATGAATTAATTTTCATCCTATATATTTTAGATGTATTATGTAATTGTTTATATGGTAATATATATTATGTGATATAAATAAATATCATTTTTATAAATTTTTATCTACACATAAAATTGAATGGGTTATTTAAGGCGAGGTAATCTGTTTATGTGGTCATTATTTATTGAAATTATGTTTTTTATGCAATATTTTTTCATCCCCTTTAGTAAAACACATTGAAACCTAGGGTAGCATGGAGTGAAATAAATATCTGATATTTATGGAAGTTATTATTATAAAATATTTCATATCCATTAGATTATGGTGAGAATCTTCCCGTTGGGTCATTTAATATATGAGTCTAATGGGAGTAAATCACATGTTTACTATACATTTTTAGGATTGCATCAATTGGATGACAACATCTTCTTATATGTATATCTTAGATTGACTCACTAGGACATAACAAGATTCACATTATGTATACAATTTGAAATATATATCTTTATTGGGGGATAATGATTGAGTTTTTTCAATTATATATTTTTATCATTGAGCATTTGAATGTTCACCTTATGTTATCTTTCAAAATATTTGTTTCACATGGAATACATAAATATATTTTTAGAATTTATATATTTTTTTATTAATAATACTTATTTCTTATATAATATTTTTTTTATTCTTATGTTTAATTAACTTAATGATTTTAGTTAAAATTTATTACCCAGATTTCCATAAATCAATCTACTAGTTTTTTATATAATAGAATGTAATACATGTCATTTTGATCAATTAGTTACCCCCATGATTGGTTTTAGTCACATATTTTTTATAATAAGATATTTATATTGGTGATTTTACAATACTTTGGTTCTCATATAATATTAATACAATTATTTTTAAAAAATGGGCTAATGTTAAAATTTTACGAATTGAAATGTTATCTTAATACTAATAAAAATTAAATTTTAATTTTTTTTACTTGAAATTATGAAATTATATATAAATGGGTTTTCATAATCTAGTTGGACAAATTATTCAAGGATAGTCTTGAACAGGCCCTATAAACACATGTTCATATATATATCAATATTTTTCTTTAAATTCATGTTTACAAAGTGTATTTTCATGGATTGATATAATTCATTGACGATCTAGTTGATGGAATATTATGTTAGGTTGAGGGGACCATGGGTCAAAAGGGGGTTCTCATGTGGTGTTTTTAGTTTTATTAGATTTAAGAGATATATTTATTTGGAATCTAAAAATTTTTTACACACACATTTTCATCGATTCAATAACATTATCCCACCTAATATGACATAATTCATGTGTGTCCAATATTGAATATGAATACACGATGAATATGAAAATATAATATCCATGTGTTTCATGATTAATCACACACCGAGGGATATAGGTTGTTTAATAAATTTTCTTATTCAGGTAATTTTGTTGTCAGATCCTCCCACTATGAGTAGGGAATGATTTTTTTGTTTTTTATCAAATGTGTATCACCTAAGATTAAATTATATCATGTAGCCTTTTATTTCTAAAGAAACAATAGCATAGTGGACTTGGATTTACTCAAATATATTCTTAAAATGTAAATTTTCATTTTTGGAATTAATATTTGATTAAATGAATGTCCTTTTTGAAATTTTGAAGTCATTATTATATTTGGGTGTGTTTTGTTTTGAGAATTTTCGAAAAACATTTATTTTTCACTGAATAGTCAAAAATAGATATTTTACTAAAATAGTCACATTTATGAAATTATAATGACATAATTAGAACATAAATAGTGAATAAAAATAATATGATACATAAATATAATAATAATGAAAATCAAATAAAAATATAATTTTGAAAATAAAAATATATTCTTAACATTTTGGAAAATTAAGAAATGTTTTTCTCCAAATAAAAAAAATATTTGTAGTTAATTTTCACTCAATATAGTATTTTTGTGGTTTCTTTCTGGTTTGGATTGGTTTTAAATAAAAATATTTTCCTTTTAGTATAATATATTCAAATGAATTTCACTAGGTGGAATATTATTATTTATTTTTCCACAAAACTATTTTTATAGATAAATTTTTTTTTCTAAAAATGGTTTTTAATAGACTATACACAATTATATGAAATTTAGTTTTTTCCAGTTGTATAAATTGAATCCTGTTAAATGGTTTAAAATTTTTTAATCAATATAATTAATATTCGATAATATGGTCTACTTAATTTTTGGTCATAATCAATTTTAAAAACTATATAATTTTGTTATTATTAGTAAGGAGAAAACATGTTTATGGGGGGTTAAACTAAGGGATAATGTTTAAAATGATAGATAAAATTGTACATGAATTATTGGATTGTTTTATTTAAAAATTAAACTTATCGAAATGTATTATTTGAAAATGTTATGCCACTGACAAAAGAAAAACATTATAAATTACAAAAATAAATTTTGTAATTTCATGTTTATCATTTCCCTCACATATAAATGGGAAACACATCTTCTTTATCATTTAAACCACTTTATCCACATAGGATGACCAATTAAATAACAAATACCTTCCAAAATATCCTTCTAATCCATTATTATCTGATATAATCCAATTAAAACATATAAGTCTTAATGTGTAATCCAAATTTTTTTCCAAATAAGTTGTATAAATTTTAATAACTTATTTCCATTTTATTTAATTTTCTACCTCCATCAAATATTATATAAAAAAAATTATAGAACAAAATCTATATTATATATGTTGATATTTTTTATTCTAGTTAAAAAAAACTAATTTTAAACTCTTTTCCTTTGTATCTTTGTATGTAAATATGAATACATCAGTTCATTATACATATGACTTGCTATCTCTATATAATGATGTAATTTGACTTTTAACACAAGTTTACATGGATTCTATAATTATGTAAATTATTAATTTACATTATATTTATTTTATAATTTGTTTTATTTTAATATAATATTTTATTTAATCCATACCCTTTAAATATTTAATAAATATAACTTTTCGTGTGTGTACATGTCGGCAACAACTGCCATGAAGTAATTTCATTCATTTTTCATATTAAAATTTCAATTAAGATGATTAAAATGGTTTTAATGATTAGATATTATAAATATATAATGGGAAATATTATTAAATTGATTGAACCATGGGAAATATGAAAGGATAAAAACTACCAATAAAAAATATACCTGAAAAAAGAAACAGTTAGAACTCAAAAATGATGACATTAATAAAGATTTATTAATAAAATCTTGTTTTCATTTTATAGGTGGATTATATATGATATTTTAATTTTTATACTTTTTGGAAATCCATTTATAATAAATTTAAATTCATTATACTATATGATCATATAATTTATAAAGCATGTATTGCAAGAGGTTAGTATTTACATCACAATAACATCCTAATTAAGTATTATTTGTGTTTATGTTTTCATCAGGGAAGTTATAAGATCAGTATATATTGATCCAAAAATTTTGTACCATCATATATTAATTTATTGTTTTTTAGTGTAGTAGATCCATTTTTACCATCTTTGGCACTCAAAAATTCTAAAGGAATGTTTTAATGGAAAACTAACATAGTTATCTTTTTGGATAAGACTCATTTTCTTTCATGTCCGTATTTTTAATATATTATTTTTAATATTGTTTTCAGAAATATCTAATAACCTTTCAATATAATTTTTACTAATGAAATTCATTTTATTAAAATATAAAAATGAAATATTATTATCATTTTTTGAATAAATAACTTTTAACGAGGGTTCGAATGAAATTTTTTAACGCACATTGTATGAAAAAAAGTTCATACAAAATGTCTAATATTTACCTTAAATATTTCTATAAAAAATTTCATTCTCATTTGAAATGAAATTATTTTCAATAAAATTTTTAAATTTTTATATTTTAAATAATTTATATGAAAATCAAAATGAAATTTTCATCAAGAAAATTACAGTGATATTTTAGAAGTATTTTCATTTAGGTCCTCATGTAATGATGAATATTTATTTTACCGAGGATACACTCTAATGATACCATCCAATAAATTCATTTTTATGAGTTATTATATTTTTTATATGTGAATTTATTGACATTATGTACGTTAACACATCCAATATGGATATTTATTTATTTCTAGGGAATGTTTATTATGTGTTATTGTTTATTAATATTAATAATTAATTTGAATTATTATTTAATGGGTGAGGAATAAAATTAAAAATAAACAACCTAAATTATTAAGTATAATGTGAAATTATTTTGGGTATTTCACATTGTCCTTAACATTTACATAATATCTCATTGTAAGGGGCCTAAATGTTAAATTTAATTTGTCTAGGATTAAGAGTTCAATCATTACGAAATCAATTATTAAGGTCGATGTGATTATTATAATAGTAATGTTATCCATAGTTGAGGTTCAATATCATGAGATTATTTTAATGGAATTATTCTATCATAATTTATTCCTAACATGTCATCAATGCCTTTTTTATTCTCTAACTTATTCCACAATATGCATTCCATTTATGAGAAACTACTCTAACCATTTTTTTTCATCCCTTCTATAGGATATTAGGAAAACTAAAATGGTTGAAATAGAGGAAGAAGTTAAAGGGATTGATAAATTTAATAAGAAAAATATAATGATTTATTTTTATTTATCATATATATTGTGATATTAAATCATATATAGAGTTTCCCCTGAATAATAAACTATACAATATCTCATGATGTGACCAATTGTATCTAATTAAAATGCAGTAATTTAACCACAAAATCTAGGATTCTACGGTTAAGTTTCATAAAATTTTTGTCATAATTATTTTCATATAATATTTGGAAAATATTAAAAAATATTTTAGAGAACATAATCCCATGACCAACTCAATGGACAATTCAATGTATATGATAATATTAAGAATTTTTATTGTGGTCAAAAAAAATTTCATCAATGAGAAAATGTTCATAGTTTGGATAATGTTGTGTGGATGAGGCAATGGAATGGATGCACTTATAGATAAAATATCTTAATTGGTGAAGGGGTATTGACTCTATCATCTACATTGGTTGATGAGTGGAGCTAAGGTTGTACACATGAATTGACACTCTAATCGGTCATGATTTTATTTAATCATACATTCTATAAAACAATTTTTAAAAATGTAAAAATATTTTAATAATTTGATGATATTCATAATGATACTAAACTTATTTCAATAATATTAGGTATGATAATTTAGTAAATTTATGAAATTTGTATCATTGTATTTTTTATTATCCATTATGATTCATATTTTTATGATTTAATCTTGTGTATGAAATTGTCTAAAAATATATCTTAGATGGAGGAATACAAATTTTATATATTTCCATAATCTATATAGGTATTTACCACATCTAATATAAAAATAAAAAATAATAATTGTTTTAAACCACTCGTAAAACCTGTGAATCTATTGGTTTAGGATTTATCAATGGTTCCATAAAACACTAGGTGATTATTTGTGGTAATATCCTTATACTGATGGTTCTGATAAAACTGTTGGAATAGGTCCCTTGTAATTACCCTATAAGAATGTATTCTTAAAATCTTTTTATATGAAATATATTTTGTCAACACCCATGGTTCATAAAACCCTTATTTCAACATCTCTTTGGCATTATAAACAATAATAACCTCCCATACATTCCCAAATATATCACACACCACAAAACATTTACACCCACACAACCATAAAATAATAACCCAATATAGAAAAATACTTAAAAAATTAATGCGTTGATCCATTTAAAGTTAAAAATATATATTTTCAATAACATTTAGTCAAAAAAACCACATGTAAAAATATCTATTCGAAATGTAAGGAATCACTATCTCTCTCTTTAGAACCACCACCATCACATTCATCACCATCACTACTACATTAACTATCTATATTATCATCACATTCATAGTCACCATCACCATCACTGTGAAAACCACTTCCACTGCCACTACCTCCACTAATATCACCACCACGACCACCACCACAACCATCACCATCTCAAAGAAGGCCATTGTCTCAACCACCACTACAACCATCATCACCAACACCCTATTTACCATATATTGAATGAATTATCAACATAAATAAATCCTAAATAATGACAATATCTGGTGTATGTGAATGAAATAGTTCTTTTATAACATTCAATCGTTTCTTATTGTCCTTTTCACTTTTTGTTTTGACTCTCATGTCTCTATAAGAGCATTTTCATTGTAGTTTTGAGGTATTTACAACTTGGTGCTACCAAAACTATTTCATGAAGTGGGTAAATATATACTTGTGATAATAATCTTATAGATTCAACATATTAAACTCCCATAGTACACATAAACTAATATAATGTTCAAAAGAACATTTGGCGCACTGTTTTCATCTTCCTACTCGTCTAGAGCCTCCGTATCACACTACTAAAAATATAAATGAATTTTTTGGATACAAAATAAATATTGGAATATGAAATCAGTAAATTAAAATAATATTTCATTAATTAATTTTATCTGATTACAAGACTTGCATTTTTCTTCTTTATCCTCCACTAAAAAAATTCTCCAGGAACACATCCTTTAATGATTAATAATTCTCATTGTAATAACATTGATTATTTTATACTATATAGAAAAACATAAATTTAATAAAATAGAAATTTAATAAATACATTCCAAACAACCCCTTTCCCAATTCGGAGAAACCTATTATTTTTATACATTTCATAGGAAACTAGGTTTCAAAAAATGAAACTGATTTATACATTTGTTTTAAGTATACAATCCAAATGATTAAATCTGGTATATATTTTAGTAAAAATGTTAATATCATTAAATGGCACACTATTGAGAGAAGATGAAAAAATTTAGTAGATTTTACCATTATAATAAGAACCATTAAAACCGTGATAATCGATAAAAACTAAAATAGAAAATAATAACATCAAAAACTGATAATGAATAGAGTCTATAAAAGTGACAGAACGTACTAAAAATCCTCATTATAAAAAAACATTTAACATGGTCCATAAGGAATTAATCATGTTGGTTTTTCACTAAATCTATATATCATAATGATATTTGAATATTTCTACATGTCATGTAAAAATAATACTATTTTATCAACAAAAAATTGATATATGTTTTTATTGGACCACATAAGTCCCAATGTCCAAATTATATTATCCATGGTGTTTTAAATTTGTTGGAATAGATCGTGGATGTTTTTAAAGGAAAATAGTGGTATCTTTTTATATTATTCTTCAATATACCCATACATGTTAGGTATTCTTTCATAAAAGAAGAATCCTTAATGAATTTAGTGTGGATTTGATTCTGTTTTGATGTGTTATGTTATATAACATCTAAAAAATATCATTTTATTGGATTTTATGGAATGGGTGGTTATTTATTCCCAATATGTGGTTGTCTTTCCATGTATGGTTCCTATATAGTTTTAGAAGAATCTATGTATGCTTCAAAAAAGGGGAGGAAAATCATAATTTTTTAGTCAAATTATAAGTATAAAATGGTTGTTCATGAATCCACTATTTTATGGTAGAGGATAATATTTATTTTAACATCTTAGAAATGGGAATAAGTATTCATTGAATATTTTATTTTTAATGTCTATAAATTTAGATATACATTGAATAACACAAACTATATCATTTTATGTTACCAATATTATTGAGGCGTGGGTTATTAGAATATCTAATTTAATTTAACCATTCAAATTTTAAAGATTTTCTATATTTGAATTATAAAAAATGAATGTAATTTTACGCTCTATATAGATTCATCTTTTCCATGTAATAGTGGTTCCAAGGATGTGATTCTTAATTTTATGGTAATTAATTCAATTAATTAATATATTACTTCTTTATTTATTCACAATATTATTATTATTTATCTATTATTAATTATATCTATGAGTTAATTTCATAGTGTTTTCATTTTATTTGGTGTGATTTTATAAGTTTAGTAATAGTGTTTTCATTGGATATGTCTTTTTTAGAATCCCGTTAAATTTGGTGGTGAATCATATTTTGTTTTTAATCTATATCAATACTAAATTAACTTAAAAATGAAATATAGTTTAGGGTTTTAATACATGACAACATATTTCATATGTTTCAGTTCATAATTATCAATCATGTGATTTATTTTAGTCTATGATTCAATGTAAAAAATTATAATAAACTAGATTAATTGCAAGAGATGGTAACCTATGAATCACATTTGTATTATGTGTTTTTATAATTTTTCATATTTGATTGTGTAACTAAGAACCATTTTTTAAATTTTTATATTTTTTATCACATTCATAATTAGTTATGTCAATTAGGTTTGAAAATGAGAGATATATAATTTTGAATTGATAATGTTCTTATTAGACATTATGTTTTATATTGTAATTATATGAATGATTGTATGTGGAATTTTATTGTTTTTTAAAGAAGTAGTTATATTTATATTAATATTTTAATTCTATAATTTTGTAATATTATCAGTGTTTTATTAGATATAAATAACTATTTTTGAATTTTAATTCTGTTGTGTTTGTTCTGTTAGATGTTGTTTAGTAGGGTTAAATTATGAATTAAGTGTTGTGGTTATATATATATATATATATATATATATATATATATATATTATTGGGTTCTCTTATCCATGGATTGTTCTTTGTATCTAATCTGTATTATATTTTTTGGTGATAATTACATTGATTTTGGAGAATATTTTCTACCTATGTTCTATTAAAATAACGGTTTTTCATTCATCGATTGAAGGACAATTTCTTAATTTTATATTTTTCACACTTTTTAATTGTATTTTTTTCTTCGAAAAATACTTCGATATATTTACTATTTATTTTTTCGTTAAATATTTTATTAAATAAATATCTCTAGTGGACTTATCTACTAATGGGTCCCCCACTTTAATCACATCCCCTACATTTAGCATATATGGAACCAAATTTAACTCTCTTTGGAATTTCATCAACTCGTACTTTTTAATTTTATTAATTACGTTAATATTATCTTTATAATAAAATAAATCATTGGAAGAATCTAATTTTTTTATTTATTAACAAATTTTCTTGTAGACCCAAAGTGCACTAGTTTGTCGAACTACGCTAATTTAAAGTGATTTTATTGTATTGTGTTATATCATTAAAATAACTAAAATCATTGTTACTAGTTGGTATTGGTTTTTTGGAAAATATCATGGATAATTAGTTATATGTTAATGAATCTTCAATGATATCTCTTTAACATTCGAAAATGATTAGTTATCTAATAATAAAGACACATGAATAGAAAATAATTTCAATTTACCGAAATTAAATGTTGACTGTATAGAATAGCTTAATTAATTTGGATTAGTGTCTCATTACTAATATCAATTGAAAAAAAATTTATATCCTCCAACTATTTTTCATACAATCCAATTTATTCCAAAAATAATTATCACACACACAATTAATTTATTTTCCTTCCTATTTTTTTATACCAACCCTACTATTTATTACAAATTAATACATGATTTATTATATAAACTTACAATTAATTGAACCCATAATATTGATAATTATAGTTTATTTTTAGATTTGGTACATATAATAACATCTTGAACATGGGATACAAAAAAATTATTTAAAACTTTCTTAACAAGCCTATAAACATCCATGGCTTTTATAACTAGATGGGATAACATAGGTATATACCAAATGAATGGGTTGCCTATAAAGCCGAGCATGGGAATACATGTGAAATAAGTAATAGAATTTTTAAATAATGAATATAAATGTTTAATAAATGGATTTATAATCATAAATAATGAATAACAAGGAATGATATAACATGATAATGATAATGTAAATATTGGAAATGCGTTAAAAACATAAAACACAAAATAATAAACATAAGTCAAGGATAATTACAAATACATAATGATGGAAAATGTCTTATAAAATAATAAAGTTCAGTCCGAGTCCAAACTTGACCTCTCACAAGACTACTCATTACCCAAAGTGTTTCAATGCTATGGGATTATCGTTTCATCCAATTCATTACTTTCATTCTCATAATTATGTTGTCCACATAGATTCTACAAAATGGATTCAATCATAATAATATTTAATTCCATAATGATTTAGTAAGGAATACATACAATTAAGTCCCATGTCAATAAATTATAAGTGTATAATGATCAACATCCTTGATAGTAAATGGGTATGGTATTTACTACATATTAGTTTTGGCATGAAAAATCATGGTGAAATTTTTATTGCATAATGAGATCACATAAAAAGTCATAAAATGGTTTTTTGAGAGAAAAATTGGTCTATCATATATTTGAAATAACATAGGTAGTAATAGGGACAAGAAAATAAAATCCAAATATAATAAATTTCAAATATAAGGAATAATATAACAAAGAAACTTTAATAAGTGAAGATTAGGATACCTTACCTGCGTGTGTGACTATAAATGCTTCAGAGGAGCTTCTTGAGTGACTGGGGATCCTTGGGAATACTCTAGAGAGAGTAAGAATGAGTAAAAAAATGATCCATGAATATTTTAGTGAATATAAATTCTATATTGTGTGGGTTTATATGGGAAATGATATGTGTTTTTTATTCCTTAATTATAGGTTTTGGACTCTATATAATAAAAAAACAAACCTTTCCAAGGGCTTTACAATGTTTTATTCTAAATTTAAGAGGTTTTCATTATTTAATAAGGAAAATTTCCAATCATAATAAAATAATAACCATTCATATTTTGAAGTGAGTCATACTCTTCATGAAAAATTCTAAATCACAAAAATATCTTAATTGTTTTAGATTATTCATATAAGATTTCAAACATAATAAAATAAATTTCAAATATAACTATTCTTAATATAAAAAAAATATATTTCTTTGGTAAACTTTTATTGTATTTATTATATCTCTTTTGGTCCATTATCATGTTATAATACCAAAAATATAATTATATGATAATTAATTGTTTCCCCAAAAAATTATATTGTCTCAAAAAATTATAAAAAAAAATTGTTATAGAAATATTATAATTAAAATAATATTCATTTTATGTAAATAATTATCTATAATGTGAATTTTTTATATTAACATATAATTTTCATTAATTTAGGAATTATGGGTTCTTTAAAATAAAAATTTTCAAAAACTTTTATAAGATGTATTAGATATAAAAACATTATTTGATAATTTATATTTAATAATCATTATTTGATACTATTATTTTGTTAAAATTTTATTTATCTAAAAAATTTCATAATTCGTTAAAATAATGTCCTTAATAAAATTTGAATATGACCCAAATTAATCTTTGTGTTGTATCGTATCAAAATAAAAATCATTTATAAAGTAATTATAATGGGATGAAAATATATAACTTATTCTATAAAAAATAATATACATGATCATATTGCTTGAGTCATGATACATATTCCCTTAATATATAAGAAAAGACCTTATGACTATGGTGTGCGATATTGAGACATTTATGGGGTGGTTCCATGAACATTGTTTGTGTCAGGAATGTGATGAGCATGAACATATCAAATAAATGGTTTAATTTATTATTATATAATTCAATCCCAAAATGGGATTGGTAAAGGGAATATCATAGTGATGTTATCTTCCTTGGAATCTCCAATAAATGGTATTGATTGGGTAGGGCTCTACTTATTGAGGTCATAAATTTCTTCATTTGAGTCAATTTCATTTTCATAAACCCTATACTTTTACTAATTATGTAATAACTATTCAATTGCTTTATTATTAATTTTAATGGTACATAATTTTATTTTAAATATTAGAGGATATAATAAAACCAAAAAAGTGAATGTATTTTCTATAACAATATTTATAATTTATACATTTATTGAAATCAAAATGTGACACTTATTTGTAATATTTCAGGTCATTTCAATCTACCCGCTTAATAATTTTAACCCAAGAATTTTACATTTCCCACATTAAAAAAGATATGGTTTTATCAGTTTTTTTAACACCTATAGATCCCACTTTTTTTCTTGAAATAAATGTTTTCTTAACAACCCATTGACCAGGTGATTTGTCTTATTCTATATAACTTTTTCACTATGATATATAATCTATGATCTTCATCGGCTTCTCCTCATATGAATGGTTATTATAAAATTGTACAAACTCTTGATTTAATACATGTGAGGGTTCTATTACATACATTATCAAGAGGGATACACGAAACACATCATATACATGAGATTGTATTGGAGGGAGTGCTATTCATTAGGCCACCACTCCGATGTGATAAAGGATCTCAATGGGGTTGATTTATCATAGAAAAAATGTTCACTTCCCACAAATCTCATCACATGATTCAATTAATATGTCAAATCAATTCCATGAAACTGAAATCCAACTCTATATCTCGTCTATTATTATCAATATATCTCTCTTGGCAACCCTGGGCATCCTTGATGTGATGTTGGATGGTCTTAACTATTTCCTCCATTTCCTAAACAATTTCAAGACCTATAATTTTTCAACCCCCAACTTAATGCAAGATTGTAGGTGATCTTCAAATATTCCTATAAAGGGGATAATAGGGAGCCATTTAGATTCTAGAGTGTAAACTATTATTGTATGAGAACTCGACCATAGGAAAATTTTCCCCCCATACTCCATTAAAGACATTTGGGAATGATCTCAACATTTAATTAAGTTTCTAGAAGGTCCACATAGATTAGAAATCATTTTAAGGACAATAAGTATTACTTAAGTTCAAATAAATATCTAGAGCATGTTAGAGACACATCCAGAACATAAAAGAGAATATTGGATTTCGATCAGTTACAATAGATAGTGGTGTTCCATGCAGCGTCACCACTTCTTTGATGTATATCAATGTATGTTGATCATTTGACAAGTCTAATCATGTTATAATGAAATGTTAAATCTTTTTAAGAATATCCACCACAAATAGGATATCATTGTTTCCTATATATATATTCAGATATCTAGGGACAATGAATATGGTGATGATTTTCCATTTCCATTTATGTATCGGTAATGGTTTCATCATCAAATGATATTTTTTTCTTCCACCTTCACATTCTTACAATTGGTTATCTTGATGTATATTTCATCATATCAATCTTCATATTGTCACACCAAGATTGTTTTCATAGATCTTGATAAATCATTGTGATTCATGGGTGGAAGGATAAGGTTGAGAAATGTACATCATCAAAGAGCTCCTTCTATTACTCGGTATTTAATGGTACACTTAGTCTTGACCCATATCTCACAACTACTTCAATGGAATTGAACATTGAAGATTTCCGGTATCTTAATGTTTCCCTATTCATCTGAATTCCAAAGTAATCTTTTTGAGAAAAATTTAACTTATCTAGAAGATATGGTTGAGTAATCATTTGTGAAAGTTTTGATGATGTCTATTTCTTTATGATTCCCATAATCATCATTTTCAAATCTATAAAGATCATTTCCTTCACAAATTTCAACAATGATTGAATTATCGGATGCCTTATAAATATATAATCTTCCACATTATTCACTTTCTTATGCTAATAGTGAATTAAGAAGTCATTTTCCTTCATTATATCTAACAATCATCATTGGCTCATTTTCAGATCATTCTATATTAACATATATTTGAGGATATTTTATCCAATTTTATTTCACACTTCTCACAAAATATATAAAGCTACCATATTTTCAATGTTCTAATCACTGCATTCATCTCCAAATCATTTGTTGGGATGTATTATTCATTAACATTAAACTATCTTGAAGCTTAGGATATGACATTGTCATTATATATTTACAGAAAAACCCAATACCTTAGTTAATGCATCACTGAATACTATGAAATGTTATCCACAAATGGTTAGTGTGAGCATAATTTTATCGATAATCATCCATTTTATATCCATGAATATGTCTTCAAAATAATTATTCTATGAAAACGTGACTCCATTCTGGGTTTTTAGAGGGTTTTCCAATCATGAAAATTTTATTAAATTTTGATCATAATACCCTACTAATCAAAGGAATCAATGGATATATTTCAAATATGTTGGCCTCATCCATCATTGATTTTAAACATTCATTGAAGTTAAATAGATAAAACAATTATTTTGATGATATTCCAATTGAATGATCTTTCTTTCAACCATAATTAACATATTTTGATCTTCGAATAAATATTCTCCAACTACACGGTCATTAGAATGGTGGTTTGATCCTCCTAATGGTCTACCATTCTTTTCGAGTATATGAGAATATCATCTATAAATACAACTAGAAATTTGTCAAGGTAATTCTTAAAGACTATATTGTTCATGTATATGATGCTTTTTTAGAAATAGTGAGTCTGAGTGGAGTCTCTTTGAACTGACAGTTCACATAATTTGAATAAAAAGTTATCATTGGGATATTCTCCTTATACACCCATACATGATAATATCTTGATTTAATATCCACCTTGGTGAAGTACTAAGATTCATGTACCTAATCGAACATTTCATGAATATCTGGAATATGATAATTTTTCATTATCATGACCTATACAAGTTCAATATAATCAATGAAATGGAAAATTAACACATCCTTCATAATGATGAAGAGGACCGGTGAACTCCATGGTGAAGCAGACGAGCGTATAAACCATTAAACAAAATTCTCATGTAGTATTTTCTTTAGCACTTCACATTTTACAATATCCATTATATATGGAGTATTGGACAATAGAAAAACCACATCAATAATCTCAATTGAATGATCAAAATCTCAGCTAGGAAAAATATAATGAAATTCCTCAGGAAACAGATTATTGTATTCCCTAACAATGGTAATGTCTCTAAGAATTAGATTTTTTCTCAGAATCAGTTATTTGACCTAGATGTACTTTCTCATAAGGAAATAATATCCATACATGAGATGTTTTTTCATGATAAGATTCATCCTACACCTTGAACATGAATATAATTATATGTAGATTTTCAATACAGACATTGATTTCATTCTTGTGGGAATTTATGTTGGCCTTATATAGAGAAAAAAATCCATACCCATAATTACATCAAATTACACTAAGGGGTTATGATAAGGTTCCCTAGGATGTTCAACCCTTAAATTTTTATATTGGAAAATTTATATAATTGGTATGAAATAATTTCCCATTTTTTTGTTTTCAATTACTCCTCTACATCCAAGATTTGTTGTGTTGATTGAATAGTTCTACTAATCATTCATGATATAAAAGAATTAGTATAACTATGCATAAAAACCCAACTATTCTCTTTTTGAATCATGTTCTAAATTATACCATATAGACATATGGATGTGTACTTTTAAAATGTCAAACACTTAAATGGGAGTCCAATGAAATTAATTAAATAATTTATAAATATGATTTTTTTTATAATTTATAAATTTATAGGATTCAATATTTGTTATCCATGATATATGTTGTAAAATATACACTTAATGTAATTTTTTATTCACTTAATAATTGCTCCAAAATAGATGATGAATTTATAAAAGAATATCTCCTAAGAGTGTCAAACTACTTGGCAGCAAGGCCTTTTTTCATTTACCAATTCCCAATAGGGTCTAACTCTACGTGGTGTTTTCATGTTTTACCCTGATATACATCTACACTAGAGACACATCCACATATAGTGGTCAAAGAGGGATTTATTTTATTGTTAAACTACTTACTATATAATTACCAATATTTTGGGATGTTCACTTACATAGAGTATTATTTATAATCCTTTCACTAGAGTTCTGTCATTTGAATCCCAAAAAATAAATATATTTTCCATTGAAACAACTATAACAGCGCTACAATATTTTAGGAATTAATAAATGGTTTAATATATAATATTACTCATAACACCTATCAGAAGGAAAAATGACTAATGATTTTTAATTAGGTATATAGTCTAACATCTTGAAGATATTATATAACCACATTATTGAAAACTTCCATAACATGCTTCTACAATTCCATGTATTTTAATATTAAAAAGGAAAACCTAGGGACATACAAATAGAATTGGTGTTTTATAAAGACCTATATGGGAATAAGAATATAATAAAGTAATACATGTAATAAAATAGGCATATTATTGTGGAATATATGGAATGATAATACTAAGCATTAATAACAAGCCATGATATACCATGATAATCATAAAGGAAACATTGGAAATTTAGTCATAAAAAAACAATTCGTCATAAAATTAGTTAAATGATAGTTGGAAAACATCATGATGGAAAAATTCACATAAAGGAACGATGGTTGACTCCCTATACCATCATGAAATCTAATGAGACTAAACACAATCCAATTCATTGGTGTGAAATGTAATTATATGTGCACCTATCACATTTATTTCATTCCCTTTCTTATGTGTACCACATAGATCTTAAAACACATATCCATTCATCATGATACTATATTCCACCATTAAGAGGGTGGAATAAATATATGTATGTCCCAATTAAAATAATTATTAGTGCATTAATGTGGACACCATTGATAGGAAGTCATTATGTTATTCACTACACTATTGTTTTGTAATGGAAAATGATAGCAAATTTTCGGCAGCATAACAATGTCACATAGAATTTCGTAAAATTTGATGATGGGAGTGAAAGGGTTCTACCATTATTTGGAAATCACATAGATATTAAGAGGGAATTTTAAATAAGTTTCCCAATATAATGTATTAGAAATATAAGGGATAATATAATAAGGAAATTTTAATAAATAAGAGAAGATGATTTTCCCTTACTTGAGTGTGTGACTACAAATGTCTGGGAGGAGCTTCTTATGAACATGGGGGAATCTTGGGAATACTATTAAGAGAGGAGGGTGGAGTAATAATGTTATAAAATGATTTACATTAATGATAAATGTGATTTTGTGTTGTATTATTTAGAAAATGTGTAACACCACAAGATTTCATAGTACATTATCTCATTAAAATAATTCAATAGCTTGTGCTACACGCAACACTAAGTTCGTGCACACCAAAACATAACAAACTAACCGTTAAAAAAAGCGGTTATGAATAGAAATAACTGAATTTTGAATTTTATATACTCGATATAATTTTAGAATTCATATTTTGTGTCTCTTAGATATAACATAATGACAAATTCAATTTTTCAGATAAAAGTAGTAGTTTTCAAAAAAATGCAATTATACCCCTTATTTAATGGAGAATCCTTTTTAAGAAAAATATTTGACACTTTTATATACTCAATTTAATGGAAATAAATGCGTTTTTAGAATTAGGACATAAAAAATTTAATTTGGATAAATTTTTTGTACTTTTCTGATAACATTCATATTTTGATGAATAGTGAAAAATACTGAATTTTAATAGAAATATTTTTTTAATCGAAATAATATATATTGTTAAATTAGTAATTTTAATAGTTTGAAAGAATTATTAGATAAATTTTTTATCATTTAATACAATTTAGGTTATTATAGGTAATTTCACATTTAAATTTGAAAAAAACACAAGTCAAACTTTTGATAATTTTTACTTTATAAAAACCATTTTTTTGGTTTTGACAACAAGAATTAATATTAAATTAATAAATTCAACTTCCATTTTTTGAATTTGAAAAAATATACTTCATTTTTGAATTTTTAATATCAAATTTATCTTAGGGATAATTTTTTTTTATTTTATGAAAAAATTTCAATTTGTGATGAATAGTGAAAAACACTGCGCTATTATTTAACACTAACATTTTATTTAAATAATAATTTATTTTTTAACTTCTTATAAGACAATATATATATATAATACCTAATTATGTTCAATTTAATTCATTGGAATCATTTTATAATATGTTTAGATATATAAAATTTTATCGAACTTTTTGCTGTCTTTTACCCATCTCTTAGGAGCATTTTCATATCTGCATAAAACATAATTTTACCACTTCTGTTAGTTGAATTTTCATATTCTGAGAGACATGGTTAATATCAGTATCTAAAATGTTTTTCAATAATATGAAAAAATAATTTTTGGTGAATAGTGACTTTTGACTTTTATTAACAACAGTTAAAAGTATATAGAGTAATTAAGGGTAAAAATGATATCATAATTACCCTAACACATTTACTAATTCTATTAGATAAGTATAATTCGACCAAAGACAAACTTATAAATAAAATATAATCCCATTCGGTCCACATGGATAAGACTAGGACATTTATTATTATTTTATTTAATGAAGAGTTAAAAGGATTAAATTCAATGTTTAAAAACTAAACCATGTTTAATATAGGTTTATACATAAGATACATTCGACTATAAATATTTATTAGAAAGGATAAACAATTTTATACATAATGGTATTTTCATTATAATTTTTAGACATTTTATAATTTAATTTATTTATCACACCATGATGATACAGTAATTAACTTAATAATGAAATATTAAAATAATTTATATTATAAATATCCAAATAACTGTAATTTGAGACTTTTGATGAATTCCACTAATATTTTAGGTTAATATGACATGTTAGTATTGAACTTATGAATTTTTTTTTAAGTAATAATGTTTCTAGATCTTTAACAAAAATCATTTATTAAATAATGTCAAAATTGAGATAATTGAGTTTTTCAAACAAATACTATATTATTGGTTGATATAATATTTCTAAAAATCTAAGGTTTGGCCAAACGGCCTTAATAATATTTTATATTTCATTAATGAACCTATTGGGATTCTCTTGGTATTTTATAGTATGTTTATTAACCATATAATATAAAAATATAAAGAGACATGGTAAATGTCAAACTATTTAACTAAGAGTTAAATCTAAATGATAAGGTTAATATGGTGACCCAAACCTACCTAAATCATATTGGTTGGGAGTTTCTAGACCTTTCTACACCTTATAATATAAATAATTCATTTTTTGAGCCATTAGAAACTGGAAATGATTTTATTATAAAATAATATTTCAAGATTTTCCTAAAGTTACCCTCTCCTCTCTTATAAAAGAGAACGTCCCCTTCTCTTAATAAACACCTCCAATGCATTTTGGATCGTACAACCCCTACCAAAACATCCTACCAACTTTCCTCACTTCATCATATAGGCCTTACATTGGTCATAAAGCCATCCTAAGGATCCATTTTGATCAAATCAAAAGGAAGAACCTGAAGAAGAGGTAAATATTTCATCACCTCTTTCATGTTCATTTATTCTTCCACTTCCTATTTTATTGTTATTTCCATTATAAAATAATAACTTCAGTATCATCTATATAATTTTATGATATTTTAAAAATGGTAAAACCATATTTGTTATTCTATACATCCTATAAATGACAAAGTCACCATTCATGCGTACGTACGGATTACCGTCTCCACGTCGTGGTGTCGTTTTTTATTCAAACACTTCATTATTTTTATTGGTATAATAATGAGTATAACTGATGTAAATAATAAATATAACATGTTATTGATTCTATATATATGATATACCATCCAATTTCATGCACTTTCACCATCAATATAATTATATTCCTGCTCGTGCATATGTACGGATTACCGTCTACATGACGTGATGACATTCATTCCCACATTCACCATTCGATGATGATTATAAAAAATATATATTATTAATAATTATGTAATATATGAAATAAAAATTATACTAGATATATATATATATATGTATATAAAATCATATATCTTATTCACTAACTTTTGTTCAATACGATAAAAAAATTGAAACAGTGTTTAAGTATATCTACGACCTACCGTCTCCATAAACAGTGCCATCCATTTAATATATCTATCTATTATAAATATTTATAATCTAAATATATATGATTTATTAATCAATGTTTTTATTCTGGTGGTATTTAAATCCATATATAAATGATACGATCAAGAATAACAAGTTAAAACATGTATGATTAAAAAATGATTATTACAAAAAATGTTAATTAAACCTGGAAATCATTTTTAAATGGGGAGTATTATGTGATAAATAAATCATGTATGATATAATAAATATGTATATGGTTTTGGTATAGTTTAATTACATACAATGGTCATTATAAAAGTGGATAAACGTACCCTCGACCAAAGGAAAGTGCAATGTTATGGTTAATTTCACAATCTCTTTATTATCCAAGGTTGTTTTTACGTAAGTATCTATGAAGAAATATTTATTATCCATGTCCATGTTTCAGAAAAGTGTGTTCAAAGGCATTCTTTTTAAGGTAATTTTTACCAAAATATCATTTTAAATGTTTTAAATATTTATTCATCTAAACATTTCTCATTAAAGGCCATGTTTTAAAAATGTTATTAAGGATTTATTTATACGTACATGAATGTTTTAAAATGTTAATTACTTTAAAAGAATTAAAATTTGTGTAGGAAACATTGATTCAAAACAATATTTTAAATGAATTCCATCATATGAATTTTAAATTATTTCATGGAAAATAGATATTTCTCCCAATGATTTTTACTGATCAATTTCAATTATGTCAACATCCTTTATAGGATATTATTCTTGATCGAGGTTGGCATATTATGATACCAATATTACATATTGTATTGAAGGTTTTGTGATATGTTTGACTGTGGATGTGTTATTTTTATACCATTCTTGGATTATAGATAATGTACTGACATTTCGTATGATAATTTTAATATGAATGTGTATGTTATGTATAATCCTTTTCATATGAAGAATGCATTGGACTTAGTATGTGATGGGTGGAGCCCGCTCTGGATCCTTTATGAATCAGAAGGTCTCATGAGAAAAACTAGTGTCTTGGTACAAGGCCTTGACAAAATCTTATTTTTAGTCTTGGCACAAGGCCTTGGCTATGTGGTTATGATGTATGGCATTATTCATTCTATCATTATGAAAGTGGCTACTGATATTGGATGTGACTATTTTACTTATAGAATATACATGTGAAAAATTAAATGGAATTATTTTGTTGTATCTTTTCTGTATTATTCATAATTTTATGTTTAAAAGGATGTTGTATCAGTCTTATACATTTCCTTAAATGTTAATGCTTATTAATGAAAGTTTCACTTGTATTTTTATCCTTACATAGCGTCAAATCTCACCCCTTTCTATGTTTTTAATATTCCCATGATTCCTAGAAGTGTACTATGGTTTATAAGCAAGGTTAAGCTCGGGGATTAATGGCATTCTCAATGGATCATTTATGTTGTGTTTTATTTTCTAATGCATAATGTAATTTTCATGAATATAATCTATTTTCCAAGACTACTAAACTGGTTGGCCTTTGGGGACTTGATTCATTATAATCATGCCAATGTATTCAAATAATTCATCGACTTTGGGTAACTGGGGTCAGAGTATTACAAAATGGTTGGGGATTTCTTTATTATTTCTCAAACTTATGGTTTGAACTATATGTAATAAAAAAATAAAAAAATAAACCTCCACATGGTTCTTTACCATGATTTTTTAAAAATGGTCTTATTTCAATAATTCCTAAGTCAAAGGCCCTAAATTAAAAAAAACCCTTTATTAGGTGGATGTGAGTCATAGTTTAATTGTGTGGTTTTAAAAATGTAAAATATATTAATTGTTTAGAAGTATTAATAACAGATTATTTAAATTATAAAATAAAAATAAAATATAATTATGTTAAATAGAACTTTTATATTCGGTTTTTTATACCATTGATAGTATTTATTAGATTCCTTTTAGGTCATTATGGTATCATAATACAAATTTTTTATTTATATGGTGTTTATTTTTTTACCCAAAAAATAAAATGTATTATAAAATTATAAAAAATTGACCATTGGATAATTTAGTTGTTCTTATTAGAGAATAATATTATTTATATTTAGATAAGTATCTAAATAATTTAATTTTCACATTTTATATAAAATTTTCATTTATTATGAAATATTGTGTTTTTTTAAAGAATAGTTTTTGAAACCATATAAAAATTATGCATATATAGTGTTTGAAATACCTAGAGATGATGATAAAAAAAATGGGGAGCTATTCATATATGAAATATTGGTTGAGGAGGTCTTATATGATAATGAGTGTCAGAAAAAGAGGTTTAATCATCGATGCATTAGAAGAGTGATAAATAGGATGTGTTAGAGAATCCCAAGTCATTAATAGATCTGAAATATAGAATGATGCATATATTTTTTTCTCTAGTGGTGGCTCATACCGATTGGAAGAGGGTTTAATCATGTAATTTTGGAATTAAAAAAATATATTGACACAATCTTCAGGGTAGGAAATCTCAGCACGAAGCCAGGCTTCTTCATATTTTCAGAGTGGGATGAAAATTTTAATCTATAGAAATAAAAATATTATGTGGCCCAAGAATGGTCATGAATTCATGGATTTCTATGGGTATACTAGCATCCAAAGATACAAAATGATATTTCATCAGGTGTTGGTACTCCACTGAAATTTTACCACCTCAACTTCAGTGGATACATTGGCCTCTATGCGAGGTTGGTGATTGAAATCAATATGGAATTGATGCCCCCAGAGTGAATTCTTTTGGATGATTCAAACCAAAAAAATGGAGATTAGTTATGAGTTTTATAATATGCATAAATTATTCAAGCACTGAATTATGGTCAATAAATGAATTCCAAGAATGTCAGGTTATCAAGAAATTGGTTAATCATTCTTCTAACAATTCAATCTGGAAGGGGGTTATAAAGGGAAATAAGGGAGAGATGATGGACAAGGTGAAAGTGAAATGTTATTTCTTGCAAGAAGGGATTTCCAGCTTGGGAAACAAGGATGGTCTTTTATGGGAATCACAGGTAAAGAAAGAGGAAAGGGAGGCTACCAACCCTGAGGGGAATGACACCTGTTCTATAAATGATGAGAAAAAACATTCGTATAAAAATCATTCATTCCCATATTATGGAGTTTTCTATATATGTTTTCAAATGAAACTGGAAATACATGTTGAAGTGTTATTTATGGAGTCAATTGAATTAGAGATGACTGGGTAGTTGGTTTTGCATTTCCCTTCCTTTCATGAACCTAAGGAAATTTCAGTAGCTGGAATAATCCATGAGGAAAAATGTGCTTGGGTCAAGAAGACTTTCACAATTGGGGACAAAAAAAAGAGGTTGTAAAAGAGAAACTTCAGGACTACAACCTATCGATTACTAGAGAGAGTAGGATATAAGTACATAGTGCTGCATCTTCCCTACAAGTAGGGACACCCAGGAAATCAAAAAGAAATTTAGAGAAAAAGGATGTCATACTTCCAAGTATAATCAATCATGAGGATCATTTTTTGGAAAATTCATTGCCTTGCCAAGCCTAACACCGAATGTTCCTTCAGGATCCTTATAGAAAGTTATAAACCTTAAATTAATGGCAATTTTGAACTGAAGATGACATTCCAAATCCTATGAAATACTTTTTGAAGTTGAGGATACTATTTGTTTATGAACCAACATAGCTATTTCAGGACTAGATAGGCTTTGGGTATTGACACATACTATTGTTGAT
This sequence comes from Viscum album, assembly GCA_963277665.1. NCBI lineage: Eukaryota > Viridiplantae > Streptophyta > Magnoliopsida > Santalales > Viscaceae > Viscum > Viscum album. The sequence continues at coordinate 728,313,497 of OY728143.1, read as the reverse complement.
TCTCCAGAAATTATTTATAAAGATAAATAAATTATTACATGCAGCTTCATAGAGGATGGTAGGAAAATGTACTACTCTATTGTGAATACATGCAACAAAGATTTTGACATGAGAGTTCTTTGGGGGAAATATATAAGTTTTCTACCAATATATTAGATCCAAGGGTCCTTACAGGTGACATCAATGCAATATTACTTGCAGATGAAAAAATTAGGCCCGTTATAAATAAATAATATACGAAGGATCATAGAGAATGTATTGAGGAATAAAGACTAGTTGAAATAAATTTAATTAGTGAAAAACATTATATGGTATAGGATACAACTTTCATGTATGAGGGATATCAGAATTGATAGGTCCTTTGTTAACAATTATATGATTGATTACTGGAAATCAATTTCACGTGTTATGTTTTTCAAGCATAACTATAACCATCACCCTATCCTGAAATTTCTTATTGCAAATGAAAAAATACAACCAATACCCTTTCATTTTAAAAATTCATCGGCCTCTCTCCTAGACTATTTGAGGATTGTTCTGGCGTACTAGGATTCAACTTCATGAAATAAAACCCTATTATATATGTTTCCATGCAAATAATTCTTAAGATCAAGATTAAGGAATGAAGGAAAGAAGGATTCAGCACTCAAGATGCTGAAATCAAGGGTATTGATGGATACAAGCATAATATTAAAGAATCTACCCTGATTTCTGACTTCACTGATGCCATGAACTAAGAGGTTGAGTGATCTGCAAGGCTGGAAAATCTTATGAGAATCAGATACAATATCAAGAAAAACATCTTTAAATTTATGTGGCTCAATGAAGGTTGTAAAAACACTAATTTTTTTCAATTCCCTTCAAAATGTTGATAAGAGTGAATAATCCCCATTCACTTTACAAGGATTTACAGAGAATTCATCATGGTAGACATGAGATTTCTAATCATATTTTCTGATTTTATGTGAACCTATATAATTGGACACCAAGGTATAAAATGATAAGGGATGAAATTATTCCTTATTTCATTACTAAATAAGAGAATCAGGCTCTTACATCCATTCTAATAGACTTTGAAATTAATGAAGTGGATTTGGGTAGAAAAAAATATAGTTCTCCAGGACGAGATGGGTTCAAAAAATATTCTTTCCAAAGCAGTTGGGGAATCATTCAAAATGAGGTGTGGAAAATTGTGAAACAATTTTTCAAAGGTGGAACTCTCAAAAAAGGTTTTAATGATCAGTTCAATGCCCTTATTCCCAAGGTGGAGAATACAAGTGAGATATGAAAATTCATTCTAGTTTCCCTAGTCAATACAATACAAAAAGAAATTATAAAAATCATGGCTAATATAATTACTCGAGATGTTGGGAAAGTCATATCATGGAATAAGTATGGTTTTGTTAAAGGTAGAAACATCCATGATTGCTTTCTTGCTTCCTTGGAATACATAAATATCTTATGTAGAACCAATATAGGTGAAAATGTTTCTATTAAAATCTAAAAAAATAAGGCCTTTGACATAATGGATGGGGGATTCATAGGCCTGATTCTTCTCCGATTCGATTTTGGTGTGATGTTTATTCAATAGATCAAAAAACATCTTCAGTCAGCTCATATATTAGTTCTAGTTAATCGCTCACTAAAAGGACACTTCAGCTACTTCATGGGGTGTGGTATGTGGATCCCCATTCATCTATTATATTTGAAATTGTTAAGGAATACTTAAGTAGAATTATCCTCAATATGGTTGGAAAGTGGGAATTCTCTACTATAAAATATGCCATAGGAATCTTTTCTCCCTCTCACTTGTTTTTTGCTGATGAAATGGTCATTTTTACATAGGGGAAAAGAAGAATATCAGCCATCTGAAAAAATAACTCACCAACTATTAGAGGGTATTGAGACTAGAAATTCCCTGGGGTAAGTCTTTTATCTATTTTGGCTAGAATATAATAACTTCATAGAAATGTAATCTCGTATATGAATTGGGAATAAGGGAGGTATCACTCCTTCTTATATACCTTAGGGAGACTTTGTTTTTGTGAAATCCTTTATGTTCACATTAATCAGGTGCATTAACTCAAATCAAAAGGAAACCTTCCACTTGGAAAGGAAAATATCAATCAATAGTTGGAAGTATTTTCCATGTAAAACTTGTGGTCACCGTAAAGCTTGTTTTCTCTTTTATTGTATATTTATGGCATGAGTCAATCAGCAAGAAAATAATCTCAATATTGAAGAACCTTTTTTGGAGTTGTAGTTTAACGAATATGAAGATCATCATAGCTAAGTGGAGTCATTGTTTTTTACCCCTATTCTTGGTGGCCTAGCTATCATAAATATTCATCTTTTCAATCAAGCCTTCCAAGAAAAATTACCTTTCCACCTTATCAACAGCAACTATACCTTTTTGGAGTTCCTTAATGTTAGGATTTATTCTAAACTAAATGCAGGGAAAACTATTTATTTCGATTCATGAATTTTTCACTGAATTAGAACAGTTTTCAGGACTATACTGAGGCACTCTCTCTAGCTAGTAAAGGATAACACTTCCTTCTTATTTTGGAATGTGAACTGGATAGGTCCCCATATCATCGACATCACTGAACCAGTGGAACATACTATGGATAACAATGCTACAATAAAGGATAAACTAGAACACATGGAGGGACCTCACAATAGATCATGACACTATTTTGTAAAATCATTATTTCATAAATCATGCAGACATAATTATATGGGAAGGCTCACAGAATTGTGTAATTGACTCCCAGAGCATCTATAAACATTTTATACAAAGAGAGAAATAATGGATTGGTGGTTTAAGAAAGAACTGGATGTGATCATTTAGGTTTAGATTGCTTTGGATACATTATTATAATAGGGTCCCAGGGGACATTAAACTTAAAAAAGTTTGTATTTCCTTGTGCTCAAGGTGTGTCTTATGTCATCAATGCCGAGAAGATGTAGACCACATTTTATTATTCTAAAAAACTACTTCCTCATTATGGAATTATGTTCTCATCATTTTTTAAATCAGACCTCCTAAAAAAGGTTCGATTCTAAACTTTTTAAAACTCCACTATAATACCCACCTATTTGATAAGCTCATTTCCCTGTATAGGATTTCATGTGGTGGAATTTTTCAGTGCATTTGTAGTGCTCGCAACAACACCCTTTAATACATAAATCAGTTTGAGGGGTCCACTATAGTTTTATCCATCTGTGGAGTAGTGCGGGCTTCTACTAGCTAGATCAGGGGGTGTTGGGACACCTCAGTGCGAGACTTCATTGTGCTCATGAGTCTGAATATTAGATGCAATCTCAAAAAGCCATGAGGCTTGATGGAAGTTTCTTGGTCCAACCATTTCCTTGGGTAGATAGAATTCAGCACAGACAGAGAATCCTGGGGAAACCCAGGACAAGCGGGATTTGTGTTGGGCTTCAAAAATCACAATGGGGATTTGGTGGAATGCAAGTATAGAATGTGATTACCTGAAACTACTTTGGAAGCTTAAACGTTTGGGTGATAAGATCAGTTGACTTTGTAAATAAAACGAACTGGAATTACATTTGGGGAGAATGCATCTAAAAAACTATTTTTTAATCGATAAGGATGGGCCAGATACATCTTTCATGGACGTTCACTAGAATGTGGGTCAAATTTATTGAGCGAATCTCTACTTTGAATTATATCATCACTCACACATACTGGGAATTGAACCACATTGCAGGTGGTTTTTCAAATGAAGGAGTCACTGAAGAGGAAGATAGATATGTGAGAAATGTTCTAACTAACATAATCACTCATATAGTACACGATCCTTCTAAAACACATTCATTTAGTCTGGTGTAACATGGATTTATTTTAATCAAATAGCCGTAGTGATCAACTTTCAAAAAAAACATCATGCACTCAGTATTATTATATTTGTTACTCAGTGCTCCAATGAACACCCAATACAAGTCATTGGGTTCTTGGTGTTTTTATCAAATTAAATTTCACTAATGTTTTAAATTTTTTATACAGCAGATCAATTTTCTAGATTACATATTTTTCTTTTTTTTTGATATATTGATATATAGTTCTAGTTATTTTTTTCAGCTGTTATGTTAAAAATATTTTATGTTTATTTATATTTCATTCATTTATGATGAAGTCTTAATTGAACGGTTGTATGGTAAATAAATTTACAAATGGTTTGAATGTTTTTCAATCATACCTTCATCGTGTGGGGCGTCGCTAAATCCTATGTGGATAAAAAATTATAATTTACTAATCACAGAAAACCTATGTAAATATGTAGTGTCTTGCAAGATCGAGTGTCGAACCCACATGGATAAATCATATGTTCTAAATTTATAAAGTAAACATGAATTGAAATTGTTTTATATATTTAAAAATAATATGAAACACAACCGAAATTATTGGGTTTGATATGAGGAAAGAGTCATTCTAGGAATAGAGAATTATAGGTTTAGGTGTTGTGGATATAATGGAAAGTGAGTTTATTTTGTTTTGGCATCAGAATTGGGTCAGTATTGATCCTTTATCATTCCATCATATCCTAATACTATTTTTACACCTATGGAATGGTCATATACCCGGTTCAATCAATGAAATAGGTGACCCAAAACCATATATAAACATAACACTACTATGTTGTTTCATATTCATACAAAAATATATTAATCATTTGATGGAATTAACATAAACTACCTCGAAATGAAATAAATATTCATGAAATTGCAGAAATAGAATGAATTGGAATTTGTTGAATGTGTTCGAATAATCAAAAAAAAATTATCATAGCATAAAAATAATCCCTTATCATCACATTACCCTATAATCAAATCACTCAACGCTATGTTTACTACTCACTCATGTTAGCCATGATTAAAATGAGTAACATAGTACACAAGGAAGATTGGTTGTGAAAAATATCATTGATGGAGGGCCCAGAATCATCTCATTGTTGTCTAGCACTCATCACTTAGTGTTTCATGTCCTCTAATGATCCTAGTGTGTCTTAGATGGGTGAATGAGGGTATAAATTTATATGACAATCCATCACACCCTTGGTTTCTTTAGTATTTAATTTTTTCTATGAGTTGAAAATTAAACATTGTGTAATGGAGTTTCACATCATGTAATCCATCATCCTTTAGTCGTCATGAATCATGGGAAAATATTCTCTGAAATATTTTCCTGAAAAATGTCACATCGTGATATTGACATTCACCATGTGTAATTCTATTGGACATCGTGAAATGAAATCATCACTTTTCCTTCATGGAAAATTCTATATGATAATGTTACACTGGTTTATTGAATTACACAACATGTAATCATTCTACATTAGTTTTCTAGATTTTCTTTTTCTTCAAAAACCAGGTGTCATGTCCTAAGCTTCACTCACATTGTTAAGTGTCTTTAAGCTCAAATGTTTTTCACATTTAATTAATTTTCCAAATATCAGTTTTTTCCTACCAAAGAACATAAAAAAATTCAATTTGATCTAAAATTTGAAGGCTCATTCATCTAAATAAAAAAAGTAAATATATAAAATCTTTTACAATAGGACCAATTTCTACTAGTTATGTCTAATTATTTAATTTCATTATCAATTGGATGGATTGTGAAATTAAATAAATATAAAACAATAGGACCAATAGTTGAATATACAAATTAGATGGTGTAACATTTTATTAAACCATCAGAGGTCAATAATTAAGGGTTTTTTGAATTTATACATAATTAAAAGTATTACCAGAAAATACATAATTTATTTCATGTTTTAGAATCATTTTTCTTCCAAAAACGTAGATATTATTTATAGTATCAATTTTTTAATTTCTATATTGTGCTTCTTAGAAAATAAAATTCCATCATGTAGAAAATAAAATTAATTAAAACCATTTTCCTTTGAAAATAAAAAACTCTCTAATACTTTTAATAGAATAATCTTATTAGTCTTACAATGAGAAATCAATTCCTAATACAAGTTTTTTAGACACTCATTTAAGAAAGGAATAGTATATAATCCAATTGAAACTTTAGAATGATAATTGTTGTACAACTAGTGTTTATATCATCTCCATAGCAAACCTAACTCCAATAGCGGTATTGTGTATATAGCCTCAATAACTAGAAAATTATAATGATGTTGAAATGAAAATATTAATTCATATAAATGAAATAATAATATAACATTAATTATAATTAATTTTATCACCCATATTTTAATGTAACAATTATATTTTGTTCAATTTCATAAGTGTATCTAAGAAAGTGTCCTGATGGTAATGATGTCACAGTAAATGGAAAGTGTCACAATAAATATATTTCATTTCATTCTTAATTTACCAAAAATATTATTATTTTCCAAGATAGTTTTTATATCTTGGAAGATGAATATTATTTAAAAAAAATTCTCCCAAATATAAATTTATAATTCTAGAGCCTTTGGATCCTTGGATACAAAAACAACGAGTTCATAAGTGAACCACATAATCTCTTCTTATGTTATCCATTACTAAAACACTTATTATAAATATAATACAAAATTACCTTCCTCATAACCTATGGATGTAAAACATAAGAATGGACAAGCTCGGATTCGTAGTAATTTGATAAAAGTATATATAAATATAAAATGAGTATAATGGTATGAGAACACGATAATAAAAAAGTATGACCATTATCTGACTATCATAGATCATAATCATATGTCAATTCATAAATCAGGGGAGTTCATAAAACATGAATTGCAATGGAATAAAATAATTCAATTCTAGAGAACATAACATTACTAAAAGAAATATATTTTTAGTATACCCATTACCATAGCAAATCATTTATTTTATTATCAAGGATTACATACAAGGATAAAATAGGGAAATGGTTTCACTCTACAAGTCATCAAAATTGTCATATTTCACACCCAATAAAATCATAGTGGATATATTACCTTACAAAACTGTTGTAATATCTTGGATTTTATATATATGATTTTTATATTTTAGATGTATTTTTTCGAGCTTAGTGATTGAGATGATGACTGATTCTGAGGTCCGGTGTGCACAGAAAAAATATAGGAAAAAATTAAATTATTATATAGCATGTGGGATAATATTTCCAGATAAAGTGTAAAAATTCCGAAAAGGATGTCTGGCTCAAAAATATGAGGCCACTGTTGAGTTCAAAAAATCAGCTTTATCATCGGGGTGACCTAACATTTTTCATCATAGGTAAATTTTTAAAAGTCTCTTCAGGAATTTTAATAGAATAAAATAAATTTATAGAAAATTATTTTAATTTTTTTATCGATGGATTGATATGATTATTTTTAAATAAACCATTTTTAGGGATCCAGGTTTAATCTGATTACCCATGAATCATCTAGAAATCGTGGAGGGATAGATCGGGAGAATCCTCTCAAGCCGACGATGATAGAGCATTGAAACATAGAACCACAAACAATGATCTTAATAGATATCACCAATGAAAATGAAATAGATTCATTATTCATTAGATATCAAATCCAAATTGAGGTAGGATTTTTTATTAAACATTCTATTCCCCTATTGCGATTATTTTGAAAATAATGGGAAAAACCATGAACTGATTAGCCCATTTATCAATCGTATTTTCATGGTGGGATTATTGTTTAGGTTTAATGAGACTTATTTGATATGGAATTCTAACCAAAATAACATGTTCTTGATAGTTGGCAAAGAATTCATGGAAAATGATGATAATCCCATATTTTGGGGCTTTTATTCCTCCTTCCTCAAATTATTTGCTAGTTGGATACATGTGGACCCAACTCGATGTTGTTAGGTGCTTCCAAACTTGACTACAACCCTGGATTTGATGAAAATAAAAAAATAAGGATAAATCTATGCAGATTAGGATCCATGGAGCTCAGATATTTTATAGTTTTGATTTTTGGGGATTATAGGAGCTGCAGTGTTCTGAGTAAGGGACAATCTGTGTACATGGGTGGCACTATTGGTGGGTAGAAGCATGTGGTGGAAACTTGCATGTGGCATTCATAGCCCCGTGTAGCCCTAAATTAAAGTGGAGGATGTGAAGAGACAGTGGGATAGGATATGGTGGATGCAAGAGAATGGTAGGATACACATAGTGGTCTGGTTGTTCAGGCTAGACTGATGTACCGATTCGGATTGGTGGGCCTAGTCAGTTTTGTAGGCCAGGTATGACAAATTGGACCCGAGTCATATCTGTGATAGACTCTAGTTTGATTTAGGGAATTAAGGGGTGGATCCTAGTTTCCATTGATAGTAGAAATCAACTATGGAGTTCGATCATGGTATTTCAACATCATGAGCTACCATGGAGCATAGAAACAGTGTAAAAGGTTTTGGGTGGTCTACCACAATAGGCAACTGTAGCGGGTGATCAGGCATGACAGGTGGAATTAAAATGACCTTCATTCCATCAGTAGACATTTAGTGTGATAGGTGGAAAGATTATGTGGGTATGTGGACAGACTACAATAGTAGGAGGACCTATTGTGGTAGTTGTTCTATTGGCCTTAACTTGACTATGAGCATCTTCATTCAAATGTTCACAACTCATAAATTGAGTATCCAAACGTAATCCCATCAGCAGAAAAATTATCCTGGCCATAATATAGGAATTTGAAGACAAATTTAGGATACCTTATTTAGTGTTTATGAACTTTTTTTATTATTTAGGACCAATATTAGTTTGTTGTTCCCCCTTTTTCCTTTCATACATTGTATAGTGTAACAATACATCAAAATCCCTAGAATGTAATCCCTCTTAGATATTGATTCTCAGTTTGATTTTTAGTGTCCCAGAACCGGACATGAGTTTGATCCTATATCATCTCTAGTAGAGTTTGTGAAATAATCATGACCTCCTTGTGAAGGATGTTGATCCTCCATCTAGAAGGACGCATCACTAGGGTTTGAGGAATCATTGTCATATGATCCCATTCCAAGAAGGTTGATCCATATTAGTTTTGTGGTGTCCTCTAGTAGTTCTCAGCATGACCCCCTCTTTGTGTATCATATTCTTCTTAGACTAGTGTGTTATCCTTAGTATGTGATTGATTTATCTATAAATTTTTGTTGATTGTATCTAATTAATACATTGCTCGAGGAGTGATCTATCCTAGAATGAGAATTGTTTCGAGAAGAATCATGTTGCTGATATTTGTTTAAGACTATATACAGTGTGGGGTCTCCCATGAGTATATCTAGGGGTTTCCTTTATTTATGAATCTATTAAATAGAGTTCAATAATTTATTGAGATTACAATACATGGTCTTTATATTTGGTGTTTTCAGGGTACCTTATTGAGTATTTTTATACTCACCCCTACATTGGATTTTCTTGTTGTGTTGTGCCTTCTGTAGATGGAGGACCATTGGATGGTTTCATAGGAGGATGAGGAGCATCTGGAGAATAGCTAGAGCTAGGAAGACTGAGGTGTTTACCAAGAAAATACTATTCAGGTAGTCCTCAACCATGGAGAAGGCAGGACATATACAATTTCATTTAGACTTATGTTATAGACTCTTTGTTGTTAGTTTCTATTTGGCCCTATGTACTTTTCCTTTACATCTAGTTGTACTCTGGTATTTTGATGTTAGTTTTATTCATTAATTCTATCATTTTTTACATTTCAGCATTGTGAGGATTAGAGATGTATGGGTGTGTACATTCACCTTAGGCTAATACCTCAAATTTGTGGGAAATACCTACTTGGTGCTATTCATCAGCCCCTGGCCTATCAGAGGTAGGTCGAGGGTAGTCATGACATGGTCCCCTCTTGGATGGGATGGGACAACTATGTTCACTCTATATTATAGTCATTTTTCCTCATGATATATAATTCATAACCCAACACATTAGTGTGCTATATAATTTTATTCCCACCCATTATATTATGAAAATTATATTGATGTACTCCACAATATTTTAAACAATTAAAAATATCAAAACAAGTGAAAAAGATATTATATTCATAAAAATTTCAACATGACATTTCCAATGGGAAAAAATGATTTTTATAATCGTTTCCCAACATAGAAAATTTGAGGTGAAAATCCTTTAACCAAAGTTCAATAATTCAACTTAAAAAAATAAAACTCCAAAATAATAAATATAATTTTATTATACATCTATTATTGAACCATTATTATATATATATATATATTACCATATATGATATAATTATTAACTATTATTATCCATTCATTAACAATAGATTATAGTAATAATGATTGTCTAATAACTACGTTATTTTTCATGTATGTTTTGGTTTGGTATTTTCATTAATTTCTCATTGTGAATGGATTAATCTTATAATGATTGATATAAATTATATAAATATCATATAAAACAATTATATATGTATTTACATTAATCTATGAATATTATAGATAGAAAATGAAATACATTGTTCATGGAGAAAGTAGGTCATACACACGGATGAACAACGTGAAAATTTTCTCTATGAATGGAAAAAAAAGAAAAGTAATTAAAATAAATGATTTTGAAAAAATATTTAATTTATATATATAGAATTTATTAGTTAAATATATAAATATTATATTCCATGAAAAAATAAAATTAAAAACAAATCACATCCTATCATGGAGGTGTTATTCTATTGGGATGAACGAGTGAAATTATCTTTTTTCAAAGGATTTTATGGTAATAAGGTATATGTTATATTATGAATTCAGGTGTATAAATATTTTATAAAAATAGTATTTAAAAAACAACTATATCGTTATATATAGTTTTTAGAGGCTTTGTTCAAAACAAATTACCTCAGTTCAGGAGGTGAATGTTTTTCATACACTTATTCGATAGTTTTTTCAGTTACTATAGGATGAGATGGATATATGTTTTTAAATTAAAAAAAATATAATTATATGGAATTAATTGAATTTATTATATAATAATATTTGAAAAATATTTTATGGAGGTGTAAGATTAAATAAGAAACACTCGATTAGGATAGATACCACTTCTTTGGACAACCACGTTTGTTTGGCAGGAAAATCCAACATAAGATGGTTTATTAATAAAAATAATGCCTCTATGAAATATTAAGGGAGGAAAGGATGGTATTTGGGTAGGTATTGTATGAAAAAAGGTTTTTTAAGAGTTAAGTGGAGAGGATAGGCGATTTCCTTTTATAATTCTTGGGAGGACAAACATGGAATCATAGAAATCAAAAAGTTATACACTTGTTTGACACATGAAAGAAGGATAATAATGGCCCGTTATTAAAACTTATATGATTAAATGATGACATATGGATAGATAATAGGAATTAGAAATGTTTTTTTATTTAATCATTATCATTTTAGTTTAACCCCTCTGTAATCCTTTTTTATCATCAACTATGGTGATTATTTTTGAATGTTTTTGTAATTCATTATAAAAAAAATTATTTTAATACTATTATTATATATTAATAATGCATATTAAATAATAAAAAATAAATTTTTTTGAGTTATATTAAAAGAAGTGGAAGAATATAAATTAAAATTAAACTTTGGAATAAAGTGAAAAGTAGTTTTCCACAGATAATGTTTTCCTAAGTATAATTGTATATTATGTTAAAATTGAACATTTAATGGAATTAAAGGAATTAAATTAGGTAAATACTAATATAAATGAACTAATTTTAATTGTAAATAAATTTTATAAAATGTATCTTTATAAATGATTTTACTAAAGGACTAGTTTTAATAAAAATCATAATTTTTAACTATTCATTGAAAAATTAATCTTTTCATAAAAATATCAAAAAAATTCTCTATCATAATTTTATTATTTTTATTTCAAAAAGCATGTTTATTTCTAAAAAATATAGTTTCTAAAATTACAGCTTATTAATTTAAATATTTATCCACAAAAATAAATGAAAATATTAATTTGAGAAAAAATATTTTCAAATTATACAAAGGCATTACTAAAAATAAATTATTTTATTAATATGTTTAAATTATATGAAAATATAGTACTTAATTTTAAAAATCTTACTATTTCATTTCAAACCTCCATGTTCAATTTATTTTTTATAAAAAAAATTATTAATAATATTATTAATAATATATCATGGTTCTTAAAAACTCGGTGTTGTGGGTAACATAAGTAATTGAAGTAAAAAATATATATTTGAAGGATATATATTTCATAAAAACTCTTAGTGAAATATTATACAAAATTTAAGTTAAATTAACCCTTTAAATTACATCACATTGATTAAAAAACTGACCAATCTTCACCCTCATTATATCTTCATTTTCCCATGTAGCTGCCTCAAATTGGAGGTTTTTCCAAAAACAATGTTGACGATGTGAGTTGTATTGTTTCATAGAACAGTATTTCAACAATATAAAATCCCAAAATGTGTTTTCAAAATATGAATGGGTATATCTACATGTATTACATATGAGATCAATGAATGTGGAGGATCAGGTATCTACCTTATCGGGAGTGATATATGAAACAGGTTGTTGACATAAGAGAGGTTCGAGGGTTACACCCAGTGATAAAAGAATATACCTACTCAATCATGAATCTTGAATGTGTAAATAAAATTAGGGATATTATTTTATTTCATAAAAAATATAATAACACACTTCCAACAATAAATTCAATAGAAAACTTTTTCACCACCTTGTAACTTCAGTTCACTTCGACAAATGTCAGCATAAATTTTTTTTCAACACTTAGTTATATTGGTGTGTTGTTGAATGGATATGACATGTTCATTGATTTCCATAGAAAAATCATTTCCCAATTTCATTCTTTATCTATCTTCATCCCAAAATGTTAGAGCTCTACAATAATTAAAATTAATGGATTCAAAATAACCCATTGATTTCTTTATTGAATGTTATTTTTGAATGAAAACTCGACTTGGGGAATTTCATTATACAACCCACCCTTGAAATCCATAAAACACGTTCCATGAATTTCATATTTTCATTTAATGGTTCTCTCAGATTCACCTTTACTCTTTTAATGATACATGGTTCCGAAACTCAACATTATGTCCAGATCTTGTTAAATAATTTTCTATAACATTGTCGTAAATCTCATATCTTTATTTAGAAAAATATAATGTGGTACTCCATTCAACAATAAAAACTCATTAATGTATCTCCATGAAATATTATCCCCATATAAATCTCCAAAATGAGTGGGAAGAGTATTAAAATTGTAGGTAAATTGACTTCAAACCATATATCATTGTTACCAGTAGCTGTTTTGAGGAGTCTAATGACAATATCCATCATACTAGTTTCCCTTTTCAATTCTTGTATGGGTAATGGTTGTTGCATCCAATTAGAATTTTTTCTCTTAGACTACACCTTCTGATATTCCATAAATATGAAAAAACATTTCCAATATATATCTTCATTATATCCCACCAAAAATACACATTTTTGTCTATATACATATGTATACTACCTATTTCATTAGAGAATGAATAAATATGAGAATTATTTATTGGCTGAATCTTTATATATGGTATAGATTGAAGAGAAACACATTTACCAACCCTTGTAATTTCATCTTAATTAGCATTCATCTCTTGATAAAATCATAAATTCTTCTGTATATCTAAATCTTCCATTTCATCGTCTATAGTCTTTAATTGTGAATATTATTGGAAAATTATTTTATGGATATAATATTCATCCCCATCATTTTATATTTTCAAGTGCAGTTTTTTCAAATCCAAAAATATTGACTGTTTTTATCCTTATCATATATAATCTTACATGGTCCCATGGAGTCAAAGAATCAGAGAACAAGTTTACATTACAAAGGCAGTAGTACATTGAGTATTCCTTATCACTAATTTTACACTACCATAATATTTGGTTCAAATTCTTCTCTTAAAAAGTAAATATATTCATTAAACCTTCATGATCAATATATATATATATCAACATTATCCAAATATAATATGGATGAATATCATTAATAAAAAAATAACATATCTGACTTTAAATCATGAGTTGGTTACTTTTTATTATGAAGCTCCATGTTTCATGATTCATAAACTATCATCATATCATTTTTAAATAACACTTTTAACTCCATAATAGATAATTTGATCTAAAATAAACTCAATATTTTTTATCAAATTATTAAGGAATCCTACTAACCAATAAATCATGTATTGTAATAGTATTTATTTCTCCCTTATTACCCATCCAATGGTGGTGATGCCCTATTTCCTTTATGGGTGAAAATTTTTGTGATTTTTACAAGAAAAATATTAATATCATTCATATAACATCCTTAGAAATATTCCAATCTACCTTAAAAATAACCTCAATAAAAAATGGTCATATAAAACCACAAGTTTTTTAATAAAATTAATCTAATTAAATGTTATTTTCCCTTAAAAAATTCATAATGTTGAAACTATGAGAATTATATACCTTTTTTCAATAAAACATATCCCATGGGTTTTTTATTCACAATAGAGAGACACCACTTGTAACCAAAAAAGGGTTTTCAAATACATTGAAATTTTGACAATCAATGTACTCATAAACCCATTATTGTATCCAAAAAATATTAATCACATATTTCATGAATACCTATATGGCTAAAAAAATAAGGAAACCCTTATATGTTTCTTGAATATTATGACTAGAATACCATTAGTAATAAATAATTTATCAATATTACTCTCGAATCCAAATTCATAAATAAATAAATACATTTATATCCATGATTTAGAATAACATAGGTGACATTAGTGTCTCATATAAAGCCATTTTCCCCATATATAATACTTTAAATTCATTAGAAATTAATTTCTTTATGACCTTTGTCTCGACATAGATAACATTTTACCCTCTATTTGAGATATTCACCTATGTACTTCATCCCACCATGCAGAAATTTTAGAATAAAATCATTATTTTTCATTTCCTATTACCCCATATATCATAATATAATTATATAATACTCTTATTTTATGTATTATAAATCTTATTTAAGTTTAAATTATTAATAATATATCATTATATATGTTTTGGAATAAAAAATATATATTTATCTCCAATCATCATCCAATTTTATTTCTCATAATCACTGAATTTTCAATCACTATTACAGTTAACAATATTCTTAACTCTACTATCCATATTCTTAGACAAGAAAGAATAATAAGATCAAAAATACTAATAGTGGGAAACCACATAATCCTGAAAAATAATTTTTTTATGTTTAAATAATGACCCCTTGTTATAAATATGTGAAGCATTAGGATTGACCTAGGTTATTCTTAGTTACTCTCAACTAAAATCATTTATTTTTGTTTGTAAAGTGTTTTTAAACTTTTAAAACATATCCCCAGAGAGTGTCAACCCATGTTTTCAGCAAGGATATTTTTCTATTACCCTTAGGAAAAATCATGATAGAGAGACATCAACTTATTGTATATATTAGATGTAATATCGTGGAAACAAATCATTCTACCCTTCACAAAATTTCTCAGATATTTTCATATATTTTGTGTTAACATTAGACATATCAATAAGTTTATCACTAAATTTTTCCCTTCATAGTTCCCAACGGATAAAAAAATATTATTTTCATGCCAACTATAAGGACCCACACTTTTAGGACATAGATATTATAATATAGTGTAAGAATATTCACTACATAACACCCAAAACCACGACAGAGTCTCATTGGCCATGTTCTTTTGAAAATAAGTATAAATATATTACATGTTCACAAATGAACTACATTATCCCCCAATAATTTATTTACATGTAGAACCCTTTTCATTCATATGAGACATAATACCTTTATTTATATCATCGGGGAAGGAAACATAATAAAGGGTGGGATAAAATGATTATTAATTATAAACAAGGGAGATATAACATAATTATAAGCTTATGATCACATGAGAATATCATTTTAAATCCATACCCTATATATCATATATTATTGAATTAATTACTAAAATAACACATGGTAGTTAATACTACATAAATCATAATAGAGTAAAAAAATGTGATCCATTATAACATAAAATTCGCATGAGACATATATTTTTATCATAAACCTACATATTGAAAATCATTTACATTATAGTCAAGGATTAATTTCTAGGATACTATAGTGGAATGGGATCAATCCCCACCGCATTATAGTAGTTATGGTTTATTCCCAATACTGTCTTAGTGGGAAAAGTCACATACTGATCTAGGTTCTCTCCCTATTCCACTTTAGTTTATCCCAAAATATATGATTATATTCTTAATTAATTCTACTGATATATAACTATGGGACCACCCATCACATAATTAATATTATATATTTATGTTATATAATAAGATAAATCATTCATCAAGTCCAAAAATGTGAAAGGGAAATGGGTTTCATAAATAATTTATCATGGCCTACCCCAAGAAAAAGTGGGCTTCATAATAATTTCATCAGTTCATCATGACATTACCCATCCCAAAGGAACAGGTATCATAAACATATATTCATAATTATTATAAACTATCTAGTGAAATAATGAGGAAATAATTATTAAATAAAATCCACAATAAAGAATATAAAACTTTAAATGATGTCATATTTGATGGGAAATTATTTTTTGAGATCACATTGAATATCTGATAAAGAAATCATCATTTCCACTCTGAAATTACTTATTTAATATTTAGTAATTTCCCATTTACTTAAAAAAATATTTTCATTTAAATTATCCTTAGAATAATTTAATGGATTCATTAAATAATTGAGAAGTCATGAATGCATGAAATAACATTCATGTTGTACACTTTAAAATTAAGATTGAAGTCACATTTTAGATGAAATTTCAAAATATACATATTCATAAAATGACACAACGATTCCATTTAACTTATTTTTTTAAATCATAGAATATGTAAAATCTACATCATAAAATAATTATAGAATATTAAAAATATAATTTTTATCTATCATATGAAAAATGAACATGGAATAAAGCGTGTATCTGAATAAATAGTGAAAAAAGACATTATTCCTAAAAAAATAGATCAAAATCATGAGTACATAAAAAGAGAAGAATTAAATAAGTCATTTATTATGATTAATAATTTATAGTATATGAATAGTAATGAGATTATTCTTTGTTAAATCCAAATATTTTATAACTATAATATTTATAAAAAAATCCATTTAAATACTGATATTGTACCAAAAACCATTCATCGTTTTGGAATTCTCTAAATCATAACACTCTTGAACGAAAATAACACTAGATATAAATGTATATCTAATAATTTATAGAAATTAATGATAATGTAATATCGTTTGTAGTATATACACTATAGAATAGAAACAAGTTGGGTATATGGAATGTATCCCATTAAAAAAATTGATGTGAAAAATACCTTATTCTATTGGTTCCATTTGAATTTTAAGCCCCATGGTTGAATAATATTAAATTAAACATTATATTTAATGTGAATATACTAATTTAGGATGTAGCATGTCATATATGTGGTAAATGAAACTCATAATATAAAATTGGTTCCTTACAATACTTATGTCATAAATAATATATTGGATGATAAAAAACATTTAACTGAAGACTCATATTTCGGCATACAGATTAGAACCTCATATATAGAAAATATAGTTTTATTAGAATTATATATTCAATTAATATTCTAAGATATATATATATATATAATTTCATAAATTATTGACTTATGAACATTTATTACATGTTTATTATCAATTCCTTATTAAACCCATGTTTTGAATAATATGTGCTTCATTTTTCATGTATGTTCTTTTTTAGGTATTTTTCATTCCTGTAAAAGGATCATATTCCATAATATCCATATCATTAAACATGATATAAACATATTTCCTATTCATTAAATATTTACCTTGAGTAATAATTATATTTATTGACTGAAACTAAAGTACATCATTCAAGTTGATGGTTAGACAAATTTATTCATAAACATTATTTACATTTTATTAAATAATGAAATTAAAAAAATGTTAACAATATTTTAAAATTAAAAAATAATTATAATGTTATAGATATCATATATATTCATTAATTATAACATTTTTACCATTCATGGAAACTTTAAATGAAAATATATATCACATTGATTTGTTGAGGTTGTAGTCCACACTTAAGCCCAAAAGAAATTGTCATGTAGTATCAAATTAGGAGTTCATAAGGTTGATGTGATATTAAATTTAAAATAATATAAGTATATTATATTTACCAAACATACAAATTAAATGAATTATTATCACTACATGTGAGAGGCGGTGATGGAAACTGATTTATATCGGTTCGCAAGGCGGTAGTCAACAGTACACACGGTCGATAATTTCATTTTTATGTTATGATGGAGGAGGTGACATATATAGGTTATTCCATTAAAATAATATAATCTTATTTTATAGAATATACTATTCTTATTATATAACCAGAGTTAAATATGATTTTAAATAAGAGGATGAAGAAATAAATCCAAATTAATCATGGTTGAGAATAATAACTCTTCATTAGACAACATCCTTTAGATTTCACAAAAATAATTACTAATATAGGTTACTAATAAAAATAAGGACCCTAGGGTATGTTAATAATATATTTATTTCATTTGGGTGGTTAATGGATGAACGAAATACTAAGAATGAAGATGATAGGGGAGGGGTCTCATTTTATAAGCGGGGGAGATGGCACAATATATTTTTATAAAAAAGAAAAAGTAATAACCATGTTTTAAAAATTTCAAAGGGAACTAAATTGGATAATTCATTATTTTTAGGTTATATATGTTATACTAATTTTTATACAATATTAATTGGATAAAAATTTTATTATTTTAACACTAAAATTTAGTTTATCCCTCATTAGACCCATTTTAACCATAACCACCAAATTAATTGTTACTATTTTTAAAATTAAATATGTATATAATGTTTGATTTTATTTTTATTCAATATAATTTAATATGATTCAAAATATATAATCCATTTTCCTTAATACAATTCATATAATTGAATATTTTATTTAAAATAATACATGTAGAAGTGACAAAAAGTAGTTTTACAAATAAATTTTTTTACATAAGTATATATTGTTATTTATCCATATTTTATATAAATATTATTTCAATGAAAAAATTGGATGTATAGTAATATATTTAAAATACTATAAATTTTATGAAAATTTTAAAATAAAATGTAACTTTATTCAATCATTAATAAGAAGTCAATTTTTAATAAAAACCTGTAATTTTCAATACTCATCAACAAAGTATTCTATTCATAAAATTTCCAAAAATTAACTCTAAATTATGATTTCCATATTTATTTTAAAATTATTTTTATTATGTAAAAAAAAATTTCTAATAGTGGTTAAAATTATTTTTTTCATTTTTTCACATAAATAAATAAAATAATTTTTTGGGAAATATTATTTCCAAATTATATAAAAAAAATTCTAAAAATTAAGTATTTTTTATCAAAATCCTCTATTTATATAAATCAATTATACATAATTTTTAAAATTATGAAATTTCTCTTCATACAACAATTTCTTTTTTCTTAGTTATTATATTAATTTTTAAAATATAATATTAATAAAATACTATAGTTTATTTAAAATCAGTGTCTCATTTACCAATTAATGTCATAGAAAATAAATATATTTAAATAAAGATTAAAAAAAGAGGTATTACTCTCATTTCACCTTGCTTTTTAAGATCCATCTGTTTGAGAAAAATGATTATAATTAAAATAATATGTCTAATAATGAAAACAAGTTACCATCAATTTTTTTAACTTTATATACATATACCTGAGCATAAAATATTAGTTGTAATTTCTTGTAGAGGATCATAAACCTATGTAGTAGTGGTTCCTATTGACTTCTCCAGATTTTTTGTATTATTTAGAGTTTTAGAATGAAGTATAGTAGAATTTGAAGGATCGAGAACAAAAAATCATGCAGTAAAATAAGTTTTTTGGAAATGATATTGGAAAATACATATGTGAAAAAGAATAATGTTGATTAGGAATGAGAGCCATCGTTATACAAGGAGAATATATATGAGGAGGATTAGATGAAAATTGTGCTGAAATTATAGGTTTACTAGATATCCCAAGAGAATCTAATGAAATTGTGGGATAAAAGGATAGGCTTTATGGTGTATCTTCAAATGGGTCTGGGTTTGATCGATTGTGATTAGTGGTGAGAGTAACCCTACTACCACCCACTCTTGATGCATAAATATGAGAATTACTTCCACTTGGTTGGTAGTAGAATAGTTCTCTACCATATAATGGATTTTGATTTATGCTTTTAAAATATGTTTATCACCTCAAATGATATGTTACATATATATATATATAATTAAATAGTAAAAAGAGCCACATAAGGAGGAATTTCCTACTCTCTCATGTGGTGGTTATTATCATTCATCTTATTCTTTTTTAACACATCCTTTTTTCATTTCAAATATTTTTACAAAATATGTATTTAATTAGATATTTATATGTAACATGTATGAATAACCAGATAGAAGAGGTTATATTACTTAATTAAGGGATACCAATTTTTAGGACAAATAAAGGATATGTAGCCATAGAGCATGACAATATCTTATTTAATGACATGAATATCAACACATAAAAGGTATCATATGAAAAAATCAACAAACTCTAATCAGTATGTTAGAAATTTAATGAGTATATTTTTCTTCATATATTTTCAATTTAATCTAATTCATATTTTGTTAGGTAATTTGGTTGATTTGATTATTTTATGAATCCATTTGACTATTTTCTTGTTTTTCCATTTCGGGTATATTTTTTGGTTTTCACTTATCCTTTTTCCATTTTATTGGTTGGGTCATTCTTACTCGAATATATTTCATTCATTCTAATTTTTTTAGTATTAATAAATTTAATTTTTCAGGTTTTTATTATAATTATATTTTTTAGTTTTATCATGCTTTTTGCGATATAATATTATTCATGTCAATAATACAATATGATGCTCAATGAAAAATTCAACCGTTTTATTTTTATAACACACATAAAGGTCATGTTGGATATAAGATATTTGAAAAATATATTAATGAAATTGAAATATTACCTTGATACTCCCATGTCAAGATAAATAAAAATATAAAATAGCACATATAAATGGTTATATATATTACCCACCATAATTATAGGTTCACAATAAATTTTTCGAATGGGTCTATTTTAGCCATCAAGTATAATAAATTGATCGATGCCAATGGGGGCAGTAATGGTGTAAACTTCATTCTCACTATTATAAAGAATATTTCATAGGATTAATTCAATAATAAAACTAAATTAATTCCCCTACTGATATATGTCATTAAAAAAGGTTTATCTAATGATGCTAAAGTACACTGTTCTTCAGTGGGTGGAATGTGAGTCATGTAAATACCTCAAAAATAGATAGTCATTATTAAATGTTTAATGTACCTTCATTGAACTAGTCAACAATCATTTCATTATAGGTAATTTACCATGAGATTATTAACCCCATTTTAGTGTTTTCTCTTCAAATCTATAATAATATTCATTATCATGTTGAGGCCTCCTACTATTTACATTTTCATAATAAGTTGTTGTTTTATTTATCATTATCACATCACGTTGAGTTCAAATTTTCCCTACATATTTCATTATTATAAATTTATAATCATTGAACAAAATTTATTTACAATAAAAAACCATAATAATATGACCAAAATATAAATCACTTATTTCATCAATGATAGCTATTATTATTATACTAATTAACATAAATATAAATGAATATTATATTTTTATTTTATTACAATCATAAATCAATCTAAAATTTATACTATGTAGAATGCATATTTTTTTGAAATGTTTATATCCTTCCCAATGGTAAGAAAGTTTTCTTTCTTTCCATATTATTTTTAGGTTAACCAGATATAAAGATAGAAAAAATTTTACACATATGTATAATTGCATGGTTTGAGATAACATATACATGTTAAACATATATATATATTTTTAGTTAGTAAAAAACATAGTTAAATATTACTCTGTGATGTTCCATTTCATTATTTTCAAGGATTAATGTTAGAAATGTATATGGTCAATGGGTTACCCCTATTTTTGTAAGTATTGTAATATTGGCTTCAATTTTTTAATAATAATCTTATTAATTTCATTTTGGCTAGTTATGTCTCATGGTCACATAAAAAATAAATAGAATATAAATCCACATAGTCATAATCTTTGTATAAT
The DNA here is from genome assembly GCA_963277665.1 of Viscum album. Classification (NCBI taxonomy): domain Eukaryota; kingdom Viridiplantae; phylum Streptophyta; class Magnoliopsida; order Santalales; family Viscaceae; genus Viscum; species Viscum album. The sequence continues at coordinate 728,291,143 of OY728143.1, read as the reverse complement.
TTCAAAATCAAACAGTTAGGATTATTCTTGTTTTGGAAGTAAGACTTAAATTATTATATATTTCTTTGTTTTAGATTCATCCCAATATTACTAATATGTCCTCTAAGAATAATTTATGTTTGATGATGGAAAATTAGATGTGGCATTCATGTGAAAAATTGTGGAGAAAAAAATTCCTTTACTCACAAATAATTTATTGTACATCATATGATAATTTTTATTACAAATACATTGATAATTTTTTTACATAATTAACAATATAAAAAATGTACGATCAAGAGAGTACCATTATAACACTATGGATAGTTAATGAAATATTTCTATTGGAGTATACTTAAGTAGAATGTGGTGAGAATTATATTTCTTAAAATATTTTCTCTTAAAATAAATTAGTATTGAACCAATTTGATATCTTTCTTCGATAGATATTACAGTTCATGATAGTCTATAATATTTCATAAAATTTATTTTTTAAGGTGTCCTTACTGTTAAAGATTACAAAACATTATATTTATTTTAACTCATACAAATATGATTCAATTCTATTATAATACACTATCAACCGAGTCATATTTGGATCATAAATAATATTTTCTTCTTCCACTTTAAATTTAGATGAATTTATAGACATAATTCACATATTTTGTTATCAATGTACAATATGTATAAATAAATAAATAACAGATCAGATGAATAATAATTTAACTCATAAAAAACTAATCTTATTCCAATTGTACAAAGATTTAATGATAAAATTATTCAATTTTATATATTTCATTCATCCTTTCCCAAATGAATAAATGGCATCTCATAATAAATTAAAAACATCAGTTGAGACATATGTTGTGGTGGTTTTAAGATCTCCATATATTTTTCAAACGTTTAATGATTTTTCTTATTTAGAGGATCCATTGGAATAAATCATTGATGTACCAAAAATAACAAGCTATTGATATTTACCCCTTATTGATTGATTATTATTCATTCAAATAGGAGTTTAATATTTTCCATATATTCTTTAGTCATACATCATCACATTAGAATGAAAATCCTTATCCCTACATCATCACATAAGAATGAAAATCAATTATTATTCATTTAACAACATCATGAATCAGAAATATATCTATTAGTATGTGAGATACTTGTTTTATTATATACTCATTATTGAATAATATTTTAAATATGTGGAAGTTGAAATTAGAAAATATTATCATTATGAATTTTAAAACTTCATCGTAGAAATCATTTATGTTTATAACTATTGGCATCGTATATTAAAATTATGATAAAAATATTAATATATGATGTTGTTAGTGTTTTATATATTTGATTTAGGTGGGGAATGGAAAATAAAAAGTGTAATATATGTGTAATGATAAGAGGATATGGGGAGGTTTTTTATAAGCTGGGGAGAGGAATCGTCTTTTATTTTTAAAATAAAAAATTGTTAATACTAATATATTAAAGGTTATATGTTCTAAATGTTTCTATACAATGGTTTTTGAACATGTTTTTAGTCTGTTTAAACCCTTTCCTTCTTATTTTTCTCACAATAAACCATGATTTACCTTAATCATTGTAATAAATTATTACTATTTTCACAATTGATTACAGTAAAAGTTTAAGAAGACTATATTATATATTATAAATTATGATGATTCCAAATATTAAATCCATTATTCCAAATTAAACGTACATAAGATGTATAATTCAACTCAAAATTAAGCCTACATGCATGTCAAAATAAATAGGTATTTCGAAGAAAAAAAATTAAAAATTAAAAATTCTTAATATTCATAATTCAATAATAAATTGATTCTAATTAACTATAATAGTAAAATTTTAGTATATTTAATCTAATGTATCATTAAATTAAATTTAAAATAAAAAATTTCTTTTTAAATAATTTTAATTTGAAATTAGGTTTTTAGATAAATCGGTATTTTCATTATTTATCAAAAAATAAATCATGTATTAAATAATTGAAAAATCACCTAAATGGAATTTTGAAATATATATTTTATTGAAGAAGTTACTTTTTTCAAAAAAAAATATTGTAATGGGGTAAAAATTAATTTAAAATTTTGTCTGAAATTTCCACCATAACCTTATTTTTTGAAATTATAGTTCTTGAGAAAATATTTCTTTTTAAATGAAATTATTATTTTTATTTTTATTATAATTAGATATAACTTAAATATATACTATACATGTGTAAAACATATAATTTATTGAATATAGTCATTACTATTCATACCCACCAATGTATTGTTTATTATGATTTATCAAAAATATTAAATTTATTTAAAATTTAAAATATCATAAAGTTTCAGGATGTGAAATTTACTTCTATGTTTGGTGTTTCATGTCATATACACTATATAATATGACTTTCCTCTCTTAAAATATTATGGTGTTACATAAATCCTTTTAAAATATGTCCATTTACCCATTAAAAATTATTTATTTTATTATTTGTTTTTTTCAATGAGAAATCGTGATTTTTTTTTTGGGGAAACCTACTTATAAAATATAATTATTCGTAGTCCAAAGGAACCTACATGATCTTTATAACTTATGGATAAGTTTCATCATTTTTATTTTACCAAAAATGAATAAAATGAGAATTTAAAACATAAAAAAACTGCATAACTATACGATAATAAAAATAACTTCTTTCATGAAAAAAATTGAGTATGATTCCCCCAAGTAACATTGTACATAAGTAATCCCAAAAATAATGGAGATCCTAGCATAATTCATTTTCCACTTTAGTAAATCTTCAATCATATGCCACCTGAAATGATAAATTAAAGTGAAATGTTAAAAGTCGTGAAAATTAGGAGAAACATTATATAGCATGTTAATGTAGAAGTATATAAACCTACTGAAATAATATAGGTGCATTTTATAAAAATATTCCCCAAGGAAAATGAATATGAGTTTCATATCCTAGGAAATAGAATATCAGTGAATTGATTCTTAATCAATGAATAAATTATTTGAAATTAATATAAAAAAATGTAAATGAAAATATTACATAAATCATTAAAGAAATTTTAAACATAATATTGAAAAAATATAAATAAAGATGTCGTGATATAACACACTGACAAAAAAGCATAGTGATGAAAATCCATGGTACATGGTAACATTGAATTCAAATCCCCATGGATGAAATAATTTTAATTGAAACATAAAACATTATTGACTTTTATTTATCCATTATATATCATGTATAAGGTAATGTTATATTCAATATAAAGTAAAATAGGTGAATAACATTACAATATGGCTTGGTGAATGTAAATTGATATAACATCCCGTACCCAAAGTCCAAAATATCAATGTATTTACTTTAACTCCTAAATAAAAAAACTATATAAATTATTTATCTATTTAGAAATCCATTAAAACTTCTATATTTTATCATGAAACAATTTATCCATTTATTTCAATGTCATATTTGATGACATAATTAGTTATGTGCACAATGGTTATTTAAAGGAAAATTGATTCCAAAATCCAAATAAAATATTATGTGTCAATCGATATATAATGGGGCCATTGTCACTACCGTTATAGAATAATAACCCATGAAAAATAATAATTTTCAAATAAATAATATACTTTTGAAATCAACAATTAATTGTTGTCATGAAAAATGATATAAGTTGTAATCATACTGGTTGTAGGTTGTATGTATACATGAGTAACATTTCCCTTTTTTAATGACCACTATATAAATAAATTAATTATTATTTTAGATTAATACAATTTTTATAATAAAATAAATATCATAATATTTATTTTAATATATATATATATATAGTCGATCTGATTTTTTATGATAAAACATTCCAATCACTCCATGGAGGTGGTAGTCCATACGTACGCTCGAACAATGTTATTATTTTAATTTGAATAAAATGATAAAAAATTTAATAATATATAATATTTTTATAATGAAAAATATGTAATTAATATCATATATATACCTTAAATATTTCATTATAACTATATATAAGAGGTGGTGAAAGGAATCAAATTACATTGGATGGCGGGGAGGTTGTTCATCATACATATGAATGATGGATTCATTTCCCTTTTGATAATGGTTGGAGATGGGTGTTGGTTATGTCATTGACATAATAATATATAAGTATTATTAAGATACATGGGATATTATTTCATTATGGATTAAAAATATTGTGAGTACATTGAGTAATAAATAATTCAAAAACCCAAATCTAAGAATGATATATCTTCTTGGAAAAACCTCTTATGGTCCAAAACCAAAATATTTTAAATATAGTTTTATAATTAAACTATGGATATTATATTTTTTAGGTGTCTAATAAATGGATTTGGGTAGTTATTTGAAAAAAATGGGTTTTTATTGTAATTAAATGATAATAATATGCGATCTTTTATATTATAGGTGAGGGTCACTTTTTGGCATTTAACAATTATTAAATTAATATAAATTTATTTTTTAGAATGGATGGCTCAAAATTATTCACATTTGAATATAATATGATTATGAGTCTATATGATCTAATATAGTCATATATTTACATGTTTATATCATATTGATACACGTATCATTCAGTTTTAAAATGCATTTTATTTTTTTAACGTTATGGTGATATCAATGTTTTTTACTCATATGTGGTTAATATAGTTAATATATAAGGAAAAATTAACTATAAATGGACCATGGTTGTTTTTTAAGATGGTATCTTATTAATTAGACAACAAATACTATTTTTTAGAACCTTATATTTTTTATTATAAAATATTGTCGATGAAATTTTTTAGAAATATTCATTTAATTTGACTTTTAAAATATAAGGATAAATGGAATTAAATCAAATGAATCCTAAAATATTAGATAAATCCATGTAATTTAAAAAACATGTATCATAAAATATCACTTAAATAATAATATTATTAGTGTTTTCAGAATCATATTATTGTATTTTTTAATGCTTGCACAAGAACAATATTATTGTTTCTTAAGCATTTAAGGAAATTTGTTCTTCACTAAAAATAACAAATAAATTAAAATGATAAAAATTTATTTATATTTCAAATTAATATTTATAACTGATCATATTCTCTAATTATTATTTTTTAAAAAAAATTAATGATTATAAGAGAAAGACAATGAAATTTTTTATATTTCTTCAAATAAATTTATATAAAGTATAAAAATATAATCTAAATGAACAAATTCCATATATAAGACTTCTGGATGAATATGGATTATATATACAATTAAAATAAAATTTAGAAACATGTTATATTAATTTTAGAGTCCGTATCATATTACATTTAACATAAATTACCCTATTTACAATTACCGTAGTGACATAGATTTACTAATGTTACTATAAGAAATAATTAAAATTATGATTTCCCAATTTACTAAATTTAGGCTCTATGATTCCGAATATTTAAACCATTTTTTTCTTTTCTGTTTCAATAATTTTAATAAATAACTATTAATATAAATGCAAAAAAAAATGCAATGAATTTTTTTAAAATGTGTTTTTATGACATAAAATATATGTTTACAAAAATTAGGTTTATGGATGATTCAAATAACTTAATTATATTTTATATAATTAAACAATAATTATGTTATTCAAATATCAAATTAAATTAACATTTATACTTTTTAATGAAAATAATGTTTATGTTTTATAAAAAATTTAATTTTTCAGTATTCTTGAAACAATATATGTATTCCAAAATATACCATAATAAAATCCAATGATACTTTTTAAACTGTATATTAAAAAATGATAAACAAAACATCCTATATAATTTTTAATATTTCATGAAATTAATTTTTACAATTTACATACAAAAAGAAATAAATACCAATTTTTATTTTAAGATCTTTTGAAAAATTAAAATTGAATTTGAAAATTATTAGTAAATATTTATTAAGAACTAATTAGTATATTTATATTCATTAGGGACATTTTATGAATTTCATTATTCAATTATTCAAATTAAGAAAAAATATTAAATTTATAGTTTATAATAATCATATTAAAATAATAATATTTTGGGATTATTTTCAGATTGGTGTTTCATATCATGTACTATATTTATCATACTATTTATTTTAAAATATCATGATATTAAGCTTGGGGCACTTCCTTAACCCAGAAGTGCATCCCACACTTATGTATCCCAAAAATTAATTTTATACATATTCCAACTAGTTTCATGATGTAAATTATCCTTGTATTCTTCTAAATAAAAAACATATTCTCTACACAGACATCAATCTCCACAACATTAGATATGTTTAACTCATTTATATCAGTTCTATAAAATTAGGCCTCCTCTTCTAAGTGATCTACATCATTAACCCATTTTATCCTCCAAAACAATTAATTTGTTTCCTCGATAATCATATTTCTAAGGGTTCCACGCTATATCCCTATGGTGGGGGTGAATCGTGGTGGGAAAGCTATTATAGAGATATTAAACCGTAAACATTTTATTGCTTTAAGTTTATCAATAATCAATTATTCTCACTAAAAATGAAATATTTATATACTACTTAAAAATTTACTCCCATATACATTGCAGATAATGTAAAATAAAAAAACACATGGATATTTTTACAATTTTCATTACCAATGTGTGAAGCATACTTATTTTCTGTTAGTTTAATATCATGTTTTTTATATTTTCACTATTCAGGTAAGTACTACAACGTGTAAAGTTATTCTATTTTATCCATTCATAGGTATCTACCTAAACTCGAGAACCACAATATTACATATGGTGGTGGGATATCACCTAAAAACCCACTTATACCATTTAGTATGAATGGTGATGTTTTTTATAATTAACCACATCTCATAAATGGTCATCTATGAACATCCTCATGGATGAAAATTTGACTACTCTATGAAAATCCTCTATACTCAGCATACATACTTTCCCATCCCTTCTTATTGTACCTTAATTAATTATCTCTCACTTCCATGTTTTCTAACATAAATATATTAAAAGAGTAGGCACTTATAAAATTGTGACACTTCTCCTCCTGGTCACCTATATTCTATGGTCTTACATTACTTCTTCAAAATATTATGATCTTACTTCCTGAAACCTTCTTCGACACGATGAGTCAAGGTATTCTCAAAACATTTAACCTTCTAATTATTTGATGTGTTTAGTTCAAAAACATCCTATATACATCAATTCAGCATTTACTTCAATTATTCAATGACAATCACACATATATAAGTGATTTTACCATTTATATAGTTATGTTATCATCAAAATAAGTTTGGAATTAACTTTATTTTGAATCCCACACTCACTCCTACTCATTACCATGAACATTAATTTACATTATAAGATATCAGAGTATGATTCAATCAAAACACCAATAAATCCATTTGTTAATAAACATCAAAACATCAAAAAATCAATGATTTTAATCATGATATTCCCTTTAGGATTAACATATTTCAAATTTCGTTATAAACATCATTAAAATCACTATAACTTCACATGTAATAAATATACCATAATATCATTTCATCAATGATCATCTATAGAATTCATTAAAATCATTCATGTGATAAAATTTCCTTTATAAAAACATATATATCATTCAATACCTTGGCTATACTTTTACATGATTAATGTTCTTCTAATCATGTTAATTCATTAAATATTCATTCTATTTGAACATAAAATTATGGATTCTTCTAATGATCAGATCATATCTTGATATCCAAACTATTTTTTTAATATCATCCTCTTAAGTCATAAACACACTTATTTGTAAAAATATTAGTGCTTCATCTCATGTAAAATATTCTAACTTCCAATTAAACACTACATCATTTCTATTATGCACGTTCTTTTATTTCCATAATCATAATTAAATTTTGAATTCCACCATCATTTTTATACAACTAATTATTTTCCTCAAAAATTTTAACAATTTATCTTTCATAAATTATTTTGGGGATACATTTTAATTCACCCCTTTAAAATTTTTTTCAAATCTTCTCTACAAAGTGAATTCAAATCATATTATCAATTTATCTTCTAAATTCACAACATCCAAGATAATATTTTTTGTTTTATATTCCATTTTTTAACATGAAGATAACTCATTTCATCCAAATTCTTCTTCAATCAATAATCCTTCCATATGGTATTGTAATCTATCTATCTTTAGGATTGACTATTCACTATATTCTTTTCAATATCCAATTTACATAAAAATTATTTTAGAATGTACTTTAAAATATCCTCATTAATTTCTATTCACTAATATAATAGTTAATATATTATCTGATGTTTATGTTTTTTTCATAATTAATAGTCTCCATGAATGTATCCTTGATTATTTAGTAGCACTGTCATCCCTTTTATCTATTACTCCAAGTGAGCTATGTTTTTCTTATCATCCAGTCAAATTATCCAATAATTATCATAATTTTATAATGGTTTTATAGCATTCCTTAATCGTTACATAAATTTGAATGGATCCACCTTCCAGTGCATGATCTTCTAGAGAAATTACATCAAAAATACCGATATAAATCTTGTCCTCCTCAATCTTAATTAGCTATGAAAGTCTTTTATAACTTCTAACAACCATTATCGGTAAAAAATATGGTTCTTCTTGCCCACCATATTATGGGATATTTAATATTTCTTGTTAACTTATTTTTCAATACCCCAATAAAAAAATTGAAGTTATTTCCCCTTATTGGTAATAAATTCAATAAAACCAGTATTTCATTCTTTCAAAAACTGTAAGTGACTGTGATTGATCATTTATAGTCATATATAATTAACCTTCAATGAAATGAAAATAATCGTTAAAGATTATGTGAAATGGATAGAATCATTTTTCATATGGAAATGAGTCACAAATAATCCATCATTATGTCCATAATTTTGATTCCCATTATAGAAAACAAGGGAAATTAACATAGAAATCAAAGTTTTCCATTACAATTTATCACCTAATTCCAACTCATGATACTTTGTCAAAGGGGAAATTTTTTTTATGAAAATTATTTTCCTACAACCCTCTCAAAAAATTGTTCAAAAATCTAATACCAAAAAAGGACTCTCTCCCTTATATAATTTTGTTCACTTTATCATCAAATTTTAATATTATCCATCTTAAATATAGAAATGATTTTTATATAGGGATAAGGTATATTATAAAAAATCCCTCATGTATTAAAACATCTGGTTTTTTTTGTATTTTTAGTATATGGAACTACATAATTATCATCATCCATTAGTTCTACCTATATGTACTCCAATAATTAATCCACTATATTTTCAACATATACTGTCTTGGATTCTTGGTTTCACTATATTTGGAAAAAAAATTAACTTATAATTTCTTTATCACCATCTACCCCATATTCAATAACCATTAAATGGATGAACCCCTTATTTCATTATTTCATGGCTACCCCATAATTCCATCAATATTAACTCCATTTTACAATGAAAGAATTTATACCAAGTGGAAATAAAGTGGTTCATATATTGTCTTTAATTGGAGAAAGGGGGTGGGTAAATGTTTCCTAAAAAGTTAAATACATTCACCTTATACCCAATTTTCATCATGATATTAATACTTTTATTCTAATCACATAAATTCTTGATAATAAAAGACATTATCATTTCATTTTTTATTTAAATTTTTTTGGTTGTTCCATCATAATTTAGAAAATTTGGTCACATGAACTCTCCATTTACATTTCATATAAATATGTTACTAATATTGTTCTTCAGTCAATATAGTTATTCAACCATTGAAACCTATTTCACATTTTTATAAATTTGGAACAACATATTTACTACAACATCAGTAGTACAATTTTTCTCATAATCTTTCTAATTTTTATCCATAAAAATCTCTTATTTTAGAGGTATTGTAAAATATTTCACCATTGGGTGACCAAAAGTATTACAAAACCCACATATATTCTTATATTCTAATAAATTCCCCTTTTATGGAATATAATGATGAACATCGATTTCTACATCAGATATGAGATACACCATTAAAATATTCTTTTATCTTTCATGGATGTAATTTTTTTATCATTCCTACATTAACTCTAACATCCATTGATTTATTAAACATATATATGAATTTATCTTTAATTCCAAAAAATATATTAATATTTTATTCCATGTGGAATTTTTAATACATCTTTCTTGGGTTCATTCTATTTGGCCATCAATGATTTTTTTCACCCCAATGGTCACTTACAACATATATTCCATTGACATTTAATTTTTTATTTTAGACCTACTCTATTGGATATAACAATATTATTCTGGTATTATGTAAACTAGAACTCATAATTATCATGACCAACTTTTATAAAAATATATATATATATATATCTTCAATCAAATCTATTATATTTCATTAGTTTTTATCACTTAATGAGGATTATTTTTACATTAAAAATTATTATGTACATCTATTTGAATCCCCCATAATCAAACTGTTGTAAACTTTTGATTAAATAAAATATTATACTAATAATAATTTAGAATGTGTATATATCTTCTATAGCAGAATAAATAACCCATAAATTTCACTTCTTCCAATGAGTGAGACACTGGCTGGTGGAGTGGTATATAATTGTATTAATAATAACTTGATTTATTTGGACATCTACAAGGGAACTTGTTTGTGTTTAATTTCTTACATCCACATTCATATACTATGGGAGGTTATTCCTACCTTTATTTCTGTTTTATAATTAATAACAAAAACAAATAATATTTAAGTTATTGGAGTTAGTTCATACAAAATAATCAATACATAGGGTTCCTTTGTTTTTCGAGCATCTCGAAAATGATACATCTGATGGTTTCGAATTCCTCTATTGAAGGATCGAGAATTCAACATTATATATTCCTTGAAAACCTTCATATATGTTGAACAAACTATTGGTTCATGTAAAGATACAACTTTAGTAGTTTCTAGGTTTATTAATTTAATTTCCATATGATGGAACATTAAATTTGATGATTTTTATAATCATTAATTTATATTATTATCTATTTACCATTAGATTTCATTTTTCAAAAATTATATTTATGAGTCATTAATTCCTCTAATAAAATGTTATTAGGATCTATTAATCCTATAAATTAATCTTAAACTAAGAATTATTTACATCAAATGAAATATATAATGCATTAATTAGTTCCTTCAAAACATTATTAAACCTTAGTTTCACATAAAAGTTCCATAAAAATACCACATAAAATAATGATGTTGATTCATTTCAATGTGATGACTATTCTTCCACTTCTTCATCAAGTTTTGGAGACATTTACACATTTTTAAATACTTTTCTTGTACATATTCCTTCTCATTGGAATCTGATTCTAGTAATATAATTTCTCCATATTGTCCCATGATAAATGAAAGTATCGATCTAAAAAATAAACCAGTAAAGTATTCATGTTTTCCTAAATTTCATTCAAAATATATTCTATTTTTCAATATATTCATAATCTTCACAATTTGAGAAATATTTCTCTAGATGAATATGTTTCAGTGATTATATAATTATAAATTCTACTTCTCTTACCATTTGATAGAAAAATACAATACTCATATAGAGTCTAAGTGAATAAAATACATTAAATATGTGCTTATTTATTCTTTTAGGGTTTCAAGGATATGGTTTAATCCTCTAGGATACTAAAACATGAAATATATTCTGTTTTATTTATCTCATACAAACCAATTTTATCAACTATTACAGAAATATTTTTTTCTATTTGTAATCCAATTTTCATATGAATAATTAAAAATAAATGTGACAAAAATATTCGATCTAAATAGAGGGAACATGGTTAGAACTGATAAAACATATTATGTTAGGTAGATGATATAGTAAACATATGGGGATGAATCAATGGTGATAAATTTTTCCAATTAAATTTCACGTAATAGTTTGTGTCATTTAATTTGATCCAAGATTAGTTATCAATTACAATATATGGATCATTTATATACACCCTAGACACTTTCACCCATATTTAATCTATACTGATAAAAGGAAACAACACAATTATATTTTTATTAGGGTTCCTTACTTCTATGGGAAACCAACTCCTGACTATATCTATATATTATCCTGGTCCATTTATATTAACTATTTTCCTAAGAGTTTCAATGGATTAATTTTTTAATATTTACCCAATATAAAATAAAATCATAAACTATGAAACCATAATATATCCCATGTTGTTAGGCTATCCCAGAAAATCTATATATACCTTTTAGTAGAAATTGTTGTATTGTTTATACTAGAATAAACTATAATCAAAGGCACTCTATGAACTTCCTCATGGTTATAACATCAATTACATAATAAAATTTCTCTATCATCTGTTTTATGAAAGGAATATCAATGATTAAAATAATATAATTAGGGATGTCACACTAATGAGATCTTTTTTTATGAAACTTCCATATATAGGCATTGACAATGGTTTGGTACTCCTCTATCTTGAAAACTAAATTTTTTGGCCTTACATTTCATTTTCAGAATATAATTATCTATCTATATCACTTACTACTCATAAAATTGTGTTATAGTCTTATCAATTCCTTGACCATACGATTTTACAATGATTTTAGGTTAAAAACTCACTCCCTACTTCTCTCCAATGTCTCTCTCAATTCCCTGTTGAGAAACACACCTACTCAAATGATGTTATAATTTAAAAGGATAAATATTATTCAAAATGTTTTTGGATCATGTGGGATTGAATTATAAAATAATTCAGACTTTAAATAATTAGTCATTAACATTCAATAATGTTAGAAGAAATCATAATTTGATTCATTGAAAAATAATGTAAAGATAAGTGTAAAAAAACATCAACTCATCCCAAAAAATCATCATTAACCACTAAAATACATTCCTTAATATCATACATTTAATATAATTCCATGCATCATTAAAATGATCATGACATCACATAAATGAAATTACATATATATCTTCTAGGCAAAGACCTTTTTTATAATCCAAAAATTTTATTTTGGGTATTCCTTTTCTTCAACTTAATCTTCTACATCCTTTAGGGTTTTGGGAATAAATTAACATTATTTAAATGATTCTGGTGTTATAAATTATTTTTAACATAATTACATTCAAACATCAACTTGTACATTTTTCATCTAATAATATCATCTCTTGATCACCAAAATACATGATAAACTGTATCTTACAGCTTTTGATGAAATTAGTTTTTTAATTTTTTTACTTCTCTATGCCATGTTATCTATAACATATTCATTAAATATATACTTCATTCATTTATTTGATACATTATACTTACAAATAAAAAGACTCATCAAAATGACTAATAAGATGAAATGTTGGTGTTATATCTCATGATTGATCTTATAACTTCTAATTGACCACGTCTATAATCTTATTGGGTACTGTCATAACATCAAGTTATCGAAAATATATTTTCATGATTCTTTTTGTAGTGATCATCTATCTTATTATTCTTACTGTATCTTCCACTCTGTAAAATTTCAAATTTTATGATTTGACTACACATCATTTAATTTCTCTTCTATTTTCTTATCAACATCATTACTGAGTGACTTCCAGTAATCTTGTATTTCTTCCATCTGAATTCACATCATTTTGGAAAATATTCTTTCTCAAAATTTAAATTATGCAACTTCTATTAAATTCTTTTGATCTATCCTTAACTTATATATTCATTATCTACATCTTCTACATTCTCCATGTAATAGTAACATTTTAATATCTTATTTACATAATTTTTTTTAATATATCACATTGTAACATATTTAGTACTTTTCATTCAGTTGAGTAATTATTATAAAATAAAATAATGTCTATGATTCTTCGTAAAAGAATAATATTAATGAGTACATCCATCATCTATAAAAAAAAACAAACATCAAATATCTAAATTATTTATTATGAATCAAGTTCCTTTTATTGACCTTTCAAATAATCTTGTATTTTTCAGTATCATCTAGTAGTAATTGAACATGTGACTACGGGTCTCATTCGTCTAGTGCCCCAGCCTTCTCGCATGTCTTTTTTATGTTGACTTATTTCCAGAACTCCCATAGAAAATTTATATTCCTAAAACTCCTTTAAAATTAAATATGATTGGAATTCATCATCATCAACCTATAAAATATCAAACTATCACCATATTTATTTATCATAATGTTCTATAGCCACATCTCTTTCTTGTTAGTCCTCATTTTAATAAATAGGATGAGAGAATCTCAATATCCATGGAATTTTATAGGCCAAAAAATGAGGTCTCATTTCCACATATCATATTAAGTAACAAAAATATGAATCAATTTGATGATGGATTCATAACATCGAACCTTCCACACAATCTGAACCAATGAAACATGTCATGTACCATGGATAATCACATAATACAAATCAAATCTCAATGAGGGACATAACTGATCATACCCCATTCATGAGATGAACCACTAATATATTTTAAGTCTCATTGACTAGATCAATTTCAATATAATATTAAATTATAAATAAACCATCCATGTCAATGATTAAATCATGGATTCAGACATACTATCATGATCTCCCACAAATTACAAAAGAATATAATATTGGGTTCTGAAACTAAAACTATAAACCTTGAAATAAAATCATCCAAACCATAGACACATCTATAATGCCATCATGTTTTAGGGTATACATAAATCATAATAGATAAACTCATTGTAGAGAGAAACATTCCATAGGTCCTCCCATAGTACCCCACTTATGGATTACCTATAACATCTCAATGTATCCCACTATAACAAAATCTCACCCAGTCAAACACCTTAAGGATAACAAGAAGAAAAAAAAACATATCACAATAGTTATTTTTCACATTTTCTTCACATAACCCTTAACACCTAATCCATCAATCATACATCACTACACAAAAAATCAATTCCCCTCTAAGACTATTATCTACCCCAATTGCCATAATCCATTCACACTCGCATTCCCTATTTACATAAAATGAATCTTTAATGACACACAATAAATTATCTTATTCCTTTGGAAATATTTTAAGATATTCACACACTACAACCATAATGGGACTAATAGTATTCAAACGATTGATATATACCTTAGTCACCAAACAAAAGGCCATCCAAGGCAAGCCATGTAGTCAACAAGAACTAGCTATAAAAGAAGACCCAGTCATATTCCATCAATCTGGAAAACATGAGGTCATTCCATCACTAACACCCACCAATTCATACCCTATATGTACTATATATGACAACCCCAGAAGTACTATTCCTTTGAAAATCCAAATCCCCTCACGGATAAGTTCTCTATATATTAATTCAATATCACCATCATACAAACCATATTGATGGGGTTAGAAGGTCCACATGTTACACTAAGAAACATTTAATGTAATTATCATATCTATTCACTACATATAAACCATATCCATGACCCATAAAACATGAAATACATTAAACCCACTCATACAACCTCATCACATTCCATTAAAACATTATTACAATTGTCAATATCACTATGTGCTTTGTGGGACTGAAATAGTTGTTAAGCCCCTTGAATGATTATCCATTTTCCACTATAAAATCATGAAGGCACCTATATAACACTCAATTCACACAAAATTGGTATTACCCCATCTAATTAACAAATTTCAAACTCACTCAAACCCTTCATTGAAATCCTAATGTGAGAATCCATTTCATGTGCATACATAACACATAAAATTATATTATATATTTTCAAATAACAAAGGAACTACCTACCTAAATACTATATGATTTATCCAATCAGATTTCAAAGTGATAACTTGCCTTATTTTCCAAAAATCAATAATTCAGATAATAGGCCCTAAAATGAGGGTTATTCCAAAACATCATCCAAAATCTTAAATATTGTGAAAGACCCTAGGTCATTCCATATACCAATCAAGTTGATCCACTTAATTTAGAGATATTTTATATACATTATAATGTGGTGATTTATAATCCAAAATAGTATAGAGGTATTGGTGAAAAATTGAGTTGTGAAGGGGTATGGGTGGCTAGTATCACAAACGAAAAAGGGGTCATTACAATATGACAATAGTAATCACAGTTTAGTTCCCCTCATTGATGACACATCATTGAATGAACAATTTTTTATCTCCATATTAAACCTCTCTAGTGAAACCCAGGGAATCCCAATCTCTCTTTTGGTATTAACATGGAATATAGCAGGGAAAAGCACAATCATGGAGATTCCCAACACTCCTCGATCAAGAACCATTCCAATTGAAAAAAATATGTTTTATAATAAAACTCTATTATCTGGTCATTAAATTTATATGGAACAAAAAATTTCCTTTTAACACCATAGATTAACATATTTATAAATTTTAAAACATGTTTTTCTAATTAAAACATTTTTAAAAAATTTCCCAGCCTACTATACCACTTTGAATTCTAGTTACACATATAGTGAATCCATTAGGGATTTATTATAAGACATTTCTATGAATTGTGATAAAATACATACTATAAATTATTTGTATGGAACCAAGAGAATAAAATAATCCCTTTGGTAGGAATAAGTACTATACATGAGAATTTAGTCTTCTATTGGTCAGATACATCAATTGAATCATAAAACTAACTAGAAAATATATCATGGTAACAATAGTGACCCTTCCCATCTAATTAGACCAATATTTTTTTCCACGATGTGTATGAAAAATGGATTTTGTGGGCTATATGGTTAAATAATATCTAATTTAGTTATAAAATATATCAATTTTGATTTTTTCATAGTAATAACGTGTTATTATAATTTTCCGAAATTTTGCATCCATATTTCTTATAAAAAATTTCAATGAGACCCTCTAAATATAATTAAAAGATTGGTTATATTATTACATCTCCCAACATTCATTCTAATTTTTTTTATTACATTGATAATAGTTTAGTTGAGACTTCATTGGGGTTATCCCATTGGAATGGGTTAATTTCGATGAAAAATACAATCTATACATGTGGTTGGGAATATCCTAAGGTTTTACCCTTATTTCTCACCTATTGATCTATAATTATTTGAATTTTTAGTTTTTAATGTTCATATATAAAATTGTGATTATTCAAATTATACCAATAGTCTATCATATTATATTATATAGTCAAAATTCATGTTTAATTATAACAAGTTAGGTTCCTGCTCATTTGGTTTTCCAATGATTATTTTTTTCAAATATAAACAAACGTTCAAACTTCATATGAAAATAAAAAAATATTAGTATTATATTTCTTCCACTCATAAATATAAAGTATTTTAAATTTATCAGATTTTGAAACAATCAAAACTATCTTTAGATAATGGTCATTTTCAAAAATAGATTTTCACATAGTTTGAGTGCTTCTAAATCATCTACTAATATGATTCTAACATTAAACATTGTAACTTCATCCCTTGAAGTAAAAAAGTAATTCCAAATTTTTTATTGGGAATATATTTTTCACTTCATGCAAGTATTTTATTTTTTCAATGATTTAGAAATACACTACATTATGAATAATATTAATTGAAAGATTTGATTTGTTGAAATTAATGATAGTTTTAGTGGAAATGAGGAATTACCTGACTAGAATGATGGGAAGGTTAATTTACCTTTTTATTCTTCCATGTTGATAATGTACAATTCGATAAGAAATGATAATCCTTGAGAAGTTAGCAATACATCTTTAATAACTACTAATGGGTATAAAGTGGATCGATTTGTATGTTTCAGAACCACACATGTATGTTTTAGATTCCACATATAAATATAATAAAAAATTTAATATTAAATTAAACTAATTTATGGTCCAAAATAAAAAAATTCATTTGAAAAATTATGCACTCGTATTGTATATGGGACAAGAAAATTACCTATATCTTGTATTTATAAGGAATTTATAGACTAACAAGTGAATAATAATTTTTATCTAATATTATATTTTCATTTCCATAAAATATCCCCTCCCATTGATCATGTCCTTAATAAATATTACCAAACAATGAATTTAGAGGATTCCATCCAGTAAAGGTATATTGATTACTAATTGTTTAAACAGCTCTCGGATCCCATGTTGAAATGATTCTTCATTGGTTTTCTTGGGATTTTACATCTATTTACACTCTATATAAGTATTTTTTTCATTCTCTATGTCTTCTAGTGATGAGGGTTAATTCGTAGATTAATATTTATGTTATTTTATGGAAAAATTCATTATGTACATTTTTTCACATTACTAATTTCATTATATAGTGGAAATCCTCACTACTTACAACCTCTATTCCACTCAGTAATGTAATAGAACAACCATTCATTTATTATCTAAATAATTTTACTAGAAATAATATTACATGATTGATAATTTATCTTGTCATTGAGGATTTTCATGAGAATGTCTAAGAAAACATTTATTTTGTTAAATATAATCTATGTGTGGTGATGGTGGTTTGTTGAATATTTTGAAACTTTAACACATGTTTCAGCATATCATTAATGGATAAACCATGAGATTTTCGTTTTTTGCATCTATTGAATTTTTGGAATATTTTTCTCTGAAACGAGGGAGGTTGAAAAGTATTTTGACAGGCCTATCCAATTTTTTTGGGAATTTTGTCCAATAAGGCACATGGATCCCAGCTCGAAACTAATTTTCCATAAATTCTGTAAATACTTGAGTAACATTGGTTGATCAGATAACTACTTCAAGTATATATATTCATTTCATTATTTACCATGCACTTGAGGGAACCCATTAGTTTAGTGCTCCTTGGTATAAATAACTTTGTAGGCCCAATGGGGTGTGGTGGGTGAGATACTATTATCACAGTTTCAATTCTTACATTGAATTATTAAAACATTTTTGGAACAAATCTCAATATGTTGTAAGACATCAGTATGTGAATTTTCAATTAGTTCTCCCTGTGACGATTCACCTATAAGGTTCTAATCACTATTAATAAATCATTTTTTAAAGAATACTATTATGTGATTTTCATTAATGGTTTAGTGTTGAAAATATATTGTCATTTTAGTATGTCTATCTGAAAAACACTTAACAGTTTTCTCCACATTATTGTATGATTTAATAACTCCCAATATTATGTTAGATACTCTAAGATGTAGGTAAATAATTCTCATGAAATGATTTTTTTTATTTCATCATATGTAGTGATCTGAACATTTTGGATATTATATAGTCACTCTATAGTTTCCCCATCATGAAGGTAGGGAAAAAATATAGCTTAATTGATCCTCACAAAATACTGTAGTTCTAAATCCATTTACATATTTTTTTGAATTCTACAATATTTAAATTGTTATCATCTCTAAATTTTTAGGAAAAGTTTGTTTAATTACAATAAATATATTTCTATGTTAACCAAATTGTTTTTCAATAAATTGAAATTGTACATTACTAATTTGTTATATGATGAATTAATATCTCTCGAAGGCCAATTAATAAGAGAAAGTTTATCTTCAATTTTTTTCATCAACATTTTTAACAATGGTGTATAATGATTTTGGGGAATTATATTTTTTCAATGTAATGTTGAGATACTCCCTTTCTTTCTATTATGTGATTTATAGTTTTTTAGGTTTTGTGAGAGAAGTTGTCTAAACCTTGCAATAAAAAATAGATGGTTTGAAGAAAAACATATAGTAATTCCATGAAATCATATAGATTTAAAATTAAACACTACCACTAGCCTCCCACTAGAGGTTTCAAGATTTAAGTGCATATTATTATATGAAATCCATCATGTAAATTATATATATTAAATGGTTTTGTATTAGTGGGGCACTAGTTATATCCAAATATGATAGTGCTACAGATGGGTTTTATCTAATTTTGACTGTCTGAATTGTTGAGATATTTAGTGATTTTAATTTTTTTTAAATTTAATATTTAAATTCATTTCATAAATTTATATATGCCCTTAAATTTCTAGTGAAATAATTATTTTGTTTTTTACTCTATTGTTATCTCATTAATCATGTTAAACCTCACTTAATATCACTCTTGTAGTTTTAATAGCATGTATAAAGGATTATATATTACATTTATTTTCTTATAATACCTTTAAAAGACATCAAAAAAATTTGAATACTCTGGGTTTATTATAGTGCAGGCTATAATACTTGTGGAGAAGTTCCTTGTGGTATATGTCTGAAATCCAAAGGAAGAAGTAAAATGAAAAAAATGCATATAAATAATAAAATATCATATCGAATAAGAAAAAAATAGATCCCAATTCAAAATGAAGTAATAATTGAATAAAACATTAAAACCATTAATTGGTTTGTAAATATAATATCATTATCTTAGCCACTAATGTCTTGGGGCACCAGGACTGAATATTGTTCAAAAAAATTGAAAAAAACAGAGAATTAATAAGTAGAAATAAATCAAATTTAATGATTGATTTATGATGTATCCCCCACTATCCAATGAATATTTCCTTTATTTTTATAGATGATCTATCATATTTTCCACACATGTTATTATAATGAGATTTATTCTTTATCCCCAAATTGTTCTACTAACATTGAATGTGTTCATTAATTTTAGTATTGATCTTAATGAAATTTTATCTTTGATTCATGGTATGTGTCCTACTCGAGGGATTATATGTCTTCGATATGTAAAAAAAATTCTCATTACATCCATTATTCAGCACTGTAACATTTAGAGGTGAGTCAAAGTTGTAGAGTTCAATTGTTATGAAATAAAATGGACATAAAATTCTATTTTTGGGTGGAATATGATGTATTTATTAGAGATTAATGGGGATTTTGGGCCATAGAATGTGGCCTAAATACAGGAAATGGGATTCTTCACTTTGTGTGTGGTTGAAATGTATTCAATATCATATTCCATGTTTTATTTAATTAGGATCTACTTATATGAAAATATTTTGTATTCAGGCATCTCCATAGATTTAATTTCTTTTGAGATCAATAAAAAATTTTGGGATACATAAACTATATTTTACATTCAATCTAGAAGTCCTAGAAATGTACTATTCTGGCCTATACCAAATACCGTGATAAAAATGAATTGTATCATTAGAAGGAAGCTTCAATTAGGGAACTTGTCTGTATATTTCGTATTCAGGCTCGAATATATTAAAATAAATCACCTTGAGGTGTTAACCTAGAAATATGTTGGTGAATGAAACATGCATGGATGAAGAAAGAATGAATCAGGGAGATTTTCTAAGACATGGATGATGTGATTTATAGATGGAAATTCTGTTGACTTCTTTTGGAATGAATTTTGTATGGACCCTTATTTAAATCTATGAACCTTTTATTATAGAGAAATTATTCCTCTCACAGTATTCACTATTCATAAAGAACAACCTATGAATGAAATTTATTTTTCTTAAGCAGAGTCAATTGATTTCATGGATGGAAATTTTTTTCATCATTATGGTTTTCCTTTGGTGGAATTATCACCTAGTAATCGTTATGAAAAATTACATTTTTGGGATGGATATCAAACCTATAATTAAACTCTTCACACATCAACCTTATAAAAATCCTGATATTGACTTCTTTTAGTATTCACCCTCAAAATATATTGG
This sequence comes from Viscum album, assembly GCA_963277665.1. Taxonomy (NCBI): domain Eukaryota; kingdom Viridiplantae; phylum Streptophyta; class Magnoliopsida; order Santalales; family Viscaceae; genus Viscum; species Viscum album. The sequence goes on along the minus strand of OY728143.1, from coordinate 728,269,403 downwards.
GATCATTTCTTTATTTAGTGTTCCTGGGATATTAATTATTTGATCAGTCTTAGACATTGAGGATCATATCTTGGATCATCTTCTTTGAACTCTCTTGGGTCTAGATTCATCAGTATATTTTTCTATTATTGAATAGTTTTTTCCTTAATCTTATTATGGAGGATCTCAAGCTTCATCTCAATTCAGTATTAAGGGTTCTGCATCCATAGTTGTAGTAATATTTTTAGCATTGAACATGGCTCAAATTGTGTTATCTTTATGTTAAATATTAAATGTGAATTAGGGGAATATGTATGGTATTAGTGATGTTTTCCCATTATGATATAATATGTTATGTTGATTAATTTTTTATCGCTACCATATAATGATGTTTATGAGGGTGGAGTAGACATAGATGAAAAATGGGTTATGTTCATGTGATAGATTTCATTTTTTACAATAGTATATTATAATGATAGTATAAAAATTCACCATAGTCACATGCTTGGAAATAATGGGAGGTATCAGTTGGGGTACCATTTGATGAAATTTATTGTTTTTAGTGTTACATTTTTTTACTTCTCAAATAGCTGGAAGAGATGATCAACATTGTACTAAGGATGGATTGTAAGATAATCGACAATATTATATGATTTCTTCTGATGATTGTAATGCTCGATGTTCACAAGGGGTGTTCATCTATCAACTTCATTTATTGATACTAGTATAGATGACCCATTGGAAGAATAAAAACCAACACAATTATTTTTTCCAAAATAATTCCTATTGAATAAAAAATATAAAAAATATTTACCCCCAAAATAAAATCCTAATAAATTTTAATCCAATTTAAATCCTAATTTTATTAAATAATATTTAATTCTAATTTTTCATTTCATATCACTATAAAATATTAGATATTTAATTTTCATGTCATTATATTAGAATTTCTTTCTTAAAATCACATCTAATTTATATATTTTCATTAAATCGAAAAAATGATTAATTCATTTAAAACTCATAAATAAATCTATTTAAGACAACTAATTATAAATTGCATCTAAAAATTATATTTCAATTTTAAAATTCTATTTTTTCAGTATAATTGTATTAAAAAATTATATAAATCACCAGAATTTAATATTAGTACATGTTTTCGAGAATTTCTAGAATTAACGAAGAGAAATAATGTTAATTATTTATTATCTTTTATGGAATTAGTCAGGGTAATTGTAAATAAAACTACACAAAACATTTATAAATTTCAAACTAACAACATGTATCTAGTGATAGTGTAATATTGTAACCAATGAATATTGGATACTATGGCTAAGAGTATTATACATTATGGTAAAGAAACCATGAGACTAAATATTTATTTTCTTCAGGTTACATTTTTTCCATGGAAAAAACATTCCATGGGAAAACCTGATATGCATGAGAATAGTTAATTTCATAGGCTCTGATTTAACTACACATTAATCCCAAATATTTACAAGGGTTAAATATAATAGAAATTTAATATTGGAAATATAAATTAAAAATTACATTTCCATGATAATTCAATCTCATATGTATACCCTTTACTATTTACACCCTACTCCAATGTTAAACTCTTTAATATGTTTAGTTCTATACTATCTTGACTTATAACATGTATTACCTTTAACTCTTATTCATTCTCTCCTACATCCTTTGACTGATCCAATAGAATTCCCATTTCAAATTCCCAATTCCCCATCAAGATGTGTCACGAATTTGCCAAACTAATTTAATATATAGACCCCCTTTACACTAGTTTTCTACATTAATATAAGAGGAAGAAAAACAATATATATTTTCTTAGGCATTTCATACTCCATTCAAGTGAAAAAATATGTCTTTATCTAAGTGGAAAATATCTATAGGGACTGAAAATTTTTGAGTTTCATTCCCTAGACTAACTAGAGGATCTATAATGGGTTCACATTTACCAAATCCACCAATGAGTTATACAATTGATTTCATATTCCATATAAATAATATGTATAAAAACATGATTACCATTCCCACTAAATATCTTAGAGGCACCCAATGAGGGTATGTCTCCACTATAGTGAAAAAAAGGGGTGAGCCTTTATCTTGTCACCTACACTAGGGAAAGAACACACCCCTGACACAATAAGTGGTAGAGACTTTTCCCATGCCCCAATACATGGTTTAACTTTATTCCAACTCGCCCAAATTAGGATGTAATTTTCCCGGGCCTTCATATTTGGGTATTTATTCACTATAGATCGATATTCACCAATTGAATTCACTATGAATATATCCAGGGTAAGAAATTACCCAATTACCTATACAACATCACATTGGGAATCCAACATGATATGGTTGGAGGAATTTTCCCCCATGATCACATCGTTTTTTACTAATTGGGATTGAATTCGATAAGATCGTGGAAATATAATCTCAATGTAAATTTTTGTTAATCAATTCATATCTCACAAATGAAATGGTCATAACTATTGATTAATCTAATTATATTCAACATTATATCATTCTAGAATTGTAAAACAATGAGAAAAAAATAAGAAAAATGTTTTAAATATTGAAATCCCACATATAGCTTAAAAATGGAGAATCCATATAAATGTAAAAGTTGATTTCTGAGCTCTTGGATAGAATAGTGAATCTTTAACATATCAATAGTGACATTCTATAGGGAATTATAAACATTATGTCTTATTTTTATAACATAATAAAAAACAATTTGTATGATTATCTCCACTAATGTAAGTTTTCATGACCCATATAAGAAGAATCAAAACACCAATTCAAATTGAGATCCTTGCAATTAGATTATGTGAGTGCATGACCAATTAATTATCAAGAGCACCCACCATGGGTGTGGAATTAGGAAGTAAAGCACTATATTAACCATATGAAATCATAAAATTTAGAATCTCAATAATTTATAGAAGCAATTACAATTTGGATGGATTTTATATAAGGGAAAAATATGTTTATAGAACTGGATATTATTATGTATATGGATTGGGTGGATTTGACTCATTTTACATAGAGATCCACTAATATAAATTTATAGGAATTCAATGGAATGTGATATATAAAGAAGAAACTCTCCCATTTTATTCCCAATGAGGTCAAATATTAGGAACCCAAGAATAGTTTATGGAAGCCGAAATGAAATTATTTATATTGACCACATAGTTTTCAAAGCGTAATTTTTGAAAATATATTATAGCTCGGTCTATTAAAATTTTGAAATATCTCCATCTATAATTACCCTACCAATAAAGCTATATACTAATGAAAATAATAACCATTGTCCTCTCCAATTTCATGGAGTGAAAAAATGAAAGGCCAAAATGATTTTATTATATTATAGAAGGGTATGTTAGTTTAATTATAAATTCAACATCCATAGGAAAAAATTCATGAGATATATCTAGAGAACATAAATAATTATTGGTAAACTATTCACCTACACTAGAAGTATCATGGTTGGCTTATGGAGTTTTTTGATAACAAAATAATGACTAAAGGTTATTTTTATGTAATTAAATGAAATGGATGGTTAATTATTACCAATAAGAATAAGGATCATAGGGAAAATATAGTCAAATATTATCCCCATCGTTAAATTAAATATTTAAGAGTGATTACCTTGAAAGTAGAGATAATAACATTTACTCAATATATAATCATCAGAATTAAGGTTTTCTTTAGTCATCCTTAAATTTAAACCAAATCACATATATCGAAATCATGAATCTATATAGAGTAGGGTAGTATGATGAAATGAATTATTTTCATCACCGTCATTTAGTGAGTCACATGAATTAAGAGTAATCCATAATCATGAATCTATGGAAGCCAATGGGTGATATTGTTCAAGTTACATCACAAAATTTCAAGGTTCTTATGGCATATGTGTCAGTCAACCACCCTGAAGTGGAAAAAAATGAATAAGAAAATATATTATATTGGGATATGAAATATTTATATTAATGGATAAAATATGAATTAGGAGAACTATAACATAAAATCATAATAGAATGATTTAATATACTTGTCATGATCACAATTCCCTCTATATATATTAATGTAGATCCTTCTTCTTAACAACCCCTAATGATCTGGCCAAATTCATGTATTCAAGACAAAATGAAATATGGATTAAAAATGATTAAGAAGTATTCCATAACTATGTGGAAACTATTATATATGTTTTTGGAGAACATTCCTCTGTATAATAAATATACTAATTGGAACCATCCATGTAAATAGGATAATGGGCACAATAACACAAAATTGGATACCCTTTTGATGAAAATAACTTGTTAACTTTAGTTAATGTTATTTGCATAGTTAATTTTAACATCGAGAAAGAAAATTTTTCATGAAATAGATTCATTTATTTGAATAAAAAATATATCAATTAAGATATAATAATATTCAGGACATTTTAATGATTGTACTCTTGACAATGTTGATTATACACTTTTTTTATTACACACTTATAAATCCATTTGAGGCTCAAAATATTTTCTTTTACTATCATACTAGAATTATTAAAGAATATATTTCTCGCACCCCGTCCTTTTTCAAATGAATGCATCTACAACATAGTTGATTCAATAGAATTCAATGTTGATAGAATATATGTGTAAAGACAATGGTATATTATTAATTTTTATTCACCATATTGACTCCCTCAATCACCAGTATGTCTTTACATTTTAATATCTTGGGTATCGTTATGACACTTTATTATCATCCATCTGATACTGAAAATTCTGACTATACTAAAGAATAGGTCACCCGGATAAAGTGTGAAAATGAGGATATTTGGGAAATAATTACTATGTTTGTTCAAGAATATTTCCCCATGGTTAAATTTCAAAATCATACTATGGAGTTCCACCTTGAAATTATGTACTCCATCTTATAAGCCTTTATAAATTTTATACCCACAATCATTGGATATATTAATGAAATCATTTTACCAAAGTAGTAAACAATTAATCCCTAATATGATAAAATTTATCTCATCTAATGGTGCAGCCATCAATATCTCGGTCACAAATATCATAATAATTCGAACTCAAATAAATTGATATTAAGGTATCATCACCTGGCTTTCAAATTGAACCATGTTCTCAAGATAATAAAAAAATATGTGGCATATAGGGAAATAAATTTTTACATATATATCTTAGTTATATATGAAGAATTTTATATTCTTTATGAATTGATAATGTTTCTATGTATTTCAATTTTTCCTCGGAGAATGATCTGATTGGAATCCCATAGATTATGGGACATGATATGAAATATTTAAGATACCCTAAAAATTACTTTCCCTATGATAGATTGTTATGGAATAATAATGAGATGTACTTTTTCATTGAGGATTAGATTCAAAAAAAATATAGATGAAGGGAAAATAAAGTCACTGACAACAAAATCTCTACTTTTTTATGTGAACACCTTCAAAATAACCCATATGTTTTAAAATAGAATCAATAACATTCACCATTAAATGATAGATGAGTGAATATTGGTTCATTTTGGAATATTCATGTGGAGGAAAAAATAATTTTCTCATTAGAGAATATCATTACAGTTCATCAAATTATTAAGAGACCTTAAGAGTTAGTAATGGATGTTCATACTAATTATGGTCCAAAAGGTTATATTTCGTGGAAACAATGATATATTTTTTCATCAAAGACAATATATAGAAAAATATTGATGAAGTATTGATGGAGTTATAGAATATCAAGATGCATAAAACGTGTATTCAAATAATTCTAACCCTCACAAAAAAATAATCTTTATTGAGGTACTATGTCCAATGAATAATATTCTCACTGTATGAATTTAGACTACATATCATAAACTCTAATAAGGGTCACTACATGTTACATCGAAATATTCATATTACAATGATTGAACAAGTGCAAGAAATATAATCTATCACACATAAATTTTCACAATTTAATGTTTTATATAGAAAATTAACATAAAAAATTTGTAAAGGTCAATTTCATATGGCCCTACTTCCCAATGTAATATATTGATCTTCATAAGGGGTTCTTTTTTCTACATCTTGAATTCATTGAATACAAAATGCTTCTAAAAACAAATTTTGGGATTAAACTAACCCATAACTAAAATTTTCCCCTTATAATAAAAATGTGTTTCATTATTCATGCTACATCAGTAAATGTAGTGACTCTTGGATATATTACCACATGCCATGCCTGAACTTAAACTTCAATACCATGTTTTTCTCTAGTAATGAGTACTTACAGAATTTATTTTTGTAGTTTATCCCTCTATTACATATTTTCATCCATGAATTTATATCTTTATTAATAAAAAATGATCAGTATTTATATATAAATCAACTATATATGATATCATTTTATTAATACATAATATTTTCTGGATATATAATGACACTCAGGTCAGTTGTTTTGAGCCTCTCTATGAATACATGATAACCCACGTGCCAAATTTGATCCTGAGACATTATTCACTGAAATTTCACCTACCTGCTTTGATTGACACTATAACAAAGCAATATATTAATATTCATGATCTATATATAAGAAAAATTCCCCACAAAGAGGTCCTTATCAGAAAAACATATCATTTCTGACCTAGGGACCTTTCCATAATAACCTAACCATTATAAATGTTGTATTTTCCACATGATAAAAAATAATATGGTGTGTGGTCCATAGTGAAAGTCCAAAAAAATATAGAGTTTTTATTAACATGTAACAATTAAAATATTCCCCCTTCCTTTTATAGGGGACTATTATTATCATTCTCCATCCTTTGAGATTGATATAAAAAATGACTATCAATCCATAATTTCATATTGTGTCCTCGATCCATTTTTATGTGGGATAATTTACCTCCTCCTTCAATCATAGTCAATTATAGAAGCTCAAAAATCAGGTCTATAACAAAAGGGTGTAGCTATAGAATATCGAAAATTCTTTTGGATTTATCCTCTACCTCTAAAACAACATAGTCCCATTAATTTTTATGCCATCATCATGCGCAATCGTGGAAGAAAATTATTGGCATTCCACTTTCATTGAAGGCGCCTTATTGAATATTAATTTCTCCAACTAAAATTGCTTAGCTATGTAATGCCATCAGGATGTCTAGATATTGGAGTAAAGGTTCTATTTAATCCTCCTTATACTATTTATATACTATGAGTGTCCCAACCTAACATCATCGGGCCATAAACCTGGCCATTTGACCCTATAATTCTTATAAAACATTGGTTTCGTTAATATATTACCGAAGGTTATTACCCTCATAGGTCGCCTATCAGAATAATGACTCTCTGCAAAAGGAAACACATCTTATATTTGTGCGTTTTATCTTCACTAGTATCCTAGGAAACATCCCAGGAGGTAACCCATCGATACACTACTCCGGGATTGGGCACCTTTATGTGTGTTATAAAATTTATAAAGGTTCTTTAAAATGATGATTCAACTTATTGACATTGTTAGTAAAAAAATTACCTATATTTTTTTAAATTTTGTTACACTATACCCCATTTAAATTTTAGAACTCCCTTTGTGGACCCCACACCTTAAACCATGGTAGTGCCACTACACATCTGGTCGTCTAATGGTTTAATACCATTTTTAAAACCCTACCACACCGGCATATGAAATAGTTTATATAACCCAATGGTACCAATAATTCCATAGTTTTTATTCCATCACGAAATAGTTTAGTACCATGTGGGGTTACCTAGTATACTAATGAATATCTCCACATCAAAACCCATTTTTTCTATTAACCCATATCCTTGTATTCACACACCGTGAGAAATACTCTAGGAGGTCACCCATATGGACACTACTACAAGTAAATAATTAATTAAATATAAAGATCAAATAATATGGGATCTTAAAAAGAAATATGAAACTTTCTTACATGTTTAGTGAAATTTACTCTTCACAATGCCACGTTTCAAGGGGTGTTATACTTATTTTTCAAAAACAAAACTATCGGGTCCATGAATCTAGTCATATGATAATATGATTTTCATATATTACCTTTTCTTTATTATATGAATGCAATAAGATATTATCCTTTGGGGTCACCTATTAGACTAACGATTATCACCATAGACCAACACATGGCCTTCTAGTGTAATTTTTCCTCACTCACACACACCCAAGGAAACCTCCCAAGAGGTATCCCAACCCGAACATACTCCCATAAAATCCTCACATAACAATATATCTCTATTTAGAAAGATCTATATTGTGTCCCTATAATTGAAAATAATACTTTGTTAGAAATCATATATATTACAGACCCTTAAGACTAAGCAAACCTTTAAAAAAATATTCTTTGTATCCGACCATTATGGCCAAGCAATTTAATTGGAGCATATGAATAGGAATAACTGGTTACAATATATATATATATATATATGTAATTATAATAATCAAAATAAATTCAACTATCAATTCTAAGGAAAAAGAGATAAATTTTGATAAATTTTATTTTATTTTCCAATAATACATTTTCATTGAAAAAAAAATTGTTTATTTTAGTGCCAAAATAACACAATTAATTTCATTTGCTTTTAGAAATTTTAATTGATAAAATTAACATAATTTTTGAATTCATCTTATCAAAATTAAATTAGGTTATATAATTGGGATTTTTCCAAAAATATTTATTTTCCAATGAATAGTGAAAATTACTACTTTTATTGATAACTATTTTTTGATTTAGAGTTATAAAATGAACCATTTGGTTTTAAAATATATTAAAATTGAAATTTAATTTATTATATTAAAACTATTATAAATATTTTCATTATAGGAAACTTTTATTGTTGAATTTGGAATAAATATACTTTTATAAAAAAACATTATTTTATTAAAATTTGGTTATTGCTGCATTTTCCACATTTATATAAAAAAAATTATTCCCCTTACATAAATTTAATATTAAAATATGGATACAATATTTGGAATTTGGATGAAAAAATATGCTAAATGGATGCATTTTTTAACATTATAAAAAGTAACATTAATAAATTTATTTTACCGCATAAAGGGTAAATTTTATAATTTGGTCAACAAAAATATAATAAGCATTAAAATGACACTAAAACGTGAATTAATTTATCTATTAGTATATATAATCCATTAAAATTTAAATTTTGACTATATTACTTTCTTCTTTCATTTTCCTATCATTATGCGACCCGAAAAGGATTGTGATAAAACTACCCTATGACTACCTTCAATAAGCCCAGTCATGGAGATTAATACTAATAAGGCATATCACACAAAATGGAGGCATTATCAAATAGTAAATGAACATAAAAACATGTATCCTTGCAAACAAAATAAAATAAATGTAAAATAAATAGATAAAATGAATTCATACATCCATATTCCCCAAATCAAAGTTTGACATAAATTGATGGAAAGCATGAAAAATAGGAAAAATAAAGCATCACACAAGACCTAAAAGTATTTTATTACATGGTCATAATGAGGGGAATACATTCAAACGAACCAATACTATACACCTTGTCTTTTCTACCTCCAAAAAGATCCACTAGCTTTAGTCCACTAATGAATCCAAGAAATGGTTCATCGACTTCATAAGACATGACATTTATGGAAAGAACCTATATTGGGGTGAGTATAAAAATTCCCAGTATGACACCATAAAATAACTAAACACAAGGATAAAGAGTAGTTTTATTATCATATGATATTTCATTAATAATGTGATAAATAAAATAAAACCTCCATATATAATAATAAAATACTCAAAGTCTCAAAGGACTCAACCACATCCAACTATAGTTACACTTTCAGTTTTTAGGTTAACACTCATCTAGGATACATCACTACACAAGCCCTTCTATCCTTGTTTTAAATCTACCAAGAGAAACTCAGGTTGGGTATCCTTATATTACTGGAACATCCCTACCATCCCATATGTCATAAAAACTTGAGCATGGGATTTTTTGGGGAAGACCACTCTCAAAACTATTCTGCTATGGACTACACTCATCACAGTGGTCACACTGATTAGGTATCGATACAAATAATAAAATGGTATATTCTAATGGTTTCATGATAAATACATAATATATTAGACTATAACACCATTGGAAAGATCAAATATTGATATATTGATATGGTTTAATGTATTGGGCTCATTGGGGGGGACCAGACCATACTAGAGGCATCATACTAGATAAGGGATTGATGCTTGTGTAAATATTTTTCAAAACCATTATGTAAAATCAATTCTAAATATACACAAGGTAAACGAGTATTGCTCTAGGTCTTAATAATATATATATTCTACAATCCATAGTGTTATCAATTAAAATATGATGAAGCAACATAGTCAATAGTATATGAAATATCCAACACTAAACTGATCAAAAGGATGATTTGGGTGGGTTAAACACTATGATAAGAAAATTATTTAACATAAAAATCATTATAATTATCCAAGGTAACACGCTAAACTAATAATGGTCCATGAAATCTCACACAATATCCCAATGAAGATTAGTTGAGAGGAATGATTTGTCCAACATGTCCTCAAAATAGTACAAAACTTATCCCTTGGGGTACGACGAATGTCATACAAATCCTAGAATAGCCTATGTGTCATTTCATAAATGGTATTTACTATTCAAGAATATACAACATGTCCTTGAGATATATGAAATTTATATTTCCCCGTAGAACTCGACATATCATTATGCATGTGCCCATGTAGATTGGGTTGTGACTATGAAATTTTATGTTTTTAAATACATGGGTATTACTAGGTATAATTGATTTCCCATTTAATTATCAAGTATATAACATGTGGTAACACATGTAAATCTCATCAGGTACCCCAATACATTACCAAACATCATCCATGTGTTACATGGAGTGTTATTTGGTACAAATGACATGTAACACTACATGGCCTCCTAGGTGTGTACTTCTTGGTAATGATGAGATAGTTAGATAATGGTTACATGGTTTGTCACACTTACATCTACTCTAAACCCTAATTCTATATAAAAATTATTACATGACATGTGTTCTTATGGATGACACACTAAGCAGTTTAGTTGTTCACAGAACCCACAGAAAAACTTCATGTGTTTTATTCCACATCCTTGTAAATGCCGATTATGACCTGAATCATGTTTTAGGATATGTATGTGATGTTAAATGAACCTCACCTCCACTGATAGATTTAATCCTAACACATATTGTTCTAGAGGAACATTCATATCCCCACCTCGTCTATACATGCCACCAAAACCATCAAGAACAACTCCCAATCGATCATTCATTTAATTCTGTTGTCATATAGCACAATCAATTCAAAAAATATCCATCTTGGACCCATTTTGATAATTTGTTACACTAAATATAAAATGCACAATTATCACCCACTAGTTATTTTTTGAAACATTAGCTAAATTAAAATTCTTATAATGAATGAATGAATAAAGGGCATATAAAACAGCGAAGCTTATATATAAGGAATTAAAATAAAAAATTTCATGTTTTTATACACGATATTTTTATCATCCGATGAGATAAATGAAGTGGTCAAACATTAAACATAAAAATAAAACAAAAATTAACCATTCATCCCACATAATAGACATATACAATCAAAATGATCGATCCTTGAATCTTTCTGTTAGTAGGTTTGTTCAAGTTCTTCATAGGATAAGAAAAACGGGGAAAAATACATAGAATATACATCATATATTGAATTGGATTGAAAGATAGTGAAGAAATAATATTTATCATTTTCAACTATGAGATCATCAATTTTCTTTAGCATACTCATCATCAATGCTGGATCTGTCAAACCCTATTCATGATGTTTAACCAAACTACATGACCCTCACCTCCAACATTAATATTTGTCTTCATTGTTTAGTATCAAACCCAGATATCTCTTCATATAAATGTATTTGATGATACATTTGGGTGACTTCATATTGGAATATAAATTAAATAAATTAAATATTTTATTTATTTTATTCTCCCATGACTACACATTCCCATATTGTCTGACATTGACAAATGATATGTCAATCCTATGGTAAAACAGATCATCTGAAGTCAATGGTACCCTCATATTGTAATATTTCCCCCCATTTGGGATTTATTTAACATTAAAATTAAAAATACACATTGTTTATATTAAATAGTTTTAATTTATTTCAAAAATTAATTTTCTAATCACCAGCCAGTGAAAACACATCATGTCTCCATGCCTAGATCTAGAAATATTACAAGAAATATTACAATTTTTTAATTGTAAAAACATTGAGAAATTAATTTTTTCAAACATTATGGATTTTAATCCAGTAAAAGCATACACTAAGAAAAAAGTGAGGATACTAATCTTGCAACTACGTCTCCCAATCCCCCAAGAAGTCAATATAGTTCCTTGTGCAATCAAAAAAGTAAAACTGAATGATGAAAATATTACCTGGAATGATATTTCTCTTCTAGTTGTCACAATATCTAACTCCATGAAAAAATAAACTCCACTCTTATAGCCTAGGTTACCCAGGTAAATATAATAAAATGTTCCTTCCACATACATCCTCAAATACAACCTATTCATAACATCTAGCAACACAAAACTACTTTGGTGGAAGGGTTTAGTAGTACATCACCTCACTAATCTGTTACAGAAGTTTCAAAATAATGCGTTTATAAACCCCAGAGATAGAGTATCTACATATGTAAATATTTGTAACTCTCAAACTCCAATGGTCTCCATCATTAGTAATATGAGGACTCTAAAAAATTAATGGGGAATCATTATCCTCCTCAAGATGAACTACATCCTTTATAACTATCAATATCATAAAAATAAGGACATTCATGTTGTTACCCACTTGCATCGACTAGTATATCAATGACATGCTTGGTATATAATAATAGGAATAAAAAATGTAATACTAAGGTTGTGAAGTGATAATTGTCATGATATGGAAACCACACCAATTGAAGAAGATCCCCCATCTATTACTAATAACTGACATGCAAACATAGGTCATGTTCACTAGTACCTGAATGGTCCACTTTACCTGGTCAAGTGATGTGGGTAAGACTGTATGCACAACTAAAATCGAATTGCTCAAAAGGATTCCCACAACATATCATTCATCATTCCATAAATTTATAATCTAATTTTTCCATGAAATTAAATGTAATTTCATTATGATGAACTACTTTCTGCATACATTGGTGTCCAAAACTATCGACATAGCTCTCTTAGTCAAAACCCACAAACAGAAAAAAAAAATTTAATATAGAAACATGTTGAAACCCTATTTAATGTCCAAAAAATACCTAGATATTCAAGTACATCATCACCTCCCCCATATGTAATACTAATAGGAAGAAATCATATTTGCACCTCCTATTATATTGGGACTGGAACCACCATCCGTCACATGAAAAATGATAATGTGATTCCATCCTTCGAGGATCAATAAGGAATTTTTTGAGTGGAAATTTGGTTATGATACACCTAAAAATTATTATATATGAGTTTTACCTCTATGTATTTTTTATAAAGAAGTGGGAAAAAACTATTGGATAGCAGAAATGATTACTATTCAAGTTTTATCTTGTGCTCCCACGTGGATGTGGAGAATATAGGGATGCCATTGGAGAAGACTATTATGAAATTATCTAATAAGGGTTTAAGATATAGTTATTACATTCCATGTTTTTTGTTTGGTGTAAAACATGTCAAATGGTATCACCACTAACTCAAAACAATAATATTTTATCGTAAAATCAAATTATCATATATCCTTATTTATAAAAAACAAGATATAATTATTCTCGAGGTTAAACCCTGGAAATCGCTTCTCATAAAACCATTGGTCTATGATTCTAAAAATTAATTAGAGAATATACTTCTTCATTAGTCGTCTAGATAGAGTGACACTAATACATACTCAACCACAAGTACTAATCATCTTCTCAGGAGAACAATGCTAAGATTCTTAGGTGAAAACATTGGGTGTTACAAAACCCATTTTCTAAAATCTCTTGACAACTAATTACACTCATGATTCTCACTGTATAACATATGATGTGGTATTGTAATAAATCAGTTCTATCCCTGCATCCAGTCTTTCAATTAACCAAACTGTCAGTGTAGAGGTAAACTTTGAACATTCCTTGGGAAGATGTCCTTATACTCTACCACAATTGTTGGAAAAATGATCATAACCTCCCACACTACAAATGTATCTCTCTCCACCTGATGAGAAGTTAGTCATAAAAACATGAAAATATGCTCATCCTGATTTTTCTAGGATGGCTCTTTTTCAATATATGATTACATTGTCCCAAAAATTGGAATCATTGGTACACTCATTGGTAGCAACAAACTAATCTTGTATATTAGAAAACAAGTACATAATCACGAAATAATATTATGGTATCACCACCACTAAAAATATATTCTATCTTTGGAACTCTTTCTACTCCCAACGTGAGGTCACATTGTCAGTATAATCTTGTTGTCATTGATTCTATCTACAATATCCTCCAACACAATGGTAGAGGTAAAAGGGCTCTGATAGTTTCACTAGGTCTCAAAAAGGGGTTATAGTCAAGGAAAATCGACTTATAACAATATGTGGAAACAAAAATGGTTGTTGGGATGACCCCCTTAATTCATAAAATGACACTTTATATTTCTATGGTGTTCGAATTGTGTGAAATAATCATTTTCCTTTCCATCATATTCACCAAATATAAGGCCTGGTACATCAATTAGGAACATCATAAAATTGGACCAGGCAATTCATAAAAACTCATCAATAACACATATCTCAATTAACACCTTGTGTTACCGAAAATATGTTGTTACACACGGATATCCATGAGGGGGGAGTATTGTCTAGGTAGGACATTAACACTGCATGCTAATTCCAGTCCTCCACCACCTGAGAAGGGGGTGTAGCCTAACATTCTACCTTGGAAATCTATAACTATAAAAATCGTTATGATAAATAAAAAAAGGTATTACATATTCCAATACCAATAAATCCAAAGTTTTATCCATAAAAAATTGAGTCGTAATTGCAACCAACTGATCAGTCGAGGGTCTTCACTAATTAAAAAACTCATCTTATTTTCTTGAGTCAAACATCTACTTCATGAGTGATTTTCTAAAAATGGTACCTCAAGGATATCCATTTCTATAACTCCAATAATGTGATAAGATCACATGTAACATCATATTATCTAGTTGGATCTATATATTAATCAAAACATTGATAATCATAGGATTGATCAATAAAAGGATTCACACACTCATCAATGGTTGGTAGAATTTCATGATTTCAACCTAGATTAAATACCTCTTGATTGGGTCCCTGAAATGAAACTTTATCAGTCATATGGTCATCCCATGAAACTATCTTGGATTTATATCTAGTTATCATATTACAGTCATCCTGATGATTATCAAGACATTTGATGATCATTGAGTATATCTGGGGAGAAAACTTGAGAAGGACCATTAAGACACTACCCATTTCAATATGACCAATGTAACAATATTCTCCTTGCAACCATTTTACAAACATAATGAGTCAAAATAATGGTTATCATGTTCTTGGGGAATGGATATGTTAGCTTACACACAAACGATGGACACCATGGCCATAGAGACAATCTCCAAAATATTTAACATTGTTTTCCTAATTCCCAACCTAAACCTCGCAACAAGAAAAAATAAAATCCAAAATAAAATCTAAAATAGAGTTAATATCATAACACTTCATGATATATACAACCTCTAATATCATTTTGTCACAACTGAACCCCAATGGGCTTGAGACACAAATACCCAAAGTCAGCCTCCAATAGGACATGTGTTGGTGACTAGTGCTAAGAAGGCATACACACACATGATAGGTATTATCCTTAAGTAATTGTATAAATGAAAATATATCTAGTAACCTAAAATAAAAAATATTAAATAATAATTATAATGCTGACATACATATATATTCCGAAAATCATAACATGATGAAATTTTCTCAAAAAACCTGAAAAGATTCCAAATACAAGCCCACAAAAAATTGGAAGGTAACGTATGTCTTATATAGAATGAAGATATTTATGTCAATTTCAACATTGGTATAAACCTCGTTTTTTATGCCCCAAAATAAACCCACCTTTTCCCCTTCATCTAAGGAGTATAAAAAAAATATTTCTCTTGAATATGACATGCCATGTGTTGAATGATCCCTTTTTGGTGTGAGTATAACAATAACCAGTACA
The DNA here is from genome assembly GCA_963277665.1 of Viscum album. Lineage (NCBI taxonomy): Eukaryota > Viridiplantae > Streptophyta > Magnoliopsida > Santalales > Viscaceae > Viscum > Viscum album. Next base: position 728,253,036 of record OY728143.1, on the reverse strand, counting down.
AAATCAAAAAATAAACAAACACAAGCATCAAGAGTAGTCACATCATCATAAAATATTTCAATAATAATTTGAATCATATAATAAAATATCATATATACACATGAATGAATCATTGTCCGAAAGGTCTCATCCATTTATATTCATACTTCAATGTTGAGGATTCAAGGTAACAGTCATCCATATGATCATACTCCATGAGCCCTTCCATGTGAAATGGAACTGAACAGTGAGATATGACACATTTGGTACCACTAAAACGATGGCACATCTCCTCCATACTATATGGATTAGAATCAATGGAACATGAACTTCTAAGGAAGACCTCCCTTGGAGAAATATTAAAGGTGACGACACTAATCCCATAGGTAATGATCATCAGGTCTCTATACAATGAATTTCACGATGGATACAATGGGGATTCATCATAGAAACACAATCCATTTCAATAATAACAAATTAAAATGATCAAATCTTGTTACATAGGGAGGGGTTCAATTCTTAGGGCTCACTAGGGGACATTGGGCCCTACTAGAAAAATCATCATAGATTTGGGACCTACAACCATGTAAAAATTGGTCATTCCAATTACTAAAAATAATATCTTTTAAAACATGAAGGAAATGAGGTTTTATCTGGGCCACATAATAGGATAAAACTCCAATTTAATGGGGTATTTTTTAAAGAAGACAGACAAAATTCACTCTAGAATTATGGACGACTCTGACATGATATTGATCAATAGAATGATATAGTGGGGTTAACCTCTATTATTGGAACATGATTCCACAATGAACCCTTTTCAGAATGCTCCATCAGAACACACTCAAATGACACTAGACTATGTAATCTCATACATGATCATTAACAAATTGAGATGAGAAGAAATATTAATCTAACGCATCCTTAATGGAGTACAATGTGTTTCTTTATGGGTACACAATGTGTTCTCAAAATACCTAAAACATTCCACATCGTGTGCTCACACAACATGTTCTATTCAAAAATACATAGTATATACCTCAAGAAAACCCTTGGAACTCGATAATCTATTATGACAATGCATGTGTACATGGGGCCATATCTGTATACATGGTTGATTTTGAATACAAGGATCTACCCTCATTCTTTCCAATGTATATGGCTTGTGGGACCACCTGGAATCCTCATAATATACCACCAATACATGTCAAGAAACCCTACACAAGTTACATGATGAGTGACATGGTATACATGGTATGTAACACTACATGATATACCGGTCATGTACCTCATGTATACACCGTGCTAGCTGGAAGAGGATCACATAACCTTTGATACTTATCTCTACATGAAAACCCTTGATCTGTACATAACAAACTATGTTACATGTGTTAATATAGTCCACATGTAGTGTAGTACGGTTTCTCAGATAACCCATGGAATGAATTCACACATCTTCATAAATGACCCCACAACTTCTGATTCTACCTAAATTACATCATATGGTGTGGATATGAGGTTGACCAATCCTATTATCCACTAATAACTGGAATTTGGATATATTTGATTCTCATGAAACACCCGCTATTGTGCCTCATCCATGTATTATTCCAAATTTGTGAAGAAAAACTATTTCCCTTTTTAGATCTATTTCCATAGTCGTATACCTCAATCGTGTTGTTGAATCTCCATATCCAACTAATACTAATGATCCATTTTTCCAAATATCGAAATCACAATGATCTTTAACCTAGTATTCTTCGAATCCTATTCCCAATAAAAATTCCAATGATAAAGGCATGTATAATGGGGAGAGAAAAACATAAAACATAAAGATGGATAATGAACATGGAATTGGTTCATTTTCAGCGTTGATCTACATTTTAGGACAATACAAATGAAGATTTATAACATTCATCAAACAAACAAACCAAAGTCCATAAATAGAAAAAATATACACTTACCGAAAAAATGATTGATCCATAACAAAATAATTTAGTTGATCGGTTTTTGTTTATAGAAGCCTAAGAAAATGAGATAATTATACAAATAAAATATCATGCATTGATTGGTATTGATCACGAATGATGACTGGATGGGAATCATTTTCATTGGTGAGATCCTCGATTTTCATTGTCATACTGATCGCCAAAGCATGATATGTTGATCGCAGATTGTGATGTCTGCCATAAATCCTCTACGCTCTCCATTAATGGACATCTAGTTATCCAAGGTCTAGTGGCCAACATAATATCTCTACAAAACTATGTATTTAAAGAATATTTTTTGTCACTCTGTTCAGAAAAATAAAATATATAATGTATTTTATTTATTATCTCAAGGCTATACATTACAAAAACACCCTATACTGGAAATATTTATGCTATGATAGTGTAAAAATCATAATCTAAACTCAACTATGGACTTTAATTTCTAATTTCGTCCCCCATTTTGGAGGTATTCCCCTTCTCATGAAATCATCACCTCCAAGGCATTAAATATATTCAATATATATAATACAAAAATTTTAGGAAAACCAATCCAATGAATCTAGAATTTTCTCAAACCCTAGCATCAAAAATATTATTATAAATATTTGAATGTTTTTTATAGAATAATGAATAATTAACATTTCCCATGGTTTTTTCCTTTATAATATTTAAGTGATTGATAAATAAAAAAATTTCACTTTTATTCTTTCAATATCTACATTATTCTATTATATGTATGAAAACTATTTATTATTGATTATAAATAGTGATTTTAAATATAAATGATTTTTTTAACCTAATTAATTTATAATTTTATGTGAGGATATAAATACCTTAAATACTTACATATGTAAATACATAATTTATTTAATATGTATTAAATTAAAATTAATGGTTTTAAAAATACAAAAATTATTATTATATGAAATAATTAATTTTTTTTAAAAATTATTAGACAAATATAACCACCCTATAATAATTATGGAAGGAAACACCCTTGTTCGTACTTAAAAGTAAAATGGGTGTGCTATAAGTGTGGATAGAAAGGCCATCATGTAGGTTTTTTCAATGGGAACAAAGAATCTGTTAATATTCAATGTTATAATTGTAGGTATAAGGGACACTATGATAATGATTTTAAAAAGCATCATGGAAACATGCCTTATAAATGGCCAAGGGAGTAGGGATAGGCTTATGTGATCACAACAGCTAATATATAAATTCCTAATGACGTGGTGGTAGGTACTTTAATTGTTTACTCAAACATAGCCAAAGCTTTATTTTATTCTGGATCATAACATTCTTTCATATCTTCCCAATTTGCCTAGAAAATTAGATATTTTCGATTCGATTTAATAAAGAGGTTGTCAGTATAATCTCTTAATGGAAGTATCATTGCAACAAAGTTCTGTCACGTAGTCCCCATTATGCAATATAAACATGCTTTATCTCCTGATTTTATTTTCATACCCATGATTGACTTTGATATAACCTCAGTATGGATTACTTTTGAACCATGATGTGAAAATTTATTACTAGAATTTTGAGGTTACAATTTTTTAGGATGATGTGGAATCCCATATCTTTTGAGAAGAAACATCACTATATGATTATAATCATGATCCGCCCATATTAGCTCTAGAAAAAACAATTATTGGGGAGGAAGTGAATACAATAACTATGGGTGAGTAAAGGAATGTTAAAATATAGTATGTAACTATTCAGCAAGAATATGTTGATGTGTTTCTACAAGATTTACCTAGATATCATCCAAGGTGGGAAATTGAGTTTTTCATTTAATTAATTCTTGATTCAAGGCCCATATCAAAGACCCCTAATATAATGGCCATTGTGGAATTAGTGGAACTAAAGAAGCAAATAGAGGAATTGAGTGATAGAATAATTACTCACCCAAGTTTTTCTCCCTGGGGAGTCCCTATTATTTTCATTAAGAAGAAGCATGAATCTATGAGGTTGGTAATTGAATACAAGGAGATAAATTATATATCTATAGAGAATAAGTATCCCATACCTCGCATTGATGATTTATTTGATCAATTTCATGGATCTCACTGATTTTCAATGATTAACCTAAAATCTGGATATCATCAGTTGCGTGGGAGGTAGGAAGACATTCCAAAAACATCATTTCAAACAAGGTATGGGAATTATGAGTTTATAGTAATGCCTTTAGGATTGACTAATACACCATCCATTTGAATGGATCTAAGGAACAGAGTTTATAAGAAATAGCTTGATGACTTTGTGGTGGTATTTATTGATGATATCCTGGTATACTCCAAATTCTATGAAGATCATGAAAATAGCTTCTGTACAATTATAAAGACTCTTATAAGAATTGAATTGTAATGGAGGCTTATCAAGTGAGAAATTTGGTTCAATTAGTTTCTTTTTTATGCCACATTGTCTCTAAGGATGGAATATAAGTTGATCCTGCGAAGACAAATATTATGAAAGAATGTCCTACTCTAATGAGCATAACTGAGGTACATATGTTTATTACTTTAAAAGGTTATTATTGGTGTTTAGTTCAGAAATTATCCTGTTTATCCAACCCGAAGAACAAGATCACACATAAAGTGGTTAAGTTTGTATGGACAAAAGAATGTGAGGACTGTTTCGAACAATTGAAGAGGAGATTAGTGAATTCACCAATCCTAACTCTACCATCAGAGAATGATGGGTTTTTGATCTACAGTGATGCATCAATGAAAGGACTTGGTTGTGTCCTTATGCAGAATGATAGAGTTATTTCCTATTCATCAAGGTATTTTAAAACTCCTGAAAAAAACTATCCTACTCATGATCTTGAGTTAGCAGCGTTAATCTTTTCACTGAAGATCTGGAGACATAATCTCTATAGTAAAAATGTGAGATATAAATGAATCATAAGTGTCTAGAATATATTTTCTCATTTAAATAACTCAATATGAGGCAAAGAAGATGGCTCAAACTACTCAAGGATTATGATTTTTCCATACACTACCACCTAGAAAAGGAAAATACGGTAATTGATGCATTGAGAAGGAAGGATCATGGAGTTTTAAACAAAATGAGGATTGATATAGATCATGTATTCATGGATCTAATATGAATAAACATGGGAATTATCAAAGAAGATTAAACATCATTTCTTTTTCAATTGGTTTCCCAACCATGTTTATTAGAATGTATTAAAATCTCTTAGCATGATGATGAGTACATTAAAAAGAAAATTAATTATGTGAAAGCTAGGATGTAGGATTACATTGTGTGTGAATATGGAATTCTGAAATTTGGGAAGAGGCTATGTGTTACCTATATACCAGAGCTGAAAATGGATTTATTGAATGATTTCAATAGTTTGAATTTATCTATACACCATGATAGCACTAAAATGTATATAAAATTTGAAGGAACATTTTTTAAGGGACAACATGAATTGGGAAACTGTTGATTATGTGTCATGATCTTTAGTCATTCAACGAATGAAGGCCAAAATACCACATCCAAGGAAATTCATGCATCCTCTACCTATTACTACATGAAAATGTGATGACATCACCATGTATTTTGTCACTATATTTATAAAAACACTATGAAAATGAGGCAATATTGGTAGTTGTGGATCGACTAATGAAATTTTTACTTTTCCTCACTATAAGGAATGATTTTCCACGAGAGCATTGTAAGACTCTATATCAAGGAATTTTTTAGACTTCATGGATCACCTCTCTCAATTATTTTTAACATTTATCCTCAATTTACATTGAAATTTTGGAAAAAGATTAAAAAATATTTGGATACTGAGATTTGTTTGAGTACTTCTTATCTTCCTCAAACAGATGGGAATTCCGAAAGTACAATCCAAACCATAGAGTACATGTTGAGATCATGTTCACATGAATTTCAAGGTATTTAGGATCAATATTTACTTTTATTGGATTTTTCCTACAATAATAGTTTCCATTCAAGTATTCAAATGGCACCATATAAAGCATTGTATGAAATGAGATTCCCTACACCAATATGTTGGGATGAAATCAGTGAAAGGAAGATTGTGGGTCCAGAGCTTGTGGAGGAAAAAAAGTGAAGGTAAATATTATTCAAAAGAATATCAAAGCATCTCAAATAAGAAAAAAGAGCTATGATGATAATCCAATGAAGGATTTGGAATTTCAAGTGGGATATCATGTTTTCTTAAATGTTTCTCCGTAAAAGGGTGTTATAAGATTTGGGGAAAAAGGGAAAATGAGCCCTAGGTACATAGGCCCTTTTGAAATTCTATAGCGAATTGCAGTTGTTTCGTATTGTTTGGATATGCCACCCAGCCTTCATAAAGTATACATTGTGTTCCATGTCTCATTGTAGAGAAAGTACAAGTCAAATGCAATTCACGTCCTCACTTCTGAAGGAATAGAATTGGAACATGACTTATCTTACTGTGAAAAGATTATCCAGATCCTAGACATTAAAGAACAATTATTGAAGAATCACAGACTCAACTAGTAAAGATACTATGGGAAAATCATAAAATCGAAGAGGCAACATGGGATCCTGATGAACTTATGATTAAGAACTACCTGACTCTTTTAGTGAGGTAACATTCTTCTAATTTCTAGGATCAAATTTTTTAAGGAGGGGATAATGTAACCCCCTGATATTTTTCAAATAAATTAACTATTGAATATATGAAACTCTAAATCTATAAAAAACACCACTTTGTTATAACCTAACTAGTAAACATAATTTTCCCACCACTATGATGTGAATTATGAAAAACTGGCATACACGGTTGCGTTCATTAAGATATTTAGGGTCTGATAAGAAAAAATTAATTTTTGGTGATTAGTAACATACCCTTATGAATAGTAATATGAATATTAATATGACCTATATGAATAGTAAACCATATTATTATTTTTTCTTCATAAAAATATAATATAATGAGATCTTGATTAATATTTCAAGGTGATATAAAAAGAATTATAGTTTCAAAATTTGTCATGACCCGTCCTCGGGGCCCGGTTAGAAATATGCTCATTTCTAACCTGACTAATATCCAAATTCATTCTAAACTCACATAGAGTATCGCTAAAGGATCATCTCATCGAAAGAGTCCCAGTGCCGCAGATGATGCATCGATAGGACGTGTGGTCCTTATGTTATTCATGTTTAAGTGAATAAAGGTCCCGGACCGTTTAGCCCAGTGGGCTGCGCCGGGCCGGGCCGCGCCAGGTTGGGCCGGGTCGCACCCCGTCGGGTTGAGTTGTGTATTTCTTCAGACTGGTCTGACACACCTGCTAGGTCAGACCTTTCAAACTGGGTCAACCTTATTTTATTTGGAGTTGGCTTGTTGTGTTGAGATTTTGGGGATAGAGCTCTTGAGTTTTGAAGAACGCTTCATCTCCTTTGTTGAAGAACGCCAACTCTTCGACGAAAAACATCGACTCGGCGACCCCGGATTCTCCATTCCCTTTTTCCTCCGTGATAAGGGAGGAGACATCGACGCAGGATCTTGCCAACGAAATCACTCCATATAATCTTCTCTCCTTGAAAAAAATGGGATATGCCGCTTCCTCCTCGGGCGCACGCCGTCGTCACTTAAGGAACCTCAACCCACGATGTCATCTTCCGCGATGCCCAACGTTCATTAACTTTTGTTGAGGTAGGGGGTTTATTCTTGAAAGTGGATGTTTATGTATTCCATTCTCGCTAGAAATAGTTGTTAATTATGGCCGATTGTTATTGTATTACGAGGAGGGTGAAAACCTAACGAACATGGCCCGAAAGCCCTCTGTTGTTCTCGTTTATTAATTTAGAATTGGCAATTAATGGCAGAGGAGGCACGATGTTGTTGCGCAGTGCCGGAAATGTGGCGAACGGAACCGGCATCGTCATGTAGTTTTTCCCGGAAGAACCGTGGCCTACTTCACAGGTCACTTCGGCGGACGAACTAGCCAGACCGTCGGCCAGCCAGGCAGAGCTGGACCGCAGCGCCACACTGGAAGACCGGCGGCACGCCCATGCGGGCCGCATGTGCAGAATACCGTCTGGTCTAGCCGGCCGGTTTGGGGAAGGGTGGAACCACCTGGCATCGCTGGTGTGGCAACCCCCCCCCCCCCTTGAACCCGCTCGGCCTTCGTCCGGGCCACGCTGGGACAGGCCAAGCCGGGTCATGCGGGGCCGGGACAAGCGGGGTTGCGCTGGGCCGGGCTGAGCCGGGCAACGCCAGGCCAGGTCAAGTCGGGCCGGGTCGTGCCCCGCCGGGCTAAGTTCTGTATTTCGTCGGACCGGTCTGAAACCCCTACTGGGTCGGACCCGTAAAACTAGGTCAACCCGACCCGTTGGCCCATTGGGCTATATGGGTCGGGCTCGTTATTTACTTAAACGTGATTAACTTAAGGACCACACGTCCGATTGACGTGTCGTCTATGACATTGGGACTCTATCGATGAGAGGGTCCTTTTGTAATACTCTAAGTGAGTTTCAGATGAATTTGGATATCATCTGGGTTAGGAACGAGCGTTTTTCATAACCGGGACCCTGGGACAGAAAAGCCATTATCTCTCAGACCAGGCGTCTGATTGACTCTCCATCTATTGCGTTGAGTTTCTTTTGACAATATGGAACTTCTGGATACATAAACACTGGACTTTTTGATAGTTGATTTATCGACCCCCTTGGATCGTGGAGTGGACCCTCCCGAAATCGAGCGTGTTGTGTGCGGGAACCCTAGAGCTGGCTTCGACTGCAACGACAATGACGACTGTACTTGGATCCTACGTGGGTTCGACAGCAATGACGATTGTACATGGATCCTCCATGTGTTCAACATCGATAAAGACTGTTCTTGGATCCTACGTTGGTTCGGCAGTGATGGTAACTGTACATGGATCCTACGTGGGTTCTGCAGTGATGACTTCTGTACTTGGATCCTACATGGGTTCGGTAGAGGATATGATTCAGAGGCTACATGTAATCATCTACGCCCCTCTTCGTGAGTAGTATACCTATGTGAGCTGAGTCTTGACTTTCAATCATTATCATCGATGTGATTGACTTACTTTCCTATGTGGACTACGTTGTTCTTTCCTGTGTGGATTGGGTTGTACTTGGGCTCGTGAGTTGGATCCAAACTAGAATTTATGACTTAGGTATATGTATGGTCATATACCTAAGTAGATTTTATTGATACTTTATGATTGTATCTTTCATTTGTATTTTATACTTTGTGGATTCTGGGAGACCTTCGTGGTCTCGGGGTCCCTACTGAGTATCGTATACTCACCCATGCACGGGCTATGCCCGCACTACATTGTGTTGGATGCAAACATCATGAAACACTGATCGAGGTGGATTCTTGTGGAGCGGGACATTAATTGGAGGTGGACCACTTCGCGGGACATACATAGAGCGGACGACCGGACCCGAGGAGCTGAGGAGACCATTTGTACACACCCTTCATGTGGGATATCTGGAGGATGACTCGATGGTTTCTAGTTTACCTTACTGCTTCTGTTCTTTCTTTTCTGTTGTACTGTACTTTCAGTTGGGATTGTATTCTGGCCCATTTACTTTCCAGCACTTACTTTTGTACTCAGAATACATAGTTTTTACTTCATCTTGCATACTCTATTGTGTTTGTTTCCTTATATAAAGTCAATTCCTTCCCTTTTATCAGGATTTACGCCTTTTGTGCTAGTCACCAGCCCTTGGACAATGGAAGGTGGGTTTGGAGTAGTCACGACATGGGCCCCGAGGACGGGTCGTGAAAAATTGGTATCAGAGGAGTCGGTTCTACCACAAAACTCAGGACTCTGATATTTTCTTTCTGTGAAGTAATAGTGTTAAGCATATTGAGTGTGGTTATCAGTCCAGGGAGTCCAGTGTTGGTGCGGCGGCCGACGTATCCATACACCAGGACCCTGACTTCTGATTCCCAACTCAGTGCCCAAAAAAATTGATTGCATGTGTGTTTCAAAAGTTTTCATTGTGATTACTTTCTGTCAGCTCATTAGGTATACTATATTAATCTTGGCGCACCTGTTTCTTTTCAGGATGGCCCCATAAAGGCAGAAAGCTAGGGTTCCGAGCTTTGTGTGAGATGGAAGCCCACTGATCGACGAGGCCTCGGTGCAGGGCCCCCTTACAGCGGAGGCTCCAGCGATACCTCTACTCGCAGGGCCACCAATACCGCCAACCCCAGCAGTGGAGGGTGCACGCTGCCTGAGTGCGCTGCACGAGTTTTCGCTACAGAGGCCTCCCATGTTCCGCGGAGAGACGAACCCTCAGGCATCCGAGAATTGGCTGGATGATATCGTCCTATTCTTCAGATTGGTAGGGACACCAACAGATCTTATGGTGATCCTTGTGGCGAGTCTCATGCATGCAGCAGTAGGTAGATGGTGGAGCCTGATGCTCTAGGTTCACGACGAGGCATCTCTACTTTGGACGGAATTCGAGAGCCTCTTCCGCTCAGAATTTGTTCCAGCCACCCTCTGTGTGGTGCGCATCCAAGAGTTCCTACAGCTGCGGCAGGGAAGCATGATAGTAGGCCAGTACTCGGTGAGGTTTACCGAACTCTCACGCTACTCCACAGACATGGTACGGGACCCATTTTTCCGGGCCCGGACATTTGAGCAGGGACTGAGGCATGAGATTAGGGCTTCGATGAGCTCCCTCAGCATTCCAACACAGGCAGGAGTACTGGAGAGAGCCCTTATAATGGAGAGCTTCCTTGCTGAGCCTATGCCAGCAGCGAGGCCTACTGCAGGGCGACACGTAGAGGAGTCTTCTATAGCCGATAGTAGACAAGGGTCACAGAGGTCCAAGTAGATCAGGACATCGGGTGGGAGACCTCAGGATACTGGTTCGGAGGTTCCAGGCACACGCAGAAGAGCCAGTCATACGATAGGCATGCAGTGTTATGCATGCGGTGTGTAAGGCCACATGGCTCGTGACTGCCCGACCCGCCATGTAGAGGAGCAGCATACGGTTGAGAGACCACCTAGTCAGAGGTAGAGGTTCAACCATGGCAGTCCGCAGGGAGCATGCAGAAGAGGTAGAGGAGCTGTTAGAGCAGCAGTTGGTGGAAGACGCTTAGAGGCTCTGCCACCACCAACACAAGGAGATCCACCTTGACCACATGGAGCTGGCAGACAGAGGCAGGCTCACCTTTAGGCAGTGGAGGCTTACGACCACGGCGCACCTGATATGATTCGAGGTACTATCTGTGTCTATTATACCCTTGCTATAGTTCTTATAGACACATGGGAGAGTCATTCTTTCATTGTCTCTACCCTTGTTAAGATCTCAGAGATTTCGACAGAGTCATTGCCTCGATCCTTACGGCTAGAGTTTCCTACGGGAGAAGACTCGATGATTACACCCTAGTGCCGGTAGTGTGAGCTTACCCTAGGATGCGAGATCTTCGGTTGGAATTTTTTTTAGCCGCGTCTAGGCCTTATGACGTCATCTTGGGAATGGACTAGTTATCTACAGTTCATGCCTAGATCAACTATATTAGGCGCAATGTGCGGTGTGTCCGCACAGATGGGATCAGGTTCCCCTTCACTGAAAAGAGGAGAGCCTTTACAGAACAGGATGGACTTACGTAGAGGAGAGGGCAGCCGATCACCAATCAGTTGACTAGTCTCATCCTAGGAGTAGTTGATGTGCGGAGTCCGAGTTTTCCTATTGTAGTGGATCATTATGCGGACGTTTTTCTTAACGACGTTCCAGGACTACCTCCTCGCAGAGAGGTAGATTTATACATTGAACTATACCCTGGTACATCCCCGATATCTACTCCAGCATATTAGATGGCTCCCGTTGAGCTTCGTGAGCTACGAGTATAGCTGGAGGACTAGCAGGGCAAGGGATTCATCTGACTCGGTGTTTCACCCTGGGTTTCTCCGATTTTATTCACCAAGAAGTGGATGAGAGCTTACGACTATGTGTCAATTAATGTCACACTACTACAACCTTCCCCTTTATCAGCGCTAAAAATCAGCATTAACAGCGCTAGAAAACTGCTGTTAATTCCGGCGTAGATAAAGGGGGGGGTCCCCTTTATCAACGCTTCTCGGAGCACTGATAAAGGGGTCCTTTATCAGTGCGTGGTGGAGCGCTGATAAAGGTAAACTATATCAGCGCTTCTCGGAGCGCTGATACAGGGTCCCTTTATCAGCGCTCCTCTAGCGCTGTTAAAGGTGTCCTTTATCAGTGCTAAAAAAGCGCTGATAAAGGCCCCAGCGCCTGCACCTAAAAAATAGTACCTGCACACCTGCACACCAGAATACCTGCACAAAGTAGCACATGCACACCTGCACACCATAGCACCCGCACCCAATATTTTGACTGACAACGGTATATACATTTACTTAACATCATGAATACAAAAAAAACACATTGCTATATACATTTCAAACATTGTTTTACATGGTTACATTTATAATTATTCAACAACAGTTATAAACATTCATGTTTCATCCTTTGATATCCGTGATCTGCTCTCGATGGTATTTGTTGCCAAACAAAGCATCCGAACTGAAGGAAACAAATTCACCTATATAAGAAAACAAATATTATGTTAGTAATGCAATAATGAAAGAAATTAAAATAGTAATATGAAATAATACATTAATATGGAAATGTGAAACTAAAATATTAAATTTTAAACTCAAAAGTTTTCATTTTCATAACAATGAAAGGGAATAATGTAAAATCAATATGTTTTTTATTGATTTATCTCGTTTAATAAATATTGATTCTTTATCTAATGAAATGCTTTACCGGTCACACCGTGCGTCGGATTGAGGTGCGGTCAATTATTATACGTCACAAATGACTCGTGGATCGTTTTCCTAAAGTATCAAAACAATATTAAGGAGTTTGCTCGGTTTGGCATATGTCATTGGTGTTGTTTTCCAAAGTTTATGTCATTTTCAAACTGATATCAGACAAGTTTAGCCATACCGGTCACACCGTGCGTCGTATTGAGGTGTGGTCGATTCGTACACATCACAAATGACTCGTGGATCGTTGTCCTAAAGTATCAAAACAATCCAAATGTTTTTATTGGTTTGTCGTATGTCATTGATGTTGTTTTCCAAAGTTTATGTCATTTTCAAACTGATATCAGAAAATTTTAGCCATACCGGTCACACCGTGCGTCGGATTGAGGTGCGGTCGATTCGTACACGTCACAAATGACTCATGGATCGTTGTCCTAAAGTATCAAAACAATCCGAAGTTGTTTGATCGGTTTGGCGTATGTCATTGGTGTTGTTTTCCAAAGATTATGTCATTTTCAAACTGATACCAGACAATTTTAGCCATACCGGTCACACCGTGCGTCGGATTGAGGTTCGGTCAATTCGTACACGTCACAAATGACTCGTGGATCATTGTCCTAAAGTATCAAAACGATCCGAAGGCGTTTGCTCGGTTTGGCGTATGTCATTGGTGTTGTTTTCCAAATTTTATCTCAATTCGAAACTGATATCAGACACTTTTAGCCATACCGGTCACACCATGCGTCGGATTGAGGTGCGGTCGATTCATACATGTCACAAATGACTCGTGGATCGTTTTCCTAAAGTATCAAAACTATCCGAACGCGTTTTCTCGGTTTGGCGTATGTCATTGGTGTTGTTTTCCAAAGTTTATCTCAATCTTGGAGCCGCTCTTTCGTTGTAGCTTCTCCATTTTATCCTTCTGTAATAACATTCATCGGTTCAGCCATTTTCTAATTTAATGTTAAAGGTTCTGCTTGAAAAATGAACTGGAAATGAATACCTCCTGCTCGATGTGTTTTTTTACAAGATTCGACGGCCATGCAACGAATGTTCCAATAGCTTTTTCCACCATATAAATGTCGTCAATGTCATTTGGCATGGGTAGCTTGGCACTCGGCTCATGAGCTACGTTAATCGAAACTTTGACATGACCGGTTGGAAGTGGTCTGGAGTGTAGCATGTCATTTTTTATATTGAACATCGTAGCCCTTGCTACAAGGCGATGGGTGGGAGTTGACAGATATATATCACAGTCATTTTCACCCTGCAGAATATCATTAAATTAAAGGTATCAGTGTCTATGTGATTCACATCTCACAAAAACGAATATTGTAACATTGATTACCTCGGTTAAGTCAGGTCTTTGAGCGGAATGGATCACCTCAAAGCTGGTGAGGGGTGGATATTCTCGCGGGGGTTGTTCTTGAGTTGTTTGTTCTCTTCGCCTCTCCTCCATCAAACTCTTTGGCATCTCTCCCTGAGTTTGTATTAGTTCTTCAAGGGTAGCTACTCTATCTCTCATTACATGCAATTCTTTAGTTTGTTCATCCTCTTGTTTTTTTTCTTAAAATATGTCTTGGGTGACACCCCAAAACCCACACCTCTGATGCGGCCATACTGTTCTGGCTGTTTCAAGGCCGTTGAAAGTATGCCTGCATCCGGTGCGGGTGTTGATGTTTCCTGTGACTATGTCAAATAGAAAATATGAAAAAATAAGTAAGCATTGTTATGTAATAGTGATTTAAAGAAAAACATGTTTATATTATGTCATACTTACACATGATTCCCACACTTTTTGTGTGTTTTCATCTATCAGTTTCGCGTCTTTATTAACACGAGCCTCCTTCCATAGCACATGGCGTGGAATGGAAGTGACTTGAGATTTTGCTTCATCATTCTGCTTATAAACAGAGAAACATGGTTACAGTGTTGTTTTATGTCACATAAAATTATTACTGTACTTTTAAAATACATACCAATTGTTTTTCAAATGAAGCGTACCACAACCTTGCTTTACGGTAGGGGTATGCTGGTTTTTCTGCCCGTTCTTTATTTTCAGCACTCAGTTGTTGTTTCATAAATAAAAACATATCAATCAATGTGATGAATACAAGCAAAGTTACACAATGTGTAACCAAACACAATGTACCTGAAAATTCTTTTCCGCACGACAGTTGCAAAACGCATCCCACGTTCCTTGGGATATCAAGTGTGCATAAAGAGGAGGCGGGTGCGGCTTGATTTTCCCTTCGGCATCTTTCAGATGATTTTTCGTTAAAGTGGTGCAAAAGACTCTATGAATCCTTCTTGCCAGTCTGAAAAAATATTCTTTGTGTGAAACATCTACTATAAATGCACTCTGCAAGAGATGATGAAGGGTTAGTCAATATTTCAATATTTTATTTTATTTTAATAAATTAAATAGATGATATCGTAATTTTACCGTAATCTCTTCCCACATTAATGTTTTCGACCCGCTGACAACATGGTTCCACGAATCTACGTCAATCGGCACGCGTTGTCGAGTGACGATTCCAATGTAGCTACTAAACATGGCTTTGTTGGGGTTTACATACTAGCCTAGCTTATTCCATCCCACCTCATATTTGATGCCTTTTGCTTTTTCCTTAAGTATTTTTGCTATAACTGTCAAACTACGACGCACCTGTTTTTTTGTGTCACTGGGGTTTCATCGCCTACCATTTCCTCAGTTTCTGCATCATCATTATGTTTCATTGAAGCACTAGCTTCGGCACTGACACCAGCTACAACAGGTTGAGAGACCTGTTGAACGTCAACAGTGGGACCAGCTGCAACAGGTTGATAGGCCTGTTGTCTCTCAGCAGTGGGACCAGCTGCAATAGTTTGAGAGACCTGTTGTATGTCAGCAGTGGGACCAGCTGCAATAGGTTGAGAGACCTGTTGTCTCTGAGCAATGGAACCAGCTGCAACAGGTTGAGAGACGTGTTGTGTCTCGGGATTGGGTGCATCAGCAGGTGAAGAAGTCATTATTTGCATAACTGGTTTAATATTTAAGTTAGATCACATAAAAGCAGTAGCGAACAGATAATAACATAATGTAACACAATCTATATTACAATAAAAATCAATAACCTGATTATTGAACTCCCTTTTTTTTAAAGGCTGAAGGGATTTGACCCCTCTATCAACTATCCATATCCCTTCATTATGGTCCCCTCTGACATACAAAACGTCATCTACATTGGGACCACTGCGAAATGATTGCGAAATCCCAATGAAAGGATCATCTTCCGTTGAATTTTCATCTGACCCTTCAGCTGTTTTGGTCGATAACAGAACAATTGACCAGTTTTGGTTTGCGGGATCAGGAACATAATATACTTGCACTGCCTGTGATGCCATTATAAATGGTTCTTCTTTCTCCCCTTCCTTACTGAAATCAACTTTCACAAATCCCAAATCATCTATTTTAACATCACTCCTGTTATCAACCAACTTACATTGAAATATCGGAACTTGAAATTCCGTATAATCCAACTCCCATATTTGTTTAATGATGCCAAAGTATGACATATTCGCATAAATTGGATTTCTGTCCTTAGCACCGGAAACATGCATCGCTTCAGCCACAAGTGTAACCCCACTATTCTGCATGTTACTGTCTTCATCATGTTAATTAGTATAAAATGTATAACCATTAACTACATAATCATTGTAAGATAATGCATACACACTTGGTCCTCCGGCTAGCCATCGAAGTCGTTCCGAAATAGACTTTGGATTTTCATCTGACTTCTTAAAAATATGATCTCGAAACCATCCTATAAATTGTCGATTATGTGTATTTGACATCCATTTTTCAGCCCTTGATGGATTCAATTGCCTAAGAATTTCTTTGTGGATTTCAACATATGGGTCATCATCCAAACTGTTATGCAAAACATAAAGGTGGGCCTGCTCCGGATATGTAATATTGATTGTGACAACCTTTCTTCCAGAAATTCCTTCACCCTCTAACCACCCAGTGTGATGAGATTTCGGTAAGCCAATTCATTCCACACCAGACAAGTATTCGGTACAGAATTCAATAGATTCCTCAACAATATATCGCTCTACAATACAACCCTCTGGCCGACTTCGATTTTTGACACACCCTTTCAAAATATTCATATACCATTCAATGGGGTACATACATCTGTAATGTACAGGACCACATAGTCGAATCTCTCTCACCAAGTGGACCATCAAATGAACCATCATATCAAAAAATGAAGGCAGGAAGAACATTTCTAATTCACATAATATGACGGCAATTTCTTTTTCCATAGCTGGCAATTTCGCTGGGTCTATAACTTTGCTGCATATAGCTTCGAAGAAGAAACACAGTTTCGTTAATGTATGGTGGAAATTCTTGGGCAAAATGCAACGTAAAGCAATTGGAATGAGATTTTGCATCAAAACATGACAGTCATGTTATTTCAGACCTTTTAACTTCAAGTCGCTCATTGACACAAGGTTACTAATATTTGACGAATACCCCTCTGGAACCTTTACGTCATTCAAGATGTTTCAAAACTGATATCTCTCCTTCCTGGAAAGAGTGTAAGCAGTAGGAGGAAGAAATGTTCGTTTTTCACCCTTTACGGGTGCCAACTCTTCTCGTATTCCCATCTCAACCATGTCCAACCTAGCCTTAATTCCATATTTTGTTTTGCCAGATGTATTTAGCAACGTGCCGATAAAACTGTCAAATACATTTTTTTCTACATGCATAACATCTATAAAATGTCTTACATATAGACAATTTTAGTATTGTAATTCATAAAAATTGATCTCTTTTTCCAACCGATTTTCGTAAGGTTTTTCGAAGCCAGTTTACCAAAAGTTGTGTCCAAATTTTTAACTTTCTCAAACAATTGATCGCCTGTTAGTGGAGACGGTGTTGTACATTCTTCTGAAGTTCCATCGAATGATGTCTTCCAAGAACGGTACTTATGTCGTCGCGGTAGAAATCTGTGATGTCCTAGAAACACGGTTTTCGATGAATGTTTCAACCTAATTAATTGTGTACCTTCTTCGCAAACGGGACAACCTTGAGTTCCTTTAATGCTATATCCTGACAAATTTCCATAAGGTGGGAAGTCATTTATCGTCCCATACAACATGACTCTCAAAGTGAAATCTTCCTTTCTGTAAGCATCATACAATGTAACACCTGAATCCCACAATAATTTCAAATCTTCGATCAATAGAGCTAAATAAACATCAATATCATTACCCGGTTGTTTTGGTCCTGATATAATCATAGATAACATGATGTATTTTCGTTTCATTCATAACCATGGTGGTAAGTTATAATTTATCAACATAACCGGCCATGTATTGTGACTGCTGCTTTGAAAACCAAAAGGATTCACTCCATCTGTAGATAATGCAAGACGAAGGTTTCTCGACTCGTTTCCAAATTCAGGATACTCATGATCGATTCTCTTCCACTGAGAAGAGTCTGTCGGGTGACGTAGTATCCCATCTTTAATTCTTGTATCTGCATGCCATGTTATTTGTTCTGCAGTCTCCTCACTTCCATATAGGCATCTAAACCTTGTAATGATTGGAAAGTACCATAGAAATTTAGTAGGACTGGATTCATCTTTCTTGTATCGAGAAGCACCACACTTTGGGCATTCTTTAAGTGATTTTTGGTCCTTGCGAAATAGTATTCAGTCATTTGGGTAGGCGTGTATTCTTTCATAGATCATACCCATAGAGCGTAGCATTCGTTTGGCATCGTATGTTCGGCTCGGGAGCTCATTGTCTTCTGGGAGCATGTCATTCAAGAGGGCAAGTAGTTTCGTAAAACTGTCGTCACTCCACCCGTTATCTGCTTTCAAATTATACAGCTTTAGTACGGCTGACAATGCTATATATTTAGTGCAACCAGCATACAATGGCGTCTTTGCACAACTTTTTAACTTCTCAAACAATTTTGGGCAATCACGAAGTTCATCTTCGATGGTCCTTGTCATTTTCGCAATACGATCTTCATCATCATTCACATCTATAATCACATCCTCTATACGGTCATCTTCATTGTTCATGTTTGTAATCATATCAGATGATCCATAAAATGCAGTGTCACCCCAGTCACTACCTACAATCATTGTTTCCCCGTGTTTATTCCAACATGTATAACTTTGATCTATTCCGTGACAGATCAAGTGTTCTTCCAACTCATCTGGACTAATTTGTTTTGAATAACAACAGCGTAAACACGGACAAAGGATTTGAGAAGAGTCACATGCATGATCTATTGCAAACTTGATAAATTCTTTCACGCCTTCTTCATACCCTTTTGTCAACCGATTGGCATTCATCCATTCTTTATTTATATTCATCCTATTTAAAATCCATAGGATAAGTATATAGGTTAAAGGAGAAGGAATATGAGTATAATTTAGATAAAAAACAAGATACTTCAAGGAAATAAAGGAATAAATAAATACCAAAATAAAAAATATATTGGGAACCACTACAATCCCCAAGCCTCACATCATCTTGATCTCTAAAACCCAGTAGTGCAGGACACTCAACCAAACAGGCCAAATACACAATAAGGATTGAAATCTCTCACCTATCCACTTTTCATAACAAATATAATCACTACTCAAAATCAATGTCCCTATTAGTAGTATCATAGACCTCACTACTATGTAATTTTTTCCATTTCAATAAAATACCACCACAAGGTCATTTTTTTAATAAAAGTGGTGACATGAATTGGTCACCTAATTCATGCCCCAAAGGACTCAATTAAAAAAAAGAGTATAAGTACAAACACAATTTGAAAAGAACTTACACCAGTAGGGATTGAGAGAAGTATAAACCAAAAACACCAAGGAAAATATGGGAAAATATCTAGAAGCAATGAATGATCCAAACAACCTATTATCAACTATTCCATGATCTTTAAAAGGGGTTTTACTATCCATGGGGACAATACTAATCCATATGGGTCGAAGGGAATCCAATGCCTTCATAAATTTTCTTCTCTATCAACTTGAGTTATGTTATTCATGCTGTTATACAGTTGTTATTTTAAAATGAAGGGATGAAATGAATCCTGAGAAAGACCTTAATACATTAAAACCAATGTTTAGAAAGGAAAACCATTAAATGTTTGGATCAATAAGCTGTTAAGATATCCCATGGTTAACCTTCACTAACCATGAAAGTCAACTATGTGATTTAGAAAGAGGACTGAAAACCTCCTCATGCTCAAGGTTCTACACTGTTTCTCAAAAAATATGAACACAAAACCATGTTTCATTTGAAAAATCTCCAAAAAAACATCATATAAAACTAAAATAAAGCTTGTGAGACTCACCTGAGAACTTGAGGCACCTCTCAAACCGCGGTGGAGGAGGAGGCAGCAGAGTAGGCATAGGAGGATGAGGAGGAGGCGCCGGTGGAGGAGGAGGATGAGGTAGAGGACTAGGAGGAGTAGGAGGAAGCACCGGTGGAGGGGGAGGAGGACGAGGCTGCGGTGGAGGAGAAGGAGGAGGAGGAGGAGCAGTGGAGGAGGAGGAGGCGGAGGCAGTGAAGGCAGCGGAGGAGGAGGAGGATGAGGCCGGTGGAGGGGAGGAGGAGCAGGAGCAGAGGAGGAGGCGGAAGCCGCGGCGGAAGAGGAGGAGGCAGCGGAGGCAGCGGAGGAGGAGGAGGCCGCGGTGGAGGAGGAGGAGGCCGCGGTGGAGGAGGAGGCACCGAAGGCAGCGGAGGCAGCGGCGGCAGCGGAGGAGGAGGAGGAGGAGGAGCAGGAGCAGAGGAGAAGGCGGCGGCCGTGGAGGAGGAGGATGAGGTGGCGGCCGCAGAGGCACCGGCGTGACCATGGCATGACCGCGGTGTGACCGCGGCGTGACCGCGGCGTGATCGCGGCATAACCGCGGCGTGAACGCAGCATGACCGCGGAGGAGGAGGAGACGTGGAGGCACTGGCGGCACCGAAGGAGGAGGAGGAGGCATCGGCAGAGGAGGAGGAGGCCGCGGTGGAGGAGGAGGCATTGGAGGCACCGGCGGCAGGGCGGAGGCAGGGCAGAGTCAGGGCGGAGGCAGCGAAGGCAGCAGAGGAGGAGGAGGATGAGGCCAGTGGAGGGGAGGAGGAGTAGGAGCAGGGGAGGAGGCGGCTGCCGCGGCGGAGGGGGAGGAGGCAGTAGAGGTAGCGGAGGAGGAGGAGGAGGCCGCGGTGGAGGAGGAGGAGGCCGCGGTGGAGGAGGAGGCACCGACGGCAGCGCAGAGGCAGGGCGGAGGCAGCGAAAGAGGAGGAGGAGGAGGCCGGTGGAGGAGGAGGAGGAGGAGCAGGAGCAGAGGAAGAGGCGGCGACTGCGGTGGAGGAGGAGGAGGTGGCGGCCGCAGAGGCACTGGTGTGACAGCGGCGTGACCGTGGCGTGACCGCGGCGTGACCGCGGCGTGACCGCTGCGTGACCGCGGCGTGACCGCGGCGTGACCGCGGCGTGACCGCGGCGTGACAGTGGCGTGACCGCGGCATGACCGCGGCGTGACCGCCGCGTGACCGCGGCATGACCGCGGAGTGACCGAAGCGTGACCGCCGCGTGACCGCGGCATGACCGCGGAGTGACCGAAGCGTGACCGCGGAGGAGGAGTAGACGTGGAGGCATTGGCGGCACCGGCGGAGGAGGAGGAGGCATCGGCGGAGGAGGAGGAGGCCGCGGTGGAGGAGGAGGCACCGGAGGCATCGGCGGCAGTGCGGAGGCAGGGCGGAGGTAGGGCGGAGGCAGCAAAGGCAGCGGAGGAGGAGGAGGATGAGGCCGATGGAGGGGAGTAAGAGCAGGAGCAGAGGAGGTGGTGGCGGCCGCGGCGGAGGAGGAGGAGGCAGCGGAGGCAGCAGAGGAGGAGGAGGAGGCCGCGGTGGAGGAGGAGGAGGCCGCGGTGGAGGAGGAGGCACCGGCGGCAGCGTAGAGGCAGGATAGAGGCAGCGGAGGCAGTAGAGGAAACGGAGGAGGAGGAGGATGAGGCCGGTGGAGGAGGAGGAGGAGGAGCAGAAGCAGAGGAGGAGGAGGCGGCCGCGGAGGAGGAGGCGGCGGCGGCCGCGGAGGCACCGGCGTGACCGCGGCGTGACCGCGGCGTGACCGCGGCGTGACCGCGGCGTGACCGCGGCGTGACTGAAGAGGAGGAGGAGGCCGCGGAGGCACCGGCAGCACCAGCGGAGGAGGAGGAGGCATCGGCGGAGGAGGAGGTGGCCGCGGTGGAGGAGGAGGCACCGGCGGCAGCGCAGAGGCAGGACGGAGGTAGGGCGGAGGCAGCAGAGGCAGCAGAGGCAGCGGAGGAGGAGGAGGATGAGGCCGGTGGAGGAGGAGGAGGAGGAGCAGAAGTAGAGGAGGAGGAGGAGGCCGTGGCGGAGGAGGAGGCGGCGGCGGCCGCATAGGCACCGGCGTGACCGCGGCGTGACCGTGGCGTGACCGCGGATGAGGAGGCGGCCGCGGAGGCACCGGTGGCACCAGCAGAGGAGGAGGAGGCATCAGTAGAGGAGGAGGAGGAGGAGGCACCGGCGGCAGCGCAGAGGCAGGTCGGAGGCAGGGCGGAGGCAGCGGAGGTAGCGGAGGCAGCGGAGGAGGAGGAGGATGAGACCGGTGGAGGAGTAGGAGGAGGAGGCGGCGGCCACGGTGGAGGAGGAGGAGGTGGCGGCCGTAGAGGCACCGGCGTGACCGCGGTGTGACCGCGGCGTGACCGCGGCGTGACCGCGGCGTGACCGCAGCGTGATAAAAGCGTGACCGCGACGTGACCGCGGAGGAGGAGGAGACGTGGAGGCACTGGCGGCACCGTCGGAGGAGGAGGAGGCATCGGCGGAGGAGGAGGAGGTCGCGGTGGAGGAGGAGGCACCAGAGGCACCGTCGGTAGCGCGGAGGCAGGGCGGAGGCAGCAAAGGTAGCGGAGGAGGAGGAGGATGAGGCCGGTGGAGGGGAGGAGGAGGAGGAGCAGCATAGGAGGCGGCAGCGGCCGCGGAGGAGGAGGAGGAGGAAGCCGAGGCAGCGGAGGAGGAGGAGGAGGCCGCAGTGGAGGAGGAGGATGCCGCGGTGGAGGAGGAGGCACTGGCGGCAGCGCAGAGGCAGGGCAGAGGCAAGGCAGAGGCAACAGAGGCAGCAGAGGAGGAGGAGGATGAGGCCGATGGAGGAGGAGGAGGAGCAGGAGTAGAGGAGGAGGCGTCGGCCACGGCGGAGGAGGAGGAGGCGGCGGCCGCGGAGGCACCGGCGTGACCACGGCGTGACCGCGACGTGACCGCGGCATGACCACGGCGTGACGGCGGCGTGACGGCGGCGTGACGGCGGCGTGACGGCGGCGTGACCGCGGCGGGACTGCGGCGTGACCGCGGCGTGACCGCGGCTTGACCGCGGCGTGACCGCGGCTTGACCGCGGCGTGACGGCGGAGGAGGAGGAGGCCACGGAGGCACTGGCGGAGGAGGAGGAGGCCGCGGAGGCACCGGAGGCACCGGCGGAGGAGGAGGGGGCATCGGCGGAGGCAGCGAAGGAGGAGGATGAGGCCGGTGGAGGAGGAGGAGGAGGAGCAGGAGCAGAGGAGGAGGCGGCGGCCGTGGCGGAGGAGGAGGAGGCGGCGACCGCAGAGGTCCCTACACTAGGTGGATATATATGGATACTTTCCTTGACTGGTCTCTATATGAAAGAATTCTAAAAGGCTCCCTCACCTTCCAAAGATATATTATTTCTAGCAAATTGTTTTGTGGGAGAAACAATTAATCATATATAGTTGATGTCACTTTTAGATCATATGATTCCTTACTCATCAAGATAAATAGACAAGAACCAAAACCTAAGAGGCCTTAGGCCTATCCAAATCTCTAGAAGTGATGACTTTCCAGTGCTTATTCAAAAACTATGGAAGTGTCGACTTCCCACATGCACATCCCCCTCCCCATATCTCCCCCAGCAGAGTCCTGCACATCCCCCCTCCCATCCACCCACTACAACCCACCCACTTTCACAACCCCCCTCCCCCACCCCCACCTTCACACCCCCCCCCCACTTGTACACCCCCCAACCTCACCCACCAATAGACTCCCACCTACCTAGACCCCCCCGCCCAACTAGAACGCTCTCTTCCCCACCACCCACTTGGACAACCCCCCCCCCCCCTCCCACTCCCACTTGCATATCCCACCCACCCCCACCTGCACAGCCCACCCTCACCCCCACCCCCAACCAGTACACACCCCCACCTCACACCCAATAGACCCCCCATTATACGCCCCACCTACCCATGTTCACCCACTGCACATCTCCCCCACCTAAACACCCCCACCTGCACACCTCCCCACCCACTACACCTCCGCAGCACATGCAGCCCCCACTTAAAATAAAATTGATTCACACAAATCATGATAGTTGAAATATAGAACAAAAACAAAAAAAAAAGAAAATTACAATTATTGGGCATAGCATACTGCACAATGGAGGAGGAGGAGGCCACGGAGGCACCGGCGGAGGAGGAGGAGGCTGTGGGGGAGGAGGAGGCCGCGGTGGAGGAGGAGGAACCAGCGGAGGGGGAGGAGGCACCGGCGGAGGAGGAGGCCGCGGTGGAGGAGGAGGCACCGGTGGAGGAGGAGGAGGCACCGGCGGAGGAGGAGGAGGCCGCGGTGGAGGAGGAGGCACCGGCGGCAGCGGCGCGGAGGTAGGGCTGAGGTAGGGCGGAGGCACTGAAGGCACCAGAGGAGGAGGAGGATGAGGCTGGTGGAGGTGGAGGAGGAGGAGCAGAAGCAGAGGAGGAGGCAACGGCCGCTGAGGAGGAGGAGGAGGCGGCAGCAGCGGCGCAGACGAGGGCTTCCGCGAGAGCTTGATTGTGTGCGGGGAGGAGGAAGAGGACCCACAGGTTTTTAACAATTACGCGGGACCCTTTGTCAGCGCTAAAATGAAAAGCGCTGATAAATACAACCTTTATCAGCGCTAACAAAACCACTGATAAAGGGGTACCCTTTATCAGCGCTTTTTTAGCGCTGATAAATGTCCGGCCCTTTATCAGCGCTTTTCCGTTAGCGCTGATAAAGGTAGGCGCATGCCTTGACCAGTTTTGTGGTAGTGTCACCTGAATCTGGTGACTATAAATAAAATGTA
Organism: Viscum album; assembly: GCA_963277665.1. NCBI lineage: Eukaryota > Viridiplantae > Streptophyta > Magnoliopsida > Santalales > Viscaceae > Viscum > Viscum album. Next base: position 728,228,145 of record OY728143.1, on the reverse strand, counting down.
TCCACTCGTGAGGATATAAGACCTCTTTGATCAGCTCAAGGAAGCACGATGGTTCTCAAATATAGACCTCATGTCAGGCTATCATCAGCTCAGAGTTCGAGACGAGGATGTGTAGAAGACGACATTCAAGTGTCGGTTTGGCCACTATGAGTTCTTGGTTATTCCCTTTGGTGTAACCAACGCTCCATAAGTGTTCATGAGTCTCATGAACAGGATCTTCCTGCCTTACCTCGATCGATTTTTCATGGTCTTCATAGACGACATACTGATTTACTCAACTAATAAGGAAGAGCACCCCTACCACTTGCGGGTTGTACTGGACCCACTCCGAGAGCACCAGCTTTATGGTAAGCTCTTGAAGTGTCGTTTCTGGATTCGAGAGGTCCACTTCTTGAGACACGTCATATCTGAGTTGGGAGTTGCGGTGGATCCTGTGAAGATCGAGGCAGTACTTGCTTGGGAGCCACCCACGAGTGTGATGGAGGTGCATAGTTTCCTAGGTCTGGCTTGGTACTATCGGAGATTTGTGCTAGACTTCTCTAGAGTATTAGCACTGCTTTCAGCTTTGAGGAAGAAGGGGAAAACCTTTGTGTGGTCAGATAGATGTCAACAGAGCTTCGAGGAGCTGAGACAGAGATTGAGCAGTGCACCCATCTTGAGACTACCAGAAGAGGGCATAGGGTATGTAGTTTACTGCGATGCATCAGGGACCGGACTCATGTGTGTCCAGATTCAGGAGCAAGAAGTGATCTCTTATGGTTCATGAATATTGAGGCAGCATGAGCAGAACTATGCTACCGATGACCTGGAGTTAGCAACAATGTTCTTCGCCTTGAAGATGTGGCGGCACTATCTGATGGATGAGCCCTTTATAGTCTACTCAGATTACCAGAGTCTCAGGTACATCTTCTCATATAAGGACCTGAACCTGAGATAACGGCGACGGCTCGAGTTCCTCCAGGACTATGACTTTGAGATAGTCTATACTCCTAGGAAGGGGAACGTGGTAGTTGATGCTCTAAGAATGATATTGAGAATTCAGCTACTTGGAGAGGCGACAGAGCAACTAGAAGAGTTGCAGATATCCTTCATGGATAGAGATGGAGTATCCTTTCTACAGTCACTCACAGTCACTCCTCCAATACTTTATAGTTTCAGATAGGCACAACGTGGGGACTTTGACTTTGAGAAGCAATGTGAACAGATATCCACAGGACATGCGCCTGGTGGATTTTCTGAAGGAGGAGAGCAAATAACCCTCTTCAAGGGATGTACCATGGTACCAATTGCACTGTAGGAGGAAGTGCTAAGGGAGTTTCATACTAACCCTCTTTAAGTACATCCAGGAGTGCCGAAGATGTACCAGGATCTTAGACGACAGCATTGGTGGCCGGGTATGAAGAAGGTTGTGGAAGAGTTTGTTTCATGATGCCTCACCTACCAGCAGGTGAAGGCGGAGCACCAGGTACCAGCAGGATTGGTGCATCCCTTAGAGGTCCCAGAGTGGAAGTGGGACGGGATATCCATTGATTTTGTGACGGGGCTCCCACGTACTTCCAGAGGTGATGACTCCATCTGGGTGATTATCGACCGACTCACCATGCCGGCCCACTTCCTACTTATCAGAGAACAGGGCTCAGTGGAGAGATTGGGAGGCTTCTATATTCAGGAGATCGTACGGCTTCATGGTGTTCCAACATCTATCATCTCTGATCTAGATACTCGCTTTAATTCCTGGATTGCGAAGGTGTTATAGGAAGCTTTTGGAACACATCTAAGCCTGAGCACCGCCTTTCATCCTCATACGGATGTCCAGACGGAGAGGACCATTCAGACACTCGAGGACATGCTCTATGCATGTGTCCTCGACTTTGGTCACAGCTGGGAGGATCATCTACCCTTGGTGGAGTTTGTGTACAACAACAGTTACCACTCCACCATCGGTATGACACCATACGAGGCACTGTATGGCCGACCATGCAGATCACCTCTGTGTTGGACTGACCCTGGGGAGTCCGCACTCATAGAACCAGAGATGGTTCAGGCTATGAAAGAGAAGGTGCAGATCATCCAGGAGCGGATGAGGACTCCATAGAGCAGACAGAAGTCCTATGCTGATAGGAGGCGGGGACCACTGGAGTTCGATGATGGCGACCACATTTTCTTCCGAGTCTCACCTCGACGTGGATTACTGTAACAGCCCAAGATTTTATAAAAAATATTCTTTTTAATTTTATTAATGTCTTGTGTTCTACGCTACACCAAAAGGATCTTGCACAACAAGCATCCTTGACTTGCCTGGCATTACACGCAATCGCGACCTTCCTCGATAGCGTGTGTAATACGCAATACCGAGTTTCACTAAACAACGATATGCTATTAAAATATTATTAAAACTAGCCGGTATGAATAGTAATAACCACTTTTTTAAATTATGTAAATATTATTTTTCAAAATGAACTTCATTTTTGGATTCGGAGTATCGAATTTAGCCTAAGGTGAAATTTTGGTACATTTCGGATAACTTTCATATTTTGATGAATAGTGAAAATTACTAAATTATAATTAAAAAACAACTTTTTTAATCGAAATAATTAATAGTGATAAATTATTAATTGGAGTAGTTTTAAAGTGTATTTAGAATATATTTTTACAATTTAATACAATTTTGGTCATTGGATGTAATTGCACATTTTAACCAGACATAAACAAGTGTCAATCTTTTGATAGATATTGTTTCTTAAAAACACGCTATTTGTTTTAACAGCGGGATTTAATTATAAAATTAATTAATGCAACTTCTATGTTATGAATTTGGTAAAATAGACTTCATTTTTGAATTTGTAATATGAAATATAGCTTAGGATGAAATTTTGGCATTTTTCTGAAAACCTTCATTTTTTGATGAATAGTGAAACTACTAAGTGGTAGTTAAAAAACTGAATTTTTCATAAAACTTAATTTTACCGCTTCTGTGAATGGAATTTCAAAAATCCGAGAGACACGGTTGATGTCAGTAAGTAAAATGTGGTTCAATGAGATGAAAATAATTTTTGGTGAATAGTAACTTTTTACTTTTATTTACCACGGTTAAAAGTAAATAGGGTAATTAGGGGTAAGAATGATATTAATATTACCCTAACACATGTCCTAATTCTATTGTACAAGTGTATCTCGACCAAAAACAACCTTAAGTGTAAAATATTATCATTTAGGCCCACTTGGATTAGATTAGGACATTTATTATTATTTAGTTCAAAGAAGAGTTAAAAGAGTTAAAATCAAAGTTTATTCACTAAAACATTTTTAATATGGGGTTATACATAAGATAAATTCGACTATAAATATTCATTAGAAAGATAATAATATTTCCTATATAATTATAGTTTATTTATAATTTTTAGACTTTAAATAAATTAATTTATTTATGACACAACGATGATGCAGTAATTACCCTTTTAAGGAAATATTAACCTAATTGATGTTATAAATGCTCAAATGAATGTAATTTGAGACTTTTTATGAATTACACTAATTTTCTAGATTATTATGATATATTAGTGTTGATTTAATAAACTTGTTTCTAACATATAATTCTATTATGACTTTCACAAAAATCATATATCAAATAGTGTCAAAATTGACACAAAATAGTTTTCAAATCAAATATTGTATTATTAATTTTTATTTTATTCCTAAAAATCTAAGGTTCGGCCAAATGACTTAGATAAGGATATATATATTAATAATAAACAATTTGGGGTTCGTTTGGCATTTTATAGTATGTGTATTAACCATATATTGAAAGAAAACAAAAAGACACGGTAGAAGTTAAATTATTTAACTTAGAGTTAAATCTAATTGATAATGTTAAAATAAAACCCTAAACTTGTCTAAATCCTATTGGATGATATTATTGAGACCCATACCCACTTTAGATTAGAAATAAGACCCTTTGGAACCATTATAAACCGATTTTGACTTTAATATAAAATAATATTTTGAGTTATTCCTAAGGTGCCCCTCTCCTCCCTTATAAAAGGGTACCTCCTCCCCCTCCTCCTCACACCAATTTGAGCACCCAAGCTCGGCCAACCCCTGCCAAAATCTCTTCTCCACTTCCCTAGAATAATCCTAGAGGTCCTGGTATTCTCCAAAGACCAATCTTAGTTCCTTAAGTGGAGGATTCAAAGAGGCGTTCCAAAGAAGAGGTAATATCCATTACTGATCTTTTCAATTTCTTTCTTCTTCAACTTCTTCTTCTTTTGTTGTTTCATGATAAAGTAATAACATCAGTATTACTTACATACTGATATGTTATTATAAATATAAAACAACCCTAATTCACCTTCTATCCATCCTACGGAAAAATGAAATCACCGCGCGTGCGTACGTACGGAATACCGTCTCCACGCCGTGGTGTAATCTATTTTTCCACCATCACCTTACAAGGATGGGTATAATGGTGTTATGAGTAACTATATATGATTATTATGAAGTAATATTGATACTGAAATAATATATATATATACTCCAATACAATTCCACGATCATAGGAACGATATCATCACTCGTGCGTACGTACGGAATACCGTCTCCACGATGTGATGCGACTCGTTCTACATGATCTTCATTTCATAATGATTATATAAATGAATTGAATGAATGAATATGGTATATACTACACTAATACCATTCTGTAAATGAATTATCTATAACCTAAATATAAGAATAAGAATTTATTCGACAAAACACGCATAAGAACAAAAAGTTATAAAGACCCGAGTAACAAGTAACAATGAAATATTACTAACAAGAAGCTAATAATATGACCATATATGATATCATATCAATATGTATGATTCTGGAATAAGTCAATAACATTATTTAAACCATTATACAGGAGCTTCGGACATGAACAAAGCAAATCGGACCTAAGGTAAGGGAAATATCACAATCTCATTTTTATCCGAGATTGTTTATTCGTAAGTATTTACTGGGGTGTATTTTATCATCCACATCCATGTTTACTCAATATGTAATATTATTTACATCCACCTAAAATTGTTTAAATCCATTTTTACCCTTCGGTGAGTTTTTAGTAATACGTATGAAAGGAATCTTTTGTCGTTTTTCGTACGAGGTACTTTTTGACTTTTCCGACAAAAGTACGAAGAATGTTTTTTTAACTTATACGGCACAAACAGATTTCTAATGTTTTATAAAGCCTTATTTTCATGAAGCTTCCTCTAAAAGATTTCATGAAAATTTTCAATAAAATCTCTTTCTTTTAAAATTGCATGATGTTTTGTGAAAAGAAATTGATTTTGAAGAAGAAAGGATATTTTCCTCAAGAATTCAATTCAAGTGTTTTATCAAAATTATTTTCCATCTAAGATAATAAAGGGTTCTGTTTATATCCATATTTTTACATTGATTTGACTATGTTGTGATGGAATTATGTTTATGAATTCCTTTATCTTATATGAATTGATTTATGATGTCATGATGTTTCAAGAATCCCATTTTTGTTACATGTGTTATGCGATGATGTATGTTTTATGATTATGTGGCACACCTAAGAAAGGATTCATTATAAGATGGGTGGGACCTATATCTCCCTCCAATGCATTGGGTAATGATTTTATATCTCATGAGATAGACATGGCTGGAACGGAAGGTCATTTCGGTTCAGTGATACAGGACTGAAACGAGGAGTGAACTCGGTTCAGAAAGGGACTTTGTCCACTAAGATAGTCTTGGAAATGAGTCATGACTAACAAGAAATGATTTTCCATGATTATGTGTGCATGCCACAAAGTTTCAAGTTTTATGTTATGATTATTGGGATCTCATTTTCACTTCTATAATTTATTCCATGTTAAGATATTATGATCTCTTTTGCAGGTTTTGATTTTCATAAAGATATGATATGATTTTTATTTCCTTTATTTGCCCTTGCTGAGCATTTGAGCTCACCCTTTTATGTTTTCTTTTCCCCAGGATATAAAGAAAGGTTTTAGGTAAAAAAAAGGGAAGATCTTTATGGGAGATATTGAAGATCTTTCACCATGATTAGAAGATTACGTTCCGAGTTTCCAAAGACACTAAACTATTACGGTCCTTGTGTGTGTGTTTTTGTTGTGTACTAAGTATTCCGCAAAAGTAATGTAATGTCCATGTACGTCAAGATACGGGTCTCTACAGTTGTTATCAGAGGAAAGGTTTAGTCAACCTTTGGAAACTAGGATGCGAAAACAATAGTGAGATCCCTAGAGATATTTCTAAGGTATGTCTAGGGATGTCTCTAAGGTTAAGTATACGTATAGGTTGTAGTCCTAGAATTGCTCTAACGATCTTAGAATTTAACCTAAGATGTTAGATATTGAGGGTACTACCCCTTTATTATGTTGTTTTCCCTAGCATGATTTTTGCCTCTCACACTATTCTTTTGGGGTTTTAGATGATGGCTGGAACCCGAAGGAACCGTGTTGATCAATGCAATGGACAATGCAATGATTGTCCCCCTGAGCAACCAAACGATATGGGAGCTGGAATGCAAAATCTTGTAGCCATGCTCACACAACTTTCTCAAGCTATGAATCATGCAGGACTTCCAAACGAGCAAAGGAAGGAGAAACATTCTGTTGAATACTTCATGAGGCAGCGTCCGCCTTCTTTCAGTGGGTCTACTGATCCATTAGTTGCTGAAAAATGGATTAGTACTACTGAAAAGATATTTTCAGTTCTTCAATGTTCTGAACATGATAAAGTCATCTTAGCAGTATATCGTTTGGAAGGTGAAGCTGATCAATGGTGGAATCTTATCAAGAATACGAGGCAAAGAGATGAAATTGATTCCATGGAATGGGACGAGTTCATGAACTTGTTTTTCAGTAAGTACGTCCCTCGTATTCTTCGAACGAAGATGGAGAAGGAGTTTCTTGAACTAAAGAAAAAGGATGATGAATCTGTTGGTATATACGAAGCGAATTTTACAAGACTTGCAAGGTATGCATCTGGCATTATCATCCAACCTGAAAGTAAAGTTGATCGATTTTTCAGTGGCTTAAAACCAAGTCTTCGAAGGGCATTAGCTATAAGAGACTTCAGTAGCTATGAAGAAATTGTGCATTGTGCTATCAAGGTAGAAATGGAAGTTGGTGTTACATATCCATCTCATGGTTTTGACAAGAAACGAAAGATGGAGTTCAAGGAGAAATCTCAGAATAATGGTGAAAAGAAGATGAATGTTTCCTTATGCACAAAGTGTGGAAAGAAGCATGGTGGAGATTGTCTTAAAGGGAATAGAAAATGTTTTAAGTGTGGAAAAAAGGTCATCGAGCAGCTGAGTGTCGAAGTAATGGAAAAAGGGATTCTAATGAAGTGAATAAAGCAAACACTGCAGAGAACGCACAACCAACACATCAATGCTTCAAGTGCAAGGAGATGGGACATTATGCCAATAAATGCCCTAATCCAAGGGTTAGTGATGATCGACATGAGCAACCGCTTAAGGCAAAGGACAAAGGGAAGTCACATGCGATCACTATTGGCAATGTTGAATATGACAACGATGTGGTGGAATGATTATGTTTTTATGTAATGGGATTCCAAAATAATGTTGTATCATGGAATATTGGAATATTTATGTATTGGTCTAATGTGGTATTCAAAGTGATTGAGATATTATGCGCATAATGAAGGGAAAACGAGAAAATGAAATGTTTAATAGTATTCATGAGCTCATGATTGATATAAGGACTAAGTGATATCATGGTTTGAGTATATAGAATTTTGAGGATTTTGGTATGTGGAAAGTGTTAACTTTTAACTGAATTCAAGTTTTCACTAAGGTTCAATGGGTATTCAAGAGAGTACAAGATTAAGGCCTTTGAATGTTTGGAATATGACCAACAAAACATATCTTATGATATATGGGGATCAACGATGGTATTAAATCTCTCGTAATCGTTTTTACTATGTTATGAGAGTGGACTGCAGTATTATGGATAAGCCTAAAGATTGAAATGGATTATGTTGGACATAAGTGAGTATTGTTTAAGGATAGAAGTTTTTTTTGATATTATTTATGGGATGTTAGAGTAATATAGTTTTAGAAAAAGGACAACCTGCAGGACGGGCGACAGCCCATCGCTTCGGACAAGGCTGTGGGAATCGAACCCACAACCGAAGTGCGACTGGCCTTTATCGCCTACCACTGGCCTACAGGAAGTCCCTGTTTAGTAGAAACTAGTTTCATTATATTAAGCAGTATGATATATGAAGTATAAGTCCATTTTAGGAACCATATATGATTAATCTCACTATAGATCGACTTATGCATATAATTTTTGCTAACCTTTTCTTTGAGACAGATGGAATGACCCGTCATTCTATCACATGATCTGCTAACACTTCATGAATAACATATTCAACTTCATTTATTTAAGAGATGAAGTGGAAATTGTTCAAGGCACGAACAACAGTGAGATTGTACCAAAATAAAGAAAGTATTTATTCCAATTCAAATTTTCAACTTTAGGGAAATGATCTTGAAAACCAAAAATGTTGTCCTAGTGATCTTATACCTGATGAATCAGATGGTACCTTAGATCGTCACAAATTTATGGATTTGTGATTATTGGATTTTCCATAGCCATGTTCTCTACCACTCTCCATCAGAACATGATGGTTATATTTCTCTTCCATATCCATATTTTCACCTATGTGGAAACCCAATGATTAGTTTATTTGGGTAACCGTTACGTTTCATACTTTTGTTTTTAAAGATTTGTTTTGATATTCCTTTTTACGATGTGGGTTTATATTAAAGAAACTTTCAAATAGTAAACCATTTATAACCCCGACGAATTTCGAGGGCGAAATTCATTTTAAGGGGGGTAGAATGTAACAGCCCAAGATTTTATAAAAAATATTCTTTTTAATTTTATTAATGTCTTGTGTTGTACGCTACACCAAAAGGAGCTTGCACAACAAGCATCCATGACTTTCCTTGCATTACACGCAATCGCGACCTTCCTCGATAGCGTGTGTAATACGCAATACCGAGTTTCACTAAACAATGATATGCTATTAAAATATTATTAAAACTAGCCGGTATGAATAGTAATAACCACTTTTTAAAATTCTGTAAATCTTATTTTTCAAAATGAACTTCATTTTTGGATTCGGAGTATCGAATTTAGCCTAAGGTGAAATTTTGGTACATTTCGGATAACTTTCATATTCTGATTAATAGTGAAAATTACTAAATTATAATTAAAAAACAACTTTTTTAATCGAAATAATTAATAGTGATAAATTATTAATTGGAGTAGTTTTAAAGTGTATTTAGAATATATTTTTACAATTTAATACAATGTTGGGCATTGGATGTAATTGCACATTTAAACCAGACATAAACAAGTGTCAATCTTTTGATAGATATTGTTTCTTAAAAACACGCTATTTGTTTTAACAGCGGGATTTAATTATAAAATTAATTAATGAAACTTCTATGTTATGAATTTGGTAAAATAGACTTCATTTTTGAATTTGGAATATGAAATATAGCTTAGGATGAAATTTTGGCATTTTTCTGAAAACCTTCATTTTTTGATGAATAGTGAAACTACTAAGTGGTAGTTAAAAAACTGAATTTTTCATAAAACTTAATTTTACCGCTTCTGTGAATGGAATTTCAAAAATCCGAGAGACACGGTTGATGTCAGTAAGTAAAATGTGGTTCAATGAGATGAAAATAATTTTTGGTGAATAGTAACTTTTTACTTTTATTTACCACGGTTAAAAGTAAATAGGGTAATTAAGGGTAAGAATGATATTAATATTACCCTAACACATGTCCTAATTCTATTGGACAAGTGTATCTCGACCAAAAACAACCTTAAGTGTAAAATATTATCATTTAGGCTCACTTGGATTAGATTAGGACATTTATTATTATTTAATTCAAATAAGAGTTAAAAGAGTTTAAATCCAATTTTATTCACTAAAACATTTTTAATATGGGGTTATTCATAAGATAAATTCGACTATAAATATTCATTAGAAAGCTAAAAAGATTTCATATATAATGATATTTTATTTATAATTTTTAGACTTTAAATAAATTAATTTATTTATGACACAATGATGATGCAGTAATTACCCTTTTAAGGAAATATTAACCTAATTGATGTTATAAATGCTCAAATGAATGTAATTTGAGACTTTTTATGAATTACACTAATATTCTAGGTTACTATGATATATTAGTGTTGATTTAATCAACTTTGTTCGAACATATAATTCTGTTATGACTTTCACAAAAATCATATATCAAATAGTGTCAAAATTGACACAAAATAGTTTTTAAATCAAATATTGTATAATTAATTGTTATTTTATTCCTAAAAATCTAAGGTTCGGCCAAATTACTTAGATAAGGATATATATATTAATAATAAACAATTTGGGGTTCTTTTGGCATGTTATAGTTAGTGTATTAACCATATAGTGAAAGAAAATGAAAAGACACGGTAAAAGTTAAATTATTTAACTTAGAGTTAAATCTAATTGATAAGGTTAAAATAATACCCTAAACTTGTCTAAATCCTATTGTATGATAGTATTTAGACCCATCCCCACTTTATATTCGAAATAAGACCCTTTGGAACCATTATAAACCGATTTTGACTTTAATATAAAATAATATTTTGAGTTATTCCTAAGGTGCCCCTCTCCTCCCTTATAAAAGGGTACCTCCTCCCCCTCCTCCTCACACCACTTTGAGCACCCAAGCTCGGCCAAACCCTGCCAAAATCTCTTCTCCACTTCCCTAGAATAATCCTAGAGGTCCTGGTCTTCTCCAAAGACCAATCTTAGTTCCTTAAGTGGAGGATTCAAAGAGGCGTTCCAAAGAAGAGGTAATATCCATTACCGATCTTTTCAATTTCTTTCTTCTTCAACTTCTTCTTCTTTAGTTGTTTCATGATAAAGTAATAACATCAGTATTACTTACATACTGATATGTTATTATAAATATGAAACAACCCTAATTCACCTTCTATCCATCCTACGGAAAAATGAAATCACCGCGCGTGCGTACGTACGGAATACCGTCTCCACGCCGTGGTGTAATCTATTTTTCCACCATCACCTTACAAGGATGGGTATAATGGTGTAATGAGTAAATATATATGATTATTATGAAGTAATATTGATACTGAAATAATATATATATATACTCCAATACAATTCCACGATCATAGGAACGATATCATCACTCGTGCGTACGTACGGAATACCGTCTCCACGATGTGATGCGACTCGTTCTACATGATCTTCATTTCATAATGATTATATAAATGAATTTAATGAATGAATATGGTATATAATACACTAATAACATTCTGTAAATGAATTATCTATAACCTAAAGATAAGAATAAGAATTTATTCGACAAAACACGCATAAGAACAAAAAGTTATAAAGACCCGAGTAACAAGTAACAATGAAATATTACTAACAAGAAGCTAATAATATGACCATATATGATATCATATCAATATGTATGATTATTGAATAAGTCAATAACATTATTTAAACCATTATACAGGAGCTTCGGACACGAACAAAGAAAATCGGACCTAAGGTAAGGGAAATATCACAATCTCATTTTTATCCGAGATTGTTTATTCGTAAGTATTTACTGGGGTGTATTTTATTATCCACATCCATGTTTACTCAACATGTAATATTATTTACATCCACCTAAAATTGTTTAAATCCATTTTTACCCTTCGGTGAGTTTTTATTAATACGTATGAAAGGAATCTTTTGTCGTTTTTCGTACGAGGTACTTTTTGACTTTTCCGACAAAAGTACGAAGAATGTTTTTTTTAACTTATACGGCATGAATGGATTTCTAATGTTTTATAAATCCTTATTTTCATGAAGCTTCCTATAAAAGATTTCATGACTATTTTCAATAAAATCTATTTCTTTTAAAATTTCATGATGTTTTGTGAAAAGAAATTGATTTTGAAGAAGAAATGATATTTTCCTCAAGAATTCAATTCAAGTGTTTTATCAAAATTATTTTCCATCTAAGATAATAAAGGGTTCTGTTTCTATCCATATTTTTAGATTGATTTGACTATGTTGTGATGGAATTATGTTTATGAATTCCTTTATCTTATATGAATTGATTTATGATGTCATGATGTTTCAAGAATCCCATTTTTGTTACATGTGTTTTGCGATGATGTATGTTTTATGATTATGTGGCACACATAAGAAAGGATTCATTATAAGATGGGTGGGACCTATATCTCCCTCCAATGCATTGGGTAATGATTTTATATCTCATGAGATAGACATGGCTGGAACGGAAGGTTATTTCGGTTCAGTGATACAGGACTGAAACGAGGAGTGAACTCGGTTCAGAAAGGGACTTTGTCCACTAAGATAGTCTTGGCAATGAGTCATGACTAACAAGAAATGATTTTACATGATTATGTGTGCATGCCACAATGTTTCAAGTTTTATGTTATGATTATGGGGATCTCATTTTCACTTCTATGATTTATTCCATGTTAAGATATTATGATCTCTTTTGCAGGTTTTGATTTTCATAAAGATATGATATGATTTTTATTTCCATTATTTGCCCTTGCTGAGCATTTGAGCTCACCCTTTTATGTTTTCTTTTCCCCAGGATATAAAGAAAGGTTTTAGGTAAAAAAAGGGATGATCTTTATGGGAGATATTGAAGATCTTTCACCACGATTAGAAGATTACGTTCCGAGTTTCCAAAGACACTAAACTATTACGGTCCTTGTGTGTGTGTTTTTGTTATGTACTAAGTATTCCGCAAAAGTAATGTAATGTCCATGTACGTCAAGATACAGGTCTCTACAGTTGGTATCAGAGGGAAGGTTTAGTCAACCTTTGGAAACTATGATGTGAAAACGTTAGTGAGATCCCTAGAGATATTTCTAAGGTATGTCTAGGGATGTCTCTAAGGTTAAGTATACGTATAGGTTGTAGTCCTAGAATTGCTCTAACGATCTTAAAATTTAACCTAAGATGTTAGATATTGAGGGTACTACCCCTTTATTATGTTGTTTTCCCTAGCATGATTTTTGCCTCTCACACTATTCTTTTGGGGTTTTAGACGATGGCTGGAACCCGAAGGAACCGTGTTGATCAATGCAATGGACAATGCAATGATTGTCCCCCTGAGCAAACAAACGATATGGGAGCTGGAATGCAAAATCTTGTAGCCATGCTCACACAACTTTCTCAAGCTATGAATCATGCAGGACTTCCAAATGAGCAAAGGAAGGAGAAACATTCTGTTGAATCCTTCATGAGGCAGCGTCCGCCTTCTTTCAGTGGGTCTACTGATCAATTAGTTGCTGAACAATGGATTAGTACTACTGAAAAGATATTTTCAGTTCTTCAATATTCTGAACATGATAAATCCATCTTAGCAGTATATCGTTTGGAAGGTGAAGCTGATCAATGGTGGAATCTTATCAAGAATACGAGGCAAAGAGATGAAATTGATTCCATGGAATGGGACGAGTTCAAGAACTTGTTTTTCAGTAAGTACTTCCCTCGTATTCTTCGAACGAAGATGGAGAAGGAGTTTCTTGAACTAAAGCAAAAGGATGATGAATCTGTTGGTATATACGAAGCGAATTTTACAAGACTTGCAAGGTATGCATCTGGCATTATCATCCAACCTGAAAGTAAAGTTGATCGATTTTTCAGTGGCTTAAAACCAAGTATTCGAAGGGCATTAGCTATAAGAGACTTCAGTAGCTATGAAGAAATTGTGCGTTGTGCTATCAAGGTAGAAATGGAAGTTGGTGTTACATATCCATCTCATGGTTTTGACAAGAAACGAAAGATGGAGTTCAAGGAGAAATCTCAGAATAATGGTGAAAAGAAGATGAATGTTTCCTTATGCACAAAGTGTGGAAAGAAGCATGGTAGAGATTGTCTTAAAGGGAATAGAAAATTTTTTAAGTGTGGAAAAGAAGGTCATCGAGCAGCTGAGTGTCGAAGTAATAGAAAAAGGGATTCTAATGAAGTGAATAAAGCAAACATTGTAGAGAACGCACAACCAACACTTCAATGCTTCAAGTGCAAGGAGATGGGACATTATGCCAATAAATGCCCTAATCCAAGGGTTAGTGATGATCGACATGAGAAACCGCTTAAGGAAAAGGACAAAGGGAAGTCACATGCGATCACTATTGGCAATGTTGATTATGACAACGATGTGGTGGAATGATTAAGTTTTTATGTAATGGGATTCCAAAATAATGTTGTATCATGGAATATTGGAATATTTATGTATTGGTCTAATGTGGTATTCAAAGTGATTGAGATATTATGCGCATAATGAAGGGAAAACGAGAAAATGAAATGTTTAATAGTATTCATGAGCTCATGATTGATATAAGGACTAAGTGATATCATGGTTTGAGAATATAGAATTTTGAGGATTTTGGTATGTGGAAAGTGTTAACTTTTAACTGCATTCATGTTTTCACTAAGGTTCAATGGGTATTCAAGAGAGTACAAGATTAAGGCCTTTGAATGTTTGGAATATGACCAACAAAACATATCTTATGATATATGGGGATCAACGATGGTATTAAATCTCTCGTAATCGTTTTCACTATGTTATGAGAGTGGACTGCAGTATTATGGATAAGCCAAAAGATTGAAATGGATTATGTTGGACATAAGTGAGTATTGTTTAAGGATAGAAGTTTTTTTCGATATTATTTATGGGATGTTATAGTAATATAGTTTTAGAAAAAGGACAACCTGCAGGACGGGCGACAACCCATCGCTTCGGACAAGGCTGTGGGAATCGAACCCACAACCGAAGTGCGACTGGCCTTTATCGCCTACCACTGGCCTACAGGAAGTCCCTGTTTAGTAGAAACTAGTTTTATTATATTAAGCAGTATGATATATGAAGTATAAGTCCATTTTAGGAACCATATATGATTAATATCACTATAGATCGACTTATGCATATAATTTTTGCTAACCTTTTGTTTGAGACAGATGGAATGACCCGTCATTCAATCACATGATCTGCTAACACTTCATGAATAACATTTCAACTTCATTTATTTAAGAGATGAAGTGGAAATTGTTCAAGGCACGAACAACAGTGAGATTGTACCAAAATAAAGAAAGTATTTATTCCAATTCAAATTTTCAACTTTAGGGAAATGATCTTGAAAACCAAAAATGTTGTCCTAGTGATCTTATACCTGATGAATCAGATGGTACCTTAGATCGTCACAAATTTATGGATTTGTGATTATTGGCTTTTCCATAGCCATGTTCTCTACCACTCTCCATCAGAACATGATGGTTATATTTCTCTTCCATATCCATATTTTCACCTATGTGGAAACCCAATGATTAGTTTATTTGGGTAAGCGTTACGTTTCATACTTTTGTTTTTAAAGATTGTTTTTGATATTCCTTTTTACGATGTGTGTTTATATTAAAGAAACTTTCAAATAGTAAACCATTTATAACCCCGACGAATTTCGAGGGCGAAATTCATTTTAAGGGGGGTAGAATGTAACAGCCCAAGATTTTATAAAAAATATTCTTTTTAATTTTATTAATGTCTTGTGTTGTACGCTACACCAAAAGGATCTTGCACAACAAGCATCCTTGACTTGCCTTGCATTACACGCAATCACGACCTTCCTCGATAGCGTGTGTAATACGCAATACCGAGTTTCACTAAACAACGATATGCTATTAAAATATTATTAAAACTAGCCGGTATGAATAGTAATAACCACTTTTTAAAATTCTGTAAATCTTATTTTTCAAAATGAACTTCATTTTTGGATTCGGAGTATCGAATTTAGCCTAAGGTGAAATTTTGGTACATTTCGGATAACTTTCATATTCTGATGAATAGTGAAAATTACTAAATTATAATTAAAAAACAACTTTTTTAATCGAAATAATTAATAGTGATAAATTATTAATTGGAGTAGTTTTAAAGTGTATTTAGAATATATTTTTACAATTTAATACAATGTTGGTCATTGGATGTAATTGCACATTTAAACCAGACATAAACAAGTGTCAATCTTTTGATAGATATTGTTTCTTAAAAACACGCTATTTGTTTTAACAGCGGGATTTAATTATAAAATTAATTAATGAAACTTATATGTTATTAATTTGGTAAAATAGACTTCATTTTTGAATTTGGAATATCAAATAAAGCTTAGGATGAAATTTTGGCATTTTTCTGAAAACCTTCATTTTATGATGAATAGTGAAACTACTAAGTGGTAGTTAAAAAACTGAATTTTTCATAAAACATAATTTTACCGCTTCTGTGAATGGAATTTCAAAAATCCGAGAGACACGGTTGATGTCAGTAAGTAAAATGTTGTTCAATGAGATGAAAATAATTTTTGGTGAATAGTAACTTTTTACTTTTATTTACCACGGTTAAAAGTAAATAGGGTAATTAAGGGTAAGAATGATATTAATATTACCCTAACACATGTCCTAATTCTATTGGACAAGTGTATCTAGACCAAAAACAACCTTAAGTGTAAAATATTATCATTTAGGCTCACTTGGATTAGATTAGGACATTTATTATTATTTAATTCAAAGAAGAGTTAAAAGAGTTAAAATCAAAGTTTATTCACTAAAACATTTTTAATATGGGGTTATACATAAGATAAATTCGACTATAAATATTCATTAGAAAGATAAAAAGATTTCATATATAATGATATTTTATTTATAATTTTTAGACTTTAAATAAATTAATTTATTTATGACACAACGATGATGCAGTAATTACCCTTTTAAGGAAATATTAACCTAATTGATGTTATAAATGCTCAAATGAATGTAATTTGAGACTTTTTATGAATTACACTAATTTTCTAGGTTACTATGATATATTAGTGTTGATTGAATCAACTTGGTTTGAACATATAATTCTGTTATGACTTTCACAAAAATCATATATCAAATAGTGTCAAAATTGACACAAAATAGTTTTTAAATCAAATATTGTATTATTAATTGTTATTTTATTCCTAAAATCTAAGGTTCGGACAAATGACTTAGATAAGGATATATATATTAATAATAAACAATTTGGGGTTCTTTTGGAATGTTATAGTAAGTGTATTAACCATATAGTGAAAGAAAACAAAAAGACACGGTAAAAGTTAAATTATTTAACTTAGAGTTAAATCTAATTGATAAGGTTAAAATAATACCCTAAACTTGTCTAAATACTATTGGATGATAGTATTTCGACCCATACCCACTTTATCTTAGAAATAAGACCCTTTTGAACCATTATAAACCGATTTTGACTTTAATATAAAATAATATTTTGAGTTATTCCTAAGGTGCCCCTCTCCTCCCTTATAAAAGGGTACCTCCTCCCCCTCCTCCTCACACCAATTTGAGCACCCAAGCTCGGCCAAACCCTGCCAAAATCTCTTCTCCACTTCCCTAAAATAATCCTAGAGGTACTGGGCTTCTCCAAAGACCAATATTAGTTCCTTAAGTGGAGGATTCAAAGAGGCGTTCCAAAGAAGAGGTAATATCCATTACCGATCTTTTCAATTTCTTTCTTCTTCAACTTCTTCTTCTTTAGTTGTTTCATGATAAAGTAATAACATCAGTATTACTTACATACTGATATGTTATTATAAATATGAAACAACCCTAATTCACCTTCTATCCATCCTACGGAAAAATGAAATCACCGCGCGTGCGTACGTACGGAATACCGTCTCCACGCCGTGGTGTAATCTATTTTTCCACCATCACCTTACAAGGATAGGTATAATGGTGTAATGAGTAACTATATATGATTATTATGAAGTAATATTGATACTGAAATAATATATATATATACTCCAATACAATTCCACGATCATAGGAACGATATCATCACTCGTGCGTACGTACGGAATACCGTCTCCACGATGTGATGCGACTCGTTCTACATGATCTTCATTTCATAATGATTATATAAATGAATTGAATGAATGAATATGGTATATACTACACTAATAACATTCTGTAAATGAATTATCTATAACCTAAAGATAAGAATAAGAATTTATTCGACAAAACACGCATAAGAACAAAAAGTTATAAAGACCCGAGTAACAAGTAACAATGAAATAGTACTAACAAGAAGCTAATAATATGACCATATATGATATCATATCAATATGTATGATTATTGAATAAGTCAATAACATTATTTAAACCATTATACAGGAGCTTCAGACACGAACAAAGCAAATCGGACCTAAGGTAAGGGAAATATCACAATCTCATTTTTATCCGAGATTGTTTATTCGTAAGTATTTACTGGGGTGTATTTTATCATCAACATCCATGTTTACTCAATATGTAATATTATTTACATCCACCTAAAATTGTTTAAATCCATTTTTACCCTTCGGTGAGTTTTTAGTAATACGTATGAAAGGAATCTTTTGTCGTTTTTCGTACGAGGTACTTTTTGACTTTTCCGACAAAAGTACGAAGAATGTTTTTTTTAACTTATACGGCACGAATGGATTTCTAATGTTTTATAAAGCCTTATTTTCATGAAGATTCCTCTAAAATATTTCATGAATATTTTCAATAAAATCTCTTTCTTTTAAAATTGCATGATGTTTTGTGAAAAGAAATTGATTTTGAAGAAGAAAGGATATTTTCCTCAAGAATTCTATTCAAGTGTTTTATCAAAATTATTTTCCATATAAGATAATAAAGGGTTCTGTTTCTATCCATATTTTTACATTGATTTGACTATGTTGTGATGGAATTATGTTTATGAATTCCTTTATCTTATATGAATTGATTTATGATGTCATGATGTTTCAAGAATCCCATTTTTGTTACATGTGTTATGCGATGATGTATGTTTTATGATTATGTGGCACACATAAGAAAGGATTCATTATAAGATGGGTGGGACCTATATCTCCCTCCAATGAATTGGGTAATGATTTTATATCTCATGAGATAGACATGGCTGGAACGGAAGGTTATTTCGGTTCAGTGATACAGGACTGAAACGAGGAGTGAACTCGGTTCAGAAAGGGACTTTGTCCACTAAGATAGTCTTGGCAATGAGTCATGACTAACAAGAAATGATTTTCCATGATTATGTGTGCATGCCACAAAGTTTCAAGTTTTATGTTATGATTATGGGATCTCATTTTCACTTCTATGATTTATTCCATGTTAAGATATTATGATCTCTTTTGCAGGTTTTGATTTTCATAAAGATATGATATGATTTTTATTTCCTTTATTTGCCCTTGCTGAGCATTTGAGCTCACCCTTTTATGTTTTCTTTTCCCCAGGATATAAAGAAAGGTTTTAGGTAAAAAAAGGGAAGATCTTTATGGGAGATATTGAAGATCTTTCACCACGATTAGAAGATTATGTTCCGAGTTTCCAAAGACACTAAACTATTACGGTCCTTGTGTGTGTGTTTTTGTTATGTACTAAGTATTCCGCAAAAGTAATGTAATGTCCATGTACATCAAGATACGGGTCTCTACAATTACAGAGTTTTGTATGGGGTGGAAAGTTATCTCCATGATTCTTCGGACCTTTCCAGGTCCTCATAAGGGTAGGTGAGGTGGCTTTCCCCCTGGCACTTCCACCTCAGTTGCACCGGGTGCATGATGTCTTCCACGTATCTCAGCTGAGGAGATACGCGCACGACCCGACCCACATCATTGATCATGGGAAGCTGGACATTGATGACAGAGCTACATTCACAGAGGTCCCAGTGGAGATCAAGGATCAACAGGAGCGTGTCCAACATGGACGGTAGATTCCTCTGGTGTGTATTCGTTGGCTACATGGGAACCTTCAGGAGAGCACATGGGAGCGAGAGGCTCAGATGCGTGCACAGTACCCTCATTTGTCTCCCTAGTTTATAATGTAGCTTTATGGGGAAGTAAAGCCCTGAGGTTGGAGTAATCTAAAGACCCAAAAATTTCAAGGAAAATTATTTCTTAAATACTTTGTAATTTTACGAGTACGCAGTTTCTGACGGCACCAGATTCTGAGGCCCGGTGTGCCTGGAATCAATTTACGAAGTTTAGCTTGGGTATGTTCAGTAAAAGAAGGAGCGGGTTTTTCTATCTTTTGAACCGGTTCTCAGAATTGAAATCTGAGGGCACTGATGAACTCACAACACTGGTAATTTCTTAAGAGGACCTTTACCACAATTTTTTTTGCACGGGAGGAGAAGTTTAATTTTGTGTTTTAAATAAGAAGTGAATAAAAATTGACGAACAATTTTATTCATTGTCTTAAGTGGTTATATCCTACATGGGGGAGTTGGGATGGGACCCACAATCTCTTAACTAGCCATGTAAGGATGTTTGTGAGGTGGGGCCCACACGAGCCCCAACATTTCACATTCCAAAAGCTCTCTCTTAAATCTCATAAAACACCCCCTTTAAACTTGACAACTTCCATAATTTAATGTGGACCTTTCCTCTCTCCCTCTCACTTCATTAAAATTTTCCAACACACACATCTTAATTAATTAATTGAAACTATTTCATTAATTAATTAAGTATTTGACTTTTTAATTTTAAATACTTGTCTTTTTTAATTAAAATAAGGGGTGACCTTATTTTATTTGGATTTGGCTTGTTGTGTTTAGATTTGGGGGAGAGAACTGTTGAGTTTCGAAGAATGCTTCATCTCCTTGGTTGAAGAACGCCAAATCTCCGATGAAGAACATCGACTCGGCGACCCCAGATTCTCCATTCCCTTCTACCTCCGCGACAAGGGAGGAGACACCGACATGGGATCTCGCCAACGATGTCTCGCCTTATAATCTTCTCTCCGTGAAAAAAAGGGGAGATGATGCTTCCTCCTCGGGCGAACCCCATCGTTACTTACAAAACCTCACCCTGCGATGCCAGCTTCCGAGATGCCTGATGTTCACTATATTTTGTTGAGTTGGGGGTTTATTCTTGAAGGTGGATGTTTATGTATTCCATTCTCATTGGAAATCGTTGTTAAATATGGCTGATTGCTACCGTCTTACACGGATGGTGTAGTCCGAACGAACGTGGCCCGACAAACCTACGTTGGTCTCGTTTATTAATTTAGAATTGTAAATTAATGGCGGAAGAGGTACGAAGCCGTCGTTCCGTTCCGGGAATGTGGAGAAGGGAATCGGCACCGTAGCACTGGTTTTGCGGGAAGAACCGCGACCCGCTTCACGGGCCGCTTCGGTGGAGGAACCGACCGGCCCATCGGCCGACCAGACGGAGCTGGACAACGGAGCTGGGAGGGCGCCGTGTTAGAAGACCAGCGGCAGGCCCATGCAGGCCGCTTGCCCAGAAGACCAGCTGGTCTAGCTGGATGGTTTGGGGAAGGGATACGCCGCTTGGCACAGCCGGTGCGGAAAACCAGCCCCCCTTGGAACCAGCTCGGCGTTCGGTCGAGCCCACAGGGTCGGGTCGAGCCGGGCCGTGCCAGGCCGGGTCGGGTCGCGCCCCTTCGGGCTGAGTTGTGTATTTCTTCGGACCAGTCCGACACCCCTACTGGGTTGGACCCATCAAACTGGGTCAGCCCGAACCGTCGGCCCACAAGGATAAACGGGTCGGGCCCGTTATTCACTTAAACGTGAATAACTTAAGGACTGCGCATCTGATCGACATGTCGTCTGCGGCACTAGGACTCTTTCAAAGACACGGTCCTTTTGTGATACTCTATGTGAGTTTTGGGTGAATTTGGATATCATCCGGGTTATAAATGATCGTATTTCAAACTGGGCCCCTAGGATGGAAAAGCCATTATCTCTCAGACCGGGCGTCCGATTGACGCGCCGTCTGTTGCGTTGAGTTCCTTTTTCTGAGACGGAATTTCAGGATATATCAGCTCTGGACTTCGTGACCGTTGATGTATCGACCCATTTGGATCGAGGAACAGACCCTCCCGGAATCTAGCATGCTTTGTGCGGGAACCCGAGAGCTGGCTGCGACTGCGATGACGATGACTTCTGTATTTGGATCCTATGTGGGTTCGGCAGAGGAGATTATTCAGAGGCTAAAACTAATCATCTTCACCCCTCTTTGTGTGTAGTATACCCGTGTGAGCTAAGTCTTAAATTTCAATCATTATCATCGATGTGATTGACTTGCTTTTCTGTGTGGACTGGGTTGTGCTTTCCTGTGTGGACTGGGGTGTACTTGGGCTCGTGAGTTAGAGCCGAACTGGAATTGATGACTTAGGTGTATGTATGAGAATATACCTAAGTATAGTTGATTGATACATTTTGTTTGTATCTTTCCTTTGTGGTTTATTTTTTGTGGATTTTGGGAGACCTTCGGGGTCTCAGGGTCCATACTGAGTATCGTATACTTACCCCCACACGGTTTATGCCCGCACTACATTGTGTTGGATGCAGACGAAAGACAGCATAGATCGAGGTGGAGTCTTGTGGAGGGGGACGATACCTGGAGGTGGACCTCTCTGTGGGACATACACGGAGCGGACGGCCGGACCCGAGGAGATGAGGAGACCATTTGTACCCACCCTTCAGGTGGGATATCTAGAGGATGACTCAGTGGTTGTCGGTTTACCTTACAATAACTATTATTTATTTTCTTTTGTACTGTACTTTCAGTTGGGTTTGTATTATGTCCCATTTAATTTCCAACACTTACTTTTGTACTCAGTTTACATAGTGTTTACTTCTGCTTTCTTACTCTGTTGTGTTTGTTTCCTTATATAAAGTCAATGCCTTCCCTTTTATCGGGATTTACGCTTATGGTGCTAGTCACCAGCCCCTGGCCTATGGAAGGCGGGCTTCGGGTAGTCACGGCACGGGCCCCGAGGACGGGTCATGACAAAATTGTTATTTTGTTAATAAATTATTATTTTATCTAAAAATTAAATTAATAATGTTTAGAAAGTGGTTTTAAAAAAATGGAGTTAATTTTTGAATTCTACACATCAAAAAAGTAGTTAGGGTAAATTTTAGATATTTTTCTGAAATACGTGGATTGTTTATGAATTGTAAAATCCAGTAATATACCATATATATACATTATCAGTTAAATTCACTATTACTAGAATCATGGATGATGTAAGCACAATTGGTTCTAACTCACATGTACATGTTACTATTATTGGTCACAAAAATCAATACAATTGGTTGTATTTGGTAAAATAATAAAATAATGAGTAAAATAATGGGAAAACCCTCCTCTACTCCACTATAACCCCCCCTAACTCCATATTTTATTACCTCCTCTAAAGCCTTTTACCTTGTATAAATTCTTCCCAAATATCCTTCCAAGCTCCTCCCCCACGTACATCATCCCTTATTCTCATAAAAAGACCAAAACCTCTCCCTTAAGAGGCTCTCACGGAAGATTACTTCAAGAGGTAAATTCTTCTTTCCATTTTATTTATTTCATGTTCTTTTCTTTTATTTTTCTTTTCTAAACTCCTTTAATACAAATCATGTGATGAGTCTATTACCTTAAATTTAATGGAATTTTTTATGATAAAGGAATAATTATTCATCATTTCCTTTTCCCCTTCCTTACTACTAGAAATGAAAACACCATCTGAGATGTGTTAATTTATCACATTCAAGGACGACCAGTTTTAAATTTCTATGACCATATTAAATTATGGACATGAAACAATTTTTATTGTTGAACCAAAATATAATATATTTATTATAACTTATTAATGGTTCTGGAATTCCTCTGTACACGTGATATTATTTTATAAATCAAAAGGAGTTCGTTGTGTTCAAGAACTACCAATTATAATGATTCATCTTCACTCCCAATAACCAAATGAATTTTATGACCATGTAATATTATGTTTTATCACTAATAACATAAAACTTCTAGTCTGGATAACTATTCTCAATCAACATGTTTATCCATACATGAATATAAGTAAACCAGTCATGAAAACCAAGGAAGAAAACACTCCCAAACAATGAAATTGAATATCTTAACTCATCAAAAACCCATGAATGCACCTAATATGGTTATAAAAATGAATTACAGATATATATGTGTGTTTGTGGACACATTAATTTATGAACCTTCATTTTATTATTCATGTCATTAAGATGAAGTAAGGAACACCTTCGGAATTAAGGTAAGGGTATTATACCTAGACCTCCCATTTCGTTTGGGTTACTCATGTTGTCTACTTAACTTAACTAAATTCTTATTTATTCATATTTAATCCTCATATATTCTATTATAATTTTCAATACATATGCACCATCCAGAATCCTAAGTTCACTTGTGGTGATTTATATGTTTTAAAAGGATATTTCAAAAATTCTTCCCGTAATACAAGCAAGATTCAAGGGAACTTCTCAAACTCTAACCTATTTTCAAGGGCTCTATATATTCATTTTTCAGAAAAAAAAAATTATCTTTCTAAAAACATTAATTTTATTATTAAAATACTAACTTACTTCAATTATTGTTTTATAAAAATAAATTTCCAAAAGAACTCATCTTTTCAAAGTAAAAGAATAATTATCATAATAATTACAAGATGATTTTATAAGAGTATCTTCATTTGTTTCAATACTCTTTTCTATTCTTATTTATTATTAGGATCAATATTTCATGAAATCATATACCATATTTAAGTGAATGTTTTATGATAATTTTGACTGTGGATTTTTTATCTTAAAACCACTCACTGATTTACTCCAAATGGTTAGTGTTTATGCTTAATGTTCCGGGAACGTTATTATTATGAATATGAAGGTATATGTTGTTTATGTTAATCCCCATTTATATGAGGAATGAATTGGACATTTTTTATTATGGGTGGGTCTCACTATAGCTGCTTGATTCATTGGTAGGTCTCATGAGAGAAAAAGATATGGACTTGGCTGAGGCCATGCACATTTTTAGATATGGTTTCGGACAAGGCCTTATCATTTTTAGATGTCTTCTTTGAGGAATTGATGGTATGTGTTAGAATTCCCAACATATGCATTTCTCCCACTGTGAAACATTCAATTGAAATTTCATGAGGTTATTTGACAAGTAGACTACCCACGATTATTCTTTATTTTTCCATAATTTATTCAGCTCTTATTCCTTCCATAATGTGTTCATGTTTATTTTTAAAGGCATGTGTTTTTAGTTATTCTCCATGCCTAATGTTTATGTTTATGATGTCTTCATTTGTATTTCTTACCATTACTGAAAATTTGACCTCACCCCTTTCTTATGTTTTAGTTTTTCATGACATCAAGAGGTATATTATGACTAACTTGGAGGGATAATCTTAGAGTGTGGGATTTTCCCAAAGGATCATATTTCTTGTTTTAAATTTAAAGTTGTAATTTTGAACTTATATATGTATCTGGATTCCCAAATCTATTAAACTATTTATTCATTTAGGATAAAACTTTATTTTAAACACGCTAATGTAATGTAATAAGGCACCAAATATGGGAAACTGGGGTTGGGTCCTTACACATAGTGTTTGTTCATGTGATAGTAATCATTTCTATTACTATTCCTTATCTCTTTAGGGGCCTTAATGAGTTGATAGACTCTGGTCATAATCTGTGAATATTATTCACTGCTATTGAATAACGGTCTAGAGGGTCACACATAATAGCATATTAAAGTGTACTTTGTATTCTCTTGAATAGGTGTATATGACTTAGTGAGCCCCAACACGTGGTCTGATAATTGTCCAAGTCTAAACGATCACCAAAAATTAAAAACGATTATTATTTCAGTATAGAATAATTTGGATGAATTAATTTATTAAAATTATACACAAGGAATTAAGTCAATATGTGGAATAATTTTATATAAATGAATATTATTTTAATATTCAATGTTCATTTAATATTATCTGGAATTACGATTGTTGTTAATGACTTGGTTTTATACCATAATATATTTAATATATATTGAAAATATCTGGTAAAATGTAAAAAATTATTATGACATAGTTAGTATTCCATAAATATTCATTTATTTATTATTTAGTATATGTTAAATATAAGGGAGTATTAGAACCCTATATAGGTTTCTTGGACATCCACTATATAAGAATATAGGAGCTCATTTACTACAGACTAATAATTCCAACAAATTGAGATATCCTCTCTCCTACCGCATCATAGAGATATAATGGATCTATCTGAATGATTGATCTGATAACGCCTTCATGGACTAAAGGCACATGATTGAGGATACCATTAGAATTTAGAAGGAATTATCTAAGCTCTAGGATAGATACAAGAATTTGAAAAACATTGTATGTGCAGATTCTTGAAGTGTGTAAGGATGGTATAGAATGATTTAGCTTTAGATCCTTCAATTTCATTGACTATTAACATAATATCTACAGACCTTATCAGGGTTCGAATCACTAGAGATATAAAATTATCATTGCATAGATGATGAAAACGATTAAATCCACAGCCCACAACCTTCCAATTCAAGAACCAATATGAGAAATTTTATTTATAGTGATCATTTCAATTTTCTGATTTAAGAACATATTCATTTTCATTAAATTAAGCTGAGGGCCTTAATTTGATCTCAACGGATCCAACTACACTTGGATATGATCTCATATGGACATTTTATGGTCGTCTGAAAAAATTAATATGGATCAAAAGTGGTCTATTTTTTAGGTATTACAAAAATTGATGAATAATATATATACACACACACACATGCATATATTTGGTTTTTTCTGGAGCTTCTGGAAAACCTATTTTTTGGATCAGATTCATCTACATACCAGTTTGCAGAATAGTAGTAACTAGTGATCATTTATTCTAGCAGATGTAAAAATAATAATTTTAAGAATTTTAATTATTAAAGGAAAGACTATAGGGGGTTTATGAAAAATAAAAAAAATTGTTTCAAATCCTCATTTCAAAAGGATTTTTATTTTGATCACATAAAACTAAATAGGAGATGGTGGGTCATGTTGTATAGTGAAATGTTTAAAAATATTATTGATACCAAAAAACGGGGAGGTGGTGTATAATTCCAAAGTTTTTTAAAGAATTATATATATTTATATATACATATATATATATATATTAAAAGGGTAATCTTCCATTAGAAGCTTCCCCATAAAACCATGCTCCCATTCATCGTCTACCTCTAGGTTACCTCTGTCCACCCCAAAGCCACCTCCCCTAGCCATCCTCACCACCAAGACCACAATTCTACTTCCCCTCACCCTAACCAGTCACCACTGCCATTTCATTCACCAAATATAGATGGCACCTCGATTTTCTACTGCCGCATCAGACCACACTATTGTGCCACTCATCGAAGCTATCCCAAGTAGTTGGTTTAAGGCTATGGTTTTTAGCACCATCTTCACTCACGGCCTACTACGACGGTAAACCCTCCAGTGTTATGTCACATCTATTCAATCCCCTAAAGAGGCCCCCTCCTCCTATCCAAACAGAAGAACCTTCGGTGATCCCCCTTTTTTAGCTGCATTATCGCTCCAATCGAACTTCTACAGGGCATAACAGACTCAACCTGCCCCGCTATAAGCTTGGACTGGTCTGGTCGACCCTGAATGGGTTAGGAATGGTCTTTGTGGACCATAATAGCCCTGTAATGGGGTCTTCCATCATGGAATGGGACTACATAGGGTTATCCCAACCCGCAATGACCCTCATCAGGGATATATAGCCAGAAAAAATGTCCAATATTATTTTATTAGTATTTGGAATTCAAAAATAATAATATTTATATTATTTTTAAAAAATAATTTAATTTTTATATTCAATTAAATTAAATAATTAATTTTTAGTGATATAAAAATCTATAATTAATTAGTGGATCAGACAAATTAAATTATTTAACTTTAAAATAATTCATTTAATTAAATTAATGGATTCAAGCTTAAATTTATTGAATTTTTATTTTTATTATTCTTATAATTTACCTGTAGACTACTATTGATTAGTGAATCAACTTGAATGCATGGTTTATTTTAGTTAATTATTTATTATATGCATGTGATTTTTTTAATATTTAATTAAGTTTACTGATGATCTATGAATTTCTTTGTTCATTTAGATATGAATAAGGGGTTTTTTGCCAATTAGTGTTTCTATATGTACATTGTGCTTCCCAAGACTCATCTCGTACGTCAATGTAAATTTTTATTTTGACGATGATGATATAATATGTTCACTATGCCATGATGAGGTGGTATACTATATGAGAAGTAAAAAATACTGGATCAAGGACGAACTGCATTGCCGGCCAATACCTGAATCAAGTATGATACCCCTAGGTCATGGTTGATATAGTAAGATTAAATGGATTAAAAAATATTATATTATCAAGAATAGTTGGTCAATTTTTTTCCTTTATGATATTTTTATTATTTTATGCAATTTCATTACTGCAAGAACACATAAAATAATAAATAGAAAAATTCATAAAGACCTATTGAATTGTTTTCTATTCATATTAATTTGTGAGTGTGAAAAAAAAATAGAATGAAAAAAATTAATATAAATGTATTTCATATGTAAAAAATAATAAATCCCTCAAAGAAATATTAACTCATTAATGTCAACCATCACTTGATTTTGAACACAACTAGGTGTATGGGGTCCTCATTATCCCTAGTTATGGGTGTATTCTACGGTTAGATATTTTTTATAAAAAAAATGGGTTTACTTACCTAATTTTTTTAAAAAATAGGTATCCATAACTAGATTATTTCAAATTTAGAGGAAATAATTGAGTAAATCATGTTTATGTTTTTAGAAGATGATAATTCACTCAACCGATCAAGGTGTCCTGAGTTAATGTGGTTGGACAGTCAAATACTTACTGTGAACTCTCTATTTGTTGGCATAGACATAACTTCAACAATATGAGGAGTGTTTTCAATGGTCCTTGATACTATAATACCCAATAAATAAAGTATAAATATTCTAGTACAAATTTTTTCTATTTTTTAATAAAATAGTTGGAGACATCTAATGATTTAATTAATCAGTATTGTCTTATTAGTAATCATGATAGAAATACATCTCTGTTATGTGTTGTTTTTGTATAAAATTTAAAGTAATACCATAAGTACACTATCATAAATATTGGAATAAAGTTATTGTCGTCGCCAGAAATTGTTACTAAACATTAGTAGAGACACATTCACAATTTAAAATAACATAACAAAATCAAGTTACTAATGTCTCCACTACCTTTTGTGAAAACTCATGAAGCAAGGGTGATAAACTTATTATAGGAGACACGTGTATGATGAATATGATGGTTATATTATAATGATACCATCATTTTTTGATGTGAGTTAAGAATAAAACATCAAAACATGGATGAATTTCATATGTTGTCTCATCTTTGAGAATCATGAAAAGAGAAAGTGAAGCGAGATTTGAATTGTTCATGATTACTCTACTTATATTTGAATATAAAATATGGATCACAGTATTTCAAAAAATCCCATTATAATATATTTATCAACAATTTACTCCAGTTTTATTTATGATTATTAAATGAGTTGAATGTTGGAAAACTTAATTGACTTTTAGGTAAGGTTCACCATGTGAATAAGAACTCAAATGGATTTTTAGTTCTTATGTTGAAAAAATTGGGGGACAAGGATAAAATTCCAATGGATTGTGTGATTCCAAATTCACCTTCACAATGTCTTTAAAATAAAAAAATTTGGTTGTAATATATTGTAACGCCCCAACCCCAGCTACCCAGAGTTGGTGCTTTACTTCGTAACATTGGCATGATCACAAAAGATCAAGTCTTGAAAGACCGATTAGTTTAGTAGCCTGGGAAACACTAGATACATTCATAAATGTTACATTACATCATAAAGTTAAAAACTAATAACGAAGTATTCATAGTTCACACTCATATCCTCTGCTGACTATCCCTGTAGGTCATTCCTAAAATACTTCTTCACATCCTGGAAAATATTAAAACATTGAAAGGGGTGAGCTCAAATGCTCAGTAAGGATAACAATGTTGCGGAAGCTTTCATAAATAAACATTAACTTTTAAGGCAATGTATAACTAAAACAAAAGCCTTTTAAACTTTAACATCAACATAATATGGAAAAAGTAAAATGAGATAATGCCATTTACTTATTCACATGGATATTCTACTGGTCGAATAATCACATGCAATATCAATAACCACTTTCATAATGAGGGAATGTATAATGCCAGACATTCAGAAACATTTTGTCAAGGCCTCGGCCAAGACGTCTAAAATGATTAAGGCCTCGGCCAAAACCATAAATCAAATTGGGAAAGGGCCTCGGCCAATTCCACGTCTAGTTGTCTCGTGAGACCTACCGATTCATCGAGGAGCTATAGCGGGCTCCACCCGTCACTTATTAAGTCCAATACATTCCTCATATGAATAGGTTTAAACATATCATAAACCATAACATAATCGTATCACATAAAACATGCATAAAGAAACATAACATTTCCACATTTCAATAACAAGATATCAATACAACACATTGATATAATAAAAACACTTTCAAAACCATTTTCAATACCAAAATAAAAGAAAGTTAAAACTTTGTATTTATTTTTCATTAAAAAAATGATGGCTTGTAGAGGAAGCCGAAACTCAAATAATGGTCACGGCGACAGAGAAGTAGTTGTCACTGAATAAGTATGGAAAGAAAAACATTCCCTTTTTTCGTTTAGCAAAGCACTTCGTATAAAAAAGATTCCTTTTGAATAAACGTAAACGTCAAAGGGGTTTATACACCGTATAAAAGAAAGTTGTGTATAAAACCAAATATGCCTCAATGAAAGGAGATTGAGACGAAGTCCATAAAAAGGTCATTTTTAAAATAAAATAGATCTATAATGTGTATTCACTATAGGTACACATAAATAAAGTAAAAATACAAAATAATACATAATAATATCATGACATTATTTGAAAGTAGGAGATTAACCCAAAGAATGGAAGTTGGGTTAAGAAGTTCCCTTACCTCGTGTCTGACTTGACTCAACCGTTCTTTAACCTCCTGAATAATAAACTAGAGTTAATATATACCTTATTAAGAACCATTTTCAATTTCATTATCCTTTTTATATCACTTATTACAATGACATGAACATTATGTAATTATTTAAGTTAATAACGGTCGTTTTGTCGATCTTAGGTACTTGAGTCAAAAATAAAATTCTTATAATTACAAGTTGGTCATGTGGTGAAATATACATTATATCCAGAATTATATTCATGATTTAGATGTCATATATATCATATATATCCAGTATATACATTCATTTATAATATTACTTAACATTTAGAGGTAAGAAATGAAATGCACCGTTCATGGAGACGGTAAGCCGTACGTACGCATGAACGCTACTTTCATTTCTATATCGTATTTAATGGAATGAAGTAATAATGTTATAAATGTATAATATAATTCCAGTATAATATAGTGTATAATACCATTTACTCCATCCTTTATACGTCCCACATATGGCATTAACGATTCAAATCACTTTGAGGGGGCGGTAGTCCGCACTTCCTAAAATGAAATTATTGCATTTACCCATAATGGAAATCATAAAGTATGCCATAAATGAAAAATACAAAAGCATAAGTAAAACATAAACATATTATATATCATATATAAATATAGTGACATCTTAATGGCCACCTTTGAATGTGTTATATGAGTGTTGAACAATCATCGTTTCGTGAGGCAGAAATTCGCCATCCAAAGAAACCGTATGTTCTTTAACCATTAGATGTAGGTGTGTGTAAGTGTAGCTCGAATAATTCTTATAAAAACATCCTAGTATATTTAGGATACTGTTGTTGTTACAAAAGAAATGAATAAAAAGAGTTTTGGGGGTTGGAGAAGAAAAATAAAACAAAACAACATTAGAGAAGACATTACCTCAAAATCGGGTAACTCTTTTTTGATTTGAGCCAAAGGCTTCCTTGGGAAGAGTTCTGCCCAAAGTGAGGCTTCTAGGAGTAATAGGGGGAAGTTGGTAGAGTATTTGGGCAGAGGTTGGCCGAACCAAATGGTTTGAAAGTGTGAATGAGGTGGTAGAGGTGGGGGCCTTTTATAAGAGGAGAGGAGGAGCTCTTTTAGAAATATTGAAATGTTACATTATTATACAATGATTTTCGGATTATAAAGGTCCCACACTTATATAATTCGTGGCTAAGGTGATAAGGGTTCGAAATCTACCCATCCAATAGTCATTGGACAAGTTTATGCCTTTAATTTTACATTAGCTTTTCATTTTATTAAAATTGTTAAATAATGAGGTCATCGTTTCATCATAATGATGTCATAAATAATTTAATTTATTTAATGTCTAAAAATTATAAAAATAATAATATGATGTAGGAAATCTTTTTAGATTTCTAATGAATATTTATATTTAAAATTCGGACTTTTTTAACCCCACTTAAAAACTGTTTTAGTAGAACAACTCATGTTTGTGTCAATTTAATTTTAACATTAAATAAATATATATTAATGTCATTTTCCAACCAAAGTGGCTCCATGGGGTCCCCATGTTGACCCATGTGTTGTCTTGGTCGGCCATGACTCATCCAATATGAGTAGGTCAAGTGTCAAGCTCATCTCATATTATTAAAACATTATTTTTACCTTAAACTACACTAATTACCTCTAATCGCGATTAAGAACTTAAAAGTTACTATTCACCAAAAATTATTCTAATCTCATTGAACCACATTTTTCTTCTTAATGACAACCATGTATGTCGGATTTTTGAAAATCAAATCACAGAAGTGGTAATATTTCATTTAAACGAAAAATCAGTTATTTAACTTCCACTTAGTGGTTTCACTATTCATCAAAAATTGAAGTTTTTCAGAACAATGCCAAAATTTCACCCTAAGCTATAATTGATATTACGAATTAAAAAATGATGTCTATTTTACAAAATTCTAAACATATAAGTTGCATTAATTAATTTTATAATCAATTCCCGTTGTCACAACAAATAGCGTGTCTTTAAGAAACAATTTATATCAAAAGATTGGCAATTGTTTATGTCCAATTTCAATGTTAAATTAATTATAATGACCACCATTGGATAAAATGGTAAAAATATATTGTAATTATAGTTTAAAACCACTAAATATTATAATTTATCACAATAAATTATTTTGATTAAAAAAGTTGTTTTAAGTATCTATCACTATTCATAAAAAATTGGAAGTTCTCATAAAGTTACAAAAAATTAAACATAGGATAATTTCGATATTACAAATACAAAAATGAAGTCCATTTTGAAATATAAAATTTCTTTAATTTTAAAAAGTGGTTATTACTATTCATAACGGCTACTTTGATTAGTCACGGTGTGTTAGAACTCGAACTTGCGTACCATGCAAGCTATTGCATTATTAAATGAGAAGCGTATCATGGAAGCTCGGGGGTTTTAAATTCTCCCCTCCTTCAATAAATTGCGTCCTCGCAATTTGAAATTTTTCTTTGAAAATAAAAGGTTGAAAATAGAAAATACCTTTGTGGAAAACCCACATTGGAAATAAGGTTAATAAAATTTAGCCTTAATAAGAGGGAAATGGAAATAAGAAAGTCACCACCAAATTATGACCTCGATAAGGAGAACATTGGTGGAAATTATAAACATATAATTTGAGGGAAAACGTAAATATTTGTAGGGAGTGATTGAGGTCATCAATCACAATCAACTGTCAAATTGAGGGCCTCAAAGCCTTCAATCTATGTTGATTTAAAATATCATCAGTTCAACAAGACATAAGGTATTAGGGTAACACATTTTTTTGTTTTAATATCCCTTTACTAAAGTTTAAGAATTAATTTATTCATTGAATAACAGATAGGTATATATATATTTATGCTTGACAATTAGAGTTTCAACCTTCAACTCACCTTTCACTCAAAAAGATAATAGAACCCAAAAATATTATACTTATCCTAACTTTATAAGGTTCCAAATGTTAACACATACCATTTAGATTAGTAAAATTATTTTTTAATAACCAGGGACTTCCTGTAGGCTAGTGGTAGGAAATAAAGGCCTGTCGCACTATGGTTGTGGGTTCGATTCCTGCAGCTTTCTCCGACGCGTCAGGTTATGCCCCACCCTGCAGATTGTCCTTTTCCTAAAACTATAGTATTATAATATTCCAAAAATAATCTTCATAAA
Source organism: Viscum album (assembly GCA_963277665.1). Classification (NCBI taxonomy): domain Eukaryota; kingdom Viridiplantae; phylum Streptophyta; class Magnoliopsida; order Santalales; family Viscaceae; genus Viscum; species Viscum album. Next base: position 728,193,826 of record OY728143.1, on the reverse strand, counting down.
TTTTTTAACCTTAAAAAATACTATCCAAAGATCAACTTAATCCATTCCAACCTTTATAGTTATCCAAAATACTTCTGTCCAACTCACAGTCCAAATTTTATAAGGAAGGTAAACATAATGAAGATCCCTTTTTCCATGTAACAACATGTGAACACCTTCATCATGTATTCTTTTTAATCATACTGAATTACCATGATCCCTTATTTCTTATAGAATACTAGATATACTCCTTCTATCCAAAAATTTATACAAATCATCAATCAGTTTCAAGGAAGTTAAGAATATCCAATATAATTTATCCAAATCAATCACGTCTTATTCCAAAATCACTATCTCGGTATCAGAACCATATTATGGTTTATCTTTCTCTCAACCATATATTTTCTAAAAATTTAACCTACTGTGGAGTCACTTTTCTTGGTTCCACACAATCTCAAGTCCTTGATGAAATAGTACTGCAGTACAATCCTTATATACTCCATAATTATTATAACCAGTACATCATTGATACAACACTCAAATTACAAAATTCTTTAATAACAACATAAGAACTCTAATCATTACTCCTAATCTGTGGTAGTATCATAACTTGATTGTTATCCAATAACATCATTTGGGGCATACTCTGATGATTTGGACATTGGTTTGCGTAGTGTCCCCAATCCTTGCAGAAGAAGCATTGTACATTTGAAACCATTTTATTACCCTTGTAGTCACGCACTTTGTGTCCTTTTTCTCTACACTTATAACAAACTCCCATTCCCTTTAGGAAAGTTCCATGATGTTTCTTCCCACAATTACCACATATTGGAAAATTCTTCTTTCCCCTCATCCCTTTATCCATCATTCTCTCTTCCATCCCTTTCGTCTCTTGCTTCGCTTCAAAGCCATAGGACTCAGAGAATTATTTACTTATCTTATTAACACATGATACTATTTCTTCATATGTTGAGAAAACATGGGAGACTATTTCCCTTCGAAATGTTTGCTTAATACCGTGAAAGATACGATCCTTCTTACTCTTTGGATCATACGTATTGCTGGAGTTCACATTCCTTCTACTGGGCCCCATTTCTATACAATGACATAAACTAGGTTAGTTTATGAATTATAATGAATAATTCCAAACTTTTAAAATAATTAATGTAAATTTAACGGTTTATGGATATAATCCATAATCATATGAATGTTTTCTTTGAAGAAGTATATACTCATAAACCCTACCTAATGGTTTGTAAAGAAAATGAGAATTATCCTAAGCCGATACCCCGGGAGTATCGTAACCAAGAGTGCAGCAAGGCCCGTTGTTGTGCACCAGTTCCCGTTTGAGTCTAGCTCAAAGCGGTGTTTTTGGGTTTTACCCCTAGGTACATCTGTGCCAGAGCCGCCTCTACCTGCTCGTATCCAGACAGGGATGTATTGCTCAGAAAACTCACAACATCTCTACAATACCAAAATTCCAGGAAGTTCTTCTATACTAATCCTCAAAGTCTATCTTCGGGCTATGTGCTCTAATCAGAGTTTATCTAAATCTAGCTTCCAAGGTTAGTACTAAACTGCCTCTGATACCAACTATAACGCCCCGACCCCAGCTACCCAGAGTCGGTGCATTACTTCGTAACATTGGCATGATCACAAAAGATGAAGTCTCGAAAGACCGATTAGTTTAGTAGCGTTGGAAACACTAGATACATTCATAAATGTTACATTACATCATAAAGTGAAAAACTAATAATGAAGTCTTCATAGTTCACACTCATATCCTCTTATGACTATCCCTACAGGTCATTCCTAAAATACTTCTTCACATCCTGGAAAATATTAAAACATTGAAAGGGGTGAGCTCAAATGCTCAGTAAGGATAACAATATTGCGGAAGCTTTCATAAATAAACATTAACTTTTAAGGCAATGTATAACTAAAACAAAAGCCTTTTAAACTATAACATCAACATAATATGGCAAAAGTAAAATGAGATAATGCCATTTACTTATTCACATGGATATTCTACTGGTCGAATAATCACATGCAATATCAATAACCACTTTCATAATGAGGGAATGTATAATGTCAGACATTCTGAAACATTTTGTCAAGGCCTCGGCCAAGACGTCTAAAATGATTAAGGCCTCGGCCAAAACCATAAATCAAATTGGGAAAGGGCCTCGGCCAATTCCACGTCTTGTTGTCTCATGAGACCTACCGATTCATCGAGGAGCTATAGCGGGCTCTACCCGTCACTTATTAAGTCCAATACATTCCTCATATGAATAGGTTTAAACATATCATAAACCATAACATAATCGTATCACATAAAACATGCATAAAGGAAACATAACATTTCCACATTTCAATCACAAGATATCAATACGACACATTGATATAATAAAAACACTTTCAAAACCATTTTCAATACCAAAATAAAAGAAAGTTAAAACTTTGTATTTATTTTTCATTAAAAAAATGATGGCTTTTAGAGGAAGTCGAAACTCAAATAATGGTCACGGCGGCGGAGAAGTATTTGTCACCGCATAAGTACGGAAAGAAAAACATTCCCTTTTGTCGTTTAGCAAAACGCTTCGTATAAAAAAGATTCGTTTTGAATAAACGTAAAAGTCAAAGGGGTTTATACACCGTATAAAAGAAAGTTGTGTATAAAACCAAATATGTCACTATGAAAGGAGATTGAGACGAAGTCCTTAAAAAGATAATTTTTAAAATAAAATAGATCTATTATGTGTATTCACTATAGGTAAACATAAAGAAAGTAAAAATACAAAATAATACATAATAATATCATGACATAAGTTGAAAGTAGGAGATTAACCCAAAGAATGGAAGTTGGGTTAAGAAGTTCCCTTACCTCGTGTCTGACTTGACTCAACCATTATTTAACCTCCTGAATAATAAACTAGAGTTAATATATACTTTATTAAGAACCATTTTCAATTTCATTATCCTTTTTATATCACTTATTACAATGATATGAACATTCTGTAATTATTTAAGTTAATAACGGTCGTTTTGTCGATATTAGGTACTTGAGTCAAAAATAAAATTCTTATAATTACAAGATGTTCATGTGGTGAAATATCCATTATATCCAGAATTATATTCATGATTTAGATTTCATATATATCATATATATCCAGTATATACATTCATTTATAATATTACGTAACATTTAGAGGTAAGAAATGAAATGCACCGTTCATGGAGAAGGTAAGCCGTACGTACGCATGAACGCTACTTTCATTTCTATTTCGTATTTAATGGAATTAAATCATAATGATATAAATGTATAATATAATTCCAGTATAATATAGTTTATAATACCATTTACTCCATCCTTTATACATCCCACATATGGCATTAACGATTCAAATCACTTTCAGGGGGCGGTAGTCCGCACTTCCTAAAATGAAATTATCGCGTTTACCCATAATGGAAATCATAAAGTATGCCATAAATGAGAAATACAGAAGCATAAGTAAAACATAAACATATTATATATCATATATAAATATAGTTACATCTTAATGTCCACCTTTGAAGGTGTTATATGAGTGTTGAACAATCATCGTTTCGTGAGGCATAAATTCGCCATCCACAGAAACCGTATGTTCATTAACCATTAGATGTAGGTGTGTGTAAGTGTAGCTCTAATAATTCTTATAAAAACATCCTAGTATATTGAGGATACTGGTGTTGTTACAAAAGAAATTAATAAAAAGAGTTTAGGTGGTTTGAGAAGACAAATAAAACAAAACAACATTAGAGAAGACAATACCTCAAAATCGGGTAACTCTTTTTTGATTTGAGCCAAAGGCTTCCTTGGGAAGCGTTCTGCACAAAGTGAGGCTTCTAGGAGTAAGATGGGGTATTTGGGAGAGTATTTGGGCAGATTTTGGCCGAACCAAATGGCTTGAAAGTGTGAATGAGGTGGTAGAGGTGGGGGCCTTTTATAAGAGGAGAGGAGGGGATCTTTTGGAAAGATTGAAATGTTACATTATTATACAATGCTTTTCGGATTTTAAAGGTCCCAAACTTATATAATTCGTGGATAAGGTGATAGGGGTTCTAAATATACCCATCAAATAGTCTTTGGACAAGTGTAAGCCATGAATTTTATATTATCTTTTCATGTTATTAAAATCGTTAAATAATGAGGTCATCGCTGCATCATAATGATGTCATAAATAATTTAATTTATTTAATGTCTAAAAATTCTAAATAAAATACTATGATGTATTAAATCTTTTTATATTTCTAATTAATATTTATAGTCAAAATTTGGACTTGTGTAACCCCACTTAAAAACTGTTTTAGGAGAACAACTCATGTTTGTGTCAATTTAATTTTAACATTAAATAAATATATATTAATGTCATTTTCCAACCAAAGTGGCTCCATGGGGTCCCCAAGTTGACCCATGGGTTGTCTTGGTCGGCCATGACTCATCCAATAGGAGTAGGAAAAGTTTCATGCTCATCTCATATTATTAAAACATTATTTTTACCTTAAACTACACTAATTACCTCTAATCGCGATTAAGAACTTAAAAGTTACTATTCACCAAAAATTATTTTAATCTCATTGAACCACATTTTACTTCTTAATGACAACCATGTATGTCGGATTTTTGAAAATCAAATCACAGAAGTGGTAATATTTCATTTAAACGAAAAATCAGTTATTTAACTTCCACTTAGTGGTTTCACTATTAATCAAAAATTGAAGTTTTTCAGAACAATTCCAAAATTTCACCCTAAGCTATAATTGATATTCCGAATTCAAAAATGATGTCTATTTTAAAAAATTCCAAACATATAAGTTGCATTAGTTAATTTTATAATCAATTCCCGCTGTCACAACAAATAGCGTGTTTTTAAGAAACAATTTATATCAAAAGATTGGCAATTGTTTATGTCCAATTTCAATGTTAAATTAATTATAATGACCACCATTGGATAAAATGGTAAAAATATATTCTAATTATACTTTAAAACCACTAAATAGTATAATTTATCACAATAAATTATTTTGATTTAAAAAGTTGTTTTAAGTATTTATCACTATTCATAAAAAATTGGAAGTTCTCAGAAAGTTACAAAAAATTAAACTTAGGATAATTTCGATATTACGAATACAAAAATGAAGTCCATTTTGAAATATAAAATTTCTATAATTTTAAAAAGTGGTTATTACTATTCATAACAGCTACTTTGATTAGTCGCGGTGTGTTAGAACTCGAACTTGCGTACCATGCAAGCTATTGCATTATTAAATGAGAAGCGTATCATGGAAGCTCAGGGTGTTACATATATGATTCTATTTTCTATTCATGTCATGAAATAAGTCTATGGAAGTTTAAATGTATTGAACTCAATTGAAGAAGAAATTGGTCGCTTCTTCTTTAGGTATATTCATCAACTATGTGTAATGTTTTCATAATACTTGTTGGGAGTTAAATAAAATATTCCTATAAATAATTTTTATTTGAATATATTAATCAGGTGAGTTTTAAAATTTTACAAAGAAGTAAGGTTTGTTCAATAAGAGGCTGAGAAAGTGTGGTTTCTATGTCAATTGTGAGAAGCACAAAATTTCCTATTTCCCAATAAATGGTTCTAGTTAAAAACAATTTAAGTATTATAGAAACATTAATCTCACATGTCCATTGTACACAAGGATACAATATTCTATTTCTAGAATTAATGTTTTTTGAGGTATTTAATACTCAACCAATAGTTTAGCAATGCATGAATCATTGCATATTTCTAATGAATATATAATTTCCGACACAGTTATACCTAACTTCGGTTGGATAATAATTTTTCAAGAAAAATGTAGTATTTTTCAAGTATATAACCAATATGGTTTTAGAATATTTAGAGTTAAAGACCCTTGGTACTACCGACACACTTATATACATAGTGTTGGAAAAATTAATCTTTATAAATAAATGCATGCCACAAAGCTTTTGGAATTAGTTTATCTAGAGAGTGTGTATTATTCCATGGGTAATCTAGTGGTAAATGTATGTCACAATATTCCTTTAAGTGTTATTAAAAAATTTAAAAGTTAAGTGTGATATATTCATGTCCAGAATATATAAGTTTCTTCCACCCTACTTGCTGAATAATATCTTGACCAAGCATTTATCGATAATTATAATGTAAAATGTAGTTATACCTAAATGCGCATTACCTTATACTCATAAATTTTATGATGCTAATAAAGAGGATCTTGGATGAGTCTTCCATGTTAACATTGATAAATATAATTTATCATGGAGTAAAACATAAAAAGACATTTCTTTATACAAATCATAGTCTTGATGTAATTAAAAGGAGTATCAATGTTTCAACTTATATCTATTGCAGATACTTCCATTATTTTCAAGACACGCATCAAAAATAATGGTTTTATACCATTAAAAATCAGCTATAATGAAAATGGATATCATATGATTTATAATATGATAAAAATCCATTATATCATAAGAACATGTGTTTAGATGTATAGAGTGTGACATGACTATAAGAAAACATGAATGAAGAAAATCACAATTTTCATCTAAAGTAATTTTCCTAAATTATTCTAAGGATATTATAGAAATATGCATGATAAAAAATTTATAGTGAAAGTCTATATTATATTACTGTAAATGGTTGAGCATTCTATTTGAGATAGAAAGATCCAAATTGAGAAGGATTTATTTAAAGATTGAGTGGAGAAAATAGTATTTATAGGAATAATTTCTACAAGAGCATGTGGAAAGAAATATTCTAGAGACACACATATTGTAGGAGGGTTAAAAACCATGGTAATTATTTGAGATTCAAAACGGGTGGTGATAAGTTATTCATTGATAATAATGGATAATTCAATAATAATTAAATGGAAATTATATATGATTGAAAATATCAACAGAAATTTAATAATGGATACCATGTATCAAAGTTAAGAGGCTTATTATTTTGAATACTCTGGTTGGTATTCAAGTGAATCTATTCATGGAAGACACAAGCGTGGTAAGAATGAGGCTCTATTGGTACTAAAAAGTTTTTATTCCTAAATCCATTATAATTTCACCTTCCATAGATACTTTCTACAATGATTTTACTGAGAATTGGATATCAAGGCCCCTAATCATGGAATGTGTATGTATTATGAAACCAGAAATGGATGGTGATACCATAGAATGCCAATAATTGGTGAATGTTACTAGAATCTAGTTTAGGATTAAAATAACCAAGAAGTTAATTGAATATTCATTTGGAATGATTTTTTCCATATTTCAATAATAGGTTAGTGGTAGAACCATTGTTTTCTAAGTAAAATATGTTTGATAACATATGGTAAACTGCTATTGTTCTTACATTTTGTTATGATCGGAATGAAAGCAACTCTCAATAAATTGAATTAAAGTAAAAACCTGAATTCAAGGGAATGGGGTCTAATGAGGTATACCTAAGGGTTTCTTAGACTATGATAATATTAAATATATTGAATTTTTTTTAAAAATACAAGTTGGGAAAATTTAAGAGAGAATTGTAACAAATATCATATGGTATAAATCTATCGAAGAAGACATTCATGGTGAATATTGGGAGATTAATGTGGTGAGTTTAATTATATACGCTTCTATAATGGATCAATCACATATTACATGATATGTACAAGAAATGGTGTTTCCAACATAATCGTTATGATAGGAAAATATAAATTATATCTATGAGAATGGTAAAGGAAGGATTTGGAACTTTTGAATTGTAATTGATCAAGCACAGAAGGTATGTTCCTAGTTTGTGGAGGGGAAGGGAGGCTAGTTATAAGGGGACACCAGATAGTCTTCCTATTGATCAATATGACCTAATATCACTATTAGGATAAAGTAATGGTAAAGACAATCTCTTTTAAGTTGGTTGTATCCATACCTACAAATATTGATTGTGTGGTGGCTTCTAAGGAAGTTGAAGAGGTAGTGTAAAAATATGTAATGACTTCTTTCCAATTCATGGAATCACACGTAGTATGTAAATTTTTATCACAATTTTAATTATGATAATACTACTACTAGTGAAAACCAATATGCACTGTTTTCATAGTGGAAAAAAGTGATAAAATCATTTATATTATCTCTTGAGAAGTCTTCCTCAAGGAAGTAACATCACAGCTAACATAATATCCAAATAGAAGAAATATGGCAGGGCCAGAACTAAATCAATAAATCTAAAGAAATAAGATACTTTCATGTGAGATATATAAAATTGAGACTTGTTAGCAGTTAGATATAGTGAAAGTACGAGTGTTGAAAATGGGCTTCCAAGACTCAACATATGTATGTACGGTTATGACCACAACATGTATACATTTTCATGTATGCATGTGTTTATCTTACTAGAACAATGTTTATACATATATATACACTATATTTATGTTAATTTGAAAACATTACATGTTTTATAAAAAGGTTATTGAAGTTCCTAGGCTATAATGAGAACCTATAGATACAATGAAAATAATATTAATGTTATATCCTATAGTCTAGATACATCATACTGACAGGACACAGATGATGTGTGACCATCAGATGTTTGTAGCTTATAAAAATTGTGACTTCTCAATAATTTCACACTTGGGGATCATCAGTAGATGGGATCATGAGGATAGATCTTTCAATAAGAACACGACTTGTTTTTAGTGTCATTGGTTGTTCTTGTATATGAACAAATGTATTAATCTCCTGATATAAGATCATTATCAATGTGTTCCATTTTATCACATACTTGGATTAAAAAACCCTAATATTGAATTCAGGGAGATGTAGCTTATGTTGGTGAATCATTAGTTGTATGACATTAGTTGAATAGAGAAGATAGAATTTTTCACTTTTGATTTGAGGAATTTGTATCTTGGGAATATTTTATTAGGATGGTAGTACCTTTATAAATCCTTAGCCAAGGTAGTCAAAGGTGTGTTTTTTTAGTCAGATCAATAAATAATAAAATAATAATAGGTGATGATAAAGGTTCTGCACCCTGCTTTATGAGATATCATGAGACCAAGAGATTATATTACACAGTATGTGTTTGTAAAAAGGTTTTCATTGATATTAATATTCCTTATCCCATTAGGGGCCTCGATGGATTTCTTGACTCCACTCTTGGTCTATGAATAGTATTCACTACTATCAAGATAAGGTCCTAGAGGGTCACACACAGTAACAGATTGAAGAGTCTTACCTACTCTGTTGAATAAGATTGTAGGGAATGATGGGCCCCACCATAGGGTTTGGGTGTTGTACAAGTTTTATCAGTCACCGACAAATAAATCAATTAATTATTATTAATGTTTTTAATAATTAGGTTAAATTTATTTATTAAATTTATTCAAAAGTTATTAAGTGAAGAAATTAAATAATATTATAATATTGAATATTATTTGAATATTAAAGGTTTATTTTATATTAGTTGCAAATAAGGGTTGAGTTAATGAATCACGATTTTCACATAACATATTTAATATATATTACAATATGGTGGAAAAAATATAAATGATGATTATGTCGCATTTATTTCATCAAAATATTCATTTATTGCTTAATTAGTGGACATTAAATATATGGTGGTTGGCGAACCCAGTCTGAGTATTTTTTAAATCCATTACATAATCCTCAAGGAGATCATTTTTTCTACACTTTTTCTAATTGACTGATATCTCATATATCCTCCCACATCCTAGAGATATAAAGGCTCAATCTGAGAGATTGACCCAAAAATGCCTTTTGTAGATAAAAGGCACAGGATCGAGGTTCATCGCGACTTTGAATGAATCATCTGAGCTCTATGTTAGAAAGTAGAATTCAATAAATGGTGTAAATGTGGGTTCCTAAAGTAATTGTAGATCATATAGATGGATTTTTCTGTTCTTCCTTCAGGCAATGATCTCCAGTGAGGAGCTTTATTTGAATGTGAATGAAATCGAATGAGGTAATTGTTCATGTTTCATTTTTTTCTATGATTATTCAGGCGAAATACTCAGACCATAGCAAGGATTGGATCAGCAGAGATGATAAAGCTTTATTACTCCAGTGATGAAAAATATTAAATCGTCATTCCAATGGATTCCATTGTGCACCATTGTTTAAACAACACTCATCCCAGTAGATTACTAGTTGGGAAAATCTCTCTATTCTTTAGGGAATCCATTGTTAACTTGGTTTCTTCGATCATCATACATTACTAAAACAAAAATTATTTAATCATGAGTAAAAAATAAATACCACTATAAGATAATTATTGTATGATAATTACATAACAAATTTATCCTCAAAATGTCGTACTTTTCAAAATTATTTCATCATATTCTAGTTAAACAATAATAATTGTTAGTTCAATCTAGGTTTACTTAGGTCAGGATCCCTCATACAACATATCAAAATTAACTAACATAATAAATAATTTATTATGAATTTAAAAGAGAATGTGATTAATTATAGAATATCCCTTAGGAGTGTTAATCTAAGTGTGAAGTTAGGCCTCTTTTTTGTGCGACGGGTGATGAATGAATTAATACCCAACATTCCCTTTTAAAGGTTATTACACATAGGAACATCTCTACTAGATACTATACCCAAATTTACTATTCAAAAATAGATATTATTTTCAGGGAAGACACACAATATCTAATTTACCAAAATTTTATGATGTTTTCCTATACATAGACTTATACATTGGATGTATTCTAAGGGTTTTCAAAAAAATTATCTTATCCAAATACATAAAATATTCAATAATACCTCAACTAACAAATAGCTTTTTATATACATTTTAAAATATGATCATCCTTAACTTCTCACCCTTTACATTATCCTCAACTAGAATACTAACCCATAATGTTACCTAAAGCATGCCTTGATACCTACTATAGTGCCTCATAGATTTGATCATCTCATAATTGGAAGACGTAGAGAAAATAATTCATTACTTATATTCCCAATACCTTTTAGTTTTAGAGTTTGAGTGATCTAGTATAAAACATTAGTTAACAAAACCCATGTATTTTTCAACCAACAAACATTTTTCCGAAAATATAAGAAATTAATTAATACATAACAAGTCTTTAATGTCTCCCATAAATTATCTGTATAAGATAAACTTCTATAAATTTGATACTTTTCATGTCTTCCTAAAAAGTAAAAAAGGAAACCTATGATTGGGATGACCTCAGATGATCAGTATGGGTATACTTAAGTGATAACAATCAAAGATCATTAATGAGCTTAATATGAGCATATGGGTATAACCAAAATACAGAAGAAATGTATACCTTGAAAATAATATATCATAAAACATGGCATAATTCATGGAATAACATAAGAATACATCTTGAAAATTATGCATAACATATAAAAAATGAAATCTTAGATAATTATGGAACAATAATAATCATAGGGAATCTCACATTCATGAGTCACATACTTTCACCCATACTTCAAAGATAACATAATTGTTCCCACGTATACATCACCTTCTTGAGTCATATACTTACACCCATGATTTAGTGTAACTAAATTTTTCCCATATATATATAATGAGATTTAATCAATGATTTGGAGGGAAATATAGTACCTGACACGTCATTCATCCATATATTAATGTTTTAATCAGAATAAATCATTCATCAAATCATAAATAACCCAAGAAGATAAAATGGGTTTCATGAACTTTACATAAGGAAAACTTTCATATTTACATTAATAATTGTAATATAATGTAATCATTTAAAATTAACGGCTATCCAAAGATATTAAGTAACGTTCTAGGTAAATACCCTTTAATTAAAATAATATATTATATGGTATTTAAACTATATAATTAACTGTTGTATGGTTTGTTGGATCGAGTTATACCAAATACAGACAAGAGGGTGTGAATTGTGCCTTTTGCAATTTCTTCGAGAATCGTGATGATTTCCAAATCTATCCCTTAACATTACCAAGAAAATTATACATCGTAAATAAACAATTATCAGGATGAAAATATTTATTGTTGTTCAGGGAAAAGATTTCCCCCAGTCCACTCCACCAATGCTCTGCTCCACGAGTTTAGTGAATTTCACTATCTGGTCATCTGATCAATTGACCGTCTAAAACTGATTGTAAGGGGTTGAATCCTTTACGAGATAAGACTAAAATAGAGCCATCTGGTTCATATAAAAAACCGAATATATAGCATAGTACGCGAAGATGATTACTCAAAATGAAAAGAGTAATTGATTAAAAATACTTTCTAGATTTTCTTCATAGATTCAGTAGTACATAATTGACAATAGATGGATCGTCCTCCTCAAAAGAGATGTTCTATAGGTAAGAGTAGTTATGAGTTGATCTGGTTGAAATAGATATAGAAATAAATTCAGAAACTCCAACAATAATGGATTCACGATAGATCTTCTATATAGAAATGGAGAATATTCAATGTGTTTCTTCTTCATTAGAAACAGATTTTTATCATAACTTGTAAAATAAGATTTTTATATCTCGAATACCTCTCTAAAAATTTTAGTCAAGAAACATGATAGATTTTTCATCTAATATTTTTCATGATGATCAGTCTCTCTCATTTTTTAATTCAAAATACCAAAGATATATAAATAATAAATAAGAGTGTTTTTTTTAAAATTTAGATCCACAAAATCCACCGTAAGAATAGAGATATTCAAATGTTATAATAACAGAGGAGTCATAACTCCCCTTCATAATTGGCATGAAATCATCCTATTAAATCAAACATTTGAATAATAAATAAATTACTTTGAATTAGTCAATGGTGAACATTAATATCATGCTTTGTATCTGGCTTGAAATCAACATGATAATCTGTATAAAGATCGTTGCTTGATAAAGTCGATATTTAAATTCCCGACGCCAAATGTAGGGTTGAACTGCATAGCACTATTTTCTCAGAACGTAAGGTTGACAACATGAGGTTCATCGCAAATGTAAGGTTGAAAATGTAAGGTTTATCTCAAAGGTATGGTTGATCATCCATACATTTCTCTTCAACTGTCAAATTTATTGTATATTATCAATACATTTATCATAAAAAAAACGTAAGATACATGATCCATACTTTTTTATAGAGTGTAAGGATTATTATAAATGTAAGGATTATTAAGCATGCTTTTCAAAAACAAATGTAATGTTCCATACTTATGTAGGGTTATTCTTCTAGACTTTTCTGATATTTCAAAAGTGAGGTCCCTTCCAAATGTAGGGTTCATATTCCATACTTTTCCAATAAAGTATGGTTACTAAACTATACTATTTTTCGAACTCCCATTAAGTAAATGAGAATTCCTTCCTTACATTTACGCTCTTCAACACAGGGTATAAACAGTTCTTCTAGAACACGCTCAAATGATTTTTGAATACTTTGTCAAATATTTCATGCGGTTTAAACGCTTCAATATCAATAAAAAATTAAGAATATAAAGAAATATTAATTTCCTAAAATATAATCGTGGTAAAATCATTAGAATAACAAACATGGGTATTTTTGAGCCTCAAAATCATCATAAAAAGATAGAGTATTATTCCCAACATTCTCCCCATAATAATAATAAAATATAGTATTGTTGAAAACAATACTTGCTCAAAAATCTCCACCTTTTTGATGATCACAAAACCCATGAAATTAACATATATAATTAATTGCATATAATTTAGAATTAATCTAGAATAGAAACAATATTTAATTTTAATAAAATTATTTCAACAAGAAATAAAATGTTGTATTATCTAAAAAATTAATTTTTTAAAATTTCTCCGCTTTATAAAGAAATAATAAAAATGTTTATCAAAATTTCTTCCCATTAAGAAAATAAATTAAAAAATAAAAAATGTATTTTCTCCCCCTTTGTAAAATATTTAAAAATAATAAAATCTTATAATAAAATGTTATGTTTATCTATATTTCTACCCCTTTTGTGATATCAAGAAGAATGATAGAATAAGGAATGTAACACATTTTAATGTAGCACAAAACTTAAGTAAATGCTATGATAAACTATTTATCAATATTTGAATCTAGATTACTGATATTTGAATATAGATAGTATAGTAAAAAACTCAAAACATATGAAAATGAGATGAAAATATATTTACAAGTACTGAAAGAAAATAGAAATCAAGGTTAGTCTAAAAAGGTTTGTGAAATAGGTTTTAGCACCTCTGAATAACATCCTTGGGCTCTGTCATCTGCAGCCTCAACCTTTTCATCAGTTCATATCCTAACTGGACTATGAGATCCATTCCTTCTTGATTCCGATGAATTTCTTCAATTATATTGTCTTTGAAAAACTCTTGTAATACTTTTTCTTAACTATAAACTAATTTATCTTTCCAGTGAACCTATTTAGTAACTAGCTTACTCCTGGTTCACCTTATGTAAGATGGTTAACAAGATGTCTTTGATTTTATAACAAAATAGATAATGGAGTACTATTTCAATGAAGATCCTATAATCTATCATTCTAATTGCTCATTATAGTTTTAAGGGTCTGAAATCTCTTGATCAGATTAGGAAAAGTACCGATGTACATACATGATTTATCCTAATAGTTGAAAATGTTTGCTCCATGAAAGTTTTAAAATCTTCCAAATCTGACTTCCGTAAGATTTCAGGTTTTATTTTCTTATCTTTGGGAAAAATTTCCTTCTTAAAATCTTCCACATCTCTTTTTGAAACTGAACTTTCATTCATGTTCTGAAAATTTTGTCTCTCTTTCTATAATTCTCTTTTCAAAGAAGCATTTTCAGCTTGAACTCTATTAGATTTTCTGATTAAATTCTCCACATAATTATTCGTAGAATTAGAGGAACCCAATTCTTGATTCCCAACTGGATTTATGAAAATAAAAGGCAATGATTGAGCATCGGATCTCTGATCTGTAGCCTTTTCTGATGGTTTCTCAATAGATTTTTCCTCAAAGTCATTAACTGATTCATCTACAGAAAAAATATCATTTAAAAATTAAATATCAATTTCATATGGACTCACATCTCAGGACATGTTTTCATTAGGTTGTTGCTCCTCGTGAGTGTCTTCATGTATTTCTACTAAATTAGGATCTCTTTGAAATTTTTCTTCTTGAATAAAATTAGTTGGTTGTGCAGACTATTCTTGAACAGATTCAGTTCGAGCCACTTCAACTTCTCCAGGATCTACCTCCGTCTGAGGTAAAACTTCCTCTTCAAGTTGAGGTACCACATCAATCTGAAAAATAGCTTCTCTTACAAATATATAGCTGAAAATAACTTTAGTTGGAACCGTATTTGTTTGAACAGGCTCTTCACCAGCCTGAGCCACTCTGTGCCTTTTCCTCTGAAGTCCCTATGGACTTCCCTCTTCATTAGTTACATCAACTACTTCAAAACTCAGTCTTCTTGACGTTTTTTAAAAATCACTTACTCTTGATTCAGCCATGCCTTATTTAGACTTTCTAGGTTGTTTCTCCTGAGCCGATTCCTGGTCTTCCTCAGCTCCAACATACATATGCTTGCCTTTCACAGTACTCCAGAAGAATCCAATATTCCTTAGATTTATAGCATTAAAAACATTATTGTGATGGAATCACACTCTAGAATCTACTGATCTTACCATATCAGACTTAAACAATAATTTTGAAATGAACCTTCCATAGGGATAGAAGTACATTCTATCCATTGGTTGATAGTACTAGTTCAAATACATTATCATGTAATGAGGAAAATTCAACATGATGACACCCAGAAATAGAAACATCAAATACATATTAGGATATAAAATATTCTTCATTTCCGACATCCTTGGGGAAATCCATGTTGGTAATGCCCCAAACTTTTTGAATAGTATATTAATTTACTCTTAACGATTTAAAAGAGATGTTAATGGTTAATGCAGAAAGAAGTGTTGATGGCTTCATTCAAAAGATTTGAACCATATGAAGACCACTTATCCGAGCTTGGGAAGGTGGTGGCCTCTTTGGGAATCACTTTGGACCAAGCTCATGCTGAACTCTAGCATGTCAAGGTTGAACGGAATCGCCTACGGGAGAATTTCAAGTTAGTGGAGATTGCTACTAGGTAAATGTTATCTGACCTTCCCCCAGATTCTCTCACCTTAGCACACCACACACTTAGGTATTATGTTTGTGTTATAAGGGGATATGTAATGAGACCATAGCTACTTTGTGTAATCCCTTGAGATTAATAAAATTGTGATTTCTTCCTATGATAATGTTTGTGATTTTTTCAGATGTCCGGATAAAAATAGGATGTATCTTGTGGTTGAATTTTAAAAAAAGGATATTTTAAAATATTTATGTAAACCATAAATAATTAATGATGTGTAAGTATTTTAAAAAAATTTCTTATACAAATGTTTTCATTACGAAATTTAGAGTCCAATAAGATCAACTTAATTTTTGGTGAATAGTAATTTATGAATACTGCTTTTACACTTAGGATTGGTAATGTGAGCAAATGTATTAGTAATCTCACTTAAAGAAAGTATTAATATAATTTAGGCACCTTGATTAAGTAATGTGATTCAATAAAATAGGTAAATAACTATTTCAGAAATTATTAGTTAAGTATTAGTTTATTTCGGGTGAATAGTGTTTTGTATTTAAAAATAAAAATAAAATTATTTATAAAATTATTTTTATAAAATGGAGTTCATTTTTGAATTCAGATCATCAATATTATGTTAAGGTGAATTTTTTGGATTTTTCTGAAAAAGTTGAATTTTCGGTGAATAGTGAATTTTCAGTTTAGAGTTTCGTGTGTTTAATGACATCATTAAGGATGTAATAACTATGTAATAATTTTGGTCGACTTATGAATAGTAAGATAAAGTATTATGTGTCTCAAGTGTCCAATAACATGGGAAAATAACTTGATCAAGCCCGTGGTTTTTCCAATACCACCAATTTGGTGTCCCTTAGCCATTAATGCCTTGTCCCCTCACTTCTCCTATAGTACAAAGCCATTCTCTCATCCTTTACATTAGAATTTATTCCTAAACGAAGTTTTAGTCTCCTTAACTCCCAAGGAGTCCCCCAAGGTGCCCTAAATGCTCTCAAGGTCCCAAACATCAATTTTCGAAGTTGCTCTTCAAGGAAAGGGATTCTTCCACTCTTCCCATTTTCAAAGTCCTACTTTAATGTCATGTCTTTCAAGTTCCTTTTTTCATGTTTCGGTATGATATCTACTTAAATGCGGTTTAAATACTTTAATATCCCTCAAAAAATAAGAATATATAGAAATATTACTTTATTTAAATATACTCAAGGTAAAATCATTATAATAACAAATAAGGGTATTTTTGAGCATCAAAATCATCATAAAAAGATAGAGTATTGTTCTCAAAAATCTCCGCTAATAATAATAAAATAGAGTATTGTTTAAAACTACACTTTCCCAAATGATAAAGATAATAATTTCAAAAATAAATTGATGTCTGAGATTTAGGCTAACACCATTTAATAAAATAAATATAAAATATAAAAATCACAAAAGAAGGGTATAATAATAAACTGTATACATTTTCATAGTTGATGGTAAGAAAAGAAAAAGGATGTGATGGATCATATCTTGTATTGAAAATAACATTGCATAATCCATTTGTAAAATGAATTCATTTAAAACCATTTGAAGGATATCATTAATCAAGAATAATATATGTCAAAAGAATCTATAGTAGGTGAAAAAAACATTTCAAGAGACTTAGAAAAATTACACTGTAAATAAGAAATATCCTTGATATTTATAAATCATTTTAAAATAAATATTTTCTGAATAAATGTGAAAAATAAAATCTTTTATAAATAAGTGTTGATAAAGTTACATATAAAATAAAAAAAGAGGGAAAATCTTATGTTCTCAAAAAAAATACTCAAATAGATTTTTTTTTTCAAAAAAAATGAACACATGAAACATTAAATATATATTATTTTAAAATATTTTCAATTAATTTCATAGAATTTGAAATAGAACATTTCATGTTTTCAAAGAAATTATACATTAATATTTATAAATTTTTTATTTTAAAATAAATTATGAGTGAAAATGATTTTAATTTTAATTATATTAGAAATAACTTTGTTGAAGACCACATCACTTAAAAATATTATAAAATTAAAAATTTAAAACCTAGAAAAGAAGAAATAAAATAAACCAAGGAAAATTGGAGGGGAATTATATGATCGTTATATTCTTTGAAAGAAATTACAATTTCTTTGGATGTGTTATAACATTTGAGAGAAAATAATTTTTAAATGAGGATGGGAAACAAACCTTATGAATTGAGTAACATTTAAATAAAAATCCTTAAAGTACAAATTGATTATAATTAAAATTAAAATACCATGAAAAAAATATAAGTCATGAAAAACATAAGGTTGAAAACCTAGATTCCTCGCTTAGGAAAATGAACTATAAATTATTATTAAAAAATTAAGTATCTAGATATTCAATTTCATAACATTATTAATTTTATTACATTTTATGTACTTTATCTGTGATCATTAATTTTTAATATATTATTATGTTTTAACTTATTTTTACACTCAAGAGTTTATAATATTAATTGTATCATCCATGATTTATGATGTTTGTTTTGGAAACCATTTTTTAAAATGAATTTAATTATTCCTAGATCATTTAAGGTAATATAATAGACAAATTACATTTATTTATAAAGACCTTATATCATTCCATAAGTGTTTTAGTTATGTTGTGTGAAAATAGAATTATTGTCCTCTTATTTTGGAAATTTTGGAATTTGAAGATGATATTTTACTTATATGTTAAATAAATAATATAGTCCTTTAAAAATGATAAACCAGTCCTAATATTTCTATTAAATTATAGTTATATTAGTATTTATGTTCCCATAATCATTAATTCTTTAGTTTTATATAATTGATCAACTATGTGGTCAGGATGAGCCGAACAGGAACATACCAAAATTAATGGATGATAATGTTTATAAGGCTGGTTTAATTTGGTATAATATCATAAATACAAAATAATGATGATATTATTTATATATTTTCAATGTTTTCAATCAGATTTTAAGTGATTTAAATAAATAATAAATAACTGTATGAAAAATGAGAATTATGATTAGTCGAATGTATACATTCTACTTTTCATTTCCATAGTTTTGAAAATTATAAACACTTTATTAGAAATATATTTTTCCAACTTTATATATCCCAATTATATTATAGTGTTTTTTTATAATACATATTTTTCTATCAAATATAGAAATAGTTCTAATATAAATGATTATAAACTTTAATATTTAATCTAGTCCATCGAACTGGCCTTGAGTCTATTCCAACTGATTGAATAGTGGTATATCCAATGGGTTCAAAAAGTGATATATCCATGCTCCTGACCGAATTCATATCCATTAGACTGATATTACTTCATATCCATTAGAATGGCTATATTCTAGTTCATAGGATTGAAAAATAGTATAGTCCATCAGGCAGTCCAAATTTATAATTGGAGTAACTGGAATTGTATCTATTGGATAGAATCTATAGTATGATTGTATTGGTGCTATCAAAATTGCATCATATAGAGACATTTATGTAAGATGTTAAGTGAATATAAAATGAGGTTATTTCAACCAACTCTGAGATTCATGGAAATATGACCATTTTAGGATGCCTATAAATATAAGTGAAATCAAGGAGTTGGGAGTTGATTAATTTGCAACCCAAAAAGTCTTATATTTTTCTCTACCTGAACTTCTCATTCTTATGATCTATATTTTTTCAGATAGTTATAGTTATAAGGATTCTGAGTGAGTAATTGTAAAGTCCATATAATATTTTTCTTTTGTATTCATATGTCCGATTATGGTTTAGATTATGGGATTTTGGGGATACGAAGGCATGTTATTCTAATCCATCAGCTCAAGGTATTTCATGGATATTAATATAGATCACACCTATCTATCAGATCTAGGGATTCCACGGTTTTGGAGGATATATCCATTTTAGTATTCTTAACAATGGTTTCCTAGTGTCAAAAGAAATACCTTTATAGTTAGATTTAAATCTATGGATATGTGAAGTCATGATTTTTAACTTCATTAAATCTTAACATCAAATATTATAATTAAATATATAAATCCTACTGGTAATTATTAATTTTCTATAATATTTTATATTTCTTTTTTCTACAAGTTTATGTTCCCATGTGAAATTGCATTAGAATGTTTGTTTTACTAATATTTATAATAACTTGTTTACTAGATTGTATTTTATCCTGATTTATAATCTCTAATATATCAGACAACTTTGAATATGATACATACACTCTGATCATCAGAAGATTGTTGAATCTGATACATATACTCAGATCATCGTATGATTATTGAGCCTTATCTTCTTAAGAAATTATTTTTTTTGGTTTTGTGTTAATTTTTTTTACACGTACAATTCACCACCTTATTATATACATCATATTCTCTTACAATGCAACAACGGGTTTCTAAGTAGTTCCTATTGCTATACTTTCTGATTTTTTCAGATCTATTATCTAATGATGGTTTATTGTATTTTTATAAATGGATTTTTTATAAACTATTTCTACAATAACATGTTTCTTAGAAAATAGTTTCTATTTTAATAATATGGTAGGATTTAAAGTTGGTATTCTCGAAAATCTGAATCCGAGTAGACCACCTATTTTTTATGGTAATGATTATAAATAATTAATAAAGAGGGTGAAGACTTTTGTGATAAACATCAGAGTTGAAAAATTAAAGATGTTGACAATAAGTCATATGATTACATAGAAATAAGTATCTACTTTTAACAATAAGGAAAATTAAGAATATAAATTAAATTATAGATTAAGGAATGCTCTATTATGTCATATGACTGGAAATATTTATAGTTATATATTACCTTGTGAATCTATAAACGGTATTTTAAAAAAGTTAGGGGTTACGCATTTTGGAACTTCTTAAGTTATTGAGACAAGTAGAGCTATGATTAGAGATGATTGTCTAGATTATGGTATTATACCTAGAGATTCAGTTGAAAAAATGAACCAAGGGTTTATGGATATTATAACTAGTTTAAAATATCTTAGGGAGAAACATATTGAATATGGTATTTTAGTTGAGAAATTAACTAAGTTCATGGAAACTGAATTGGAATCAAAGAACTTATTTAGATAGCATGATAAGTATTATAAATATTACACTTGATAATCTTATTAGATCCCTTATGCAGTATGAGAGTAGACTGAAAAGAGATTCTGAAAAAATTAAAAATAAAAATGGATTATTTTCTATTGAAACTAAATAAAATGTTCTTATTAATGTTAAATATGCTGAGATTATTGTAATGTATTTTAAAAAGAATAATGTGTTTGTTGATTCTGGTAGTAGTTAATCATAACAGTCAGGAAATGTGTTAGCTAATCTTGTAATAAGGATGAAAAAGATAGTAAGAAATAATTGTTTTTAGTACAAATATAAGAAAATTAACATGGATAAATATGATGAAAAAATAATATATAGAAGTAATATATTATTAGTATAAAGAATTAGGACACATCAGACCAAATTCTCCAAGGCTAAAAAGGATAGATAATAAGGAAATAAATTCTCGCAGGAATTCGAAAAAGAGTATTATAAGTACAATAATTAGAAAAGTCTAAAAGACTCAAACACATAGGGTGATAGTAGAGTAGATAGTTATTCTTATAATTCATCATACTATGAAGGAGTACGAAAGAAGAATATTGGATTCTTTTTATAAATTTTAAAGGTTAACAAATGACTCATGGCTAATGTAACATAACAATATCAATTAAACCATACATTAAATATAAATTATCACTATAATGTGTAAAATAATAGTTCTACATCATCTAAATGAAGAATATTGTTTATATGAAGAATATTCTTCATATGGAGAAAATAATTCTTTACCAAGTAATAAATAAGTCCTTATATTTGAAGAGTTAATAGAAAATTAAAACTATAATATTTCTAAGAAACTTGATATTGCTCAAGGAAAACATGTGAAAGAAAATTCAAGGATTTATAATATAACTACATAGGTATGATATCATATTAAATCATTTGAAACAAATAATTTTGATAAATAGAATATTTCAAAAAATATTGAGATATTTTAATTTTAGAAATTTTTTTTACAAAATGATATTGTGAAACATTGTTTAAATTAAAATTCTATTGAGGATCAAAAGTTAGTAGTGAAACTAAACTCGGAAATTTCTACATTGAAAAATATTTTTTCAAAGTTAACCATTGGAAAGGAAAACATTGATAAAATGTATAATAAAATTAAAACTCATATAGAATTTTCCATAATTGGTTTTACTAATAAAAAAATGTTTTTCAAAAAAAAATAATTTTTTCTAAAGAGTGCTCAATTTTGCACTAAATGTCATTGTGGTGGGCACTAGAAGAACAAAAGTTTGTTAAAAATTTTCAATCCTTACGATTTTATGGGATTAATTTTTTAAAAGAAATGACATTTTCTCAATGTAGTATGTTTGAATAAATTTTGATTCCAATAATATTACGTCTCATAATAAAGGACCCAATAAGGTTTGTGCTCATAAATTCTATCATTTTTGTTTTCTAAAATATAAATAATTTTGAAATAATAAATAATTGAATAAGTATAGTGGTCGTTCCAGACATATGAGTAAAAATAGACTTATTTAAGAATATTATACATATGAATAGTAGTAACATTACGTTTTGAGATAATGCTCAATGAGAAATTATTCAAATAAGTAACATTGTTCTTTATGGAAAACCCATAATTAAAAATGTTTTATTTGTTGTGGGAATTAAGAATAGCCTTATTATAATAATCCAATTATTTGATGAGGGTTTCCTAATGAATTTCAAGAATGATAAATGTATTTTCCATAGTTCTCAAGAACATTTTATTATTTCCACCAATTAGCATGAGAATGTCTAAAATTTAAATATAGAATAAATTAGGTTCAATGATCTACATATCCTTAATGTAGGGGAAGACTAATATTGGTTATGGAATAGAAGATTAAGAAATTGTAATATTATAACTTTAGATATGTTGTCTAATAAATGACTAGTAAATAATATAATAAAACATGTCATTTCTTAAGAGATGATTTAGTTTCTCGTTATTGTAAGAAACAACACTCAGTGATACTTTCCACTATAGAAACTAAATATGTGGAAAAAATAATTTTTCGTTCTCAAGTGTTGTGGAAGAAACACACACCGATAGACTATGGAATGGGTTTTACTAAAACTAAAATATTGTGTGGTAATATAATTTCCATGAACCTAAGTAAAAACCTATCAAATCGCTCACAAGAAAAGCACGTAGATATAATAGACCATTTCCTTTTGGACCACACAAAAATAGGTTATATGATTTTACAATTCATTGTAAATATCAACTTGAAAATATTTTTAATAAACCTCTTAGTTTTGATAGATTTTAATATATTAAATAGAATCAAGGGTAAATATAAAATTATTATTCATATATACTTCATGTTTTCTAATCTTCTTATAGTAATGAACTTATTCTCAATGTGTGAGTACAAATGTTCTGTTTTTTAAACCTTTAGTTTTCTTAAAAAATTATGTTTTTTAAAATTTTTAACGTTTTTTTCTATATCTAATATTCTTTTGAAGTCAAAAAATTTTCAAAAAATTAGAATCAAAATATTTTTTTCAAAATCAAAATTCTTTTTGTCTCAATTTTTTTACTCAAAATTTGTTACAAAAAGTATATCAAATTCTATTTTTATTATAAAAATAAGAAGAAAAGGTCACCTGATAAAAAGTTGATATTGAAACTAAATTATTACTCTGGAAAGTATTATTATAATATTTTCAGTTTTTAAATTATCTATTTTTTTTTTGTTTTTATATGTTTTTTATCCATTATATATGTTTAAAAAACATTATTTTATTGAAATTTTCAAATTTTATGTAATCAGATATTTATTTTTTCTGATTAATACTTTTCTTAAAAAAATGTAAGTGTTCGTAATATATTAATCAATCGTTCATGTATTATTCTCACTAATTAGATAAAAATTTCATTTTCAATCAATGTGATTGGATTTCTATAATACATAGGGTTATACTCATGCCTATATATAATGGAATGGTCATCCTTATCCCATATCAATTTCTAGGATTTTTACTCAACTCCATACTCTAAAATTTAAATTTATTCTGAAAGATTTTTATTCATCCAATCAGAATCTTCAGTCTAATTTCTGGAATAATATTCAACCAGATGGCTTCATCAAACGATTTCACAGAGAGAGAATTTGTAAAATAAATGATGATTGAAAATTCCAAGAATGAAAAACATGATTCATTTTTGAAAAGAGATGTTAAATTTAAAGGTTGGGATAAAATAATTTTATTCATTAATATAAATAATTATGGAAGAGGATACATAAGCGGTTGTTTTTACTATATTTAGCGATTTTTTTAACTTATATATTAAGAATTTTTTAAATTAGTAGGATTTACACTAGAAGTTTAAGCGTATATTCTATTAAAAAATATTCCATAGAATATTTAATGTTTTAAAAAGTCAATAAAAGAGGCTTCTTTAGTTTCCTCCAATGAAAATGTAAGAAAATTGTTTCACCTCATTATGAATGTTAGAGTGGTAACTTTATGGTTGTAAAGTTATGCGATCCAGAGTAAAGATGATATTGGTACTCTAAAATTTTTCTACATCTTAATTTTGTATTTTCTTATTAGAATAATGTTGTTAAGTCTTGTGAAGTTTTTTCTCTCTCCTATTTAGGCCATTCTGAAAAGATAAAAGAATTAAAGGATACATATTTTTCCATGTTTTATAAACAATATGTTGTTTTATTACATGGATGTTGTTCATATTAAGGATAATTCATATTCTTTTAATGAAAAAAATTATCTTAATGCTGATGATACAATGCAGCGGATGAAACTAGTTTTCAATCCTAAGTTAAAAAAATTTCTAGAAATATAAATGATAGCTATAACCAAGGAATAAGTATTCAAAAAAATTAGTAAAAATGATGAGGAAAACTAATTATTCTAATATGAAATATCAAAATAAAAAAATCTGATTCGGAATTCAAGAAGCTAATGGAACATAAAGATCAAAAAATCCAAGATACTCTTATTTTGGACATGATAATGTAGAGATACAATAATTAATTATTATAAAAGTTGATGAATTCAAATAATAAAATAAGAGGAAGAAGAAAAACGAAATAATATTTTGGGTAAAGAAGATATAAAATTTTATTAATGGAGTTGAAATTCCATCTTCTAATCAACCTATATCAGTTTCTCCCTTATTATTTTTTCACCCATTTCTTCTTCCAGAACATTTTTTCTATCGTGCAAGCACTTGTAGATCAATCAAAACCATAAGTTTTATAATTTTTTGAATAATCTAATAGTCTAGAAATTTTTGACAATTTAAAAGGAAAAGAATTCATAATCAAAACCCATGTTTTAGAAAATCCAGTTCAAGAATCGGTATAATAATCAGTAGGTAAGTAAGCTAAAAAAGTTAGATAACATGGTTGGAAAATGAGTTTTAAGAACTATGAGGATGTTTTAAAGACAACTACAAGAATAATTTGATGATGATAGAGAAACAAAGTATGTTCAAAGTCCATATGATTAATCTTCAACATCTACACATATATTATCAAAGTCTACTAAAAAACATGAGATAAATGATTCAGTGGAAGACATATCATCCTCAAAAGAAGAAGAAGGAGCTAAAA
This sequence comes from Viscum album, assembly GCA_963277665.1. Taxonomy (NCBI): domain Eukaryota; kingdom Viridiplantae; phylum Streptophyta; class Magnoliopsida; order Santalales; family Viscaceae; genus Viscum; species Viscum album. The sequence continues at coordinate 728,167,959 of OY728143.1, read as the reverse complement.
ATTATCAAACTAAAGTATCAGACAAGGCATAAATGGATAGATATGTTGATGTTGGAAATGTTTTAAATAATGAAAATGTTTATAGAAAATAGAACACTAATGTTAGACTATCTCATCTACATATTTCATAATCAGCATCAAAATCATCTGATTAATCAACAACAATAGATTAGAAAAGTATAGATTACATCTGTCAGACTCTAAAAAAAATACAAATAAAATTTCATACCATTTAAATATTTAATCAAGTTGCAAAAAAGATTCAAAACCGTTTTAATGAGAAGTCATAATCACTAATGTTTTTTACAGAGTCTGTAATCCAAAATGGGGCAAATATCAACTGTTTCAAAGATATGTCTAAAGATTAGAAATGAATTTTAAATCAGATTATGAAGTGGAAAATATAATGTGATGGAGACCTAAAAGAACATGATTATCATATTTTCATTAATTCATGAATTTTTATTTTGACATTTCTAATTCGTTTGAGATGTTGTCTTTATATGTCTTAGGTAGGTTAAAGTTTGTGTAGCAATTTAAAGACATTCCAAATTCTCAGAATTAATAAATTTTTATTATGAAAAAATATATTCAAAAGATAAATGAAGAGAACAAAAAAATTATTAAAAATGAGGTTATTGGTATGAAGGTTGATAATTATAGGCTCTCGATTATGTAAAAGACGATAGAAAATAATAATTCTTTATCAGATGATTCTGTTAAAGTCAAAGAGGATTTCAAGAATATGAATTTCATTATTAAAAGGTTTTATAAGAAAGAATGAAAATATTTTTACTGAACTCTAAATGTATTTTAAAACATTTTGAATGACATTTAGTTTGAATTATTGGTTCACAAAATATGTTTTGTTTTAATATATTTTTATTTCATTTGTATGAATTTTATTTCTATTTATCTTGGTAGAATAGTTATTAAAACAGAATTGTTTTATGTTATATTATTCTAACTTTTTAGGACATTGTATTACATTCCCTATTTATTTTTGAAAATTACAAAAGGGGGAGAATCTATTCCAATGGGGGAAAAATAATTTCAGTTGAATAAAACTATCTAAGGAAGAAATTTTATTAAGGGGATGTCTGAATTAATAGTATTTTATATTGAATGAATATTGTTTAACAAAAATAACTCATCAAGGGAGTGGGAGTTGAAATAATTAAAGGGGATATTGTTTTATGAATAATTCATTTTAAATTCATAAATGTAAGAAAGGTTGTATATTTTTCAATGTTAATTGTTTTTTCTTTTTAAATGTTATGTATTTTGAATTCCAAACAGGGGGATATTACTAAGTTGAAAGTATACTTTCTAATTTTTCTTTTCCTTAGTTCTGAAAATCACAAACAATTTCTTCAAAAATAATTTTCCTATCATTATGTATCCCAGGTATTTTTTATTTTTTTTTATAATAAATATTTTTCTAAAAAGGAAAGAAATAGTTTTAATATAACCTAATATAAAATTAATTTTTTAATCTAATACATCAAACAAACCTATATTCTATTCGATCAGACTAAATAGTGTTATGTCCATTGGTTTGACTTAGTTTTTTTCCATCGTATTGAAAGAAATAATATCCATCATACTAATATTTGTTCAGATTCATCAGACTGGCTTTAGTTCAGTGCATCAAATTTATTTGTAGTATAGTCCATCAGACTGCCTAAATTTTATAATCGGTGAAATTGGAATTATTTATATTGGATAGAATCTATATTAGAATTGTAATGGTGATATGGAAATAGAATTGGATAGAGATGTTTCACTGAGCTATCAAGTGAATATCATATAAGACCATTGAATATTTCTTTGAGATTGAGGTAAATTAGACCGTTGTAGGGTGTCTATAAATATTAGATCAATTTAGAATCTTGGAATTCTATATTTTCAACTTAATACTTCTGAGATTTTATCCTCTGGAACATCTTGTTTTTATGATTTGTAATTTTTCTATTAGTTTTATTTCTAAGGAATCCAATTAATAAATTATAAAAACCATCAAATTTTTGTTGTATTCATCTGTTCAATCATGGTTTAGATCAAGGGCTTTCAATGATAGGAAGATAAGTGATTCTGATCCATCGGATCGAGGGCCTCCAGGGATCGGAAGACTGCTAACACCAATCTATCAGATCAAGGCCTTGCATATTTTTTGATGACATATCCATATTGATATTCTTATCAAGGGATTTTATAGTCTGTAAATACAGACCATTACTTTTAGTTTTAAAACTCTGGAAATCTTAGGTCATGATTTATGACTTCCTTGACTCTTATGGTTAAAGTGTATTATTAATTTTATAAAGATTTTCAGTCATTCATAATTTCTTATAATCCTTCATATTACTATTTTATTCATTTGTATATTCCACTATGCAATTATATTAAAACTTTTGTTCTACTAATCTCTCTAATATGTTTTTTAGACTATCTATGAGACTGATTTATAATCTTTGATATATTGGATGGCTTTTGAATCTGATACATGCACTCTAATAGTCATAAAATTATTGAATTTGATATTTTTAATAAAATATTCTCTTTATTTCATGTTATTTTTATTTTAAAACCTACAATTCACCCCCCCCCCTCGTTATTGTATACTCATATAATCTATCATTTAGTTACATCATGGATATTGTAGTTCACACAATGCATGAATAATGTTTCCATTCCCCAATAAATGAGTGGGAATAAAGGTGGATTATAATATTATATCCTCAAAATTATAATTACATTACATATTTAATATTTATTCATCAATTCCATCTATATGACCAGTTTAGGGAAAATATATTGAAAAATGGAAGCCGTTACTTCATAAAGGATACAGTCCGCACAAACACACAATCAGTTGATGGGATGGAGTAAATAAGGGTCATTTAATTAATATAATAAAAATTAATTATATTAATACTTATTTTATTATATTACTATGTTTATTATAGTGTTGGATGTAAATTATTAATAAGAAAAGAATCAGTCTTAAGTAATACTAAATTTTGGAATTTGGTCTTTCTCTTGAAAGTCTCTTTAGAAATGAAGAACTGAGACTAGCTTATGGTGAACATGGAATTTAGGTCATGAAATGGAATTCTCATAAATGAAAATTAGGTAGGGATTAATGAAATTTATTAAGGTTATGTATAAATTTTATAGGGTGGAAGTAATTACATTTTATAAGTGAAGAAAAGGGAACTTTTTAGAACACCTGTTATTTTTCAGTAACGGAATACCCTTTTTCAAGGTTCAATGCTTCCAAATGTGATAAATAATATAGCTTTATATTATATTTTTGTCGATAATACCTCAACCATTATTTTCCAGAAATTTTTAAACATTTTACAAGTCATTTAACATTGGATTTTAATATTTGTACAATTTCTGTTTTTACCAAGATACCTATTTTTTCTTACGTAATTTATATTTTACTAAAAATATAATATAACCCTTATTACCAAATTTGTTTTCCTAAAAATGAATTTAATCTCCATTTAATATAATTAAATTTAAATATGATAAATTTAACATTTATATTAAAACACATTATATATATATATTCTTTTTTGAAGAAAATATCATTTTCATCATTAAGTATAGTTAATATTATTTATTATTGATTACTAACTAAATGAGTGACAATATATTTAAATTTATGATGAAAAATTATATTAAATTAGTTTTTAGAAAATATTAATTTAAATCATTAGATAAAATTACATAATTTTAATAACTTAATTCTTTGAAAATAACAATTCTTTCATTATAAAGGTAATTAAAATTATTCTTTTTATATATAATTATATTCCCAAAAAATAAATATACCATATTAAATAATATGATAATGTTAATATGAAATTTTGAATCTATTGTGAGGGATTTATTTTCTATAATTTATGAAGTCTATTTTTAATATAATTGAATAAATTAGTTTTTAGATTAAAATATTAAATAAGTTTCCAAAATAAAAACCATCGGTTATATAAATATAAAATAGTAATTTTAAATGATTTATTTTACTTATAAATATATAATTTTTTCTATAAAATTATTTCAAAAACATTTATGTCATTATTTTTTTATGAATGTGTCATAAAAGTGATGGTTTTAGCAAAATTATTATTCTTTCTACTATTCACCTCAAAACCAATGTTTTTATAAAATTCAAAAAAATATATTTTAGCATAATTTTGACATTAAAAATCAAAAAATAATTTTTTTTAGGTAACATAGATTATAAAATATATAAAAATATTTTGAGAATATGAAATCTAAAGAAGAATATTTCTATAAAAAATAAACTTTATTTTTTTCTCTAAAATTAAAAACTTTAAATCTGTAAAATATATGATAGAAATAACTTATTACATTATATCATCAAAATTTAAAGTTACATGGACCATTAATATCTCTATATAATATCAAATAATAATTAATGCTTAGGTGTAAGTCGATGGTGGTGATTCCACTAGCATAGATCACATGATAATTTCTCCGAGAATGAATTTCTCTCACCTATAATTTCGAACATACTATAATTGTTTGATTTCAGCTTAGGCATGGTCTAGATAAAACTCTAGTATATCCACATCATTCGCAAACATGTATAAATGATATGGGATACTATTTCAACATGATTTTGTTTATTCCATTTTTTTCATAGATTTCATAATATGGTTACATCCTTTTATACACGCTAATTTAACGCCTATATAATATTAAAATTATATTTTATCATATCACACATTAATTTTAATTTTTTTTCATGTAAAATAATCAAATAACATAATATTTTTCAAGTATAATACATAGTGAAATGTCAAGTTGTTATACTATTAGCCTCAAGGTGACCCTTACAAAATCCCCATATAATCCATATATTTTATAGTAATATTCCATTCCTTTGTCACAATTTCTAATAGAAGCTTATATTTTATAAGACTTATTGACTCTTATAAATTTATGATAATACTTACATTCTTCACCAAGACTCTTGTTTTCTACCTTTTCTAATTTCTTATTATAATATGACACTTACATGATTCAAAATATGTCTTAAATTATTTATAAAAGGTTTTATAAAATCTCAAAGAGTGTTATGAAATTCATTAGATTACACTTCTAAACTCAAAAATGACATAGATAGTTTTTTTGATAACCCTTACTAACTATAATATGACTTTTAACGAATTCCAATAGAATTTTTGAAATGTAAATTACCCTGGAAAAGTTTTTATAGAGCCATATTAAATTTAAAATTTACTTTAAAAATATAAATAAACTTTATAAATTCCCCTTTCTTTTCCAAATTTCCACTCTCTGAATTAGGATTACACTTATATACCGGGTGATTCTTTTGAAGCCTTACCATATTTACTACTCCAAAATTCCCTAATCACATAATGGTACTAAAATGTCTTCAAATCAGTATAATAATGTTTATGTTAATTGAAAAAAAATCGTAATCACTTTATAATGATTCTTTCTCATGGTTGATAACAAATAAAACAACCTTCAACAATTTCACTAGGTTCTTCAATTTTGAATAATAAATTTAATTTTTATTTTTGATTATCTTTGTATCATCCCCTTTCTATATATCTAGGTCCTACATGTCCATGATATATTCACAACTCCCTATTACCCCTCACTTTTATATGTGTGATGTTGTAAAAAATGGAGGTTTTATATGAGTTGATAATGTTTGACGTACATATTTACACAACGGTTGATGCAGAACCACTACGTTTTTTTATACATTTGATAAAAACAAATTTCCCAAGGATGTGGTTGGTTTATCATTTTTTTGATAATCCAAATCCCCACCACATATCTCATGATGAGTTTTCTATTTTTTATGATAATATTTAACTTGTTATTAATGTGATTGTATATTGAAAATTTGATAAGAAATAAAAAAATAATGAAACTAAAATTTCATTAAAATATTTTATTAAACAAAAATTAATACATAGATAAAACAATAAAATAAATTTTTGATCAAAATTCATGAATACACACATATTTTCAAAATAATATAAAGGGTGATTTAAATGTTATATAAAAGATATATTAAAAATTAAAAATATCGTACATAAACATTTAGAAAATAAATGATAGATTTATTAGTTTTAGTAAAATAAAAATAGTATTAATTTTTTTTATTAAATTAAATAATGAATTATGTATTTGATAACAAAAAATAATAATTTAAATAATTTTAAAAAATAATTTTTCAATGCATTTTTAAAAAATATTGATAAAACTAAATATTCCTAAAATATAAAAATATATTATTTTGTTAATAATAATAAATTTAATTATCATAATATTTTTCATTGAAAAGCCTTATTATTTAAAATAAATAATAAATATTTAATAAAAAATAGTTGAAAATAATTTTAATAATAAATTTACATTTTTATAATTTAAAAAATTTTGAGGTATGATTATTTTGAATATTAAATTTATTTATGTTAATTAAAAATATATATTTAATTTAATTTATGTAGTGATATTTTTCAATACATGAGAAAATTTAATATTATTTTAACATGAATTCATTTTTAATTTCCAACATGCAAAAAAATTTACACCATTTCTGCCTTATGGTAAGGTAATCATGATCCTTTCCATCTTTTATTCTCAATCTTTGAGAATTAATATTTTGAATCATGGAGATGGTTCTTAGAATGTATACTCATCAATGTTTTGAAAATTAAAGAGTTCTCTTAATATCTAATTATAACTAATAAATTATTGAGTTTCTTTACTATGATTGACTTTCATGGAGAGAAACTAATGATTGTCATCAATATTTCATTAGATATATTTCTAGTATTGTGTATAATAATTTTAAATATGAGTCAATAAAAAAGGAAGTCATTATGTTCAGTATGTTTCCTTAAAAATATATTTATTCAAATACTTTTTAATATCCTTTTAATTACCTTCATGTTGATTTGTTTCATTGTAATCTCTACAATAGGGAAACTTTGATGAGTGAATAGAAAGAATTCAAAGGGCCAATAAGACATCTATGATTACATGATGTGGATTTTAAAAAAGAAATTGTCATTTTCATATGATTGTAGAATGATATATGGTCATATGACTACTAAAATTTTTGAGTTTATAAACAGGGTCATCATGGGTGATCGTAAACTTTCGATCAAAGGCTTAGTATAAAAGAAATTTTATCCTTGTGGGAATTAATTTTTCAAATAATCCCAACATGCTTGTAAAGGGATGAAATAGGGGATACATTTAGTTCGAAACCTCCTAAGAGACATTAAATAGATGTTATAGGACACATCGACATTTGGTGTTTATTGATTCAAATGGGAGGTAAGCCAATTTGATGAAACATATTTTCACAACCCACTCACGTGAAATAATATTAGAGCATTAATGGTCATACTAGAACACATTTAGAATGATTATGGTTATTTCTGGGCACTGAGGTATCCATGTTCACATGTCATTATAGCTTGTGAATTAATTAACTTATCTAGGAAACCCTATGTGTAACTATAATATTTCCTGATTAATTTTGTTAACTTCCATAGTTCTTATAAGTGAAATATTAGTGGTTTTCATCATTTTACGAAGTATTTTGATTACAAGACTATGGTCGCTGATATTGTTAGGTTTCACCCCTAGGGAAGTCCAAAGTTAACTAATATTTGAAATGAGATAGAGTTGCCTAAAGAAAAGGGTGGAACTATGATGACCCATATATCATGCAGAATGTAATAATCAGAAAAAATGACACAATATAGTAGGAAGAATCTCTAGATCTCGTTAGTTTTAATACTTTCTTATGTGTTATGTAAATATTGGCTGAAAATTTTAATGTATACAAGCTTGTTTCATATTTTGTTATGAATTATGAATTTGTGGCTATTTTTTACATGTATAATTAATTAATAAAATTCATTATAAAATATTTTATATTATGTATAAATAGTAAAATTTATATCTAATGTAGATATTGAAGATGTTCTATTACTCTTAACCTAGGAAAGGAATGTTTCTCATATTTTCTTAAAGGGTCATATCATTCCACTTTTGAACATTCAAAGGATACACCACATACATCATATTTCACCTCCTCCTATTATTATCCCCTATATTTGATGTACATGGTTATATAGTATAGTGATTTTTTATTTCATATTCTTTGTTCACCAACTCACTACAACCATTATAGATAGATAGAGGTTAAAGGTACATACTTTTGATCATCTTGGGGATAGATGAATATCAATATAGAGGATGTATCAAATATGTAAGGCCTCTTTATTGAGAACGAAACAATGATATTACATATATTTTTTTGACTGGAATGGTTTTTTATAGAGACTTCTCAGCATACATGTTTGAGACTATTTAATGAATATTCTCAGCAGTTAGGTAAACATGACATGGATAGGTGAGAACTTATCCCATCTAGATAATGATAGTGAAAAGAGTATTGTCTTGTGATTTACACAAGAAAACATTTCTTGACCTATTATAGGCATTATCCTTATTGATAATTATACAATATTCATCCATCTAATTTAATTATCTTTACTATAGGACCATGACCAAACATCGATATATAGATAGGGTTCAGATATTCTAGAATATATATATATATATATCACTATAAGTAACACGTTTCATTTAGAATATGAATATAATATGAGGTATTATTCAAATTCATATGTGGTTGTGTGAGAATATCCATATCTTCACTCCTCATGTTCATGTGCCATTTCCTTAAAAGATTACACTAGACTTTCTATATGAGATATGGTATGTTCATTCATTTTTCTTAGATAGTTGTAAAATATATATATTTATAATTCGAAAATATAATAAAAAAATCATATATAGGTGGATCTATGTGCATAGATATTGTGGCATTTCTAGACATGACCTCCACACATAAAAACTTATGTTGGATAGTTTTGAACTAGATGATTTATATTTCTTTGAATTATATATTTACATTATAAATTTTTGAAATTAAATGTTGTATTGTTTTTAATAATATTAAAACCCCCTTGTTTATATGGTTGTTTAGTTTTTTATGAAATCATTAATTATTTTTAGTTGAGGGGTTCTTTTTTCCTCTAGAATTCAAATATACATTTTTAGAGGTATAACCCCTTACAATCCATTTTAGATAAGGAATGAAGTTCATTAGGGTATTCTGGGGGTCTCAATGGTGCATGAGGGGTTTGGAAGTTGGTTGAGGCATGAAACTATGGGGTTGTAGTGCCTTAAGTTAGTGTCCATTTTCTAACTGATGGCCCTATGGTTGAGGTGTAGATCTTCTTCAGCTCATCAGCTGGTCGATTAAACTAGAACCAGACATCTTGTGTGTTATGGGTCTAGTTTTTTAATAGGGGGAATGGGTCGTTTCACCCCAATACCCCCTTTCTTCACTGCCCAAATTTCCCATATTGATGGTTATTTCTAGTAGAGTGGGTTCCCTCCACCTTCTATTCTTGGATATGTTATATATAGTCTATTTATTAGTTGTTTCCTTTACTTTATGAGGTGATTAATGGGATACGGTGTGCCTATGTGTATGTATCCTTCTTCTATTCATGTTCTCTACTACACTTTCAGTTATAACAACTTATGGAGAAAATGACATACTTTAAAGGTTATTGTTTTCTTCTCCAATTTATCTTATTTTATATTGAAGAGGAAGTTGATACCGTATTATCGAGTCTCTATGAGGTTAAGGAAGGTTCATTAAGTGCATTTACATTTACTATTTTCCTTATTATTTCATTTTTACAAGTTTAATCTTGTTATTTCATTAGACACTAGACCTAATAATTAAATTAAAGTTTTAGATTCCATTTATATTTATTGAAATACATGTTGAATTTAGAAAATTATATTGACTTTGGGGGGGCTTCATTAATGTTAACGATTGTTGGGTTAGGCTTAAAACTTGGATAATGATTAATAAATAAGGTGGTTTAGGGTTTCCCATATAAATGATTGGTTTATATTTGAATTTTTGTTTTCTATGATGACACTTGACAATTGGTAGTTCTTATGGATATGGAAGGAATAAATAAATTTTTTAAATTTGACTAAATAGTGTTTTGGATTAAAGTGTTAAAGTTACTTATATGTGAAATTAATCAAACTGGTGATCATGGTTATAATATTAAATTTCTCTGTATTTATATCATGAAATAATGACTTGGTTGATACCAAAAAAATTATGGGGAGATGTGAATTCCTTGGCGTGTTTACTTGTATTCTTTATGAAATTTATTACTATGGAATTCCATGGACGAGATTTGGATTCCACTAGGAGACTAATGTAAATTTTGGGAGTGAATATTAATTTGGAAATAAAGTAAAATGTTATAGAATTTTTCTATTTATCTAGTGGATTCCACATAGATTAATTAATGAAAACTATATGGTTTTGATCACACATGGATTCAGGTAATGGATATTGAATTTCATAGATTGTGGTTATGGATTTTTATAGGATACCCTTTTTAAAATCCATAGGATGAGATCCCTGGACTCATCTTGATCTTATTGATTGGAATTGCATAGATTTGATCCCAATATTCCAATATATCTATGATTGTAAATGTCATGTATAGTTCCTTGAGGTTTTACCAAATAGATGTTTTTTCAGGAATTACTATGTGGTAATTCCTATATTGTCGAAATAGATTCCTCAAGGGTTATTTGAGTTTGGTTTCCTCAGTGATGTGACTTGGAATTGAATTGAGACATGAAACATCCATGTTGTTTAGTGATACCTGAGATGATAGTAGTAGGTAGTGTCATCCTAGGTTATCCCCTTGAGAAATGAGGCTCAACTGGGTCATAATTATTCTTTCTACTTATCATTATTCCTACTTACCTTGTTTATTTCATACCATTATAATTTACACTCACTCATTCTATTTTCATTAGACATCATTTGTGGTTCCCTATTATGTTATACTCACACACTGATCGAGCCACTATAAAACATTGATACCTGACTATATTCTTCTTTTACATAGGTTATAAGTTACTAGTAATGCCTATTTTGATGATTTATTATTTCAATAAGTTGGATCCTGGGTGATGGGATCTGATATAGGGCTCAGGACTTCTGGGGTTACATTTGTTTTGTCTTTTTTTCTTCAAATTACTTTTAGGCTCCTTGAACTTGAGTTGATCAATGTCCATTCTCTAGACATATGTATGTATCATCATTATGATATTTCAAGGAATTCTAAATAGTGTTTTGGTGCCTACAGTTTCTTGATTTAGATTTGTTTTTTTGTTTTATATCGAATTTGTTTATTTAATTTTTACTGTGAACTATATTAATGAGGGAATAGTCTCCCCATGATAACCCCATAGTCCATCACTACTATTTGTAAACCACTCACATATAGTAAGATGCTCTTAAGGTCATGTAACACAATAAATCGAGGCACCTTCTCGGTGGATTACAAATCATGGTGTTACAAAGTGGTATCAAATACATATTTTCATTTGTGGACGTCATAGCATCTAACAAAATTGGGATTGTGATATCTAGATAAATGATTAATGGTTAGAACTTGGAATCTTGATAAATTATTAAATGACATAAGATAAGATTCATATGGGAATAGTGGTAAATGGAATTTTATAGTGAATAAGGATTAGTTGAAAAACTACATTATAAAAACATGGGATTGATATTGCATTCAATTACACTAAAGTTGTAACCCCTTATCCTTTAATTTAATTTGGTGTTAATTAAATGGGATTCCAATCATAAATTAATATGTGTTTTATCTATAACATGTGATTGACACTTCATATAACGACACCTTAGTGATGGAATATTATATTTTATAAGAACTAGATAACGATCCAGATCTAAAAATATATAATATTTTAAAATGATATCAAATTAATTGATGATTGTGGTTAAGGGAAATTCTAGTAAGCAACTTATTTTTCCCCTCATAACTTATGAAGGGAGTCTTATTTAATCAAGGTAGGGATGTGAGGCCAAATAAGGGAAGTTAAAATTTTAAAACCATTGAAATGATGAGATCCCTAAATATATGAGAATGGTGGAATCCATATTGAATAGTCCATGTCCTTGAGTGTTAGATGGGGTTTGAGGTAGTTCCCATGTTTTGACCTTCTGTAGATATGGTTTCCCTTATTTATGGGAAGGTTGGGCTAGAGAGAGAATTTGGGTTGTGATGCCTTCTGGTGTGTGTGTGTGTGTGTGTGGTTATGTGTGAGATTCTTGAGACCAGTGGCTTGTTTTAACATGATAGGGATTGCATGATCTTGATATGTGTATGGAGTTATATTTTAAGATATATGACTTGGTGTTTTCTGGTGTTTGATCTTGGTGGAAGGACCTAGTGTCCCTTTCAAATTGAGAGGGTTCTTTGCAAGTCAATTGATAGCAATCTATGAGGGTTACCCATGATTGGTTCAACCCATTATTTTTTATTCTTTTATGAATTAAGTACGAGTTGAATCTTTGACTTATGGTCTTGGTTCATGGGAGGTGCTATTGAGTAAGTGGATTTGATGCTTTAAATTATTTGGGATTGTTTAGGAATAGAACATTGTGTTCTATCATTGTTAGTTTTAAATCCATTTTTGGAAAATAGGATTTTTGTTAGGATGCCTTGTTGGTTATCATCTTGTTGGGTCTCAAAAATGTGTTTGATGATGATATGAGATGGGTAAATGAATGATTAGTGAAGCATGGTGACATGATTTTGGTTTGAACTAAGGAATAAGAAGTGCTTGTAGGAGTGCAGTTAAGGATTATAGATGCCTTGAGAATACTCAGGTGAAGTGGTTTAGTTGTGGTGAGGTGTTTGGGTTTTGGAATAATGTACTCAATGAGTGAGGACATCCTTATAATGGTTTGATGAAGGATTTTGAATTACCTAGTATTTTGGGGTTTTGGATACCCTTTTGTAAAGTTCTCAAGGTGTATATGCTTGATTGTGAGGATGGTATTTGAGTGATGCGCCTCCATATAATTTTTAGATGTTTTGTGTTATGTTATAAGGGTGAAAATATGCACTCTACGAGAATGAAACATGGGTGATGGGTCGTCTTGGGTAGTGTTTTGGTTTAGTCAGATGCTTGACCTGAGGTATGAGTGAGTATTGACATTCCACGACACATGATATTATGAGGTTAGAGTATTAAATGGTGACTAAAGAAACATGATACCACTTGTTTTTATTGAAATCAAGGTGGAAAGATCCCTTTTTAGGGATGTGGTGCTTCTTAGGGGATGTGACCATATGTCTTGGGGTGAGCACCTATTTTTCACATGGTCAAGTGGTTCAGAAAGGCTATTTGTGGGGTTTTTATGTTTGGATTCATGAAACATGTTTTTTAAAGGTATATGGAAAATAATTTAGGTCATAGAGGACCTTAAATTGTGTGATGATGGTATTTTCATGATGATCATGGTTTCATGACTACTTTTAAAGAGTTTTCAAACCCTATTTGTTTCGACGATAATGTTTTTATCAGAGTTGGTCGATTATGGAAATTTATAATTATTTTTTGCATTAATACCTTGATGATTTTATGCGAGTTATGATGTATACTACGGGATGGTGGTGACGTGATGATAGATCAGGATTCTTTAGGATTGATGATCCATGTTAATCTGAATAGAGGCATTGGATCTAGATTATGTGAGTGATAATGTCCTGGAGGAACGATGTTTAATCCTATTGGGAAATCTAATGAGGGTGGTTTTTATAAATTTTTATGGTTTTGAGTACACCATGGGGTTTTTGGTGGTGAACTCCTAATACTAGATAAGGATTTGGTATATGTCATGAATAACTTACTTTTATGTAATAAATGAGTAGTGATTAATGTATCGTGTCTAGTGATTGGATATGAGTTATATAGTCACATCCAACCATTGTGTTTAATAATTAATAGTACATTGGATGTGGATATTTATATTTTTATTCCCTAGTTTATAATAAGGAAACCGTTATGGTTGGGAGAATGCATCTAGTCATGGATAGTTCAACACTTATGTTAAGGTGGCATCTGTATTGTGGGAAAATTATTGGGATGGGGGATACAAATTATCTAGATTACTAGAAGGATTATCTGATTAAATATTGATAATTTTAAAGGAAGTTATATAATATTCTCTAAATCTAGATGTTCTAGATATTATTTGAGGTTGAATCCAATTGATGTGGCATCAATACTCATGATAGATCATGACGACTAGCTTAGTCAATTGGAAAATAAATTTGTTGAGTTTTCATTAAACAGTAGGGATGGACTTTAGTGAGTATGTTCATATGTTCATAGAATCTATTTTCTATAAAAGATATCATGTTTAGGTTCTTGGGTGATGTGTTGTCTAGTACTTGTGAGCATTTGTAACATTCATCCAAGGAAGGTGTAATCATCATGTTTTTTTTGCAAATGGACATGGTTGGGTGAAAACTGTTAATGAGCATTGTATTCAACAAGATGGGTGTGGTTGAATCTTGAGTCATACAACTATGAAAAACTGGTTTGTTGGACCCTACAAATAGAGGCGATGAAACAGATTTCTTTGGTCAATGATATGGAACAAGGAGTTGTACTCAGTTTTGACTTGTTCCGTATCTTAGAGTAGGGTGATCCATTTTAGAAACTTGGGTAGATCTATCTATAATGAGTGTCTAGGGGTGGTTCAAGTTATTTTAGAAAATGTTCACATGGGAAATATCTATGTTAATAAAACCTAAAATATTGTTTTGGTTGACAAATTGATCATCTTACTCATGTGAGGCATGAGAACTCTATTATTGTCTTATAATGGATTTAAAATAGGATCTAGCTTATAGACCAATAATAAGAATTTTCTATATTCATAAGCACACTATGGACTATCTAAGAAAAATTCTCACCATTTCAATAAGTTTTTATTAGATGTTATTAATGATGTGTTGAAGAACCCTTCATGTAGGGGTTCAATTTTAGGAGACACCCAGGTGCGGGTTTTAGTAGTTCAGAAATGGTTGGAGTCTATTAGTTTATGTTAGTGATATATAGTTGTGAAATGAGGTAATGTGTTTAAACCTAATATAATTATCATGAATAAATCTAGAAGAGTAATATGGTCTATGAGACTTTGGTGTTTTGAGGAAATATGGTGGTGTTAGTGTTGATATGAAGCCTTGGGAAATAGATAGACTTGAAAGGATGAGTGTGTTTTGGGAGTGTTTTTAAGTGATATTTATATGGTTTGGGTAAGTTTAATCAACTCATGAGGTGTGATATTAGTGAATCAAGTGTCCAAATATGTCCCTGGTATTAAGGCATCATTTTTTTCTTGTTCCTTGATTGGTGATGCAGTATATGGGCTAATGGAATATTAAATAGAAAATTTGATTGGTACGAGTTTAATGTAACCCTAACCAGTGAGGTGTATGTAGTTTTTATATTGACATTTGGGTTTCAATTATGAGGGGTGGATCCAATTAAAATATAAATTTTTTGACATGTAATTTAGTGTTATATAGTTTTTAGGGGTATCATTTGTGCATAAGGATTTTAAAATGTGATTGAGGCATGTTGCCAAGGGGCTATAGTGGCACCAACTAGTCATCTCGGGGCCATTGGCTAAATAATGGCCTTCCAGTCGAGGATCAAGTCTTCCTGGGCTCACTAACTAGATGGAGATACCAACATTGGATAATCAAAGGATTTTGGTTCTCTTTTTTTTAAAGGAGGCAAAAGGTTCATCTTACCCTTTCAAACCCCTTTCGTCATAACCTAATTTTTTCATTGTTGATGTTAATTTCTAGTAGTGTGGGTTCCATACTCCTCCTCTCATTGGTCAATGTGAATCTCCTTAATTTCTTGGTCATTTCACTTTATATTGGAGGATATCAAAGCCCCAATCTATGTATCAAATTCTATATCATTCCATTCTTCATGTTCATCACTCCATTTTGAGTTCTCAACATTTATGGATAATATGCCCAATTTTTACAGGGTTTGTTTACTTATTGGATTTCTCTCATTTTAACTTGAAATGGTGAAAAATATCATATTAGTTGGTCACTCTAAGGTTAAGATGGGTATTCTAGTTTATTTTACCTTAAATTATTACCATTTTATCTCAATTTGGATTTTGTGGTCATTCATGTTCATTTTATGCTTGACCTAATAATTAAATTAAATTGTTAGTTAATATTTCATTTCTTTAAATCACCATTGGACTTAGAAAATCTTTTTTTCATTGTGTCTAACATAATTAAATCAAATAATATAATATTTTAGGCATCTAAATTTGATATGAATGAATAAATTGGGTGGTTTATAGATACCCTTGGAAATGAATGGTTTATTTTGGAATGTCAATTTCCTTGGATGAACTTTATGAACCGGTAGTTCATATGGCCTTACAAATCATAAATGAAATTTTCAATTTGGATTAAATTTGGATTTTTAATAATGTGTTAATTTTTATAACATGTTAAATGAACCAAAGTGGTGATCTTGGTTATAATTGTTAACTTCATAGTATTTATATCTTCGAATAATGACTTGGTTGGTACCAAAGGAATTGATTGTGAGATGGTAGTTCCATAAAGATGTTCCTTGGATTAGTTATAAAATTTATTATCATGTAATGTTAGATATGAGACTTATATTTATTTAGGGGACTCATGTGAATTTTAGTAGTGAAGACTTACTTGGATTAAATGAAGTCCAATTCCATGGATTTCATTGAGAAATCTAGTGGATTAAACTTTGAATCATTATTTTGAAATACATTAGGTGGAACCAACTTGGATTCAGGAAATTTTTACCATTATTGAATTTCATAAATTAATTTCATGGATTCATAAGGGAGACCCTTTTTAAATTTCAGTGGATGAGATCCCTGAATTGAACTTGATGTTCTTTTGGTGGAATTCCTCTAGTGTGAGATTGGGATTCGAATCGATTCATGCTTCTAAATATCTATGTTGGTTCCATGAGTTCAGACCATAAATATGGTTTTTTTTGGGAAATACTATGTAGTAATTCATGTATGATACTCAAGGAATCCTTTTAGGAAACATGATTATGGTTTCCTTAGTGATACCTCAAGTCACTAAATTTGGATATGAAACCACAATCGTATTCTAAGATACTAGAAGTCATTGTATTAGGTTATTTCTTCCTGTAATATCCCAATGATACCAAAGGTTATAATGAGGTCTATTTTTTTTTATTACAACTTTCCTTACTTATTTCACACCTTTAGGATTTATGCTCATGGACTGGATTTTCATTATTCACCATTGGTTGAGGGCTACTGATTTGTACTCACACCCTACATAGGACACCATGGCACCTATGTACCCAATAATATGAATCTTGGTTGTATGTTATAGGTTCATAGAAAGGCCTTGTGTGATGCTTGATTTTTTTGAGTAGGTTATAGCTTGGGAATTGGGATATGGGATAGGGTGTAAGACTTCTGGTGTTGCACTGCCTTTTGGTATTATTCCTTTTATTTACATTTTTCCAGGTTGTACATGACATGATCGATATGTATGACTCTCTCATATATATATCATCTTAATGATATTTCATGTAATATGAATTAGTGTTTTAGTATCATAAGTTTATTTATCTAGATGTGATTCTTTTCATGGTATTGTATCTTATTTTTTAATTTATATTATGTTTTTCACTATACTCATGAGGTCATAGTCTCTTCATGGTATCCTCATCGAACATATCCACTAATCAGTAGCCTATGGTGTATTTGGAGGCATTCTTGAAGCCATGTGGTACATCGGCTCAGGGAACCAATTCAATGGACTCTAGGTTGGGTCATTACATTGTACATTCAATTTTTCTAACATTTTATTTTTCCAAGGTTATATGTTTCAGAAATGTTCTTAAAAATATAATTACTTATTATAAATAGATTATTATTTCTATAACCTATATATTTCCTCTTATCCATTTTAATAGAGTTTATTGGAACAATTTTTATTAGGTTATGACGCAGTTTGGGTACCAATATCCCATTCTTACACCACTGAGGAAGTTGGAATCACTAGATTCCCGGAATGTCTCAGGGAACTGAGATGTAGATGGTTGATGATATCATGAATTCAAAATTGACATGTAGAACATACGTGATGAGTCTCCATTAAATTAGACATACCCATTGTACTCTATTTATTAGACTAGATTGAATATGAATTTTGGTACTGCATAAGGTTGATGTTGTATATTACATGACAAAAATCTAGTTATTATGAGTTGGTAATAACACTTCCCCCTATTGAATTTAACTTCTATTAACTGTAATTAAATTAATTAATTTATATGAATCTTATATCACATAATTATTTAACATGTTTAATCTGGGGTAGGGTTTTTTAATTGACTAGGAACATTTTCACACATCATTCAATGAGATATGTTAACCCATTCATGAGATGTATCATGGAATTTTCTTTATGTTTCATTGGTAAATAATCCCCTGGTTGATGTTCCAAAGTTTGAAAAGACACTCTAGACATGCCACATGATGATGTGGTGCCTGAGGATGATTTTCAACATGATCATTTCGATAATCCTTCACTTCTTAATGTATATAACTCAACCCCTTTTAATAGTCATTTTACTATATCTATTTATTTGCATATATATATTCCATATCCTGATGTGATGACACGGGTTGTGTAGATCAGGAGTCAATATGCTTTTGCTGGTGGTTTTAGTTCTTTTCCTCTTACTTCATTGGATTTATCGATAATGATAAACGGTGACCAGATCAGATTTTATTCTCTATTTTTCTCTAGAAATCAATTTTCTATAACTCAAATTCCATTTTATTCCCATGTTATATGTGGTTTTATATAATAACCTCCTTCCTCTCACATAGGAGAGAGCTCTAGTTAGTATCCATCTTCCTTCCACTTATGATAGGAAATAGGGGAGGGAAAATTGGACCTACATCCTATTACATTGGAGTATATAGAGGAATTTTAAACATATTTTACTCATGAGGAGCATATACTAGAGTATAGTTATCAACAGTCACAATGTGGAAAAGATTTTTATACACTATACTATGTTATAGAGAACTATTAGAGAGAGAAACCAAAACATCAGTGATTCCTTTTCTATTGTTTATAAATATTGAATTCATATTTATGTTGTATGTTGGTTTCATCTTTACTTGTATGTTATTTAAAAAAATATATTTAATAATTAATTATAATAATTAACAACAATAAATATAAATATTATTAATTAATTAATTAATTAATACAATTTCTAATTAATAGTATGATTAGTAAATGAATAGGTAATTAATTATGATCATTAATAACAAAAAAATATTGCATTCATTAATAACTAATTAATGAATTTGTATAATTTTTATTTAGTTAATAAAACTAATAAATAATAATAATTAAAATTAATAATATTATTAATTAAATAACTATTTTTATGTTTATAAATATGAATTATAATTTCAATAAAATAATTTATTATTATAGTAAATAATATACTTAACAATTAAATTAATTATATAATTATTAATCGATTGATTTGATACATGTTCGTGGAGTTGTTACTTCATAAATATAAAACCAGGTGTCCTAATATTTTAGGACATGGATCCCTGGTTTGATCTATTTTAGGCCGTGTGTACTGTTTCCAAATCCTAGATTTATATTAAAGGATTTAATTGGTTTTTTTCATCCAAATATTTCTATTGGATGTTTTCTAGGCTGTTGGTTCCTTAATTAAATTTGTTAAAGTTACTGAGATGAATAGTTATATCCATTATTCTTGAGACTTAGTTGTGTTTGATCTTAGTTCACTTCTTATTGAAATAGTATATTTGGTTGTCGGGGAATTCATATTTGATCGTTCAATTGAATATGAATATATCCCTGACTTTGTCATCAAGTTATAATATATTTGACATATAAGAGATAATTATTGTAGGGGATTGAGATGTTCTAATTGATAGAGATATGGACATCATTTTGAAACTTGTAAGTTCAAGCTACCCATTTTTAATGGGAAGAATCCATCAGTTGACAAGTAAGCAGTGGTCATGACTTGGAGATATAATGGCCATGGATCATCACATATTAAAGGATATGGTGATGTATTGGAAGGTGGTAAGCTAAGGATGGATGCGGCTTCCCCATTCACCTTATGTTATAGACCAGTGGGTGATAATCAAGTTCAGCCATCTATTTATTTTACGGAGGTGGTTACTAGAGCCATGTTAGGTACTACCCCAACATCGGTTCTACCTGATGCTAATAATATAACATTAGAAGGATTTTACACTAGGTTCCTTGATAAGGACTCTCTACCAGATTTGATTAGAAATGAGGATACTGGAATGCTATATTGGGTTTTGTCTACACATTGTGGAGGATCTTGGGACTCTCATCAGGTGTGTTCATCTTAATCTGAGGATGGGGTTAATCTTGTAGATGTTTTAGTGAATGAATATCTCAATATTATTAATAGAAAAGGAAAGCATACCTATAGGGTTAAAGATAATAGGATTAATAAGGTGAATAATGGTTCTTATTCCATTATCCTGATGATTTTATATGTTGGAAACAAGTGCGGGAAGGCCTTACCTTATGCATGATGCTAGTCCAGAGTTTCAAACTAGTGCGGCCAATGACATTACTTTCACCCAGGGATTGGCATTACTCAAGGGGAAATGGGATCTCAAAACTCTAGTCTGGAAGAATCATTGTTTGATTATGATTTTGTTCATTTGCTTTATACATTGAAGTCTACGATATCTCAAACCACTAGAAATAGTTCTGACACCTATGAGAAAGGTGCCAATGTCAGTAGAGAGATGACTCCATCAAATCAATCTCTAGTAAAAATTGTTTTACTCTTCTTAATATCATAGATAGATCTAATAGTAGGGAGGTTTTCTATGAGAACATTAGAAACACTAATGGAATTATCAGATTTTAGGGAAAATCCTCAAGCATTGAGTCTATCAAGTAAATGAGAAATTTCAATTTTAAGGTATTATCGGGGGGCTCAGGTCTTGCTGGAGAAAAGGATCCCCAACCCCTTGAGGGTACCACTCCACTGGATGACAATATTTATCCTCAAGTGGATGATGATACATGGAAAATTCCCAAAACCTGGAGGAGGGTCCGTCATATCAGAGGTAGGGGTGGTGACTAATCTCATAGATGAATAATGTTCTCATATTTTCTGTCTAGTTATTTGTTTTTCTCTTTGTGGAAATAGTTTTTTTTCTTCCATATGTCATATCCGCTTGTACGTTGTGTTTTTTATTTTCAATAAAATTTGGGACCATGGGTTATATCTCATGGTTCACGTCATCATAGTCTTGGTATTCAGTTAATTATATTAATAATTATTATTATTAACCATATTATTAACAATTAATAATCATATTAATTATATCATTTATATTCATTTATATTTATTTATATTATTAAAAAATAATTATATTAAATATATTAATTTCTTAAAATTAAATTAATTACTTAATAATTAATATTAGTCATGATTTCATTTATTAATTATTCAATTACTTTATCAATAAATTACTTATAATTTTTTATTTTATATATTTTCTTAAATAATTATTTGCACTAATTAAATATTCTTTACTACTAATTATATTATTAATTTTTTATTATATTAATTATTTTGTTAACGAATAAATAAAAATATATAATTATATTTATATAAAACAAAACATACAAAAAATTAAAAATTAAAAATTTATAAAAAAAACGAGGTATAAACCCCATTTATGCTAGCCGGCCATAGTGCTGCTATGAACATGGTTCACACTATCTATTTAGTAACCAAATATCTATCATGAATACCATTCACACCAATATCAAGGTAGGTTGGGATGAAGGTATTTTAGGTTCACATAGACATATTTATCAAAATACATAATAGCATACCTCTTTTAAAAAAATTAAAAACCTTAAAAACTCACACTAATACAGATCAAGATTTTAAAAGTTATAGAATTATTATTTTTTTGTGCTAAAAAAGTAATTATATTTTAAGAACTTTTGAAAGTATGTCTATTTTATCAATTCTTGAAAAATAATTGGTAAATGAATCCTTCATTGGCTCTAAAAAAGAAATGATAAAGTGGGACGTTGTCAAAATTACTTTAGTGGTGATATAGGTTGAACTTATTATCATTGAGAAAAGTCAAAAACTATTTAAAATATATATATATATATATATTGTATGCCACTCCCCCCCCCCACGCTCAACCACACGTGATGCCCCGCTTTTATCAGTGCTACCCCTACACAGTCACATCTACGCCAAAAAGTATTTGAGCCTATACCACTATGTGCAATGAAAACACACTTCACACCATGCCATATAGTTTTATTATATATTTTATGATATATCTATATATTTATATATATTTAAAAATAACTTTGGTATGCTTATATTTATTCATATAAGTATATATATTTATATAATTATTTTTAATTACATTTATAAAATATGTAGGTGTGTGTGTGTGTGTTTTTATACACATACACACATATCGATGTGTGTTTATATATATTAATATATATTTACATTTATTTTCAATATCATATATTGATATTTATTTAAATAAATTATAATATACATATATCTATATATGTTTTTAATACAAAACACAAACACAAATATTTATATATAAACATTATATATAAATTTGTATAAGGGAATAAATATTCATAATTTTTTTAAATGTAAATTAAATGGATAAATTTTATTATAAATAAATGTAAAATTATGTTTTATTTAATGGTGATTTATATATTTAAAAGTATATTTTATTAATAAACATGTTTTAATATTTATTTAAACAATTAAATTTTCGAGTGGAAATGTATGAAAATGTGTGTGTGTGTGTGTGTGTGTTTAACTATAAACAGCATTGTAATATGAAATATGATAAAAGTTAAACACTATAATATCCTAATAAATTTGAGCCTCTGTAATATATTCATCCTCCACTGAAAAAAATAAAATAATACCATCTTAACGGAAGTTGCAATTTCATCGAATGTTCAGGAAATAGGGTATCTCAATTAAAAATAGAGATTTAATGGCCTTCTAAACCTTTTTAAAATGAAAAACTATTGTATATGGTTGGAATAATATAAAACATTATAGATTTATTTAAAAAAATTTATGTCAAAACTTGTGGATCTCATATGGACACTCAAATAAAAATTCAGGCCTATTTGATGTTCAAGAATTTTTTTCACTTTTACTATGTTCTTAATTAATTTATTAATTTTTTCTCTCATGATTTTTTTTGATAAATGTATATTACTCAATAAAAATTAGTAAATTAGTAATTAATTTCAATTTTAATTTATTTTACAAATTTAGTTACACTAAATATATTATATTTAAGCATAAATACATTTTAGGGTTATATAAAATGAATTTTAAAAAATATACTTAGAAACACACTGATAAAGTGTGACTATTATCTATGTTAATAAATGATGACTTTTATTAGCTGTTCTTTTGACATTGATAAATGTACATTTTATCAGTTCTTTTAACTATCACTAATAAAATTACTCCCTTTATCAGTTCATTTTTTAACAATGATAATGGGAATCACTAAATAATCTTGAATCTATATTAGTTTCAATATATATAGGAGATGGATGTGGCATACAATGCTAATGTGTTGTGATCTAAAGTGATATAGTGGACCATGTAGCTTGACTAGATTATATGAAATAAGATAGTCGAGGCAGAAGACTCATCATTGATATATGGACAAAAAAGGGAGTTTCACGGTGTAGTGGGTGGTGGATTACTGTAGAGGGGTAGAGATCGGGGTAGAGAGTTGTGATGGTTATGGAGTGGTTTATGACAGGTATCCATTAAATATTAAGTAATTCCATGAATAGGTAAAGGATGTTACATCCAATAGATTGAATTAGGATCAATTTTATGGCATCGTACAAAAATATCAATGAGCCTTATCATGTTTTATTATAGAATATGGTGAAGAAGAAACATTTTTTTAGGAAAGGAATCAAGTTCCTGCTAAGAAAATGTTGGTCATAATTGAAGGTGGTTGAGTTTTAATATATATATATGTGTGTGTGTGTATGTATATATATATATAATTACCTTATAATTATTATATTATATAATTAGATAAGGATTTCTAGATCTATAATCATGGATATGTTTTCACCTAATATATATATATATATATATAATCTTCTTTATTTATATAGTATAATTTATATTTTATTACTCTAAATACTTAATTAATCATATATTATATTTAACCAATGAATTTAATATTGGATATTGAATTTATGATCCTTCATTGACATTGTGATCTCTACAGGGGGATTATTATTTCAAGACACATATGTAGAATATTGTTTTTACTTCATGCACAGTCCTTGAAATCAACATGTGGACCAATATATCAAAATATTGAAATAAATTATATTATTTAGTGTTGGTATTTAATTTTAATAAAATAAATTTTTTTCTTATTTGACATTCTATGCAGACTCTGTTGGTGATATTTTCAAATCCAACTAAGTTTATATTAAGGGAATTTTTTTATATTATAATATTTGAAACTAAGATTATTGGTAATCTGGTCCGTGAAAATTTTGAAATAATCTATTTCTAATTATTTTTATTAGATTGAAATATCAACCTTTATTGAGTGTGTTTTATCTTCTATGATGAATAAATATCCAAAAATGGATGTAAGTGAAAGCTTAGGTGGTCTGATAACTTTTTTGGTGCCTATAATGTATAATGAGACTCCAAAGGGACTCGTAATCATGAGTGTGACAATATTAACTCAAATAAATTAATGATTCATCATGATATAAGAGTTTTCTAATTTTATTCATGTCTATGAATAATTAAAAACACATTAGTGAGTAATATGGTTAGTGAGATGACAATAAAAAATTATGGTGGTCAATATAACCAGACATGGTGATTGTTGGTGTGATACTTATCTCTTCTTATGATGGTGAAATATATTTAACATGCATATGAAATGGGCTCAACAATATGAGGTGTTGGATTTTTTCACATTTATGGTTTGAAGATATTGATTGTGGTGGTTTTTTATAGACACAAATGAAATTTGTTTCCTATAATATAATAATGGTTTTGGGACCATGGCTAATTTATTAATCCTAGAATTTATCCACAAATATTTATTAGGTTGAAATAAAGTACTAGAATTAACATATAAAACTCAATGCACCAAAACATATGATAAAACCATGTTTAAGTCACAACTCTAAAAAACAAACCTTACATATAAACCAAACAATAACTTTGAAACACAATGATCTAATGAAAGGAATGAAAAAATGACAATAAGAGTTTAACATGGCTCAGAAAAGAGTTTTAATCCATGGTAGGGGTACCATAATACATTAATTCAAGAAATTGAATGATGATTACAATGTGAGATTAGATATCCCATAAGTGATTTCACCCTTCTAAAATAGTATATTCTAGACAGTCAAACCAATATACAACACCTTCTAATCTTCATAGAGATAAATAAACGAAGATTTGATCACTATCTATATCCCTCTATTAATTCAAAGGCTCAAACTACATCAAATCCAACTTCTAATGACCAATGCCTTATTCTGGAAACTCCAAATAAAAACCTTATATACCCTCCATAAATAATGTTACATAGTCCGTTTTCTAAAAAATAGTTAGTGAAAACTTATGCAACCATTTCATTAATAAATTATTCAATTCTTTTTCACCTTTTTCACTTCCTTATTAAACACTCAAGGGTTTTATTTTGATCACATCTTTCAGATTTATATAACTTTTAGGATTCCAAAAATAGTATCTACCACTCCTCCACTTCCATCCAAAATCGTATAATATAATTTAAGAACTACTCATTCCAAAATATCACACTTCTTCAAATAGAAAATAGTTTTCATAATTAATCCTAACAATATTCAAATTCATGATCATTTTCTAAGATTCTCTACTGATTCATCTATTAGCACCCTCAAATATTATTACATTCCTTAAATTTACTTCTATCCAAATGGTTCACATACCATGATTTTACTTATCCTTGCCTAATTGAGGTATTTCACCACCTCAAGAAATCTAAACTAAAACCATTATCAGTGTATCCATCAAATTTCAATCTTCATCTATCGTCTATAGATTCATCTACTCTATCCTCCAATAAATTCCTAATGAAGTGATGAATTATCTACATATTCTATATACTGAAATCAAAAATTACATTTTTTCCCAAGTGGATTAAACGTTCTGAATCACAAAATAAATTTCCAGGTTCTTACCTTCTTTCAATATATTTTAACAGCCTCATTGTCCATATCAACTCTTTTTGAGATTCAATTTGAGAAATTAACTATGGTTCTATTATGAAATTTCATACTATTAGTTGAAGTTTTGACATCTAAATCATATTAATTCCATTAATAGTGAAAACATATCATGTGGACCGAATTTATTTATTTTAATCACATTTAATGTATGAGTTCGAAAATCCTCACAATAGTTCAATATTTTCGAAGAAAAGACAAAAACTTTAAAAACCATTGAAATATTAGAGGACCCACATACCACTTCCCAGTGCTCCCTTATGATATTTTATATGGACCTTATACAAATAAAATTTCTGGTGAAATCTATAGTTGAGAGAAAACCATGGTATGCATAAATATTTTTAAAATCAATGAATATGGAACCTTTTCCATGTAGTCAACATCATCTTCCATTCTTAGTTCCTTATTATTGCTCAATATGGAATGTCTGGTTTGGGGAGTGGTCACCAAATTCTTCTTACTCAGGTTTAATCACACCACTGCCCTCTATATGTAATCAGATCAAGTGAGGAACTATGTTTCAGAACATAATCCTCTTAAAATATTCATCCTAAAAATCTTTTTATCTAGAAAGAGATACTTCATCTCAATTCTTATAGAAAACTCACCTTCCTGCACATGAATAATTTCCTTCACCATACCAGTAATATGCATGTCATCAATATATAGAAGTATGATGATAAAGATCCCATCATCAAAAAACATTTTAGTAAAATCAATGGTCAACTTTGATTCAGATTAATTTCTATTTAGAGATAATGGCATTAAAATGCTGGTTCATGTACCATTGTTCTTACTTCAATCCATAAATGTGCTTCTTCAACAAGCTGAAATTATTTATTTTATTTTGATGCCGAAAACCTTCTATATACACTATTTAAATTAATTCATCTAAATCTACTTGAATAAATATGTTCTTCACACATAACTAATCTATAAAAATTCCTTCCATTCTAACCCTACTAAGTATCATTTTAATTTTCATGTCTTTAACTACTGGGGAAAATGTCTTAGAAAATTCTAATACTTATATTTATTTAATTCCCTTAATGGAAATACTATCATTATACAAAATTTTTATTATCTTCTTACACATTTATCTAATACACCAACTTATTCTAAAAAAATTCTTCTTAGTGAGCCTTTTTATTATCTCACATTTTCCAAACACATGTATTGAATCAATCTTATATCTCATGGATAACTCCCATTATTTTTTGTCTTCTCTATTTTCATACACTTAAAAGAACTTGGGATCTCTATATTCCATGAGAATCATGTAGTGAAACTTACTTTCATATATATACTCATGGAATCTAAATTTTATTGATCTCCATTACTCCCTTGTTGACTCATATCTTTCCAGAACCATGACATCTGATTCTTCAACTTCTAGAGCTCTACCCTAGGATTCAGTTGTTCATGATATCTCTAGTATTCCTTTTTTTGGAAATTCCATTAGATCTTGAACTCCTTCCTGAATATCCATTGGAATATCTAGTGTTTTCAAACCCGACATACTCCCTAAATTCTCTAAAATATTTTTACCTTATAGACATCTTTTAGTTATTAAAAAAATTTAAGATACTTGCCTATAATTAAAATTCTTTTCTTGGTTCTAATCCTCCAAAAATATCTATTCATTTATGATAACTTTTAAAATTATTATAACCATTCAAGTGTTTTTATTTGAGATTTTTAATCAAAACTCTGTCTATATACACAAAAAAATAAAATATTTGATACATAGCCCCAATATTGTCCCTATTATTAAAATAAATGTGGACATAATAAATTAAATTGAATAATTTGAGATGGGTGATTTATATTTTCCTTATAGACTACAATAAAATCTAAAAATTCTTACACCAATGATGAATAAGGACTCATGTTTATCAACTAGGACTCACAATTCACCGCCTCCACCCAAAACACCTTAAGGAATCTTATGTGAATCCTCATGCGCCTAACTTTCTCAAATAATTTATGTTTTATCCTCTATATGACATAGTTATTTTTATGAGTACTTGGTATGATCTTCTCAAATTCTGTTCCCCTATGCTAATAGAGCCTCTGGAACCCCTTAATTTCATACTCTCTATAATTTTCAAACAATAATCACTTAAATTGTCCTACAATATATTCTTCCACCATGACTCTCTATCATGTGAAGATTATAAATACCTACAACATGTGTTTCAGAAAGAAATTAAACATATTTTGTGTCATATCATTGATGAAATTTTTATATAATGGAAACCCTCAATGAGACTAAACCAAATCCATCCCACATAAATATTTATGAACCAACTCTAATTTCAAGTTATTTAGTGTCTTAACTTCTATTTGAAAATAATAATTCTTATAATTACCAAGAAAATAATATTTACCTATCATGTACTCCATGATTAGGATCTTTATCATCCCTCAAGTCGCTTGGAATTTCCACCCCTTTGAACTTATTTTACTTTGATATTAATTCCATAAATTTTTGCATGTTTTTTCTAGTAGTCATTACACATTCTGATACTCTAGTTATGTACAAAGTTCCATGATTCACTCCTCTAGATACCACCATAAAATTGTGTTTAATACTTCATGATTCATCCACTAATATAGTACAAAATTATGAATCCTCTAACTATCCAAAAGTAGTTAATTTCTTCCTTATCAAAGGGATGTTCTTTATTCCTTATTTGATTAGAAACATCAACCTTTCCTAAAATCTTGAGAGCTTCATCATCCAAAAGTTGAACCTTTATGAATCACCTATAACTATAGTTTATCATATTACTCCTCTCTGATATTTTTTTGAATTATTCTCTTGAATCTATTATCCATTACCCAAGTGAGTTAGTGGAACTCAACAACACACCTCTCATATCATTTGATATAGGATTCAAATTAATTGTTTTTAAAAATAAATATTAGATTGAACATAACATTCAATTAAATCTTACCATAGGTGAATTTTCTTCCCACAATACCAAAAAATGAGAAGACCTGCCACTATGATGATCCTCCTATGATTTCTCTCTATTTTACCTTATTGTGAACTTTTTTATGCTATGAAAATTACCCTAACTTCCACAGTATAAGAATTTTTATTTTATGTATAGATGACCTTTTGATGAATATCTTTAGTCAATATTAGGTCCTCAACATGACAAAACACTATTTCTATCTTTCCCCTTAAAATTATCACCATGGTAACCATCGCACCCTATAACATAGGTAGTGATTAAAACAAAAACAATGCCTACTTTGGGATTCCAAAAATCTCCTTCAATGGATCCAAGTACCATTTAATGATGTTGAAGTAAATTATGTGATATATTGTAGGTTTATTTTTCATAATCCTCCTGTTGAACAACCACTACAATAGGAACACCATTGAAATTGTTAACTGCCTCTCATACATGTCATTGGCAGTATTTATAATTTTTGAAGTAGTTTTTACATCTTAGAAGTTATAATCCATGATTCAAAATAATGAAATCTATATCAACACCATTGATTTATTACCCAACTTCTTTAATTCTTTCTCCTTCATCACTTATGGTATATAACCCATCAATAAAACATAAATATCCTAGTCTATTATACATTCCTCCATCAATATCCCCTAAGGTATAAGATTCATGTCAATAAACTAATTCATCTAGTCCATTACCCCATCCAATTCCATTACTTCTAGTAGATAAGGATCTCCCATAAAATTCTAGAACACATAATAGGGATTAGAAACTACTATCTTGAATTTTCCAATGATGAAAAGTCCAAATTGACACTTTTTTACCAAGTTCTAAAAAACATTCACCAAGGTCTAGTCATCTGAAACTCTTCAATCATTACTCTGATACCAATTTTTAGGATTATTTATATCATCTGAATCCCATAAATTATCCACTAAAACATACTGAGTTGAAAAAAATTTACTTAATGAAGTCATATACTCAATTCAGAAGAACATAAAATATAACCACGCCTAAAACATCATGCTAAAATGAACATCTTTTAAATGAACTAAAAAAATCTCAAAGATAAATTTGAAATAAACGAAACAACGAAAAGAACAACATGAGGTTAACATGGTTTGGTAATGAGACTTAATTCATAGAGATAATGTTGGGATACCCATATTCAAAAAATTAAAAGAAGGATAAAATGTTCGATCGTTCATCACATATGTGATTTAACCCTATTAAAATAGTATATTCTAACAAGTGAAAATAGTTTTCACCACCTTCTAATCCTTATAGTGATAAGTCCATATAGATATGACTTCCATATACATCCCTATATTCATTAAAATACTCTCATTGACATAACTGTATTTTCCAATGATCAGTGCTCACTTATGGAAACTCTAGAGAATAACCTTAAATAACCTCCCAAAAGAATCTTACACAGTCCCTTTTTTTGTATAAACTCTATTGAAAATCATATGAACCCTTTAGATAAAATACATACGAATTCCCTTTACATCTTTTCCAATGTCTCCAATTGACTCATCAAGTTTAACTTCTAATAACATTCTCCTAGTATGACATCAATGAGTCTATATGAATTATACAATTTTAGAATTTACCATTATACTCTTCCACTTCAGTCAAACATTGGAATTTAGACTTTCAGAACTCTAGTATCTAGAAGATCCATTCCCCATCTGAAAAATGGTTTCCATAGACCAGCCTAAAAAGTTAATGTTATAATAACTATAAAATATTTTTATATATTATAGGATGAGAGTATACTAATAGTGTGTCTCTTTCATAAGATGGGTATTATTAAAATAATCATTATGTTACCATTATATAATAATTAATTATGATCAAAACTGCTTCAGAAAATCATTAATGTGGTATTTTATTATTTACCCAAATATATTTATCCTTTAATTATTTTAATTTAATGATAATGTGTATTATATATGATTATTACATATATAAGTTTCACCCAGTAGGTGTTTTACTGGGCAAAGATAAATTAAATTACTACTAGAATTATTTAAATGGTATTTCAATAGCCGTTAATTTATAAGATAATGATTATGTGGGTACAATGATATTGAAATAATAGTGTGGATATTGTGATTGATGTCGATGTTTATATAAATTATTTGAGGATGAATTTTATTAGTATCTCAATTATTGTTTTGGGACTTTTTGAGTTATCTATATATTATTTTAAAGTTATTTTGGGGGAAAATTTTATATTTTCTTCATAACCATCACCAGAATGTGGTTTTCATGGGATCAACCCAAAAATTGTATTGGTGAATTGGCAGATTAAAAGGTCAGACTGGTATTCCCTATTTTACCCCAATAATTTTTCTATATTGGTTATGATTTTTGTTTGACTTTGATAAGAATGTGGAAGTGGGGGTATTATAGAAGTGGGTGGTAGATAAGATGGTTATTATTGGAGATATGGATGTTAGTTGGTGGGAGTTGGTTTTTATGGGCCCTATTATATTTTGACAGCATGTGTTATATTATACCAACCTTATTATTTGTTGAGTGATGATTGAGTTATTCTTGGGGCAAGAATACTCTATTGAGTTAGAATTATGAAATATGGAATGCAAATTATTGAATGTGAAAATACTTTTCCATTGTATCTTATCAGGTTTTGGGATCTAATAGTTCAGTCTCAAATATCTAACTGATATTACCCTTGGTGGTTTTTATTAGTGATCTAATAACAGTGGATTAAATCTACAAAAAAAATACTAAAATCATATTTTACTTTTTATAAAAAATGTACAAAATACCACCAACTCACTACCTATAAAATTAAAATTTTTATTAACTTATCATATTTAATGGGGAGAAAACTAATGCCTAAAGTAGTAGATACCCTACACATCTCAACACATAAATTTTTTACAAAATTTTATGGAAGAGATCTAAGGGAGGGTAATATACTTACTCCCTATGAGGGGGAGACATTTGTGGCTAGTAAATTTATCACTATATTACCCACTCACTACATATGATGGATTTTTTTATTTTCCTTAAGCATCTATCTATAATTTATAATAGTATAATTAACCATCCATTTTGAAATCATGGGGCATTTCATGTGTTAAATTATTAGAGTTGACTCCATCTCTAAACTCAACAGAGATATTCTATTATATTTTTAAAAATAGAACCCATGAAATAATTACAAATATTAAATAATATGGGGAGTACAAGTAACTGATAAATTATTGAAAAGTAGAGTAATAACCCCCAAATAATCTCAAAACGGACCTACTCTTCATATCAACCCACCTATACATGATCCATATATTTTGAGTTTAAGCTTTACTGTTAAGGGGATACAGTGAACTTATTTACCCCCCATAAGAGCATGTATTGGTCTTGGGATGTGAAGAGACGCATAAGGTATGTTTGAGAACTATGAAGACATGTATTCATTAACCAGGTGATATTGGGGATACATTTCCAGACACATGTGATAAGGTTCTAAATTAAACATTCTTAGCCATATTATAAGAAAAAATTTCTATTAGTATCTTAAAGAGAAGAAATAAAATAAAGGAAGTTTGATGTGATTTTCATACACCAATTTTTAAAAATTTAATCTATAGGAAACAAATTCCTATAAATGAACTAATCAATTAAACATATTTTCATTGGAGTATCAATGTTCCAAAAATATTTCATTATATTATATTATTAAAATATATCGTATTTAAATATATGTGAACAAATTATCTAAAACTTTCTAGAATTTATTGAAAAAAACTAGACAATCATATTTTCATAAAGGATAATTTTTTCCAGGTCACCTCTTTGATCCTTCTCTAAAACCCCACATTTGAACATTTTTTCTTGATGCAATATTTTAAACATCATTCATGGCATAATGTATCCTAAAAATAAATGTTGTTTCCCTAGGTAACATTCCAAAAAAATTCAGCATATCTCTTCTTAATGATAAAATTCACATAATATATAATCATATACCTGAATGTATACAACATATACTAAATAATTGACGAATTGGGTTGATCATGCATGACATACATTGGTTCAGCATGAATCTTCCTAAAATAAATTTCCCATAATTATTTTTCATTATTGAAATCCCAATGTAGTTTTGATTGATTATAGTTTATAGTTGACTTTATGTCAGGTATATTAATACCAATATCTTTTATAGGTTTTGTAAGATTTCTCTAACTATACCGATGGCATATTTTCTTGATGTGTACATTCTAGGTGAATTTTTTAAAAACCATATTCATGTGCTTAATCGCTAATATGTGGAAGTTTTATGTTAAATGAATGTTTAATAGAGTCATAGAGAGTCATTTTTGATAGATACCATCCTTTATCTAAGGAAAAATGAGTGATTTTTACATTTCAAAACTCACCTAGTAATTTTTTAGAATAGAGGATTAAAATTTTTCATGTGAACCCTCCCATTAGAGTGGGATATTCAATGTAGTTCACAATAAATCATTTATATAAAAGATTAGCTACCCTTTGACTAAATGGGCCTAATTATGTGGTCACTTGGAAGAAACATGAAAATTACTCTTTATAGTCTTCCATTTCTACCGACACTTAAATTCTTGGAGTTATAAGATACATTTGAAAGAATTAGTCAACTAACTACTTCCATTAAAGAAACATATAATATGAAGACAAGGTGGTAGATAATTAGATAGCCATGGAGGATTCTTAATACCCTCACGTTCACTCTTCGAATTTATAATATAAAGGATATAATAAATGTTTTTGGAGACATGATAAATAAAAAATATTAAAATGGGTCACCCAACCGTAGTCCTCAAGTGACCTTAAAGTAATTAAATTTCTTACCTAAAATTGAAATAGAGAACTAAGCTAAGAAAATATAGTGGGAAAAAGGTCAAACACCCAAACATAGAATCAAATATTCTGTAGAATTAAAAGGATGGAATTCTAGACTATATTATCATATTCTGTTTTCATGTTCACTTTAAGAATTATGTTCAAATTAACCATATTCTTATATAAGTTATTGATCATTTATTTTGAAAGTGAAGTAGCTCCTTGGATTTCAATCCCAAGAAAGAAACCAATATGTTCTATTGAGATTATATTCCTTGGAAAAGGATAATTTCTAACATTAAGCACATTATCTAAAACATTTCAAGTAAATTATACATATTAATGGGTTGGTAATGTTTAAAGGATTTTAGGTGATTTATTTTTAGAATAAAGACCAAAATAGTGGTGAAATATTATCTAGGAAGAGATCATACATTATGGAAATATTTCACCACCTCTAAAACATAATTATAGAAAACTTTCAATAAAAATATGAAAAAGAAACTAATTAACCATTTGGGATAGGTACACATTCATGGTTGAAACTCTTATAAATTATATGAATGTCACTATTATCTAGAATACCTTTGATTGATGTTTTGTAGCATGACTAAATAACGGAGTGAATTTTATGGAATAATGGGGTGTTTCTAGCTTGATTATTTTTTTTCCACTTTTTGTGATGTCAATTAAATTCCCGATTTAAAATCTATAATTAATATGATTATTTTTAAATTTATTTTTCTATTTAAATATTGATTTAATATGGTAATTATCATGTTTTATTTTTTTCGTAGTCTATTGGTCTTTATTTTGACTCTTATGTTTGTTGGTTTTACTCATACATGAGTCTGTGTCCCTTTTCTTTTCCTTTACATATGTGGTTGGTTCCCTTACACAGTTGGTGTGGTACCCTAATGAGAGAGGTTTGTACCGTTACAAATGATATTGGGACGATTATATACCAGTATGTAACCCTTATATGAGTTGTGTTCTGACCCTTATGCTGCATTTGGGTACCGTTATGTGGTACCCATAAAACACGGGTCTTGACCCTTATTCAATATCTCTTGACCCTTATGTGGGTGGTTTTATACCCTCACATAGTTTTGTTTTATCTAAAACTATTATTAATTGATTTTTTAAATTACCATTACATGTTATTGTTTTGTTTTATTAGGTTTTAATGGCTCAAGGTTTCTCTTACATTCTATTCCCCTGAGTTTGTTGAGATATTATAACTAATTGAAATAAATCATGGATATTTCTACATTTTTTCTTCCAAATCAACGGTTATTCCTATATAATTGTGTGCATAGATTCTAGGATATGTCAATAGATAGAGATATAGAAGATTTAAGGGAGATCTATGGTGGACCTTGGTTCATATCATTCCAGAAAATAATAAATGAAAGAGTAGGGTGGGGTGATTCTTCTATATTATGGTTATAATTGAGGATTGTGATCATGGACTCAGATAGAGGACTAGTTCTTGTCATGTGAACCCTCAACAATAGCTAATATATTGAAGTATTTGATTTTAAGGACACTGAAACTATGTTTGAGTGCCCACTTAAATTTTCCACATTAAAAAATGTTTGACTGGGGCCCAATATGGGGGAATTGATCCTATTATTGTTTTCATTACAATTTTTTTGTTTATATTTTCCACATGTTTTTTTATCATGTGCATCTTTTAATTGTTTCTTCTTCCAACATTATTATTATCACAACTACTTGTTTTACTCTCATTGTTATACATATATAAACACCCCTACAAATCCTTCCATGTCCACGTAGGAAAATTTTATAAAGCTTATAAATCATTGGGTACTTTTACTAATTTCCATTTCTACTTTTTTTAACCTCTTAATGCTAAATGAAATACTACTTATTATGTTTTATTCAATTTTTTTTGAATTAAGTAGTTAATATTAAATATATTTTTGAGAATTATGTTATTCTTCATTTAATCATTTTATTGCTTACTTAAATCTTGTTTGTTGCTATAATATTTATTATTTATTGAAATCTTTATATGGGTTCCATAATTGTACATTTATGGATCTATTTTTATGGAATTCTCATTTTTTTTATTTTCTATTCATAATGAATCTTCATTAACATATTATATATTTCTATTTTATGAGGGTTATTCGATGTTTGTTTTTTGTCTATTACACTACCAATGTATTATAATCATTTTATAATCATTAAATTTTTAGGATGTTTGTAATTTAATAAGACCATTTTTACTATTTATTGGTTTGTATATTATATGAAGGAAATGAATATTGTTTTTGTTTCCCAATTTTAAAACCAAAATACCATATAAGATCTTTATTACTAAATGTGGTCTTCCTTTCTATAGTGTTTCCCATAAAAAAGTGGTATCATGGCCTAATTGAGATTAATTCTTGACGTTAAAATTATAAATTTCATGTTCATTATTTTTAAATTATATTTTAGTGGATTTTACTTTTCAACATTCTTTGATGTTTTCTCATCTATGTTACGTAGATATATTTGGTTATAATTTCCATTTATTTTTTATTGTAGTTTCATTGTAATTTAACTATTTAATTTCCTATATAATACTTATAGATTTCATTGGTGGGTACTATAACTGTATCTATTTATTTTTATGGTGGTAATGTTATATGTGAAGTTAGACAATGTGAAATTTTTTGGTTAAAAGTGAGGTGTGCTAGAAATATCCCATGTCTCTAGTGACTGATGTCTACCAAGGAGTTGAGCTTATATTTACAATTATGTGTTATTAAATATCCTTTAGGTTTGTTGGCTCCATGTATGGGTCTTTACTATGTTTAGTGTTTGGATTGGATTGTATTTTGGGTGTAGTTCTCTTGATTTTTTCTTGAATGATTGATGTACTTTTTTGTTTTCCTATTTGACCCTTTTAGCAGCTTTATTTTAGTATCCTAGTGTTAGGAACTATGTGCCTCTAGGAATGTAGACTGGGATGTGTAACCTTTTACTGGATGTTTTCCCCTATGCCATTATTAGCATTCCCGACCTTATTACCATGATTTAAAACTTTATTAGGATGCTGGGACTGCATGCATATTATCCTTTTGTTCCCTTCTATTTAACATATCTCCTTATAGATTTTTTAGGGATTCTTCTATTCACATAGAGTTTCTGGATCCCAATTAGGATGTTTTGGTCCTTTGGTTTTTATGGGTTCAAGTGGAGACTATTTTTTAGTCTTTTTTATGTATTACGTCTCTATTACTCTCCTTACTAGTGGTTCCATGATTTCACTAGTTTTACTACATTTCATTCATTGTAAATTTTGGAGTTTTTTATTCTTCCATCATTTTTTGTTTGATAATTTATAATGCTTTGTTTATTTTTATTTTATAAGAATTGGTGAGATTTTCTAGGGACCTATATTATCATGTGATTTGTAGGTTTGTCATTTTTTCAATGGAATAATCTATGAGGGAGACACTAGTATGTAGGGATATTATATTAATCATGCATGTTTATTAGAAATGTTTAAATTCAGATCACAATTAAAATATTTAGAATATTATTTAATTCTAGGAAACATGTACTACAATAATTCATGGAAGGGGACTCTTTTGGTCATTCCCTATATGTGATTCTTATTTTGGATGTGATCAAATTGATGATGATAGGTTAGTATACATAGAATCATCATGTGGTTTAGGGTATTAATTTTTTAGGGGAAGATGTGTGATAGTGTTTTATGTTAAATCCATTTTGCATTTTATTTCCACTATGGAGATTTCCTGTTTTGGTTTTCCATTTTTATTTCTAATTAAATGAATGATTCCATATTCATAATTATAATGATTATTTTTTTCATTTAATTTTCTATTTAAATACAGTTTTAATATGATTATTAAATTCATTGATTAATTTTATCCATCTCTTGGTTTATATTCTGACCCATACATAGTTTGGTTTTACCCCTATATGAGTCTCTACCCATTTTCTTTACCCATATATAAGTTGATTCTACCCTTAAACATTCATCATGGTACAATTATGTGGGTATTTGGAACCCTTGATTAATTTTATATTATCATTGTGTGGGAAATGTTCTTGTAACACCCTGAGATTTTATGAGAAATATTTTTTTTTATGTATTATGTTATATGCAACACCAAATTAATC
This sequence comes from Viscum album, assembly GCA_963277665.1. Lineage (NCBI taxonomy): Eukaryota > Viridiplantae > Streptophyta > Magnoliopsida > Santalales > Viscaceae > Viscum > Viscum album. The sequence goes on along the minus strand of OY728143.1, from coordinate 728,129,477 downwards.
TTTCACTACACACAACACTTTCATGGATTTCATTACATGCAAGATCAACCTTCCTCGATAGCTTGTGTCGTACGCAATACCCAGTTTCTCTAAACAATGATATGTAATTAAAATATTATATAAACCAGCCGTTATGAATTGTAGTACCTAGTTTTTGAAATTTTATAAATTTTATCTTTCATAATGGACTTATTTTTTTGATTTGGAATATCGATATTATACTAGGTTGAATTTTTGGTATTTTTCTAAAAACATTCAATTTTTTGATGAATAGTGAAAACACTAAGTTACTGGTTAAAACCAACTTTTTATTTAAATAATCATTTATTTTATTTAAATTAATTTTAGGTCAGAATAGATACATAATACCTATATAAGTTCAATGTAATTCACTGTAGTCATTTTATAATAATTTTTGATATATAACAATGTTATTGAACTTTTGACCGTCTTTTACCCACCTCCTAGGTGAATTTTCAAATTTTCATAAAACATAATTTTACCGCTTCTGTGAGTGGAATTTAAAATATCCATGAGACACAGTTGATATCACTAAGTAATATGTGGTTTAAAAAGATAAAAATAATTTTCAGTGAAAAGTTACTTTTTACTTTTATTTACCATTGTTAAAAGTAAATAGAGTAATTAAGGGTAAAAAAAATATTCTTATTACCCTAACACATGTCTTGATTCTATTTTATAAGTTTAATTCGACCAAAAACAACCTTAGGAATGAAATATGACCATTTAGGTCCACTTGGATTAGATTAGGACATTTATTATAATTTAATTCAAAGAAGAGTTAAAAGAGTTAAAATCAATGTTTAATAAGTAAAACATTTTCAATATAGGGTTATTCATAAGATAAATTAGACTATAAATATTCATTATAAATATAAAATAATTTCCTACATAATGTAATATTATTTATAATTTTTAAACTTTAAAAAATTTAATTTATTTATGACACAATGATGATGCAGTAATTACCTTATTAATGAAATATTAACATAATTAATATTATAAATACCCAAATAAATGTAATTTGAGACATTTTATGAATCAAACTAATTTTATAGGTTAATATAACATATTATTCTTGGTTATATGAATTTTTTTTGAATTAATAGTGATGTTGTGAATTTTGAAAACAAAAAATATGAAATAGTGTCAAAATTGACATAAATTGTTTTAAAAAAAATATTAAATTATTAATTGATATTATATTCCTAAAGATCTAAGGGTCCGAACAAAGACTTATATAATAATATTTATGACATTAATGAACCAATTGGTGTTTTATTGGCAGTTTATAGTAAGTTTATTAACTATATAGTGTTACAATACAAGAAGACACGGTAAAAGTTAAATTTTTTAACTTAGAGTTAAATATAAATGATAAGATTAAAATGGTAAAATAAACTTCTCTAAAACCTATTAGTTGAGATTATTTAGACCCATCCACACCCTATCCTCTAAATAAGTCACATTGGAGCCATTATAAACCGAATATTAATTTATTATAAAATAATATTTTAAATTTTCCCTAAGGTGCCCCTCACCCCTCGTATAAAAGGGAACCTCCTCCCTCTCTTTTTCACAATATTTTGAGCCTTTAAGCTCAGTCAAACCCTGCCCATTTATCTTCTCAACATCTCTAGTTATATCATAGAGGTTCTTTTCTTCTCAAATGACGAACTCTAGTGCCCTTATAGGATGTTTAAAAGAGACATGTCAAGGAAGAGGTAATCTCTTCTACCGATTCTTTCAAGTTTCTTTCTTCTTATAATTCCTCTTATTTATTGGTTTCATTATAAATTAATAACATAAGTATCACTCATATACTGATATTTTAATATAAATATGAAACAACCCTATTTCACCTTCTCTCCATCCTACAAAAAATGAAATCACCGCACGTGCGTACGTACGGAATACCGTCTCCACACCGCGGTGTAATCTGTTTTCCCCACCACCTTACATGGTTGGGTATAATGGTGTAAAAAATAACTATATATTATTATTATACCATTATAATGATTCTAAAATATTATATCTTCAACTACAATTCCATTCATATAATAATGGGAATGATATCATCGCTTGTGCGTACGTACGGCCTACGGTCTCCATGATGTGATGTGACTCGTTCTACTTGATCTTAATTGAATAATGGTTATATAAATGAATTTAATGAATATATTTGATATATATTATACTGATAACATTATTTAAATGATATAGTTATAATCTAAAAAGTGTAATAAGAATTTATTTGACAAAACACGCATAAGAACATAAAGCAATGAACACCCGAATAACAAGTAGCAATGAAATATTATTAAAAAGAAGATAAGAATATGGCCATATATGATATCATATTAATTAATATGATTCTATAATAAGTCGATGACATTATTTAAATCATTATACAAGAGGTTCAGATACGTACAAAGCTTATCGGACATAAGATAAGGGAAAACATCACAATTTCATTTTTAGCCAAGATTGTTTACACATCAGAATTTACTAGGGAATATTTATCATCCACATCCATGTTTCCCCAATATGTAATATTATTTCTTTCCTCCAAAAACTGTATAAACCCAATTTTGTCTTTTGGGGAATTTTTAGTAAAAGGTATGAAAGGGATCTTTTGTCGTTTTCAGTACGAGATTCTTTTTGAATTTTCCGGCCAAAGTACAAGAAGATTGTTTTTTTAACTTATACGGAATGAATGAGGTTTTATTATTTTATTGAACATTATTTACATGATTCTTCCTATAAAATTTTTCAAGTTTATTTTTAATTAAATTCTTTTATTTTAAAATTTTATAACATGTTACGAAAGGAAAAATGTTTTTTAAGTGAATGGATATTTTCCTCAAGAATGGAGTTCAAGTGTTCTATCAAAATTATCTTCTATCTAAGATAATATAGGGTCCTATTTATATCACTATTTTTACATTGATTTGATTATGTTATGATGGAATTATTTTTATGAATTCCTTTTATCTTATATGGATTATGTTATGATGACATGATGTTTAAGAATCCCATTTTTTATTACATGGGTTATGCTCTGATGTATGATTTATGATTTTGTAGAATACATAAGACTAATATCATTATGAGATGGTTCGGACCAATATCTCCCTCCAATGCATTGGGTAAATATTTATATCTCATGAGATAGACATGGCTGGAACGGTACGTTAATCCGGTTTAGTGATACAGGACTCGAATGAGGATTGAACATAGTTCAGAAATGGACTTTGTCTTCTATGATAGTCTTGTAAATGAGTCTTGACTAATATGAAATGATATTATATGATTATGTGTGTAGGCCACAATGTTTCATGTTTTAAGTTGTGATTATTGGGATTACATTTCACTACTATGATTTATCCCATGTCATGATATTATGATTTCTTTTGCAGGATAAGATTTTCAAAATGTTATACTCTTATGAATATGATATGGTTGATATCTCCTTCGTTTACCCTTACTGAGCATTTGAGATCACCCTTTTGTATGTTTTCTTTTGCCCATGTCAAGAAGAAGGGTATTGGGTAGGATTTTCCAAAAGGGATTCTAGACATGATGAAATAAGCGGGAGACAATGTACATGCTTTATGAACCTGTTGTTTATGTTTCCTAGTTTCTAAAGACACTATTCCTATACGGTCCTATCATGGGTTTTTTATATGTTGTAATAAGTATGCTTCAATTCTGAAGTAATAACAATGAATTTAAAGTATGGGTCATTATAGTTGGTATCAGAGGGAGGTTATAGTCAACCTTTGGAAACAAGGATGTAAAAGCCTTAGTAATAACCCTAAGGATAATTATATGCATAGAACACAATATTAGTGTTATAGAAATGGCCATGAATAAGCTATGATAAGACCTAAAGTGTGAAATTTTATTCTTGATTATGTGGTTTTCCTATTATGATTATTGTTTCTCACACTATGCTTATTGGTTTTAGTCAATGTCTAGAACCCGAAGGAACCGTGTTAATGAAGAATGTGACGGGAAATGCAATGACTTTCCCCCTGAACAACCAAACGTTATGAGAGCTGGAAGGAAAAATCTTGTAGACATGATTACAAAACTTTCTCAAGCTATGAATCATGCAGGGCTTCTAAACGAGCAATGGCAGGAGAAACAATCTATTGAATCCTTCATGAGGTAGTGTCCACCCTCATTCAGCGGGTCTACTGATCCATTATTGGATGAACAATGGATCAGTACCACTGAAAATATATTTTCAGTTCTTCAATGTTCTGAACATGGTAAATTCATCTTAGCAGTATATCGTTTGAAAGGTGAAGCTGATCAATGGTGGAATCTTATCAAGAATATGAGGCAAAGAGAAAAAATTGAGTCTATAGAATGAGAGGAGTTCCAAAAAATATTTTTCAATAAGTACATCCCTCATATTCTTCGATCAAAGATGGAGAAAAAGTATCTTGATCTAAAGCAAAAGGATGATGAATTTTTTTGTACCTAAGAAGAAAATTTTACAAGACTTTCAATTTATGCTTACGGAATTATTATCCAACCTGAGAGTAAGATCGATCGATTCTTTAGTGGCTTAAAAACAAGTCTTCAATGTGCATTAGCCATAAGGGACTTCAATGGCTATGAGGAAATTTTATGATGTGATCTCAAGGTTGAGATGGAGATTGGAGTAAACCATCAGTCATATGGGTTTGATAAGAAGAGGAAAATGGAATTCAAGGGTAAATATAAAGAGCACACTGAATAGAAGATGATTTTTCCCTTATTCTCATAGTGTGGAAAGAACCATAGAGGGAGTTGTCCTAAAGGGAGAAGTAAATGTTCCAAATGTGGAAAAGAAGGTCATTGGGCATTTGAATGCCGCAATGATGGGTAGAATATGTCTAGTGATGCGAACAAAGAAAAGGATACATAGAATGAACCTCCTACACATCAATGTTATAAGTGCACAGAAATGGGGAATTATGATAATAATTTCCCTAATCCAAGGGTTTTTTATGATGATCGATGTCAACAACCTCTTAAGGCCAAAGACAAAGGAAAGTCACAAGCAATTTCTCTCTGTGATGTGGAGTACAATAACGGAGTGGTGAAATGTACACTTACCATCCACTCTAAAGTAGAAAATGTTTTATTTTATTCTAGATCAACCCACTCTGTTATTTTTGAAGATTTTTCTAAGGGTATCATCATATTACCTCAATAATTAGATGTTGAGTTAGCTCTGACAACCCCTAATGGCACAACAGTCCCATGAAAAGTTTACAATTCTTCTCCGATTGAATTTTATGGGAAATTTCTTCCTATAAATCTTGTGATCTTTCCTATAGTGGAATTTGATGTGATTCTGGGAATGGATTTTATTTCTTTATATGGATCTCATTTCAATTTCCAAATAAGGGAAGTCACATTTTATATTCCAGATCAATCAACGATCATCTCTCGATGCAAGGATGAATATAACCTTCCAGTGGAAATTTCTTCCATCATATGGGTCTTGATTCCAATAAATGAAGGTAATTTATCTTAAATGTTTGGAGATAAACTCACAATTAAGAATACACCCATTGTATGGGAGTTTGATGATGTCTTTCTAGAGTAATTTCTAGGTCTTGCACAAAATCGTGAAGTTGAGTTTTCAATAGAACTCATACCGGGTGCTATGACCATTTAAAAGACACCATATAGAATGACCCAAATTGAGTTGCTGGAATTGGAGAAGAAACTCCAAGAGAATCTTGATAAGGGATTCATACGCCCTTGTGAATCACCTTGGGGAGCACATGTTCTGTTTTTTAAAAAGAATGATGGATCAATGAGACTCTGTATTGATTATTGAGAACGTAACAATATCACTATCAAGAACAAATATCCTCTCCCACACATTGATGACTTATTTGACCAATTATGTGGAGCTCAATACTTTTCCAATATTGATCTTCGTGTAGGGTATCATCAATTTAGAGTCAAAAGGGATGATATACCAAAGATGGCTTTCTGTACATGGTATAGACACTATGAATTTATAGTGATTCCATTTGGTCTTACTAATGCCCCTGTTATTTTCATGGATCTAATGAATAGAGTCTTTAGAGACTATCTTGATCAGTTTGTGGTAGTCTTTATAGACGATATTCTTGGATATTCAAATACCAAGTAAGAACATGAATATCACTTGAGAATTGTATTAAAGACCCTAATAAAGGAGAAGCTTTATGCCAGATTTTCCAAGTGTGAATTTTGTCTTTAAAAAGTTTCATTTTTGGGTCACATAATATCCAAAGAGGGGATATCTGTGGATCTAGCAAAAACAGAGGTTATCAAAAGATGGTCAAGAACAACAATAACAACTGATATCTGAATTTTTCTTGGTTTGGCTGGATATTATTGACGTTTTGTGAATGATTTTTCACGATTATCTAATCCACTCGCCAGGATGACTCAAAAAGAAGTTAAGTTCATTTGGATGGAAGAGTGAGAAAATAATTTCATGGAGTTTAAAAGAAGGTTATCCAGTGCACCTGTTCTCACACTGCCTTATAGTGGAGAAAGGTTTGTGATCTACAGTGATGCATCCAAGAAGGGATTCGGGTGTGTTCTCATGAAAAATGATATGGTGATAGCTTATGCCTCACAACAGTTGAAAATCCATGACCAAAATTACCCAACTACTGATTTGGTGTTAGCTATGGTAATATTTGCATTAAATATTTGGAGGTATTATCTTTATGGTGAAAGTTTTGATATTTATACTAATCATAAAATTTTGAAGTATATTTTCACACAAAAGGAGCTGAATATGTGCCAAAGAAGATGGTTGGAGCTGATTATGTATTACAACTGCTCAATTAATTAACACCCTTGGAAAGAAAACAAGGTGGAAGACGCATTAAGTCGACAAGACCATGCTAGTTTATCCATGGTGAGGATCACAAAACATCCAATATTTATGGATTTACAAAGGATGGATCTTGGAATTATAATGGAAGTGGAAAAATCTTATCTTTATCAAATGAATGTTCAACCATCTAAACATGTGAAGATTAAAGGGGAACAGAAAGAAGATGTAGAGTTACAAAAGATGGTGAGAAATGTTTCTGAATTATACATTGATTGTGATGAAATAATAAGGTTCAGGAATTGGTTTTGTGTTCCTCCCATCCCAGAATCAAAGAATGAAATATTGGATGAGGCTCATAGTTCTTCATTCTCTATTCACCCTGGAAGCACGAAGATGTATAGAGACCTGAAGTAGTACTTCTAGTGGGATGGCATGAAAAGAGATGTTGATGAATATGTCTCTCGATGCTTGGTTTGTCAGCAAGTTAAAGATGAGAGACAAAAGTTTAAGGGGATGTTACAACCATTACCCATACCAGAATGGAAATGGGAAAACATCACTATGGACTTTGTCACTGGACATCATAAAACATCCAAAGGAAATAATGCTATCTGGGATATAGTTGATCGTCTTACGAAGTCGGAACACTTCATTGATATTAGAGAATAATTTTATCTTGAACATATTACCAGGATATATGTAAAGAAAGTGGTAAGATTGCATGGAGTACCACATTCCATTATATCTGATCGGGATCAAAGGTTTACCTCGATGTTTTGGCAAAGTCTTCAGCATTCTCTAGATACATAGTTGAGTTTGAGCACTGCTTATTGTTACACCCTGAGATTTTATGAGATATTTTGTTTTTAATTTATTTGATGTCTTCTATTGTACAATACACCAAGAATATCTTATACTGTATGGAACACCGTATTAGCTTGCAGTATACGCAACACTATTCTTGGCTTTTGTTACACACAATTTCAAGTTCGTTTTGGGGGAATTATTCTATGAAAAATTAAGTATATATTTTTTTAATTTATAAATGAAATAAGTTTTGAATATGTTATATGCAACACATAGCCCTGAATTGGCTTTCATTACATGCAACCGCAACCTTCCTCAATAGCATGTGAATTTCGCAATACCGGGTTTCACTAAACAACGATATGTTATTAAAATATTATATAAACAAGCCATTATGAATAGTAATACCTAAATTTTGAAATTTAATAAATTATATCTTACAAAATGGAATTTGTTTTTTTATTCGGAATATCGAAATTATTCTAAGGTAATTTTATGGTATTTATCTGAAAACATTCAATTTTTGATGAATAGTGAAAAACACTAATTTATTGTTTAAAACCAATTTTTTTTAAAAAAAATTATTTATTTTATTTAAATTTATTTTTGGTCAAAATAGATACATAATACTTATATATGTTCAATAGAATTCATTGAAGTCATTTTATAATAATTTTACACATATAAAAATCTTATTGAACTTTTTACCGTCTTTTACCCACCTCCTAGGAGAATTTGAAAATTTACATAAAACTTAATTTTACCACTTCTATGAGCAGAATTTCAAAAATCTGAGAGACATGGTTGATATCAGTATGTAAAGTGTGGTTCAATAGGAAAAATACAATTTCTGGTGAATAAGAACTTTTTACTTTTATTTAACACAGTTAAAAGTAAATAGGATAAATAAGGGTAAAAATGATATTATTATTACCCCAAGACATGTCCAAATTCTATTGGATAAGTTTAATTCGACCAAAAACAATCTTAGTAATAAAATATTACCCTTTAGGCCCACTTGTATTATATTAGGATATTTATTATTATTTTATTTAAAGAATAGTTAAAATAGTTAAAATCAAAGTTTAATAACTAAACATTTTTTAATATAGGGTTATACATAAGATAAATTCGACTATAAATATTATTTATAAAGATAAAAATATTTCCTACGTAATATTATTTTATTTATAATTTTTAGACATTAAATAATTTATGTTATTTATGATACATTAATGATCCAGTAATTACATTATTAATGAAATATTAACATAATTGATATTATAAATACAAAAATAAATTAAATTTGAGACTTTTAATGAATTAAACTAATTTTCTAGGTTAATATAACATATTAGGGTTAGTTACATATATTTTTTTCGAAGTAATAATGCTTTTATGAATTTAGAAAAACACAAAATACAAAATAGAGTCAAAATCAACATAAAAGAGTTTTTTTAAAAAATATTATATAATTAATTTATATTCTATTCATAAAAATGTAAGATTCGTCCAAAATACTTATATAATAATATATATTACATTAATGAACCAATTGGGGTTCTATTGGTAGTTTATAGTATGTTTATTAACCATATAGTGTAAGAATACAAGAAGACACGGTAAAAGTTGAATTATTTAACATAGAGTTAAATCTAAATGATAAGGTTAAAATGAAAACATAAACTTGTCTAAAACATATTAGATGAAATGATTTCGACCCATCTCCACCCTAGAATCAATATAAGTCACTTTGGAGCCATTATAAACCGAATATGACTTTATTATAAAATAATCTTTTATGTTTTTCCTAAGGTGCCTCTCACCCCCTTATAAAAGGGAACCTCCCGCATCTCCTCTTCACACAAATTTATTCATTTAAGCTCAGAAAACCCCTGCCCATTTCACTTCTCCAATTATATAGAAACCTTCTAGAGGTTCTGGTCTTCTTCAAAGACCCACTATAGTGCTCTAAGAGGAGGTTAAGAAGAGGTGTGTCGAAGAAGAGGTAATCTCTTGTACCGATTCATTCATGTTTCATTATTCTTCTACTTCCTCTTCTTGAGTTGTTTCATTATAACTTAATAACATAAAAATAACTAATATACATATATGTTATTATAAATATGAAACAACCCCATTTCACCTTCTATTCATCCTACGGAAAATGAAATCACCGCGCATTTGTATGTACGGAATACCGTCTCCACGTTGGGGTGTAATCTATTTTTCCACCACCGCCTTACTTGGATGGATATATTGTTGTAAATAATAACTATATATGGTTATTATAACATGTTAATAATTCTTAGATATTATATAATCCCCTCAAATTCCATTCAATAATAATGGGAATGATATCTTCACTCGTGCGTACGAACGGATTGCCGTCTCCACTACGCGATGAGATTCATTATCCATGTTAACCATTGAATATTGATTATTAAATATATATAATGAACAATAATTATATATATGACATAATAATTCTACTGGATTTCGGTATATATATATATATATATTTCATCTACTTACATCCATTCAAGTCAATAAGGAAAGGAAAACAGTGTTAATGCGTACGTACGTCCTACTGTCTCCATGAACAGTGTGTTTCATTTCATTTATCTATCTATTATATATATATATATATATACTGAATATATATGCTATATAAATCATGTTTTAAATTCTTTAAGTAAGTGAATCATTATATAGGTAGTAATAATATCAAGAACAACAAGTCCAAACACCTATGAAAAATGAAACGATTTTACCCAAAACGCTGCTTTAACATCGAATTGAAAAAAGAACGGGTAATATAAAGTCATAAATGAATCATATATGATATCATAAATATTATTATGGTTATGTTACATGTTAATAATATGTTTAAATCCCCGATACAGTAGTTTCTGACATGTACGGAAGAAATTGTACCTAAGGTAAGGGATAATTTTGCAATCTCATTTTTATCTGAGATTGCTTATATGTAAGTACCTACTGGGGTATATTTTTTATCCATGTCCATAAAAATGTTTTTCATAAAGTGTTTAATATTCCTCCATGTATGTTTAAAGTCATGTTTACCCCTATTTTACTTTTACATTGTGTTATAGAAGGAATCTTTCTTTTGTTTACCGTACGAGGAACTTTTTACCTTTTCCGTTAAAAGTATGAGGAGAATGTTTTTTAACTTATACAGAACGAATGGATTTTTAGGGTTTTATAACGCCTTGTTTTCATGAAGCTTACTGTACAATATTTCATGACTATTTTCAACAAAATCATTTTCTTTTAAAATTTCCTGGAATTTTGTGAAATGAAAATGATTTTGAAGCAGAAAGGATATTTTCCTCAAAAATTAATTTCAAGTGTTTTATCAAAACCATTTTCCATCTAAGATGACATTATTTCATATGTGCTTATTTCAATTATAATGTATTTATTATTTATATGGTTTATTCCTCTTATGATGAAATTATATCCATTTGTTTTATATGGATTATGTTATGATGGGATGATGTTTATGAAAACCATTTTATTCTTTGGGTTATAATGAATGATTTATGTTTATGTTGTGGAAAACGTATGAATGATTTCATTATGAGATGGGTGAGACCTATATCTCCCTCCAAGGGATTGGGTAATGATTTATATCTCATGAGATAGAGATGGCTTGATTGGAAAGTTAATCTGGTTCAGTGATATAGGACTGGAACGAGGAGTGAACTCGACTCAGTAAGGGAATTTGTCCACTATGATGGTATTGGAATCAATGCATTGGCTACTATAGAAATCATAACATGTGATTAATGGTTTCCAAAATTACATGTTTTATTTTCATGCTATTTTATCATGGGTATTGTTCATTTTTGATCTATGCCTTATGCACTTCCAAGATTTATGTCATTACTCATGATTTTGATGTTTTATGTTCCTATTTTTACATTAAAATGTTTGTAGATTGTTTTTAAGTTCTCAATGCTTACCCTTACTGGGAATTTGATATCACCCTTTATATGTTTTATTTTCCCTAGGATTTAATGAATGGTTTTAGGTAAGAAAACAAATAGGAAAGACCTTTATGGGAGATGTTGAAGATATTTCACCGTGACAATAAAATGTTGTTCTGAGTTTCCAAAGACACTAAAATATTACGGTACATGGGTGTCTATTTTTGTTATATATTAAGTATTCGTCAAATGTAAAGCAATGTCTATGTATGAGAAGCTATGGGTCTCTACAGTTGGTATCAGAGGGAAGGTTTAGTTAACCTTTGGAAACTAGGATGCAAAAAAATTATTGAAATCCCTAGAGATATTTCTATGGTATGTCTAGGGATGTCCCTTAGGATAAGTATATATATAGTTAATAGTCCTAGAATTATGGTAACAATAAAAGAATTATACCTAAGATGTTATATGTTAAGGTAATCCCCCTTTATTATGTTGTTTTCCTAGAATGATTTTTACCTCTCCCAAATATTCTTTTTGGGTTATAGACGATGGTTGTAACCCGAAGGAACTGGGTTGATCAATGTAATGGACAATGCAATGGTTGTCCTCCTGAACAAACCAATGTTATGTGAGATGGAGTGAAAAAGCTTATTTCTATACTTACAGAAATAATGAATCATTCTGGACATCCAAATAAATAGATAAGGGAACAATATTCTATTGAGTCCTAAATGAGGCAACATCCAACTTCTTTCAGTGGGTCTTCTGATCCACCTGTTGCTGAACAAAGGATCGGTACTATTGAAAAGATATTTTCCAAACTTCACTATTCAGAACATGAACAATTCATTCTGGCTATTTACCGTTTAGAAGGTGAAGCAGACCAGTGGTGGACTATAAATAAGAATACAACGCCCTAAGATGAAATTGAATCCATGGAATGGGATGAGTTCATGAACTTATTTTTCAATAATTACTTCCCTCATATTCTTTGAAAAAAGATCGAAAAGGAGTTCCCTGAGCTTATGAAAAATGATGATGAATTTTTTGGTATATACGAGGAGAATTTTACAAGGCTTGCAATGTATGCATCTGGCTTTATCATCCAACCTGAAAGTAAAGTTGATTGATTCTTCAGTGTCTTAAAACCATGTCTTTGAAGGGAATTAGCTATAAGAGACTACAGTATCTATGAAGAAATTGTGCGTTGTGCTATCAAGGTAGAACTGTAAGTTGGTGTTACAGATCCATCTCATGGTTTTGACAAGAAACGAAAGATGGAGTTCAAGGAAAAATTTCAAAACAATGGTGAAAAGAAGAAGAATGTTTCTTTATGCTCAAATTGTGGAATGTAGCATGGTGGATATTGTCTGAAAGGGACTAGAATAGGTATTATGTGTGGAAAATAAGGTCTTCGAGTAGCTGAGTGCCGATGTAATGGGAAGATGGTAGCTAATGATGTGAATAGAGAAAATACTATAGAGAACGCACCACAAACACATCAATGCTTCAAGTGCAAGGAAATGGGGAATTATTCTAACCAATGCCCTAATCCAAGGTTTATTTATAATCGACCTCAACAACCTCTTAAAGAAAATGACAAAGGGAAGTCACATCCGATCACTATTGGCGATGTTGAGTATGAAAACGATGTGGTGGAATGATTATGTAACAGGATTCCGAAATAATGTTGTGAAATCTCATTTATAGTATTTTGGTATATTGGAATATTGATGTATTGGTTTATTGTGGTTTTCAATAATTATATGGTACCAGTAACCATGAAAAGTGATTGAAATATTTTTCAAAAGAAGATGATATGCACGTAATGAAGGGATAAGAAGAAAATAATATGTTTGATGGTATTCATGGGATCATGATTGAGATAATAACAAATTGATATCATGGTTTGAGTATATAGAATTTTTGGGATTTTGGAGTGTGGAAAGAGTTAACTTTTGATATCATTAATGTTTTCACTAAGGTTATATTGTAATACATGTTTGAATAGAATACATGATTAAGGTAATCACTTATTTGGAATGTGACCAACAAGATATATCTTGTGATATATGGGGGATAAATGATGGTATTCACATGTTTGGTAGATGACCTTTCTAGTATTCATTTTCTATATACAATTTGATTAGACATAATTATTTCCAATAATCCTAAAGGATGGAATTCATTAAGTTGGGAATCAGATAGTATTGTTTAAGGCTAGAAATTTTTGATACTATTTCTGGAATTTTGTAATAGTATAGTTTTAGAAAAAGGACAACCCGTAAGATGGGTGATAACCCGTCGCATCAGACAAGGATGCGGGAATCGAACCCACAACCAAAGTGTGACATGCCTCTATCACCTACCACTGGCCTATATGAAGTCCCTAGTTAGTATAAATTAGTTTTAATTTATTAATTGGTATGATATATGAAGTATAATTCCATTTTAGTAACCATATACAATTAATCTCACTACAGATGGACTTATGTATTTTTAATAACTTTTGCTAACTTTTTGTTTGAGACAGGTGGAATAACCTATCATTATATCGCATGATCTGCTAATATTTCAAGAAGAACCAATTCAACTTCTTTTCTTTAAATAAGTGATGAAGTGGAAGTTGTTCATGTAATGACCAGTGTTGATATTACACAAAAATCATGTAAGTATTTCTCCTTGTGCAAAAATTTATCAACATTAGGGAAATGATCTTGAAAACAAAAAACGGTGTCCTAGTACCCTCATATTAGATGAATCAGATGGTACCATAGACCATCATAGATTTATGGCTTTGTTATTGTTGGATTTTTCATAGCCATTTTCTCTACCACTCTTCATCAGAACATGATGGTTATATATCTCTTACATATCCATATTTTCACCCATGTTCTCCTATGTGGAAACCCAGTGATGAGTTAATTTGTGTAACCATTATGTTTCATACTTCACTTTTTAAAATTATGTTTTAGTATTCCTTTTTACAATTTGGGTTTCTATGAATGATACTTTCTAGTAAACCATTTATAACCCTGACGAATTTCGAGGGCGAAATTCATTTTAAGTGGGGTAGAATGTAACACCCATAGATTTTATGATATATATTCTTTTTTATTTCTTTGATGTATTCTATTGTAAAATACACCATGATTAGCTTGTACTATATGTGACATCGTATTAGCTTGCAGTATACAAAACAATATTCATGGCTCATGTTATGCACAATTTCAAGTTCGTTTTTTGGAAATTATTCTTTGCAACATTAATTACAGATTTTATTTAATGTATAAATTAAATAAGTTATGAATATGTTATACGCAACACGCATCCCTAACTTATCTTGCATTACACACAATTGCGACCTTCCTTTATTGCGTGTGTAGTATGCAATACCGGGTTTTACTAAACAACGACATGTTATTAAAATATTATATAAACTAGCTGTTATGAATAGTAATACCCACTTTTTGAAATTTTATAAATTTTATCTATCAAAATGGACTTTATTTTTGGATTCAGAATATCGAAATTATCTTAGGGTGAATTTTTTGTATTTTTCTGAAAACGTTCAGTTTTTTATGAATATTGAAAAACACTAAGTTATAGTTTAAAACCGAATTTTTAGTTAAATACTTATTTATTTTATTTAAATTTATTTTATTTCAAAATAGATACATAATACATATATAAGATCAATGGAATTCATTGGAGTCATATTATAATAATTTTAGATATATTAAAATCTTATTGAACTTTTTACCGCCTTTTACCCACCTCCTAGGAGAATTTGCAAATTTACATAAAACATAATTTTACAGCTTCTGTGAGTGGATTTCAAAAATCTGAGACACATAGTTCATATCATTAAGTAAAATGTGGTTTAATATGAAAAAATAATTTTTGGTGAATAGTAAATTTTAACTTTTATTTACCACGGTTAAAAGTAAATAGGGTAATTAAGGGTAAAAATGATATTATTATTACTCCAACACAAGTCATAATTCTATTGGATAAGTTTAATTCGACCAAAAACAACCTTAGGAATAAAATATTACCCTTTAGGTCCACTTGGATTAGATTAGGACATTTATTATTATTTTATTTAAAGAAGAGTTAAAATAGTTATTATCAAAGTTTAATAACTAAAAAAATTTAATATAGGGTTATACATAAGATAAATTCGACTATATATATTCATTAGAAATATTAAACTATTTCTACATAAATTTATTTTATTTATAATTTTTAGATATTAAAAAGGTAAGTTATTTATGATACAATGATGATGCAGTAATTACTTATTTATTAAATATTTACATAATTGATGTTATAAATACCCAAATAAATGTAATTTGAACCTTTTTATGAATTAAACTAATTTTTTAGGTTACTATAACATATTAGGGTTATTTAGATAAAAACAATTTGAAGTAATAATGCTTTTATAAATTTAGAAAAAAAACAAAATACGAAATAGTGTCAAAATTGACATAGAAGAGTTTTAAAAACAAATATTATATTATTAATTGATATTATATTCCTAAAAATCTAAAATTCGTCCAAAAGACTTATATAATAATATATATTACTTTAATGAACCAATTGGGGTTCTATTGGCAGTTCATAGTATGTTTATTAACCATATAGTGTAATAATACAAGAAGACACGGTAAAAGTTAAATTATTTAACTTAGATTTAAATATAAATGATAAGGTTAAAATGGTAACATAAACTTGTCAAAAACCTATTGTTTGTGAGGGTTTCGACCCATCCCCACCCTATCCTCGAAATAAGTCACTTTGGAGCCATTATAAACCGAATATGACTTTATTATAAAATAATATTTTATGTTTTTTCTAAGGTGCCCCTCACCCCCCTAATAAAAGGGCACCTCCTCACTCCCCTCTTCACAAAAATTTGAGCCTCCAATCTTGTGCAGCCCCATCCCATTTTACTTCTCCACTTCAATATAAACCTACTAGAGGTTCTAGAATTCTTCAAAGACCAACTATAGTTCCCTAAGAGGAGGTTAAGAAGAGGCGTGTTGAAGAAGATGTAATCTCTTCTACTGATTCATTCAAGTTTCGTTATTCTTTCACTTCCTCTTATTTAGTTGTTTCATTATAAAGCAATTAAATTAGTATAACTAATATATGGAGATTTTATTATAAATATGAAACAACCCCATTTCACCTTCTATCATTATTACGGAAAACGAAATCACTGTGCGTGCGTACGTACGGAATACCGTCTCCACGTCGTGGTGTAATCTGTTTTTCCACCACCGCCTTGCTTGTATGGATATAATGGTGTAAATAATAACTATATATGGTTATTATAAATTTATACTAATTATGATATATTATATCATCCACTCCAATTCCATTCAATAATAATGGGAACGATATCATCGCTTGTGCGTACGTACGGATTACCATCTCCACCACACGATGGGATTCATTCTCCATGTTAACCATTCAGGAATTATTATAAAGTATATATAATAATAAATAATGATATATATGAAATAATAATTCTATTTTATTTATTTATATATATATATGTCACATACTTACTTCCATTCAAGTAAATAAGGAAAGGAAAATAGCGTTAATGCGTACGTACGGCCTACCGTATCCCTGAACGGTGAGTTTCATTTCATTTATCTATCTATTATATATATATATATATACTGAATATATATGATATATAAATCATTTTCTAAATTCTGGAAGTATTTAAATCATGATATAAGTAGTAATAATATCATGAACAACAAGTCCAAACACGTATGAAAAATGAAATGATTTTACCCAAAACGCTGCTTTAACATGGAATTGAAAAAAGAACGGGTAATATAAAGTCATAAATGAATAATATATGAAATAATAAATATTATTATGGTTATTTTACAAGTTAATAATATGTTTAAATCCACTATAAAAGAGTTTCGGACACGTACGGAAGAAATTGGACATAAGGTAATGGATGATTTTGCAATCTCATTTTTATCTGAGATTGCTTATATGTAAGAACTTAATGGGGTTATATTTTTTATCCATGTCTATAAAAATGTTTTTCATACATTGTTTAATATTCTTCCATGTATGTTTGAAGTCATTTTTACCCCTCTTTGGATTTTACATTGTGTTATGGAAGGAATATTTCTTTTGTTTACCATATGAGGAACTTTTTGACATTTCTGTTAAAAGTATGAGGAGAATGTTTTTTTAACTTATACGTCATGAATGTATTTTTACGGTTTTATAACTCCTTATTTTCATGAATATTACTATACAAGATTTCTTTAATATTTTCAACGAAATCCTTTTCTTTTAAAATTTCATGGCATTTTGTGAAAATAAAATGATTTTGAAGAAGAAAGTATATTTTCCTCTAAAATTAATTTCAAGTGTTTTATCAAAACCATTTTCCATCTAATATGACATTATTTCATATGTGAATGTTTCATGTATAATGTCTCTATTATTTACATGGTTTGATTCCTCTTATGAAGAAATGATTTCCAGTTGTTTTATATGGATTATGTTATGATGGGATGATTTTTATGAAACCCACTTTATTCTTCAGGTTATGATGAATGATTTATGTTTATGTTGTGGAAACCCTAATAATGATTACATTATGAGATGGGTGGGGCCTATATCTACCTCCAATGCATTGGGTAAAGATTTATATCTAATGAGATAGACATGGCTGGAATGATTAGTTAATCTGGTTCAGTGATACAGGATTGGAACGAGTAGTTAACTCGATTCAGTAAGGGACTTTGTCCACTATGATAGTCTTGGAAGCTTTTCCTTGGCTAATATGGGAATCATGACATGTGCTTAATGGTTTCCACAATTACATGTTTTATTCCCATGCTATTTTATCATGGTTAATGTTCCCTTTTGATCAATTCCTTATGCACTTCCATGATTTTTGTCATTACTCATGATTTTGATGTTTTATGTTCATGTTTTTACGTTCAAATGTTTATGGATTGTTTCTAATTTCTCTATGCTTACCCTTACTAAGCATTTGAGCTCACCCTTTATATGTTTTCTTTTACCCAGGATTTAAAGAAAGTTTTTAGGTAAGAAAACAAATAGGGAAGAACATTATGGGAGATGTTGAAGATCTTTCACCATGACTAGAATATGTTGTTCCGAGTTTCCAAAGACACTAAACCATTACGGTCCCTGGCTGTCTGTTTTTGTTATATATTAAGTATTCGGAAAAAGTAATGTAATGTCTATGTACAACAAGCTATGGTTCTCTACACTTATCATCTTCAGACAGAAGGTCAGTCTGAGAGGACAATTCAAACATTGGAAGACATGTTGAGAGCTCGCTCTATGGATTTCAAAGGTTGTTGGGATCAACACCTACCTTTGGTTGAATTTTCTTATAATAATAGCTTTCACTCCAGTATTTAGATGGATCCTTATGAAGATCTCTATGGAAAGAAATGCAGAATTCCAACTTGCTAGGATAATGTTGGGGAATGAAATCTATTGTGACTTGATCTTGTAGATGAGATGGCAGAAAAGGCTTGATCTATTCAACAACACATAAGAACAGATCAGAGTTGAAAAAAAATTTATGTCGATAATATAAGAAAAGATCTAGAGTTTGAAGTGGTTGATAAAGTGTTCTTATGAATATATCCCTGGAATGGAGTAATGAGATTTGGAAAGAAGGGAAAGCTGATCCCAAGGTATATTGGTCCTTTTGAAATACTGGATCGTGTTGGGAATCTATCTTACCGATTGGTGCTTCCACCGAATCTCTCTCAATTTCATGATGTGTTCCATATATCTCTCCTGAGAAAGTACATACCTGATCCTTCACATGTACTAAGCTCAGATGTTTTACCGTTGGAGCAAGATCTATCTTATGAAGAACAGCATATAGAGATTCTGGATCATAGCAAAGAAGTTCTATGAAACAAGACCACTCGCTTGGTTAAAGTTTTATGGAGGAACCAGCAATTATAATAAGCTACATGGGAACTTGAGGATATGATTATGGAGAGGTATCCTCATCTGTTTGTTATGAAGTGATGAATTTTGAGGGCATGATTCATTTTAAGGGGGGTAGAATGTAACACCCTGATATTTTATGAGAAATATTTTTTTTTGTTTTATGTTATACGCAACACCAAAGGAATCATTAACTACACACAACATTGTCTTGTCATGCGTTACATGCAAGAGAAACCTTCCTCGATAGCTTGAGTTGAATGACATTATCGAGTTTCACTAAACAATGATATGTTATTAAAATATTATAGTAACTAGCCATTTTAAATATTAATACCCACTTTTTGAAATTTTATAAATTTGATCATTAAAAATGGACTTCATTTTTGGATTCATAATATCGAAATTATCCTAGGGTGAATTTTTGATATTTTTCTAAAAAATTTCAATTTTTGATGAATAGTGCAAACACTGAGTTTTTGGTTAAAACCGACTTTTAATTTAAATAATAATTTATTTTATTTAAATTTTTTTAGGTCAAAATAGATACATAATACCTGTCTAAGTTCAATGGAATTAATTGAAGTCGTTTTATAATAATTTTAGATATATAAACAATTTATTAAACTTTTGACCGTCTTTTACCCTCCTCCTAGAAGAATTTGCAAATTTTCATAAATCTTAATTTTATTGCATATTTTATTGTAATTTCAAAACTCCTTCAGAAGTGGTTGATATCAGTAAGTAAATTGTGCTTCAATAAGATAAAAATATTTTTTGGGGAATAGTACATTTATACTTTTATTTTCCACGGTTAAAAGTAAATAGGGTAATTAAGGGTAAAAATGATATTATAATTATCCTAACACATTTCCTAATTCTATTGGATAAGATTATTTCGACCTAAAACAACATTAGTGATAAAATATTACTATTTAGGTCCACTTGGATTTGATTAGGAATATTATTATTATTTAATTCAAAGAAGAATTAAAAGAGTTAAAATCAAAGTTTAATAAGTAAAACATTTTCAATATAGGGTTATACATAAGATATATTCTACTATAAATATTCATTAGAAATATAAAACTATTTCATATATAATGGTATTTTATTTATACTTTTTAGACATTAAATAATTTAATTTATTTATGACACAATGATGATGTAGTAATTACCTTATTAATGAAATATTAACATAATTCATATTATAAATACCAAAATAAATTTAATTTGAGAATTTTTATGAATTAAACTAATTTAATAAGTTAATATAACATATTAGGGGTTTTTAGATGAATTGTTTTCGAAGTAATAATGCTGTTATAAATTTAGAAAAACCAAAATACCAAATAGTCTTAAAATTGACAAAAAAGAGTTTTTGAAAAATATATATTAAATTATTAATTGATATTCTATTCCTAAAAATATAAGGTTTGGAAAAAAGACTTATATAATAATATATGTGACATTAATGAACAAATTAGGGTTTCTATTGGAATTTTATTGTAAGTTTATTAACCATATAGTGTAATAATACAAGAAGACACGGTAAAAGTAAAATTATTTAACGTAGAGTTAAATTTAAATGATAATTTTAAAATGGTAAGATAAACATGTATAAAACCTATTGGTTAAGATTATTTAGACCCAACCAACCCTAGCCTTGAAATAAGTAACTTTGGATCCATTATAAACCGAAAATGAATTTATTATAAAATAATATTTTAAGATTTTCCTAAGGTGCCCCTCACCACACTTATAAAAGGGCACCTCCTCCCTCTCTTCTTCACACAATTTTGAGCCTTCGAGCCCATCCAACCCTGACCATTTATCTTCTTAAAATCTATAGTTATATCATAGAGGTTCTGGTATTCTCAACATACCAACTCTAGTTCCCTATGAAGATGTTTAAAAGAGACATGTCAAGGAAGAGGTAATCTCTTATACCGATTCTTTCAACATTATTTCTTCTTCTACATCCTCTTCTTTACTTGTTTCATTATAAAGTAATAACATCAGTATCACTTATATACTGATATTTTATTATAAATATGAAACAACCCTATTCAACCTTCTATCCATCCTACGGAAAACGAAATCAATGCGCGTGCGTGCATAAGGAATACCGTCTCCACGCCATGGTGTAATCTATTTTCCACCACCACCTTACTTGGATGGGTATAATGGTGTACAAAATAACTATATATGATTATTATAACATGATACTGATTATGAAATATTATATCATCAACTCCAATTTCATTCATATAATTATGGGAACGTTGTCATCGCTCATGCGTACGTACGGCCTACTGTCTCCACAATGTGATGCGACTCGTTCTACATGATCTTCATGGAATAATGGTTATATAAATGAATTTAATGAATATATATGATATATATTATACTAATAATATTCTCTAAATGATATATATATAATATAAAAAGTTAAATAATAATTTATTTGACAAAACACGTATTAGAACATATAGCAATGAACACCCGAATAACAAGTAGCAATGAAATATTATAAATAAGAAGAAAATAATATGACCATATATGATATCATAATAATTAATATGATTCTGCAATAAGTCAATGAAATTATTTGAATCATTATACAGGAGGTTTGGATACGTAAAAAGCTTATCGGACCTGAGGTATGGGAAAATCTCACAATCTAATTTTTATCCAAGATTGTTTACACTTCAGAATTTACTGGGGCATATTTATCAACCACATCCATGTTTCCTAAATAAGTAATATTATTTATATCCTCTTAAAATTGTTTAAATCAAATTTTACAATTTGAGGAATTTTTATTAAAATGTATGAAGGGGATTTTTTGTCGTTTTCAGTATGAGATAATTTTTGACTTTTCCAGCAGAAGTACAAGAAGAATGTTTTTTTACTTATACAGCATGAATGAGATTTTATGATTTCATAGAAAATTATTTCCATGAATATTACTTTACAAGTTTTAATGTTTATTTTCATTTAAATTCTATTAGTTTAAAATTTTATGACATGTTAAGAAAGGAAAAATGTTTTTGATGTAGAAGGGATATTTTTCTAAAAAATGGAGTTCAGGTGTTTTATCAAAATTATTTTTCATCTAAGATAATATAGGGTTATATTTCAATCCCTATTTTTACCTTGATTTGATTATGTTATGATTTAATTATTTTTACGAAGTCCTTTTATCTTATTTTGATTATGTTATGATGACATGATGTTTAAGAATCCCATTTTTATTACATGGGTTATGCTATGATGTATGATTTATGATTTTGTGGCACACATAAAAATCGTATCATTATGAGATGGCTGGGACCTATATATCCCTCCAATAAATTGGGTAATGATTTATATCTCATGAGATAGACCTGGCTGGAATGGAAAGTTAATCAGGTTCAGTGATACAGGACCGGAAGGAGGAGTGAACTCGGTTCAGAAATGGACTTTTTCTGCTATGATAGTCTTGTAAATGAGTCTTGAATAATATGAAATGATTTTCAATGATTATGTGTGTATGACACATAGATTCATGTTTTAAGTTATTATTATTGGGATTACATTTCACTTCTATGATTTATCCCATGTCAGGATATTATGATCTCTTTTTCAGGATAAGATTTTCACAATGTTATGTTCTTATGAATATGATATGGCGGCTATCTCCTTTGTTTACCCTTATTATGAATTTGAGCTCACCCTTTTGTATGTTTTCTTTTCCCCAGGTCCGGAACAAGGGTATTAGGTAGGATATACCAAAAGGGACTCTATACATGATGAAATAAATGAGAGACAATGTCGATGCTTTATGAACCAGTTGTTTATGTTTCCCAGTTTCTAATGTCACTATACCTATACGGTCTTATCATGGTTTGTTATATGTTTTAATAAGTTTGCTTCAATTATAAAGTAATAAAAATGTATGTAAAGTATGGGTCATTATAGTGCTGACCCTTACAAAAAAAATTCATTCCCTTTAATTTTAAACTACAGATCTTGACCCTTACACATCATTTATTGACCTTTATGGGAGGGTGTTTCTATACTCATGAATTAGTGGTTCATGCAGGACCTTTATGCATTATTTTTTGAAAAATTCATTATGTGATATTTTTTCTTTTATCAAGTCATTGGGTCTCATGTTTTATCTTCCTTTCTTCTACATCTAGTTTTTTGAGGCGCTACAACTGATTGCAATCGATCATGGGTATTTATAACCTTGTTCTTCCATATCAAAGATGATTTTCAAATAATCAGATGGATTTCTTCTTGACTACACAAATACATAGAGGGAGGGAGGGAGATAATATTGAAGGGAGAGCTCCATTAGTCCATGGTTATTGGCTTGATAATAAATAAGCAGTGAAGGATAGGGGAGATTCTCCCTCCTTGTAGATGTCCAGGAGGATGGTGATCATGAACTTGAAAAAGGACTGGTTACCAGATTACGAACCCTCAAAAACATTTATGATATTAAAAAGTTTATTTTAACAATTGAAAAATAATTTTTTACAAACTTATTCAATATTCTCAATAAATAAAGGTTTGACTAGGCCTCTATTAGGAGGTCCCCATTTAGATTTTCCTTCTCATTTTGGGGTTTTTATTTGCCACATGTTTTTCTATCATGTGACTATTGTAAATATTTCCTCTCTTATTTTTCATCATGAATCTTTTAATTGTTTTACTCTCATAATCTTTAATAGTGAAACACCCTTGATGATCCTTCCCCATAAACATAGGATAATTAGTCAAAGAAAATAAATCCTTTTGTCATTTTACTATTTTCCCATTTCACTTGTTTAAACCTATAACTTCTAAAAATAATATAGATTATTTTATTTATTAAAAAAAATTCGAATTTAGTATTTAATATTCTATATGGAATTAAGCATTATATTATTATCAACTTAATCATTGTGGTTATTGAATTCAATTTAAGTTTTTTATATATTGGAATATTTATATGGGTTCTAGAAACATACATGTTTGAATGTAGTTTTTTTTGTATTCTCGTGTTTTTTATTCTATTTATCAATAAAGATCATGTACATATTACTGTATTCTTTTTTTAATTATTTAATATAGGTTATTGGGTATATTCCATAGATAGTGTGACATGTTCACTATTGTAATCATTTGAATTTTTCAAATTTTTATCAATGCATTGTGAACATGTTCTATGTTTATTGGTTTTTATGTTATAATAATGAATTAAATATTTTATTTATCATATTTTAAAAACAAAAATACCATATAAGATCTTGGTGGCTGAATGTGGACTATCTTTCTATAGTAAAACCCATAGAAATTGGGTAACCACTATGAGGAGGAACTGTTAAGACTATGAGAATATCATTGTAGTGATTATGCATCAATGAATCGAGAATATTAATATCATCAAAAAAAACTACCATCCTATTATAAATATTGAGGTTACCAATATATTTCATTTCCTTAATGAAATCATGTAAATAAGTGGTGTTCCTATCACCTTATTCCATCTATAAGTCCCCAGATTTATCTCCCACTTGTTATTCATCTTGGATTAAAATGACAGATATATTCATCTGTTAGTAAAAATGATTAATTAAAATTTCATCTTCCCATCTATTTTCTAATTCCAATTCTATCTTATAAATTTCTTTAGCAAGATCCTCATGTTAATATGTGGTCGATGTTTTAGATTTTTTCCGAGCAGATAGATTCACCCAAATACACTTGACCTATTTTATGATAACATACCAAGGTTATCTATAAATGATACTTTTCAATGAGTCTCTATCCTCTTTCTTGATGTTGGGTTCTATACACCAAATATTGTAGAAATGAAAGGGATACATGGAAAAGGAATAACCATTTATACTAATAATTAGAAATGTGTGATATAAAAGAATCTTTTGAAATTACATGAAAAAAATTAAGGAAATATATTAGTTCATAAAAATTGGAAACAAATATATCCATCCACACCCAATTTATTCTTTTCCTATTTTTTTCCCTGAGTGTACTTTTCTCATGAAAACCCAACATTGAGTAGTTGGTTAGTTGATCCAAAATAATTGATTTCTATATTTTCTTCATTGATAATATGAATTCATCATATTAATTGAGTAATCAAGGATAGAATTTAATTTTATAACAATAATTTAAGGGATATGGTCTGGGATAAATAAAAAATAGATCATTCCACAAAGTAACTTTTCCAAAATATCATATTTACCATAAATGATGGTCAAGAAGAAAAAATATAAACTAGAGTAAATATTAATTTTCACCTATTGGGAAGATAAGTTAATCAAATTTATCTAATGGTTACCTTTCCAAAATAACCATATGTGGGGTTTTCATGGAACTTCATTAATATATTACATTAAATGAATTTTCTACATAAAGTGTTGAATATCATATTATTGATGTCCGGGTTTGAGGATATATAGAAATGAAAAACTTAAATTTTGTATTTATTTGATAATTTCATCACTGTTATCCAAGGATCCTATGACCCTTTAATTCTATATCATGATTAAAAATGATTAAACTATATTTAAATAAACAATGGTATTTTTTATTGTATTTATAGGATCTATAAATGTTATTAGAGTGGGAATAGTTTTTGGATTTAGATGAAATAACTCTAAAACTATTCTCTAAAAACATTAATCTTTATCCAATTAGTCGTAAAAAATACCTCTTAATGTAGTTGAAGTCATAGAAAAATATTATTCTGAAATTAATTCTAAGAATAAGTTACCTTGTAGAATTGGAAATGTGATAAAGGCCCACCCTTTTAATGGTCCACATTTTATGTCAACCAATGGGTTTAATACTAGGTGATCTAATGGAGGAAATTTAACTATTAGAAGATTAGTAGAAAATTACATCCATGTGTGAGAAAATAGAAATTAAATTCATGTTAGATTCCATTTTGAGAGAGATTTGATTTTTTACAGTTTGGATTAGCCAAGAACGTACCCCTGGTGAGAAGGAATTTTATGTTTGGCCCTTTCTTTGCATGAATTTCTATTAAAATAAGTCATTGTGATGGAGTCCTTGGATCCTCCAAAGAGATGATAGTTATATGGGTAGAATTAAGAGATTTAATCTTTAATGGATATGTTTTAACTAAGGAGTAGAATAAATTCAATTTAAGGAGAGGATCAGATACTATTGGATAGGGAAGACCAATTTTCTACTCTATAATATGATCATCACCTTTACCTTTCCTAATAATATTGAAACTTAATAGATTTTAAAGAGAAATTATCTTGATGATTATTGAGTATAGCAGGATCTTAGTGTTCGTATATTTTTTCATGTATTCGTAAGGTATATGGAATTTATAGGTTTTATCTCATTTTTTGGATTTAGTAGTTTTTTTGGTTATAATTATCTTTTATTTTTATAATTTTTTATAAAATTAATGAATCATATATTCCCATAATATTTATTAATAATGGATTGTTTATTTTTTCTTATTTATTGGTTTATATTTCTTTTATAGTTTTTGGGTATGTTTTCTTTTAGGTAATTTCTGTCATTTATGATATTTACACCCTTGGATCAAGTTTCCAACTAATGGCCTACTTCATGTTTTCTTCAAGGATCACACTCATTATTTAAACCTATCTAGGGAGGGGTTTATATAGGCAGATTCATAATATATAAGACAAATGTTATCCTTATAAGTCTTTGAAAAAAATTTCTTTTTTGAAAAGTTTAATTGTAATTTTTTTATTATGATCTTTGTCTTTGATATTTGTCAATGTATTACTTATGACAAAAAAATAAGATTAAAAGTCTATAACCATAAGTTTTAAATTTGAATGATTAATTTTTCATAAGGAAATATCTAGTTTTATAAATAAAAGTTTCCTGATTTATTTATTCAATAAGGTATAATTTTTTATAAACATTTTCATGGGATTATGAAAACATGAATTATATAATTTTAAAATAATATACATGATTTTAATATTGTGTTTCTCCATTATTTATAGAAAATTAAATTATAATTAATATACTGATGGTGATAGAATAAAATTATCCATATTGGTGGTTAATTCATTCATGGAAGGGATATACGTAAAAATATGAACAATTGGAAGTAATTAACAATCCATGAAGGTATTGATAATCATATAACAACATATTTAATGTAGGTAGTTAAAATAGAAATGGAATGGGATTGTTTTAAATAATGAAGAATGGGAATGAAATAATATTTAGTGTGTGTGTGTGTGTTAATGTCCCATTCCTCAAGGAAACTCACCATAGATGAGTCTAAGGGGAGAAGACCAATCTTACATGATCACTACATATAAGGTTTAATTTTGTAAATATGTGGTTAAAATAAATTCAAAATAATTTAGACATAATTATTATATAAATATATAGAATCTGGATAAACACATTGTACCAAAATTCATCCTTATTCTATTTCCTATTTTGGTATTACAAAATTTATTTTATGATTAGAAAATATCTAAATAGTCGAATAAATGTGAATAGTAAAAATATAAATTAACTGGGTAGAATAAAATTATTAGTTATTATAAAAAATCAAGAGCTTTTGATTTTATAAGATTTAAAGTATAGAATCTCTATGTGATCAAATGTGACATCCTTAGCATGAAACAACTCAATAGTGTCCATACTGGTGATTCAAAGAGACCTTAGAAATACCGCACTATAGGCCAATGGTTTCCATCTAGCATCAAGGGTCTATCGTGTTACTATAGGGTGACTATATCCAAATATCACAGTGAACAAATAAAAAAACCCAAATATCATCTCTAATAATAAACAGATAACATTGAACAAATAAAAATAAACACTATACATAAAATGAATGTGGAATAACACAATTATTCAAGTATATATCACAATTGATCACCGATTGGGCCTATCACATATACAAATAAACAAAATATAATATAATATAATGAAGATCTACTATCATCCTTGAGCCTTTCCTAATATCAGTCTCCAACCCTATATAAGCTATTAATTTTGATCATGAAATACAAGACCTACGATCAACCTAAACATAATAACAATGTGGTCTTCTCAGGTTTCAATTCTCCATGGTTTCCTTCAATGGGTGTGAGTAAAACACAGTAGGATGTCACGAATGGTGTCCTAACCCTGATAAATAAATATAATATACTAATATGGGATATCTTTAAAAAAAATATATAGATAAACATGATAAAATAAATATCTTAAATATTTGGGTTCTAAGGTGACACCCATTATAGACCATACATGACATGGAAAGTTATATATTGTCTTTGAGAAAGTCACACAATCTTCAAGAACCTTGATGAAATCTCTCCCTATTGGGAAAACATGATCGCATCATCCAAAAACTTGAGGTAAGGCTCCCCCCCCCCCCCCCCGACATTTTGAAAACACAAGAACATCTACTAGAAAACCATGTGTAGACTCTACCCACCATGAATCACAAAAAAAATCATCCAGAAAGTCAAGGATGTTCCCACAGACTATCAAAAAAATAGGTCATTGAAAAACTCATAGGTTCTCTCACACCCTTCAAGGAATTCAGTTCATTTGAAAACCTATGAGCATGACCACAACATATTGGGAAATTGGGTGATCTATAAACTCAGGGGACTAATAGAAACTTATCTGAAAATCATATATCATTTAATTTAAAAATGCTAGGGAATACCAGCACCTAAGAGGGAAATAAGTTCATCTAGAAACTCAGATATGTGCCAGGAATATACCAATAAATCATATATCATATCATCTATAAACTCATGGGTGTACCCACACACTATTGGTAAATCATATTTTATATAAATATCCTCACAAGGTTTTTCCAATCACCCAAACTCATAACACTTCTCCTAGGATGGACTCTCAATCACACAACCTAGCCTTATCACTTGAGGACTTCCAACAGATTAAAGTTATTATCATCATCTAACCAATATTTCCTGATGATTCTCTTAAATACCCTCCCAATCACATAAGAATAAAATGTTTAACCCATTTTCATTATCATATATCCCACAAGAGATATCTACGTAGGTCCTTCTGAATTGTCTCACTCTCTACTCACTAGCATGATGTTATATCTAACATTCAATGTTATTCTCTCAGCTTGTATTCCCTATCGGTCCAAAACCTTATAAGGTTGGTGAAAAACTCATCAAAATATCAAATCATAGATTGATCCCTCTTACCATGTCCTATCCTGAGCTAACTCAGAACCCAATCATTAGCACCCCCACAAAAAGTCTTTAACATTACCAAAATCCTTCACTAGGTATATCTCACATCTCCCCTGTGTTATGTATCAAGATACCAACAATAAACAACACTCTTGTCACATCACATCAAGTATGGGAGGACTTATCCCACTCTTAGAACTATTCAAGAGTCCAATGCAGTCATTATAGGGTGTTCCATGTCATGAATGAGATACACGATCATCTAAGACATCGTTTCTAGGCCCAAGACTTGTATACCAATTGAAAACCTCGAGGAGGCCCATCTGTGTTGTTCACATATCATCACAGCTCATAGGTATACATTAGGCCTATCATTATCCAATAGGATCCCTTGACCCTTATTGACACACTTTTCATAATATCCCACTATCCCTAACCTAATTATATCACCAATTTCAAACCAAAATTCTTATATCCACCCCTTCACTTGGTTCATAGTGTATATTACATTCATTTTACTTATACAACCATGGTGTAAAGTATCATTGAGAACACATTTTGAATAAATCCTTCAACCATCAATGGCTACGTCATCAAGCTAGTGATAGAGGTACCATTATTCCCCTTGACACCTTGTTTATTTTAAGGGTGGTAAATTTAAATTCATTTATTTTACATTTTACTTCAATCAACCATAAATATCGAGGCTACATATCACATGCTACATATCAAAATCATAAACATATAGTGGTACTCAAATACCACCTTATTCATATTAATTTATCCCCTTTATGTAATCTAAATCATCCTAGAATCTCATCCATGATTATCAAATATCATCCAAACACCAGATCTCTTATTTCACATCATCACTTCCACAAAAATTAATTATAACAATTTATAAATAATTTAATGATTTAATTTAAAAATGAATAATTTATTAAAATATCATCATTCTTCGCTACATCACCACATACTCAACCAACCATACCTATAATATCCATGTCATGCCTCTAAAACCACTAGGTAAAAATTCCTATAATGTAGAAATTTTATTCATAACCAATTTCATCTAATTTAGAGAATTCCCAACATAAAATCACTGAGTTATTCAAGTTCAAAAACATGTTGAGAAACAACATGTGTTATCTATCACGTGACTCCATCTTTCAAAAATAAAAAAATACACATTATATTGATATTATTTCACAATAATCCAATGGAATCACCAATGAAACCCAGTTGGGTCATAAAAACTAGATTCTAGCTAATGGGATGGAAAATAATTTGAAGGTGAGGAAGAGTAAACTTCAAATCCATCTTGAAATCATCCCCAATGAAGTACCTTTCTATGGGGACTCAAGAGAGGTAAGAAGGGGTATCTTCAATCATAATTAGTTTTTTCTATTCTACAACTCAACCAAAAAAATATGTGGTTTATTTTTGAAGGACCAACATGCCCCTATTCGAAAAAAAACTAGGAAGGATCATAATGGTGTGGCTACAATGAACCACATTGTAGTTCGCTTTACAAGACACCAATTTGTAGAGGATATATATTATAGAGGATATCCGTTTTCCATTATTTTATACAATAACCTCTACCATGGGCAAGTTTCCCTAACCCTTTCACAATGCATGACCCCCCATCCACCATCCTCACCTTGGAATAGTTCCCTACAACATGGGTGTTTCATACCATAATTATGATTACCCTGATATATTTATATACTGAGATATTATAGACTTAACTTATAATTTTCCATCCCATAACACTATACACAATGATTTTTTGGTCCACATGGTTCTTTCAGAATCTATATCAAAAGAATCTAATGGTGTGATTATCTCCATTTGGTTACCTTAGAACCCACTTGGATTGGTTGGTCGATGTTTTTTGCCTTCCCCATTCTCCATAGGGGAAACCTCGAGCACCACTCCTGACCTGTGCAGTTCTCTTCACCATGGTGAGGACTATTCCCCTAGTCAATCCTCTATAGAAGGCTCCACTGTGTATTCCACTTCAAGGTAAATCATCGACTGAAAAAATAAACTACATGTCCACTTGGTCTCACTCCGTAATTCAATCGATAACCCAATACACTCATCAGGCCTTGATTTAAATTCCAAAGATCTCTTGAGATGTTATAACCCTAGATATCATATTTTGAATCTTGATTATCAAAATAAAAACCAACTTGGAGAAAAAAATTTCAAATATCCCATGAATTTAATAACATGCTTGAACATTTTTTTATATCCTCCCGACTATATCACTTATCAACCCCAAGAAGTCTTAGTCTCCCTCTTTCCATTAATTTCATCCTTTACCACTCATAAATTCTTAGCTAACTCATAGATTTTTACCTAGGAACACCCGATTAGATTCTGTAAGGAATCTGCAAACATAAGGTGCATTATTCATCAAAACTAGATCCACTCACTCATCACCAGTATCAATTCCATAATGGAACCCAACCATACCTTTATTTTTGTAAACACTAAGGTTTTATCAAATAGATCATTTTTAACCTTATGGGGATCCCCACCATAATACATTAATTATAATTTTTGATTTCACCATATGGTGCTCAATACCATATGAATTTCCTACTAAAAACATTTATTTTTATATCAACTTGTACATTGTTGTTTTTACACCACCACAACAATTTTTATATGAAAACACTAGTCATACCTTTTTGGGATAACATATCCGGAAAATTCATGGCTTCACCTACCAATGAGAAATCCCACCTCTAGATCACAATGCCTAAAACCTTAATGGAATCACAATATCATGTAAACATGCAAATTAATCTATTTAACCAACACTATATGAGATTCCATAGTTGGATCACCTTCCACTCATAATATTTTCCATGCTATCACCTTGAGCACTAATGTAGCATTGATTCAACTTACCCTTTGATCTCATTAAATCCATCCAGAGACTGATGAAAACAAAGGAAATATATCCAAAAAAACATCCAAATACAAATTACAGTATTCATTAAGGAACCAAATAACATATCTATTGAAACTTCCCAGACCAAGATTCCACTAGATGATGCCCCGAGCCTGGTTGGCCATATAGCCTCAAGCACATCTCCCCAAATTCTAGCGGCTCATAGCTAGAAGAGAGTTCCTTAGGAGTGTCTGTAAAGATACTATGCCCTATTTTAAATTGAAACATAGCAGAATATCATATCATTCAAATAAAGGAAGCAATATAAAAATTAATAAGTATAAGAAATATACACTAAGACCAATGGACCAGTAACCTGCCTTAGCAGAAGCACAATTATAACTAAACAAAAGTATATAAATAATGAAAAAATAAATCTCATATAAAAATGAAATTTCATTTCATATGCCTATAAAATAACCAAATTAATTATACAGTCATTTGTACAATACATGTATCAAAATACCCAAAAATACCAAAAGGCACTATCCCCAGAAATCTTCAGAACCCTCATCTCAGTTCTTCCCTCACATGGTTCTAATCAGGGCACAATGTCAAGAATCATACTATGGTTGGCTGACTCGATCCCTACCTATATCCATATAGTTTTTCTAGGTGCCCAATGTCGGCCCAAACAGGCTGTGAGATACAATCTCAGTGGTTCACCACTCAAGGTTTCTATAAAAAATCCTGACTGTGCAATATAAGCTAAAGTAGAGTGAAAAATATTATAGGTATGACAGTATCGAATGTAAAGTACCAAAGGAAAATAGTAACCATATAATTGATATTTTACATCCATATATGGCTCCCTATAAATCAATTTTAGAGCTCCTATAATAAGGAATAATTAAAATAAAAGTATGTAAACATGACATCCATTCCATGTAAACAATATAATGTAATAACTATGACCATGTCATAATACCTGTATACCATATACACCATGGATGATCTTTACAATCAATATTGTAACATTTTTCATGGATGTTCCATATACATAGAAGTTTCATACCCCACATGGTCGGATCCAAGGTATAGTGGACCAAGGAATCCATGTCAATTCCCCTGAGCATCTTAATGGAAACTTGGTTAGACTAGGTTTGGGGTCCAAGGAGAATGTCAACAGACCAAGTACACTATGATCCTAGAAAAGTAGGATCCAAGGGGTAGAAAGGCTCAAGGCATCCTATAGAATTTAGACCCAATTATAAATCACATCTAAGGAATCCACTCCTGTTATCAATATCTAAGGAGTAACATCTAAGGAATCTAACACTACTGGAAAAACTACCTATACCCACGGTTCAAAACCATGGGTATAGCCCCCAAAACCGTGGGTATAACCTATACCCATGGTTTTGGGAACTGTGGGGTTGAGTGGCGTCGCAATAGGGGTCTTAGGCTATCCTCACGGTTCATCCAAACTATGGGAATATATAGGGGTCACCAAGTACCACACTGCTGTACAGGTGGCGGAGGACTTCCCCCACAGTTTGAAAACCGTGGAATTTATATCTCAAAAAATTATTGCAGGCGGGACTCAAACCTGGGACGCGGCAGTGGAAAAACAATATCTCTGACCAACTAAGCTATCATCTTATTTGGTATATACATATATATTTATATAAATATATTAATATTACCGTTTTTCAAAAAATCAAACGTGCGAAATTAATCTACGCAGGCGGGACTCGAACCAGTGACGCTGAACCGGAAAAACAAGCTCTCTGACCAACCAAACTATCGAGTCATATAATATTTATATATATATCTATATTAATATATTAATATTACCGCTTATCGAAAAATAGAAACATACGGGATTCGAACCCGCGACCGCTTTGAAGATGATTCGTGACCTGACCAACAGGGCTAGAAATATTTTCTTAATATTATCATATATCTGTTTACTTATATTTGTAATTATATTAACCCAAACTGTGTTCCCACAAATTTGTTTCATCATCCCGCGTAATTTTTTTTCCTTCCGCGAGCTATACCCACGGTTTTGAAAAACCGTGGGTATAGGTCTTCAAAAAAAATACATCAATACCCACGGTTTTTCAAAACCGTGGGTATAGGTATTCTGAAAAAACTCTATACCCATGGTTTGGCCAGAACCGTGGGTATAGGTCTTTAAAAATAATCTATACCCACGGTTCTGGAAAAAACCGTGGGTATATGTGACCTATACTCACGGTTTTCAAAAACTATGGGTATAGGGGTATCCTAAACCCACGGTTCTTTGCAAAACCATGGGTATAGACCCGTTTTCCAGTAGTGTAATCGAATTTTTCATCCTTTATTCCAATTATCAATTCAAAATCATTCAATTTTATGTGTTTACCAAATCATATAATAATTCAAATTTAATTTCATTCCATGTGTTTACCCACTCATATAAAATTTCACATTTAAATAGTCAAATAAATAAACATCATACATCACATAGAAAAGGAGGCATAATATATCCTAATCAATAAATTTTGTCCAATTAATTTTCAAAAGTGGTTACTATATCTAGGAAATTTTAAACAGGCACCCAATGGTTGGTTTAACCATGTAAATTCTTAATGGAATCCCATGGGGGGACTTGGTTGTAGAAACAACCTCCATCAAGTCTCAAAGTGGTTGTTTCTACAACCAAGTCCCCTCTGGGATTCCATTAAGAATTTCCTTGGTTAAACCAACCATGGGGTGCCTGTTTAAAAGTTCCTAGATATAGTAACCACATTTGAAAATTAATTCGACTGAATTTATTGATTTTGATATGTTCTGCCTCTTTTTCTATGTGGTGGATGTTGTTTTTTAATTAGACTATATAAATGTGAAATGTTATATGAGTGGGTAAACTCATGGAATGAAATTAAATTTGAATTATTATATAATTTGGTAAACACATAAAATTGAATGATCTTTTTTCCACATAGCCATTAATCAAATCCCATGGACACAACACCCATATTAGGGGAACTTACCGAACTCATATGACCTTCAAACTTTAGTAAACGATACAAATAGGATGGTCCCTGAAGGACACATCAACATATTACTCTGAATCCACGGTCATCAAAACATGTGATGGTTTTAAGTGATAATGGCACATCTAAGATACATGGAAGATGTCATTCATAGACTGGTACCTCAGAGGTAACTACAGCTGGTAGGCTACTAGCAGGACTCCCCCTAGAATCTCAAACTTTCTAACGTATCTTAATGAAATTTTTCCTCTTCTCCTAATACATATGTGTCCCATCCTCAGTGAGATATGAAAAATACTTGATCCCTGACCTCCAACGTTTTAGGTTGTCTGCAGTGATTGGAATATAATTTCTTTCAAGACTGGGAAGTATCCATCCACTTTCTGATCAATTATACATTATCAGAAGTCTCCTACACAAGACATGGTCCCAGTAAAGTACCTTCATCTACCTCTAACTAGAACATGGATGATTAGAAGGTCCTAGTATACAAAGCCTCAGAATGTTCCATCTGTATAGTCTCTTGATAACTATTATTGTAAGTTAAATCAAATAAGGGAATAAGCCACTCCGATGAGCCCCCAAAATCAAGGACACATGCTCTCATAATTTCCTCAATCACATGTGTCAAACTCTATGACTATCCATCAGTCAAAGGGTGGTATGATGTGCGTAAAAAACCTATTTACCCATGTCCCACAATAAACTCTACCAGAAACGAGACATAAACCATGAATCCCTATCTAAAATGATAGTACGAGGGGCCCTATGATGTCACATTATCTCATGGATATACAACCACCCAAGATCATCCACTATGAAGGCCTACCTTACCAGTAGAAAATAAGCAACAATTAGGAACCTGTTAACATCCACCCATATAGCATCACTACCTTCAGGTGACCTCGGTAAACTTGTCATGAAATACATCGAAACATATCCCTTTTACACTAAGGAACGTGTAGTTACAAGAAAAGTACATCTAATAACTAATTCTCTACATTTCCTTTTGATAAGTGGAACACCTCATAACAAAACCAGCTACCTCTCGTTTCATTCCTAGCCACAAATACTAACACATAAATCTTGATACATCTTGGTAAAATTGAGAAGCACTACCTAGATTGAGGTATGAAACTCCTACATTATCTTCTTATGTATGTCCACCAGAACCCATACATGACCCTGAATAAGAAGGATCTCATCCTAGCCTATGGTGTTACCAGGAGGTGGGTCCCTACCTTCCACATTCTCCCAT
The DNA here is from genome assembly GCA_963277665.1 of Viscum album. Taxonomy (NCBI): domain Eukaryota; kingdom Viridiplantae; phylum Streptophyta; class Magnoliopsida; order Santalales; family Viscaceae; genus Viscum; species Viscum album. The sequence continues at coordinate 728,092,424 of OY728143.1, read as the reverse complement.
AGGACTATGCCCTCTGAATCTAATAGTTGACTCATCCTTATTCTATCTAGAGTTGTATAGATGATATCCAAAGAAGAAAGAATTATCATCCCATGAATATTCTACACCTCTATGTGCATCTCATATGGAAAATCCACAAGTTTCCACCCATTACAATACTATTGAACTTCTTGTATTTGAGTCCTCCTATTCAGGGCATTGGGCACTACATTTTCATTTCCAAGTGTATAGGAAAGACTAAATTCAAAATATTGTAGGTACTTAACCTACCATCACTATGTCATATTGATATCATGTTTTGAAAATATATAAGTGAGGATTTTTTGGTTTTTGTACACCAAAAAAATTTCTCCCAATATGTAGTGTCTCTAACAGTGCAAAGCATGATCAACTGTAGTTAACTCATGATCATTTATTGTGTTATTATTGTTGTGTGGCGTAAACTATCATGACTGGTACTCCAAAACTATATCTCCTTACATCAGAACTACTCCAATCCAGATACCCTATGTGTCACAATACATAGTGTATCTTCCACCCTACTCTAGATGAATCATGATTGATTTTGAATTCAATCTCCCTTTAAACTCTTGAAATCTTGTCCCTCAGGTATCTGTCTACAAAAACTTCACACCATTCTTATGCAATCCTGTCAATGGAACTACAATGACTGATACGTCTTATAGGAAATTCCTGTAATATCAAAATATCCCCAAGATACTCTGTACATTAAATACTTTATTAGCCTTATCCCAAGAAACTATATCTCTCACCTTCTCTGGGCCATTTTATACTCATGTGTCTAGGATAATATATCCCAAGAAGTGAATCTTATTCATCCCGAAGTGGAACTTTGTGATATTATCGTATAAATGATTCTCCCTTATTGTATCCAAAAATAGTCTTAATATGTCTTTGACAGTCATGTCGATTGTGAGAATACACCAAGATATCATCCTAGAAAACCGCAACAAATTAATCTAGATAAGGATTGAGAACATTTTTCATCGGTTCCATGAAATTTCTTGTGCATTAATGATAAAATATTATATAACCAGATACTCTTATAGGCTATACCTGCTATGAAATGTTGTATGAGGTATGTCTATAGTTCAAAGATGTAACTAATGGAGTTTAGATCTCTAGTCACTTTTTGAGGACACTCAAGCTCCTCATAGCTGATAAAAAAATTATCTATCTATGGAAAGGGATACGAGTTTTTAACCGTAAATGGTTCAATTTTAAGTAATTTACACAAATCCAAAGGGTACCATCTACCCTTTCATAAAAAAAGGACTTTAAAACACCATGGAGAAGTATTGGGTCAAATAAAACCCTATTTCTCTAAGTCCTCTAGTTGTATCTTGAGCACCTACAACTCTGTAGGATCCTTCTTATAAGGAGGAATGGATACAGGTTCATATCCTGGTACTAGATAAAAGTAGAAATCAACCTCTCTCTCCTGAGGTAAAATAGAAAATTTTTCCAGGAAGACAACCCTAAAATGATCAACCACTGGAGGGAAATCCTCCTGATGTGTTACCTGATCATCCAGATACATGCTAGAAATCTGGGTGGCCATCCTACCCATCCCAAGATGCTCTGTTCCTTTTTAGTTTTCCTATAAATCGTATTCACTCTTGTCAGTAGACACTCCACCTTTGGGAGATGTGAAAGTCACCCTCCAATAATATAAATCAATATATGCTTCATAAGCATCTAGCCAGTCCATACCTGGTATGATATAAAACCATGTAATCATGAGGAAAAAACATTCCAAACAAAGTGACACCCACCAATATCACGGAGGAGATCCATGTACTATCATACACTCTCCATTTTGATTCTCGATGAACTGTCAAGAGTTATAACACCCTCATAAAACTGAATAATAAGGACAAGGATTTCCCCAACATACATTGATATGAAAATATAATAATTACCTGTGTTAAAAAGAGAATAAAAAATAGTAGAGTCTACTATGATTGTAGCACTCACCATGGAATTTCTAGCACCCTAATCCTCAAGGGTGGGTTGTACATAATATTACTGGCTGAAACTGTGGCCCTATGACACAGCCTCACTACCTGGAGTTTCCCCACTCTATTATATTGGTACAACTTGTGTCTAGATACCTCGAATATAATCAACATTTCCTCATCCTAAATGATTGGCACTACTCCATCTCCATGATTGACATAGATCTATGTAACCTTATTTTGATCCTAGTGTTAGAGCTGACCCTCTTCCACTAACTGTTATAGGTAATTACCTAAAAAACTCTGCACGTTACCAATAATACCACAAGTTTGGCACACAAATAGGTCACAATCACACTTATTCCTCATGTTTCCCCATCTTCAACACTAATGATAGAAAACAAACATCCAACACTAAAATCATGACTGGTGCTCATCTCATTGGATTCCTCAAAACATTTCTTTCTACCACTTGAAGATAAACCACTAGGTTGAGAGACAAGACTACTCTTCCTTGTGCCCCCATATTCCCTTAGGTTTCTTTTTGTAATTATAAACTGATTCACTATCTCAATAATATTTTTCAACAATAACACATTGACTAGAGATGAAACAGCATGTCTGAGACCTTCCTCAAAGTGACTCTCACTTGATAGCTCGTCAGCAAGGTATATGGGTGCAAAATGCTACAACTATATAAAGGGTTTTAAATATTCCATATCTTTCATCATGTACTTCTCTAGATTCAAGAACTCACTATCCCGCTCTACTCTGAGAGTCTACGATAAAAATTAATCATAGAATCATGTTTAGAAATCCCTCTAAACCAGGTCGTTCATCCTTTTATCCTAGTTTGAAACATCCCACCAGTAATTTGCTACTCCTTGAACAAAATAAATTGTGAGATTCACTCTCCTCTCAACAAATTTATCTAGATTCTAAAATATTGATAGATTAGTCACAAACCATAGATTAGCTGCTTGTGAACTTTTATCCCTTAAAAACATGGGAGGATGACACTGATAGAACACATGCTTTATCACTTCCATAGACTAGGCAGGCTACGCTGCACCAATAATATTATACATAAAGTGGGAAAAGATCTCACAGAACTATGCCTCAACACTAGGGTCCAGAAAAACTATTGGTCATTCAACTGTATCTATTGGATGACCCACTAGTAGCTCATGGTGTCTTGCCTCTATATCTGGTTGTCACCACCCTCCTAGCATACAGCTGGAGGTAGTCATGGTTGCATGTCTCTAAAATTCAAACACACACCTCAGAAAATATTGATAGAAATTTTTACAACTAAAATTATAGGATATGTTAAAACCATCATATATAGGTTATACCACATAGCCTCTTCCTAAATCAAAGACTAGTTAAAAAGGAATATTCACAAACCTCATTCAGGGACACTACCTACACCCCACTCGAAAGACAGATCTTGGTCAAGTTATATATTTAATCATGTCAAATTTTCCATTTTTATTTCACATATATATCACAATTATATTATAAATGGTTAAACCAAATGGTTCACCACTCTTAATCCCTAATTTCCCATGCACCTCATGAATTTAAATATGACATGCATCTAATCCACACCAAAACATGTTCCAGTCCATGTGACCCAGGGTCCATGAATCAAAATTCCATAATTGTCTTATTAGGGTGTCTACTATATCCTTATTAAGAAAAAATTGTTTAAGTTATAGTAGGCACTCTACGTACCAATTTTTTTCCAATTCCTAGAATAATTCTTCTATCAAACAACAGGTATATCAAATAAGGTACACATCACAAAGTCATGCAGTCAAGCAATGCACACAATATGGAATGGCATAATGCATGGCATGTTAACTCTATAAGGTGCCCAAATTGATTCATGGGATGTAATAACCTCATATAATTGGTTTGAAACTAAATATAACCCACAATCATATCAATAATAACATCACAATACAAGTTCATCACCCAATGGTGGAATCAAATCAACAATAATATACAAAATTTAAAAAATTGTAATTCCCATTAGCGGAAAATTGGATATTTCTTATACGTGGGTTAGCTTCTCCCACTCACATATCACCACCAAATACTGATGACACTTTTCAACATCATATACAGGGATGTCATTAAATGGTGCCCTGAGCCCAGTTGACTACATGGTCTCAAACACATCTCCCCAAATGCTAGTGGCTACTGACTAGCTATGAGGGACTTGGGTGTGTCTGTGGGGATACTATTCCTGATTATCATATTATAACATAGATGAATACAATATCAGTCGAATAGAATATGCAATATAGAAATTAATGAGTAGCATGAATAGAGAGTAAGACCACTAGACCAGTAACCTACCACAGTAGAAGCACAATAATAACTGAATAAAAGTATATAAATAATGCCAAAATAAATCTTATATAAAAAAATGATATTCCATGTCATATTTCTATAAAGCACCAAAAAATGAATAATATTCATTACAATAAAATTATCAAAATAGCCAAAAATGACAAAAAAACATTATCTCCAAAGAGAATCACGAGCCTTATCTTAGTCATGTGGTCGCATACTAATAAGAATGGCACAATGTCATGAATAAAACTATGATCACTTCCCTCAATCCATACCTACATCCATATATCCTGTCTAGGTACCCAACAGTGGCTCAAATAGGGTGGGAGATACAATCCTTGTAAGTCACCACCAAGGTGTCTATGAAAAATCCTGGTTGTGAAATATATGCTAAAGTGGAGTGAAAATAATAATAGGTATAGAAGTACTGATAGTATAGTTTCCAAGTGAAACATAACCCAACAATTGATATTGTATAGCCATATAAGTCTACCTACAAAATAAGTGTCAATATCCGATAAAAAGGTTGTAGTAAAACAAAAGGAAGTAAACACGATAGCACTATTGTATAAACAATATATCATAACAACCATGACCATATTGTAATGCCTATATACCATGGAAACCATGATTGATCCATATGATAAGTCATGAAACATTTACAATGGTCTTTCCATTTAAATAGAAGTGTTAGACCCCACTGGGTTAGATCCATGGTATAGTGGATCAAGGCCTCCTCATCAAGTCCTAAGAGTATCTCGATGGAACCTCAGTTAAACATGGTTTTGGTCGAAGGCGCATATCAATAGACCATCTCCACTTTGGGCCTAAACAAGCTCAATCCAAGGGTTCACAATGCCTAAGGAATCCCACATAACCATGACCCAAGGAGCACCCTCATCCAATAAATCCACTATCACTATAAAGATCCAAAGAGTAACATCCATGACATCTAATGGAATTGTTCATCATTTATTCCAATTACCAGTTCACAAGAATTCAATTCCATGATTTTACCTAAGCATATAAAAATTCACACTAAATTACATTACATGAGTTTATCCACTCATATATCACAGCACATTTAAAGAGTTAAACAAATCAACATCATATATCACATGGAAAATGAGGCAGAACATCTCCTAATAAATAGATTCAGTTAAATTATTTTCTAAAAGGTTTTTATCTAACTATGAAATCTTAAAAAAAACACCCCCTAGGTGGTATAACAAATTCCATTTCCAAAGGCATACCAAGGGTGTCCTTGGATTGTAAAACAATCTCCAACATGTCACAAGGAACTAGTGGGAATCCCTAACAGGTTGGATAATGTTCAATTTAAATATTCAATTTATTTTAGGGGAGATGTCAGAAATTTTTTCATGTTGTATTATGGACACTATATCTATAAATCATTAAACCACTTATGAAATGTAAAGACCACCTACTTTAGGTCTGTAGTAGAGTGCTTATCTAGTATCAACTTCTTATTTGACTCAAATTGGGAGAAAGAAAAAGGATGTGAAAAAAACCTGAATATAGGGCATATTATCTTAAACCTAAATAGTTATGTTGATACCATGAAAAATTAATAATGGAAAAAAAGGAATTAATTAAACTCCATCATGAATCCAATGAGACCGGAGATGCTCGATTTCGAGTTCGAATGGAGAATTGGCAGTAAATCATAATATTTGGATTCAAAGTTGCTCTCCTCCATAGGTGTTTTCCACTAGAAAAAATGAGAATAGGCAATTAGTTTTAAATATATTTTAAAAGAAAAATTCATCATTTTTACACAAAAAACTCATCCATAATGTTTTTCAAAACTTTCACCCTTCATTGTATGGAGGGGCACCTCAAATGTTTAATGCGCATAGTTTTAAAAACTGTGCTCAAACCGTATCTTATCCCAATATCAGAAATTATATAGGGTATTTTACAGGTTTTCACCTCCATCCATGTGGTTCTATAAAACCATGATGCTACTAGTGCTCTCTTTCCAGCCCCGAATAGTTACTCATAATTGTGCAACCATACTTTTTTTCTCCATGAGTTAGGTTCTGGTCTCTATACAGGCCAAGACACCACAGATAACCCCATAAACTCAAAGGGTATTCACATTTGGTCATAATTAGTAACTTAAACCAAAATTAAAAAGATATATACCAAATAAGAAAATCTGGGATCTTATATTTATCAACTCAATAAAAACCTGGTATTATCATGATTGATCATTGACCAATCTCACACATCCACAACCCTTCTAACACAAGGGCCATACCTCTATTATTGATAATATTCTAATCACTATTTTATTATCCTTATCTTCACTCTAATAAATTAAAACACTACACTCTTCGGACCATGTTCTATCCATTACCACACAAAATTATTGAACCTGGTCATCACACTCATACCTAAGCACATGCTTGAAACATCCATTGATACATGTTCTCAGATCACAAGGAAGATCATCCTTGAATCCAATAATATTTTATCTATATATTGGTTTATAACCTAAAATATTAAATGGTGTACTCCTATCCATATTTATTTTCCTCTACCACCCCTCGAGTTCAACCTCAATAGGTTCCATTATCATACCTTCCCAATAATTCATTTTAAAGAAGAAACTCAAGTTGACCATACCACAGTACCTCACTCCATTTATAATGTCACCTATCATCATTGGGGATCACCCATTATAATCATAAAATCTTTGATAAAATATTCCCATAATTTCCTCATCTAATACATTAGTCCTAAACACACACAAAACTTCTCACTATTCTACAACAACCAGGAACCACATGTAATTCGTGCATGCTCACACTCATGCGTGGAGACATTTACCCATAAAATTCATACCTACATTCACTCTCATATTAAAAGTAAGTGTTATGTTATAGATAACCTTATCATTGATTCATTTCTACAATTAATTTTTCTATCATCCATACCCAATGGGTACACACTCTTGTATTTCCCAATCACACCACCTAACTCATAATCCCATGAGTCGGATTTCATCAAACATAGGATCAAATGCCAAATAAAAACTAACCATTATGCTATCACATGTCAATATCATCTAACGAATTGCATCTTGGATATTTTACTCCAATAATAATGATATCTCACTCATGTCAATTCTCACCACGTGATCTCCCACCACTCCGCAATTGTTAGAGAACCATAAGCATCTAACCATGATTTCTTCATCCTTGACCAAAAATTTAGGATTATGATTCAATATGAAACTAGGAATACCACTCAAATAAAATATTTCTATACATATAACAGATCCTTAGCTAGAAAACAATCCTTGACAACAAAAAATGAATACTAAGTGCTTTATATCATTCAATTCCATGGAACAACACATTCTTTTGTTACATAGTCAATAGCACTTCCCATGAATCAATGTAAAACAGAACTAATTTAATCATGCGCCCCATTTCTAATGGAACTATAAATTTTTGGCTAACCCCTCTCATAAGTTACCATCATACATCATAACTCATCTTAATTTCATTTTGAAAACATATTTATACTCATTCTCAAAACTATTCTCACTGATATCTTGAGATTCATGACTACTCCACTAAACTATATCACCCATATCATACAACACATATCAAATAGTACATGGTTTATAGAGAAAATATATTCTCTCATCTTATATTTCATAAGGAAACTATCAAGTCAAAACACCCACATCACATGTTCGCATACATCTCAAGAATCACATCCCAAATCACCACCCCTCCTCGGGAACCCTTCCTATCTAAGAATCTGCATACTAGATTACCCATATTGAGGACCATGTCTCATATATATAAACATAATTATAGCATAACATAATGATATGTACCAATAAAATAACATTAAAATGGTTTGGTTGATCATAATTCAACTATGAAGCTTTATTGGAAAACACCATATTAATTTTTTTTGACACATTATGTAACCAACCCTATTTTTTATAAAGAAATAGTAGTAAGGAATGTCCAACCTACACAAAACCAAAAAGGGTCTCTATACATCCCTTGAACATAAGAACTATATAGGATCCATAATTGAGAACATCTCATCGTATGATTAACATAACCTATCATAAGAAGAAAATATATCATGGTTCGACTCAGTAAAATGACACCAATAAGTTATATGGGTAAGTACTATATTATTTTTTGTTGAGAATTTCAATATTAGTACACTCTACATTAGTGATTCTAATCAAAAACAAGAACATGAATGTCACATGACTTCTACATTACAAGAATGATTCATATACACAGGCATCTTCCTAATGGTTTTAGATCCAAAACCATAAATTACAATCTCTATAAAAGCATCATTTTAAATAAATATCTCAACATTAATAGTGAAAACCAAGTAAAACAATCCCATATCCCTTGTCAAATAGAATTTCTACCAAAAAGGGTTTCATAATGCACTAGTACAAGGTCCATCACAACCTATGACACATTATTAATACTTGTCCACCATATATAAAATAGTAAGATAAGGAAATTATCTAATACCACTTTAGGACATACCTAACCCATGACCACTCATCACTATCTGGACCAGTGAATCCACGAGACCTCAGGTGGGCATCCCTATATTCTATAGGTTTTTGACTACAAGAGAGGGTCTAAGGAGTTTCCATGAGGTTTCTATACACACATATTATATTATAATAATAATAGAAGTACCCAAATATCATCCATAACAATAAATACCAAAAAAATAAAAAATGATCATAACTATAATATATCAAATAAATGTAGTTTCACCTAGTTATATAAGAATATATCACTTATGATCACCCATTTTTCCAATCAGAAATATAGATAATTAAATGAAAATAAAATAATATTAGGATCTACTATTACCCTTCATCCTCAGCTCATAATTGTATCCAACAGCATCTGATTTATCCATATTTATTTCAATGCATTGGGCCTCTCACTTACATGAACCTACAAATAATTAATTCATCTCGTGTACTAATGTTGTATGGATTCCTGAGTAGGGTGTAAGTAAAAATTTGAAGATTACCACCAATGGTGTCCCAAACATTACCAATAAAGATAGTGTATGTACATGATATATAATTATAAAAAAATAAAAATATAAACATGAAAACATAAATATCACTGATCTTTAGGTTCTAAATTGAGACCTGGGATCAACCAAACCTAATTAGGAAAGTGTTAGTGTCTCTAGTAAAATCACACAGTCATCTGAAACCCATGGAAACACTCCCCCCATCATGAAAACATGATGAAATCATTTTTGAAACTCATGAGTAGAATCTCACTACTGATAAAACCAAAGAACATTATCTAGAAACTCTAGGGGGATCTCCTTGTCTGAAAACATGAGCACATAATCTAGAAACATAGGGGTGTTCCCACACCCTATGTAGAAAATATTTCATCTACAAACTCATAAGTGTAACTTAACCCATATTAGTGAATCTATTCATCTTGAAACTTAGTTGTGTTCCAGCAACATTTCCAAAAAAATAAGTTCATTTCGAAAATCAATGGAATGCATGCACCCTAAGAAGAATTCATGTATCATATCATATGGAAATAGATGTTCATTGACACACCATTCTAAAAATTAGGTTATCTATAAACATAGGTAAATTATCACACCCTATTGGGAAATTATATATCATATCGTCTAGAATATCATGAGTATGTTTTCAACTTACTAAAAACATATACATCAAATCATTACTCTCATATAGATTGGGCACTAGCATGAACTCATCTCATATCTCCTAGGATAGGATATCCAGAATTTATCCTAGACTATCCCAGTTTCCCAGGCATAACATTCCAAACTCATTCCCATCCTCATCACACCCATTATAACAATCAACAAAGTTCCAATAGACCTGACTCAATTTTTACTCCATGGAATTATTCCATATAAAACATTTAATGGTGTTCCCTTATCCCAAAGTCCCTATCTAACCCAATACTTATGAGGTCATCCCAAAACCTCATCAAAATCCCACATCATAGCTTGGTCCTTCTCACCATGGGACATCCTAATAAGAATCACACATAGAAATTTATCACACCCATTCCATGTTATTTAACAATATCACTAGCCAGCACTTGGTCTATCTCACATATCCCCTATGAGATTCTTTAATCCATAAACTAAAGGAAACCCACCTATCATTTCTCATCAAGCCCCGAAGGACATATCCCTCCCATGTCAGTTTTGAACAATCTAATACATACACAATAGGGTATGCAATGTCATAAGTGGTAAGCATGATCATTTTATCCCTAATAACTATTCTCAAACCTCTCATTCCAACTAAACCATCCCTATATACACCTTAGAGGAAGCTCACATATCATAATAGCTTTAAGACATACCTCGGGCCATTCATAATCCAGTCGACTCTCCCTCCCTTTTGTAACATAGTCATCAAGCAATCCTACTCTCCCTAAAATATCTGGAGTACTTACTTTGAACTCATGAGGATAATAGACATCCAATGTATAGTTTCATAGAATATATTCATTTAATATATTTTAAATCCTTATGGGGACCAAGTATCTTATAATGAAAATTTTGAATCCATCCCTTGGCCATCAGCAGTCGAGGAATCAAGCCAATGTACGAGGGTCGATCATAGCACCTAAAACATTGTTCAATTTATGGGAGGTTAATTGAAAATAATTAATTTTACATTTTGGGTCAATCTCCCATTATTGGAAAGGTTTTATGTCACATTATACATATTGGATTCATAAAATTAGTGTGATGTTCAAGGTGCACCTACCTTATATAATGTGATTCCATTTAAGAAATATTGACCACTACTCAATCTCTTCCATGATCATATCACTACTCATTCTCTTATCTGAAACCATCAAATCCAAAAAAAATTAATAACAAATAATTTATAATTAATTTTTCAATTTCAATAAAAAAAATATAATTTTATAAAATCTCACTAGTCATCACTGTGTCCCCAAACCCAGGACCAACCACACCTTAAGTTCTATGGAATACCCTTGATGCTATATTAGAAAAAATATATATCATTTTTTACCTAATCAATTGTAAATTTCATAAAATTTAGGAAAAACCCCTAAATATATTCATCAAGATACGTACCTTCAACAAAATAGTGAGAAACAACATGTTTTCTTTATTATGGGACTCCCTCTATCAACACTAAGAAAAATCTACATCATATTAGTATGATTCCATTGTAATCTAGTGGAATCATCAACGAAACTATGATTTCAGTTATTCAAAATTGGAGGCTGATGAAGGGGATGTAAAATGGATCAAATAATAGTAACAACAACCTCAAATACACCATAAAATCGTCCCCAAGAACATCCCTTTCCATGGGAAGTCGAGTGAGGGAGAATGGGGGTTTCAACCACAAATGTTTCTCCCTACAATTATGCTTGACCCAAAATTTAAAAGGGGGTAAATCATAAAAACACCACCCTAACCAAATTTTAAAAAATAAGGAAGGCCTCACTATGTCTTGGCCTTTAGGAACCACAACGTTGTTCTGTTCTTGAGATACCACCATGGCTTGGATCCACGGAATGGTGAATATTTTTTTAGTATTTTCCTTGGACCATGTCCTCCACCATGGAAATGTTTCTCTACCTATTCCCCATTGTTGTGACCAGCAAACATATTTCCCAACCTGGTGTGGAGCCCTAAACTATTGGAATTTATTCCCATGCTCATGGTCTCCCTTCTATAATGAGCTCCACTTAGAGTACGGACTTCCTTATCCAATTTTCATCACATCATTACATTCACCACAACAAGGTGTTCTCATTGTAATCTCCAAAAGAGCACAAAATGAAATCCATAGTTTGTTGGTTGCTATTTTGTTCACCCATGCACTCGCTGTGAATATCTAATCTATGAGTATTTCCTTCCCACATGCTATATATGAACAACATTAGGCTCCATGATCCCCCAATGAAAAACCCTTAACCATGGTGAGTACCACACCCATCATTTCTCCTCTATGATGGCCTCAATGGTGTGTTCCTTCTCATGGAGATGCACCTATATGAAAACTCATTTACCCCCCCCCCCCAGCCTTACGTTTTTATTCACACAATCACCCAAGACTCTCACATGGCCTTAATCAACATAAAAAACATATATTTATAAGTTAAAACCAACTAGATCATGAATTGAATCCTGAATCTAAAAAAATAATCTTCTCTATGACTAAAAATAAAATTTCCCTCAAATTTCATAACTCATCATGACACGAATTTTTACAAAATACCTACCATAGCACTTCTCATTTCCATGAAGTATTAGTGGTCCTATATCCCTTAACACTGACCTATACTAGTCATAAATTAATATCCAACTCATTAAATTTTACCCTAGAACACTCTATGATCTTCCAATACAAAACTTCAAACACAATGCAAACTATTCATCAAAAATCAAGACACCCACTCATCACTAGTGCCAACACTGAGATAATCCTCAACATCACATATCTATATAGAGATGCTAAATTTTCCTAAACCAATACATCATTGATATTCATTTTCTCACTAACATAATAAATCACTCATAAAGAGTTATTCTAACAGATGGTTCTCCCCATCATTAAATAGCCTATTGAAAACTTATTTCTATAGTCCTTCGAAATAAAACGTGTGGTTTCCCCATCACTATGTCTAAATTCTCTGGAAAATTCTTAACCAGAACCACCAATTTTCTATCACACCTACTGATAGTGATGCATAAACCCTCTAGGAATCATTAAATTGTAAAAATACCTACACCAAATTCTTTACCAAACACTTCTTGTGATTATGAATTTTTATCACCAATCACTCATATCGTTTTTCATTCTATGACCTCAAGAATCATCCCATATTCAGTATAACTCACCCTTGGATCACATAAAAGTAATATTGTGCATGATTAAAACCATGATACTTAATACAAACTCACATGTAAATATAAATTCTAGTAGTCATCAAGGAACCAGATGAAATCGGATCCATCAACCCACCGGTAGTCAGGTTCCATCTTGACCATCCATCGACTAGTTTCACACATCTAAAACCCTTACGACACAACGGTCAAGACATAATGACTAATATGATTCTACATCCATAGGAGTTTCATTAGCATCACTCCATTACACTAAAACACTACTCTACATGGCCCATGATATATTTATTATTGTACATAATGGCTAGAAATGGTCATCCCACTCATATCATAGTACCGACACAAAATATCAATCTCTACCTATTCTTGAGTCAACTGAAACGTCATCCTTGGAATCCACTAAAATTTCATCCATAATGAAGTTACACCCTATAATTAAAATTTCTTTAATTACCATAATATGACCTCTCTTTCACTTCCATGAGAATAACTTCAATAAGTTCCATCAGCAGGCCTTCCTTACAACTCATATCTAGGCACAAACTTAGGTTAACCATACCACAGTACCTCAATCCATTTATGATTTCACATTCCATAATATAGTTACACCCCACATTTTTTATAAAATATCCATGAAACCATTCCCATAAATGTCACATTGACTCCATCATTCCTTATCCCACACAGGGCCACCAACTGATAGACAACAACCAGCCACTACATGTAATCAGTATACACATTCACTCATGCAACAAGCCTATCCCCCAAAAAAGGTGTAAAATACTCACTATCCTCTTTCCATGAAGAGTAGTCATCTATATGACCCCCTCATGGGTTCTCAGCCACTATTAATATCAATGTCATCAAAACCCAAAGGGTGTATGTTCTCATACAACCCAATCACAACACTCAACTTACACTCCCATGATTCGTACATCGTCAAACCTAGGATCACACACCTAAATAATGGGTAATGATATAATATAATCTAACTAAAATAATCATTGATTATCTATTCCATTAATCCTGATATTTAACTCATGTTGAGTCTAACCACACAACCACCCTCCACCAAGGGATTATTCCATAACCAGAAACATCTACCCATGATTTATTCACCCTACACCGACCATATAGGACCATGGTCAACTATCTTACCCAGAATAACACATGAATCAAATATTTGATATAATAAAAATAATCATACACTCAAAACAAACCTTGATACGAAATCATTCACTAGGGGTTCTTTTCATCGCACCTGTCCAATGCACCTCATGTACTTATTTCATAAAGTTTATAGCACTTATTATGAATAAATCATAGATGAAAGTCATATATACATGATCCCTATTTTTAAGGTCACACTAAATTCTCTCCTAACCCATTCCTAAGTTACCCTTATACATTAAAATGATCTCAACAATAGTATGAAAAAAAATTGTCACTCGATCCCAACACTCAGCTAATCAATATCTTGATCTGCATCTCAAGGGCATTAGGATCTTCTTCTTATGCCACAAACCACATATCACATAGGTCCAAGATCCTGGGGAAACATATTTTATGTTTTCAAATATATCAAAAGTCAAATCACAAGTCAAAACACCCACTACCAAGGTTCCCATGTATACAAATCAGGAATCAAATGCCAAATCACCACCACATAGGGACCTATCCCTGTTATGAGTTTAGATTCCATATTAACCCTCCATAAGAATAGGTATCCTTAATTTTTATATAATTAAATTAAACAATGATGATAAATATTGATAAAATCATAGTCACATTATTTTGTTCAGTATAATTCCACCAAGAAGATATATGGGGAAAACCCCTATAATTTTTTTTAAACTTTAGTAACTAAACCACTTTTCTTTACCGAACCATTAGTAAGTCATTACATACCTAAATTTTCTAAACGAGGGTTTGTATACATCCCTTCCATAGATAGATATTGTATCCACCATTATAGAAAACGTCTCTCCATATGATCTATATGACCTATCATCAGAATAATTATATTATGGTTCAGTTAAGTATAATTCCACTTAAAAGTTATATACAAACATTTTATATGTTATTTTTTACACTTTAAATATACAACCCCACAATTTTAGTGATACCAGTCACACACAAGCACATGAATTTCATGTGATTCCAATGTTCTAAGAATCTCATATACCTGGTAACCTACACATCCCATAGAAAAAATTTCTTGAGATGAAACATAATGTGATTTTTCATAGGATCTGACATATTATTTTCAACTTTTAGTCGTATCCCAAATGGTGAGATAAGAAAACGCTTGGATACAACTTTGTACCATCCTTGACCAATAACCACTCATCAGTGTGATGATTGGTGATTCCACGTTACCTCAAGCATGCATCCTCTTACACCCAAGGATCTTAAATAGAAACAAGGTTCTAAGGTGTTAATATAGTGAGACTATATCATTATATTAGAGTCAGATAACAATTAAAATATCCAAATATCATCCATAATAATAAATATATAACAAATAACAACTAAACATAACCATTCTATATCAAATTATTATGACATGGAACATTAATTCAAGCATATATCCTTACTAACCTTCAACTATGCCAATCACATATATAGATCAACAAAATTAAAAATGCAATTAGGATATATTTCCATTCATGTGCCTCATTTTATCCCAATATCCAACTCTATCTAAATTATCCAACTTGATTATGGAACACTAGTCCTCTACCTACCTAAAAATGTGAACGGTAAGGTATGTTTGGGTACCAAGGTGTCATGGACACCTAAGAAGGGTGTGAGTAAAATTCCATATCCCCCCACAAATTGGGTCTCTATGATGACTCATAAATAAAGTTTATAAACATGTGATATGAACAATATTTGGCCTCTCAAGAACACATCCTAGACTCATCACTTGTGGATTAGGTAGATCTCAAATAAAAACACATCATCAATCTAGTTTCTCAGGCTGATTCTTCTTAACAATGTCTTTTTTGAACAAGAATAACATGTCAAACCCATTAACATCCGCATTCCTCCCTCAAGGGGAATCCACAAAGGTTTTATAAACCTATATTTGTATCTAGTCATTGGGATCACACCATATCAATTATTAAATGGTTTTATAAAAAAATCATTGGCCATATTTAACCCATGACTAAAGTGGTTGGTCCAAAACATCAACAAAATCCCAAATCACATCTTGGCCCCTCTCAATAGGACAATCCTAAGCTAACTCACACTCAAACCCTTGGCACCCCCATACCAATTCCTATAAAAATACCACTGGACCTCACATGTTCTATATCTTATCTCTCTTAATAGATTTATTGAGCCATCTATTAGAGGAAACCCTCCTATCACATGTCATCAAGGCATTGAGGACTAATCCCACTCTTGAAACTCATCATGTTTCCAATCAACCTTCAAGAGGTTGTTTCACATCATGTGTGAGATTATGATAATCTCACCCATTATCACTATCCCAAAGCCTATAATGTTAACTAAAATATGACTATAATCCATGTCTAGGTTTTTCACATATCATCATGGATTTGAGGCATACCTCACACCTCTTATAATATAATCATCACCCCTTCCCCTTAGATGCATAGTAGTTAGTTGATCCCTCTCTGCATAACATAACTTGAACACCTTCAATAAACTCCGGAGGCTCAAAGAAATATCATATCTAGGTCCATAGTGTATATTAATTTCATTTAATTTATACCACCATGGTGTCCAAGTATCTCATATAACACATTTAAAATCAATCCCTCAGTCATCCATGGAAGAGGCACAAGGTAGAGTACAATGGTATATCATGGCCCTTGATACATTGGTCATTTCAAATGAGATTAATTTAAAAAAAATTATATTTTGGACCACTCTCCCATCAGTGGAGAGGGAACATATAATATGTTACATATGAAAATCATAAACACAGGGCCATGTTTAAGGAAAACCTAGGTCATGTGTAGTTATACCCATTAAGAATACTCGTCCTCCACATAATCATGTCCATGCTCTTTTAATCTTGTATCAACACCCAATCTTTTATCTCACGACATCAAAAACAAAATAACTAATAATATCAATTTATAATTAATTTTACAATTTAATTTAAAAATAAATAATTTTCTAAAATCTCATAAAGAATCATTGATTCACCAAAACTATGGACAACCACACTCAGAAGGTCCATAGTGTACCACTAATGTCATCTTGGGAAATATAATTATCATCTAGAGCCAAGTTAATTGAAAATTTTACCCAATTTACTAAAAATAACTAAATTAATTAACTAAGAGTGGTAAATTTGATAAAATGAGGAGAAACTATTTTTATTCTCTATAATAGGATTCCTTCAATACATACTAATAAAAATCCAAATCATACAAAGATGATTCCACCGGGATTTGATTGAATAATAAATAACCCCCCAAGTTGAGCCATCAAATATTAGAAGTCTGAGAAGGGTAAGGAAATGGAGACAAGGAGAGGATGAACCAACCTAAAATCCATTGTAAAATTATCCCTAATAATATCCCTTTACATTATAAATAGATATAGGGGAAGTGTGAGAATATACTACAAATGGTGATCCCTACACTACTTTTAGAACAAAAATGTGAAGTGGGTTCAACTATAAAATGGTCGACCTACCCCTATTATTTAGGAAACCTGGGAAGGCCAAACCATGGTATAGTGCCTAGGAACCATGAAGTGGTTCCCATCATAATAAAAATCTATGGATAGGCTTCAATGAATGGGGGATATTCCTTCACTATTTTCCATAGAAAATAGCCTCCACCATGAATGTGTTTCCCTTCCTACTTCCTATTTTTGTGGCCACCAATTACCAAGTCTACCTTGGCATAAAACGCTATACAATGGGAATTTGTTTCCCACTCCTACGGTATACCTTCTAAAGTGAGATCCATGGTAAATAAGGTCTTCCCTATATTTTTTATTACACTATGGTATGGTATTCCTCATGTGTCTCTAAAAAGTAGCACAAATGGAACCCATGAAGTGGTGGTCATTATTTTAGTCACCCAGGAACACATCACGACAAGCAGATCTAGGTGTTTCACCTTCACCCGTGCACCATAGAGAAAACCCTAATCACTTCACCCTTTTATCATAGAACCATTCACCACAATGAGAACAACACCCATGGTCGGCCCTCTAGGATGGGCTCTATGGAGTAGTCCTACCCATGGTGCGACACCTAAAGAAAAACTCATATTCAAACTCCCTAGCCTTGCTCTGTCATTTACCAGAGCACCCAAGACACTCATCGAGCCTTGATCCATGCCTAAAATATCTCTTGAGATGTTCGAACCCTCATAATACTAATCCAAATCTTGCTTCTAAAAACATATACTACACAAACACACAAAAAAATCAAATGTCACTCAAATTTTAAAATTCGTCACAACACAGGGGTTTACAACCTCCTCATCATATCACATAAAATACATAATAATTATTAGTTGTCCTATAAAAATTAACACTAACATATCTTAATCATCAATTCATAAAAAACTTCTCCTGTTTTACCTAGGAATGACTGGCAATCTTCCACAATGCTACTCCAAACACAAGTTGCACTATTCATCTATACTTGAGCCTCTTACTCATTACTATTTTCAATGAAAAGATAATTATCAACTACAAAAATCGATATAGAGACACTAAGGTTTCATAAAATAGATCATCTTAGAGATTAAAGTCCTCCCTAACATAATAATCTACTCATAAAAGTTGATTCGAAGCCACGGTGCTCCCCACCATTGGAATCACCTACAAAAAACAAATTTATATGGTCTATCAACACACATGGTGTGGTCTTCACATTACCATAAACAATTCTAAAAAATTGACTCACCTACCTCTTCCAAATTTTACAATAAATTCTTGTCCACACCTATCAATACAATATCACACCTTTTGATCATGATTCCTAAACCCTTAGAGGCATTACAAAATAATCCAAGCACCCACAACAAAATTTATAGCTAAAATTTAATTATATTCCAAGGTTAGATCACCAACCACTCACACCATCCATAATACTCTCACCTTGAGCACTATCACATCTCTAGTATGACTCTTCCTCAGATCACATCAAATCCTTCCTGATCGTGATGTCAACACAATGACTCTATCTAAATTTTCATTTGAATGTAGATTTTATTATTAGTCATGGAACCCAATAAAATGATATACGTAAACCCACTAATATCCTAGTGTCATATAAATCATGAACTTATCAGTATTTTATATCCATGTCCCTGATAACATAAGGTTCAAAACTCTATGACCCATATGATTCACCTAATCATTTGAGATTCCACATCCTCATGCTATTGATCAAAAAAATTACTCTACATAGTCCAAAATCCATTTATTACTGGATGCAATAATTGGACATAATAATTCCACTCATAATCGATCACCAACATGAAACATCCATCAATACCAATTCCCATCTCACCAAGAATATCATCCTCAACATTTACAAAAAAATTATCAATTACAATGTTCATACACTATAAAATCCAATGGTTTAATCCCAAAATTATAATTTTTTGTATACTACTCCTCAATCTTTATCCCAAATGGTTCCATTAGCACACCTTGCAAATAACTCATTTCAATGCACAAAATAGGGTAAATCATGCCATTGTATCATAATAAAGTTTTAATAACACCTCTCAAAATATAGGGATACACCTTATTCTCATAAAATCTTCCTAAAAACATGATGATAAATGTCACATTGAATATATTGATCCTCAGGGTTCACATGAACACTCACCGTTACACAACAGCTTGGTATTGCACATATTCAGCATGCAATTTCACTCATACATTGAGGATTTTCCCCTGAAAAGTCTTATAAACACTCACTCTACTCTTCTTATGTAGAGTTATCCCCTAGAAATACCTCTCACAAATTATTATCCATTATTCATCTTAGTTTCAACCAATCCCAATGGGTATACACTCCCATATTACCCAATCACACCACCTAACTCACACTAACCTTATTCACACATCATCCTACCTAGTTTTACATGCCTAAACATCAGACCATGATCCCATCACATGTCAATATCATCTAACTAGAACCATCATCAACAAACTCCTATAATAGTCTTAAAATCTCACTCTTATTGAGGCTAACCACATGATCACCTACCACTTGGGTATGATTAGAGAACCATAAGAATATTCCCATGGTCTATTAATCCTAGACATACCATCTAGGATTAAAATTCTGAATATCCATAAGAATCACACATGTATTCAACAAGGTAAGGTATCTGATTGATCATGGCCTCAAAAACCATCCTTGATACCAAAAAACACACACATAAAGTAATTTACATCATGTAAGACCAAGAAACCCCATGTTTTAATTTCACATAGACCATGAAAAATCCTTACATTAATATAAAACATTAATAATTTACCTATTATCCCTATTTTAAGGTCACTCTTAAGTTCAAGATAAACCCTCTCCGGGGATACCCTCATATACCACAACTTATCTCAATAATATCAGGAAAATATCCTACTACTTGATATTAGAAATTAACTCACCAGTATCCTATATCATATCTCATGAAAAGTGGGATCTCCCAAGTGGCCCATAAACCATATATTATATAGGTCCTAGATCGTGGGGAAAATTTTCTACTCTTATATTAGATATTACAATGCATTTCACAAGGTAAAGCACCCACCCCCTAAGTTACTTTGTATATATCTCACTAATCACATGTAAAGTCACCACAACGCACTGGGAACCCATCCTCACCAGACATCCACATACTAAAACAACCCTCTTGAAACCTAGTCTTTACCATATATTTATAATCTTATTTACTTATGATGATCTGTATTGAGAAAATCATATTCCCATGGTTCGGTTGAGTATAAATATTCTAAGGAGTTATATGGGAAAATATATAGGTTATTACTAAGATGTTAATTAACCAAGACTCTTTCCTTTTCATAACTATTATTAAAGAAAACCATATCCTAAACTGACCCAGCAAGGGCCTCCATACATCCCTTTCTTAGAGGGACTGTATAGTCACCACCCTAGTGAATTTCTCGTCGTAAGATCCTCATGAATTGTCATCAGAAGAAACTAAAAATTTTTTTAGCTAAGTATATTTCCCAAAATGTATGTTAAAATATTATATATTTTATTTTCAACACTTTAAACATGTTAACCATTTTTTATCAGTGATACTGATAACCAAAAAGAAAACAAAATTTCATATGATTCCTTGCATGCTAAGAATGATGCATATACACGGGCCTTTTACCAATTAATAAGGATCTAAAACCATATATAACAGTCTCAATACACATGTCATATTCAATAAATATCTCAATTATAAAATTTAAAACCAAGAATAAAAATCTCATGCACCTAGTGATATATACTTCAAATATAAAAAAAAGTGTTGTCGATGCACGAGTCTGATGTCCATCACAAGATCTGTCACATTCGTAGTACCTATTAACTATATCCCATATAATAAGATAAGAAAATATCATGATGCCACTTTGTGATGTACTCATCCTGCGAACACTCATTAATGTCCAAAATGGAGATGCCATGAGAACATCGATATACCTACCAGTATACCAATGTGGGGAGACAAGTTGTGAGAGTCTAAGGTGTTATCATATTGACACTATACCTATATATCAAAGTGTAATAAAGGTTAAAGAACTTAAGTATCATCTATAATAATAATCAAGGAACAAATAAAAAACCATATTATATAAAATAAATACAGAAGCACATAACGATTCAAGTATACATATGAATTGATCACCAACTAATATGATCACATGTATATATAAAAAAAATGAAATAAAATACAAGGAGGCTCTACTACTATGCCCGAGTCTCACTTCATCCAAGTCTCTCACATGATTTGATCAACATTTATCGGTCAGGAAA
The DNA here is from genome assembly GCA_963277665.1 of Viscum album. Classification (NCBI taxonomy): domain Eukaryota; kingdom Viridiplantae; phylum Streptophyta; class Magnoliopsida; order Santalales; family Viscaceae; genus Viscum; species Viscum album. The sequence goes on along the minus strand of OY728143.1, from coordinate 728,070,122 downwards.
TGTTGGGCCACTACCTTACATAAACCCATGAATAATGAGGACTCTTCAGGTATCAGGATGTCATATCCACACAAGTAGGGTGTGAGTAAAATTTAGTAGGACACGAAGAACATTGTACCTAATACAACCAGTAAAAAGAGTTTGTAAACATGTGATATGATTTAAAAATAAATAAATAGGTGGAAAAGATAAAATAAAAACCATTTATCCATTAATTATATCGTTATACATAATATTGACCATTCATGGTTCATCCAATGTTTGAGTGTCTCTAAGAAACTCTCCCAATCCTATGGAATTTAGGGGAAACTCTCTCCTCAGGGATAATATGACTGCATCATCGAAAAAATTGGGGGAAGATTCTCTCCACTTAGAAATAATGAGTAAATCATCAAGAAAGTTGAGGAAAGACCCTTATACAATGGGAAACATGATAACGTAATCTAGATATTTTAGGGTGTTCCCACAACCATCTGATAAAATAAGTCATCAAAATACATAGTGTTGTGCCTACACCCTTCTGGAAAATCTGGTCATTTGGAAACTCAGAGGCATTCCATAACACTATTAGGTGATCATTTCTTCAAAAAAATCATGTTCATCCACACAACCATCTATTAAATCATATATCATATCATGTCCAAACTCATGGGTGTATCTTAACCCTATCTAGAAATTAGGTCATCCAAAAACATAAGGAGAGCCCGTACCTTTCCAAAAAAATAATATATAATATCATCCAAAAACTCAAGGGAATGCTATTACCCTTCTTGGAAGTCATATATTATATCATAATTCATGCATGAGTTGGATAATTTCTAAAACCCTTATTATACCTCTTATGCCAGCTTCTTGACCACGTAGTCCAAAATTATCATGAAATGTTGATCCGGACCAGTAAGTGCATCACATCATCTAACTAGCCACTCTAGATATTTCTCCTCAAGACCATCTGTGTCACACAAGAATATCATGATGAACCCATTGGAATCCTTATCCCTCCCATAAGGGGAATTCACTCTTTTCCTCCATACCTATCATAGTCACTACTCACTGGCAATGCACTATATCTAACATTTAATGGTTTTCACTGAGTCTATAGTCCCTATATGACCCCAAACACAAGAGTCTGGTCCAAAACATCATCAAAACCCTATATTAAAACTCGGTTCCTCTCACAAGGTATGATCCTTATCTAACTCGCATCATGACCCTAAGAATCCCCTTTCCAAGTCCTTTAACAACATCTATAAACCTTTTTAGCTTTATCTATAATATCCCCAAGTAAATTCCATAAGACATCAACTAGAAGAAACCCTCATGTCACAACTTATCAAGACCCTAATAACTTATCCAATTATTTCATGTCTTTAATTGTTTAATCCACCCTCAACAGGGTGTTCCATCTCACGCATGAGATGCACGTTCATCTAACCCATTGTCACTAAGCCCAAAAATCTCATGCCAAAAGAACCATATAAGGAATCCCCATATAAGATGTTTACAAATAAAATTGGAATTAATGTATACATCCAACCAATCATAATTGAATCAACACCATAACCCCTATAGACATAAAATTTGGGTGATACCACCCTCCCAAATATAACTATAGAATCTAATCCAGAATCAAGAAGACCATTGCTTTATTTTATCTATTTCCATAGACTATATCAATTTCATTTAATGTATACCCCCATGGGTCTATGTATCTTATAGAACACAATTAAAATCAAACCATCAAACATCAATGGATGAGGTGTCAAACTAGTTTTCATGGTTTCTTAATTTCCACAGAATATTTATTATTTATATGGGAGGTTAATTTAAAAAAATTAATTTTACATTTTGGGTCAACCACCAATAATTTGTGAGGTGGAATATTGCATGCTATATATCAAAACCCTAAAAATAGGGAAATGTTTAGGGACCACCAATCTCATACAAACTTTTCCACTTTAAGAAATATTTTCCACAAACCAAGCTCATCTATACTCATCCAATCTCATTATGGTACCTCAACCTGGGAGCCACATTATCTGTGCTCCATTCCATAGGGCCGCTAAGCCTTAATTGTGACTTTCCCCACACAAAAGGCTTCCAACTAGTATATAGGGTCTAATTAGGTGGTTTTGGGAGACAACACCCTCTGGTGATAATAATATTAATAATAACCAAAACGGTCATAAAGATAGAACATCAAAATCGTTTAACCAAACTCAATATAAGAATATATAAATGGTGGAAATACAAATCCCTAAATAATGATAGATATAAAAAATAAATAATATCCACATTTCATGAACAATATAAAAACCTGCATTATTTCCAAGGGTGATCATTTAAGTTCTTAATCAAAAATCACAAAAAAGAAACTCTATAAAATAAATACAGAAGCACATAACCATTCAAGAATACATATTAATTGATCACCCACTAAGATGATAACATGTATATATAAACTAAATGAAATAAAATAAAAAGAGACTCTTCTACTATTCTCGAGTCTCACTTCAACACAGTCTCTCACATCATTTTATCAATATTTCTCAATCATGAAATGTTTGGTCTCTACCATACATAAACCCATGAATAATGAGGTCTCTTTAGGTATCAAGATGTCATATCCACACAAGTAGGGTGTGAGTAAAACTTAGTAGGACAACCCTAACAGTTTACCTAATACAACTAGTAAGAAAAGTTTATAAACATGTGATATGAATCGAAAATACATAAATACTTGAACATGATAAAATAAATACCATTTATCCATGAATTGTAATTTTATACCTAATATTGACCATTCATGGTCCATCCAGTGTCCAAGTGTCTCTAAGAAAGTCTTCCAGTCATGTGAAATTTAGGGTAAACTCTCCCCTAAGGGGTAATATGACCACATCATCTAAAAAATTAGGGGAAGACTCTCTCCACTTAGAAATAATGAGTAAATCATCTAGAAACGTGAGCGTAGACCCTTACACACTGGGAAACATGATAACGTAATCTAGAAATTTTGCGGTGTTCCCACACCCATCTAAGAAAAATAGGTCATCCAGAAACATAGTGTTGTTCCTACACCCTTCTAGAAAATCATTTCATTTGGAAACTCAGAGGAATTCCATAACACTCTTAGGTGATCACTTCTTCCAAAATATCAAACTCATCCACACACCCTTATAATAAATCATATATCATATCATGTCCAAACTCATGGGTGTATCTTAACCCTATCGAGAAATTAGGTCATCCAAAAACATTATGAGAGCCCATACCTTTCCAAAAAAATAATATATAACATCATCCAAAAACTAAAGGGAATACCATTACCCTTCTAGTAAATCATATATTATGTCATCATTCTCAGATGGGTTGGAGACTTCCTCAAACCCTTATTATACCTCTTATGCTAGCCACTTAACCACATAGTCTAAAATTATCATGAAATGTTGATCCAGACCTACAAGTGCATCGCTTCATCTAACCAGCCACTTCATATATTTCTCCTCACTACCATCCGAGTCCCACAAGAATAGCATGATTAACCCATTGTAATCCTTATCCCTCCCATAAGGGGAATCCACTCTTTTCCTCAAATACCAATCATAGTCTCTACTCACTAGCATTGCATTATATCTATCATTTAATGGTTTTCACTAAGTCTGTAGTCCCTATATGACCCCAAAAAAAAATAGGATAGTCCAAACCTTCATCAAAACCCTATATTAAAACCTGATTCCTCTCAAAATGGATGATCCTAATCTAACCCGCCCCATGACCTTGATCACCCCCTTTCGAAGTCCTTTAACAACACTTATGAACCTCATTAGTTTTATCTATAATATCCCGAAGTAAATTCCTTAAGCCATCAACTAGAAGAAAACCTCATGTCACATATTATCAAGACCCTAATAACTTATCCAATTATTTCAAGTCTTTAATAGTCTAATCCTCCCTCAACAGGGTGTTCCACATCACGCATGAGATGAACGTTCATCTTACCCATCATCACTAGGCCAAAAAATATCATACCAATAGAATAATATAAGGATTCCCCATATAATATGTGTACAAATCATATTGGAATTAATTCATACATTCAACCTATCATAATTGAATCATCACAATAACCCCTATAGAAATATACTTTGGGTGGTACCACTCTCCCAAATAAAACTATAGAATCTAATCCGGAATCATGAATCCCAGAGCTTTCCTTTAACATTTTCTATAGAATATATCCATTTCATTTAATTTATACCCCCATGGGTCTATGTATCTTGTAAAAAACGATTCAAATTGAACTTTCATCCATCGATGGATGAGGTGTAAAACTAGTTTTCATGTAATCATAATTTCCATTGAATATTTATTATTTACATGGGAGGTTGATTTAAAACAATTCATTTTACATTTTGGGTCAACCACCACTCAGTGGTGAGGTGGCATATTTCTTTCTATATATCGAAACCCTAAAAATCGAGAAATTTCTAGGGACCACCAATCTCATACAAATTTTTCCACTTTAAGAAATATTGTCCGCCAACCAAGCACATCTATAGTCATCCAATCTCATTATGGGGCCTCAACATGGGAGCCACTTTTTCTGTGTTGTAGTCTATAGGGCCACTAAGTCGTAGGTGTGCCTCCCAATACACAAAAGTCTTCCAACTAGTATATATGGTCTAATTTGGTGATTTGGGGAGACTATACCCTCTGGTGATAATAATATATATAATAACCAAAAAGGTCATAAATACGTAACATCAAAATTATTTAACCAAACTCAATATATGAATATATAAATGGTAGAAATAAAAATCCCTAAATAAAGATAGCTATAAATAATTGATAATATCTACATTTCATGACCAATATAAAAAACATGCATTATTTCCAAGGGTGATAATTTAAGAGCTTTATCAAAAATCATAAAAATAAACTCTATGTCAACATAGGTAAACCATATAATCCACTACCATCCATCACATACACCCATGGTGCATCCCTACTTTCTAAGGTCTATCCATTGAATCTGATCCCTTTCCTAATCTCAAAGCCATAAAATTTTCACACATACCGAGGGGCCCATGCAGGGTGTGAGAATGAAATCAATCGGCCACACTAACATGTTCCTATTTAACATCCCAATTTATATAAGTGTATAAAAACAAATATAAATATCATTAACTCACACATAAATTCACATGCTTCACTTGTGCCCAACAACCATAAGGGATCATTTACTTGCTTCATCTAATGCTAGAATAGAATGATGTATCATCACTCCATCATACAAGAGAACCCTCACTCTCCAATCCATATACAGGTCATCCAATACCTCATTCTTACCAATATCACTTGTAGAGAATGTCGAGTAAAACATTCATAACAATGGCATATCCCATAATCATATCATCAGTCCCTCTTAATTCTTCTTAAAAAACATACATCAGTTTATCAGGCCAACATTACAAATCATGGTGACATATATCCTTCTATTTTCCTATACAATTATCCATAGTATAATGATGATCAGCATCCCCATATGATGGTATAACACACTCTCACCCATTGATTTTTATAGTGAGAACCTCCTCTATAAATAATAGTCATCACTATCCCCTAATCCACTAATACTATAGAGGCCTCCACCAATATCAAGTGGTCAACACCACCTCACTGAGTCATTATCCTATGTTCATACGACTCTAATAGTACTATCATAAAATAATGGTGAGAGGTAATATCCAACCATCCTAAGACACCAAAACACATCCAATAGTCACCTATTGACTGTTCAAGGGTCTGGTTCTCTTCTAATGTGTATAATGACACTCGGGCGAATCCCCAATGATGGTACTTTTTAATAGTTTTCTGTTTTCAATTAAATGTATATTTATTGGGGGCATGTATTTAGATATTATATGAAATGATTTATTAATGAAGATTGATTCAACTATTTAATAATTATTGTGGTGAGTTCATAATTAGATAGATAAGCTTGTGATATCCTTGATCTTAGCTTTATATTAAATTAAACTAACACCAACTCCACAAGATTAATTTGATCACAATATACATGTTAAACAATACATGTCATTAATCCATGACATTTTAAGCTGAACATACACAATGTTAACCTAAATAATACTCAACGAACAAAAGATCTCAATATAATAACATCCCCAAATTATTACTCACGCTAATGATAGATTTACTCATCCATTGATATTTATATTAATCTTGTTATATATTTTTATGGTGTTGAATTATTAAAAGAACCAAAATAAATTGACAAGATAAGAGTAGCGCGTCAAACACACACACAAACGGTGAAGGGAATTAAATATAGACTTTTGATTTAATGAGGAAGTGAGGAAAGGGAAGGTAATTCTACTTGATTTAAAATATTTTAAGAACATAAACATTACACGATAGAAGTTAGATGAAACAAGATAAATTCAAGTGGAGGAGAGGTCTCTCTTGTTGAAACAAGATAAATTCAAGTTCTAATATTCCCTTATAAATTCTATGGTTATTCCAAATCTCCTAATTTTCTCTGAAATACCAACCACGTGAAAGGAGAAGAGGGAGATGTATTTATAGCCCAAGGTGGTGGGTTATTTTCATTCCAAATATTCCCCTCCAATTGGCTCTCTAATTTGGCCATCTAGACAACGTATTCTAGATATATTATATTCTTAAAAGTTGTAGTTATTTATGTTTTATATATACTTTAAATTTTTTTGGTCATTGATCTTTTTTATCCAATGTTATGGATGTTTTAATAAACAATGTTAAATAGTCCATTTATAACAACACCTTTTCTAAGGATATAATATGAATGTATCTTTTAATAGGTAGATTCCCTCATATCCAAATAATTTATTTTAAAAATTATTCTGTATATATCCTGTATTTCATAATGAAAAACATCATCTCTAATCGATGTTTATATCAGGATAAAAGTTCATAATTGTTTTTTAGTTTTAATTCTCGAGCATAATGGTTGGATGGACTTCATAGAATCATTTGGGGGCATTTTTTTGGATTGGGGATTAAATTTTTTCCACAATTAATTATATTTCACCATTACTTTTGATCGATGATGAATAATTTTGGACTTCTAGATATATCCCATAAATTCAATCTTCATAGATGGTGTAGTTTCATCACAGAATCTTTGGGCCTTCTTGTGTGGACCATATTACCATTCAAGTTATCGGATAGGCCCATGATTACATCTAATGATATTGTTATAAATTTAATAGGTAATCCTAAAAACAAGAACCATACAATTTGGATAATTAGGGTGAGAGTTATAAAAAATAGTAAACTTACTCTATTATATTAATTCAAATAATGATCAAAAAATATATTTAATAGTAAAACATGGGTATTTCACAATAATTATGCACTTTTACATGAAAAAAACCTAAATAGAGTATAAAAATGTTATGAATAAATTAATAAAATCAACTCCCCCACACTTACTCTTATTCATGTCCTCGTGTATAAAAAATATAAAATCATAACAAAATCATTATCACTCGCCAAAAAATATTAAAATTTTGTTTTTCCCAATCAGGGGAGGTTTAGACCTTTTTACCCATCCATATTTAATTACACTAAAATTTTTTATAGAAATAATATTCTAAAAATAATTCATTTTTCAAGCTCAAATTAAAAATTCAAAATGTAGGCACTCGAAACATAATCCACTCAAGATGATGAAAATTTATTTCTGGAGATTCACTCATTCACCAACCAAAAGTGAAAATAATAGATTTGAAATAGCTCTAAAATTTAATTCCATATACTAAGGTTATAAATAATCAAGAGTTCTTTTTATGTGTTTTTCATTGGATATGGGATAGTTGAAATTTAATGACCAAAAGAGTGGAAAAGAGGGGTAAAACCTGAACATGAGTAACACAATGGGAAATTTATTTTGAAATGCAACATGGAAGAAAATGGAAACACATATTTACAAGGGCATTATTGTGTGAATCAAAACATAAAGGAGGAATAAAATTTTAAGGGGATGAGAAGATGAAATATTTAAAAAATAAAAAAATTCTCTCAATGAAATAAGTGTTATTTTTTAATTTCTTTTTTACTTTGAATTTTTTGAATGTTGAACTTGAAACATATCTCATATTCATATCCCAAACCATGTTTGATCTCCTCATGACACTAATAGTAATAGTTATAAAAAGATCAAGGGATGAGGAAGAGTGATTTTTGACCCACCCAAGACACATCCCATTTTCTTATGTTTTTTTATATTTTTGTGAATAATTATCAATAACATGTATATAATTATGTAAATAAAAATCCCTTCCAAAAACTCACTGAATTAACCCGCCCCCCACCCACTAAAATCGATGATTTCCCTAAAGCATATGATAACACACAGAAAATTAATAAATGGATACCCAAAATGAAATCTATTCCCCCCCACACACACACTTAAATTTTAGTAAATTGTGTAATATAATTCCATGTAGACGTTGTGTGAGATAAGGAATTGGTCTTGTAATATGGTCATAAAATAAAAGGTTTACATAGGTTCAATGGGTCTTTCAAAAGGCGGATTGATGTAAGGTAATGGGAGGCTATTTGGAATTTCTGATTCTCATGTCGTTCAGAAAATGACTATACCATATTAATGCACAGTAGGGTAAGAAATTAAACTCGAACATCTAAAAAATCAAGACTCACAATCAAGGGTGAAAAACACACAAAATGATAATATTGTCATTGGTGACCTTGGCATGAAGGATATTATTATTCCTCATGGTTGGGGAAGAATTATTTTTCATATCAGGAATTGATCATTAAAAATTAGTTGGGTTTGAAACAATATTTCTTATCCAAATTTACGATGAAGATGAAATTTTTTGAAATTTAAACATGTATTTTGACTCACCAAAATAGTTGGTCAAAATTTCAAAACTTTATGGTGTGTTATTATGATTCTTTTTTCATATTGTTTTAGTTTTTTAATTTTTTTAGTTTTTTAGTGTTTTTTAAATACACATCCACACCAAATAGAAAGAGTGAAAAAATATTCGATGAATAATGTGTTAAAAAGATGATAACATTAGATGAAAAAGAAGAAAGAGATAAATAGAAGTAGAGAGAGTGAGATAGAGAGAGAGAGTGAGATAAAGGGAAAGAGGTGCCCCCTGGTTTGGATTTGGTGGGTCGCCATCTCCATCCAATGGTGGGAAAAATTGGAGTTGGGGATCTGATGGAATTCAATGTGGTTCCCGGTATGTGTGTCATTTAAAGGTGATGATTTAACTAATGTACATTAATCATGAATGTCATTTTAGAAGCGGTGTCTTATACTTTCACTATACAAAATGGGTAAACATTAGTAATAAAAAAAAGACCTTCCCAATGAGAATTAATCTTACCTGGGTGAAGTAAAAATTAATAATAGAAGAGAATTACCTTTTAACATTCTCAAAATACCTTTTTTTGGATGTGTTTTTCATGGAGTACCTTGGCCTTTTCTTTTTAGAGATTGTAATTCTCATATGAATCAATCGGAAGCTCCTTCAATTTAGTCAACTGCAATAATCATTCTTCACCAGAATTTTCACTATTAAAATTACATGTTTTCAGAACCCAAAATGTCTTATGTTGTATTTTAATTGGTAAATGACATTATTTACCAAAAACTATCATAAATAGAGACAAAAAAATGTGTGTTTTATAGGAATATCAATAAGCTCAATGGGCTTCACCAAGACTTTCAGGCCTTTCTTTTCTAGTGGGTTTTACACTTCTCTCATGCACTCATCTCACTTATCTATTAGAAAGTTTAGTCCTTAAAATTTTTAAGGGTGATATATAGTAAACGTTTTTTGTACAACCCCATTATATTTCCATAATATATTTTATGGTCTAGAATATAGAAATTATTTCATGAGTCAATTATCATGAAACATGGTGTTCCAAACCTATGGAAGATATGGGTTTTTAGAAACTCAGTAAAATTATTTGAATCATACATACTAGTGGGATTGGCCTTAACACACCTAGAAAAATATTCAATAGAGAGAATAATATATGTGAATACATTGGAATGTGGAAACTGTCCTATGAGATCGATTCCCCAACCATCAAAGATCTCATAAAATATTAAGGGATTTTGGGGAATTTCATTTCATTAATTAATTGTTCCATACTTTTGGAAATGTGTACATGATTTATAGATTAAATTTGAGTTATTAAAGAGTGAAGGACAAAAGAATCTTCATTCTAGGACTTTTTTATAGGTACTTTATAGTCTAAAGTGGCCACCAATGGGAAGTGAGTGGCAGAATTCTAAGATGGAGGAATGTTCATCTTTATTAAAACATATATTAATTACCATGTCATCCCTAGTTTTCTAAATCTTATCATCTTCCAAAAATAGAATTTTGAATCACTTTTTATCTTCACTTCTTATTCTTTTGAAAAAAAATCCATAAAAATACCAACAACAAAGAAGTTTACAATTGGGAAATAACATGGTTGCTTTAGAGTGAAAGATTAAAGGTGATAAATGGTGAATTCAAGATAAATAATTTCTAAATGAAAAGAATTAGAAATTATACTCATGTGATCAGCCATAGGGTTTTCTTTTCTATGTCAATTTTTTATCACAGTTTCAATCTATTAGATCATCAATATCCATCTTATTAGCCTCAGTTTGGAATCGATTTTCTTAAGTAAGAACATTAAAGCTAAAAGGTCAATAAAAAATGTGATTTTTCACCTAAGAGAGAGAGCTGTAATTTATCCAATGTAAAAAAACATAGCTAAAAGTTCCTACTCAGTCATAGTGTAGTGATATTGAGTTTCATCCAATGTTTTTGAGGCATAATTGATGACATGAGGAATATTTTATCTTCTTTGACCATGAACGACTCCAATGGCGATATCAAAAGCATCACACATCAATTAAAAGGGTAAGGATGAATCTGGAGGTTGGATTATCACGGCATATGTAAGAAAATATTTGAGTTCAATGAAGTCTCTCTTGAAAGCCTCATCAAAATGGAATATAACATAATTTTGGATTAGCTGAGTGAGTGGGAGGGAAATACTACTGAATTTATGGATGAATCACCAATAGAAACTAGCATTACCAAGGAATAAATGGATGTTTCAAACTTTTTTGGGTTCAAGAAGTGATTGTATGACCTCAATTTTGGAAGGATTGAACTGAATACCATCATGGGAAATTATGTTCCATAGAACAATCCCATTATTTACCATGACATGACATTTTTCATAATTCAGAAAAAGGTTACATTTGACACACTTTTAAAGGACTAGAGAGAGTGAATGCAAGAAGGATTCAAATAAATCACCATAAATGGTAAAGTCATCCATGAATATATCCATGAAATTCTCAATGAAATCAGAAAATACACTCCTCATATACCTTTAGAATGTTGCAGGATCATTGCAAACAGAAAAATCACTGTCTTATATGAATAAGTTCCAAAGGGGAAAGTGCAAGTAGTCTTTTCTTGGTCCTGATGTGTGATTGGGATTTGGAAGTAGCTGGTGTATCCAACAAGAAAGCAATAGTGTGTCTTTTTAGATAATTGTTCTATAATTTGATCAAGTAAAGGAAGTGGGTAGTGATATTTTTGAGTTTTGGCATTCAATTTTTGATAATCAATGCACACACACCATTTGTTTTTCACTTGAGTTATGATCACCTCTCCATGTTCATTTGTGACAATAGTTATCCCACCCTTTTTAAGTACTATTTGAATTTTACTAACACATTCTCTATCAAAAATTGGGTAGATAAAGCCATCATGAAGAATCTTGGTATTCTCTTCCCTAACTACCTCTGGTATGAGTGGATAGTGTCTCATTCGTGGTTTCTTATTGGTTTGTATGATTCATCAAGTTGGATGTGATTCATGAAAAAGGTAAGGTTGATTCCGGGTATGTCATCTAGGTTCCAACCTAAGGAATTTTTTTATCTTCTAACATCTGAATAAGTTTGGACTCTTCTATTTCAGTAACTGTGGAAGATAAAATGACATGATAAGAGTGATCGTTGAAATGGAATGCATATTTAAGGTGTGTAGGAAGAGGTATTAGAACAGTGTCATCTTTCATTTTTTACATTTGAAAACATGTGAATGGAGTAAGGGATTTCAATTTCTTCTGATTCATTACTATCCAAGGTGGATCATTATAGAATTGAGTGATTTGTGATCCAACATAGTTTTCAAAATCTTTTAGATTGATGGATTCTATAAATGAAAGGTCAACAAAAACTTCCTGTTTTATGACTTGGTTAATCATGGTGAAAATATCACAAGATCCTATATCATTAGAACGTGATGAAAATGATAAAATTGGGGCTAATACACTCTCATAAATTTCCTCAAAAGCATGGATTAAGAAGGCGGATTGATCCTATGATGGTCATCGCATGGCTTGAAAGATATTGAACTTGACCAGTTTGTCACCAAATTCCATGGACAGGATTCCCGCATGGACATCAATCATAGTTCTTGATGATATAAGGAGTGGTCTTCCTAGAATTAAGGGATATCTAGAATAATTCATCTAACCTTTCATGTCAAGGACATAGAAATAATCTGGGATGATAATATCATTAACTCGGATAAGGAAATCTTGAATTATTCCCTTTGTACTTGATGTGTTTTGATAATAACATTGGATGAAAACACCCACTGGGTACAAGGGAACAAGAACAAGGTTGGAGAATATAGATTTGGGGATGACATTTAATGAGGCTCCTAGGTCTATGGGTGTATCGTCTAGGTTGAAACTCTTTATTTAGCATGGAACAATCAATGTCCCTTGATCATTTCACTTCATGGGTATGGATTTCTAGGTTGAAACATTCTCAATGGTATTGTGTTGTCTCTTATGGGTTAAAAACTCATTAAGAAGCATGAAAAATTAGGAATTTATTTAATGGAATAAAAGAGGGGTATGTTAACTTCAACACGTCTAAACATGTCAAGCATTTCAGGATCTAGTTCAAAGGACTTCCTTAGCTTAGAAACATCTTGAGGGAATGGAACTGGGATCCTTAGAGGAATGGAAGTAGTTAAGGGAATGGCTTCAAGTTCCCTTTTTGGTTTCTTTTTCTTTTCATTTTCTAGGTCAACATTTAAAGTGGAGTTGTAGGACTCATCATGATTCATATAAAGTTTCTTTCATGATATAAGTAAAATTTCACTTAAATTTCCCTTGGGGTTTCTTAATGGTTGGGCTGGGCTTTGGGAAGAATTTTGTTGTTGCTTCTAGCTTATATGGGATATAGGTTAACCAATTTGGGTTTCAATATTTTTAAAACTATAATGGGTGATGAAGGAATGATCATCAACATCAATTTCCCATGGTTTTTTATAAGAGGATTCATGTCCCATATTGGAATTAACTTGATTTCAGTTCATTGGAAAGTTCATTTAATGGGTTAGGAATTGGTAAGTTTCATTAGGGTAGTGGAAAATAGGATGAGCAAGAGTAGGAATGATCCTTTGAGACTAATGGGAAAATGATAAAGTTTTTGGAAGTTACCAACACCTTGACCATATTGGAACTAGTTTGGGTTTTGAGGATTGAAGTGGGGAGGATGAGAAATGGGATTACCATACATCAAGCCTGGGTTAAAAGTAGAAGAGAAGGACTCAGAGTGGGGTTGGTTAAAGCTTCTAATGAACTGACCTAATTGTTGAGGGTTGGTGTTCATTTGAGCATATACTTCATTGAACTCCATTGGTTGGGAAGAATTAGATGGATCCTCTTGAAGTTGTGGACATGTGTCAATTGGATGAGCAGGAAAGATATAGATTCCACAATTCTTGATAGGTCTATGGAATAGAGATTGCAGAGAAGAGGAGGTTGGGATTTTAGCAGCCACCTCTAGTTGTCTCACAAGACCTGTAAGTTCACTCATCCACTCATTCATCTTGCTTGAATCTATGGATTGATTCTCTTGGACATATTTAACTTGACCATATACTCAAGTGGGTAATTGTTACATGTTTGCAACCATGTTGTTATAACATCTCATCCAGATGTAGGATTTATGTCAAAAAGAGCACTTCCACTTACGATATCAATGATTGTTCTCTCCATATCCAATAACCCCTCATAGAAGTAATAGATCAATAGTTAGTTAGGGATTTGGCAGTGTGGGTAGGTTACCATACCCATGATTGAATTTGATATAATCCATGGTATTTATTGGATTTCAAATTATGATGTAAAAATATATTGCAAGAAGGAGGAAATTACTATTTTTTAGAATGATGTGGAATCCATTATCTTTATGGAAGAAACATCACCATCTAATTCTCATCTAGATCCACCCTCAGTGGCTCTACTGAATTCAATTGTTGGAGAGGAAGAAAAATTAATACCTATGGGTGAGGAAATAAATCTTCAAATTGAAGATGTACTTATTGTATAAGAATAAGTTGATGTGTTTTCCTAATATTTACCTAGACATCCTTTAGAGTAGGAAATTAAGATTTTTATTGATTTAATTCCCGGTGAAAGGTCCATATCAAAGACTCCTTATATAATATCCCTAGGGGAATTAGTGGAACAGAGGAAACAACTAGAGGATTTGAGTAGTAAGGGTTTTATTCTCCCAAGTGTTTCTCTATGGGGATCTCCTATTCATTTCATAATAAAAAAATATGGATCTATGTGTTTGTTCATTGACTACAGGGAGATCATTGTTATTAACATAAAGAAAAATAATCTTCTTCCACAAATTGATGATTTATTTGATCAATTTCACCAAGACCAATATTTTTTGATGATTAACCTTCAATCTGGATATCATCAGTTCTGTGTGAGGAAGGAAGATATTCCAAAAACAGTATTTCAAACTAGGTATGGGAATTATGAGTTTATAGTAATGCCTTTTGGACTAAATAATGCACCATCTATTCACATGGATCTAATGAATATGGTTTTCATGGAATATATTAAGGTATTTTATTGTGATATGTATTGGTGATATCTTGGTATACTCTAAGAGATACAAATATCATGAAAATAACTTGAGAATTATTCTAAAGACACTTAGAAGAAATGAATTATATGGGAAGTTTAGAAATTGTGAATTTTGGCTTCAAATAGTATATTTTTTATTCTCTGTATTCTCTAATAATGAAATTTCCATTGATCCTATGAAGAAAATGGATATTCAAAAATGGAATACACCTACATAAATAAATAAGGTATGTTGTTTTATTAGTTTAGCAAGTTATTATCAATGTTTCGTTCAGAACTTCACCTGATTAGATAACTCATTACTGAAGCATACTTGTAAAGGGGTTAAGTACATATGAAAAAAAGAATGTGAGGAATGTTTTGAAGAATTAAATAGGAGATTAGTGAATTCTATGATCCTAAATATACCATCAGGGAATGATGGGTTTTTGATCTATAGTGATGCATCATAGAAAGGACTTGGTTGTTTACTTAAGAAGAATGATATATTTATTTCCTATTCATAAAGGATGTTAAAAATTCATGAACAAAACTATCCTAGTCAAGATTTTCAGTTAGTAGCTGTAATATTTTCTCTGAATATATGGATACATTTGAATGCGTTGTCGAGCACGTCAAATTATATGTTTATGTTTTACTGGAATTTCTGCAGTATAGCAGCAACCCTAGGTCATCTCTCAACGGAGCCTTAGATCATTAATTTTAAAAAGAGGGGTTTAATTATGAAAGTAGAAGGGGAATGAGGTTTTTTTTTAAACATGGGGGTTTGATGATTGATGTTGAAAATAGGAAATGAAATCGATAAAACAAAACAGAAATTAACAGAATTAATTAATCATGACCAACCTGGGGTACTCTCATGATGTTCATCCTTCATCGCTTCATGATATAGTGTTGTGAAATTTTAATCCCTAGTTTTTAACACCTAGTACTAGAATGTTACTGATTTTATACTAGGATACCTCCTAGGGTTTAGTCAAAAACACACAACAATTCACTGGACACCGCCGATGATTGGGTAATTTGTGTTCGACTTCATAAAAGAAACTCACCAAGGCAACACACAAAGAACTGGATGTGTGGTCAAGGATTGTATGATATTTATTTGTGATACCATGAAATAAATGTACATTTCGTTGACAATGCTTATGTGAGTTCAATTGAACAATATGAACCACACAAACATCTCAATTTAATGAGGGAAGAAAAAAGGATGAACGGTGTGAAACATTACATGTAAGGGTGCCCCTAAACATGATCATTTGAGTTTGAGTATAACATACCAGTGTATAACTCAATTAAATTAAAATATTGGATGAAAAGAACAACATAAAACCTATAATTAAAAATATCATTCAAAATAATACAAACATGAAGCTTGGGATTACATCACGTTCCTCCCTGGGTGATCACAGGGGGTTTAGAAACCCATGGGAGAGGAGATAGAGAAAGATGTTGAGTTAGAAATTTTTATAGCCTCAATAACATCAAACATTGGGTGGGGGACTCCATTGGGAATCCAAAATGGTAGCACCTTGTATCTGGTTAGAAATCCCAAATGGAGATCCCAAGGTTCCATTTTATAAGAAAATTAGAAGGTGGTTTTGGGAACACAGATTTCATCAAACCACTTGTACCATATATTTCATCCATTAAAAAATGTAATATCCCTTTTAACAAAACTGGAATGTTGTATCCCCACATCCTGAATATCTCCACTAAAATATTGGCATCAATTGGACAAGTGGATCTGGAGATATAGATATATTATAGAATGCCACTTTTGACTTTGCACAAATTCGGTGTTCTTGGCATATCAGGTCGGTTGGATCCCTTGATGGACGAATTAGGCTTGGGTTTCTTTATACGAGTTGTAGAAAATAAAATTTTGGACAAGAATAGAAACTATGAACCCATTTGGATGCACGGTATTTTCTAAAGAAGAAAAAAGTGGACTGGTCTTCATGGATCCATGCAATTTTGGCCCATTTTTCTTCCACTTCATCTTGGGCCATCCAAATCATCTCCTCCTACATTGAAATCATGAAAAAAAGTAACATTGCATATTTTAATAGTAATAAACACAAAATAATAGTATCAATCATGAAGTTCAATTTTTTATTATTTTTATAATTTTCAATACAAAACAAGTTCAGTACAGTGGTGTAAGGGTGAAAATGAAATAGTGAATCGGGGTACGATCACACCCCCACACCTAAACATTTGAACTCCTCGGAAAAGTATAATATCCTAATCATGTACCATTCCTAAATAAAATGTGTGAAAACATACAATATTATTTTTAAATTAAATTCATCATGTCTCATTTATGGAATCAGTTTCCTATCATTTTTCTTTTCTCACATTCAAATTTGTTCAACATCATTTGTTCACACATGCAACATGTCGCAACCTAACTCACCTAAAAATTTTCCCTCTTCACTAAAGGAACATATGAAAGTGGATATATTCCCTTTTCCCAAATATCATGTGATCTAGCCATATGATTTCCTATATTCTTAGTTCTCTTCTAGTAGAAACTTGTGTGCTACTCAAGAGGACTTCCAATAGGTTGTTCTGAGGTTCAAGGGTTTGTAGGATTTAATTTTTAAAAATCTGAAGTAGAAGATGAGTGTTTGATATCTAATGTACAACACATGTCAAAAATCAGAAAGTGTTCATAATTAATGTACACACTCAACCCCTCACAATGTTAATCACTTTCAACTCACTCTCCCCATTGTACAACTTTGTGGGTCACAACTATACAGTGAATAATAATGATTAAACCTTTTATTTTCTCCATTTTTTATCTTATTCTGTTGTTTTTCAATGTAAAAAACTATTATTTAAATGTATAGATTTTTTTGGAGATATATAGGGAAACATGTGTAAAACAATGATGTAATATGGCTTCTGAACCCATTTCCCAAGGAAAATATAGGCACCCTTTATATCAACTCATAAAAATGACTCTCTCCCTAGAATTACCATGGAAACACCCTCTCTCCCACACTTTTTGAAAATAAAACAAGAATATAAACAAGATCGGGGTAGGGAGGCTATATTAGCTCGTAATGTGGCTACCTAATAGGCATTTCATGGTCTCTAAGGCTTAAGAAGGATAAAATGTAGAGGTGGTTGAAAATAGAGGACAATTGTACAAAGGGATTTTTAATAAACTATTACCTCTATCATGAATGTAGCATACCAGAATCTTATGGTTTCAAACAGAATCAAGGCAGGTTCTATTTTCTCTACATGACCCAAGACCCTCAAAAAAATGATTAAAATGAAGAATATTCAATAAAGGGCCTAGAATATCTCTCGGGTAAGGGATTAAAATATTGGTCAGTGCTAATGAAGCATGGGTTTCAAAAATCCATTAAACACCTAACAATGATTTGAAAATAAAAATTCTAGAAATATATTCCATACCAACATTCATTTGAAAAACATTTTTCCAAAAACAATGGAGTTTTCTGCACAATCAATTCATTCATGAAAAATGATTTTAGATATTATTTTTAAGATAAATTTTCTTTCTCTAAAAACACAAAATAAAAATATCAAAAATGAAAACTCATTTTTCTTTTTTATTTTTTTTATTAATTTATTTAATCCTTACTATGACATGTCACCATCCCCCACACGTAAAAGTTACATTATCCTCAATGAAATGATTTTTAATAAATAGACAATAATTAAAGGTTGGGAGAAAGGATAACAGGTTATGTGGTGTCATATGTGTCATCTATCAATTGGATTTCCTCCACGAGATGCTTTGGAAAATCCTCATAGAAGTGTTTGAGCCTCTTCCCATTGACAGTAATCCTTTTTCCACTCTTCTCATGAAAAACCTTTATAGCACCAAAATGATAAACATTAGTAATTATATAAGGACCGAGCCATCGAGAACGAAGCTTACCTGGGTGGAGCTTTAGTCTTGAGTTATACATGACAACCTTCTCAACAATATAAAACTTTGACTCATGAATCGTGATATCATGGATAGCCTTTGTCTTCCCTTAATGATCTGGGATTTCCAATATCCATCACATCGAATTTCGTCTGAATCTTCAATCTACAGCTACCTATGCTCACCTGCATATAAAAGATTCATATCACATTTTTTAATAGCCCAATATTCATGGTGTTCTACCTCCACCAGGAGGTGAAAAACCATTCCAAACAAAATTCTATATGATGACATCTTGATTGGGGTTTTAAAAGTTGTAATGTTAGCCCAAAGTGCATCATCCAAGTGCAAACTCCAATCTTTCATGTTGGGTTGTACCAATTTTTACAGGATTCTCTTAACTTATTGATTTGATATTTCCTCTTTTCTGTTAGTTTATTAGTGGTATAATGTTGAGACTTTGTGAACAACCCCATACATATGAAGAAAAGTTTTCATGTTGCGATTGCAAAAATGTGAACCCTGGTCACTAATGATGAATCTCAGTAAACCAGACCTACTAAAAATTTCAAGCCTCACAAAATCAACAACCACTCGAGAGTCATCGGTCCTGGTGGCCTTTGCGTCCACCCATTTAGATACATAGTCAATAACCAATAAGATGTAAAAAAGCCAAATGAATTTGTAAAAGGCCCCGTAAAGTTAATTTCACATGCATCGAAGATATCACAAAATAAAATTGGTTATTTGGTTATTTCATTCCTCTTGGAGATATTCACTACGAATTGACAACTTCTACATGACTTGAAAAAATTATGGGCATCCCAATACAAAGTTTTCCAATAAAGTCTTGTGTCAAGGACCTTTCGAGCAGTACGTTGAGAGCTAAAGTGGCCCCCATAGCCCAAAGTGTGGAAGAATGTAAAAATAGAGGTAAACTCATGGTCAGAGACACACTGATGAACTACTTGGTCACCAAAAATTCTCCACAGATATATGTCATCCCAAATGTATCAACTATAATAATGCTTAAGTCTCTAGGATTGTGAAATGTTGAAATTAGGGGGGACCGTAGATGTTGTTAGAAAATTTACAATGTCTGCATACCATGGGGTATGATACACAACATCACAAAGGTTCTCATGAGGGAAGAATTATCCAATGGGGAGGGGTGAGTCAACATTATAGTCCAATGGTGGTGAAATCCTGCTAATGTGGTCTGCTACCACATTTTCCACTCCTCTCATTATATCTAATATCAAGGTCAAACTCCTAGAAGAGGATCTTCCATCGAATGAGGTGGGGCTTAGCTTCAGGTTTCTTTAGGAGGAAACGAAGAGCAGCATGATCAGAAAAGACACTGATTTTTGACCCGATAAGATATGAATGGAATTTCTCCAAGGCAAACACAATAAAAAAGAAGTTCTTTTTTAGCGGTTGTGTAGTTTTCCTGGGCAGGGTCAAGGGTACGAGAGGCATATGCAATGACATGAGTAAATTTCTCAACCCTTTATAATAAAACTACCCCAACTGAAAAGTTAGAGGCATCATAAATAAGCTCAAATGTGAGATCCCAATATGGTGTTTGGATGACGAGAGGTGGTGTGAGACTCATTTTTAGTGAATTTAATGCATCCTCGCAATTTTTATAAAACACAAACTCAGAATCCTTTTGTAATAATAGGTACAAGGGAAGTTCGATCTTACTAAAGTCTTTAATTAATAGGCAGTTAAAACCAGTAGGACCCAGGAAATATTTCACCTTACAAACACATTTTCGATATGGAAGGTTTGAAATTAATTAAATTTTTGATTTATCCACTTGAATTACCACTTTTTAAATATCATTCCCAAGAATTATCCCCCAGCCAACCATGAAATGGCATTTCACCTAATTTAATAAAATATCTTTTTCTATGCAACTGTGGTGGATAGAACCCGGGTGGGAAAAACAGCCATCAAAGGAAGTTCCATAAACTGTAAAATAATCTATAAAAACTTCCATGAAATCATCTATTTACTTAGAAAAAATACTATACATACATCACTGAAACGTAACAGGAGAATTACATGGACCAAAAGGCATCCTTCTGTATGCTAATGTGCCAAATGGATAGGTAAATTTTGTCTTTTCTTGATCCTCTTGGGCTATATGGATTTGAAAATAACCCAAATAGACATTAAGGAAACAATAATGGGACTTACCTGCCAATATTTCTAGCATTTGGTCAATTAAAGGTAGGGGAATGTGGTCCTTCCGTGTGGCTTGATTCAGTCAATGGTAGTCAACACAGACCCACCAACTATTTTGCACACGTGTTAGAACCAATTCATTCCTTTAATTTGACATAACTTTATTTCCTATTTTTTTAGAAAGAATTTTCACTCGGCTAATCCATTTACTATTAAATATAGGATAAATGATCCCCTCATTAAGTAATTTACTGAATTCCAATTTTACCACTTCAAGGAGAGTGGGGTTCAACCGGTGTTGAGATTGTCTCACGGGCTTAGCCTCATCATCCAAAAGAATATGGTGCCTACAAATAGATTGGATAATCCTGGTAATGTCTGTAAATGTCCATCCTATTTCCTTTTTACAATCTCTCAAAATGTTTAGTTGTTTTGATTCATATTTTTGAGAGAGGTTATTGGCAATAATGACAGTAAATTGGTCAATACCCACAAGATATGAATATTTTAAATTAGATGGAAGTGGTTTAATTCCAACATTGGGGGTTTTTATACTGAGGGAGGGGATTTAGGGGGAGTGAGATCCATTAAAATGTCTATCTGCTCATGTTTATTCTCTATATATAGATAATCTATTGAAATGAGATTTTTAGAATCATTGACGGTCATGGGTACCTCAGAATGAACACACTCATCAATTAAAGCCCAAAATTTACACTTTTCAGAACCCACACAACACTCAAAATATGATTCAAAACACAAATCATCCAAGGGTGAAGAAGAGGAAAATGAATCAGAGTATGGTTTGAGGAAAGAAGTGGGTATGCATTCATCATTTGAGAGAACATCCATCGAATAGACAGGAAGAGTGGAGTGCTCTTCAATGGGGTGTTTCATATCCCCCAAGATGTTAAAACTTATCTTTTCTCCACCAAACTCCATGGATAGCATACCATTGTGAACATTGATGAACATATTTGTTGTTTTAAGGAATGGACTCTCAAGTATGAGAGGGGCATGTCCTTGGGTTTGGGTATCTTCCATCTCAAGAATGTAGATATTCATAGGTAAGATGATATTCTTCACTCTTACAAGGACATCCTCTATCACTCCTGTTGGATGTGTAGTACTCTAGTTGGAAAGTTGCATGATAATTCCTGTTGGTTGAATTTCTCCAACCTGAAAAGAAGTATACATGAAGAGAGGAATTACATTAATGGAAGCACCTAAATCTAGAATAGAATCATAAAATAAGGTCTCTTCTATGGTAGAAGGTATCTTGAATGTGCTCAGATCCTTGAAGTTAGTTGGAATTTTTGGTTAAATTAAGGTTGAAACATTTCTTCCTAGTTTGAATCTTTCATTCCTTTTTAACCTTCATCTATGGGTACAGAGTTCTTTGAGAAATTTGGCATAATGAGGAATTTACTAAACTGCATCCAACAATGGAATATTAAAGTGAACTTTTTTAAACATATCCATTATATCTTTATCAATATCATAACCACAATTCTTCTTAGATTTTCAGAGTCTTTGGGGGAAAGGAAGAGGAAGGTATTTTTCATTTGAATCATCGATGATAATTTTATTACCCTTTTTATTTTGTTTTTCTTCATTAGAATATTTTATGTTTGGAGAAAGAGTGTTTTCATTTGGTTGGGAATATTTGTTGGGAATAATCCTTAGAAGGAGAAACTTCTTTACCACTAAAATGTTTAACTACACATATGTTACCTTTGACCTTCGGATTGCAAATGGGTTGGGATGGTAGTTCTCCAGAACCTTGCATCTTAAGCTCACCGATGGTGCTCTTTAATTGTCCCACTTGAGTTCGTAGGTCTTGAATTGATGATTTTGTGGTCTTTTGAAACAAGAGGTTATAGGTTGACATATGTTTCACTATATCCTCGAGGCTTGGATCAGATTTGGGGGGAGGAGGATGATTATATTGAGATGGTGAAGGATCAAATTGTTTCAAACCTTGGCCTTGTGGATTCCAACTCTGCTTGGGGTATCTTGAGTTTCCTCCTTGTCGGTACTGGGGTTGTGCTTGCCACCCGGGGTTTGAATTTGGCATGAATGGTTCATTTTTGAAGGGAGGTGCTTGCTGGAATGGACTCCCTAGGAACACAGCCACAAAAGACTTAGGTGAATCTTAAAGTTATGGGAATTGGTCAGAAAATTGAGTATTTTCAGAACAAATACCACAATGTAATGGAATATGGGGATATTGTGAGTCACCTTGTTCTTGAGCTAATTGTCGTAGAAGGGTATGCATCCCATAAATATTTTTATCTACTGTTTTTTAAAGAGATGAATGACTTACCTCATGAACTCCACAGGTTTGTGAAATTGCTCTTGTAGCAAAGTTGTGCATTTTGAGCCATATTGGCTCTTAAATCACAAGCCGTAGAAGTAGTTTTATCAACCGAGGAACCACTAACTAATTCATCAATCATTCCATGATCCATTGGGATAAGTTCCTCATAGAAGTATTGTGTTAATATTTATTCACTAATATATTGGTGGTGGAATCTTGAGTAGATTCGTTTGAATCTCTCTCAGTATTCATGAAGGGTATCTCTTTGTGATTGCATAATGCCACAAATTTATTTCGAAATTGATGCAGTTTGGGAAGCAGGGAACAAATTCTCTAAAAATTGCCTTTTAAGATCATTCTAGCCCCCAATTTTAGTGGAAAATAGTACATCCAATATTTGGATATAACATCAAGGTAGAAATGGATGCTCTTAAACATAATTAGGTCCTGAGACTCATTTTGGAGTGTCATCGAGAAGCCAACTACATGAAACTTCTGAAAGTGTTTATAAGGGTCTTCCCCAGGAAGACCATGGAATTTAGGAAGAAGTTGGATATGGATAGATCTCAACTCAAAGTTGGATTCTTCCTCAGGATATTGGATGTATTCAGGTTGGTACTCCACATCTGGGGTGGTCAGTTCTTTTAAGGTTCGATTATTTGCAGCCATGTTTTCTTGGGTTTGATTGGTTTCAATTTTTGATTGGATTATGGCCTCTTTAGGTTCCAAAAGGGGTTATTCAGTGTTACTTGATTTAACTTCTCTAGATTCATTGATTTTTGAATGGAGTGATTTTTCATTTTCAGGGTCAAATTTAAGTAGTGTTTCTTTACCAAATCTTGTAATTCTACAATGATGTCCAATTTTATTGATTGATTGTTTATTTGATTTTTTTTAAAAAATTTTATGGAAGATTAATGAAATAAAAATAATTATTAAATGAAAGGAGTATATAAAATAGAATGTTATACTACAAAATTATAGAGATATGGAGGAGAAGAAGAGAGAGAGAGAGGTAGACGAAGAACACACAAAAACAACCAAAAATAGAAAAAAAAATAAAACAAAAACAATAGAATGGGGGTGGGTATTGAAAGGATTTCTAATTAAGAAGTAAAATAAATAAATAAAAGTAAATAAGGAAAAAATGATTTTGGTTCCCTGAAAACAGTGCCAAAATTTGATCGCGTTGTCGAGCTCATAAAATTAGATGTTTATTTTTAACTAGAATTTCTATAGTATAGCAGCCACCCTAGGTCATCTCTCGATGGAGCCTTAGATAATTAATTTAAAAAGAGGGGTTTGATTGTTAAATTATATGTGGAATTTAGTTTTTTTAGAACTTGTGGTTTTGATTATTGATGATGAAAATAGGAAATTAAAGTGATAAAACAAAATAAAATTAACAGAATTAATTATGTGTGATCAACCAGGGGTACTCTCATGACGTTCATCCTTCATCGCTTCATGATATATGGTTATGATCTTTTAATTCCTGGTTTTTAACATATAGAATCAGAATTTTACTGATTTTTTACTAGGATACCTACTAGGGTTGAGTTGAGAATACACAATAATTCATCGGACAGTGCCGAAGATTGGGTGATTTGTGTTCGACTTCATAACTGAAACTCACCAAGGGAAGACACGAAGAACTACATGTGCTGTTAAGGTTTGTATGTTATTTATTTTTGATACCCTGAAATAAATGTACAAGGCCTTTATAGTTCTTATTTGATTTAAATTAAACAATATGACCCACACAAACACTGTATTTGAATGAGGGAAGAAAAAAGGATGAACGGTATTTGAAACATCACATGAAAGGGTACCCCAAAACATTATCATTTGAGTTTGAGCATAAAATACCAGTATATAACTAAATTAAATTAAAATATAGGATTAATAAAAACAACATATAACCTATAATTAAAATGATCATTCAAAATAATACAAACATCAAGCTCAGGATTACAACACGTTCCTCCCCGGGTGACCACAAGGGGTTTAGAAACCCATGGGAGAGGAGCAAGAGAAGGATGTTGAGGTAGAACTTCCTATAGCCTCCATAAATTCAAATATTGGTGGGAGTAATTCCTTGCGACTCCAAAATGCTAGCACCTTTACCCTGGTTCGAACTCCCAAATGGAGAGCCATAGGTACCATTTTATAAGAAAATTGGAAGGTGGTTTTGGGGACACAGATTTCTTCAAACCACTATTAACATGCATTTCAGACATTATAAAATCAAATATCCCTCTTGAAGAATCTGGAAGGTTTTAGACATACTTCCTGACTATCTCCACCGAATTTTTGGCATCAATTGGACAATTTGATCAGTATATATGGACAGATTACATAATGCCAATGTTGACTTCGTACAAATTCATTGTTCTTGACAGATCAGGTCGGTTGTGATCCTTTCTGGAAGAATTGGGCTTGGGTTTCTTCGTAATAGTTATAGAAAATTAAATTTTGGACCTTAATAAAAAATATGAGCCCATTTGGATTCATGTAATTTTACAAGGAGGAAAAACAGTGGACTAGTCTTCATGGATCCATGCAATTTTGGCCCATTTTTATTCCACTTCATCATGGGCCCTCCAAATCATCTCCTCTTATACTGAAATCATCAAAACAAGTAACTTTTACCATTTTAATAGTAATAAACAGAAAATAGTGGAATCAAACATGATTTTCACATTGTTATTATTATTATAATTTTCAATAGAAAACATGTTTAACACAGTGGTGTAAGGGTGAAAATGAAACAGTGAATCATGGTGTGATCAAAATTATATCTATGGAGAAAGATGTGAGATATATATGAATCATAACAGACTCAAATATAACTTCTCACAGAAAAAACTCAACATGAGTCAAAGGATATGTCTCGAACTACTCAAGGATTATTATTGTTCCACACACTACCACCAAGAAAAAGAAAATAATGTAGTTGATGCATTGAGAAGAAAGGATCATGGAGTTTTAAACAAAAAGAGGATTTAAAGGGATCCTATATTCATGGATCTAGTAAGGATGGACATGAGAATTATCAAAGAAGGTGAATCATAATTACTTTTTCAATTGGTTTCCTAACCATCTTTATTGGAAACAATTAAAAGTTCTGAGCATGATGACAAGAATCTTTATAAGAAAATTAAAATTGTGAACGATGTAAAGTTAAAATACTTCTTATATGAAGATGGAATTTTGAAATTTGGTAAGAAGCTTTGTGTTCCAGTAATAACCAATCCAAAATGGAGTTATTGGATGATTCCCATAGTTTGAATTTCTCTATACATCCCAGTAGAACTAAGATGTATAAATATTTGAAAGAACATTTCTGGTGGAATAACATGAAGAGGTAAATTGCATATTAGTTATCAAGATGTTTAATCTGTCCACAACCGAAGGTCGAACGAAAACATTCATGAGGATTCATGTAACCCCCACCTATTCCTACATGTAACTGGGATTACATGAACATGGATGTTGTTACTATATTACCCAAAACTCTAAGAAAGAATGATGTAATATCGGTAATTGATGATCGTCTTAAACAATATGCACATTTAATTGCTATAATAGAAGATTTTCAACTGGATCTTCTTGAAAGTATCTATGAAAATTAATTTGTAAGACTTCATGGAGCACCTCTTTAAATAGTGCATGATTGTGATCAAATAATTACATCGAAATTCAGGAAAATTCATCAAATACTATTTGGATATTTAGCATCGTTTGAGTACTGCTTATCACCCACAAATTGACGGGGAATTAGAAAGGATGATCCAAATTTTTGAAGACATGTTGATATCATGATCACTTGATTTTTAAAGTATATGGGATCATTATTTACCTTTATTGGAGTTTTCCAACAATAATAGTTTCCATTATATCATTCAAATAGAACCTTATGAAGAATTGTATGGAAAGAGATGTTGTACACCAAAATGATGGGATGAAGTCGGTGAAAGGAATCTTGTGTGCCCAGAGTTTGTGGAGGAAATAATAATGAAGGTAAAAAATATTCAATATAATATCAATGCAGCTCAGATAATTCAAAAGGGTTATGATGATAATAGAACAAAGGATTTTGACTTCCAAGTGGTAGATCACATTTTCTTGAATGTGTCTCCTTGGAAGGGAGTTATAATATTTGGGAAGAAATGGAAGCTGATCCCCATATAGATTTATCTTTTTGAAATTATAGAGAGAATCTGAGCTATGAATTATTGTCAAAAAATTCCTCCTAGCCTTTCTAATGTACACAATGTGTTCCATGTATCATTGTTGAGAAAGTACATTCCAGATCCAATGCAAGTCCTCACTTTTTTAGGTATACAATTGGAACTTAACTTATCATACTTTAAAGAGCCAATCCGGATTCTAGACACTAAGTAACATGTGTTGAGGAATTGGATAACACGAATAGTAAAGTTATTTTGGAAAATCACAAAATTGAAAAAGCAACACGGGATCATGAATAGCTTATCATGAATAACTTCCTAAATCTTTTTATGAGATAACATTCTGAAATTTCAAGGAAGAAATTTCTATAAGGGAGGGATAATGTATCACAAAAAGGATTTAAAAAAATTAATATTGAATGCATGAAACACTAAGTCTCAACAAAACTACACATTGTTATAACCTATCTAGTAAACAAAATTTTTTCACCACTATGATTTGAATTTCAAAAAATTGACATATACAGTTGCATTCAGTAAGATATTTAGAGTCTGATATGATGAACATACATTTTTGGTGAATAGTAGCTTAACCCTTATGATAGTACTATACCCTTATAAATATTAATATGATCCTTATAAATAGTATCCTCTGTCATGAAAATATAAGTAAAATTTAGACACCTTATAATATAATTGGATTATTTTAGAAATTAATAAATAAGTGTTTGTATATTTGAAATTATTAAATATTTAATTAAAATTTTAAATTAATAAATTGATTTAAAATAAAATTAATTTTCATAAAATTTATTCCTGAATAAATATTTTTTCCCTAAAATTTTAGGATAATTTGATAAAACCTTATGTAATTTTTATGGGATTATAAAATCAGTTTTTGTTTCAAAAACTGTATATTTTTAATAAATGATGATTTTATTTTAAAATTAAATTTCAAATATTTAGAAAATTATTTTGATAAAATAGAGACCATATTATAATTATAGGTATTAAAAAATGGTTAGGGTGGATTTTTGGGATTTTCCGAAAATAAAATAATTTTTGGTGTATATTAAAATACGGTAATTTATGATAATTGCTAAATACATGATTTATTGAGTCATAGGTGATGTAAGGATGATGTAATCACACATGTTTTTAACTCACATGAACTTATTACTCATTTAGGTCACATGAATCCACACTATTTCTTGTCTTGAAAAACATAATAAAATAATGAATAAAATAATCAAAAAATCACTCCTCTACTCCAATATAAAAACCACCCCTCACTCTCAATTATATTCACTCCTATAATCCATGAATCTCCTAAAATTTCTACCCAAATACTCTTCCCTTTTCCCTACCCACGTCTATGAGCTCTTTTTCTTTCCAAAATTCCAAAACCCCTTCCCTTATGAGATTCTCAAGGAGGTGTATTCAAGAGGTAAATTCACATTTTCTTTCTCTTAATTTCATTTCTAGTTCCATTCTTTTGTTATCCTATACTCCCTTCCTCTATCCAATTGATATCTATAACTCCAGTATCATCTATATACTATAATTATATCATATTAATTTAATAACCATTATCAATCTTCTTACTCTCTCTATCTCTCTAAATGAAAACATCGTTCTTAAGGTGCCAATTTACTACCTTCATGGATGATGAAATATCATTATTCATTTTATCCAAAAATACATGTTACAAAACCATTTTTATGGTTTAAATAGACTATAATATATCTATTATAACTTATTTAATATTCATAAACTAGTATATGAACATAATATAAATTCATATGACAATACTAGTTCGTAATAATGAAAATACCGCCAAAATAATATATGTGGTTGTCATTAATATTTCATCTAATGATTCATCCCCTTACCATGACACCAAACTATATATATAACCATTAAATCCTATGTATTTTCTTCGATAATATATAAATTCAATTATGTATAATTATATTCATTCTACATGAACATCTATACTCATATACAAGTATACCGATCATAAAAACCAAGGAAACGAACACTCCGAAATGATGGAATTCAATCTTATAACTTATCAATAAGGAAATAAATAAACATAATATAGTTGTGATTAACTAAATACATTTATAATAGTTTCTGATTTAGGTTATTAATAATTATAATTCCATATTCCAAGACCTTAAGTTCATGATCGGAACATATTCGTACATGAGTTAAGGGGTTTCTACCTGAACTTCCTTTTTTTCTGTCAGATTACTCTTATTCTCTGCTAACCTCAATGAAATTTTTAATCATACTTATATAATAATAATAAATCATGTGTTAATGTTTTATATATTTTTACCAATTATAATCCTTCTTTTATTTTATGGGAAATTATATTTTTTTAAAATATCATTCAAAAATGCTTCCCAATAAACAAGCCAGTTTCAAAAGAAATTATCAAATTCTTACATATTTTAAATGGAACTAAATAATTTGTTTTAAGAAAAAATAATTTTTATAAATTAATGTATTTTATTATTAAAAAACTACCTAAATTTACTTCTAGTGTTATAAAATTATTTTTCCAAAAGAACTCTTTTTTTCAAAGTAAAAGGGTATTTATCTCCAGAATTACTCGATGATTTTATAAGAGTATTTTCACCTATTTGAACACTCTTGTTGATTATAATGTCTTAATTGGGTTAATTTTTTATGATATCATCCAATACATTTTATTGAATTTTTTATTATTATATTGACAGTGGATGTACTATCATGATACCATTCACTATATTACTCTGAATGGTTAGTGTTTTTGTTTACTTTTTGGGTAAAGTTATTTACATTTGAAATGTTAATTTAATTATGAATGAATATGTTGTTTATGTTTATTCCCACTCATATGAGGAATTAATTGGACTTATTAAGTGATGGTAGGTTCCCACTATATCCCCTATATGCAATGGTGGGTCTCATGAGACCAACTAGTGTCTCAGAACGAGGCCTTGACAGTGTGTTTATTTATGGTCTTGGCACGAGGCCTTGAAGATATGGTTATATTGTCCAGAATTATGCATTACCTCATTATGGATCTAGTAATTGATAGTTCGTGTAGTTATTATACTTGTATAATACCCATGATTGTGTTTTTTTATTGCATTATTTCATCAACTATTATTCCTACTATACTATGTTCAAGTTTATTTATTAAAAGAATGTGTTTTCAGTTATTAATCATGCTTATTGTTTATGCTTATGATATATTCAACTATATTCATTACCCTTACTAAGCATCTACTATCACCCCTTTCTTATCTTTTATTTTCCGAGGATATGAAAAAGTAAATTATGAATAAATTTTTTGGACAATCTGGTAGTCATAGATGTTTCTAATTGAATATATATATATATATATATTGTATTTCCATTCAAGTTTTAATGTTGAACTTATGTATGTATCTATTTTTAAAAAAAACTATACTATTCATTCCTTCAACATATGAATTTATTGTAATCATGCCAATGTAATGAAATAAAGAAATACCTCTAGGAAATTGTGGTCAGGTCTTTAGAAACTAACTCACTAAATATCCACCTCTAATTCGAGTCATATCGTATGAAAATATAAAATCCTGAAAACAAATGGAAGTAGGAAATATGTTCTTGGGTAAAAATTTCATTAAAAATGTAAATATAAATGATGAAATGAATTTAGGGGACTAGAAAATTTAACACTAGATATCCAATGCAACAAATGAAACTCAAATCAGAGCTCGAATGAAGAAGACACAACAAAACCTAATGGAGAAGAGGAAGAGAGATCCCACAAATGGAATCTATACATGAAGAAGATAATAAATAAGAATAATAAACATATATAAGGGAGATAAATTTTTGTAATTTACCAATTTTCAATGGGTAACATGGTTAGGATGGAAGGTTTTCCCAAACAGTGTGCCAATTGTGTGCACCCACTACCTAACTGGCGCTAAATTTGTGGGATATGTGAACTATTTGAAAAATGTGTGCAGCCAATGTGGATCACCTCTAAAAAATTTTATAGGTGCCTCGCAGTATCATTAAATCCTATTTTAATAGTTCTTTAAACCTTTTGACACATATTACAGGGTCATGTGGTTGAGGTGCATTGTTAGCACTAACTATGCCATACTCATGCGTAAAACCTTTTCTTTTTAAAAATTATGATCTTGAGGCTTGAAACACTCGAAACCCAACCAACCTCTTAATAAAATTAATGAGAATTATCCCCATCCAAAAACGACATAAAAACTTGATCCAACTATTATAATTAACTATAAAATCTCAAAATGAAATTTGGACGTTCCACCAACTAAAAATTTGAATTCCCTCAGAATATCTGACCCACTTAGAAACCTGTGATGTTGCACTCATCCTAATACCCAATATCCTATCTCAAGATATCATATTTCAAAAAATTAATTATAAAAAACTATAATTAACTTTATAATTTAATTCAATAATATATAATTTCCTAAAATGTCTTTGGGAATCATTATGGCACAATACCCGCGACCAACTACACCTTGCTGGTTCATGGAATACCCTTGTCTTTGTCTAATAAAAAATCATTATTATCTAGTAACCTATCAATCTATAACATCATATAATTTAGTAAAACCCCATAAATTAATTCACCATGAAACATCAAATTAACAAAATGGAAATCAATGATGTTTATTCTCGCTAAATGGATCCCTTTATCCACATCAAGTAAATATCCAATCATACTGAGAAAATTCAACCATAATCCAATTGAATCATAAAAAACAATAATATGGGTTATAAATAATTTGAGGAGAGTGAGGTAAAATTAAAATTTAATGAAGGATAGGAAGAATAAATCTCAAATACCCTATGAAATTAACCCCAAGAATATCCCTTTCCAAGGGGGATTAAGATATTGGGGAGGGGGCATCAAACACAAATGGAACTCCATGTACTACTACTTGAAATAAAATGTGAATGGGGTCAATAATAAAAAACTATCCCTACACTATTTTATAAAATCTAGGAAGGCCTCACCATGATGTGTCCCCTTTGAACCAAAATATGGTACCCTACTCGAGACACCACCACGGTCAGGCTTCATAGTGTGTTAGATATTCCTTCACCATTTTCCCTAGGCCAAAGACTCCATAATGTGTGTTTTACCCTACTTGTTGCACATAAGTGTACCAACCAAGAACCATGCCCACCAAAGTGTGATACCCTACACTAAAGGTGTTTCAACCTCATGTTCACTATCTCCCTTACACAACGAGATCCATTTAAAAGAGGGGATTACCTCTACATTTTCCATTACACCATGAAATACACCATGGAGAGGTAATCCTCATTGTTCTCTTTAAATAGGTACCAAAATAACTCCATGATGTGGTGATCATTGTTTTGGTCACCTAGGCACCCACCATGATTGGCTAATGTAGGCATTTTACTTTCCCCCATACATTTCGGGGAAACCACTAGGAACCATGTCTATCTAGTGCAGAGATCTTCACCTCTACAAGGACTACACACATGGTCACCCATATAGGGTAATCTCCACAGTTTTCTTCTCCCCATGGTGAGGAAAACAAAGTAAAACTGAGTTGTATGCCCCCTCCAGCCTCTTAGTTGCATTCACTTCAGAACCCATGACACTCACTAGGCTTTGATCTATGTCCAAAACATCTCTTGATATATTTAACCCTAATAATCATAATATAAAACACAATTACCCAAACATATTAACTCTGAGAAAAAAAATCTAATTTCCCTCATCTATCACAACCCACCGTGATAACCGTTTTACCCCAAAACCACTTAAACATGTAAAGTAAATTTAAAAAATATAGTTGTTAATTTTTTGTTATTTGAATGAATATTAGGAGTGGTTTGAAATGGGTTATGAAATTAGATATATATAGGATAAGGATGACGTTATTTTGGAATAAAATATTTAATAGAATATCATTTATACCAAATAAAATGAATAGTGGTTCATTTTTGAAGTATGGATGGTTTTAAGGAATAAACTAATCCTTTCATACTTCATGTATAATATTTTTTATGATAACACTATCTAAATATATTTATTTCATCATATTTTTCTTCTTAATCTTAATTTTTTAAAAAAAAATTGAAAAAAACCATTAAATAATCTTGATATACAAATTCAAAAAAATATTTTTATTAAAATAATTCTCTAAATATAGGAAATTTAATTGATAAAAAAATATATTATACATTAAAATAATTATTTAATGAAAATAGGTATTTTATAATTACTAAAATATTATTTATAATGGTTAATATGTATTTATAATATCTACGTAATTATTACTCTTAATGATTACGCAATAAAAATATAATCAGTCATACCCAATGAGTATATATTCAATGGTCATAAACAGAATAGTCACATTCTATGTTGTTATATCCTTAATGGTTATATAATGGTACTCTTTAAATCATTTATATGTTCCCTTAAATATTTCTCTAAAATAACTTCTTTTATTCACTAAGTTAACTCGTAATTATTATTTTTTTTCTACTACAATTAAATACTATTTTTAATAATTGTTTCATTATACAAAGATTATTATAAGAATTATACTTATTAGAAACAATGATCTAATGGATTAATTACTTGTATTCTTGTTATTTGATTGTATTTATTGTCTACTATTAGTACTAGTAGTTATTGTGTGTAACATACGAACTTGAATAACTAATATGGTACCCAATACAAAAGAATAAAAGGGCTAAAGTGTATCCCCTATGAACCGTAAGCTATAAACTAATAATATGGGTATAAAAAAGGATTGGGAAACTACTTACCCAATTTAAACAACTGCATCATCATTCCATAAGGCATCTAGAAACTCGTTTGATGAATTCTTTGACTAAAAAATAAAACCAAACATAGATAAATAAAAAATAAACAGTTTAAAAAAATAGGAAAATTATGTTAGATGCAAGGAATATATAACTAGACTAAATAATTCATATAAAATACATTAAAATGTAATAATTTTTGCAATTATTAAATATAAAAATTATTTTTTATCAGATATAAAAGGCCTAATTGTCTAAAATATACTCTAAGTATGACAATAATCTACTAATTTATCCCAAATATTTGATTCTCTATAACATATAATATATACATAAATTACCTAATAAAGTGAAACTAAAATAAATAACACTATATCTATACCAAGGTTTGTATAAAAGGTGTTAGAATACCATGTACTCAGTATGAAATCCCCATGAATTATATATGAATTCTATGTAGTATTAAAAAAAATCTTGAATAAAATAAATCATTATATATATATGATATGAATGGTTTAAATAAAAAATATGGACAAAAATACAATCAGTTTTATCATCCATTCATTTAATGAAAATTTATTATTTTCCACCATGTGAAACAGAAATCATTATTGAAGACCATTATCAATATAACTAACAACAAACTAGGAATATATAATGGAGAATTAAACATATATACATATCTCACTAGTGATAATATAAACCCAAAATATATCTAGATCCAAACCTAGTATATCATAATATACAAACCCATAAAAATGGATTTCATCATGGTCAATGCATAGAAATTTACAATACTAACCCTTATATCTAAAATACTAGTATTTAAAACACAAAGCATAGATAAGATATATTCCACATCATCTAAATATGATTTATACCACACCCAAATCTTGGGAAATATAGCTTCAAAATACCATGTGTTTTATATAAATACATTTCTATATAATTTCAATTAAAAATATTATATCATATATCACATCAATGAAAATCATTATTTCCCATTTTATTTAAGCACAAAAATGGCATATTACTTTAGATAAAATTACTCTTTCATAGTTAATCACATCTCAATTTGTAAATGAATAATATCTTAAAATAATTCATCTACAAAAATTCACATGTATATTGGTTATTTAGAAAAACATTAAAAAAATTATTAAAAATATATTTTAATCTCAAAAGCTCAATCCAAACAAGATATAATACAACCCTAACCACATTAAAAAATATATTTTCTATTGATATTAACCCTATATTTTTTTCTTGGGTTATTAAAAATAATCTTTAAGTATAAGTGGGAACAAATCACCAAACCATAAAAAAATTAAAATAATATCAAATAAAATATATTTAATCACAAATTAAAAAATAATCTCTCAAATCAATGATAAATATTAAGTAAAACAGTTTAATCATAATATACACTATTAATGGTGGGTTTAGATCATTATTAAGTGAATTAAAATTCAACCATTGATCTTAATGGTTCTTTAACAATTTATTTTGTGTACCAAATTTATTATATAAATCCTTGATTCTTAAAAAAATAAAAAAAGTTACTTTTATAATTATAAAAACTCTTTTTATAACTACATATTGGTCCTGAAGAGAGAAGGACATACCAATCTTCCACATTTTGTCAACACACTATCCATCTGTATGAATCCACCTTGCCTCGGCTTCCTCAAGGCATTAGTAAAAAATCCCCGTATAAAAAAGTATTTTTTTCAGGATTCAAATAACATATATTTTAAGAATCCCAAAATCAAGAAAAATATCCATATGGAATTAGAATATGGAAGTGGAGGAGGGAGAGTAAAAAAGAAAAAATAATAATTTACATCAGCTTTGGGGTTGGATTCTCTATGGATGAAGAGTGGATGGATGGTGGGGAGAATAAAGGGTGAGACATCCCTTTATATTTTTGAAATAAAGGGGGAATGGGGGGGATTTCCCCATTTTAATCAATTTATTAAAAATTAATCAGTACAATTGAGTTCATTGGGGGAAATATAAAGAACATAACCCATGGATTCACAAACATGCATAGGGAGGTTTGAACATGAGACCACCCAAATAGAATTTAATTAACATAATTAATAAATATTACAATATAATAATAATAATAACCATAATCATTAGTTTATAATTATGTAATGTATAATTTCACTTTTAATTCATCCCACATGATTAAAATAATTTAAAACCATCTTAAATATGAAATTAGATTTCTAATATTAATTAAAATAAAAATTGAGCCATGTGGTGTCTAAAATTTCATGTTTTGGTTGGTTTTAAATAGTACATAGTTGTTTTAAAAAGTTATATAACCATATATTGAATTATACATTTTCTAATATGACAAGTTTTATAAAATACTCTATTTTTCAAATTGTGAGGCACCTACGCAACAACCAAAAAATTAAAAAAAAATACATATTCACTTATAATTAATTAATAGTTTTATATTATTATAATTATTAAATTATAAGGTATTACATTTTGAATATATACATTTGATTTTTTATTTCTTTATTATGAATTGATAACACCATAGTACTTTTTTATTCTTTTATTTTAGTTATGGAAACACATTATAATATTTATTTTGTCCATTTTATATAAATCATAAAAAAAAAACATTGAAATGTTTCATTCTTCACCCTTATTAACATTCAAACTCAAAAAAAATATTGAACTCCCTAATGAGAATAATAGAGGGTATTTTAGTTTCATTCCATCTAAAGTCACCCGTGTTTCCTCTTTATAATATTTATTTCAACATAATACTTTATTAAGGGTTGGATATTTTGTTTTGATTTATTTTCGCTCAAAAATGTCAAATATTTACTAGTTTTTCATCATTTGCGATATCATTCTTTAATTTTATCTTTTTCATTTAGTTCATGTGAGGAATTATATATATACTTTATTCTATGTAATATAGTAAACACACTATTTACTTGAGACATTTTTAGAATAGTTTAAATCGCTAACCCACATTTTAGGCATGATCAATAATTTAGAAGAAGAAAATATGTACGGGACATACAT
The DNA here is from genome assembly GCA_963277665.1 of Viscum album. Lineage (NCBI taxonomy): Eukaryota > Viridiplantae > Streptophyta > Magnoliopsida > Santalales > Viscaceae > Viscum > Viscum album. The sequence continues at coordinate 728,032,567 of OY728143.1, read as the reverse complement.
TTTTATTCTTTTTAAACCTTAAAACACTCTTCTTCCAAAATATTCAAAGAAATATGTATTCCTTTGAATTGAATAGAAGATCTCATCAATGATTATCATAGTAGACTATATGTTATCCTTTTATTTATTTAACGTGTTATTAAATGGATTGAATATTATTTTCTATTTATTTTGAAATATTAGGTCAGGATATGTTTCTTTATCAAACATTATCCATATAAGTCAAATATTTTCATATTCAATCATGAAAGGATTTATAAAGGGCCACTTTTAAACTCGAGTGAAATTTTTTTTTCATTTTATAATTTGATCAATTAAATATATTAATCTCAAATTATAAATTCAATGTAGTAGGATATATGATTATATTATATAATTTATGTGGTCCTTTTATATTAATAATTAGTTTAAGTATGGTAATTTATATTAGTTTTATCTTTATATTAAATTCTTATTAGATAACACTTTTAAACATTTATAGGAATCTCAGATCTTGATTTTATATAATTGAAGATGTTTACCCATGTAGACACGCCACCTAGATGAATTTATAGGGTTTAAATTCAATACTTATTTAGTGTGTTTGGGGATTTTAATAAGGGAACAGGATTGTTAAATTTTAGGTGATTTATTCTTTGACTCAAAAATCACATCGTAACGGGTATCATTGATGTATGATTTGTTCCTAGGGGAGTAATTTTTTTATGTTTTTTAGTTGGATAAAATGCTTCACTTCAATCTATTTTGGTATGGAGATTGCATCGTAATTTCAATAATAGTGGAATGAGGTATTAAAATAACATTATGATGTATAATGGGGAATTGTTTGGGTATTATAACTTGTCATTTCAGGTCTTTTGTTAGGTCATAGTACAATTTTCTAATCCATAAAATTGTATTTCATTATTCCTTAATTATTTAAGTTTTTCTATGATTATTTTTGTACGGTTTTAAAATTAAATGGAGAGTGGTTATTAAAATTAGAGGGAGGAATATTTGACATTGTAAAATTCAAATGTTTCATCCATTGTGGTATGATTTAGTATATTATATCATAATGTGTCTTAATATCATTGTATTTGAATGGTTGATATCCATGATATATTAGGGGGAGATAAGAGAGGTTATACTATGATTTTGGGAGTTTAGATGAGACCCATTGTGGGGTAATTATTTTCACTATAATTTAATTTTTGAAAATACCTTTGAAAATATAAATTTTTTTAGTTTATTACGTTCCAATCTATTTCATCATCCTCTTCATGAAATATTATGAATTTTGGATTTTCCATTACACCCGGGAGTTCCCCTTTAACCACTCATGATTTTCCTTCCTCTCAAAGATCGAATACATATAGATCAAGGAAATATTTTCTTTAATTATCCTTATTATACATATAATTTTATTTATTCTTAATATTAAGTAGAATCGGATGATATGGAATTAACATGGGGGATTGGATATATATTTTTTATGGGATTATCTTTAAAAATCATAAAATATTAGGGTTCAAGCATTATTTTTGGATAATATGGTTGATTGAGATTTATATTGAAGTAAAATATTATAACATCATTTTCTCAAATGTATTGAGTGTATTTATATATTTTAGTTAATGTGTGATTAATAATTGATGTGAATTACATGAAACACTGTAACAGAAAAATAAATAAATTAAAATTCATGTGGGGTGTGGATTGAAATTATATAGAAAATGATTAAATGAAAGGGTGTAAACTATGTTAGTGTGAG